>CM064068.1:21347453-23747453 GCA_032594955.1 Panicum miliaceum
TTCGTTTTGAAAACTTCCGACGCGACTTCGTTGCATGAACTTTTGCACTAATTGCACCAGTTGGGCCTGATTTCCATCGACTTTCGTGCAGTAACGAAACGGCCGAAACGCACCAAAACATGAGTTTAGGGTCCATTGGGGTGGATCGGTTGCGTTCGTTGTGAAAAATTCCGATGCGACTTCATTGCACGAACTTTTGCACTAATTGCACCAGTTAGGCCCCGTTTTGCACCAACATTCGTGTAGTAACGAAACGGTCTGAAATGCACAAAATATATGTTTAGGGTCCAAAGGGATGCACCGGGTGCACTCGTTTTGAAAAATTACGACGCGATTTCGTTGGATGAACTTTTGCACTAATTGCACCAGTTCGGCCGCATTTTGCATCGACTTTAGTGCAGTAAGGAAACGGTCCGAAAATGCACCAAAACATGAGTTTAGGGTCCAATGGGTTGGATCGGGGGCGTTCGTTTTGAAAACATCGGACGCAACTTCGTTGCATGAACTTTTGCACTAATTGCACCAGTTCGGCCCGATTTCCATCGACTTTCGTGCAGTAACGAAATGGCCGAAACGCTCCAAAATAGGAGTTTAGGGTCCATTGGGGTGGATCGGGTGCGTTCGTTGCGAAAAATTCTGAAGCGACTTCATTAAACAAACTTTTGCACTGATTGCACCACTTCGTCCATTTTGCACCGACTTTCGTGCAGGCGAATCGGACCGAAACTCACGAAAACATTAGTTTCGGGTCCAATGGGTTTTGATCGGGGGCGTTCGTTGTGAAAAAATCCGACACGACTTCATTAAACAAACTTTTGCACCAATTGCACCAGTTCGGCCCCGTTTTGCAGCAACATTTGTGCACCGAAACATGTGTTTAGGGTCCAATGGGCTGGATCGGGTGCACTCATTTTCAAAAATTACAACGCGACTTCGTTGCACGAACTTTTGCACTAATTGCACTAGTTCGGCCCCATTTTGCACGGACATTCAGGCACTAACGAAACGGTCCAAGACGCACCAAAACATGAGTTTAAGGTCCAATGGGGTGGATCGAGTGCGTTTATTTTAAAAACTTCCAATGCGACTTCGTTGCATCAACTTTTGCACTAATTGCACCAGTTCGACCCGTTTCGCACCGACTTTCATGCAGTAACAAAATGGTCCGAAACGCACCAAAACATGTGTTTAGGGTCCACTGGGGTGGATCGGGTGCGTTCGTTGTGAAAAATTCAGATGCGACTTCATTGTGCTCACTTTTGCACTAATTTCACCAGTTCGGCCCCGTTTTGCACCAACATTCGTGTAGTAACGAAACGGTCTGAAATGCACCAAAACATATGTTTAGGGTCCAATGTGGTGGACCGGGTGCACTCGTTTTTGAAAAATTATGACGCGATTTAATTGGATGAACTGGTGCACTAATTGCACCAGTTCGGCCCCATTTTGCACCGACTTTCGTGTAGTAATGAAACAGTCTGAAAATGCACCAAAACATGAGTTTAGGGTCCAATGGGGTGGATCGGTGGCGTTCGTTTTGAAAACTTCCGACGCGACTTCGTTGCATGAACTTTTGCACTAATTGCACCAGTTCGGCCTGATTTCCATCGACTTTCGTGGTGTAACGAAATAGTCGAAACGCACCAAAACATGAGTTTAGGGTCCATTGGGGTGGATCGGTTGCGTTCGTTGTGAAAAATTCCGATGCGACTTCATTGCACGAACTTTTGCACTAATTGCACCAGTTCGGCCCCGTTTTGCACCAACATTCGTGTAGTAACGAAACGGTCTGAAATGCGCCAAAATATATGTTTAGGGTCCAATGGGGTGCACCGGGTGCACTCGTTTTGAAAAATTACGACACGATTTAGTTGGATGAACTTTTGCAGTAATTGCACCAGTTCGGCCCCATTTTGCACCGACTTTGGTGCAGTAAGGAAACGGTCCGAAACGCACCAAAACATGTGTTTAGGGTCCATTGGGGTGGATCGGGTGCGTTCGTTTTGAAAAATTCAGATGCGACTTCATTGTGCTCACTTTTGCACTAATTGCACCAGTTCGGCCCCGTTTTGCACCAACATTCGTGTAGTAACGAAACGGTCTGAAATGCACCAAAACATATGTTTAGGGTCCAATGTGGTGGACCGGGTGCACTCGTTTTTGAAAAATTACGATGCAATTTCGTTCCACGAACTTTTGCACTAATTGCACCAGTTCGGCCCCATTTTGCACCGACTGTCATGTAGTAATGAAACGGTCTGAAAATGCACCAAAATATGAGTTTAGGGTCCAATGGGGTGGATCAGTGGCGTTCGTTTTGAAAACTTCCGACGCGACTTCGTTGCATGAACTTTTGCACTAATTGCACCAGTTCGGCCCCGTTTTCCACCAACATTCGTGTAGTAACGAAACGGTCTGAAATGCACCAAAATATATGTTTAGGGTCCAATGGGGTGCACCGGGTGCACTCGTTTTGAAAAATTACGACGCGATTTAGTTGCATGAACTTTTGCACTAATTGCACCAGTTCGGCCCCTTTTTCAATCGACTTTTGTGCAGTAAGGAAATGGCCGAAACGCTCCAAAACATGAGTTTAGGGTCCATTGGGGTGGATCGGGTGCGTTCGTTGCGAAAAATTCTGAAGCGACTTCACTAAACGAACTTTTGCACTAATTTCACCAGTTCGGCCCCGTTTTGCAGCAACATTTGTGTAGTAATGAAACGGTCTGAAATGCACCGAAACATGTGTTTAGGGTCCAATGGGCTGGATCGGGTGCTCATTTTGAAAAATTACAACGCGACTTCGTTGTACGAACTTTTGCACTAATTGCACTAGTTCGGCCCCATTTTGCACCGACATTCAGGCAATAACGAAACGGTCCAAGACGCACCAAAACATGAGTTTAGGGTCCAATGGGGTGGATCGAGTGCGTTCATTTTAAAAACTTCCAACGCGACTTCGTTGCATCAACTTTTGCACTAATTGCACCAGTTCGACCCGTTTCGCACCGACTTTCATGCAGTAACGAAACGGTCCGAAACGCACCAAAACATGTGTTTAGGGTCCATTGGGGTGGATCGGGAGCGTTCGTTGTGAAAAATTCAGATGCGACTTCATTGTGCTCACTTTTGCACTAATTGCACCAGTTCGGCCCTGTTTTGCACCAACATTCGTGTAGTAACGAAACGGTCTGAAATGCACCAAAACATATGTTTAGGGTCCAATCTGGTGGACCGGGTGCACTCGTTTTTGAAAAATTACGACGCGATTTTGTTCCACGAACTTTTGCACTAATTGCACCAGTTCGGCCCCATTTTGCACCGACTTTCGTGTAGTAATGAAACGGTATGAAAATGCACCAAAACATGAGTTTAGGGTCCGATGGGGTGGATCAGTGGCGTTCGTTTTGAAAACTTCCGACGCGACTTCGTTGCATGAACTTTTGCACTAATTGCACCAGTTCGGCCCCGTTTTCCACCAACATTCGTGTAGTAACGAAACGGTCTGAAATGCACCAAAATATATGTTTAGGGTCCAATGGGGTGCACCGGGTGCACTCGTTTTGAAAAATTACGACGCGATTTAGTTGCATGAACTTTTGCACTAATTGCACCAGTTCGGCCCCTTTTTCAATCGACTTTTGTGCAGTAAGGAAATGGCCGAAACGCTCCAAAACATGAGTTTAGGGGTCCATTTGGGTGGATCGGGTGCGTTCGTTGTGAAAAATTCTGAAGCGACATCACTAAACGAACTTTTGCACTAATTGCACCAGTTCGGCCCCGTTTTGCAGCAACATTTGTGTAGTAACGAAACGGTCTGAAATGCACCGAAACATGTGTTTAGGGTCCAATGGGCTGGATCGGGTGCACTCGTTTTGAAAAATTACAACGCGACTTCGTTGCACGAACTTTTGCACTAATTGCACTAGTTCGGCCCCATTTTGCACCGACATTCAGGCAATAACTAAACGGTCCAAGACGCACCAAAACATGAATTTAGGGTCCAATGGGGTGGATCGAGTGCGTTCATTTTAAAAACTTCCAACGCGACTTCGTTGCATCAACTTTTGCACTAATTGCACCAGTTCGACCCGTTTCGCACCGACTTTCATGCAGTAACGAAACGGTCCGAAACGCACCAAAACATGTGTTTAGGGTCCATTAGGGTGGATCGGGAGCGTTCGTTGTGAAAAATTCAGATGCGACTTCATTGTGCTCACTTTTGCACTAATTGCACCAGTTCGGCCCCGTTTTGCACCAACATTCGTGTAGTAACGAAACGGTCTGAAATGCACCAAAACATATGTTTAGGGTCCAATCTGGTGGACCGGGTGCACTCGTTTTTGAAAAATTACGACGCGATTTTGTTCCACGAACTTTTGCACTAATTGCACCAGTTCGGCCCCATTTTGCACCGACTTTCGTGTAGTAATGAAACGGTATGAAAATGCACCAAAACATGAGTTTAGGGTCCGATGGGGTGGATCGGTGGCGTTCGTTTTGAAAACTTCCGACGCGACTTCGTTGCATGAACTTTTGCACTAATTGCACCAGTTCGGCCCGATTTCCATCGACTTTAGTGCAGTAACGAAATGGCCGAAACGCACCAAAACACGAGTTTAGGGTCCATTGGGGTGGATCCGGCGCGTTCGTTGTGAAAAATTCTGAAGCGACATCACTAAACGAACTTTTGCACTAATTGCACCAGTTCGGCGCCGTTTTGCACCAACATTTGTGTAGTAACGAAACGGTCTGAAATGCACCGAAACATGTGTTTAGGGTCCAATGGGCTGGATCGGGTGCACTCGTTTTGAAAAATTACAACGCGACTTCGTTGCACGAACTTTTGCACTAATTGCACTGGTTCGGCTCCATTTTGCACCGACATTCAGGCAATAACGAAACGGTCCAAGACGCACCAAAACATGAGTTTAGGGTCCAATGGGGTGGATCGAGTGCGTTCATTTTAAAAACTTCCAACGCGACTTTGTTGCATCAACTTTTGCACTAATTGCACCAGTTCGACCCGTTTCGCACCGACTTTCATGCAGTAACAAAACGGTCCGAAACGCACCAAAACATGTGTTTAGGGTCCAATGGGGTGGACCGGGTGCGCTCGTTGTGAAAAGTTCCGACATGACTTTGTTGCATGAACTTTTGCACTAATTTCACTAGTTCGGCCCGATTTCCATCGACCTTCGTGCAGTTACGAAACGGCCAAATACTCCAAAACATGAGTTTAGGGTCCAATGGGGTGGATCGGTGGCGTTCGTCTTGAAAACTTCCGACGCGACTTCGTTGCATGAACTTTTGCACTGATTGCACCACTTCGTCCTGATTTCCATCGACTTTCGTGCAGTAACAAAACGGCCGAAACGCACCAAAACATTAGTTTAGGGTCCATTGGGGTGGATCGGGTGCGTTCGTTGGGAAAAATTCCGAAGCGACTTCATTAAACGAACTTTTGCACTAATTGCATTAGTTTTCCCCCATTTTGCACCGACTTTCGTGCAGGCGAATCGGACCGAAAGTCACGAAAACATGAGTTTCGGGTCCAATGGGTTTGATTGGGGGCGTTCGTTGTGAAAAAATCCGACACGACGTCATTGCACGAACGTTTGCACTAATTGAACCAGTTCAGCCCCGTTTGCACCGACTTTCATGTACTAAGGAATCGGTCTAAAATGCACCAAAACATGTGTTTAGGGTCCAATGGGGTTAATCGGGTGCACTCATTTTGAAAAATTACGACGCTCCAAAACATGAGTTTAGGGTCCCATTGGGGTGGATCGGGTGCGTTCGTTGCGAAAAATTCTGAACTGACTTCATTAAACAAACTTTTGCACTAATTGCACCAGTTCGGCCCCGTTTTGCAGCAACATTTGTGTAGTAACGAAACGGTCTGAAATGCACCGAAACATGTGTTTAGGGTCCAATGGGCTGGATCGGGTGCACTCGTTTTGAAAAAATTACAACGCGACTTCGTTGCACGAACTTTTGCACTAATTGCACTAGTTCGGCCCCATTTTGCACCGACATTCAGGCAATAACGAAACGGTCCAAGACGCACCAAAACATGAGTTTAGGGTCCAATGGGGTGGATCGAGTGCGTTCAATTTAAAAACTTCCAACGCGACTTCGTTGCATCAGCTTTTGCACTAATGGCACCAGTTCGACCCGTTTCGCACCGACTTTCCTGCAGTAACGAAACGGTCCGAAACGCACCAAAACATGTGTTTAGGGTCCAATGGGGTGGACCGGGTGCGTTCGTTTTGAAAAGTTCCGACATGACTTTGTTGCATGAACTTTTGCACTAATTTCACTAGTTCGTCCCGATTTTCATCGACTTTCGTGCAGTTACGAAACGGCCAAATACTCCAAAACATGAGTTTAGGGTCCAATGGGGTGGATCGGTGGCGTTCATTTTGAAAAATTCCAACGCGACTTCGTTGCATGAACTTTTGCACTAATTGCACCACTTTGTCCTGATTTCCATCGACTTTCGTGCAGTAACAAAACGGCCGAAACGCACCGAAACATGAGTTTAGGGTCCATTGGGGTGGATCGGGTGCGTTCGTTTGGAAAATTCCGAAGCGACTTCATTAAACGAACTTTTGCACTAATTGCATTAGTTTCCCCCATTTTGCATCGACTTTCGTGCAGGCGAATCGGAACGAAACTCACGAAAACATGAGTTTCGGGTCCAATGGGTTTGATCGGGGGCGTTCGTTGCGAAAAAATCCGACACGACGTCATTGCACGAACTTTTGCACTAATTGAACCAGTTCAGCCCCATTTTGCACCGACTTTCATGTACTAAGGAATCGGTCTGAAATGCACCAAAACATGTGTTTAGGGTCCAATGGGCTGGATCGGGTACACTCATTTTGAAAAATTACAACGCGACTTCGTTGCACGAACTTTTGCACTAATTGCACTAGTTCGGCCCCATTTTGCACCTGATATTCAGGCAATAACGAAACGGTCCAAGACACACCAAAACATGAGTTTAGGGTCCAATGGGGTTGACCGGGTGCGTTCGTTTTGAAAAGTTCCGATATGACTTTGTTGCATGAACTTTTGCACTAATTTCACTAGTTCGGCCCGATTTCCATCGACTTTCGTGCATTTACGAAACGGCCAAATACTCCAAAACATGAGTTTAGGGTCCGATGGGGTGGATCGGTGGCGTTCGTTTTGAAAACATCCGACGCAACTTCGTTGCATGAACTTTTGCACTAATTGCACCAGTTCGGCCCGATTTCCATCGACTTTCATGCAGTAACGAAATGGCCAAAACGCACCAAAACATGAGTTTAGGGTCCATTGGGGTGGATCGGTTGCGTTCGTTGTGAAAAATTCCGATGCGACTTCATTGCACGAACTTTTGCACTAATTGCACCAGTTCGGCCCCGTTTTGCACGAACATTCGTGTTGTAACAAAATGGTCTGAAATGCACCAAAATATATGTTTAGGGTCCAATGGGGTGCACCGGGTGCGTTCGTTGTGAAAAATTCCGACGCGATTTAGTTGGATGAACTTTTGCACTAATTGCACCAGTTCGGCCCCATTTTGCACCGACTTTGGTGCAGTAAGGAAACGGTCCGAAAATGCACCAAAACATGAGTTTAGGGTCCAATGGGGTGGATCAGAGGCGTTCGTTTTTAAAACATCCGATGCAACTTCGTTGCATGAACTTTTGCACTAATTGCACCAGTTCGGCCCGATTTCCATCGACTTTCGTGCAGTAACAAAATGGCCGAAATGCTCCAAAACATGAGTTTAGGGTCCATTGGGGTGGATTGGGTGCGTTCGTTGTGAAAAATTCTGAAGCGACTTCACTAAACGAACTTTTGCACTAATTTCACCAGTTCGGCCCCGTTTTGCAGCAACATTTGTGTAGTAACGAAACGGTCTGAAATGCACCGAAACATGTGTTTAGGGTCCAATGGGCTGGATCGGGTGCTCGTTTTGAAAAATTACAACGCGACTTCGTTGTACGAACTTTTGCACTAATTGCACTAGTTCAGCCCCATTTTGCACCGACATTCAGGCAATAACGAAACGGTCCAAGACGCACCAAAACATTAGTTTAGGGTCCAATGGGGTGGATCGAGTGCGTTCATTTTAAAAACTTCCAACGCGACTTTGTTGCATCAACTTTGCACTAATTGCACCAGTTCGACCCGTTTCGCACCGACTTTCCTGCAGTAACGAAACGGTCCGAAACGCACCAAAACATGTGTTTAGGGTCTAATGGGGTGGACCGGGTGCGTTCGTTTTGAAAAGTTCCGACATGACTTTGTTGCATGAATTTTTGCACTAATTTCACTAGTTCGGCCCGATTTCCATCGACTTTCGTGCAGTTACGAAACGGCCAAATACTCCAAAACATGAGTTTAGGGTCCAATGGGGTGGATCGGTGGCGTTCGTTTTGAAAACTTCCAACGCGACTTCGTTGCATGAACTTTTGCACTAATTGCACCAGTTCGTCCTGATTTCCATCGACTTTCGTGCAGTAACAAAACGGCCGAAACGCACCAAAACATGAGTTTAGGGTCCATTGGGGTGGATCGGGTGCCTTCGTTGGGAAAAATTCCGAAGCGACTTCATTAAACGAACTTTTGCACTAATTGCATTAGTTTCCCCCATTTTGCATCGACTTTCGTGCAGGCGAATCGGACCGAAAGTCACGAAAACATGAGTTTCGGGTCCAATGGGTTTGATCGGGGGCGTTCGTTGCGAAAAAAATCCGACACGACGTCATTGCACGAACTTTTGCACTAATTGAACCAGTTCAGCCCCGTTTTGCACCGACTTTCATGTACTAAGGAATCGGTCTGAAATGCACCAAAACATGTGTTTAGGGTCCAATGGGCTGGGTCGGGTACACTCGTTTTGAAAAATTACAACGCGACTTCGTTGCACGAACTTTTGCACTAATTGCACTAGTTCGGCCCCATTTTGCACCTGATATTCAGGCAATAACGAAACGGTCCAAGACACACCAAAACATGAGTTTAGGGTCCAATGGGGTGGATCGAGTGCGTTCATTTTAAAAACTTCCAACGCGACTTCGTTGCATCAACTTTTGCACTAATTGCACCAGTTCGACCCATTTCGCACCGACTTTCATGCAGTAACGAAACGGTCCGAAAGGCACCAAAACATGTGTTTAGGGTCCAATGGGGTGGACCGGGTGCGTTCGTTTTGAAAAGTTCCGACATGACATTGTTGCATGAACTTTTGCACTAATTTCACTAGTTCGGCCTGATTTCCATCGACTTTCGTGCAGTTACGAAACGGCCAAATACTCCAAAACATGAGTTTAGGGTCCAATGGGGTGGATCGGTGGCGTTCGTTTTGAAAACTTCGGACGCGACTTCGTTGCATGAACTTTTGCACTAATTGCACCAGTTCGGCCTGATTTGCATCGACTTTCGTGCAGTAACAAAACGGCCGAAACGCACCAAAACATGAGTTTAGGGCCCATTGGGGTGGATCGGTTGCGTTCGTTGTGAAAAATTCCGATGCGACTTCATTGCACGAACTTTTGCACTAATTGCACCAGTTTGGCCCCGTTTTGCCCCAACATTCGTGTAGTAACAAAACGGTCTGAAATGCACCAAAATATATGTTTAGGGTCCAATGGGGTGCACCGGGTGCGTTCGTTGTGAAAAATTCCGACGCGATTTAGTTGGATGAACTTTTGCACTAGTTGCACCAGTTCGGCCCCATTTTGCACCGACTTTTGTGCAGTAAGGAAACGGTCCGAAAATGCACCAAAACATGAGTTTAGGGTCCAATGGGGTGGATCGGTGGCGTTCGTTTTGAAAACATCCGACGCAACTTCATTGCATAAACTTTTGCACTAATTGCACCAGTTCGGCCCAATTTCCATCGACTTTCGTGCAGTAACGAAATGGCCGAAATGCTCCAAAACATGAGTTTAGGGTCCATTGGGGTGGATCGGGTGCGTTCGTTGTGAAAAATTCTGAAGCGACTTCACTAAACGAACTTTTGCACTAATTGCACCAGTTCGGCCCCGTTTTGCAGCAACATTTGTGTAGTAACGAAATGGTCTGAAATGCACCGAAACATGCGTTTAGGGTCCAATGGGCTGGATCGGGTGCTCGTTTTGAAAAATTACAACGCGACTTCGTTGTACGAACTTTTGCACTAATTGCACTAGTTCGGCCCCATTTTGCGCCGACATTCAGGCAAGAACGAAACGGTCCAAGACGCACCAAAACATGAGTTTAGGGTCCAATGGGGTGGATCGAGTGCATTCATTTTAAAAACTTCCAACGCGACTTTGTTGCATCAACTTTTGCACCAATTGCACCAGTTCGACCCGTTTCGCACCGACTTTCCGGCAGTAACGAAACGGTCCGAAACGCACCAAAACATGTGTTTAGGGTCCAATGGGGTGGACCGGGTGCGTTCGTTTTGAAAAGTTCCGACATGACTTTGTTGCATGAACTTTTGCACTAATTTCACTAGTTCGGCCCGATTTCCATCGACTTTCATGCATTTACGAAACGGCCAAATACTCCAAAACATGAGTTTAGGGTCCAATGGGGTGGATCGGTGGCGTTCGTTTTGAGAACTTCCAACGCGACTTCGTTGCATGAACTTTTGCACTATTTGCACCAGTTCGTCCTGATTTCCATCGACTTTCGTGCAGTAACAAAACGGCCGAAACGCACCAAAACATGAGTTTAGGGTCCATTGGGGTGGATCGGTTGCGTTCGTTGTGAAAAATTCCGATGCGACTTCATTGTACGAACTTTTGCACTAATTGCACCAGTTCGGCCCCGTTTTGCACCAACATTCGTGTAGTAACAAAATGGTCTGAAATGCACCAAAATATATGTTTAGGGTCCAATGGGGTGCACCGGGTGCGTTCGTTGTGAAAAATTCCGACGCGATTTAGTTGGATGAACTTTTGCACTAATTGCACCAGTTCGGCCCATTTTGCACCGACTTTGGTGCAGTAAGGAAACGGTCCGAAAATGCACCAAAACATGAGTTTAGGGTCCAATGGGGTGGATCGGAGGCGTTCGTTTTGAAAACATCCAATGCAACTTCGTTGCATGAACTTTTGCACTAATTGCACCAGGTCGGCCCGATTTCCATCGACTTTCGTGCAGTAACGAAATGGCCGAAATGCTCCAAAACATGAGTTTAGGGTCCATTGGGGTGGATCGGGTGCGTTCGTTGCGAAAAATTCTGAAGCGACTTCACTAAACGAACTTTTGCACTAATTTCACCAGTTCGGCCCCGTTTTGCAGCAACATTTGTGTAGTAATGAAACGGTCTGAAATGCACCGAAACATGTGTTTAGGGTCCAATGGGCTGGATCGGGTGCTCATTTTGAAAAATTACAACGCGACTTCGTTGTACGAACTTTTGCACTAATTGCACTAGTTCGGCCCCATTTTGCACCGACATTCAGGCAATAACGAAACGGTCCAAGACGCACCAAAACATGAGTTTAGGGTCCAATGGGGTGGATCGAGTGCGTTCATTTTAAAAACTTCCAACGCGACTTCGTTGCATCAACTTTTGCACTAATTGCACCAGTTCGACCCGTTTCGCACCGACTTTCATGCAGTAACGAAACGGTCCGAAACGCACCAAAACATGTGTTTAGGGTCCATTGGGGTGGATCGGGAGCGTTCGTTGTGAAAAATTCAGATGCGACTTCATTGTGCTCACTTTTGCACTAATTGCACCAGTTCGGCCCTGTTTTGCACCAACATTCGTGTAGTAACGAAACGGTCTGAAATGCACCAAAACATATGTTTAGGGTCCAATCTGGTGGACCGGGTGCACTCGTTTTTGAAAAATTACGACGCGATTTTGTTCCACGAACTTTTGCACTAATTGCACCAGTTCGGCCCCATTTTGCACCGACTTTCGTGTAGTAATGAAACGGTATGAAAATGCACCAAAACATGAGTTTAGGGTCCGATGGGGTGGATCAGTGGCGTTCGTTTTGAAAACTTCCGACGCGACTTCGTTGCATGAACTTTTGCACTAATTGCACCAGTTCGGCCCCGTTTTCCACCAACATTCGTGTAGTAATGAAACGGTCTGAAATGCACCAAAATATATGTTTAGGGTCCAATGGGGTGCACCGGGTGCACTCGTTTTGAAAAATTACGACGCGATTTAGTTGCATGAACTTTTGCACTAATTGCACCAGTTCGGCCCCTTTTTCAATCGACTTTTGTGCAGTAAGGAAATGGCCGAAACGCTCCAAAACATGAGTTTAGGGTCCATTTGGGTGGATCGGGTGCGTTCGTTGTGAAAAATTCTGAAGCGACATCACTAAACGAACTTTTGCACTAATTGCACCAGTTCGGCCCCGTTTTGCAGCAACATTTGTGTAGTAACGAAACGGTCTGAAATGCACCGAAACATGTGTTTAGGGTCCAATGGGCTGGATCGGGTGCACTTGTTTTGAAAAAATTACAACGCGACTTCGTTGCACGAACTTTTGCACTAATTGCACTAGTTCGGCCCCATTTTGCACCGACATTCAGGCAATAACGAAACGTTCCAAGACGCACCAAAACATGAATTTAGGGTCCAATGGGGTGGATCGAGTGCGTTCATTTTAAAAACTTCCAACGCGACTTCGTTGCATCAACTTTTGCACTAATTGCACCAGTTCGACCCGTTTCGCACCGACTTTCATGCAGTAACGAAACGGTCCAAAACGCACCAAAACATGTGTTTAGGGTCCATTGGGGTGGATCGGGAGCGTTCGTTGTGAAAAATTCAGATGCGACTTCATTGTGCTCACTTTTGCACTAATTGCACCAGTTCGGCCCTGTTTTGCACCAACATTCGTGTAGTAACGAAACGGTCTGAAATGCACCAAAACATATGTTTAGGGTCCAATCTGGTGGACCGGGTGCACTCGTTTTTGAAAAATTACGACGCGATTTTGTTCCACGAACTTTTGCACTAATTGCACCAGTTCGGCCCCATTTTGCACCGACTTTCGTGTAGTAATGAAACGGTATGAAAATGCACCAAAACATGAGTTTAGGGTCCGATGGGGTGGATCGGTGGCGTTCGTTTTGAAAACTTCCGACGCAACTTCGTTGCATGAACATTTGCACTAATTGCACCAGTTCGGCCCGATTTCCATCGACTTTAGTGCAGTAACGAAATGGCCGAAACGCACCAAAACACGAGTTTAGGGTCCATTGGGGTGGATCCGGCGCGTTCGTTGTGAAAAATTCTGAAGCGACATCACTAAACGAACTTTTGCACTAATTGCACCAGTTCGGCGCCGTTTTGCACCAACATTTGTGTAGTAACGAAACGGTCTGAAATGCACCGAAACATGTGTTTAGGGTCCAATGGGCTGGATCGGGTGCACTCTTTTGAAAAATTACAACGCGACTTCGTTGCACGAACTTTTGCACTAATTGCACTGGTTCGGCTCCATTTTGCACCGACATTCAGGCAATAACGAAACGGTCCAAGACGCACCAAAACATGAGTTTAGGGTCCAATGGGGTGGATCGAGTGCGTTCATTTTAAAAACTTCCAACGCGACTTTGTTGCATCAACTTTTGCACTAATTGCACCAGTTCGACCCGTTTCGCACCGACTTTCATGCAGTAACAAAACGGTCCGAAACGCACCAAAACATGTGTTTAGGGTCCAATGGGGTGGACCGGGTGCGCTCGTTGTGAAAAGTTCCGACATGACTTTGTTGCATGAACTTTTGCACTAATTTCACTAGTTCGGCCCGATTTCCATCGACCTTCGTGCAGTTACGAAACGGCCAAATACTCCAAAACATGAGTTTAGGGTCCAATGGGGTGGATCGGTGGCGTTCGTTTTGAAAACTTCCGACGCGACTTCGTTGCATGAACTTTTGCACTAATTGCACCACTTCGTCCTGATTTCCATCGACTTTCGTGCAGTAACAAAACGGCCGAAACGCACCAAAACATGAGTTTAGGGTCCATTGGGGTGGATCGGGTGCGTTCGTTGGGAAAAATTCCGAAGCGACTTCATTAAACGAACTTTTGCACTAATTGCATTAGTTTTCCCCCATTTTGCACCGACTTTCGTGCAGGCGAATCGGACCGAAAGTCACGAAAACATGAGTTTCGGGTCCAATGGGTTTGATTGGGGGCGTTCGTTGTGAAAAAATCCGACACGACGTCATTGCACGAACGTTTGCACTAATTGAACCAGTTCAGCCCCGTTTTGCACCGACTTTCATGTACTAAGGAATCGGTCTAAAATGCACCAAAACATGTGTTTAGGGTCCAATGGGGTTAATCGGGTGCACTCATTTTGAAAAATTACGACGCTCCAAAACATGAGTTTAGGGTCCCATTGGGGTGGATCGGGTGCGTTCGTTGCGAAAAATTCTGAACTGACTTCATTAAACAAACTTTTGCACTAATTGCACCAGTTCGGCCCCGTTTTGCAGCAACATTTGTGTAGTAACGAAACGGTCTGAAATGCACCGAAACATGTGTTTAGGGTCCAATGGGCTGGATCGGGTGCACTCGTTTTGAAAAATTACAACGCGACTTCGTTGCACGAACTTTTGCACTAATTGCACTAGTTCGGCCCCATTTTGCACCGACATTCAGGCAATAACGAAACGGTCCAAGACGCACCAAAACATGAGTTTAGGGTCCAATGGGGTGGATCGAGTGTGTTCAATTTAAAAACTTCCAACGCGACTTCGTTGCATCAACTTTTGCACTAATGGCACCAGTTCGACCCGTTTCGCACCGACTTTCCTGCAGTAACGAAACGGTCCGAAACGCACCAAAACATGTGTTTAGGGTCCAATGGGGTGGACCGGGTGCGTTCGTTTTGAAAAGTTCCGACATGACTTTGTTGCATGAACTTTTGCACTAATTTCACTAGTTCGGCCCGATTTCCATCGACTTTCATGCATTTACGAAACGGCCAAATACTCCAAAACATGAGTTTAGGGTCCATTTCGGCCATGAACTTTTGCACTAATTGCACCACTTCGTCCTGATTTCCATCGACTTTCGTGCAGTAACAAAACGGCCGAAACGCACCAAAACATGAGTTTAGGGTCCATTGGGGTGGATCGGGTGCGTTCGTTGGGAAAATTCCGAAGCGACTTCATTAAACGAACTTTTGCACTAATTGCATTAGTTTCCCCCATTTTGCATCGACTTTCGTGCAGGCGAATCGGAACGAAACTCACGAAAACATGAGTTTCGGGTCCAATGGGTTTGATCGGGGGCGTTCGTTGCGAAAAAATCCGACACGACGTCATTGCACGAACTTTTGCACTAATTGAACCAGTTCAGCCCCGTTTTGCACCGACTTTCATGTACTAAGGAATCGGTCTGAAATGCACCAAAACATGTGTTTAGGGTCCGATGGGCTGGATCGGGTACACTCATTTTGAAAAATTACAACGCGACTTCGTTGCACGAACTTTTGCACTAATTGCACTAGTTCGGCCCCATTTTGCACCTGATATTCAGGCAATAACGAAACGGTCCAAGACACACCAAAACATGAGTTTAGGGTCCAATGGGGTTGACCGGGTGCGTTCGTTTTGAAAAGTTCCGACATGACTTTGTTGCATGAACTTTTGCACTAATTTCACTAGTTCGGCCCGATTTCCATCGACTTTCGTGCATTTACGAAACGGCCAAATACTCCAAAACATGAGTTTAGGGTCCGATGGGGTGGATCGGTGGCGTTCGTTTTGAAAACATCCGACGCAACTTCGTTGCATGAACTTTTGCACTAATTGCACCAGTTCGGCCCGATTTCCATCGACTTTCCTGCAGTAACGAAATGGCCAAAACGCACCAAAACATGAGATTAGGGTCCATTGGGGTGGATCGGTTGCGTTCGTTGTGAAAAATTCCGATGCGACTTCATTGCACGAACTTTTGCACTAATTGCACCAGTTTGGCCCCGTTTTGCCCCAACATTCGTGTAGTAACAAAACGGTCTGAAATGCACCAAAATATATGTTTAGGGTCCAATGGGGTGCACCGGGTGCGTTCGTTGTGAAAAATTCCGACGCGATTTAGTTGGATGAACTTTTGCACTAGTTGCACCAGTTCGGCCCCATTTTGCACCGACTTTTGTGCAGTAAGGAAACGGTCCGAAAATGCACCAAAACATGAGTTTAGGGTCCAATGGGGTGGATCGGTGGCGTTCGTTTTGAAAACATCCGACGCAACTTCATTGCATAAACTTTTGCACTAATTGCACCAGTTCGGCCCAATTTCCATCGACTTTCGTGCAGTAACGAAATGGCCGAAATGCTCCAAAACATGAGTTTAGGGTCCATTGGGGTGGATCGGGTGCGTTCGTTGTGAAAAATTCTGAAGCGACTTCACTAAACGAACTTTTGCACTAATTTCACCAGTTCGGCCCCATTTTGCAGCAACATTTGTGTAGTAACGAAACGGTCTCAAATGCACCGAAACATGTGTTTAGGGTCCAATGGGCTGGATCGGGTGCTCGTTTTGAAAAATTACAACGCGACTTCGTTGTACGAACTTTTGCACTAATTGCACTAGTTCGGCCCCATTTTGCACCGACATTCAGGCAATAACGAAACGGTCCAAGACGCACCAAAACATTAGTTTAGGGTCCAATGGGGTGGATCGAGTGCGTTCATTTTAAAAACTTCCAACGCGACTTTGTTGCATCAACTTTGCACTAATTGCACCAGTTCGACCCGTTTCGCACCGACTTTCCTGCAGTAACGAAACGGTCCGAAACGCACCAAAACATGTGTTTAGGGTCCAATGGGGTGGACCGGGTGCGTTCGTTTTGAAAAGTTCCGACATGACTTTGTTGCATGAACTTTTGCACTAATTTCACTAGTTCGGCCCGATTTCCATCGACTTTCATGCATTTACGAAACGGCCAAATACTCCAAAACATGAGTTTAGGGTCCAATGGGGTGGATCGGTGGCGTTCGTTTTGAGAACTTCCAACGCGACTTCGTTGCATGAACTTTTGCACTATTTGCACCAGTTCGTCCTGATTTCCATCGACTTTCGTGCAGTAACAAACGGCCGAAACGCACCAAAACAAGAGTTTAGGGTCCATTGGGGTGGATCGGTTGCGTTCGTTGTGAAAAATTCCGATGCGACTTCATTGCACGAACTTTTGCACTAATTGCACCAGTTCGGCCCCGTTTTGCACCAACATTCGTGTAGTAACAAAATGGTCTGAAATGCACCAAAATATATGTTTAGGGTCCAATGGGGTGCACCGGGTGCGTTCGTTGTGAAAAATTCCGACGCGATTTAGTTGGATGAACTTTTGCACTAATTGCACCAGTTCGGCCCATTTTGCACCGACTTTGGTGCAGTAAGGAAACGGTCCGAAAATGCACCAAAACATGAGTTTAGGGTCCAATGGGGTGGATCGGAGGCGTTCGTTTTGAAAACATCCAATGCAACTTCGTTGCATGAACTTTTGCACTAATTGCACCAGGTCGGCCCGATTTCCATCGACTTTCGTGCAGTAACGAAATGGCCGAAATGCTCCAAAACATGAGTTTAGGGTCCATTGGGGTGGATCGGGTGCGTTCGTTGCGAAAAATTCTGAAGCGACTTCACTAAACGAACTTTTGCACTAATTTCACCAGTTCGGCCCCGTTTTGCAGCAACATTTGTGTAGTAATGAAACGGTCTGAAATGCACCGAAACATGTGTTTAGGGTCCAATGGGCTGGATCGGGTGCTCATTTTGAAAAATTACAACGCGACTTCGTTGTACGAACTTTTGCACTAATTGCACTAGTTCGGCCCCATTTTGCACCGACATTCAGGCAATAACGAAACGGTCCAAGACGCACCAAAACATGACTTTAGGGTCCAATGGGGTGGATCGAGTGCGTTCATTTTAAAAACTTCCAACGCGACTTCGTTGCATCAACTTTTGCACTAATTGCACCAGTTCGACCCGTTTCGCACCGACTTTCCTGCAGTAACGAAACGGTCCGAAACGCACCAAAACATGTGTTTAGGGTCCAATGGGGTGGACCGGGTGCGTTCGTTTTGAAAAGTTCCGACATGACTTTGTTGCATGAACTTTTGCACTAATTTCACTAGTTCGGCCTGATTTTCATCGAGTTTCGTGCAGTTACGAAACGGCCAAATACTCCAAAACATGAGTTTAGGGTCCAATGGGGTGGATCGGTGGCGTTCGTTTTGAAAACTTCCAACGCGACTTCGTTGCATGAACTTTTGCACTAATTGCACCACTTCGTCCTGATTTCCATCGACTTTCGTGCAGTAACAAAACGGCCGAAACGCACCAAAACATGAGTTTAGGGTCCATTGGGGTGGATCGGGTGCGTTCGTTGGGAAAAATTCCGAAGCGACTTCATTAAACGAACTTTTGCACTAATTGCATTAGTTTCCCCCATTTTGCATCGACTTTCGTGTAGGCGAATCGGACCGAAACTCACGAAAACATGAGTTTCGGGTCCAATTGGTTTGATCGGGGGCGTTCGTTGCGAAAAAATCCGACACGACGTCATTGCACGAACTTTTGCACTAATTGAACCAGTTCAGCCCCGTTTTGCACCGACTTTCATGTACTAAGGAATCGGTCTGAAATGCACCAAAACATGTGTTTAGGGTCCAATGGGCTGGATCGGGTACACTCGTTTTGAAAAATTACAACGCGACTTCGTTGCACGAACTTTTGCACTAATTGCACTAGTTCGGCCCCATTTTGCACCAGATATTCAGGCAATAACGAAACGGTCCAAGACACACCAAAACATGAGTTTAGGGTCCAATGGGGTGGATCGAGTGCGTTCATTTTAAAAACTTCCAACGCGACTTCGTTGCATCAACTTTTGCACTAATTGCACCAGTTCGACCCGTTTCGCACCGACTTTCATGCAGTAACGAAATGGTCCGAAAGGCACCAAAACATGTGTTTAGGGTCCAATGGGGTGGACCGGGTGCGTTCGTTTTGAAAAGTTCCGACATGACTTTGTTGCATGAACTTTTGCACTAATTTCACTAGTTCGGCCTGATTTCCATCGACTTTCGTGCAGTTACGAAACGGCCAAATACTCCAAAACATGAGTTTAGGGTCCAATGGGGGTGGATCGGTGGCGTTCGTTTTGAAAACTTCGGACGCGACTTCGTTGCCTGAACTTTTGCACTATTTGCACCAGTTCGTCCTGATTTCCATCGACTTTCGTGCACTAACAAAACGGCCGAAACGCACCAAAACATGAGTTTAGGGTCCATTGGGGTGGATCGGTTGCGTTCGTTGTGAAAAATTCCGATGCGACTTCATTGCACGAACTTTTGCACTAATTGCACCAGTTCGGCCCCGTTTTGCACCAACATTCGTGTAGTAACAAAACGGTCTGAAATGCACCAAAATATATGTTTAGGGTCCAATGGGGTTGATCGGGTGCACTCGTTTTGAAAAATTACGACGCTCCAAAACATGAGTTTAGGGTCCATTGGGGTGGATCGGGTGCGTTCGTTGCGAAAAATTCTGAAGCGACTTCATTAAACGAACTTTTGCACTAATTGCACCAGTTCGGCCCCGTTTTGCACCGACTTTCATGTAGTAACGAAACGGTCTGAAATGCACCGAAACATGTGTTTAGGGTCCAATGGGCTGGATCGGGTACACTCGTTTTGAAAAATTACAACGCGACTTTGTTGCACGAACTTTTGCACTAATTGCACTAGTTCGGCCCCATTTTGCACCTGATATTCAGGCAATAACGAAACGGTCCAAGACACACCAAAACATGAGTTTAGGGTCCAATGGGGTGGATCGAGTGCGTTCATTTTAAAAACTTCCAACGCGACTTCGTTGCATCAACTTTTGCACTAATTGCACCAGTTCGACCCGTTTCGCACCGACTTTCATGCAGTAACGAAACGGTCCGAAAGGCACCAAAACATGTGTTTAGGGTCCAATGGGGTGGACCGGGTGCGTTCGTTTTGAAAAGTTCTGACATGACTTTGTTGCATGAACTTTTGCACTAATTTCACTAGTTCGGCCTGATTTCCATCGACTTTCGTGCAGTTACGAAACGGCCAAATACTCCAAAACATGAGTTTAGGGTCCAATGGGGTGGATCGGTGGCGTTCGTTTTGAAAACTTCGGACGCGACTTCGTTGCATGAACTTTTGCACTATTTGCACCAGTTCGTCCTGATTTTCATCGACTTTCGTTCAGTAACAAAACGGCCGAAACGCACCAAAACATGAGTTTAGGGTCCATTGGGGTGGATCGGTTGCGTTCGTTGTGAAAAATTCCGATGCGACTTCATTGCACGAACTTTTGCACTAATTGCACCAGTTCGGCCCCGTTTTGCACCAACATTCGTGTAGTAACAAAACGGTCTGAAATGCACCAAAATATATGTTTAGGGTCCAATGTGGTGCACCGGGTGCGTTTGTTGTGAAAAATTCCGACGCGATTTAGTTGGATGAACTTTTGCACTAGTTGCACCAGTTCGGCCCCATTTTGCACCGACTTTGGTGCAGTAAGGAAACGGTCCGAAAATGCACCAAAACATGAGTTTAGGCTCCAATGGGGTGGATCGGAGGCGTTCGTTTTGAAAACATCCGACGCAACTTCGTTGCATAAACTTTTGCACTAATTGCACCAGTTCGGCCCGATTTCCATCGACTTTCGTGCAGTAACGAAATGGCCGAAATGCTCCAAAACATGAGTTTAGGGTCCATTGGGGTGGATCGGGTGCGTTCGTTGTGAAAAATTCTGAAGCGACTTCACTAAACGAACTTTTGCACTAATTGCACCAGTTCGGCCCCGTTTTGCAGCAACATTTGTGTAGTAACGAAACGGTCTGAAATGCACCGAAACATGTGTTTAGGGTCCAATGGGCTGGATCGGGTGCTCGTTTTGAAAAATTACAACGCGACTTCGTTGTACGAACTTTTGCACTAATTGCACTAGTTCGGCCCCATTTTGCACCGACATTCAGGCAAGAACGAAACGGTCCAAGACGCACCAAAACATGAGTTTAGGGTCCAATGGGGTGGATCGAGTGCGTTCATTTTAAAAACTTCCAACGCGACTTTGTTGCATCAACTTCTGCACTAATTGCACCAGTTCGACCCGTTTCGCACCGACTTTCCTGCAGTAACGAAACGGTCCGAAACGCACCAAAACATGTGTTTAGGGTCCAATGGGGTGGACCGGGTGCGTTCGTTTTGAAAAGTTCCGACATGACTTTGTTGCATGAACTTTTGCACTAATTTCACTAGTTCGGCCCGATTTCCATCGACTTTCGTGCATTTACGAAACAGCCAAATACTCCAAAACATGAGTTTAGGGTCCAATGGGGTGGATCGGTGGCGTTCGTTTTGAAAACTTCCAACGCGATTTCGTTGCATGAACTTTTGCACTAATTGCAACAGTTCGTCCTGATTTCCATCGACTTTCGTGCAGTAACAAAACGGCCGAAACGCACCAAAACATGAGTTTAGGGTCCATTGGGGTGGATCGGGTGCGTTCGTTGGGAAAAATTCGGAAGCGACATCATTAAACGAACTTTTGCACTAATTGCATTAGTTTTCCCCCATTTTGCATCGACTTTCGTGCAGGCGAATCGGACCGAAAGTCACGAAAACATGAGTTTCGGGTCCAATGGGTTTGATCGGGGGCGTTCGTTGCGAAAAAATCCGACACGACGTCATTGCACGAACTTTTGCACTAATTGAACCAGTTCAGCCCCGTTTTGCACCGACTTTCATGTACTAAGGAATCGGTCTGAAATGCACCAAAACATGTGTTTAGGGTCCAATGGGGTTGATCGGGTGCACTCGTTTTGAAAAATTACGACGCTCCAAAACATGAGTTTAGGGTCCATTGGGGTGGATCGGGTGCGTTCGTTGCGAAAAATTCTGAAGCGACTTCATTAAACAAACTTTTGCACTAATTGCACCAGTTCGGCCCCGTTTTGCAGCAACATTTGTGTAGTAACGAAACGGTCTGAAATGCACCGAAACATTTGTTTAGGGTCCAATGAGCTGGATCGGGTACACTCGTTTTGGAAAATTACAATGCGACTTCGTTGCACGAACTTTTGCACTAATTGCACTAGTTCGGCCCCATTTTGCACCAGATATTCAGGCAATAACGAAACGGTCCAAGACACACCAAAACATGAGTTTAGGGTCCAATGGGGTGGATCGAGTGCGTTCATTTTAAAAACTTCCAACGCGACTTTGTTGCATCAACTTTTGCACTAATTGCACGAGTTCGACCCGTTTCGCACCGACTTTCATGTACTAAGGAATCGGTCTGAAATGCACCAAAACATGTGTTTAGGGTCCAATGGGGTTAATCGGGTGCACTCGTTTTGAAAAATTACGACGCTCCAAAACATGAGTTTAGGGTCCATTGGGGTGGATCGGGTGCGTTCGTTGTGAAAAATTCTGAAGCGACTTCACTAAACGAACTTTTGCACTAATTGCACCAGTTCGGCCCCGTTTTGCAGCAACATTTGTGTAGTAACGAAACGGTCTGAAATGCACCGAAACATGTGTTTAGGGTCCAATGGGCTGGATCGGGTGCACTCGTTTTGAAAAATTACAATGCGACTTCGTTGCACGAACTTTTGCACTAATTGCACTAGTTCGGCCCCATTTTGCACCGACATTCAGGCAATAATGAAACGGTCCAAGACGCACCAAAACATGAGTTTAGGGTCCAATGGGGTGGATCGAGTGCGTTCATTTTAAAAACTTCCAACGCGACTTTGTTGCATCAACTTTTGCACTAATTGCACGAGTTCGACCCGTTTCGCACCGACTTTCCTGCAGTAACGAAACTGTCCGAAACGCACCAAAACATGTGTTTAGGGTCCAATGGGGTGGACCGGGTGCGTTCGTTTTGAAAAGTTCCGACATGACTTTGTTGCATGAACTTTTGCACTAATTTCACTAGTTCGGCCCGATTTCCATCGACTTTCGTGCAGTTACGAAACGGCCAAATACTCCAAAACATGAGTTTAGGGTCCAATGGGGTGGATCGGTGGCGTTCGTTTTGAAAACTTCCGACGCGACTTCGTTGCATGAACTTTTGCACTAATTGCACCAGTTCGTCCTGATTTCCATCGACTTTCGTGGAGTAACAAAACGGCCGAAACGCACCAAAATATGAGTTTAGGGTCCATTGGGGTGGATCGGGTGGGTTCGTTGGGAAAAATTCCGAAGCGACTTCATTAAACGAACTTTTGCACTAATTGCATTAGTTTTCCTCCATTTTGCATCGACTTTCGTGCAGGCGAATCGGACCGAAACTCACGAAAACATGAGTTTCGGGTCCAATGGGTTTGATAGGGGGCGTTCGTTGCGAAAAAATCCGACACGACGTCATTGCACGAACTTTTGCACTAATTGAACCAGTTCAGCCCCATTTTGCACCGACTTTCATGTACTAAGGAATCGGTCTGTAATGCACCAAAACATGTGTTTAGGGTCCAATGGGGTGGATCGGGGGCGTTCGTTTTTAAAACATCCGACGCAACTTCGTTGCTTGAACTTTTGCACTAATTGCACCGGTTCGGCCCGATTTCCATCGACTTTCATGCAGTAACGAAATGGCCAAAACGCTCCTAAACATGAGTTTAGGGTCCATTGGGGTCGATCGGGTGCGTTCGTTGCGAAAAATTCTGAAGTGACTTCATTAAACAAACTTTTGCACTAATTGCACCAGTTCGGCCCCGTTTTGCAGCAACATTTGTGTAGTAACGAAACGGTCTGAAATGCACCGAAACATGTGTTTAGGGTCCAATGGGCTGGATCGGGTGCACTCGTTTTGAAAAATTACAATGCGACTTCGTTGCACGAACTTTTGCACTAATTGCACTAGTTCGGCCCCATTTTGCACCGACATTCAGGCAATAATGAAACGGTCCAAGACGCACCAAAACATGAGTTTAGGGTCCAATGGGGTGGATCGAGTGCGTTCATTTTAAAAACTTCCAACGCGACTTTGTTGCATCAACTTTTGCACTAATTGCACCAGTTCGACCCGTTTGGCACCGACCTTCATGCAGTAACGAAACAGTCCGAAACACAACAAAACATGTGTTTAGGGTCCATTAGGGTGGATCGGGTGCGTTCGTTGTGAAAAATTCAGATGCGACTTCATTGTGCTCACTTTTGCACTAATTGCACCTGTTCGGCCCCGTTTTGCACCAACATTCGTGTAGTAACGAAACGGTCTAAAATGCACCAAAATATATGTTTAGGGTCCAATGGGGTGCACCGGGTGCACTCGTTTTGAAAAATTACGACCCGAATTAGTTGGATGAACTTTTGCACTAATTGCACCATTTCAGCCCCATTTTGCACCGACTTTGGTGCAGTAAGGAAACGGTCCGAAAATGCACCAAAACATGAGTTTAGGGTCCAATGGGGTGGATCGGGGGCTTTCGTTTTGAAAACATCCGACGCAACTTCGTTGCATGAACTTTTGCACTAATTGCACCAGTTCGGCCCGATTTCCATCGACTTTCATGCAGTAACGAAATGGCCAAAACGCTCCAAAACATGAGTTTAGGGTCCATTGGGGTCGATCGAGTGCGTTCGTTGCGAAAAATTCTGAAGCGACTTCATTAAACGAACTTTTGCACTAATTGCACCAGTTCGGCCCCGTTTTGCACCGACTGACGTGTAGTAATGAAACGGTCTGAAAATGCACCAAAATATGAGTTTAGGGTCCAATGGGGTGGATCGGTGGCGTTCGTTTTGAAAACTTCCGACGCGACTTCGTTGCATGAACTTTTGCACTAATTGCACCAGTTCGGCCCCGTTTTGCACCAACATTCGTGTAGTAACGAAACGGTCCGAAATGCACCAAAGTATATGTTTAGGGTCCAATGGGGTGCACCGGGTGCACTCGTTTTGAAAAATTACGACGCGATTTAGTTGGATGATGATGAGGACACCAACACCAACGATACATCCACTCCGACACAAGTACCTATTGCTGGTCCTATTACTCGTGCTCATGCGCATCAACTTAATCATCAGGTGAGTTCAAATCTAAGCTCATGTGCATCATGTTTAGACCATGGAGACCCGTGTACTCTTGTTTTGCTTAGGAACCAAGGAGGCGGCCGAAAGGGAAACGGATTCGCGCAAGCTGGATTCGGACTGCAGAACAGTACCAACTTGTGATGGACACCACGGACGAATATAAACTCGGATTGGGGCGTTCAAGTACTTCGTGGAAAGCTTATGAAGTCTTCTTTCAAACGGATCCGGCCTCATAGCCATATCTATTACGAGTCGGCCGCAATCGTTAAATTAATACAGAGTCCGTTTCTGCCCATGGTGCTGCGTCACCCTGTTTTGGTCCAATGGGCCGTGTATCAAGTTGAGTCCATTACGGACGCGTCCTAGGGTTGGAGTACGACCCCAACACCCCTGTGGTCGTCCTCCCACGTACTTATACCCCTTAGCCGCCGCCAAGGATGCTTGGGTTTTGTTTAGATCAAGTTTAGCCTTCGCTACTTGCTTGCAAGCGCGCGTGCTGGATCAGCCGCCCGTCTTCTTGTCTTCGAAACCCCACCATTATTGAGATTGCGTGTGAAACCTTCATTTATATCTAGTAAATTCAGTACTTGTCATACTTGTTCTTGCTAGTTCTTCGATTGCTTGCAGGACGAGTGCCCTAGTGGCCGGGTGCCGCGCTCCACAAGATCGCGACAGCCATTGGAGGGGGTGTATCGGTTGCTAAGGCGCAGTTTGGAAGGTTGTAGTCGGGCCGTGAACGTCGCCTCCATCGACAAATCGAGTTATCCACGCCTCTCATCGAAAGATCGGGAATCAAACCCTAGCGGGTCGCCATTAGATGAACTTTTGCACTAATTGCACCAGTTCGGCCCCATTTTGCATCGACTTTTGTGCAGTAAGGAAATGGCCGAAACGCTCCAAAACATGAGTTTAGGGTCCATTTGGGTGGACCGGGTGCGTTCGTTGTGAAAAATTCTGAAGCGACTTCACTAAACGAACTTTTGCACTAATTGCACCAGTTCGGCCCCGTTTTGCAGCAACATTTGTGTAGTAACGAAATGGTCTGAAATGCACCGAAACATGTGTTTAGGGTCCAATGGGCTGGATCGAGTGCACTCGTTTTGAAAAATTACAACGCGACTTCGTTGCACGAACTTTTGCACTAATTGCACTAGTTCGGCCCCATTTTGCACCGACATTCAGGCAATAACGAAACGGTCCAAGACGCACCAAAACATGAGTTTAGGGTCCAATGGGGTGGATCGAGTGCGTTCATTTTAAAAACTTCCAACGCGACTTCGTTGCATCAACTTTTGCACTAATTGCACTAGTTCGACCCATTTCGCACCGACTTTCATGCAGTAACGAAACGGTCCGAAACGCACCAAAACATGTGTTTAGGGTCCAATGGGGTGGATCGGGTGCGTTCGTTGTGAAAAATTCAGATGCGACTTCATTGTGCTCACTTTTGCACTAATTGCACCAGTTCGGCCCCGTTTTGCACCAACATTCGTGTAGTAACAAAACGGTTTGAAATGCACCAAAATATATGTTTAGGGTCCAATGGGGTGCACCGGGTGCGTTCGTTGTGAAAAATTCCGACGCGATTTAGTTGGATGAACTTTTGCACTAATTGCACCAGTTCGGCCCCATTTTGCACCGACTTTGGTGCAGTAAGGAAACGGTCCGAAAATGCACCAAAACATGAGTTTAGGGTCCAATGGGGTGGATCGGAGGCGTTCGTTTTGAGAACATCCGACGCAACTTCGTTGCATGAACTTTTGCACTAATTGCACCAGTTCGGCCCGATTTCCATCGACTTTCGTGCATTTATGAAACGGCCAAATACTCCAAAACATGAGTTTAGGGTCCAATAGGGTGGATCGGTGGCGTTCGTTTTGAAAACTTCCAACGCGACTTCGTTGCACGAACTTTTGCACTAATTGCACCAGTTCGTCCTGATTTCCATCGACTTTCGCGCAGTAACAAAACGGCCGAAACGCACCAAAACATGAGTTTAGGGTCCATTGGGGTGGATCGGGTGCGTTCGTTGGGAAAAATTCGGAAGCGACATCATTAAACGAACTTTTGCACTAATTGCATTAGTTTTCCCCCATTTTGCATCGACTTTCGTGCAGGCGAATCGGACCGAAAGTCACGAAAACATGAGTTTCAGGTCCAATGGGTTTGATCGGGGGCGTTCGTTGCGAAAAAATCCGACACGACGTCATTGCACGAACTTTTGCACTAATTGAACCAGTTCAGCCCCGTTTTGCACCGACTTTCATGCACTAAGGAATCGGTCTGAAATGCACCAAAACATGTGTTTAGGGTCCAATGGGGTTAATCGGGTGCACTCGTTTTCAAAAATTACGACGCTCCAAAACATGAGTTTAGGGTCCATTGGGGTGGATCGGGTGCGTTCGTTGCGAAAAATTCTGAAGCGACTTCATTAAACAAACTTTTGCACTAATTGCACCAGTTCAGCCCCGTTTTGCAGCAACATATTTGTAGTAACGAAACGGTCTGAAATGCACCGAAACATGTGTTTAGGGTCCAATGGGCTGGATCGGGTGCTCGTTTTGAAAAATTACAACGCGACTTCGTTGTACGAACTTTTGCACTAATTGCACTAGTTCGGCCCCATTTTGCAGCTTCATTCAGGCAATAACGAAACGGTCCAAGACGCACCAAAACATGAGTTTAGGGTCCAATGGGGTGGATCGAGTGCGTTCATTTTAAAAACTTCCAACGCGACTTTGTTGCATCAACTTTTGCACTAATTGCACCAGTTCGACCTGTTTCGCACCGACTTTCCTGCAGTAACGAAACGGTCCGAAACGCACCAAAACATGTGTTTAGGGTCCAATGGGGTGCACCGGGTGCGTTCGTTTTGAAAAGTTCCGACATGACTTTGTTGCATGAACTTTTGCACTAATTTCACTAGTTCGGCCCGATTTCCATCGACTTTCGTGCATTTACGAAACGGCCAAATACTCCAAAACATGAGTTTAGGGTCCAATGGGGTGGATCGGTGGCGTTCGTTCTGAAAACTTCCAACGCGACTTCGTTGCATGAACTTTTGCACTAATTGCACCAGTTCGTCCTGATTTCCATCGACTTTCATGCAGTAACAAAACGGCCGAAACGCACCAAAATATGAGTTTAGGGTCCATTGGGATGCATCGGGTGAGTTCGTTGGGATAAATTCAGAAGCGACATCATTAAACGAACTTTTGCAATAATTGCATTAGTTTTCCCCCATTTTGCATCGACTTTTGTGCAGGCGAATCGGACCGAAAGTCACGAAAACATGAGTTTCGGGTCCAGTGGGTTTGATCGGGGTCGTTCATTGCGAAAAAATCCGACACGACGTCATTGCATGAACTTTTGCACTAATTGAACCAGTTCAGCCCCGTTTTGCACCGATTTTCATGTACTAAGGAATCGGTCTGAAATGCACCAAAACATGTGTTTAGGGTCCAATGGGGTTAATCGGGTGCACTCGTTTTGAAAAATTACGACGCTCCAAAACATGAGTTTAGGGTCCATTGGGGTGGATCGGATGCGTTCGTTGCGAAAAATTCTGAAGCGACTTCAGTAAACAAACTTTTGCACTAATTGCACCAGTTCGGCCCCGTTTTGCAGCAACATTTGTGTAATAACGAAACGGTCTGAAATGCACCGAAACATGTGTTTAGGGTCCAATCGGCTGGATCGGGTGCACTCATTTTGAAAAATTACAACCCGACTTCGTTGCACGAACTTTTGCACTAATTGCACTAGTTCGGCCCCATTTTGCAGCGACATTCAGGCAATAACGAAACGGTCCAAGACGCACCAAAACATGAGTTTAGGGTCCAATGGGGTGGATCGAGTGCGTTCATTTTAAAAACTTCCAACGCGACTTTGTTGCATCAACTTTTGCACTAATTGCACCAGTTCGACCCGTTTCGCACCGACTTTCCTGCAGTAATGAAACGGTCCGAAACGCACCAAAACATGTGTTTAGGGTCCATTGGGGTGGATCGGGTGCGTTCGTTGTGAAAAATTCTGATGCGACTTCATTGTGCTCACTTTTGCACTAATTGCACCAGTTCGGCCTCGTTTTGCACCAACATTCGTGTACTAACGAAACGGTTTAAAATGCACCAAAATATATGTTTAGGGTCCAATGGGGTGCACCGGGTGCACTCGTTTTGAAAAATTACGACGCGAATTAGTTGGATGAACTTTTGCACTAATTGCACCAGTTCGGCCCCATTTTGCACCGACTTTGGTGCAGTAAGGAAACGGTCCGAAAATGCACCAAAAAATGAGTTTAGGGTCCAATGGGGTGGATCGGGGGCGTTCGTTTTGAAAACATCCGACGCAACATCGTTGCATGAACTTTTGCACTAATTGCACCAGTTCGGACCGATTTCCATCGACTTTCATGATGCAGTAACGAAATGGCCAAAACGCTCCAAAACATGAGTTTAGGGTCCATTGGGGTCGATCGGGTGCGTTCGTTGCGAAAAATTCTGAAGCGACTTCATTAAACGAACTTTTGCACTAAATGCACCAGTTCGGCCCCGTTTTGCAGCAACATTTGTGTAGTAACGAAACGGTCTGAAATGCACCGAAACATGTGTTTAGGGTCCAATGGGCTGGATCGGGTGCACTCGTTTTGAAAAATTACAACGCGACTTCGTTGCACGAACTTTTGCACTAATTGCACTAGTTCGGCCCCATTTTGCACCGACATTCAGGCAATAACGAAACGGTCCAAGACACACCAAAACATGAGTTTAGGGTCCAATGGGGTGGATCGAGTGCGTTCATTTTAAAAACTTCCAACGCGACTTCGTTGCATCATTTTTTGCACTAATTGCACCGGTTCGACCCGTTTCGCACCGACTTTCATGCAGTAACGAAACGGTCCGAAACGCACCAAAACATGTGTTTAGGGTCCAATGGGGTGGACCGGGTGCGTTCGTTTTGAAAAGTTCCGACATGACTTTGTTGCATGAACTTTTGCACTAATTTCACTAGTTCGGCCCGATTTCCATCGACTTTCGTGCAGTTACGAAACGGCCAAATACTCCAAAACATGAGTTTAGGGTCCAATGGGGTGGATCGGTGGCGTTCGTTTTGAAAACTTCCGACGCGACTTCGTTGCATGAACTTTTGCACTAATTGCACTAGTTCGGCCTGATTTTCATCGACTTTCGTGCAGTAACGAAACGGCCGAAACGCACCAAAACATTAGTTTAGGGTCCATTGGGGTGGATCGGGTGCGTTCGTTGGGAAAAATTCGGAAGGGACATCATTAAACGAACTTTTGCACTAATTGCATTAGTTTTCCCCCATTTTGCATCGACTTTCGTGCAGGCGAATCGGACCGAAAGTCACGAAAATATGAGTTTCGGGTCCAATGGGTTTGATCGGGGGTGTTCGTTGCGAAAAAATCCGACACGACGTCATTGCACGAACTTTTGCACTAATTGAACCAGTTCAGCCCCGTTTTGCACCGACTTTCATGTACTAAGGAATCGGTCTGAAATGCACCAAAACATGTGTTTAGGGTCCAATGGGGTTAATCGGGTGCACTCGTTTTGAAAAATTACGACGCTCCAAAACATGAGTTTAGGGTCCATTGGGGTGGATCGGATGCGTTCGTTGCGAAAAATTCTGAAGCGACTTCATTAAACAAACTTTTGCACTAATTGCACCAGTTCGGCCCCGTTTTGCAGCAACATTTGTGTAGTAACGAAACGGTCTGAAATGCACCGAAACATGTGTTTAGGGTCCAATGGGCTGGATCGGGTGCACTCGTTTTGAAAAATTACAACGCGACTTCGTTGTACGAACTTTTGCACTAATTGCACTAGTTCGGCCCCATTTTGCACCGACATTCAGGCAATAACGAAACGGTCCAAGACGCGCCAAAACATGAGTTTAGGGTCCAATGGGGTGGATCGAGTGCGTTCATTTTAAAAACTTCCAACGCGACTTTGTTGCATCAACTTTTGCACTAATTGCACCAGTTCGACCCGTTTCGCACCGACTTTCCTGCAGTAACGAAACGGTCCGAAACGCACCAAAACATGTGTTTAGGGTCCAATGGGGTGCACCGGGTGCGTTCGTTTTGAAAAGTTCCGACATGACTTTGTTGCATGAACTTTTGCACTAATTTCTCTAGTTCGGCCCGATTTCCATCGACTTTCGTGCATTTACGAAACGGCCAAATACTCCAAAACATGAGTTTAGGGTCCAATGGGGTGGATCGGTGGCGTTCGTTCTAAAAACTTCCAACGCGACTTCGTTGCATGAACTTTTGCACTAATTGCACCAGTTCGTCCTGATTTCCATCGACTTTCATGCAGTAACAAAACGGCCGAAACGCACCAAAATATGAGTTTAGGGTCCATTGGGATGGATCGGGTGCGTTCGTTGGGATAAATTCGGAAGATACATCATTAAACGAACTTTTGCAATAATTGCATTAGTTTTCCCCCATTTTGCATCGACTTTTGTGCAGGCGAATCGGACCGAAAGTCACGAAAACATGAGTTTCGGGTCCAATGGGTTTGATCGGGGGCGTTCATTGCGAAAAAATCCGACACGACTGATGTGGACATCACCAGAATGGATACACCCACATGTAATAAACACACATGGAAGGTATGGAGGACCAAAGAAGTTGATTGGGGACCAAGCCTAAGTCTTCCCAATGTTCTCCATCAGGCCACCACGTCACTTTTGGTGCAAGGAAAGAAAGAGTCCATGTCCAACACGTTTTGGAGGCTGGATTCGGACTGCAGAACAGCACCAACTTGTGACGGACACCATGGTCGCATACGGACTCGGATAGGGACGTTCAAGTACTTCGTGGAAAGCTTATGAAGTCTAGTTTCGTATGGATCCGGACTCAAGTCCATATCTCTTCTGATTCATCCGCAATGACCAAAATACTACCGACTGGTTTTCTGTCTAAAGGTGCTGCGACATCTTAATTTGGCCCGATGGGCTTTGTATCAAGTCGGGTCCATTAGGGACGCGTCCTAGGGTTGGAGTGCGACTCAAACACCCTCTTGGTCGTCCTCCTAGGTATTAATAAGGGTTAGAGCCGCCATGAACAGATTGGGGGTTTTTGTTTTGTTGAAAGTTTAGCCATTGCTACTTCCTTGTAGACGCGTGTGTCGACTAGACCATCCGTTCTACTCGATTCGGAACCCCACCTTGTTGATTCCAGATTGGTTATTATCTCCATATTTGCAATTGAGTTGCTTGTTCTACTTGTTCTTGCTGGTTCTTCGATTGCTTGCAGGACAGGTGCCCTAGTGGCCGGTTGTCGCGCTCCACAAGATCACGGCAGCCATTGGAGGTGGTGTATCGGTTGCTAAGGCGCAGCGTCCTTGGAAGGCTGTAGTCGAGCCGTGAACGTCGCCTCCATCTCAAATCGAGTTATCCCCCGCCTCTCATCGAAAGATCGGGAACAAACCCTAGCGGGTTCACATCAGTTGGTATCAGAGCAAGGTTTATCGGTGAGAGACTTCTAATTCTTCGCTGTTTTATTTTTCCTATAGTCCAGAAAAGCCAAAAAAAATAGTAGATTAGTTTACCTTCAATCCTATAAACCCTTTGAGCCTTTGCTGGTACTACTTAGTTAGGGCTTGTTGAATTTTCGGTTGCATCGGTTGCGTCGTGTTGCTGGTCTTAGTTTAGTCCTTTAGAGTTTCGAGTTCTTGTCACCTCTTTTTGTCTCGGAGTTTCAATTCATCAGTGGAAGAAAACTTTCATTGTTTCTGTGTCCGGTCTCTGATTTGCGAGTTTTAGTACAATCTGGAAAGCGTAACTCGTGGTCTTTCCAACGGATCTGACCTGGGTCACAAATTCCATCTAAGTGCTCCAGAATCGACTTGGAGATTTGTGCGTCTGGCTGCGTGAAACAAGTTTCGTCAATCTGAGTTGGTAGCAGCTATATGCAGTAATCCTGTTGCGTTGTTTGTCAAACAAAGGATTTTAGTCCTCTACAAAAAAAAAGAAGAAGAAAAAAAAGAAAACAAAGTGAAAAAAAACAGAAAAGAAAAGAAAAGAAACGAAAAAGAAGAAAGGGGCTGATCCATCTTTTGTGTTCCTGCTGTTTCGGTTGGTGCTTTGTGACTTCATTTGTGTCTAGGCTCGCGCCTCTAGTACGGTCTATGCTAGGACCAGCACAGTACCACCGTTGAACAATTATTCAGCTTGCTTTTCTGACTAACGTGGTGCTAGTATTTTCCCTTGATCAGCCCACCTACAGCTCCACATACTCGACTATAGCTTGACAGTTTTCTGTTGCTAAGGCACCGATACACTTCTTTCAAGGTGCTTGACTTGTTGGTTGCCGACTCATCCTGTTTTGCTTGGTAAGAACTGGTAAGAGCTCGTATTAAACAAGTTGAGTTTGAGAGAATTACAACCGACACATTCTAGTAGTTGACAGGAGGATACATATTATTTTTGTGTTCTTGTTTTCTACTGATCATGGCAGGTGATACAGTGATTTTTGAGCGGAGCAAACAACAACAAAATATTCTGGACATTATTCAATGCTTGCCTTTATATCCTGGTGAGTTTGATCCTAAAGCTTACATTGATTGGGAGCTAAAAGTAGATAATGAATTTGATGAGCATGACCTGTCGGAGAAACAAATGATTTATATTGCCTCTAATATTTTAACAGAAAATGCTTTGCTAGAATGGAAATATATTTGTAGGCATAACATTATTCCGCAAACTTGGAAAGAATTCAAAATACATTTTAGAGATGCCTATATTCCTGCATATTATGTTGATCATTTGCTTACCAAACTAGAGAAATTAAAACAGGGTAGTAGGACTGTGAAACAATACTACCATGATTTTAAAATTTGTATCATGTTTGGTGGATTGGATGAATGCATGGAAGATGTTATGAATAGGTTCATGAGAGGGCTCAATTCTGAAATTCGAAACTTGTTAATTGGCAAGTCCTATTGCTATATCGGTCAATTGTTTTGTCTTGCTCTCCATGCTGAAAAAGAAATTCTTTCATTTGTGAATACTTGCAAGAATGATGTGACTCATAGTGTCCAAACTTTGTCCACTCTACATGCTAACAAAGAGCAACGAATAGTGGAACCTGCTGCTGATTCAACTTTTTCACAAGATGAATTACTTGTTGTTTCTTATGATAAAGAGGACTTGTGTGCTAATACTTCTTTTACTCATATACCAGAATTAATGAATAAGTGTGATATTTTTGGTTTGGAACCATACGAATGTGCTGTAGATAATCCTTCTCATCCTATTACTTGTGTACAAGATGAACTGAAATTGTTGTCTTCTTTAAATACTTTGGGTTATATTGAATTTAATATTCTGTGTAATCTAAATTGTCTAAAAGAGAAGGTTCAATTAGATTCTAATTTGCCAAGTTTAAATCATTGTTCGCTTCATGCAATTGGAAAAAATGACATCAAAGGAGAATATTTGGTGCATAAAGTGTATATCTGTTCTAATCTGAAATATCCTTTTGGGCTACAATACCATGAGCAAATAGGGGGCTGCATTAACACTAATAATATCTTGCAAAGTTCTTCTAGTTTTTCTCTTATGCAACAGGATCAGCCTGAAGAACGGGAGCATTGTTTGTTGTGCCCATGCAGCATAGTCGTCGCTCCATGTTCCAACAACAAAGCAAGCACCTTTAAATGCCGTTGGAGCAAGTCGAGGACGACTTGCAGCCAAGAAGGGGAGAATGATGTGGACATCACCAGAATGGATACACCCACATGTAATAAACACACATGGAAGGTATGGAGGACCAAAGAAGTTGATTGGGGACCAAGCCTAAGTCTTCCAAATGTTCTCCATCAGGCCACGACGTCACTTTTGGTGCAAGGAAAGAAAGAGTCCATGTCCAACACGTTTTGGAGGCTGGATTCGGACTTCAGAACAGCACCAACTTGTGACGGACACCATGGTCGCATACGGACTCGGATAGGGACGTTCAAGTACTTCGTGGAAAGCTTATGAAGTCTAGTTTCGTATGGATCCGGACTCAAGTCCATATCTCTTCTAATTCATCCGCAATGACCAAAATACTACCGACTGGTTTTCTGTCTAAAGGTGCTGCGACATCTTAATTTGGCCCGATGGGCTTTGTATCAAGTCGGGTCCATTAGGGACGCGTCCTAGGGTTGGAGTGCGACTCAAACACCCTCTTGGTCGTCCTCCTAGGTATTAATAAGGGTTAGAGCCGCCATGAACAGATTGGGGGTTTTTGTTTTGTTGAAAGTTTAGCCATTGCTACTTCCTTGTAGACGCGTGTGTCGACTAGACCATCCGTTCTACTCGATTCGGAACCCCACCTTGTTGATTCCAGATTGGTTATTATCTCCATATTTGCAATTGAGTTGCTTGTTCTACTTGTTCTTGCTGGTTCTTCGATTGCTTGCAGGACAGGTGCCCTAGTGGCCGGGTGTCGCGCTCCACAAGATCACGGCAGCCATTGGAGGTGGTGTATCGGTTGCTAAGGCGCAGCGTCCTTGGAAGGCTGTAGTCGGGCCGTGAACGTCGCCTCCATCTCAAATCGAGTTATCCCCCGCCTCTCATCGAAAGATCGGGAACAAACCCTAGCGGGTTCACATCAACGACGTCATTGCATGAACTTTTGCACTAATTGAACCAGTTCAGCCCCGTTTTGCACCGATTTTCATGTACTAAGGAATCGGTCTGAAATGCACCAAAACATGTGTTTAGGGTCCAATGGGGTTAATCGGGTGCACTCGTTTTGAAAAATTACGACGCTCCAAAACATGAGTTTAGGGTCCATTGGGGTGGATCGGATGCGTTCGTTGCGAAAAATTCTAAAGCGACTTCAGTAAACAAACTTTTGCACTAATTGCACCAGTTCGGCCCCGTTTTGCAGCAACATTTGTGTAGTAACGAAACGGTCTGAAATGCACCGAAACATGTGTTTAGGGTCCAATCGGCTGGATCGGGTGCACTCATTTTGAAAAATTACAACCCGACTTCGTTGCACGAACTTTTGCACTAATTGCACTAGTTCGGCCCCATTTTGCAGCGACATTCAGGCAATAACGAAACGGTCCAAGACGCACCAAAACATGAGTTTAGGGTCCAATGGGGTGGATCGAGTGCGTTCATTTTAAAAACTTCCAACGCGACTTTGTTGCATCAACTTTTGCACTAATTGCACCAGTTCGACCCGTTTCGCACCGACTTTCCTGCAGTAATGAAACGGTCCGAAACGCACCAAAACATGTGTTTAGGGTCCATTGGGGTGGATCGGGTGCGTTCGTTGTGAAAAATTCTGATGCGACTTCATTGTGCTCACTTTTGCACTAATTGCACCAGTTCGGCCCCGTTTTGCACCAACATTCGTGTACTAACGAAACGGTCTAAAATGCACCAAAATATATGTTTAGGGTCCAATGGGGTGCACCGGGTGCACTCGTTTTGAGAAATTACGACGCGAATTAGTTGGATGAACTTTTGCACTAATTGCACCAGTTCGGCCCCATTTTGCACCGACTTTGGTGCAGTAAGGAAACGGTCCGAAAATGCACCAAAAAATGAGTTTAGGGTCCAATGGGGTGGATCGGGGGCGTTCGTTTTGAAAACATCCGACGCAACATCGTTGCATGAACTTTTGCACTAATTGCACCAGTTCGGACCGATTTCCATCGACTTTCATGATGCAGTAACGAAATGGCCAAAACGCTCCAAAACATGAGTTTAGGGTCCATTGGGGTCGATCGGGTGCGTTCGTTGCGAAAAATTCTGAAGCGACTTCATTAAACGAACTTTTGCACTAAATGCACCAGTTCGGCCCCATTTTGCAGCAACATTTTTGTAGTAACGAAACGGTCTGAAATGCACCGAAACATGTGTTTAGGGTCCAATGGGCTGGATCGGGTGCACTCGTTTTGAAAAATTACAACGCGACTTCGTTGCACGAACTTTTGCACTAATTGCACTAGTTCGGCCCCATTTTGCACCGACATTCAGGCAATAACGAAATGGTCCAAGACACACCAAAACATGAGTTTAGGGTCCAATGGGGTGGATCGAGTGCGTTCATTTTAAAAACTTCCAACGCGACTTCGTTGCATCATTTTTTGCACTAATTGCACCGGTTCGACCCGTTTCGCACCGACTTTCATGCAGTAACGAAACGGTCCGAAACGCACCAAAACATGTGTTTAGGGTCCAATGGGGTGGACCGGGTGCGTTCGTTTTGAAAAGTTCCGACATGACTTTGTTGCATGAACTTTTGCACTAATTTCACTAGTTCGGCCCGATTTCCATCGACTTTCGTGCAGTTACAAAACGGCCAAATACTCCAAAACATGAGTTTAGGGTCCAATGGGGTGGATCGGTGGCGTTCGTTTTGAAAACTTCCGACGCGACTTCGTTGCACCAGTTCACCCTGATTTTCATCGACTTTCGTGCAGTAACGAAACGGCCGAAACGCACCAAAACATGAGTTTAGGGTCCATTGGGGTGGATCGGGTGCGTTCGTTGGGAAAAATTCGGAAGCGACATCATTAAACGAACTTTTGCACTAATTGCATTAGTTTTCCCCCATTTTGCATCGACTTTCGTGCAGGCGAATCGGACCGAAAGTCACGAAAACATGAGTTTCGGGTCCAATGGGTTTGATCGGGGGTGTTCGTTGCGAAAAAATCCGACACGACGTCATTGCACGAACTTTTGCACTAATTGAACCAGTTCAGCCCCGTTTTGCACCGACTTTCATGTACTAAGGAATCGGTCTGAAATGCACCAAAACATGTGTTTAGGGTCCAATGGGGTTAATCGGGTGCACTCGTTTTGAAAAATTACGACGCTCCAAAACATGAGTTTAGGGTCCATTGGGGTGGATCGGATGCGTTCGTTGCGAAAAATTCTGAAGCGACTTCATTAAACATGATGAGGACACCAACACCAACGATACATCCACTCCGACATAAGTACCTATTGCTGGTCCTATTAGTCGTGCTCGTGCGCATCAACTTAATCATCAGGTGAGTTCAAATCTAAGCTCAGGTGCATCATGTTTAGACCATGGAGACCCGTGTACTCTTGTTTTGCTTAGGAACCAAGGAGGCGGCCGAAAGGGAAACGGATTCGCGCAAGCTGGATTCGGACTGCAGAACAGTACCAACTTGTGACGGACACCACGGTCGCATATGAACTTGGATTGGGGCGTTCAAGTACTTCGTGGAAAGCTTATGAAGTCTTCTTTCAAACGGATCCGGCCTCATAGCCATATCTATTACGAGTCGGCCGCAATCGTTAAATTAATACAGAGTCCTTTTCTGCCCATGGTGCTGCGTCACCCTGTTTTGGTCCAATGGGCCGTGTATCAAGTTGAGTCCATTACGGACGCGTCCTAGGGTTGGAGTACGACCCCAACACCCCTGTGGTCGTCCTCCCACATACTTATACCCCTTAGCCACCGCCAAGGATGCTTGGGTTTTGTTTAGATCAAGTTTAGCCTTCGCTACTTGCTTGCAAGCGCGCGTGCTGGATCAGCCGCCCGTCTTCTTGTCTTCGGAACCCCACCATTATTGAGATTGCGTGTGAAACCTTCATTTATATCTAGTAAATTCAGTACTTGTCATACTTGTTCTTGCTAGTTCTTCGATTGCTTGCAGGACGAGTGCCCTAGTGGCCGGGTGCCGCGCTCCACAAGATCGCGACAGCCATTGGAGGGGGTGTATCGGTTGCTAAGGCGCAGCTTGGAAGGCTGTAGTCGGGCCGTGAACGTCGCCTCCATCGACCAATCGAGTTATCCACGCCTCTCATTGAAAGATCGGGAATCAAACCTTAGCGGGTCGCCATTAGTTGGTAATCAGAGCAAGGTTTATCAGTGAGAGACTTCTAATTCTTCGCTGTTTTATTTTTCCTATAGTCCAGAAAAGCCAAAAAAAAATAGTAGATTAGTTTACCTTCAGTCCTATAAACTCGTTTGAGCCTTTGCTAGCACTGCTTAGTTAGGGCTTGTTGAATTTTCGGTTGCATCGGTTGCGTCGAGTTGCTGGTCTTAGTTTTAGTCCTTTAGAGTTTCGAGTTCTTGTCACGTTCTAGTCACAACCGTGCGCTACCATACATACTCCGTGTTGGTGGAATCCGAGTCCATATTCGTGTTCAAGTCCGAGTTAGATTCTGTGTTGGTTTGTGACCGAATCGCACGCGGTGCTGTGATTTGAGTAGGGATCGATTTCCTAGTCCCAATTGGTTATTGTGCCGTGTTATAAAATTCCATTGCTTTTCGCACTTGTACTGCATATTTTGTAACGCTCCAGAAAGGCAGAAGTAGTCTCGGCTTACTCAAACCACAACTTTTCACGAATACATATAGCCTCGGCTTACTCCAGAGAGAGAGAGAGAAAAGTTTGTGTGCTGTGTGGCTCTTTTGAAGTCTTTTAGGTTATATAATCAGTTTTGAGGATCCCCTGAATAAAAAAAAGAAAAAAAAGAGAAAAAAAAAGAAGGAAAAAAAAAAGAAAGGAAAAAAAAAAGAAAAAAAAAGAAGAAGAAGAAAAAGAGGGGAAGAAAAAGGGGCTGTTCTTTGTGCATCTTTTTTGTTCTTCGGTGGTGTCTCGTGACTTCATTTGTGTCCAGGCTCGCGTCTCTAGCACGGTCTAGGCTAGGACCAGCATAGTACCGCCGTTGAACGATTTTTCAGCTTGCTTTTGTAACTAACGTGGTGCTAGTTCATCCTTGCTTCAGCCCACCTATAGCTCCACATATCCGACTACAGCTTGACAGGTCCTGTTGTTGCGGCACCGATACACTTCATCCCACGGTTGCAGACTTGTTGGTTGCCGTCCCCTCCTGTTGAGCAAGGTAAGAATTGGTAAGAGCTTGTGTAACAGGTTGAGTGTGAGCGCCTTGCAGTAGCTACATCCCATTAGTTGTAGGATCTTATTTCTTCACCTATTTTCGTGTTTCCTTTGTTCATCTAACCATGACAGGATCAGAGGGTGATGGGAGTTTAGGTCACTCTCCTCGTACAAAGGGAATCATACAACATTTTGAAAATAAGATGAGGAGGCATGTAGATGGGCTTGCTGAAGATATGCTGGTGTCAAATGATAAGATTGGGCAGTTGGAGGCCACGCAGCTTGCCACCAACACCAAGCTTACAAGGCTGGAGACGTCGGTCGCTCATATTGACCAAAGCCTTGCTGCTCTTTTGAGGCGTTTTGATGAGATGCATGCCAGAACTGCAAATGGGCATGAGGGAGAAAACAAGAAGGATGAGCGTGTCGAGGATAATTGGGATGATTATGTCGCTGATACTGAACTAGATGACCAAGATGCTCCTAGTCGCCGACGACTGCGAACTAATCGGAGAGGTATGGGTGGACATCGACGACGTGAGGTACATAATAATGATGATGCTTTCAGTAAAATAAAATTTAAGATACCTTCTTTTGATGGAAAATACGATCCTGATGCATACATTACTTGGGAAATTGCTGTTGATCAAAAGTTTGCATGTCATGAATTTCCAGAGAATATACGTGTTAGGGCTGCTACTAGTGAATTTACTGATTTTGCCTCTGTTTGGTGGATAGAACATGCTAAGAAAAATCCTAATAATATTCCACAAACCTGGGATGCCTTGAAACGGGTCATGCGGGCTAGATTTGTTCCTTCTTACTATGCGCGTGATCTGTTACATAGATTGCAACAATTGAGACAGGGTAATAAAAGTGTAGAAGAATACTATCAGGAATTACAAATGGGTGTGTTGCGTTGTAATTTAGTGGAGGATGAGGAACCTGCTATGGCTAGATTTTTAGGAGGTTTGAATCGAGAAATTCAGGACATTCTTGCTTATAAAGATTATACTAACGTAACCCGTTTGTTCCATCTTGCTTGTAAAGCTGAAAGGGAAGTGCTGGGACGACGTGCTAGTACAAGAACTAATATTTCTGCAGGAAAACCTTCATCATGGCAGCCGCGCACATCTACCTCATTGACCGGACGAGCTCCTGCACCTTCTACATTCCCGAGTCGGTCGACAATACCCGCTCCATCCAACGATAAGACACGTGCTCCCCCGACAAATTCAGCAACCACGACTGTCCAGAAACCAGCCACGAGTGCATCTTCGGTTGCCTCCACGGGAAGGACAAGAGATATTCAGTGCCATCGATGCAAGGGCTTTGGCCACGTGCAACGTGACTGCCCTAACAAGCGCGTTTTGGTGGTCAAAGGAGATGGTGGGTATTCCTCTGCTAGTGATTTTGATGAAGATACACTTGCTTTGCTTGCTGCTGACCATGCAGGTACTAAGGAACAACCAGAAGAGCAGATTGGTGCAGAGGATGCAGATCATTATGAGAGCCTCATTGTGCAGCGTGTACTTAGTGCACAAATGGAAAAGGCGGAGCAAAATCAACGGCATACACTATTCCAAACAAAGTGTGTTATTAAAGAGCGTTCATGCCGTTTGATAATTGATGGAGGTAGCTGCAACAACTTGGCTAGCAGCGATATGGTCGAGAAGCTTGCACTTACAACAAAACCGCACCCACATCCATATCACATTCGGTGGCTCAACAATAGTGGTAAGGTCAAGGTAACGAGATTGGTAAGAATTAATTTCGCTATTGGTTCATATCATGATGTTGTTGAATGCGATGTTGTGCCTATGGAAGCTTGTCATATTCTGCTAGGTAGACCATGGCAATTTGATACCGATAGCATGCATCATGGTAGATCAAATCAATATTCTCTTATACATCATGATAAGAAAATCGTTTTGCTTCCTATGTCACCTGAATCTATTGTGCGTGATGATGTTGCTAAAGCTAAGAGAACTAAAGCTGAGATCGATAAGAATGCCAAATCTATTAGTAGCAGGGAAGATGAGATAAGATTGAAAGGACATTGCTCGCTTGCTACTAAGTCTGATATTAATGAATTGATTGCTTCCACTTCTGTTGCCTATGCTTTGGTGTGCAAGAATGCTTTGATTTCAGTTCACGATATGCAGCATTCTTTGCCCCCGGCTGTTGCTAACCTTTTGCAGGAGTATTCTGATGTGTTTCCAAGTGAGATACCAGCGGGGCTGCCACCGATACGAGGGATTGAGCACCAAATTGACCTTATTCCTGGTGCATCATTGCCAAACCGTGCGCCATACAGGACAAATCCGGAAGAAACTAAGGAAATTCAGCGACAAGTGCAAGAACTACTCGACAAAGGTTATGTGCGTGAGTCTCTTAGTCCTTGTGCTGTTCCAGTTATTTTAGTGCCTAAAAAGGATGGAACATGGCGTATGTGTGTTGATTGTAGGGCTATTAATAATATTACAATTCGATATCGACACCCTATCCCTCGTTTGGATGATATGCTTGATGAATTGAGTGGTGCTATTGTGTTTTCCAAAGTTGATTTGCGTAGTGGGTACCACCAGATTCGTATGAAATTGGGAGATGAATGGAAAACTGCTTTCAAAACTAAGTTCGGGTTATATGAGTGGTTAGTCATGCCTTTTGGGTTAACTAATGCACCGAGTACTTTCATGAGATTAATGAATGAGGTTCTGCGTGCTTTCATTGGGAAATTTGTTGTTGTCTACTTTGATGATATATTGATTTACAGCAAATCTTTCGATGAACATCTTGATCACTTACGTGCTGTTTTTAATGCTTTACGAGATGCACGTTTATTTGGTAACCTTGAGAAGTGCACCTTTTGCACCGATCGAGTGTCTTTTCTTGGCTATGTCGTGACTCCACAGGGAATCGAGGTTGATCAAGCCAAGGTGGAAGCTATACATGGATGGCCTATACCGAAGACTATCACGCAAGTGCGGAGTTTCCTAGGACTTGCTGGTTTCTATCGTCGTTTTGTGAAGGACTTCAGCACCATTGCCGCGCCTTTGAATGAGCTTACAAAGAAGGGAGTGCCTTTTAGTTGGGGTAAAACACAAGAGAACTCCTTCAACACGCTGAAAGATAAGTTGACACATGCACCTCTCCTCCAACTCCCTGATTTTAATAAAACCTTTGAGCTTGAATGTGATGCTAGTGGCATTGGTTTGGGTGGTGTTTTGTTACAAGAAGGCAAACCTATTGCTTATTTCAGTGAAAAATTGAGCGGGCCTGTTCTGAATTATTCTACTTATGATAAGGAATTGTATGCTCTTGTTCGCACATTAGAAACATGGCAGCATTATCTATGGCCCAAAGAGTTTGTTATTCATTCAGATCATGAATCTTTAAAACATATTCGTAGTCAAGGAAAATTGAACCGTAGACATGCTAAGTGGGTTGAATTTATTGAATCTTTTCCTTATATTATTAAGCACAAGAAAGGGAAAGAGAATATAATTGCTGATGCATTGTCTAGGAGATACACCTTGTTGAACCAACTTGATTACAAAATATTTGGATTGGAAACGATTAAAGATCAATATGTTAATGATGCTGATTTTAAAGATGTGTTGCTGCATTGTAAAGAGGGGAAGGGATGGAACAAATTCATCGTTAGTGATGGGTTTGTCTTTAGAGCTAACAAGCTATGCATTCCAGCTAGCTCCGTTCGCTTGTTATTGTTGCAGGAAGCGCATCGAGGTGGCTTAATGGGGCATTTTGGAGCAAAGAAAACGGAAGATATACTTGCTGGTCATTTCTTTTGGCCAAAGATGAGAAGAGATGTGGAGAGATTTGTTGCTCGCTGCACGACATGTCAAAAGGCTAAATCACGATTGAATCCACATGGTTTGTATTTGCCTCTACCTGTTCCTAGTGCTCCTTGGGAAGATATTTCTATGGATTTTGTGTTAGGATTGCCTAGGACTAGGAAGGGACGTGATAGTGTGTTTGTGGTTGTTGATAGATTTTCTAAGATGGCCCATTTCATACCATGTCATAAAACTGATGATGCTTCTCACATTGCTGATTTGTTCTTTCGGGAAATTGTTCGTTTGCATGGTGTGCCCAACACAATTGTTTCTGATCGTGATGCTAAATTTCTTAGTTATTTTTGGAAGACTTTATGGGCTAAATTGGGAACTAAATTGTTGTTTTCTACTATATGTCATCCGCAAACTGATGGTCAAACTGAAGTGGTTAATAGGACTTTGTCTACTATGTTAAGGGCTGTTTTAAAGAAGAACATTAAGATGTGGGAAGATTGTTTGCCTCATATTGAATTCGCTTATAATCGATCGCTGCATTCTACTACAAAGATGTGCCCATTTCAGATTGTATATGGTTTCTTGCCTCGTGCTCCTATTGATTTAATGCCTTTGCCATTTTCTGAAAAAACGAATTTTGATGCTACTAAGCGTGCCGAATTGATGTTAAAACTGCATGAAACAACTAAAGAAAACATAGAGCGCATGAATGCTAAATACAAGATTGCTGGTGATAAAGGTAGGAAGGAACTAAAGTTTGAACCTGGAGATTTAGTTTGGCTGCATTTGAGAAAGGAAAGGTTTCCTGAATTGAGAAAATCTAAATTGCTACCTCGGGCTGATGGACCATTTAAAGTGCTAGAGAAAGTCAATGATAATGCATATAAGCTCGATCTGCCTGCGGATTTTGGGGTTAGTCCCACATTTAACATTGCAGATTTGAAGCCATATTTGGGAGAGGAAGATGAGCTTGAGTCGAGGACGACTCAAATGCAAGAAGGGGAGGATGATGAGGACACCAACACCAACGATACATCCACTCCGACACAAGTACCTATTGCTGGTCCTATTACTCGTGCTCGTGCGCATCAACTTAATCATCAGGTGAGTTCAAATCTAAGCTCAGGTGCATCATGTTTAGACCATGGAGACCCGTGTACTCTTGTTTTGCTTAGGAACCAAGGAGGCGGCCGAAAGGGAAACGGATTCGCGCAAGCTGGATTCGGACTGCAGAACAGTACCAACTTGTGACGGATACCACGGTCGCATATGAACTTGGATTGGGGCGTTCAAGTACTTCGTGGAAAGCTTATGAAGTCTTCTTTCAAACGGATCCGGCCTCATAGCCATATCTATTACGAGTCGGCCGCAATCGTTAAATTAATACAGAGTCCTTTTCTGCCCATGGTGCTGCGTCACCCTGTTTTGGTCCAATGGGCCGTGTATCAAGTTGAGTCCATTACGGACGCGTCCTAGGGTTGGAGTACGACCCCAACACCCCTGTGGTCGTCCTCCCACGTACTTATACCCCTTAGCCGCCGCCAAGGATGCTTGGGTTTTGTTTAGATCAAGTTTAGCCTTCGCTACTTACTTGCAAGCGCGCGTGCTGGATCAGCCGCCCGTCTTCTTGTCTTCGGAACCCCACCATTATTGAGATTGCGTGTGAAACCTTCATTTATATCTAGTAAATTCAGTACTTGTCATACTTGTTCTTGCTAGTTCTTCGATTGCTTGCAGGACGAGTGCCCTAGTGGCCGGGTGCCGCGCTCCACAAGATCGCGACAGCCATTGGAGGGGGTGTATCGGTTGCTAAGGCGCAGCTTGGAAGGCTGTAGTCGGGCCGTGAACGTCGCCTCCATCGACCAATCGAGTTATCCACGCCTCTCATCGAAAGATCGGGAATCAAACCTTAGCGGGTCGCCATTAAAACAAACTTTTGCACTAATTGCACCAGTTCGGCCCCGTTTTGCAGCAACAATTGTGTAGTAACGAAACGGTCTGAAATGCACCGAAACATGTGTTTAGGGTCCAATGGGCTGGATCGGGTGCACTCGTTTTGAAAAATTACAACGCGACTTCGTTGTACGAACTTTTGCACTAATTGCACTAGTTCGGCCCCATTTTGCACCGACATTCAGGCAATAACGAAACGGTCCAAGACGCGCCAAAACATGAGTTTAGGGTCCAATGGGGTGGATCGAGTGCGTTCATTTTAAAAACTTCCAACGCGACTTTGTTGCATCAACTTTTGCACTAATTGCACCAGTTTGACCCGTTTCGCACCGACTTTCCTGCAGTAACGAAACGGTCCGAAACACACCAAAACATGTGTTTAGGGTCCAATGGGGTGCACCGGGTGCGTTCGTTTTGAAAAGTTCCGACATGACTTTGTTGCATGAACTTTTGCACTAATTTCACTAGTTCGGCCCGATTTCCATCGACTTTCGTGCATTTACGAAACGGCCAAATACTCCAAAACATGAGTTTAGGGTCCAATGGGGTGGATCGGTGGCGTTCGTTCTGAAAACTTCCAACGCGACTTCGTTGCATGAACTTTTGCACTAATTGCACCAGTTCGTCCTGATTTCCATCGAGTTTCATGCAGTAACAAAACGGCCGAAACGCACCAAAATATGAGTTTAGGTTCCATTGGGGTGGATCGGGTGCGTTCGTTGGGATAAATTCGGAAGCGACATCATTAAACGAACTTTTGCACTAATTGCATTAGTTTTCCCCCATTTTGCATCGACTTTCGTGCAGGCGAATCGGACCGAAAGTCACGAAAACATGAGTTTCGGGTCCAATGGGTTTGATCGGGGGCGTTCATTGTGGAAAAATCCGACACGACGTCATTGCACGAACTTTTGCACTAATTGAACCAGTTCAGCCCCGTTTTGCACCGATTTTCATGTACTAAGGAATCGGTCCGAAACGCACCAAAACATGTGTTTAGGGTCCAATGGGTTGGATCGGGTGCGTTCGTTGTGAAAAATTCAGATGCGACTTCATTGTGCTCACTTTTGCACTAATTGCACCAGTTCGGCCCCGTTTTGCACCAACATTCGTGTAGTAATGAAACGGTCTAAAATGCACCAAAATATATGTTTAGGGTCCAATGGGGTGCACCGGGTGCACTCGTTTTGAAAAATTACGACGCGAATTAGTTGGATGAACTTTTGCACTAATTGCACCAGTTCGGCCCCATTTTGCACCGACTTTGGTGCAGTAAGGAAACGGTCCGAAAATGCACCAAAACATGAGTTTAGGGTCCAATGGGGTGGATCGGGGGCGTTCGTTTTGAAAACATTCGACGCAACTTCGTTGCATGAACTTTTGCACAAATTGCACCAGTTCGGCCCGATTTCCATCGACTTTCATGCAGTAACGAAATGGCCAAAACACTCCAAAACATGAGTTTAGGGTCCATTGGGGTCGATCGGGTGCGTTCGTTGCGAAAAATTCTGAAGCGACTTCAATAAACGAACTTTTGCACTAATTGCACCAGTTCGGCCCCGTTTTGCAGCAACATTTGTGTAGTAACGAAACGGTCTGAAATGCACCGAAACATGTGTTTAGGGTCCAATGGGCTGGATCGGGTGCACTCGTTTTGAAAAATTACAACGCGACTTCGTTGCACGAACTTTTGCACTAATTGCACTAGTTCGGCCCCATTTTGCACCGACATTCAGGCAATAACGAAACGGTCCAAGACACACCAAAACATGAGTTTAGGGTCCAATGGGGTGGATCGAGTGCGTTCATTTTAAAAACTTCCAACGCGACTTCGTTGCATCATTTTTTGCACTAATTGCACCGGTTCGACCCGTTTCGCACCGACTTTCATGCAGTAACGAAACGGTCCGAAACGCACCAAAACATGTGTTTAGGGTCCAATGGGGTGGACCGGGTGCGTTCGTTTTGAAAAGTTCCGACATGACTTTGTTGCATGAACTTTTGCACTAATTTCACTAGTTCGGCCCGATTTCCATCGACTTTCGTGCAGTTACGAAACGGCCAAATACTCCAAAACATGAGTTTAGGGTCCAATGGGGTGGATCGGAGGCGTTCGTTTTGAAAACATCCGACGCAACTTCGTTGCATGAACTTTTGCACTAATTGCACCAGTTCGGCCCGATTTCCATCGACTTTCGTGCAGTAACGAAACGGCCGAAACGCACCAAAATATGAGTTTAGGGTCCATTGGGGTGGATCGGGTGCGTTCGTTAGGAAAAATTCCGAAGCGACTTCATTAAACGAACTTTTGCACTAATTGCATTAGTTTTCCCCCATTTTGCACCGACTTTCGTGCAGGCAAATCGGACCGAAACTCACGAAAACATGAGTTTCGGGTCCAATGGGTTTGATCGGGGGCATTCGTTGCGAAAAAATCCGACACGACGTCATTGAACGAACTTTTGCACTAATTAAACCAGTTCAGCCCCGTTTTGCACCGACTTTCATGTACTAAGGAATCGGTCTGAAATGCACCAAAACATGTGTTTAGGGTCCAATGGGGTTGATCGGGTGCACTCGTTTTGAAAAATTACGACGCTCCAAAACATGAGTTTAGGGTCCATTGGGGTGGATCGGGTGCGTTTGTTGCGAAAACTTCTGAAGCGACATCATTAAACAAACTTTTGCACTAATTGCACCAGTTCGGCCCCGTTTTGCAGCAACATTTGTGTAGTAACGAAACGGTCTGAAATGCACCGAAACATGTGTTTAGGGTCCAATGGGCTGGATCGGGTGCACTCGTTTTGAAAAATTACAACGCGACTTCGTTGCACGAACTTTTGCACTAATTGCACTAGTTCGGCCCCATTTTGCACCGACATTCAGGCAATAACGAAACGGTCCAAGACGCACCAAAACATGAGTTTAGGGTCCAATGGGGTGGATCGAGTGCGTTCATTTTAAAAACTTCCAACGCGACTTCGTTGCATCAACTTTTGCACTAATTGCACTAGTTCGACCTATTTCGCACCGACTTTCATGCAGTAATGAAACGGTCCGAAACGCACCAAAACATGTGTTTAGGGTCCATTGGGGTGGATCGGGTGCGTTCGTTGTGAAAAATTCAGATGCGACTTCATTGTGCTCACTTTTGCACTAATTGCACCAGTTCGGCCCCGTTTTGCACCAACATTCGTGTAGTAACGAAACGCTCTGAAATGCACCAAAACATATGTTTAGGGTCCAATGTTGTGGACCGGGTGCACTCGTTTTTGAAAAATTACGACGCGATTTAGTTGGATGAGCTTTTGCACTAATTGCACCAGTTCGGCCCCATTTTGCACCGACTTTCGTGTAGTAATGAAACGGTCTGAAAAGGCACCAAAACATGAGTTTAGGGTCCAATGGGGTGGATCGGTGGCGTTCCTTTTGAAAACTTCCGACGCGACTTCGTTGCATGAACTTTTGCACTAATTGCACCAGTTCGGCCCGATTTCCATCGACTTTCGTGCAGTAACGAAATGGCCGAAACGATCCAAAACATGAGTTTAGGGTCCATTGGGGTGGATCGGGTGCGTTCGTTGTGAAAAATTCTGAAGCGACTTCACTAAATGAACTTTTGCACTAATTGCACCAGTTCGGCCCCGTTTTGCAGCAACATTTGTGTAGTAACGAAACGGTCTGAAATGCACCGAAACATGTGTTTAGGGTCCAATGGGCTGGATCGGGTGCCCTCGTTTTGAAAAATTACGACGCGACTTCGTTGCACGAACTTTTGCAATAATTGCACCAGTTCGGCCCCATTTTGCACTGACTTTGGTGCAGTAAGGAAACGGTCCGAAAAGGCACCAAAACATGAGTTTAGGGTCCAATGGGGTGCATCGAGTGCGTTCGTTTTAAAAACTTCCAACGCGACTTCGTTGCATCAACTTTTGCACTAATTGCACCAGTTCGACCCGTTGCGCACCGACTTTCATGCAGTAATGAAACGGTCCGAAATGCACCAAAACATGTGTTTAGGGTCCTTCGTTTTGAAAAGTTCCGACATGACTTTGTTGCATGAACTTTTGCACTAATTTCACTAGTTCAGCCCGATTTCCATCGACTTTCGTGCAGTTAGGAAACGGCCAAATACTCCAAAACATGAGTTTAGGGTCCAATGGGGTGGATCGGTGGCGTTCATTTTGAAAACTTCCGACGCGACTTCGTTGCATGAACTTTTGCACTAATTGCACCAGTTCACCCTGATTTCCATCGACTTTCGTGCAGTAATGAAACGGCCGAAACGCACCAAAATATGAGTTTAGGGTCCATTGGGGTGGATCGGGTGCGTTCGTTGGGAAAAATTCCGAAGCGACTTCATTAAACGAACTTTTGCACTAATTGCATTAGTTTTCCCCCATTTTGCACCGACTTTCGTGCAGGCGAATCGGACCAAAACTCACGAAAACATGAGTTTCGGGTCCAATGGGTTTGATCGGGGGCGTTCGTTGCGAAAAAATCCAACACGACGTCATTGAACGAACTTTTGCACTAATTGAACCAGTTCAGCCCCGTTTTGCACCGACTTTCATGTACTAAGGAATCGGTCTGAAATGCACCAAAACATGTGTTTAGGGTCCAATGGGGTTGATCGGGTGCACTCGTTTTGAAAAATTACGACGCTCCAAAACATGAGTTTAGGGTCCATTGGGGTGGATCGGGTGCGTTTGTTGCGAAAACTTCTGAAGCGACTTCATTAAACAAACTTTTGCACTAATTGCACCAGTTCGGCCCCGTTTTGCAGCAACATTTGTGTAGTAACGAAACGGTCTGAAATGCACCGAAACATGTGTTTAGGGTCCAATGGGCTGGATCGGGTGCACTCGTTTTGAAAAATTACAACACGACTTCGTTGTACGAACTTTTGCACTAATTGCACTAGTTCGGCCCCATTTTGCACCGACATTCAGGCAATAACGAAACGGTCCAAGACGCGCCAAAACATGAGTTTAGTGTCCATGGGGTGGATCGAGTGCGTTCATTTTAAAAACTTCCAACGCGACTTTGTTGCATCAACTTTTGCACTAATTGCACCCGTTCGACCCGTTTCGCACCGACTTTCCTGCAGTAACGAAACGGTCCGAAACGCACCAAAACATGTGTTTAGGGTCCAACGGGGTGCACCGGGTGCGTTCGTTTTGAAAAGTTCCGACATGACTTATTTGCATGAACTTTTGCACTAATTTCACTAGTTCAGCCCGATTTCCATCGACTTTCGTGCATTTACGAAACGGCCAAATACTCCAAAACATGAGTTTAGGGTCCAATGGGGTGGATCGGTGGCGTTCGTTCTGAAAACTTCCAACGCGACTTCGTTGCATGAACTTTTGCACTAATTGCACCAGTTCGTCCTGATTTCCATCGACTTTCATGCAGTAACAAAACGGCTGAAACGCACCAAAATATGAGTTTAGGTTCCATTGGGGTGGATCGGGTGCGTTCGTTGGGATAAATTCGGAAGCGACATCATTAAACGAACTTTTGCACTAATTGCATTAGTTTTCCCCCATTTTGCATCGACTTTCGTGCAGGCGAATCGGACCGAAAGTCACGAAAACATGAGTTTCGGGTCCAATGGGTTTGATCGGGGGCGTTCATTGCGAAAAAATCCGACACGATGTCATTGCACGAACTTTTGCACTAATTGAACCAGTTCAGCCCCGTTTTGCACCGATTTTCATGTACTAAGGAATCGGTCCGAAACGCACCAAAACATGTGTTTAGGGTCCAATGGGGTGGATCGGGTGCGTTCGTTGTGAAAAATTCAGATGCGACTTCATTGTGCTCACTTTTGCACTAATTGCACCAGTTCGGCCCCGTTTTGCACCAACATTCGTGTAGTAACGAAACGGTCTAAAATGCACCAAAATATATGTTTAGGGTCCAATGGGGTGCACCGGGTGCACTCGTTTTGAAAAATTACGACGCGAATTAGTTGGATGAACTTTTGCACTAATTGCACCAGTTCGGCCCCATTTTGCACCGACTTTGGTGCAGTAAGGAAACGGTCCAAAAATGCACCAAAACATGAGTTTAGGGTCCAATGGGGTGGATCGGGGGCGTTCGTTTTGAAAACATTCGACGCAACTTCGTTGCATGAACTTTTGCACAAATTGCACCAGTTCGGCCCGATTTCCATCGACTTTCATGCAGTAACGAAATGGCCAAAACACTCCAAAACATGAGTTTAGGGTCCATTGGAGTCGATCGGGTGCGTTCGTTGCGAAAAATTCTGAAGCGACTTCATTAAACGAACTTTTGCACTAATTGCACCAGTTCGGCCCCGTTTTGCAGCAACATTTGTGTAGTAACAAAACGGTCTGAAATGCACCGAAACATGTGTTTAGGGTCCAATGGGCTGGATCGGGTGCACTCGTTTTGAAAAATTACAACGCGACTTCGTTGCACGAACTTTTGCACTAATTGCACTAGTTCGGCCCCATTTTGCACCGACATTCAGGCAATAACGAAACGGTCCAAGACACACCAAAACATGAGTTTAGGGTCCAATGGGGTGGATCGAGTGCGTTCATTTTAAAAACTTCCAACGCGAGTTCGTTGCATCAACTTTTGCACTAATTGCACCGGTTCGACCCGTTTCGCACCGACTTTCATGCAGTAACGAAACGGTCCGAAACGCACCAAAACATGTGTTTAGGGTCCAATGGGGTGGACCGGGTGCGTTCGTTTCGAAAAGTTCCGACATGACTTTGTTGCATGAACTTTTGCACTAATTTCACTAGTTCGGCCCGATTTCCATCGACTTTCGTGCAGTTACGAAACGGCCAAATACTCCAAAACATGAGTTTAGGGTCCAATGGGGTGGATCGGTGGCGTTCGTTTTGAAAACTTCCGACGCGACTTCGTTTCATGAACTTTTGCACTAATTGCACCAGCTCGGCCTGATTTTCATCGACTTTCGTGCAGTAACGAAACGGCCGAAACGCACCAAAACATGAGTTTAGGGTCCACTGGGGTGGATCGGTGGCGTTCGTTTTGAAAACTTCCGACGCGACTTCGTTGCATGAACTTTTGCACTAATTGCACCAGCTCGGCCTGATTTTCATCGACTTTCGTGCAGTAACGAAACGGCCGAAACGCACCAAAACATGAGTTTAGGGTCCAATGGGGTGGATCGGAGGCGTTCGTTTTGAAAACATCCGACGCAACTTCGTTGCATGAACTTTTGCACTAATTGCACCAGCTCGGCCTGATTTTCATCGACTTTCGTGCAGTAACGAAACGGCCGAAACGCACCAAAACATGAGTTTAGGGTCCACTGGGGTGGATCGGTTGCGTTCGTTGTGAAAAATTCCGTTGCGACTTCATTGCACGAACTTTTGCACTAATTGCACCAGTTCGGCCCCGTTTTGCACCAACATTCGTGTAGTAACAAAACGGTCTGAAATGCACCAAAATATATGTTTAGGGTCCAATGGGGTGCACCGGGTGCGTTCGTTGTAAAAAATTCTGACGCGACTTCATTGTGCTCACTTTTGCACTAATTGCACCAGTTCGGCCCCGTTTTGCACCAACATTCGTGTAGTAACGAAACGTTCTAAAATGCACCAAAATATATGTTTAGGGTTCAATGGGGTGCACCGGGTGCACTCGTTTTGAAAAATTACGACGCGAATTAGTTGGATGAACTTTTGCACTAATTGCACCAGTTCGGCCCCATTTTGCACCGACTTTGGTGCAGTAAGGAAACGGTCCGAAAATGCACCAAAACATGAGTTTAGGGTCCAATGGGGTGGATCGGAGGCGTTCGTTTTGAAAACATCCGACGCAACTTCGTTGCATGAACTTTTGCACTAATTGCACCAGTTCGGCCCGATTTCCATCGACTTTCGTGCAGTAACGAAATGGCCGAAACGCTCCAAAACATGAGTTTAGGGTCCATTGGGGTGGATCGGGTGCGTTCGTTGTGAAAAATTCTGAAGCGACTTCACTAAACGAACTTTTGCACTAATTGCACCAGTTCGGCCCCGTTTTGCAGCAACATTTGTGTAGTAACGAAACGGTCTGAAATGCACCGAAACATGTGTTTAGGGTCCAATGGGCTGGATCGGGTGCACCCGTTTTGAAAAATTACAACGCGACTTCGTTGCACGAACTTTTGCACTAATTGCACTAGTTCGGCCCCATTTTGCACCGACATTCAGGCAATAACGAAACGGTCCAAGACGCACCAAAACATGAGTTTAGGGTCCAATGGGGTGGATCGAGTGCGTTCATTTTAAAAACTTCCAACGCGACTTCGTTGCATCAACTTTTGCACTAATTGCACTAGTTCGACCCGTTTCAAACCGACTTTCATGCAGTAACGAAACGGTCCGAAACGCACCAAAACATGTGTTTAGGGTCCATTGGGGTGGATCGGGTGCGTTCGTTGTGAAAAATTCAGATGCGACTTCATTGTGCTCACTTTTGCACTAATTGCACCAGTTCGGCCCCGTTTTTCACCAACATTCGTGTAGTAACGAAACGGTCTGAAATGCACCAAAACATATATTTAGGGTCCAATGTGGTGGACCGGGTGCACTCGTTTTTGAAAAATTACGACGCGATTTAGTTGGATGAACTTTTGCACTAATTGCACCAGTTCGGCCCCATTTTGCACCGACTTTCGTGTAGTAATGAAACGGTCTGAAAAGGCACCAAAACATGAGTTTAGGGTCCAATGGGGTGGATCGGTGGCGTTCCTTTTGAAAACTTCCGACGCGACTTCGTTGCATGAACTTTCGCACTAATTGCACCAGTTCGGCCCGATTTCCATCGACTTTCGTGCAGTAACGAAATGGCCGAAACGATCCAAAACATGAGTTTAGGGTCCATTGGGGTGGATCGGGTGCGTTCGTTGTGAAAAATTCTGAAGCGACTTCACTAAATGAACTTTTGCACTAATTGCACCAGTTCGGCCCCGTTTTGCAGCAACATTTGTGTAGTAACGAAACGGTCTGAAATGCACCGAAACATGTGTTTAGGGTCCAATGGGCTGGATCGGGTGCACTCGTTTTGAAAAATTACAACACGACTTCGTTGCACGAACTTTTGCACTAATTGCACTAGTTCGGCCCCATTTTGCACCGACATTCAGGCAATAACGAAACGGTCCAAGACGCGCCAAAACATGAGTTTAGGGTCCAATGGGGTGGATCGAGTGCGTTCATTTTAAAAACTTCCAACGCGACTTTGTTGCATCAACTTTTGCACTAATTGCACCAGTTCGACCCGTTTCGCACCGACTTTCCTGCAGTAACGAAACGGTCCGAAACGCACCAAAACATGTGTTTAGGGTCCAATGGGGTGCACCGGGTGCGTTCGTTTTGAAAAGTTCCGACATGACTTTGTTGCATGAACTTTTGCACTAATTTCACTAGTTCGGCCCGATTTCCATCGACTTTCGTGCATTTACGAAACGGCCAAATACTCCAAAACATGAGTTTAGGGTCCAATGGGGTGGATCGGTGGCGTTCGTTCTGAAAACTTCCAACGCGACTTCGTTGCATGAACTTTTGCACTAATTGCACCAGTTCGTCCTGATTTCCATCGACTTTCATGCAGTAACAAAACGGCCAAAACGCACCAAAATATGAGTTTAGGTTCCATTGGGGTGGATCGGGTGCGTTCGTTGGGATAAATTCGGAAGCGACATCATTAAACGAACTTTTGCACTAATTGCATTAGTTTTCCCCCATTTTGCATCGACTTTCATGCAGGCGAATCGGACCGAAAGTCACGAAAACATGAGTTTCGGGTCCAATGGGTTTGATCGGGGGCGTTCATTGCGAAAAAATCCGACACGACGTCATTGCACGAACTTTTGCACTAATTGAACCAGTTCAGCCCCGTTTTGCACCGATTTTCATGTACTAAGGAATCGGTCCGAAACGCACCAAAACATGTGTTTAGGGTCCAATGGGGTGGATCGGGTGCGTTCGTTGTGAAAAATTCAGATGCGACTTCATTGTGCTCACTTTTGCACTAATTGCACCAGTTCGGCCCCGTTTTGCACCAACATTCGTGTAGTAACAAAACGTTCTAAAATGCACCAAAATATATGTTTAGGGTCCAATGGGGTGCACCGGGTGCACTCGTTTTGAAAAATTACGACGCGAATTAGTTGGATGAACTTTTGCACTAATTGCACCAGTTCGGCCCCATTTTGCACCGACTTTGGTGCAGTAAGGAAACGGTCCAAAAATGCACCAAAACATGAGTTTAGGGTCCAATGGGGTGGATCGGGGGCGTTCGTTTTGAAAACATTCGACGCAACTTCGTTGCATGAACTTTTGCACAAATTGCACCAGTTCGGCCCGATTTCCATCGACTTTCATGCAGTAACGAAATGGCCAAAACACTCCAAAACATGAGTTTAGGGTCCATTGGGGTCGATCGGGTGCGTTCGTTGCGAAAAATTCTGAAGCGACTTCATTAAACGAACTTTTGCACTAATTGCACCAGTTCGGCCCCGTTTTGCAGCAACATTTGTGTAGTAACAAAACGGTCTGAAATGCACCGAAACATGTGTTTAGGGTCCAATGGGCTGGATCGGGTGCACTCGTTTTGAAAAATTACAACGCGACTTCGTTGCACGAACTTTTGCACTAATTGCACTAGTTCGGCCCCATTTTGCACCGACATTCAGGCAATAACGAAACGGTCCAAGACACACCAAAACATGAGTTTAGGGTCCAATGGGGTGGATCGAGTGCGTTCATTTTAAAAACTTCCAACGCGATTTCGTTGCATCAACTTTTGCACTAATTGCACCGGTTCGACCCGTTTCGCACCGACTTTCATGCAGTAACGAAACGGTCCGAAACGCACCAAAACATGTGTTTAGGGTCCAATGGGGTGGACCGGGTGCGTTCGTTTCGAAAAGTTCCGACATGACTTTGTTGCATGAACTTTTGCACTAATTTCACTAGTTCGGCCCCGATTTCCATCGACTTTCGTGCAGTTACGAAACGGCCAAATACTCCAAAACATGAGTTTAGGGTCCAATGGGGTGGATCGGTGGCGTTCGTTTTGAAAACTTCCGACGCGACTTCGTTGCATGAACTTTTGCACTAATTGCACCAGCTCGGCCTGATTTTCATCGACTTTCGTGCAGTAACGAAACGGCCGAAACGCACCAAAACATGAGTTTAGGGTCCACTGGGGTGGATCGGTTGCGTTCGTTGTGAAAAATTCCGTTGCGACTTCATTGCACGAACTTTTGCACTAATTGCACCAGTTCGGCCCCGTTTTGCACCAACATTCGTGTAGTAACAAAACGGTCTGAAATGCACCAAAATATATGTTTAGGGTCCAATGGGGTGCACCGGGTGCGTTCGTTGTAAAAAATTCTGACGCGACTTCATTGTGCTCACTTTTGCACTAATTGCACCAGTTCGGCCCCGTTTTGCACCAACATTCGTGTAGTAACGAAACGTTCTCAAATGCACCAAAATATATGTTTAGGGTCCAATGGGGTGCACCGGGTGCACTCGTTTTGAAAAATTACGACGCGAATTAGTTGGATGAACTTTTGCACTAATTGCACCAGTTCGGCCCCATTTTGCACCGACTTTGGTGCAGTAAGGAAACGGTCCGAAAATGCACCAAAACATGAGTTTAGGGTCCAATGGGGTGGATCGGAGGCGTTCGTTTTGAAAACATCCGACGCAACTTCGTTGCATGAACTTTTGCACTAATTGCACCAGTTCGGCCCGATTTCCATCGACTTTCGTGCAGTAACGAAATGGCCGAAACGCTCCAAAACATGAGTTTAGGGTCCATTGGGGTGGATCGGGTGCGTTCGTTGTGAAAAATTCTGAAGCGACTTCACTAAACGAACTTTTGCACTAATTGCACCAGTTCGGCCCCGTTTTGCAGCAACATTTGTGTAGTAACGAAACGGTCTGAAATGCACCGAAACATGTGTTTAGGGTCCAATGGGCTGGATCGGGTGCACCCGTTTTGAAAAATTACAACGCGACTTCGTTGCACGAACTTTTGCACTAATTGCACTAGTTCGGCCCCATTTTGCACCGACATTCAGGCAATAACGAAACGGTCCAAGACGCACCAAAACATGAGTTTAGGGTCCAATGGGGTGGATCGAGTGCGTTCATTTTAAAAACTTCCAACGCGACTTCGTTGCATCAACTTTTGCACTAATTGCACTAGTTCGACCCGTTTCAAACCGACTTTCATGCAGTAACGAAACGGTCCGAAACGCACCAAAACATGTGTTTAGGGTCCATTGGGGTGGATCGGGTGCGTTCGTTGTGAAAAATTCAGATGCGACTTCATTGTGCTCACTTTTGCACTAATTGCACCAGTTCGGCCCCGTTTTTCACCAACATTCGTGTAGTAACGAAACGGTCTGAAATGCACCAAAACATATATTTAGGGTCCAATGTGGTGGACCGGGTGCACTCGTTTTTGAAAAATTACGACGCGATTTAGTTGGATGAACTTTTGCACTAATTGCACCAGTTCGGCCCCATTTTGCACCGACTTTCGTGTAGTAATGAAACGGTCTGAAAAGGCACCAAAACATGAGTTTAGGGTCCAATGGGGTGGATCGGTGGCGTTCCTTTTGAAAACTTCCGACGCGACTTCGTTGCATGAACTTTTGCACTAATTGCACCAGTTCGGCCCGATTTCCATCGACTTTCGTGCAGTAACGAAATGGCCGAAACGATCCAAAACATGAGTTTAGGGTCCATTGGGGTGGATCGGGTGCGTTCGTTGTGAAAAATTCTGAAGCGACTTCACTAAACGAACTTTTGCACTAATTGCACCAGTTCGGCCCCGTTTTGCAGCAACATTTGTGTAGTAACGAAACGGTCTGAAATGCACCGAAACATGTGTTTAGGGTCCAATGGGCTGGATCGGGTGCCCTCGTTTTGAAAAATTACGACGCGACTTCGTTGCACGAACTTTTGCAATAATTGCACCAGTTCGGCCCCATTTTGCACCGACTTTGGTGCAGTAAGGAAACGGTCCGAAAAGGCACCAAAACAAGAGTTTAGGGTCCAATGGGGTGGATCGAGTGCGTTCGTTTTAAAAACATCCAACGCGACTTCGTTGCATCAACTTTTGCACTAATTGCACCAGTTCGACCCATTGCGCACCGACTTTCATGCAGTAACGAAACGGTCCGAAACGCATGAAAACATGTGTTTAGGGTCCTTCGTTTTGAAAAGTTTCGACATGACTTTGTTGCATGAACTTTTGCACTAATTTCACTAGTTCAGCCCGATTTCCATCGACTTTCGTGCAGTTAGGAAACGGCCAAATACTCCAAAACATGAGTTTAGGGTCCAATGGGGTGGATCGGTGGCGTTCATTTTGAAAACTTCCGACGCGACTTCGTTGCATGAACTTTTGCACTAATTGCACCAGTTCACCCTAATTTTCATCGACTTTCGTGCAGTAACGAAACGGCCGAAACGCACCAAAACATGAGTTTAGGGTCCATTGGGGTGGATCGGGTGCGTTCGTTGGGAAAAATTCCGAAGCGACTTCATTAAACGAACTTTTGCACTAATTGCATTAGTTTTCCCCCATTTTGCATTGACTTTCGTGCAGGCGAATCGGACCGAAAGTCACGAAAATATGAGTTTCGGGTCCAATGGGTTTGATCGGGGGCGTTCGTTGCGAAAAAATCCGACACGACGTGATTGCACGAACTTTTGCACTAATTGAACCAGTTCAGCCCCGTTTTGCACCGACTTTCATGTACTAAGGAATCGGTCTGAAATGCACCAAAACATGTGTTTAGGGTCCAATGGGGTTAATCGGGTGCACTCGTTTTGAAAAATTACGACGCTCCAAAACATGAGTTTAGGGTCCATTGGTGTGGATCGGATGCGTTCGTTGCGAAAAATTCTGAAGCGACTTCATTAAACAAACTTTTGCACTAATTGCACCAGTTCGGCCCCGTTTTGCAGCAACATTTGTGTAGTAACGAAACGGTCTGAAATGCACCAAAACATGTGTTTAGGGTCCAATGGGCTGGATCGGGTGCACTCGTTTTGAAAAATTACAACGCGACTTCGTTGTACGAACTTTTGCACTAATTGCACTAGTTCGGCCCCATTTTGCACCGACATTCAGGCAATAACGAAACGGTCCAAGACGCGCCAAAACATGAGTTTAGGGTCCAATGGGGTGGATCGAGTGCGTTCATTTTAAAAACTTCCAACGCGACTTTGTTGCATCAACTTTTGCACTAATTGCACCAGTTCGACCCGTTTCGCACCGACTTTCCTGCAGTAACGAAACGGTCCGAAACGCACCAAAACATGTGTTTAGGGTCCAATGGGGTGCACCGGGTGCGTTCGTTTTGAAAAGTTCCGACATGACTTATTTGCATGAACTTTTGCACTAATTTCACTAGTTCGGCCCGATTTCCATCGACTTTCGTGCATTTACGAAACGGCCAAATACTCCAAAACATGAGTTTAGGGTCCAATGGGGTGGATCGGTGGCGTTCGTTCTGAAAACTTCCAACGCGACTTCGTTGCATGAACTTTTGCACTAATTGCACCAGTTCGTCCTGATTTCCATCGACTTTCATGCAGTAACAAAACGGCCGAAACGCACCAAAATATGAGTTTAGGTTCCATTGGGGTGGATCGGGTGCGTTCGTTGAGATAAATTCGGAAGCGACATCATTAAACGAAATTTTGCACTAATTGCATTAGTTTTCCCCCATTTTGCATCGACTTTCGTGCAGGCGAATCGGACCGAAAGTCACGAAAACATGAGTTTCGGGTCCAATAGGTTTGATCGGGGGCGTTCATTGCGAAAAAATCCGACACGACGTCATTGCACGAACTTTTGCACTAATTGAACCAGTTCAGCCCCGTTTTGCACCGATTTTCATGTACTAAGGAATCGGTCCGAAACGCACCAAAACATGTGTTTAGGGTCCAATGGGGTGGATCGGGTGCGTTCGTTGTGAAAAATTCAGATGCGACTTCATTGTGCTCACTTTTGCACTAATTGCACCAGTTCGGCCCCGTTTTGCACCAACATTCGTGTAGTAACGAAACGGTCTAAAATGCACCAAAATATATGTTTAGGGTCCAATGGGGTGCACCGGGTGCACTCGTTTTGAAAAATTACGACGCGAATTAGTTGGATGAACTTTTGCACTAATTGCACCAGTTCGGCCCCATTTTGCACCGACTTTGGTGCAGTAAGAAAACGGTCCGAAAATGCACCAAAACATGAGTTTAGGGTCCAATGGGGTGGATCGGGGGCGTTCGTTTTGAAAACATTCGACGCAACTTCGTTGCATGAACTTTTGCACAAATTGCACCAGTTCGGCCCGATTTCCATCGACTTTCATGCAGTAACGAAATGGCCAAAACACTCCAAAACATGAGTTTAGGGTCCATTGGGGTCGATCGGGTGCGTTCGTTGCGAAAAATTCTGAAGCGACTTCATTAAACGAACTTTTGCATTAATTGCACCAGTTCGGCCCCGTTTTGCAGCAACATTTGTGTAGTAACGAAACGGTCTGAAATGCACCGAAACATGTGTTTAGGGTCCAATGGGCTGGATCGGGTGCACTCGTTTTGAAAAATTACAACGCGACTTCGTTGCACGAACTTTTGCACTAATTGCACTAGTTCGGCCCCCATTTTCCACCGACATTCAGGCAATAACGAAACGGTCCAAGACACACCAAAACATGAGTTTAGGGTCCAATGGGGTGGATCGAGTGCGTTCATTTTAAAAATTTCTAACGCGATTTCGTTGCATCAACTTTTGCACTAATTGCACCGGTTCGACCCGTTTCGCACCGACTTTCATGCAGTAACGAAACGGTCCGAAACGCACCAAAACATGTGTTTAGGGTCCAATGGGGTGGACCGGGTGCGTTCGTTTCGAAAAGTTCCGACATGACTTTGTTGCATGAACTTTTGCACTAATTTCACTAGTTCGGCCCGATTTCCATCGACTTTCGTGCAGTTACGAAATGGCCAAATACTCCAAAACATGAGTTTAGGGTCCAATCGGGTGGATCGGTGGCGTTCGTTTTGAAAACTTCCGACGCGACTTCGTTGCATGAACTTTTGCACTAATTGCACCAGCTCGGCCTGATTTTCATCGACTTTCGTGCAGTAACGAAACGGCCGAAACGCACCAAAACATGAGTTTAGGGTCCATTGGGGTGGATCGGTTGCGTTCGTTGTGAAAAATTCCGATGCGACTTCATTGCACGAACTTTTGCACTAATTGCACCAGTTCGGCCCCGTTTTGCACCAACATTCGTGTAGTAACAAAACGGTCTGAAATGCACCAAAATATATGTTTAGGGTCCAATGGGGTGCACCGGGTGCGTTCGTTGTGAAAAATTCCGACGCGATTTAGTTGGATGAACTTTTGCACTAATTGCACCAGTTCGGCCCCATTTTGCACCGACTTTGGTGCAGTAAGGAAACGGTCCGAAAATGCACCAAAACATGAGTTTAGGGTCCAATGGGGTGGATCGGAGGCGTTCGTTTTGAAAACATCCGACGCAACTTCGTTGCATGAACTTTTGCACTAATTGCACCAGTTCGGCCCGATTTCCATCGACTTTCGTGCAGTAACGAAATGGCCGAAACGCTCCAAAACATGAGTTTAGGGTCCATTGGGGTGGATCGGGTGCGTTCGTTGTGAAAAATTCTGAAGCGACTTCACTAAACGAACTTTTGCACTAATTGCACCAGTTCGGCCCCGTTTTGCAGCAACATTTGTGTAGTAACGAAACGGTCTGAAATGCACCGAAACATGTGTTTAGGGTCCAATGGGCTGGATCGGGTGCACCCGTTTTGAAAAATTACAACGCGACTTCGTTGCACGAACTTTTGCACTAATTGCACTAGTTCGGCCCCATTTTGCACCGACATTCAGGCAATAACGAAACGGTCCAAGACGCACCAAAACATGAGTTTAGGGTCCAATGGGGTGGATCGAGTGCGTTCATTTTAAAAACTTCCAACGCGACTTCGTTGCATCAACTTTTGCACTAATTGCACTAGTTCGACCCGTTTCAAACCGACTTTCATGCAGTAACGAAACGGTCCGAAACGCACCAAAACATGTGTTTAGGGTCCATTGGGGTGGATCGGGTGCGTTCGTTGTGAAAAATTCAGATGCGACTTCATTGTGCTCACTTTTGCACTAATTGCACCAGTTCGGCCCCGTTTTTCACCAACATTCGTGTAGTAACGAAACGGTCTGAAATGCACCAAAACATATATTTAGGGTCCAATGTGGTGGACCGGGTGCACTCGTTTTTGAAAAATTACGACGCGATTTAGTTGGATGAACTTTTGCACTAATTGCACCAGTTCGGCCCCATTTTGCACCGACTTTCGTGATGTGGACATCACCAGAATGGATACACCCACATGTAATAAACACACATGGAAGGTATGGAGGACCAAAGAAGTTGATTGGGGACCAAGCCTAAGTCTTCCCAATGTTCTCTATCAGGCCACCACGTCACTTTTGGTGCAAGGAAAGAAAGAGTCCATGTCCAACACGTTTTGGAGGCTGGATTCGGACTGCAGAACAGCACCAACTTGTGACGGACACCACGGTCGCATACGGACTCGGATAGGGACGTTCAAGTACTTCGTGGAAAGCTTATGAAGTCTAGTTTCATATGGATCCGGACTCAAGTCCATATCTCTCCTGATTCGTCCGCAATGACCAAAATACTACCGACTGGTTTTCTGTCTCAAGGTGCTGCGACATCTTAATTTGGCCCGATGGGCTTTGTATCAAGTCGGGTCCATTAGGGACGCGTCCTAGGGTTGGAGTGCGACTCAAACACCCTCTTGGTCGTCCTCCTAGGTATTAATAAGGGTTAGAGCCGCCATGAACAGATTGGGGGTTTTTGTTTTGTTGAAAGTTTAGCCATTGCTACTTCCTTGTAGACGCGTGTGTCGACTAGACCATCCGTTCTACTCGATTCGGAACCCCACCTTGTTGATTCCAGATTGGTTATTATCTCCATATTTGCAATTGAGTTGCTTGTTCTACTTGTTCTTGCTGGTTCTTCGATTGCTTGCAGGACAGGTGCCCTAGTGGCCGGGTGTCGCGCTCCACAAGATCGCGGCAGCCATTGGAGGTGGTGTATCGGTTGCTAAGGCACAGCGTCCTTGGAAGGCTGTAGTCGGGCCGTGAATGTCGCCTCCATCTCAAATCTGAGTTATCCCCCGCCTCTCATCGAAAGATCGGGAACAAACCCTAGCGGGTCGCCATCAGTTGGTATCAGAGCCAGGTTTATCGGTGAGAGATTTATCTTTGCTATTTTTTTTCCTATAGTCCAGAAAAACCAAAAAAGAAGGTAGATTAGTTTGCCGGCAATCCTATAAACCCTTTGAGCCTTTGCTGGTACTACTTAGTTAGGGCTTGTTGAATTTTCGGTTGCATCGGTTGCGTCGTGTTGCTGGTCTTAGTTTAGTCCTTTAGAGTTTCGAGTTCTTGTCACCTCTTTTTGTCTCGGAGTTTCAATTCATCAATGGAAGAAAACTTTCATTGTTTCTGTGTCCGGTCTCCGATTTGCGAGTTTTAGTACAATCTGGAAAGCGTAACTCGTGATCTTTCCAACGGATCTGACCTGGGTCACAAATTCCATCTAAGTGCTCCAGAATCGACTTGGAGATTTGTGCGTCTGGCTGCGTGAAACAAGTTTCGTCAATCTGAGTTGGTAGCAGCTATATGCAGTAATCCTGTTGCGTTGTTTGTCAAACAAAGGATTTTAGTCCTCTACAAAAAAAAAGAAGAAGAAAAAAAGAAAACAAAGTGAAAAAAAAACAGAAAAGAAAAGAAAAGAAACGAAAAAGAAGAAAGGGGCTGATCCATCTTTTGTGTTCCTGCTGTTTCGGTTGGTGCTTTGTGACTTCATTTGTGTCCAGGCTCGCGCCTCTAGTACGGTCTATGCTAGGACCAGCACAGTACCACCGTTGAACAATTATTCAGCTTGCTTTTCTGACTAACGTGGTGCTAGTATTTTCCCTTGATCAGCCCACCTACAGCTCCACATACTCGACTATAGCTTGACAGTTTTCTGTTGCTAAGGCACCGATACACTTCTTTCAAGGTGCTTGACTTGTTGGTTGCCGACTCATCCTGTTTTGCTTGGTAAGAACTGGTAAGAGCTCGTATTAAACAAGTTGAGTTTGAGAGAATTACAACCGACACATTCTAGTAGTTGACAGGAGGATACATATTATTTTTGTGTTCTTGTTTTCTACTGATCATGGCAGGTGATACAGTGATTTTTGAGCGGAGCAAACAACAACAAAATATTCTGGACATTATTCAATGCTTGCCTTTATATCCTGGTGAGTTTGATCCTAAAGCTTACATTGATTGGGAGCTAAAAGTAGATAATGAATTTGATGAGCATGACCTGTCGGAGAAACAAATGATTTATATTGCCTCTAATATTTTAACAGAAAATGCTTTGCTAGAATGGAAATATATTTGTAGGCATAACATTATTCCGCAAACTTGGAAAGAATTCAAAATACATTTTAGAGATGCCTATATTCCTGCATATTATGTTGATCATTTGCTTACCAAACTAGAGAAATTAAAACAGGGTAGTAGGACTGTGAAACAATACTACCATGATTTTAAAATTTGTATCATGTTTGGTGGATTGGATGAATGCATGGAAGATGTTATGAATAGGTTCATGAGAGGGCTCAATTCTGAAATTCGAAACTTGTTAATTGGCAAGTCCTATTCCTATATCGGTCAATTGTTTTGTCTTGCTCTCCATGCTGAAAAAGAAATTCTTTCATTTGTGAATACTTGCAAGAATGATGTGACTCATAGTGTCCAAACTTTGTCCACTCTACATGCTAACAAAGAGCAACGAATAGTGGAACCTGCTGCTGATTCAACTTTTTCACAAGATGAATTACTTGTTGTTTCTTATGATAAAGAGGACTTGTGTGCTAATACTTCTTTTACTCATATACCAGAATTAATGAATAAGTGTGATATTTTTGGTTTGGAACCATACGAATGTGCTGTAGATAATCCTTCTCATCCTATTACTTGTGTACAAGACGAACTGAAATTGTTGTCTTCTTTAAATACTTTGGGTTATATTGAATTTAATATTCTGTGTAATCTAAATTGTCTAAAAGAGAAGGTTCAATTAGATTCTAATTTGCCAAGTTTAAATCATTGTTCGCTTCATGCAATTGGAAAAAATGACATCAAAGGAGAATATTTGGTGCATAAAGTGTATATCTGTTCTAATCTGAAATATCCTTTTGGGCTACAATACCATGAGCAAATAGGGGGCTGCATTAACACTAATAATATCTTGCAAAGTTTTTCTAGTTTTTCTCTTATGCAACAGGATCAGCCTGAAGAACGGGAGCATTGTTTGTTGTGCCCATGCAGCATAGTCGTCGCTCCATGTTCCAACTACAAAGCAAGCACCTTTGAATGCCGTTGGAGCAAGTCGAGGACGACTTGCAGCCAAGAAGGGGAGAATGATGTGGACATCACCAGAATGGATACACCCACATGTAATAAACACACATGGAAGGTATGGAGGACCAAAGAAGTTGATTGGGGACCAAGCCTAAGTCTTCCCAATGTTCTCTATCAGGCCACCACGTCACTTTTGGTGCAAGGAAAGAAAGAGTCCATGTCCAACACGTTTTGGAGGCTGGATTCGGACTGCAGAACAGCACCAACTTGTGACGGACACCACGGTCGCATACGGACTCGGATAGGGACGTTCAAGTACTTCGTGGAAAGCTTATGAAGTCTAGTTTCATATGGATCCGGACTCAAGTCCATATCTCTCCTGATTCGTCCGCAATGACCAAAATACTACCGACTGGTTTTCTGTCTCAAGGTGCTGCGACATCTTAATTTGGCCCGATGGGCTTTGTATCAAGTCGGGTCCATTATGGACGCGTCCTAGGGTTGGAGTGCGACTCAAACACCCTCTTGGTCGTCCTCCTGGGTATTAATAAGGGTTAGAGCCGCCATGAACAGATTGGGGGTTTTTGTTTTGTTGAAAGTTTAGCCATTGCTACTTCCTTGTAGACGCGTGTGTCGACTAGACCATCCGTTCTACTCGATTCGGAACCCCACCTTGTTGATTCCAGATTGGTTATTATCTCCATATTTGCAATTGAGTTGCTTGTTCTACTTGTTCTTGCTGGTTCTTCGATTGCTTGCAGGACAGGTGCCCTAGTGGCCGGGTGTCGCGCTCCACAAGATCGCGGCAGCCATTGGAGGTGGTGTATCGGTTGCTAAGGCACAGCGTCCTTGGAAGGCTGTAGTCGGGCCGTGAATGTCGCCTCCATCTCAAATCGAGTTATCCCCCGCCTCTCATCGAAAGATCGGGAACAAACCCTAGCGGGTCGCCATCATTTCGTGTAGTAATGAAACGGTCTGAAAAGGCACCAAAACATGAGTTTAGGGTCCAATGGGGTGGATCAGTGGCGTTCCTTTTGAAAACTTCCGACGTGACTTCGTTGCATGAACTTTTGCACTAATTGCACCAGTTCGGCAAGATTTCCATCGACTTTCGTGCAGTAACGAAATGGCCGAAACGATCCAAAACATGAGTTTAGGGTCCATTGGGGTGGATCGGGTGCGTTCGTTGTGAAAAATTCTGAAGCGACTTCACTAAACGAACTTTTGCACTAATTGCACCAGTTCGGCCCCGTTTTGCAGCAACATTTGTGTAGTAACGAAACGGTCTGAAATGCACCGAAACATGTGTTTAGGGTCCAATGGGCTGGATCGGGTGCCCTCGTTTTGAAAATTACGACGCGACTTCGTTGCACGAACTTTTGCAATAATTGCACCAGTTCGGCCCCATTTTGCACCGACTTTGGTGCAGTAAGGAAACGGTCCGAAAAGGCACCAAAACATGAGTTTAGGGTCCAATGGGGTGGATCGAGTGCGTTCGTTTTAAAAACTTCCAACGCGACTTCGTTGCATCAACTTTTGCACTAATTGCACCAGTTCGACCCGTTGCGCACCGACTTTCATGCAGTAACGAAACGGTCCGAAACGCACCAAAACATGTGTTTAGGGTCCTTCGTTTTGAAAAGTTCCGACATGACTTTGTTGCATGAACTTTTGCACTAATTTCACTAGTTCAGCCCGATTTCCATCGACTTTCGTGCAGTTAGGAAACGGCCAAATACTCCAAAACATGAGTTTAGGGTCCAATGGAGTGGATCGGTGGCGTTCATTTTGAAAACTTCCGACGCGACTTCGTTGCATGAACTTTTGCACTAATTGCACCAGTTCACCCTGATTTCCATCGACTTTCGTGCAGTAACGAAACGGCCGAAACGCACCAAAATATGAGTTTAGGGTTCATTGGGGTGGATCGGGTGCGTTCGTTGGGAAAAATTCCGAAGCGACTTCATTAAACGAACTTTTGCACTAATTGCATTAGTTTTCCCCCATTTTGCACCGACTTTCGTGCAGGCGAATCAGACCGAAACTCACGAAAACATGAGTTTCGGGTCCAATGGGTTTGATCGGGGGCGTTCGTTGCGAAAAAATCCGACACGACGTCATTGCACGAACTTTTGCACTAATAGAACCAGTTCAGCCCCGTTTTGCACCGACTTTCATGTACTAAGGAATCGGTCTGAAATGCACCAAAACATGTGTTTAGGGTCCAATGGGGTTGATCGGGTGCACTCGTTTTGAAAAATTACGACGCTCCAAAACATGAGTTTAGGGTCCATTGGGGTGGATCGGGTGCGTTTGTTGCGAAAACTTCTGAAGCGACTTCATTAAACAAACTTTTGCACTAATTGCACTAGTTCGGCACCGTTTTGCAGCAACATTTGTGTAGTAACGAAATCGTCTGAAATGCACCGAAACATGTGTTTAGGGTCCAATGGGCTGGATCGGGTGCACTCGTTTTGAAAAATTACAACGCGACTTCGTTGCACGAACTTTTGCACTAATTGCACTAGTTCGGCCCCATTTTGCACCGACATTCAGGCAATAACGAAACGGTCCAAGACGCACCAAAACATGAGTTTAGGGTCCAATGGGGTGGATCGAGTGCGTTCATTTTAAAAACTTCCAACGCGACTTCGTTGCATCAACTTTTGCACTAATTGCACTAGTTCGACCCATTTCGCACCGACTTTCATGCAGTAACGAAACGGTCCGAAACGCACCAAAACATGTGTTTAGGGTCCATTGGGGTGGATCGGGTGCGTTCGTTGTGAAAAATTCAGATGCGACTTCATTGTGCTCACTTTTGCACTAATTGCACCAGTTCGGCCCCGTTTTGCACCAACATTCGTGTAGTAACGAAACGCTCTGAAATGCACCAAAACATATGTTTAGGGTCCAATGTGGTGGACCGGGTGCACTCGTTTTTGAAAAATTACGACGCGATTTAGTTGGATGAACTTTTGCATTAATTGCACCTGTTCGGCCCCCATTTTGCACTGACTTTCGTGTAGTAATGAAACGGTCTGAAAAGGCACCAAAACATGAGTTTAGGGTCCAATGGGGTGGATCGGTGGCGTTCCTTTTGAAAACTTCCGACGCGACTTCGTTGCATGAACTTTTGCACTAATTGCACCAGTTTGGCCTGATTTCCATCGACTTTCGTGCAGTAACGAAATGGCCGAAACGCTCCAAAACATGAGTTTAGGGTCCATTGGGGTGGATTGGGTGCGTTCGTTGTGAAAAATTCTGAAGCGACTTCACTAAACGAACTTTTGCACTAATTGCACCAGTTTGGCCCCGTTATGCAGCAACATTTGTGTAGTAACGAAACGGTCTGAAATGCACCGAAACATGTGTTTAGGGTCCAATGGGCTGGATCGGGTGCCCTCGTTTTGAAAAGTTACAACGCGACTTCGTCGCACGAACTTTTGCAATAATTGCACCAGTTCGGCCCCATTTTGCACCGACTTTGGTGCAGTAAGGAAACGGTCCGAAAAGGCACCAAAACATGAGTTTAGGGTCCAATGGGGTGGATCGAGTGCGTTCATTTTAAAAACTTCCAACGCGACTTCGTTGCATCAACTTTTGCACTAATTGCACCGGTTCGACCCGTTTCGCACCGACTTTCATGCAGTAACGAAACGGTCCGAAACGCACCAAAACATGTGTTTAGGGTCCAATGGGGTGGACCGGGTGCGTTCGTTTTGAAAAGTTCCGACATGACTTTGTTGCATGAACTTTTGCACTAATTTCACTAGTTCGGCCCGATTTCCATCGACTTTCGTGCAGTTACGAAACGGCCAAATACTCCAAAACATGAGTTTAGGGTCCAATGGGGTGGATCGGTGGCGTTCGTTTTGAAAACTTCCAACGCGACTTCGTTGCATGAACTTTTGCACTAATTGCACCAGTTCGTCCTGATTTTCATCGACTTTCATGCAGTAACAAAACAGCCGAAACGCACCAAAATATGAGTTTAGGGTCCATTGGGGTGGATCGGGTGCGTTCGTTGGGATAAATTCGGAAGCGACATCATTAAACGAACTTTTGCACTAATTGCATTAGTTTTCCCCCATTTTGCATCGACTTTTGTGCAGGCGAATCGGACCGAAAGACACGAAAACATGAGTTTCGGGTCCAATGGGTTTGATCGGGGGCGTTCATTGCGAAAAAATCCGACACGACGTCATTGCACGAACTTTTGCACTAATTGAACCAGTTCAGCCCCGTTTTGCACCGATTTTCATGTACTAAGGAATCGGTCTGAAATGCACCAAAACATATGTTTAGGGTCCAATGGGTTAATTGGGTGCACTCGTTTTGAAAAATTACGACGCTCCAAAACATGAGTTTAGGGTCCATTGGGGTGGATCGGATGCGTTTGTTGCGAAAAATTCTGAAGGGACTTCAGTAAACAAACTTTTGCACTAATTGCACCAGTTCGGCCCCGTTTTGCATCAACATTTGTGTAGTAACGAAACGGTCTGAAATGCACCGAAACATGTGTTTAGGGTCCAATCGGCTGGATCGGGTGCAATCATTTTGAAAAATTACAACGCGACTTCATTGCACGAACTTTTGCACTAATTGCACTAGTTCGGCCCCATTTTGCAGCGACATTCAGGCAATAACGAAACGGTCCAAGACGCACCAAAACATGAGTTTAGGGTCCAATGGGGTGGATCGAGTGCGTTCATTTTAAAAACTTCCAACGCGACTTTGTTGCATCAACTTTTGCACTAATTGCACCAGTTCGACCCGTTTTGCACCGACTTTCCTGCAGTAACGAAACGGTCCGAAACGCACCAAAACATGTGTTTAGGGTCCATTGGGGTGGATCGGGTGCGTTCGTTGTGAAAAATTCTGATGCGACTTCATTGTGCTCACTTTTGCACTAATTGCACCAGTTCGGCCCCGTTTTGCACCAACATTCGTGTAGTAACGAAACGGTCTAAAATGCACCAAAATATATGTTTAGGGTCCAATGGGGTGCACCGGGTGCACTCGTTTTGAAAAATTACGACGCGAATTAGTTGGATGAACTTTTGCACTAATTGCACCAGTTCGGCCCCATTTTGCACCGACTTTGGTGCAGTAAGGAAATGGTCCGAAAATGCACCAAAACATGAGTTTAGGGTCCAATGGGGTGGATCGGGGGCGTTCTTTTTGAAAACATCCGACGCAACTTCGTTGCATGAACTTTTGCACTAATTGCACCAGTTCGGCCTGATTTCCATCGACTTTCGTGCAGTAACGAATTGGCCGAAACGCGTCAAAACATGAGTTTAGGGTCCATTGGGGTCGATCGGGTGCGTTCGTTGCGAAAAATTCTGAAGCGACTTCACTAAACGAACTTTTGCACTAAATGCACCAGTTTGGCCCCGTTTTGCAGCAACATTTGTGTAGTAACGAAACGGTCTGAAATGCACCGAAACATGTGTTTAGGTTCCAATGGGCTGGATCGGGTGCCCTCGTTTTGAAAAATTACGACGCGACTTCGTTGCACGAACTTTTGCAATAATTGCACCAGTTCGGCCCCATTTTGCACCGACTTTGGTGCAGTAAGGAAACGGTCCGAAAAGGCACCAAAACATGAGTTTAGGGTCCAATGGGGTGGATCGAGTGCGTTCATTTTAAAAACTTCCAACGCGACTTCGTTGCATCAACTTTTGCACTAATTGCACCAGTTCGACCCGTTTCGCACCGACTTTCATGCAGTAACGAAACGGTCCGAAACGCACCAAAACATGTGTTTAGGGTCCAATGGGGTGGACCGGGTGTGTTCGTTTTGAAAAGTTCCGACATGACTTTGTTGCATGAACTTTTGCACTAATTTCACTAGTTCGGCCCGATTTCCATCGACTTTCGTGCAGTTACGAAACGGCCAAATACTCCAAAACATGAGTTTAGGGTCCAATGGGGTGGATCGGTGGCGTTCGTTTTGAAAACTTTCAACGCGACTTCGTTGCATGAACTTTTGCACTAATTGCACCAGTTCGTCCTGATTTCCATCGACTTTCATGCAGTAACAAAACGGCCGAAACGCACCAAAATATGAGTTTAGGGTCCATTGGGGTGGATCGGGTGCGTTCGTTGGGATAAATTCGGAAGCGACATCATTAAACGAACTTTTGCACTAATTGCATTAGTTTTCCCCCATTTTGCATCGACTTTTGTGCAGGCGAATCGGACCGAAAGTCACGAAAACATGAGTTTCGGGTCCAATGGGTTTGATCGGGGGCGTTCATTGCGAAAAAATCCGACACGACGTCATTGCACGAACTTTTGCACTAATTGAACCAGTTCAGCCCCGTTTTGCACCGATTTTCATGTACTAAGGAATCGGTCTGAAATGCACCAAAACATGTGTTTAGGGTCCAATGGGGTTAATCGGGTGCACTCGTTTAGAAAAATTACGACGCTCCAAAACATGAGTTTAGGGTCCATTGGGGTGGATCGGATGCGTTCGTTGCGAAAAATTCTGAAGCGACTTCAGTAAACAAACTTTTGCACCAATTGCACCAGTTCGGCCCCGTTTTGCAGCAACATTTGTGTAGTAACGAAACGGTCTGAAATGCACCGAAACATGTGTTTAGGGTCCAATGGGCTGGATCGGGTGCTCGTTTTGAAACATTACAACGCGACTTCGTTGTACGAACTTTTGCACTAATTGCACTAGTTCGGCCCCATTTTGCAGCGACATTCAGGCAATAACGAAACGGTCCAAGACGCACCAAAACATGAGTTTAGGGTCCAATGGGGTGGATCGAGTGCGTTCATTTTAAAAACTTCCAACGCGACTTTGTTGCATCAACTTTTGAACTAATTGCACCAGTTCGACCCGTTTCGCACCGACTTTCCTGCAGTAACGAAACGGTCCGAAACGCACCAAAACATGTGTTTAGGGTCCATTGGGGTGGATCGGGTGCGTTCGTTGTGAAAAATTCAGATGCTACTTCATTGTGCTCACTTTTGCACTAATTGCACCAGTTCGGCCCCGTTTTGCACCAACATTCGTGTAGTAACGAAACGGTCTAAAATGCACCAAAATATATGTTCAGGGTCCAATGGGGTGCACCGGGTGCACTCGTTTTGAAAAATTACGACGCGAATTAGTTGGATGAACTTTTGCACTAATTGCACCAGTTCGGCCCCATTTTGCACCGACTTTGGTGCAGTAAGGAAACGGTCCAAAAATGCACCAAAACATGAGTTTAGGGTCCAATGGGGTGGATCGGGGGCGTTCGTTTTGAAAACATCCGACGCAACTTCGTTGCATGAACTTTTGCACTAATTGCACCAGTTTGGCCTGATTTCCATCGACTTTCGTGCAGTAACGAAATGGCCGAAACGCTCCAAAACATGAGTTTAGGGTCCATTGGGGTGGATCGGGTGCGTTCGTTGTGAAAAATTCTGAAGCAACTTCACTAAACGAACTTTTGCACTAATTGCACCAGTTGGGCCCCGTTATGCAGCAACATTTGTGTAGTAACGAAACGGTCTGAAATGCACCGAAACATGTGTTTAGGGTCCAATGGGCTGGATCGGGTGCCCTCGTTTTGAAAAATTACGACGCGACTTCGTTGCACGAACTTTTGCAATAATTGCACCAGTTCGGCCCCATTTTGCACCGACTTTGGTGCAGTAAGGAAACGGTCCGAAAAGGCACCAAAACATGAGTTTAGGGTCCAATGGGGTCGATCGGGTGCGTTCGTTGCAAAAAATTCTGAAGCGACTTCACTAAACGAACTTTTGCACTAAATGCACCAGTTTGGCCCCGTTTTGCAGCAACATTTGTGTAGTAACGAAACGGTCTGAAATGCACCGAAACATGTGTTTAGGGTCCAATGGGCTGGATCGGGTGCCCTCGTTTTGAAAAATTACGACGCGACTTCGTTGCACGAACTTTTGCAATAATTGAACCAGTTCGGCCCCATTTTGCACCGACTTTGGTGCAGTAAGGAAACGGTCCGAAAAGGCACCAAAACATGAGTTTAGGGTCCAATGGGGTGGATCGAGTGCGTTCATTTTAAAAACTTCCAACGCGACTTCGTTGCATCAACTTTTGCACTAATTGCACCAGTTCGACCCGTTTCGCACCGACTTTCATGCAGTAACGAAACGGTCCGAAACGCACCAAAACATGTGTTTAGGGTCCAATGGGGTGGACCGGGTGCGTTCGTTTTGAAAAGTTCCGACATGACTTTGTTGCATGAACTTTTGCACTAATTTCACTAGTTCGGCCCGATTTCCATCGACTTTCGTGCAGTTACGAAACGGCCAAATACTCCAAAACATGAGTTTAGGGTCCAATGGGGTGGATCGGTGGCGTTCGTTTTGAAAACTTCCAACGCGACTTCGTTGCATGAACTTTTGCACTAATTGCACCAGTTCGTCCTGATTTCCATCGACTTTCATGCAGTAACAAAACGGCCGAAACGCACCAAAATATGAGTTTAGGGTCCATTGGGGTGGATCGGGTGCGTTCGTTGGGATAAATTCGGAAGCGACATCATTAAACGAACTTTTGCACTAATTGCATTAGTTTTCCCCCATTTTGCATCGACTTTTGTGCAGGCGAATCGGACCGAAAGTCACGAAAACATGAGTTTCGGGTCCAATGGGTTTGATCGGGGGCGTTCATTGCGAAAAAATCCGACACGACGTCATTGCACGAACTTTTGCACTAATTGAACCAGTTCAGCCCCGTTTTGCACCGATTTTCATGTACTAAGGAATCGGTCTGAAATGCACCAAAACATGTGTTTAGGGTCCAATGGGGTTAATCGGGTGCACTCGTTTTGAAAAATTACGACGCTCCAAAACATGAGTTTAGGGTCCATTGGGGTGGATCGGATGCGTTCGTTGCGAAAAATTCTGAAGCGACTTCAGTAAACAAACTTTTGCACTAATTGCACCAGTTCGGCCCCGTTTTGCAGCAACATTTGTGTAGTAACGAAACGGTCTGAAATGCACCGAAACATGTGTTTAGGGTCCAATCAGCTGGATCGGGTGCACTCATTTTGAAAAATTACAACGCGACTTCGTTGCACGAACTTTTGCACTAATTGCACTAGTTCGGCCCCATTTTGCAGCGACATTCACGCAATAACGAAACGGTCCAAGACGCACCAAAACATGAGTTTAGGGTCCAATGGGGTGGATCGAGTGCGTTCATTTTAAAAACTTCCAACGCGACTTTGTTGCATCAACTTTTGCACTAATTGCAATAGTTCGACCCGTTTCGCACCGACTTTCCTGCAGTAACGAAACGGTCCGAAACGCACCAAAACATGTGTTTAGGGTCCATTGGGGTGGATCGGGTGCGTTCGTTGTGAAAAATTCAGATGCTACTTCATTGTGCTCACTTTTGCACTAATTGCACCAGTTCGGCCCCGTTTTGCACCAACATTCGTGTAGTAACGAAACGGTCTAAAATGCACCAAAATATATGTTTAGGGTCCAATGGGGTGCACCGGGTGCACTCGTTTTGAAAAATTATGACGCGAATTAGTTGGATGAACTTTTGCACTAATCGCACCAGTTCGGCCCCATTTGGCACCGACTTTGGTGCAGTAAGGAAACGGTCCGAAAATGCACCAAAACATGAGTTTAGGGTCCAATGGGGTGGATCGGGGGCGTTCGTTTTGAAAACATCCGACGCAACTTCGTTGCATGAACTTTTGCACAAATTGCACCAGTTCGGCCCGATTTCCATCGACTTTCATGCAGTAACGAAATGGCCAAAACGCTCCAAAACATGAGTTTAGGGTCCATTGGGGTCGATCGGGTGCGTTCGTTGCGAAAAATTCTGAAGCGACTTCATTAAACGAACTTTTGCACTAATTGCACCAGTTCGGCCCCGTTTTGCAGCAACATTTGTGTAGTAACGAAACGGTCTGAAATGCACCGAAACATGTGTTTAGGGTCCAATGGGCTGGATCGGGTGCCCTCGTTTTGAAAAATTACGACGCGACTTCGTTGCACGAACTTTTGCAATAATTGCACCAGTTCGGCCCCATTTTGCACCGACTTTGGTGCAGTAAGGAAACGGTCCGAAAAGGCACCAAAACATGAGTTTAGGGTCCAATGGGGTGGATCGAGTGCGTTCATTTTAAAAACTTCCAACGCGACTTCGTTGCATCAACTTTTGCACTAATTGCACCAGTTCGACCCGTTTCGCACCGACTTTCATGCAGTAACGAAACGGTCCGAAACGCACCAAAACATGTGTTTAGGGTCCAATGGGGTGGACCGGGTGTGTTCGTTTTGAAAAGTTCCGACATGACTTTGTTGCATGAACTTTTGCACTAATTTCACTAGTTCGGCCCGATTTCCATCGACTTTCGTGCAGTTACGAAACGGCCAAATACTCCAAAACATGAGTTTAGGGTCCAATGGGGTGGATCGGTGGCGTTCGTTTTGAAAACTTTCAACGCGACTTCGTTGCATGAACTTTTGCACTAATTGCACCAGTTCGTCCTGATTTCCATCGACTTTCATGCAGTAACAAAACGGCCGAAACGCACCAAAATATGAGTTTAGGGTCCATTGGGGTGGATCGGGTGCGTTCGTTGGGATAAATTCGGAAGCGACATCATTAAACGAACTTTTGCACTAATTGCATTAGTTTTCCCCCATTTTGCATCGACTTTTGTGCAGGCGAATCGGACCGAAAGTCACGAAAACATGAGTTTCGGGTCCAATGGGTTTGATCGGGGGCGTTCATTGCGAAAAAATCCGACACGACGTCATTGCACGAACTTTTGCACTAATTGAACCAGTTCAGCCCCGTTTTGCACCGATTTTCATGTACTAAGGAATCGGTCTGAAATGCACCAAAACATGTGTTTAGGGTCCAATGGGGTTAATCGGGTGCACTCGTTTAGAAAAATTACGACGCTCCAAAACATGAGTTTAGGGTCCATTGGGGTGGATCGGATGCGTTCGTTGCGAAAAATTCTGAAGCGACTTCAGTAAACAAACTTTTGCACCAATTGCACCAGTTCGGCCCCGTTTTGCAGCAACATTTGTGTAGTAACGAAACGGTCTGAAATGCACCGAAACATGTGTTTAGGGTCCAATGGGCTGGATCGGGTGCTCGTTTTGAAACATTACAACGCGACTTCGTTGTACGAACTTTTGCACTAATTGCACTAGTTCGGCCCCATTTTGCAGCGACATTCAGGCAATAACGAAACGGTCCAAGACGCACCAAAACATGAGTTTAGGGTCCAATGGGGTGGATCGAGTGCGTTCATTTTAAAAACTTCCAACGCGACTTTGTTGCATCAACTTTTGAACTAATTGCACCAGTTCGACCCGTTTTGCACCGACTTTCCTGCAGTAACGAAACGGTCCGAAACGCACCAAAACATGTGTTTAGGGTCCATTGGGGTGGATCGGGTGCGTTCGTTGTGAAAAATTCAGATGCTACTTCATTGTGCTCACTTTTGCACTAATTGCACCAGTTCGGCCCCGTTTTGCACCAACATTCGTGTAGTAACGAAACGGTCTAAAATGCACCAAAATATATGTTCAGGGTCCAATGGGGTGCACCGGGTGCACTCGTTTTGAAAAATTACGACGCGAATTAGTTGGATGAACTTTTGCACTAATTGCACCAGTTCGGCCCCATTTTGCACCGACTTTGGTGCAGTAAGGAAACGGTCCAAAAATGCACCAAAACATGAGTTTAGGGTCCAATGGGGTGGATCGGGGGCGTTCGTTTTGAAAACATCCGACGCAACTTCGTTGCATGAACTTTTGCACTAATTGCACCAGTTTGGCCTGATTTCCATCGACTTTCGTGCAGTAACGAAATGGCCGAAACGCTCCAAAACATGAGTTTAGGGTCCATTGGGGTGGATCGGGTGCGTTCGTTGTGAAAAATTCTGAAGCAACTTCACTAAACGAACTTTTGCACTAATTGCACCAGTTGGGCCCCGTTATGCAGCAACATTTGTGTAGTAACGAAACGGTCTGAAATGCACCGAAACATGTGTTTAGGGTCCAATGGGCTGGATCGGGTGCCCTCGTTTTGAAAAATTACGACGCGACTTCGTTGCACGAACTTTTGCAATAATTGCACCAGTTCGGCCCCATTTTGCACCGACTTTGGTGCAGTAAGGAAACGGTCCGAAAAGGCACCAAAACATGAGTTTAGGGTCCAATGGGGTCGATCGGGTGCGTTCGTTGCGAAAAATTCTGAAGCGACTTCACTAAACGAACTTTTGCACTAAATGCACCAGTTTGGCCCCGTTTTGCAGCAACATTTGTGTAGTAACGAAACGGTCTGAAATGCACCGAAACATGTGTTTAGGGTCCAATGGGCTGGATCGGGTGCCCTCGTTTTGAAAAATTACGACGCGACTTCGTTGCACGAACTTTTGCAATAATTGAACCAGTTCGGCCCCATTTTGCACCGACTTTGGTGCAGTAAGGAAACGGTCCGAAAAGGCACCAAAACATGAGTTTAGGGTCCAATGGGGTGGATCGAGTGCGTTCATTTTAAAAACTTCCAACGCGACTTCGTTGCATCAACTTTTGCACTAATTGCACCAGTTCGACCCGTTTCGCACCGACTTTCATGCAGTAACGAAACGGTCCGAAACGCACCAAAACATGTGTTTAGGGTCCAATGGGGTGGACCGGGTGCGTTCGTTTTGAAAAGTTCCGACATGACTTTGTTGCATGAACTTTTGCACTAATTTCACTAGTTCGGCCCGATTTCCATCGACTTTCGTGCAGTTACGAAACGGCCAAATACTCCAAAACATGAGTTTAGGGTCCAATGGGGTGGATCGGTGGCGTTCGTTTTGAAAACTTCCAACGCGACTTCGTTGCATGAACTTTTGCACTAATTGCACCAGTTCGTCCTGATTTCCATCGACTTTCATGCAGTAACAAAACGGCCGAAACGCACCAAAATATGAGTTTAGGGTCCATTGGGGTGGATCGGGTGCGTTCGTTGGGATAAATTCGGAAGCGACATCATTAAACGAACTTTTGCACTAATTGCATTAGTTTTCCCCCATTTTGCATCGACTTTTGTGCAGGCGAATCGGACCGAAAGTCACGAAAACATGAGTTTCGGGTCCAATGGGTTTGATCGGGGGCGTTCATTGCGAAAAAATCCGACACGACGTCATTGCACGAACTTTTGCACTAATTGAACCAGTTCAGCCCCGTTTTGCACCGATTTTCATGTACTAAGGAATCGGTCTGAAATGCACCAAAACATGTGTTTAGGGTCCAATGGGGTTAATCGGGTGCACTCGTTTTGAAAAATTACGACGCTCCAAAACATGAGTTTAGGGTCCATTGGGGTGGATCGGATGCGTTCGTTGCGAAAAATTCTGAAGCGACTTCAGTAAACAAACTTTTGCACTAATTGCACCAGTTCGGCCCCGTTTTGCAGCAACATTTGTGTAGTAACGAAACGGTCTGAAATGCAACGAAACATGTGTTTAGGGTCCAATCAGCTGGATCGGGTGCACTCATTTTGAAAAATTACAACGCGACTTCGTTGCACGAACTTTTGCACTAATTGCACTAGTTCGGCCCCATTTTGCAGCGACATTCACGCAATAACGAAACGGTCCAAGACGCACCAAAACATGAGTTTAGGGTCCAATGGGGTGGATCGAGTGCGTTCATTTTAAAAACTTCCAACGCGACTTTGTTGCATCAACTTTTGCACTAATTGCAATAGTTCGACCCGTTTCGCACCGACTTTCCTGCAGTAACGAAACGGTCCGAAACGCACCAAAACATGTGTTTAGGGTCCATTGGGGTGGATCGGGTGCGTTCGTTGTGAAAAATTCAGATGCTACTTCATTGTGCTCACTTTTGCACTAATTGCACCAGTTCGGCCCCGTTTTGCACCAACATTCGTGTAGTAACGAAACGGTCTAAAATGCACCAAAATATATGTTTAGGGTCCAATGGGGTGCACCGGGTGCACTCGTTTTGAAAAATTATGACGCGAATTAGTTGGATGAACTTTTGCACTAATTGCACCAGTTCGGCCCCATTTGGCACCAACTTTGGTGCAGTAAGGAAACGGTCCGAAAATGCACCAAAACATGAGTTTAGGGTCCAATGGGGTGGATCGGGGGCGTTCGTTTTGAAAACATCCGACGCAACTTCGTTGCATGAACTTTTGCACAAATTGCACCAGTTCGGCCCGATTTCCATCGACTTTCATGCAGTAACGAAATGGCCAAAACGCTCCAAAACATGAGTTTAGGGTCCATTGGGGTCGATCGGGTGCGTTCGTTGCGAAAAATTCTGAAGCGACTTCATTAAACGAACTTTTGCACTAATTGCACCAGTTCGGCCCCGTTTTGCAGCAACATTTGTGTAGTAACGAAACGGTCTGAAATGCACGAAACATGTGTTTAGGGTCCAATGGGCTGGATCGGGTGCACTCGTTTTGAAAAATTACAACGCGACTTCGTTGCACGAACTTTTGCACTAATTGCACTAGTTCGGCCCCATTTTGCACCGACATTCAGGCAATAACGAAACGGTCCAAGACACACCAAAACATGAGTTTAGGGTCCAATGGGGTGGATCGAGTGCGTTCATTTTAAAAACTTCCAACGCGACTTCGTTGCATCAACTTTTGCACTAATTGCACCGGTTCGACCCGTTTCGCACCGACTTTCATGCAGTAACGAAACGGTCCGAAACGCACCAAAACATGTGTTTAGGGTCCAATGGGGTGGACCGGGTGCGTTCGTTGTGAAAAATTCCGATGCGACTTCATTGCACGAACTTTTGCACTAATTGCACCAGTTCGGCCCCGATTTGCACCAACATTCGTGTAGTAACAAAACGGTCTAAAATGCACCAAAATATATGTTTAGGGTCCAATGGGGTGCACCGGGTGCGTTCGTTGTGAAAAATTCCGACGCGATTTAGTTGGATGAACTTTTGCACTAATTGCACCAGTTCGGCCCCATTTTGCACCGACTTTGGTGCAGTAAGGAAACGGTCCGAAAATGCACCAAAACATGAGTTTAGGGTCCAATGGGGTGGATCGGAGGCGTTCGTTTTGAAAACATCCGACGCAACTTCGTTGCATGAACTTTTGCACTAATTGCACCAGTTCGGCCCGATTTCCATCGACTTTCGTGCAGTAACGAAATGGCCGAAACGCTCCAAAACATGAGTTTAGGGTCCATTGGGGTGGATCGGGTGCGTTCGTTGTGAAAAATTCTGAAGCGACTTCACTAAACGAACTTTTGCACTAATTGGGGTGGATCAGGAGCGTAGGCTTTGAAACCTTCCGACATGACTTCATTGCACGAACTTTTGCACTAATTGCACCAATTCGGCCCCGTTTTGCACCGACTTTCGTGTAGTAACGAAATGGTCTCAAATGCACCAAAACATGTGTTTAGGGCCCAATGGGGTGGATCGGGTGCGTTCGTTTTGAAAAATTCCGACGTGACTTTGTTGCACGAACTTTTGCACTAATTGCACCAGTTCGATCCGTTTTGCACCGACTTTCGTGCAGTAACGAAACGTTCCAATTGGGTGAATCGGGGGCGTTCATTTTGAAAAATACAATGCGACTTCGTTGCATGAACTTTTGCACCAATTGCACAAGTTCGACCCGATTTCCATCGACTTTTGTGCAGTAATGAAACGGCCGAAACGCAACAAAACATGAGTTTAGGGTCCAATGGGGTGGATTGGGTGCATTCATTTTGGAAAATTCCGACGTGACTTTGTTGAATGAATATTTGCACTAATTGCACCAGTTCAGCCTGATTTCCATCAACTTTCCTGTAGTAACGAAACGGCCGAAATACTCCAAAACATGAGTTTAGGGTCCAATGGGGTGGATCGGGTGCGTTCGTTGCGAATAATTCCGAAGCGACTTCGTTGCATGAACTTTTGTACTAATTGAATTAGTTTTCCCCGATTTTGCACCGACATTCGTGCAGGCGAATTGGACCGAAACACACCAAAACATGAGTTTCAGGTCCAATGGGTTTGATCGGGTGCGTTTGTTGCGAAAAATTCCGACACGACTACATTGCACGAACTTTTGCACTAATTGCACCAATTCGGCCCCGTTTTCCACCAACTTTCGTGTAGTAAGTAATGGCGACCCGCTAGGGTTTGATTCCCGATCTTTGGATGAGAGGCGTGGATAACTCGATTGGTCGATGGAGGCGACGTTCATGGCCCGACTACAGCCTTCCAAGCTGCGCCTTAGCAACCGATACACCCCCTCCAATGGCTGTCGCGATCTTGTGGAGCGCGGCACCCGGCCACTAGGGCACTGGTCCTGCAAGCAATCGAAGAACTAGCAAGAACAAGTATGACAAGTACTGAATTTACTAGATGTAAATAAAGGTTTCACACGCAATCTCAATAATGGTGGGGTTCCGAAGATAAGAAGACGGGCGGCTGATCCAGCATGCGCGCTTGCAAGCAAGTAGAGAAGGCTAAACTTGATCTAAACAAAACCCAAGCATCCTTGGTGGCGGCTAAGGGGTATAAGTACGTGGGAGGACGACCACAGGGGTGCTGGGGTCGTACTCCAACCCTAGGACGCGTCCGTAATGGACTCAACTTGATACACGGCCCATTGGGCCAAAACAGGGTTACGCAGCAACATGTGCAGAAAAGGACTCTGTATTAATTTTACGATTGCGGCCGACTCGTAACAGATATGGATATGAGGCCGGATCCGTTTGAAAGAAGACTTCATAAGTGTTCCACGAAGTACTTGAACGCCCCAATCCGAGTTCATATGCGACCGTGGTGTCCGTCACAAGTTGGTACTATTCTGCAGTCCGAATCCAGCCTGCGCGAATCCGTTTCCCTTTCGGTCGCCTCCTTGGTTCCTAAGCAAAACAAGAGTACACGGGTCTCCATGGTCTAAACATGATGTACATGAGCTTAGATTTGAACTCACCTGATGATTAAGTTGATGCGCACGAGCACGAGTAATAGGACCAGCAATAGGTACTTGTGTCGGAGTGGATGTATCGTTGGTGTTGATGTCCTCATCAGTAAGGAAACGGTCTGAAATGCACCAAAACATGTGTTTAGAGTCCAATGGGGTGGATCGGTTGCACTCGTTTTGACAAATTACGACGCGACTTTGTTGCATGAACTTTTGCACTAATTGCACCAGTTCGGCCCCATTTTGCACCGACATTCAGGCGGTAAAGAAACGGTCCAAAACACACCAAAATATGTGTTTAGGTTCCAATGGGGTGGATCGGGTGCGTTCGCTTTGAAAACTTCCGACGTGACTTCGTTGCATGAACTTTTGCACTAATCGCACCAGTTCGACCCCGTTTTGTACCGACTTTCGTGTAGTAAGAAAATGGTCCGAAGCGCAATAAAACATGTGTTTAGGGTCCAGTGGGGTGGATCGGGTGCGTTAATTTTGAAAAATTCTGACGCGACTTTGTTGCACGAACTTTTGCACTAATTGCACCAGTTCGGCCCCGTTTCGTACCGACTTTTATGCAGTAAGTAAATGGTCCGAAATGCAACAAAACATGAGTTTAGGGTCAAATTGGGTGGATTGGGTGCATTCATTTTGGAAAATTCCGACGTGACTTTGTTGCATGAATATTTGCACTAATTGCACCCGTTCAGCCTGATTTCCATGGACTTTCCTATAGTAACGAAACGGCCGAAACGCTCCAAAACATGAGTTTAGGGTCCAATGGGGTGGATCGGGTGCGTTCGTTGCGAAAAATTCCGATGCGACTTCATTGCACGAACTTTTGCACTAACTGCACTAGTTTAGCCCCATTTTGCACCAACTTTCACGCAGGCGAATCGGTCCGAAACACACCAAAACATGAGTTTCGGTTCCAATGGGTTTGATCGGGTGCGTTCGTTACGAAAAATTCCGACAGGACTTCATTGCATGAACTTTTGCACTAATTGCACCATTTCGGCCCCGTTTTGCACCGACTTTCGTGTAGTAACCAAACAGTCTGAAATGAACCAAAACATGTGTTCAGGGTCCAACGGGGTGGATCGGGTGCGCTCATTTTGAAAAATTCCAACGTGACTTCGTTGGATGAACTATTGCACTCAATGCACTAGTTCGACCCGTTTTGCACCGACTTTCGTGCAGTAATGAAACGGTCCGAAATGCACAAAAACATGAGTTTAGGGTCCAATTGGATAAATCGGGGGCGTTCATTTTGAAAAATTGCAACGCGACTTCGTTGCATGAATTTTTGCACCAATAGCACAAGTTCGGCCCCGTTTTGTACCGACTTTTGTGCAGTAAGTAAATGGTCCGAAACGCAAAAAAATATGAGTTCAGGGTCCAATAGGGTGGATTGGGTGCATTCATTTTGGAAAATTCCGACGTGACTTTGTTGCACGAATTGCACCAGTTCAGCCTGATTTCCATCAACTTTCCTATAGTAACGAAACGGTCTGAAAAGGCACCAAAACATGAGTTTAGGGTCCAATGGGGTGGATCGGGTGCGTTCGTTGCGAAAAATTCGGAAGCGACTTCGTTGCACGAACTTTTGCACTAATTGCATTAGTTTTACCCCGTTTTGCACCGACTTTCGTGGAGGCGAATCGGACCGAAACACACCAAAACATGAGTTTCGGGTCCAATGGGTTTGATCGGGTGCGTTCATTGCGAAAAATTCCGACACGACTTCATTGCACGAACTTTTGCACTAATTGCACCAGTTCGACCCCATATTCTACCGACTTTTGTGTAGTAAGGAAACGGTCTGAAATACACCAAAACATGTGTTTAGGGTCCAATGGGGAGGATCGGGTGCACTCGTTTTGAAAAATTACAACGCGACTTTGTTGCATGAACCTTTGCACTAATTGCACCAGTTCGGCCCAATTTTGCAGTGACATTCAGGCAGTAAAGAAACGGTCCGAAAATGCACCAAAATATGAGTTTAGGTTCCAATGGGGTGGATCGGGTGCGTTCGTTTTGAAAACTTCCGACATGACTTCGTTGCATGAACTTTTGCACTAATTGCACCAGTTCGACCCGTTTTGCACCGACTTTCGTGCAGTAACGAAACGGTCTGAAACGCACAAAAACATGAGTTTAGGGTCCAATTGGGTAAATCGAGGGCGTTCATTTTGAAAAATTGCATCGAGACTTCGTTGCATGAACTTTTGCACCAATTTCACCAGTTCGGCCGATTTCCATCGACTTTTGTGCAGTAATGAATCGGCCAAACGCAACAAAACATGAGTTTAGGGTCCAATGGGGTGGATCGGGTGCGTTCGTTGCGAATAATTCCGAAGCGATTTTGTTGCATGAACTTTTGCATAATTGAATTAGTTTACCCCCGTTTTGCACCGACATTCGTGCAGGCGAATCGGACTGAAACACACCAAAACATGAGTTTCAGGTCCAATGGGTTTGATCGGGTGCGTTTGTTGCGAAATATTCTGACACGACTACATTGCACGAACTTTTGCACTAATTGCACCAATTCGGCCCCGTTTTGCAGCAACATTTGTGTAGTAAGGAAACGGTCTGAAATGCACCAAAACATGTGTTTAGAGTCCAATGGGGTGGATCGGGTGCACTCGTTTTGACAAATTACGACGCGACTTTGTTGCATGAACTTTTGCACTAATTGCACCATTTCGGCCCCATTTTGCACCGACATTCAGGCGGTAAAGAAACGGTCCAAAACGCACCAAAATATGAGTTTAGGTTCCAACGGGGTAGATCGGGTGCATTCGCATTAAAAACTTCCGACGCGACTTCGTTGCATGAACTTTTGCACTAATTGCACCAGTTCGACCCCGTTTTGTACCGACTTTCGTGCAGTAAGGAAATGGTCTGAAATGCAACAAAACATGTGTTTAGGATCCAATGAGGTGGATCGGGTGCGTTCGTTGCGAAAATTGCGAAGCGACTTCGTTGCACGAACTTTTGCACTAATTACAGTAGTTTTCCCCAGTTTTGCACCGACTTTCGTGCAGGCGAATCTAACCGAAACACACCAAAACATGAGTTTCGGGTCCAATGGGTTTGATCGGGTGCGTTCGTTGCGAAAAATTCCAACACAACTTCATTGCACGAACTTTTGCACTAATTGCATCAGTTCGGCCCCGTTTTGCACCGACTTTTGTGTAGTAAGGAAACGATCTGAAATGCACCAAAACATGTGTTTAGGGTCCAATGGGGTGGATCGGGTGCACTCGTTTTGACAAATTACGACGCGACTTTGTTGCATGAACTTTTGCAATAATTGCACCAGTTCGGCCCTATTTTGCACAAACATTCAGGTGGTAAAGAAACGGTCCAAAACGCACCAAAATATGAGTTTAGGTTCCAACGGGGTGGATCGGGTGCGTTCGCTTTGAAAACTTCCGACGCGACTTCGTTGCATGAACTTTTGCACTAATTGCACCAGTTCGACCCCGTTTTGTACCGACATTCAGCGGTAAATAAACGGTCCAAAACGCACTAAAATATGAGTTTAGGTTCCAATGGGGTGGATCGGGTGCGTAAGCTTTGAAAACTTCCGACGCGACTTCGTTGCATGAACTTTTGCACTAATTGCACCAGTTCGACCCGTTTCGCACCAAAACATGTGTTTAGGGTCCAATGGGGTTAATCGGGTGCACTCGTTTAGAAAAATTACGACGCTCCAAAACATGAGTTTAGGGTCCATTGGGGTGGATCGGATGCGTTCGTTGCGAAAAATTCTGAAGCGACTTCAGTAAACAAACTTTTGCACCAATTGCACCAGTTCGGCCCCGTTTTGCAGCAACATTTGTGTAGTAACGAAACGGTCTGAAATGCACCGAAACATGTGTTTAGGGTCCAATGGGCTGGATCGGGTGCTCGTTTTGAAACATTACAACGCGACTTCGTTGTACGAACTTTTGCACTAATTGCACTAGTTCGGCCCCATTTTGCAGCGACATTCAGGCAATAACGAAACGGTCCAAGACGCACCAAAACATGAGTTTAGGGTCCAATGGGGTGGATCGAGTGCGTTCATTTTAAAAACTTCCAACGCGACTTTGTTGCATCAACTTTTGCACTAATTGCACCAGTTCGACCCGTTTCGCACCGACTTTCCTGCAGTAACGAAACGGTCCGAAATGCACCAAAACATGTGTTTAGGGTCCATTGGGGTGGATCGGGTGCGTTCGTTGTGAAAAATTCAGATGCTACTTCATTGTGCTCACTTTTGCACTAATTGCACCAGTTCGGCCCCGTTTTGCACCAACATTCGTGTAGTAACGAAACGGTCTAAAATGCACCAAAATATATGTTCAAGGTCCAATGGGGTGCACCGGGTGCACTCGTTTTGAAAAATTACGACGCGAATTAGTTGGATGAACTTTTGCACTAATTGCACCAGTTCGGCCCCATTTTGCACCGACTTTGGTGCAGTAAGGAAACGGTCCGAAAATGCACCAAAACATGAGTTTAGGGTCCAATGGGGTGGATCGGGGGCGTTCGTTTTGAAAACATCCGACGCAACTTCGTTGCATGAACTTTTGCACTAATTGCACCAGTTTGGCCTGATTTCCATCGACTTTCGTGCAGTAACGAAATGGCCGAAACGCTCCAAAACATGAGTTTAGGGTCCATTGGGGTGGATCGGGTGCGTTCGTTGTGAAAAATTCTGAAGCAACTTCACTAAACGAACTTTTGCACTAATTGCACCAGTTGGGCCCCGTTATGCAGCAACATTTGTGTAGTAACGAAACGGTCTGAAATGCACCGAAACATGTGTTTAGGGTCCAATGGGCTGGATCGGGTGCCCTCGTTTTGAAAAATTACGACGCGACTTCGTTGCACGAACTTTTGCAATAATTGCACCAGTTCGGCCCCATTTTGCACCGACTTTGGTGCAGTAAGGAAACGGTCCGAAAAGGCACCAAAACATGAGTTTAGGGTCCAATGGGGTCGATCGGGTGCGTTCGTTGCGAAAAATTCTGAAGCGACTTCACTAAACGAACTTTTGCACTAAATGCACCAGTTTGGCCCCGTTTTGCAGCAACATTTGTGTAGTAACGAAACGGTCTGAAATGCACCGAAACATGTGTTTAGGGTCCAATGGGCTGGATCGGGTGCCCTCGTTTTGAAAAATTACGACGCGACTTCGTTGCACGAACTTTTGCAATAATTGCACCAGTTCGGCCCCATTTTGCACCGACTTTGGTGCAGTAAGGAAACGGTCCGAAAAGGCACCAAAACATGAGTTTAGGGTCCAATGGGGTGGATCGAGTGCGTTCATTTTAAAAACTTCCAACGCGACTTCGTTGCATCAACTTTTGCACTAATTGCACCAGTTCGACCCGTTTCGCACCGACTTTCATGCAGTAACGAAACGGTCCGAAACGCACCAAAACATGTGTTTAGGGTCCAATGGGGTGGACCGGGTGCGTTCGTTTTGAAAAGTTCCGACATGACTTTGTTGCATGAACTTTTGCACTAATTTCACTAGTTCGGCCCGATTTCCATCGACTTTCGTGCAGTTACGAAACGGCCAAATACTCCAAAACATGAGTTTAGGGTCCAATGGGGTGGATCGGTGGCGTTCGTTTTGAAAACTTCCAACGCGACTTCGTTGCATGAACTTTTGCACTAATTGCACCAGTTCGTCCTGATTTCCATCGACTTTCATGCAGTAACAAAACGGCCGAAACGCACCAAAATATGAGTTTAGGGTCCATTGGGGTGGATCGGGTGCATTCGTTGGGATAAATTCGGAAGCGACATCATTAAACGAACTTTTGCACTAATTGCATTAGTTTTCCCCCATTTTGCATCGACTTTTGTGCAGGCGAATCGGACCGAATGTCACGAAAACATGAGTTTCGGGTCCAATGGGTTTGATCGGGGGCGTTCATTGCGAAAAAATCCAACACGACGTCATTGCACGAACTTTTGCACTAATTGAACCAGTTCAGCCCTGTTTTGCACCGATTTTCATGTACTAAGGAATCGGTCTGAAATGCACCAAAACATGTGTTTAGGGTCCAATGGGGTTAATCGGGTGCACTCGTTTAGAAAAATTACGACGCTCCAAAACATGAGTTTAGGGTCCATTGGGGTGGATCGGATGCGTTCGTTGCGAAAAATTCTGAAGCGACTTCAGTAAACAAACTTTTGCACCAATTGCACCAGTTCGGCCCCGTTTTGCAGCAACATTTGTGTAGTAACGAAACGGTCTGAAATGCACCGAAACATGTGTTTAGGGTCCAATGGGCTGGATCGGGTGCTCGTTTTGAAACATTACAACGCGACTTCGTTGTACGAACTTTTGCACTAATTGCACTAGTTCGGCCCCATTTTGCAGCGACATTCAGGCAATAACGAAACGGTCCAAGACGCACCAAAACATGAGTTTAGGGTCCAATGGGGTGGATCGAGTGCGTTCATTTTAAAAACTTCCAACGCGACTTTGTTGCATCAACTTTTGCACTAATTGCACCAGTTCGACCCGTTTCGCACCGACTTTCCTGCAGTAACGAAACGGTCCGAAACGCACCAAAACATGTGTTTAGGGTCCATTGGGGTGGATCGGGTGCGTTCGTTGTGAAAAATTCAGATGCTACTTCATTGTGCTCACTTTTGCACTAATTGCACCAGTTCGGCCCCGTTTTGCACCAACATTCGTGTAGTAACGAAACGGTCTAAAATGCACCAAAATATATGTTTAGGGTCCAATGGGGTGCACCGGGTGCACTCGTTTTGAAAAATTACGACGCGAATTAGTTGGATGAACTTTTGCACTAATTGCACCAGTTCAGCCCCATTTTGCACCGACTTTGGTGCAGTAAGGAAACGGTCCGAAAATGCACCAAAACATGAGTTTAGGGTCCAATGGGGTGGATCGGGGGCGTTAGTTTTGAAAACATCCGACGCAACTTCGTTGCATGAACTTTTGCACTAATTGCACCAGTTTGGCCTGATTTCAATCGACTTTCGTGCAGTAACGAAATGGCCGAAACGCTCCAAAACATGAGTTTAGGGTCCATTGGGGTGGATCGGGTGCGTTCGTTGTGAAAAATTCTGAAGCAACTTCACTAAACGAACTTTTGCACTAATTGCACCAGTTGGGCCCCGTTATGCAGCAACATTTGTGTAGTAACGAAACGGTCTGAAATGCACCGAAACATGTGTTTAGGGTCCAATGGGCTGGATCGGGTGCCCTCGTTTTGAAAAATTACGACGCGACTTCGTTGCACGAACTTTTGCAATAATTGCACCAGTTCGGCCCCATTTTGCACCGACTTTGGTGCAGTAAGGAAACGGTCCGAAAAGGCACCAAAACATGAGTTTAGGGTCCAATGGGGTGGATCGAGTGCGTTCATTTTAAAAACTTCCAACGCGACTTCGTTGCATCAACTTTTGCACTAATTGCACCGGTTCGACCCGTTTCGCACCGACTTTCATGCAGTAACGAAACGGTCCGAAACGCACCAAAACATGTGTTTAGGGTCCAATGGGGTGGACCGGGTGCGTTCGTTTTGAAAAGTTCCGACATGACTTTGTTGCATGAACTTTTGCACTAATTTCACTAGTTCGGCCCGATTTCCATCGACTTTCGTGCAGTTACGAAACGGCCAAATACTCCAAAACATGAGTTTAGGGTCCAATGGGGTGGATCGGTGGCGTTCGTTTTGAAAACTTCCAACGCGACTTCGTTGCATGAACTTTTGCACTAATTGCACCAGTTCGTCCTGATTTCCATCGACTTTCATGCAGTAACAAAACGGCCGAAACGCACCAAAATATGAGTTTAGGGTCCATTGGGGTGGATCGGGTGCGTTCGTTGGGATAAATTCGGAAGCGACATCATTAAACGAACTTTTGCACTAATTGCATTAGTTTTCCCCCATTTTGCATCGACTTTTGTGCAGGCGAATCGGACCGAAAGTCACGAAAACATGAGTTTCGGGTCCAATGGGTTTGATCGGGGGCGTTCATTGCGAAAAAATCCGACACGACGTCATTGCACGAACTTTTGCACTAATTGAACCAGTTCAGCCCCGTTTTGCACCGATTTTCATGTACTAAGGAATCGGTCTGAAATGCACCAAAACATGTGTTTAGGGTCCAATGGGGTTAATCGGGTGCACTCGTTTTGAAAAATTACGACGCTCCAAAACATGAGTTTAGGGTCCATTGGGGTGGATCGGATGCGTTCGTTGCGAAAAATTCTGAAGCGACTTCAGTAAACAAACTTTTGCACTAATTGCACCAGTTCGGCCCCGTTTTGCAGCAACATTTGTGTAGTAACGAAACGGTCTGAAATGCACCGAAACATGTGTTTAGGGTCCAATCGGCTGGATCGGGTGCACTCATTTTGAAAAATTACAACGCGACTTCGTTGCACGAACTTTTGCACTAATTGCACTAGTTCGGCCCCATTTTGCAGCGACATTCACGCAATAACGAAACGGTCCAAGACGCACCAAAACATGAGTTTAGGGTCCAATGGGGTGGATCGAGTGCGTTCATTTTAAAAACTTCCAACGCGACTTTGTTGCATCAACTTTTGCACTAATTGCAATAGTTCGACCCGTTTCGCACCGACTTTCCTGCAGTAACGAAACGGTCCGAAACGCACCAAAACATGTGTTTAGGGTCCATTGGGGTGGATCGGGTGCGTTCGTTGTGAAAAATTCAGATGCTACTTCATTGTGCTCACTTTTGCACTAATTGCACCAGTTCGGCCCCGTTTTGCACCAACATTCGTGTAGTAACGAAACGGTCTAAAATGCACCAAAATATATGTTCAAGGTCCAATGGGGTGCACCGGGTGCACTCGTTTTGAAAAATTACGACGCGAATTAGTTGGATGAACTTTTGCACTAATTGCACCAGTTCGGCCCCATTTGGCACCGACTTTGGTGCAGTAAGGAAACGGTCCGAAAATGCACCAAAACATGAGTTTAGGGTCCAATGGGGTGGATCGGGGGCGTTCGTTTTGAAAACATCCGACGCAACTTCGTTGCATGAACTTTTGCACAAATTGCACCAGTTCGGCCCGATTTCCATCGACTTTCATGCAGTAACGAAATGGCCAAAACGCTCCAAAACATGAGTTTAGGGTCCATTGGGGTCGATCGGGTGCGTTCGTTGCGAAAAATTCTGAAGCGACTTCATTAAACGAACTTTTGCACTAATTGCACCAGTTCGGCCCCGTTTTGCAGCAACATTTGTGTAGTAACGAAACGGTCTGAAATGCACGAAACATGTGTTTAGGGTCCAATGGGCTGGATCGGGTGCACTCGTTTTGAAAAATTACAACGCGACTTCGTTGCACGAACTTTTGCACTAATTGCACTAGTTCGGCCCCATTTTGCACCGACATTCAGGCAATAACGAAACGGTCCAAGACACACCAAAACATGAGTTTAGGGTCCAATGGGGTGGATCGAGTGCGTTCATTTTAAAAACTTCCAACGCGACTTCGTTGCATCAACTTTTGCACTAATTGCACCGGTTCGACCCGTTTCGCACCGACTTTCATGCAGTAACGAAACGGTCCGAAACGCACCAAAACATGTGTTTAGGGTCCAATGGGGTGGACCGGGTGCGTTCGTTGTGAAAAATTCCGATGCGACTTCATTGCACGAACTTTTGCACTAATTGCACCAGTTCAGCCCCGATTTGCACCAACATTCGTGTAGTAACAAAACGGTCTAAAATGCACCAAAATATATGTTTAGGGTCCAATGGGGTGCACCGGGTGCGTTCGTTGTGAAAAATTCCGACGCGATTTAGTTGGATGAACTTTTGCACTAATTGCACCAGTTCGGCCCCATTTTGCACCGACTTTGGTGCAGTAAGGAAACGGTCCGAAAATGCACCAAAACATGAGTTTAGGGTCCAATGGGGTGGATCGGAGGCGTTCGTTTTGAAAACATCCGACGCAACTTCGTTGCATGAACTTTTGCACTAATTGCACCAGTTCGGCCCGATTTCCATCGACTTTCGTGCAGTAACGAAATGGCCGAAACGCTCCAAAACATGAGTTTAGGGTCCATTGGGGTGGATCGGGTGCGTTCGTTGTGAAAAATTCTGAAGCGACTTCACTAAACGAACTTTTGCACTAATTGGGGTGGATCAGGAGCGTAGGCTTTGAAACCTTCCGACATGACTTCATTGCACGAACTTTTGCACTAATTGCACCAGTTCGGCCCCGTTTTGCACCGACTTTCGTGTAGTAACGAAATGGTCTCAAATGCACCAAAACATGTGTTTAGGGCCCAATGGGGTGGATCGGGTGCGTTCGTTTTGAAAAATTCCGACGTGACTTTGTTGCACGAACTTTTGCACTAATTGCACCAGTTCGATCCGTTTTGCACCGACTTTCGTGCAGTAACGAAACGTTCCAATTGGGTGAATCGGGGGCGTTCATTTTGAAAAATACAATGCGACTTCGTTGCATGAACTTTTGCACCAATTGCACAAGTTCGACCCGATTTCCATCGACTTTTGTGCAGTAATGAAACGGCCGAAACGCAACAAAACATGAGTTTAGGGTCCAATGGGGTGGATTGGGTGCATTCATTTTGGAAAATTCCGACGTGACTTTGTTGAATGAATATTTGCACTAATTGCACCAGTTCAGCCTGATTTCCATCAACTTTCCTGTAGTAACGAAACGGCCGAAATACTCCAAAACATGAGTTTAGGGTCCAATGGGGTGGATCGGGTGCGTTCGTTGCGAATAATTCCGAAGCGACTTCGTTGCATGAACTTTTGTACTAATTGAATTAGTTTTCCCCGATTTTGCACCGACATTCGTGCAGGCGAATTGGACCGAAACACACCAAAACATGAGTTTCAGGTCCAATGGGTTTGATCGGGTGCGTTTGTTGCGAAAAATTCCGACACGACTACATTGCACGAACTTTTGCACTAATTGCACCAATTCGGCCCCGTTTTCCACCAACTTTCGTGTAGTAAGTAATGGCGACCCGCTAGGGTTTGATTCCCGATCTTTGGATGAGAGGCGTGGATAACTCGATTGGTCGATGGAGGCGACGTTCATGGCCCGACTACAGCCTTCCAAGCTGCGCCTTAGCAACCGATACACCCCCTCCAATGGCTGTCGCGATCTTGTGGAGCGCGGCACCCGGCCACTAGGGCACTGGTCCTGCAAGCAATCGAAGAACTAGCAAGAACAAGTATGACAAGTACTGAATTTACTAGATGTAAATAAAGGTTTCACACGCAATCTCAATAATGGTGGGGTTCCGAAGATAAGAAGACGGGCGGCTGATCCAGCATGCGCGCTTGCAAGCAAGTAGAGAAGGCTAAACTTGATCTAAACAAAACCCAAGCATCCTTGGTGGCGGCTAAGGGGTATAAGTACGTGGGAGGACGACCACAGGGGTGCTGGGGTCGTACTCCAACCCTAGGACGCGTCCGTAATGGACTCAACTTGATACACGGCCCATTGGGCCAAAACAGGGTTACGCAGCAACATGTGCAGAAAAGGACTCTGTATTAATTTTACGATTGCGGCCGACTCGTAACAGATATGGATATGAGGCCGGATCCGTTTGAAAGAAGACTTCATAAGTGTTCCACGAAGTACTTGAACGCCCCAATCCGAGTTCATATGCGACCGTGGTGTCCGTCACAAGTTGGTACTATTCTGCAGTCCGAATCCAGCCTGCGCGAATCCGTTTCCCTTTCGGTCGCCTCCTTGGTTCCTAAGCAAAACAAGAGTACACGGGTCTCCATGGTCTAAACATGATGTACATGAGCTTAGATTTGAACTCACCTGATGATTAAGTTGATGCGCACGAGCACGAGTAATAGGACCAGCAATAGGTACTTGTGTCGGAGTGGATGTATCGTTGGTGTTGATGTCCTCATCAGTAAGGAAACGGTCTGAAATGCACCAAAACATGTGTTTAGAGTCCAATGGGGTGGATCGGTTGCACTCGTTTTGACAAATTACGACGCGACTTTGTTGCATGAACTTTTGCACTAATTGCACCAGTTCGGCCCCATTTTGCACCGACATTCAGGCGGTAAAGAAACGGTCCAAAACACACCAAAATATGTGTTTAGGTTCCAATGGGGTGGATCGGGTGCGTTCGCTTTGAAAACTTCCGACGTGACTTCGTTGCATGAACTTTTGCACTAATCGCACCAGTTCGACCCCGTTTTGTACCGACTTTCGTGTAGTAAGAAAATGGTCCGAAGCGCAATAAAACATGTGTTTAGGGTCCAGTGGGGTGGATCGGGTGCGTTAATTTTGAAAAATTCTGACGCGACTTTGTTGCACGAACTTTTGCACTAATTGCACCAGTTCGGCCCCGTTTCGTACCGACTTTTATGCAGTAAGTAAATGGTCCGAAATGCAACAAAACATGAGTTTAGGGTCAAATTGGGTGGATTGGGTGCATTCATTTTGGAAAATTCCGACGTGACTTTGTTGCATGAATATTTGCACTAATTGCACCCGTTCAGCCTGATTTCCATGGACTTTCCTATAGTAACGAAACGGCCGAAACGCTCCAAAACATGAGTTTAGGGTCCAATGGGGTGGATCGGGTGCGTTCGTTGCGAAAAATTCCGATGCGACTTCATTGCACGAACTTTTGCACTAACTGCACTAGTTTAGCCCCATTTTGCACCAACTTTCACGCAGGCGAATCGGTCCGAAACACACCAAAACATGAGTTTCGGTTCCAATGGGTTTGATCGGGTGCGTTCGTTACGAAAAATTCCGACAGGACTTCATTGCATGAACTTTTGCACTAATTGCACCATTTCGGCCCCGTTTTGCACCGACTTTCGTGTAGTAACCAAACAGTCTGAAATGAACCAAAACATGTGTTCAGGGTCCAACGGGGTGGATCGGGTGCGCTCATTTTGAAAAATTCCAACGTGACTTCGTTGGATGAACTATTGCACTCAATGCACTAGTTCGACCCGTTTTGCACCGACTTTCGTGCAGTAATGAAACGGTCCGAAATGCACAAAAACATGAGTTTAGGGTCCAATTGGATAAATCGGGGGCGTTCATTTTGAAAAATTGCAACGCGACTTCGTTGCATGAACTTTTGCACCAATAGCACAAGTTCGGCCCCGTTTTGTACCGACTTTTGTGCAGTAAGTAAATGGTCCGAAACGCAAAAAAATATGAGTTCAGGGTCCAATAGGGTGGATTGGGTGCATTCATTTTGGAAAATTCCGACGTGACTTTGTTGCACGAATTGCACCAGTTCAGCCTGATTTCCATCAACTTTCCTATAGTAACGAAACGGCCGAAATGCTCCAAAACATGAGTTTAGGGTCCAATGGGGTGGATCGGGTGCGTTCGTTGCGAAAAATTCGGAAGCGACTTCGTTGCACGAACTTTTGCACTAATTGCATTAGTTTTACCCCGTTTTGCACCGACTTTCGTGGAGGCGAATCGGACCGAAACACACCAAAACATGAGTTTCGGGTCCAATGGGTTTGATCGGGTGCGTTCATTGCGAAAAATTCCGACACGACTTCATTGCACGAACTTTTGCACTAATTGCACCAGTTCGACCCCATATTCTACCGACTTTTGTGTAGTAAGGAAACGGTCTGAAATACACCAAAACATGTGTTTAGGGTCCAATGGGGAGGATCGGGTGCACTCGTTTTGAAAAATTACGACGCGACTTTGTTGCATGAACCTTTGCACTAATTGCACCAGTTCGGCCCAATTTTGCAGTGACATTCAGGCAGTAAAGAAACGGTCCGAAAATGCACCAAAATATGAGTTTAGGTTCCAATGGGGTGGATCGGGTGCGTTCGTTTTGAAAACTTCCGACATGACTTCGTTGCATGAACTTTTGCACTAATTGCACCAGTTCGACCCGTTTTGCACCGACTTTCGTGCAGTAACGAAACGGTCTGAAACGCACAAAAACATGAGTTTAGGGTCCAATTGGGTAAATCGAGGGCGTTCATTTTGAAAAATTGCATCGAGACTTCGTTGCATGAACTTTTGCACCAATTTCACCAGTTCGGCCGATTTCCATCGACTTTTGTGCAGTAATGAATCGGCCAAACGCAACAAAACATGAGTTTAGGGTCCAATGGGGTGGATCGGGTGCGTTCGTTGCGAATAATTCCGAAGCGATTTTGTTGCATGAACTTTTGCATAATTGAATTAGTTTACCCCCGTTTTGCACCGACATTCGTGCAGGCGAATCGGACTGAAACACACCAAAACATGAGTTTCAGGTCCAATGGGTTTGATCGGGTGCGTTTGTTGCGAAATATTCTGACACGACTACATTGCACGAACTTTTGCACTAATTGCACCAATTCGGCCCCGTTTTGCAGCAACATTTGTGTAGTAAGGAAACGGTCTGAAATGCACCAAAACATGTGTTTAGAGTCCAATGGGGTGGATCGGGTGCACTCGTTTTGACAAATTACGACGCGACTTTGTTGCATGAACTTTTGCACTAATTGCACCATTTCGGCCCCATTTTGCACCGACATTCAGGCGGTAAAGAAACGGTCCAAAACGCACCAAAATATGAGTTTAGGTTCCAACGGGGTAGATCGGGTGCATTCGCATTAAAAACTTCCGACGCGACTTCGTTGCATGAACTTTTGCACTAATTGCACCAGTTCGACCCCGTTTCGTACCGACTTTCGTGCAGTAAGGAAATGGTCTGAAATGCAACAAAACATGTGTTTAGGATCCAATGAGGTGGATCGGGTGCGTTCGTTGCGAAAATTGCGAAGCGACTTCGTTGCACGAACTTTTGCACTAATTACATTAGTTTTCCCCAGTTTTGCACCGACTTTCGTGCAGGCGAATCTAACCGAAACACACCAAAACATGAGTTTCGGGTCCAATGGGTTTGATCGGGTGCGTTCGTTGCGAAAAATTCCAACACGACTTCATTGCACGAACTTTTGCACTAATTGCATCAGTTCGGCCCCGTTTTGCACCGACTTTTGTGTAGTAAGGAAACGATCTGAAATGCACCAAAACATGTGTTTAGGGTCCAATGGGGTGGATCGGGTGCACTCGTTTTGACAAATTACGACGCGACTTTGTTGCATGAACTTTTGCAATAATTGCACCAGTTCGGCCCTATTTTGCACAAACATTCAGGTGGTAAAGAAACGGTCCAAAACGCACCAAAATATGAGTTTAGGTTCCAACGGGGTGGATCGGGTGCGTTCGCTTTGAAAACTTCCGACGCGACTTCGTTGCATGAACTTTTGCACTAATTGCACCAGTTCGACCCCGTTTTGTACCGACATTCAGCGGTAAATAAACGGTCCAAAACGCACTAAAATATGAGTTTAGGTTCCAATGGGGTGGATCGGGTGCGTAAGCTTTGAAAACTTCCGACGCGACTTCGTTGCATGAACTTTTGCACTAATTGCACCAGTTCGACCCCGTTTTGTACCGACTTTCATGCAGTAAGGAAATGGTTCGAAATGCAACAAAACATGTGTTTAGGGTCCAATGTGGTGGATCGGGTGCGTTAATTTTGAAAAATTCCGACGTGAGTTTGTTGCACGAACTTTTGCACTAACTGCACTAGTTCGGCCTGATTTCCATCGACTTTCCTGTAGTAGCAAAACGGCCGAAACGCTCCAAAACATGAGTTTAGTGTCCAATGGGGTGGATCGGGTGCGTTCGTTGCGAAAAATTCCGATGCGACTTCATTGCACGAACTTTTGCACTAACTGCACTAGTTCGGCCCCATTTTGCAACAACTTTCACGCAGGCGAATCGGTCCGAAACACACCAAAACATGAGTTTAGGGTCCAATGGGTTTGATCGGGTGCGTTCGTTGCAAAAAATTCCGACACGACTTCATTGCACGAACTTTTGCACTAATTGCACCAGTTCGGCCACGTTTTGCACCGACTTTCGTGTAGTAACGAAACGGTCTGAAATGCACCAAAACATGTGTTTAGGGTCCAATGGGGTGGATCGGGTGCGCTCGTTTTGAAAAATTCCGACGTGACTTCGTTGGATGAACTTTTGCACTAATTGTACCAGTTTGACCCGTTTTGCACCGACTTTCGTGCAGTAACGAAACGGTCCGAAATGCACCAAAACATGTGTTTAGGGTCCAATGGGGTGGATCGGGTGCGCCCGTTTTGAAAAATTCCGACATGACTTCGTTGCATGAAATTTTGCACTAATTGCACCAGTTCGACCCGTTTTGCACCGACTTTCGTGCAGTAACGAAACGGTCCGAAACGCACAAAAACATGAGTTTAGGGTCCAATTGGATAAATCGGGGGCGTTCATTTTGAAAAATTGCAACGCGACTTCGTTGCATGAACTTTTGCACCAATTGCACCAGTTCGGCCCCGTTTTGTGCCGACTTTTGTGCAGTAAGGAAATGGTCCGAAACGCAACAAAACATGTGTTTAGAGTTCAATGGGGTGGATCGGGTGCGCTCGTTTTGAAAAATTCCGATGTGACTTCGTTGCATGAACTTTTGCGCTAATATCACCAGTTCGACCCGTTTTGCACCGACTTTCGTGCAGTAACGAAACGGTCCGAAACGCATAAAAACATGAGTTTAGGGTCCAATTGGATAAATCGGATGCGTTCGTTGCGAAAAATTCTGATGCGACTTCGTTGCACGAACCTTTGCACTAACTGCACTAGTTCGGCCCGCATTTTGCAACGACTTTCACGCAGGCGAATCGGTCCGAAACACACCAAAACATGAGTTTAGGGTCCAGTGGGTTTGATCGGGTGCGTTCGTTGCGAAAAATTCCAACACGACTTCATTGCACGAACTTTTGCACTAATTGCACCAGTTCGGCCCCGTTTTGCACCGACTTTCGTGTAGTAATGAAACGGTCCGAAACGCACAAAAACATGAGTTTAGGGTCCAATTGGGTAAATCGGGGGCGTTCATTTTGAAAAATTGCAACGCGACTTCATTGCATGAAGTTTTGCACTAATTGCACCAGTTCGGCCCCATTTTGCACCGACATTCAGGCGGTAAAGAAACGGTCCAAAACGCACTAAAATATGAGTTTAGGTTCCAATGGGGTGGATCGGGTGCGCACGCTTTGAAAACTTCCCACGCGACTTCGTTGCATGAACTTTTGCACTATTTGCACCAGTTCGACCCCGTTTTGTACCGACTTTCGTGCAGTATGGAAATGGTCCGAAACGCAACAAAACATGTCTTTAGGATCCAATGGGGTGGATCGGGAGCGTTAATTTTGAAAAATTCCGACGCGACTTTGTTGCACGAACTTTTGAACTAATTGCACCAGTTCGGCCCCGTTTCGTACCGACTTTTGTGCAGTAAGTAAATGGTCCGAAACGCAACAAAACATGAGTTTAGGTTCCAATAGGGTCGATTGGGTGCATTCATTTTGGAAAATTCCGAAGTGACTTCGTTGCATAAATATTTGCACTAATTGCACCAGTTCGGCCTGATTTCCATCGACTTTCCTGTAGTACCGAAAGGGCCGAAATGCTCCAAAACATGAGTTTAGGGTCCAATGGGGTGGATCGGGTGCGTTCGTTGCGAAAAAATGCAAAGCGACTTCGTTGCACGAACTTTTGCACTAATTGCATTAGTTTTCCCCCATTTTGCACCGACTTTCGTGCAGGCGAATCTAACCGAAACACACCAAAACATGAGTTTCGGGTCCAATGGGTTTGTTCGGGTGCGTTCGTTGCGAAAAATTCCGACACGACTTCATTGCACGAACTTTTGCACTAATCGAACCAGTTCGGCACCGTTTTGCACCGACTTTCGTGTAGTAAGGAAACGGTCTGAAATGCACCAAAACATGTGTTTAGGGTCCAATGGGGTGGATCGGGTGCACTCGTTTTGACAAATTATGACGCGACTTTGTTGCATGAACTTTTGCACTAATTGCACCAGTTCAGCCCATTTTGCACCGACATTCAGGTGGTAAAGAAGCAGTCCAAAACGCACCAAAATATGAGTTTAGGTTCCAATAGGGTGGATCGGGTGCGTTCACTTTGAAAACTTCCGACGCGACTTCGTTGCATGAACTTTTGCACTTATTGCACCAGTTCGACCCTATTTTGTACCGACATTCAGGCGGTAAAGAAACGGTAAAAAATGCACTAAAATATGAGTTTAGGTTCCAATGGGGCGGATCGGGTGCGTACGCTTTGAAAACTTCCGACGCGACTTCGTTGCATGAACTTTTGCACTAATTGCACCAGTTCGACCCCGTTTTGTACCGACTTTCGTGCGGTAAGGAAATGGTCCGAAACGCAACAAAACTGATGAGGACATCAACACCAACGATACATCCACTCTGACACAAGTACCTATTGCTGGTCCTATTACTCGTGCTCGTGCGCATCAACTTAATCATCAGGTGAGTTCAAATCTAAGCTCATGTACATCATGTTTAGACCATGGAGACCCGTGTACTCTTGTTTTGCTTAGGAACCAAGGAGGCGACCGAAAGAGAAACGGATTCGCGCAGGCTGGATTCGGACTGCAGAACAGTACCAACTTGTGATGGTCACCACGGTCGCATATGAACTCGGATTGGGGCGTTCAAGTACTTCGTCGAAAGCTTATGAAGTCTTCTTTCAAACGGACCCCAACACCCCTGTGGTCGTCCTCCCACGTATTTATACCCCTTAGCCGCCACCAAGGATGCTTGCGTTTTGTTTAGATCAAGTTTAGCCTTCGCTACTTGCTTGCTTGCAAGCGCGCGTGCTGGATCAGCCGTCCGTCTTCTTGTCTTCGGAACCCCACCATTATTGAGATTGCGTGTGAAACCTTCATTTACATCTAGTAAATTCAGTACTTGTCATACTTGTTCTTGCACGATGAGTGCTCCGTTCGCTTGTTATTGTTGCAGGAAGCGCATCGAGGTGGCTTAATGGGGCATTTTGGAGCAAAGAAAACGAAAGATATACTTGCTGGTCATTTTTTTTGGCCAAAGATGAGAAGAGATGTGAAGAGATTTGTTGCTCGCTGCACGACATGTCAAAAGGCTAAATCACGATTGAATCCACACGGTTTGTATTTGCCTCTACCTGTTCCTAGTGCTCCTTGGGAAGATATTTCTATGGATTTTGTGTTAGGATTGCCTAGGACTAGGAAGGGACGTGATAGTGTGTTTGTGGTTGTTGATAGATTTTCTAAGATGGCCCATTTCATACCATGTCATAAAATTGATGATGCTTCTCACATTGCTGATTTGTTCTTTCGGGAAATTGTTCGTTTGCATGGTGTGCCCAACACAATTATTTCTGATCGTGATGCTAAATTTCTTAGTTATTTTTGGAAGACTTTATGGGCTAAATTGGGAACTAAGTTGTTGTTTTCTACTACATGTCATCCGCAAACTGATGGTCAAACTGAAGTGGTTAATAGAACTTTGTCTACTATTTAAGGGCTATTTTAAAGAAGAACATTAAGATGTGGGAAGATTGTTTGCCTCATATTGAATTTGCTTATAATCGATCGTTGCATTCTACTACAAAGATGTGCCCATTTCAGATTGTATATGGTTTCTTGCCTCGTGCTCCTATTGATTTAATGCCTTTGCCATTTTCTGAAAAAACGAATTTTGATGCTACTAAGCGTGTCGAATTGATGTTAAAACTGCATGAAACAACTAAAGAAAACATAGAGCGCATGAATGCTAAATACAAGATTGCTGGTGATAAAGGTAGGAAGGAACTAAAGTTTGAACCTGGAGATTTAGTTTGGCTGCATTTGAGAAAGGAAATGTTTCCTGAATTGAGAAAATCTAAATTGCTACCTCGGGCTGATGGACCATTTAAAGTGTTAGAGAAAGTCAATGATAATGCATATAAGCTCGATCTGCCTTCGGATTTTGGGGTTAGTCCCACATTTAACATTGCAGATTTGAAGCCATATTTGGGAGAGGAAGATGAGCTTGAGTCGAGGACGACTCAAATGCAAGAAGGGGAGGATGATGAGGACATCAACACCAACGATACATCCACTCCGACACAAGTACCTATTGCTGGTCCTATTACTCGTGCTCGTGCGCATCAACTTAATCATCAGGTGAGTTCAAATCTAAGCTCATGTACATCATGTTTAGACCATGGAGGCCTCGTATCCATATCTATTACGAGTCGGCAGCAATCGTAAAATTAATACAGAGTCCTTTTCTGCACATGGTGCTGCGTCACCCTGTTTTGGCCTAATGGGCCGTGTATCAAGTTGAGTCCATTACGGACGCGTCCTAGGGTTGGAGTACGACCCCAGCACCCCTGTGGTCGTCCTCCCACGTACTTATACCCCTTAGCCGCCACCAAGGATGCTTGCGTTTTGTTTAGATCAAGTTTAGCCTTCGCTACTTGCTTGCAAGCACGCGTGCTGGATCAGCCGCTCGTCTTCTTGTCTTCGGAACCCCACCATTATTGAGATTGCGTGTGAAACCTTCATTTACATCTAGTAAATTCAGTACTTGTCATACTTGTTCTTGCTAGTTCTTCGATTGCTTGCAGGAAGAGTGCCCTAGTGGCCGGGTGCCGCGCTCCACAAGATCGCGACAGCCATTGGAGGGGGTGTATCGCTTGCTAAGGCGCAGCTTGGAAGGCTGAAGTCGGGCCGTGAACGTCGCCTCCATCGACCAATCGAGTTATCCACACCTCTCATCAAAAGATCGGGAATCAAACCCTAGCGGGTCGCCATTAAAAACATGTGTTTAGGATCCAATGGGGTGGATCGGAAGCGCTAATTTTGAAAAATTCCGACGCGACTTTGTTGCACGAACTTTTGCACTAATTGCACCAGTTCGGCCCCGTTTCGTACCGACTTTTGTGCAGTAAGTAAATGGTCCGAAACGCAACAAAACATGAGTTTAGGGTCCAATTGGGTGGATTGGGTGCATTCATTTTGGAAAATTCCGACGTGACTTCGTTGCATGAACTTTTGCACTAATTGCACCAGTTCGGCCTGATTTCCATCGACTTTCCTGTAGTAACAAAATGCCCGAAACGCTCCAAAACATGAGTTTAGGGTCCAATGGGGAGGATCGGGTGCGTTCGTTGCGAAAAATTCTGATGCGACTTCATTGCACGAACCTTTGCACTAACTGCACTAGTTCGGCCCCATTTTGCACCAACTTTCACGCAGGCAAATCGGTCCGAAACACACCAAAACATGAGTTTAGGGTCCAATGGGTTTGATCGGGTGCGTTCGTTGCAAAAAATTCCGACACGACTTCATTGCACGAACTTTTGCACTAATTGCACCAGTTTGGCCACGTTTTGCACCGACTTTCGTGTAGTAACGAAACGGTCTGAAATGCACCAAAACATGTGTTTACGATCCAATGGGGTGGATCGGGTGCGCTCGTTTTGAAAAATTCCGACGTGACTTCGTTGGATGAACTTTTGCACTAATTGTACCAGTTTGACCCGTTTTGCACCGACTTTCGTGCAAGAACGAAACGGTCTTAAATGCACCAAAATATGTGTTTAGGGTCCAATGGGGTGGATCGGGTGCGCTCGTTTTGAAAAATTCCGACATGACTTCGTTGCATGAACTTTTGCACCAATTGCACCAGTTCGGCCCCGTTTTGTACCGACTTTCGTGCAGTATGTAAATGGTCCTAAACGCAGCAAAACATGAGTTTAGGGTCCAATAGGGTGGATTGGGTGCATTCATTTTGGAAAATTCCGACGTGACTTTGTTGCACGAATATTTGCGCTAAATGCACCAGTTCGGCCTGATGTCCATCGACTTTCCTGTAGTAACGAAACGGCTGAAATGCTCCAAAACTTGAGTTTAGGGTCCAATGGGGTGGATCGGGTGCGTTCGTTGCGAAAAATTCCAAAGTGACTTCGTTGCACGAACTTTTGCACTAATTGCATTAGTTCTCTCCCGTTTTGCACCCACTTTCGTGCAGGCGAATCTAACCGAAACACACCAAAACATGAGTTTCGGGTACAATGGGGTTGATCGGGTGCGTTCGTTGCGAAAAATTCCGACACGACTTCATTGCACGAACTTTTGCACTAATCGAACCAGTTCGGCCCCATTTTGCACCGACTTTCGTGTAGTACGGAAACGGTCTGAAATGCACCAAAACATGTGTTTAGGGTCCAAAGGGGTGGATCGGGTGCAGTCGTTTTGAAAAATTCCGACGTGATTTCGTTGCATGAAATTTTGCACTAATTGCACCAGTTCGTCCCGTTTTGCACCGACTTTCGTGCAGTAACGAAACGGTCCGAAATGCACAAAAACATGAGTTTAGGGTCCAATTGGGTAAATCGGGGGCGTTCATTTTGAAAAATTGCAACGCACCTTCATTGCATGAAGTTTTGCAATAATTGCACCAATTCGGCCCTATTTTGCACCGACATTCAGGCGGTAACGAAACGGTCCAAAACGCACTAAAATATGTGTTTAGGTTCCAATGGGGTGGATCGGGTGCGCACGCTTTGAAAACTTCCCACGCGACTTCGTTGCATGAACTTTTGCACTAATTGCACCAGTTCGACCCCGTTTTGTACCGACTTTTGTGCAGTAAGGAAATGGTCCGAAACGCAACAAAACATGTGTTTAGGATCCAATGGGTGGATCGGGTGCGTTAATTTTGAAAACTTCCGACGCGACTTTATTGCATGAACTTTTGCACTAATTGCACCAGTTCGGCCCCGTTTCGTACTTACTTTTCTGCAGTAAGTAAATGGTCCGAAACGCAACAAAACATGAGTTTACGGTCCAATTGGGTGGATTGGGTGCATTCATTTTGGAAAATTCCGACGTGACTTTGTTGCATGAATATTTGCACTAATTGCACCAGTTCGGCCTGATTTCCATCGACTTTCCTGTAGTAAAGAAGCGGCCGAAACGCTCCTAAACATGAGTTTAGGGTCCAATGGTGTGGATCGGGTGCGTTCGTTGTGAAAAATTCCGATGCGACTTCATTGCACGAACTTTTGCACTAACTGCACTAGTTCGGCCCCATTTTGCACAACCTTTCACGCAGGCGAATCGGTCCGAAACACACCAAAACATGAGTTTAGGGTCCAATGGGTTTGATCGGGTGCGTTCGTTGCGAAAAATTCCGACACGACTTCATTGCACGAACTTTTCCACTAATTGCACCAGTTCGGCCCCGTTTTGCACCGACTTTCGTGTAGTAATGAAACGGTCTTAAATGCAACAAAACATGTGTTTAGGGTCCAAAGGGGTGGATCGGGTGCCCTCGTTTTGAAAAATTCCGACGTGACTTGGTTGCATAAACTTTTGCACTAATTGCACCAGTTTGACCCGTTTTGCACCGACTTTCGTGCAGTAACGAAACGGTCCGAAATGCACCAAAACATGTGTTTAGGGTCCAATGGGGTGGATCGGGTGCGCCCGTTTTGAAAAATTCCGACATGACTTCGTTGCATGAACTTTTGCACTAATTGCACCAGTTCGACCCGTTTTGCACCGACTTTCGTGCAGTAACGAAACGGTCCGAAACGCACAAAAACATGAGTTTAGGGTCCAATTGGATAAATCGGGGGCGTTCATTTTGAAAAATTGCAACGCGACTTCGTTGCATGAACTTTTGCACCAATTGCACCAGTTCGGCCCCGTTTTGCACCGACTTTTGTGCAGTAAGGAAACGGTCTGAAATGCACCAAAACATGTGTTTAGGGTCCAAAGGAGTGGATCGGGTGCCCTCGTTTTTAAAAATTTCGACGTGACTTCGTTGCATAATCTTTTGCACTAATTGCACCAGTTTGACCCGTTTTGCACCGACTTTCGTGCAGTAACGAAACGGTCCGAAATGCACCAAAACATGTGTTTAGAGTCCAATGGGGTGGATCGGGTGCGCCCATTTTGAAAAATTCCGACATGACTTCGTTGCATGAACTTTTGCACTAATTGCACCAGTTCGACCCGTTTTGCACCGACTTTCGTGCAGTAACGAAACGGTCCGAAACGCACAAAAACATGAGTTTAGGGTCCAATTGGATAAATCGGGGGCGTTCATTTTGAAAAATTGCAACGCGACTTCGTTGCATGAACTTTTGCACCAATTGTACCAGTTCGGCCCTGTTTTGCACCGACTTTCGTGTAGTAACGAAACGGTCTGAAATGCACCAAAACATGTGTTTAGGGTCCAATGGTGTGGATCGGGTGCGCTCATTTTGAAAAATTCCGACGTGACTTCGTTGGATGAACTTTTGCACTAATTGCACCAGTTCGACCCGTTTTGCACCGACTTTCGTGCAGTAATGAAACGGTCCGAAACGCACAAAAACATGAGTTTAGGATCCAATTGGGTAAATCGGGGGCGTTCATTTTGAAAAATTGCAACGCGACTTCATTGCATGAAGTTTTGCACTAATTGCACCAGTTCGGCCCCATTTTGCACGGACATTCAGGCGGTAAAGAAACGGTCCAAAACGCACTAAAATATGAGTTTAGGTTCCAATGGGGTGGATCGGGTGCGCACGCTTTGAAAACTTCCCACGCGACTTCGTTGCATGATATTTTGCACTATTTGCACCAGTTCGACCCTGTTTTGTACCGACTTTCGTGCAGTATGGAAATGGTCCGAAACGCAACAAAACATGTGTTTAGGATCCAATGGGGTGGATCGGGAGCGTTAATTTTGAAAAATTCCGATGCGACTTTGTTGCACGAACTTTTGAACTAATTGCACTAGTTCGGCCCCGTTTCGTATCGACTTTTGTGCAGTAAGTAAATGGTCCGAAACGCAGCAAAACATGAGTTTAGGGTCCAATAGTGTCGATTGGGTGCATTCATTTTGGAAAATTCCGAAGTGACTTCGTTGCATGAATATTTGCACTAATTGCACCAGTTCGTCCTGATTTCCATCGACTTTCCTGTAGTACCGAAAGGGCCGAAATGCTCCAAAACATGAGTTTAGGGTCCAATGGGGTGGATCGGGTGCGTACGCTTTGAAAACTTCCGACGCGACTTCGTTGCATGAACTTTTGCACTAATTGCACCAGTTCGACCCCGTTTTGTACCGACTTTCGTGCGGTAAGGAAATGGTCCGAAACGCAAAAAAACTGATGAGGACATCAACACCAACGATACATCCACTCTGACACAAGTACCTATTGCTGGTCCTATTACTCGTGCTCGTGCGCATCAACTTAATCATCAGGTGAGTTCAAATCTAAGCTCATGTACATCATGTTTAGACCATGGAGACCCGTGTACTCTTGTTTTGCTTAGGAACCAAGGAGGCGACCGAAAGAGAAACGGATTCGCGCAGGCTGGATTCGGACTCCAGAACAGTACCAACTTGTGATGGACACCACGGTCGCATATGAACTCGGATTGGGGCGTTCAAGTACTTCGTCGAAAGCTTATGAAGTCTTCTTTCTAAAGGATCCGGTCTCATATCCATATCTTATACGAGTCGGCCGTAATCGTAAATTTAATACAGAGTCCTTTTCTGCACATGGTGCTGCGTCACCCTCTTTTGGCCCAATGGGCCGTGTATCAAGTTGAGTCCATTACAGACGCATCCTAGGGTTGGAGTACGACCCCAACACCCCTGTGGTCGTCCTCCCACTACTTATACCCCTTAGCCGCCACCAAGGATGCTTGCGTTTTGTTTAGATCAAGTTTAGCCTTCGCTACTTGCTTGCAAGCGCGCGTGCTGGATCAGCCGCCCGTCTTCTTATCTTCGGAACCCCACCATTATTGAGATTGCATGTGAAACCTTCATTTACATCTAGTAAATTCAGTACTTGTCATACTTGTTCTTGCAGGACGAGTGCTCCGTTCGCTTGTTGTTGCAGGAAGCGCATCGAGGTGGCTTAATGGGGCATTTTGGAGCAAAGAAAATGGAAGATATACTTGCTGGTCATTTCTTTTGGCAGAAGATGAGAAGAGATGTGAAGAGATTTGTTGCTCGCTGCACGACATGTCAAAAGGCTAAATCACGATTGAATCCACACGGTTTGTATTTGCCTCTACCTGTTCCTAGTGCTCCTTGGGAAGATATTTCTATGGATTTTGTGTTAGGATTGCCTAGGACTAGGAGGGACGTGATAGTGTGTTTGTGGTTGTTGATAGATTTTCTAAGATGTCCCATTTCATACCATGTCATAAAACTGATGATGCTTCTCACATTGCTGATTTGTTCTTTCGGGAAATTGTTCGTTTGCATGGTGTGCCCAACACAATTATTTCTGATCGTGATGCTAAATTTCTTAGTTATTTTTGGAAGAATTTATGGGGTAAATTGGGAACTAAGTTGTTGTTTTCTACTACATGTCATCCGCAAACTGATGGTCAAACTGAAGTGGTTAATAGAACTTTGTCTACTATTTAAGGGCTATTTTAAAGAAGAACATTAAGATGTGGGAAGATTGTTTGCCTCATATTGAATTTGCTTATAATCGATCGTTGCATTCTACTACAAAGATGTGCCCATTTCAGATTGTATATGGTTTCTTGCCTCGTGCTCCTATTGATTTAATGCCTTTGCCATTTTCTGAAAAAACGAATTTTGATGCTACTAAGCGTGTCGAATTGATGTTAAAACTGCATGAAACAACTAAAGAAAACATAGAGCGCATGAATGCTAAATACAACATTGCTGGTGATAAAGGTAGGAAGGAACTAAAGTTTGAACCTGGAGATTTAGTTTGGCTGCATTTGAGAAAGGAAAGGTTTCCTGAATTGAGAAAATCTAAATTGCTACCTCGGGCTGATGGACCATTTAAAGTGTCCAACTTTAAAATCTAAATTGCTACCTCGGCCCCATTTTGCACCAACTTTCACGCAGGCGAATCGGTCCGAAACACACCAAAACATGAGTTTAGGGTCCAATGGGTTTGATCGGGTGCGTTCGTTGCGAAAAATTCCGACACGACTTCATTGCACGAACTTTTCCACTAATTGCACCAGTTCGGCCCCGTTTTGCACCGACTTTCGTGTAGTAATGAAACGGTCTTAAATGCAACAAAACATGTGTTTAGGGTCCAAAGGGGTGGATCGGGTGCCCTCGTTTTGAAAAATTCCGACGTGACTTGGTTGCATAAACTTTTGCACTAATTGCACCAGTTTGACCCGTTTTGCACCGACTTTCGTGCAGTAACGAAACGGTCCGAAATGCACCAAAACATGTGTTTAGGGTCCAATGGGGTGGATCGGGTGCGCCCGTTTTGAAAAATTCCGACATGACTTCGTTGCATGAACTTTTGCACTAATTGCACCAGTTCGACCCGTTTTGCACCGACTTTCGTGCAGTAACGAAACGGTCCGAAACGCACAAAAACATGAGTTTAGGGTCCAATTGGATAAATCGGGGGCGTTCATTTTGAAAAATTGCAACGCGACTTCGTTGCATGAACTTTTGCACCAATTGCACCAGTTCGGCCCCGTTTTGCACCGACTTTTGTGCAGTAAGGAAACGGTCTGAAATGCACCAAAACATGTGTTTAGGGTCCAAAGGAGTGGATCGGGTGCCCTCGTTTTTAAAAATTTCGACGTGACTTCGTTGCATAATCTTTTGCACTAATTGCACCAGTTTGACCCGTTTTGCACCGACTTTCGTGCAGTAACGAAACGGTCCGAAATGCACCAAAACATGTGTTTAGAGTCCAATGGGGTGGATCGGGTGCGCCCATTTTGAAAAATTCCGACATGACTTCGTTGCATGAACTTTTGCACTAATTGCACCAGTTCGACCCGTTTTGCACCGACTTTCGTGCAGTAACGAAACGGTCCGAAACGCACAAAAACATGAGTTTAGGGTCCAATTGGATAAATCGGGGGCGTTCATTTTGAAAAATTGCAACGCGACTTCGTTGCATGAACTTTTGCACCAATTGTACCAGTTCGGCCCTGTTTTGCACCGACTTTCGTGTAGTAACGAAACGGTCTGAAATGCACCAAAACATGTGTTTAGGGTCCAATGGTGTGGATCGGGTGCGCTCATTTTGAAAAATTCCGACGTGACTTCGTTGGATGAACTTTTGCACTAATTGCACCAGTTCGACCCGTTTTGCACCGACTTTCGTGCAGTAATGAAACGGTCCGAAACGCACAAAAACATGAGTTTAGGATCCAATTGGGTAAATCGGGGGCGTTCATTTTGAAAAATTGCAACGCGACTTCATTGCATGAAGTTTTGCACTAATTGCACCAGTTCGGCCCCATTTTGCACGGACATTCAGGCGGTAAAGAAACGGTCCAAAACGCACTAAAATATGAGTTTAGGTTCCAATGGGGTGGATCGGGTGCGCACGCTTTGAAAACTTCCCACGCGACTTCGTTGCATGATATTTTGCACTATTTGCACCAGTTCGACCCTGTTTTGTACCGACTTTCGTGCAGTATGGAAATGGTCCGAAACGCAACAAAACATGTGTTTAGGATCCAATGGGGTGGATCGGGAGCGTTAATTTTGAAAAATTCCGATGCGACTTTGTTGCACGAACTTTTGAACTAATTGCACTAGTTCGGCCCCGTTTCGTATCGACTTTTGTGCAGTAAGTAAATGGTCCGAAACGCAGCAAAACATGAGTTTAGGGTCCAATAGTGTCGATTGGGTGCATTCATTTTGGAAAATTCCGAAGTGACTTCGTTGCATGAATATTTGCACTAATTGCACCAGTTCGTCCTGATTTCCATCGACTTTCCTGTAGTACCGAAAGGGCCGAAATGCTCCAAAACATGAGTTTAGGGTCCAATGGGGTGGATCGGGTGCGTACGCTTTGAAAACTTCCGACGCGACTTCGTTGCATGAACTTTTGCACTAATTGCACCAGTTCGACCCCGTTTTGTACCGACTTTCGTGCGGTAAGGAAATGGTCCGAAACGCAAAAAAACTGATGAGGACATCAACACCAACGATACATCCACTCTGACACAAGTACCTATTGCTGGTCCTATTACTCGTGCTCGTGCGCATCAACTTAATCATCAGGTGAGTTCAAATCTAAGCTCATGTACATCATGTTTAGACCATGGAGACCCGTGTACTCTTGTTTTGCTTAGGAACCAAGGAGGCGACCGAAAGAGAAACGGATTCGCGCAGGCTGGATTCGGACTCCAGAACAGTACCAACTTGTGATGGACACCACGGTCGCATATGAACTCGGATTGGGGCGTTCAAGTACTTCGTCGAAAGCTTATGAAGTCTTCTTTCTAAAGGATCCGGTCTCATATCCATATCTTATACGAGTCGGCCGTAATCGTAAATTTAATACAGAGTCCTTTTCTGCACATGGTGCTGCGTCACCCTCTTTTGGCCCAATGGGCCGTGTATCAAGTTGAGTCCATTACAGACGCATCCTAGGGTTGGAGTACGACCCCAACACCCCTGTGGTCGTCCTCCCACTACTTATACCCCTTAGCCGCCACCAAGGATGCTTGCGTTTTGTTTAGATCAAGTTTAGCCTTCGCTACTTGCTTGCAAGCGCGCGTGCTGGATCAGCCGCCCGTCTTCTTATCTTCGGAACCCCACCATTATTGAGATTGCATGTGAAACCTTCATTTACATCTAGTAAATTCAGTACTTGTCATACTTGTTCTTGCAGGACGAGTGCTCCGTTCGCTTGTTGTTGCAGGAAGCGCATCGAGGTGGCTTAATGGGGCATTTTGGAGCAAAGAAAATGGAAGATATACTTGCTGGTCATTTCTTTTGGCAGAAGATGAGAAGAGATGTGAAGAGATTTGTTGCTCGCTGCACGACATGTCAAAAGGCTAAATCACGATTGAATCCACACGGTTTGTATTTGCCTCTACCTGTTCCTAGTGCTCCTTGGGAAGATATTTCTATGGATTTTGTGTTAGGATTGCCTAGGACTAGGAGGGACGTGATAGTGTGTTTGTGGTTGTTGATAGATTTTCTAAGATGTCCCATTTCATACCATGTCATAAAACTGATGATGCTTCTCACATTGCTGATTTGTTCTTTCGGGAAATTGTTCGTTTGCATGGTGTGCCCAACACAATTATTTCTGATCGTGATGCTAAATTTCTTAGTTATTTTTGGAAGAATTTATGGGGTAAATTGGGAACTAAGTTGTTGTTTTCTACTACATGTCATCCGCAAACTGATGGTCAAACTGAAGTGGTTAATAGAACTTTGTCTACTATTTAAGGGCTATTTTAAAGAAGAACATTAAGATGTGGGAAGATTGTTTGCCTCATATTGAATTTGCTTATAATCGATCGTTGCATTCTACTACAAAGATGTGCCCATTTCAGATTGTATATGGTTTCTTGCCTCGTGCTCCTATTGATTTAATGCCTTTGCCATTTTCTGAAAAAACGAATTTTGATGCTACTAAGCGTGTCGAATTGATGTTAAAACTGCATGAAACAACTAAAGAAAACATAGAGCGCATGAATGCTAAATACAACATTGCTGGTGATAAAGGTAGGAAGGAACTAAAGTTTGAACCTGGAGATTTAGTTTGGCTGCATTTGAGAAAGGAAAGGTTTCCTGAATTGAGAAAATCTAAATTGCTACCTCGGGCTGATGGACCATTTAAAGTGTCCAACTTTAAAATCTAAATTGCTACCTCGGCCCCATTTTGCACCAACTTTCACGCAGGCGAATCGGTCCGAAACACACCAAAACATGAGTTTAGGGTCCAATGGGTTTGATCGGGTGCGTTCGTTGCGAAAAATTCCGACACGACTTCATTGCACGAACTTTTCCACTAATTGCACCAGTTCGGCCCCGTTTTGCACCGACTTTCGTGTAGTAATGAAACGGTCTTAAATGCAACAAAACATGTGTTTAGGGTCCAAAGGGGTGGATCGGGTGCCCTCGTTTTGAAAAATTCCGACGTGACTTGGTTGCATAAACTTTTGCACTAATTGCACCAGTTTGACCCGTTTTGCACCGACTTTCGTGCAGTAACGAAACGGTCCGAAATGCACCAAAACATGTGTTTAGGGTCCAATGGGGTGGATCGGGTGCGCCCGTTTTGAAAAATTCCGACATGACTTCGTTGCATGAACTTTTGCACTAAGTGCACCAGTTCGACCCGTTTTGCACCGACTTTCGTGCAGTAACGAAACGGTCCGAAACGCACAAAAACATGAGTTTAGGGTCCAATTGGATAAATCGGGGGCGTTCATTTTGAAAAATTGCAACGCGACTTCGTTGCATGAACTTTTGCACCAATTGCACCAGTTCGGCCCCGTTTTGCACCGACTTTTGTGCAGTAAGGAAACGGTCTGAAATGCACCAAAACATGTGTTTAGGGTCCAAAGGAGTGGATCGGGTGCCCTCGTTTTTAAAAATTTCGACGTGACTTCGTTGCATAATCTTTTGCACTAATTGCACCAGTTTGACCCGTTTTGCACCGACTTTCGTGCAGTAACGAAACGGTCCGAAATGCACCAAAACATGTGTTTAGAGTCCAATGGGGTGGATCGGGTGCGCCCATTTTGAAAAATTCCGACATGACTTCGTTGCATGAACTTTTGCACTAATTGCACCAGTTCGACCCGTTTTGCACCGACTTTCGTGCAGTAACGAAACGGTCCGAAACGCACAAAAACATGAGTTTAGGGTCCAATTGGATAAATCGGGGGCGTTCATTTTGAAAAATTGCAACGCGACTTCGTTGCATGAACTTTTGCACCAATTGTACCAGTTCGGCCCTGTTTTGCACCGACTTTCGTGTAGTAACGAAACGGTCTGAAATGCACCAAAACATGTGTTTAGGGTCCAATGGTGTGGATCGGGTGCGCTCATTTTGAAAAATTCCGACGTGACTTCGTTGGATGAACTTTTGCACTAATTGCACCAGTTCGACCCGTTTTGCACCGACTTTCGTGCAGTAATGAAACGGTCCGAAACGCACAAAAACATGAGTTTAGGATCCAATTGGGTAAATCGGGGGCGTTCATTTTGAAAAATTGCAACGCGACTTCATTGCATGAAGTTTTGCACTAATTGCACCAGTTCGGCCCCATTTTGCACGGACATTCAGGCGGTAAAGAAACGGTCCAAAACGCACTAAAATATGAGTTTAGGTTCCAATGGGGTGGATCGGGTGCGCACGCTTTGAAAACTTCCCACGCGACTTCGTTGCATGATATTTTGCACTATTTGCACCAGTTCGACCCTGTTTTGTACCGACTTTCGTGCAGTATGGAAATGGTCCGAAACGCAACAAAACATGTGTTTAGGATCCAATGGGGTGGATCGGGAGCGTTAATTTTGAAAAATTCCGATGCGACTTTGTTGCACGAACTTTTGAACTAATTGCACTAGTTCGGCCCCGTTTCGTATCGACTTTTGTGCAGTAAGTAAATGGTCCGAAACGCAGCAAAACATGAGTTTAGGGTCCAATAGTGTCGATTGGGTGCATTCATTTTGGAAAATTCCGAAGTGACTTCGTTGCATGAATATTTGCACTAATTGCACCAGTTCGTCCTGATTTCCATCGACTTTCCTGTAGTACCGAAAGGGCCGAAATGCTCCAAAACATGAGTTTAGGGTCCAATGGGGTGGATCGGGTGCGTACGCTTTGAAAACTTCCGACGCGACTTCGTTGCATGAACTTTTGCACTAATTGCACCAGTTCGACCCCGTTTTGTACCGACTTTCGTGCGGTAAGGAAATGGTCCGAAACGCAAAAAAACTGATGAGGACATCAACACCAACGATACATCCACTCTGACACAAGTACCTATTGCTGGTCCTATTACTCGTGCTCGTGCGCATCAACTTAATCATCAGGTGAGTTCAAATCTAAGCTCATGTACATCATGTTTAGACCATGGAGACCCGTGTACTCTTGTTTTGCTTAGGAACCAAGGAGGCGACCGAAAGAGAAACGGATTCGCGCAGGCTGGATTCGGACTCCAGAACAGTACCAACTTGTGATGGACACCACGGTCGCATATGAACTCGGATTGGGGCGTTCAAGTACTTCGTCGAAAGCTTATGAAGTCTTCTTTCTAAAGGATCCGGTCTCATATCCATATCTTATACGAGTCGGCCGTAATCGTAAATTTAATACAGAGTCCTTTTCTGCACATGGTGCTGCGTCACCCTCTTTTGGCCCAATGGGCCGTGTATCAAGTTGAGTCCATTACAGACGCATCCTAGGGTTGGAGTACGACCCCAACACCCCTGTGGTCGTCCTCCCACTACTTATACCCCTTAGCCGCCACCAAGGATGCTTGCGTTTTGTTTAGATCAAGTTTAGCCTTCGCTACTTGCTTGCAAGCGCGCGTGCTGGATCAGCCGCCCGTCTTCTTATCTTCGGAACCCCACCATTATTGAGATTGCATGTGAAACCTTCATTTACATCTAGTAAATTCAGTACTTGTCATACTTGTTCTTGCAGGACGAGTGCTCCGTTCGCTTGTTGTTGCAGGAAGCGCATCGAGGTGGCTTAATGGGGCATTTTGGAGCAAAGAAAATGGAAGATATACTTGCTGGTCATTTCTTTTGGCAGAAGATGAGAAGAGATGTGAAGAGATTTGTTGCTCGCTGCACGACATGTCAAAAGGCTAAATCACGATTGAATCCACACGGTTTGTATTTGCCTCTACCTGTTCCTAGTGCTCCTTGGGAAGATATTTCTATGGATTTTGTGTTAGGATTGCCTAGGACTAGGAGGGACGTGATAGTGTGTTTGTGGTTGTTGATAGATTTTCTAAGATGTCCCATTTCATACCATGTCATAAAACTGATGATGCTTCTCACATTGCTGATTTGTTCTTTCGGGAAATTGTTCGTTTGCATGGTGTGCCCAACACAATTATTTCTGATCGTGATGCTAAATTTCTTAGTTATTTTTGGAAGACTTTATGGGGTAAATTGGGAACTAAGTTGTTGTTTTCTACTACATGTCATCCGCAAACTGATGGTCAAACTGAAGTGGTTAATAGAACTTTGTCTACTATTTAAGGGCTATTTTAAAGAAGAACATTAAGATGTGGGAAGATTGTTTGCCTCATATTGAATTTGCTTATAATCGATCGTTGCATTCTACTACAAAGATGTGCCCATTTCAGATTGTATATGGTTTCTTGCCTCGTGCTCCTATTGATTTAATGCCTTTGCCATTTTCTGAAAAAACGAATTTTGATGCTACTAAGCGTGTCGAATTGATGTTAAAACTGCATGAAACAACTAAAGAAAACATAGAGCGCATGAATGCTAAATACAACATTGCTGGTGATAAAGGTAGGAAGGAACTAAAGTTTGAACCTGGAGATTTAGTTTGGCTGCATTTGAGAAAGGAAAGGTTTCCTGAATTGAGAAAATCTAAATTGCTACCTCGGGCTGATGGACCATTTAAAGTGTCCAACTTTAAAATCTAAATTGCTACCTCGGCCCCATTTTGCACCAACTTTCACGCAGGCGAATTGATGAGGACACCAACACCAACGATACATCCACTCCGACACAAGTACCTATTGCTGGTCCTATTACTCGTGCTCGTGCGCATCAACTTAATCATCAGGTGAGTTCAAATCTAAGCTCAGGTGCATCATGTTTAGACCATGGAGACCCGTGTACTCTTGTTTTGCTTAGGAACCAAGGAGGCGGCCGAAAGGGAAACGGATTCGCGCAAGCTGGATTCGGACTGCAGAACAGTACCAACTTGTGACGGATACCACGGTCGCATATGAACTTGGATTGGGGCGTTCAAGTACTTCGTGGAAAGCTTATGAAGTCTTCTTTCAAACGGATCCGGCCTCATAGCCATATCTATTACGAGTCGGCCGCAATCGTTAAATTAATACAGAGTCCTTTTCTGCCCATGGTGCTGCGTCACCCTGTTTTGGTCCAATGGGCCGTGTATCAAGTTGAGTCCATTACGGACGCGTCCTAGGGTTGGAGTACGACCCCAACACCCCTGTGGTCGTCCTCCCACGTACTTATACCCCTTAGCCGCCGCCAAGGATGCTTGGGTTTTGTTTAGATCAAGTTTAGCCTTCGCTACTTGCTTGCAAGCGCGCGTGCTGGATCAGCCGCCCGTCTTCTTGTCTTCGGAACCCCACCATTATTGAGATTGCGTGTGAAACCTTCATTTATATCTAGTAAATTCAGTACTTGTCATACTTGTTCTTGCTAGTTCTTCGATTGCTTGCAGGACGAGTGCCCTAGTGGCCGGGTGCCGCGCTCCACAAGATCGCGACAGCCATTGGAGGGGGTGTATCGGTTGCTAAGGCGCAGCTTGGAAGGCTGTAGTCGGGCCGTGAACGTCGCCTCCATCGACCAATCGAGTTATCCACGCCTCTCATTGAAAGATCGGGAATCAAACCTTAGCGGGTCGCCATTAGTTGGTATCAGAGCAAGGTTTATCAGTGAGAGACTTCTAATTCTTCGCTGTTTTATTTTTCCTATAGTCCAGAAAAGCCAAAAAAAAAATAGTAGATTAGTTTACCTTCAGTCCTATAAACTCGTTTGAGCCTTTGCTAGCACTGCTTAGTTAGGGCTTGTTGAATTTTCGGTTGCATCGGTTGCGTCGAGTTGCTGGTCTTAGTTTTAGTCCTTTAGAGTTTCGAGTTCTTGTCACGTTCTAGTCACAACCGTGCGCTACCATACATACTCCGTGTTGGTGGAATCCGAGTCCATATTCGTGTTCAAGTCCGAGTTAGATTCTGTGTTGGTTTGTGACCGAATCGCACGCGGTGCTGTGATTCGAGTAGGGATCGATTTCCTAGTCCCAATTGGTTATTGTGCCGTGTTATAAAATTCCATTGCTTTTCGCACTTGTACTGCATATTTTGTAACGCTCCAGAAAGGCAGAAGTAGTCTCGGCTTACTCAAACCACAACTTTTCACGAATACATATAGCCTCGGCTTACTCCAGAGAGAGAGAGAGAGAGAAAAGTTTGTGTGCTGTGTGGCTCTTTTGAAGTCTTTTAGGTTATATAATCAGTTTTGAGGATCCCCTGAATAAAAAAAAGAAAAAAAAGAGAAAAAAAAAAGAAGGAAAAAAAAAAGAAAGGAAAAAAAAAAGAAAAAAAAAGAAGAAGAAGAAAAAGAGGGGAAGAAAAAGGGGCTGTTCTTTGTGCATCTTTTTTGTTCTTCGGTGGTGTCTCGTGACTTCATTTGTGTCCAGGCTCGCGTCTCTAGCACGGTCTAGGCTAGGACCAGCATAGTACCGCCGTTGAACGATTTTTCAGCTTGCTTTTGTAACTAACGTGGTGCTAGTTCATCCTTGCTTCAGCCCACCTATAGCTCCACATATCCGACTACAGCTTGACAGGTCCTGTTGTTGCGGCACCGATACACTTCATCCCACGGTTGCAGACTTGTTGGTTGCCGTCCCCTCCTGTTGAGCAAGGTAAGAATTGGTAAGAGCTTGTGTAACAGGTTGAGTGTGAGCGCCTTGCAGTAGCTACATCCCATTAGTTGTAGGATCTTATTTCTTCACCTATTTTCGTGTTTCCTTTGTTCATCTAACCATGACAGGATCAGAGGGTGATGGGAGTTTAGGTCACTCTCCTCGTACAAAGGGAATCATACAACATTTTGAAAATAAGATGAGGAGGCATGTAGATGGGCTTGCTGAAGATATGCTGGTGTCAAATGATAAGATTGGGCAGTTGGAGGCCACGCAGCTTGCCACCAACACCAAGCTTACAAGGCTGGAGACGTCGGTCGCTCATATTGACCAAAGCCTTGCTGCTCTTTTGAGGCGTTTTGATGAGATGCATGCCAGAACTGCAAATGGGCATGAGGGAGAAAACAAGAAGGATGAGCGTGTCGAGGATAATTGGGATGATTATGTCGCTGATACTGAACTAGATGACCAAGATGCTCCTAGTCGCCGACGACTGCGAACTAATCGGAGAGGTATGGGTGGACATCGACGACGTGAGGTACATAATAATGATGATGCTTTCAGTAAAATAAAATTTAAGATACCTTCTTTTGATGGAAAATACGATCCTGATGCATACATTACTTGGGAAATTGCTGTTGATCAAAAGTTTGCATGTCATGAATTTCCAGAGAATATACGTGTTAGGGCTGCTACTAGTGAATTTACTGATTTTGCCTCTGTTTGGTGGATAGAACATGCTAAGAAAAATCCTAATAATATTCCACAAACCTGGGATGCCTTGAAACGGGTCATGCGGGCTAGATTTGTTCCTTCTTACTATGCGCGTGATCTGTTACATAGATTGCAACAATTGAGACAGGGTAATAAAAGTGTAGAAGAATACTATCAGGAATTACAAATGGGTGTGTTGCGTTGTAATTTAGTGGAGGATGAGGAACCTGCTATGGCTAGATTTTTAGGAGGTTTGAATCGAGAAATTCAGGACATTCTTGCTTATAAAGATTATACTAACGTAACCCGTTTGTTCCATCTTGCTTGTAAAGCTGAAAGGGAAGTGCTGGGACGACGTGCTAGTACAAGAACTAATATTTCTGCAGGAAAACCTTCATCATGGCAGCCGCGCACATCTACCTCATTGACCGGACGAGCTCCTGCACCTTCTACATTCCCGAGTCGGTCGACAATACCCGCTCCATCCAACGATAAGACACGTGCTCCCCCGACAAATTCAGCAACCACGACTGTCCAGAAACCAGCCACGAGTGCATCTTCGGTTGCCTCCACGGGAAGGACAAGAGATATTCAGTGCCATCGATGCAAGGGCTTTGGCCACGTGCAACGTGACTGCCCTAACAAGCGCGTTTTGGTGGTCAAAGGAGATGGTGGGTATTCCTCTGCTAGTGATTTTGATGAAGATACACTTGCTTTGCTTGCTGCTGACCATGCAGGTACTAAGGAACAACCAGAAGAGCAGATTGGTGCAGAGGATGCAGATCATTATGAGAGCCTCATTGTGCAGCGTGTACTTAGTGCACAAATGGAAAAGGCGGAGCAAAATCAACGGCATACACTATTCCAAACAAAGTGTGTTATTAAAGAGCGTTCATGCCGTTTGATAATTGATGGAGGTAGCTGCAACAACTTGGCTAGCAGCGATATGGTCGAGAAGCTTGCACTTACAACAAAACCGCACCCACATCCATATCACATTCGGTGGCTCAACAATAGTGGTAAGGTCAAGGTAACGAGATTGGTAAGAATTAATTTCGCTATTGGTTCATATCATGATGTTGTTGAATGCGATGTTGTGCCTATGGAAGCTTGTCATATTCTGCTAGGTAGACCATGGCAATTTGATACCGATAGCATGCATCATGGTAGATCAAATCAATATTCTCTTATACATCATGATAAGAAAATCGTTTTGCTTCCTATGTCACCTGAATCTATTGTGCGTGATGATGTTGCTAAAGCTAAGAGAACTAAAGCTGAGATCGATAAGAATGCCAAATCTATTAGTAGCAGGGAAGATGAGATAAGATTGAAAGGACATTGCTCGCTTGCTACTAAGTCTGATATTAATGAATTGATTGCTTCCACTTCTGTTGCCTATGCTTTGGTGTGCAAGAATGCTTTGATTTCAGTTCACGATATGCAGCATTCTTTGCCCCCGGCTGTTGCTAACCTTTTGCAGGAGTATTCTGATGTGTTTCCAAGTGAGATACCAGCGGGGCTGCCACCGATACGAGGGATTGAGCACCAAATTGACCTTATTCCTGGTGCATCATTGCCAAACCGTGCGCCATACAGGACAAATCCGGAAGAAACTAAGGAAATTCAGCGACAAGTGCAAGAACTACTCGACAAAGGTTATGTGCGTGAGTCTCTTAGTCCTTGTGCTGTTCCAGTTATTTTAGTGCCTAAAAAGGATGGAACATGGCGTATGTGTGTTGATTGTAGGGCTATTAATAATATTACAATTCGATATCGACACCCTATCCCTCGTTTGGATGATATGCTTGATGAATTGAGTGGTGCTATTGTGTTTTCCAAAGTTGATTTGCGTAGTGGGTACCACCAGATTCGTATGAAATTGGGAGATGAATGGAAAACTGCTTTCAAAACTAAGTTCGGGTTATATGAGTGGTTAGTCATGCCTTTTGGGTTAACTAATGCACCGAGTACTTTCATGAGATTAATGAATGAGGTTCTGCGTGCTTTCATTGGGAAATTTGTTGTTGTATACTTTGATGATATATTGATTTATAGCAAATCTTTCGATGAACATCTTGATCACTTACGTGCTGTTTTTAATGCTTTACGAGATGCACGTTTATTTGGTAACCTTGAGAAGTGCACCTTTTGCACCGATCGAGTGTCTTTTCTTGGCTATGTCGTGACTCCACAGGGAATCGAGGTTGATCAAGCCAAGGTGGAAGCTATACATGGATGGCCTATACCGAAGACTATCACGCAAGTGCGGAGTTTCCTAGGACTTGCTGGTTTCTATCGTCGTTTTGTGAAGGACTTCAGCACCATTGCCGCGCCTTTGAATGAGCTTACAAAGAAGGGAGTGCCTTTTAGTTGGGGTAAAACACAAGAGAACTCCTTCAACACGCTGAAAGATAAGTTGACACATGCACCTCTCCTCCAACTCCCTGATTTTAATAAAACCTTTGAGCTTGAATGTGATGCTAGTGGCATTGGTTTGGGTGGTGTTTTGTTACAAGAAGGCAAACCTATTGCTTATTTCAGTGAAAAATTGAGCGGGCCTGTTCTGAATTATTCTACTTATGATAAGGAATTGTATGCTCTTGTTCGCACATTAGAAACATGGCAGCATTATCTATGGCCCAAAGAGTTTGTTATTCATTCAGATCATGAATCTTTAAAACATATTCGTAGTCAAGGAAAATTGAACCGTAGACATGCTAAGTGGGTTGAATTTATTGAATCTTTTCCTTATATTATTAAGCACAAGAAAGGGAAAGAGAATATAATTGCTGATGCATTGTCTAGGAGATACACCTTGTTGAACCAACTTGATTACAAAATATTTGGATTGGAAACGATTAAAGATCAATATGTTAATGATGCTGATTTTAAAGATGTGTTGCTGCATTGTAAAGAGGGGAAGGGATGGAACAAATTCATCGTTAGTGATGGGTTTGTCTTTAGAGCTAACAAGCTATGCATTCCAGCTAGCTCCGTTCGCTTGTTATTGTTGCAGGAAGCGCATCGAGGTGGCTTAATGGGGCATTTTGGAGCAAAGAAAACGGAAGATATACTTGCTGGTCATTTCTTTTGGCCAAAGATGAGAAGAGATGTGGAGAGATTTGTTGCTCGCTGCACGACATGTCAAAAGGCTAAATCACGATTGAATCCACATGATTTGAAGCCATATTTGGGAGAGGAAGATGAGCTTGAGTCGAGGACGACTCAAATGCAAGAAGGGGAGGATGATGAGGACACCAACACCAACGATACATCCACTCCGACACAAGTACCTATTGCTGGTCCTATTACTCGTGCTCGTGCGCATCAACTTAATCATCAGGTGAGTTCAAATCTAAGCTCAGGTGCATCATGTTTAGACCATGGAGACCCGTGTACTCTTGTTTTGCTTAGGAACCAAGGAGGCGGCCGAAAGGGAAACGGATTCGCGCAAGCTGGATTCGGACTGCAGAACAGTACCAACTTGTGACGGATACCACGGTCGCATATGAACTTGGATTGGGGCGTTCAAGTACTTCGTGGAAAGCTTATGAAGTCTTCTTTCAAACGGATCCGGCCTCATAGCCATATCTATTACGAGTCGGCCGCAATCGTTAAATTAATACAGAGTCCTTTTCTGCCCATGGTGCTGCGTCACCCTGTTTTGGTCCAATGGGCCGTGTATCAAGTTGAGTCCATTACGGACGCGTCCTAGGGTTGGAGTACGACCCCAACACCCCTGTGGTCGTCCTCCCACGTACTTATACCCCTTAGCCGCCGCCAAGGATGCTTGGGTTTTGTTTAGATCAAGTTTAGCCTTCGCTACTTGCTTGCAAGCGCGCGTGCTGGATCAGCCGCCCGTCTTCTTGTCTTCGGAACCCCACCATTATTGAGATTGCGTGTGAAACCTTCATTTATATCTAGTAAATTCAGTACTTGTCATACTTGTTCTTGCTAGTTCTTCGATTGCTTGCAGGACGAGTGCCCTAGTGGCCGGGTGCCGCGCTCCACAAGATCGCGACAGCCATTGGAGGGGGTGTATCGGTTGCTAAGGCGCAGCTTGGAAGGCTGTAGTCGGGCCGTGAACGTCGCCTCCATCGACCAATCGAGTTATCCACGCCTCTCATTGAAAGATCGGGAATCAAACCTTAGCGGGTCGCCATTACGAATCGGTCCGAAACACACCAAAACATGAGTTTAGGGTCCAATGGGTTTGATCGGGTGCGTTCGTTGCGAAAAATTCCGACACGACTTCATTGCACGAACTTTTGCACTAATTGCACCACTTCGGCCCCGTTTTGCACCGACTTTCGTGTAGTAAGGAAACGGTCTTAAATGCAACAAAACATGTGTTTAGAGTTCAATGGGGTGGATCGGGTGCGCTCGTTTTGAAAAATTCCGACGTGACTTCGTTGCATGAACTTTTGCACTAATTGCACCAGTTCGACCCGTTTTGCACCGGCTTTCGTGCAGTAACGAAACGGTCCGAAACGCATAAAAACATGAGTTTAGGGTCCAATTGGATAAATCGGGTGCGTTCGTTGCGAAAAATTCTGATGCGACTTCGTTGCACGAACCTTTGCACTAACTGCACTAGTTCGGCCCCATTTTGCACCGACTTTCGAGCAGGCGAATCGGTCCGAAACACAGCAAAACATGAGTTTAGGGTCCAATAGGTTTGATCGGGTGCATTCGTTGCGAAAAATTCCGACACGACTTCATTGCACGAACTTTTGCACTAATTGCACCAGTTCGGCCCCGTTTTGCACCGACTTTCGTGTAGTAACGAAATGGTCTGAAATGCACCAAAACATGTGTTTAGGGTCCAAAGGGGTGGATCGGGTGCCCTCGTTTTGAAAAATTCCGACGTGACTTCGTTGCATAAACTTTTGCACTAATTGCACCAGTTTGACCCGTTTTGCACCGACTTTCGTGCAGTAACGAAACGGTCCGAAATGCACCAAAACATGTGTTTAGGGTCCAATGGGGTGGATCGGGTGCGCTCGTTTTGAAAAATTCCGACATGACTTCGTTGCATGAACTTTTGCACTAATTGCACCAGTTCGACCCGTTTTGCACCGACTTTCGTGCAGTAACGAAACGGTCCGAAACGCACAAAAACATGAGTTTAGGGTCCAATTGGATAAATCGGGGGCGTTCATTTTAAAAAATTGCAACGCGACTTTGTTGCATGAACTTTTGCACCAATTGCACCAGTTCGGCCCCGTTTTGTACCGACTTTTGTGCAGTAAGGAAATGGTCCGAAACGCAACAAAACATGTGTTTAGAGTTCAATGGGGTGGATCGGGTGCGCTCGTTTTGAAAAATTCCGATGTGACTTCGTTGCATGAACTTTTGCACTAATTGCACCAGTTCGACCCGTTTTGCACCGACTTTCGTGCAGTAACGAAACGGTCCAAAACGCATAAAAACATGAGTTTAGGGTCCAATTGGATAAATCGGGTGCGTTCGTTGCGAAAAATTCTGATGCGACTTCGTTGCACGAACCTTTGCACTAACTGCACTAGTTCGGCCCCATTTTGCAACGACTTTCGAGCAGGCGAATCGGTCCGAAACACACCAAAACATGAGTTTAGGGTCCAATGGGTTTGATCGGGTGCGTTCGTTGCTAAAAATTCCGACACGACTTTATTGCACGAATTTTTGCACTAATCGAACCAGTTCAGCCCTGTTTTGCACCGACTTCATTGTCCTTCCCGTGGAGGCAACCGAAGATGCACTCGTGGCTGGTTTCTGGACAGTTGTGGATGCTGAATTTGTCGCGGGAACATGTGTCCTATCGTTGGATCGAGCGGGTATTGTCGACCGACTCGGGAATGTAGAAGGTGCAGGAGCTCGTCCGGTCAATGAGGTAGATGTGCGCGGCTGCCATGATGAAGGTTTTCCTGCAGAAATATTAGTTCTTGTACTAGCACATCGTCCCAGCACTTCCCTTTCAGCTTTACAAGCAAGATGGAACAAACGGGTTACGTTAGTATAATCTTTATAAGCAAGAATGTCCTGAATTTCTCGATTCAAACCTTCTAAAAATCTAGCCATAGCAGGTTCCTCATCCTCCACTAAATTACAACGCAACACACCCATTTGTAATTCCTGATAGTATTCTTCTACACTTTTATTACCCTGTCTCAATTGTTGCAATCTATGTAACAGATCACGCGCATAGTAAGAAGGAACAAATCTAGCCCGCATGACCCGTTTCAAAGCATCCCAGGTTTGTGGAATATTATTAGGATTTTTCTTAGCATGTTCTATCCACCAAACAGAGGCAAAATCAGTAAATTCACTAGTAGCAGCCCTAACACGTATATTCTCAGAAAATTCATGACATGCAAACTTTTGATCAACAGCAATTTCCCAAGTAATGTATGCGTCAGGATCGTATTTTCCATCGAAAGAATGTATCTTAAATTTTATTTTACTGAAAGCATCATCATTATTATGTACCTCACGTCGTCGATGTCCACCCATACCTCTCCGATTAGTTCGCAGTCGTCGGCGACTAGGAGCATCTTGGTCATCTAGTTCAGTATCAGCGACATAATCATCCCAATTATCCTCGACACGCTCATCCTTCTTGTTTTCTCCCTCATGCCCATTTGCAGTTCTGGCATGCATCTCATCAAAACGCCTCAAAAGAGCAGCAAGGCTTTGGTCAATATGAGCGACCGACGTCTCCAGCCTTGTAAGCTTGGTGTTGGTGGCAAGCTGCGTGGCCTCCAACTGCCCAATCTTATCATTTGACACCAGCATATCTTCAGCAAGCCCATCTACATGCCTTGCCGTTGAATGGAGGAATGGACACTTTAACCTTGCTCAAACCATCATCATTGTGATGTCGTTCATGATGACGCCGACGGTGATCACCATAACAACCACGGGCTCCAAAACGGCCAAAGTTGTCACCACCATGATCATCATATCCACCACGGCGACCATAAGGAGCACCTCCATGTTCAGCACTATAATTTGAAAGCGTTTCAGCATCAAAATTAGTAGGATCACCAACAGGAACACGTCGTGCACGACCAAAACCAGCAGCAAATTCTCGGCCACGGCCACCTGCAAAGTTATCAAAATCAGCAGCAAATCCTCGGCCACGGCCACCACCACGGCCACCAGCACCACCACCGCCATGGTGATCATCATCCTCATTATCATGAGGTGGAGGTTCCCCACGCTGTTGCTGAATGGATTGCTGAAGTTGTTGCATTCCTTGCATCAATTGACGCATTTGTTCACGCACCTCCTAAAGCTCTTGAGCAGAAACAGTATGGGAAAAAGAGTCTTCATTACCAGCCATGTTAGTAACAAGGAGACAAAAAATAATAGGACAATGAATATGTGGAATCACTCCCTCACCACTTACAAAACAAGTTCTTTCTCTCCCTGAAAAGAGCAAGAACCGTGGCTGCAATCTGTAGTGGAAGAGTGATTGTAACAGCGACGCCGGTGCAACAACTCACGGTGCTTTTAAGTGGAGCTTGGTGGGGTAATATGTAAGTGGAATGCGCTGAAATGTAGTGATGCAAAACCGAATAATAATCCAAGAACACATGTCGAAGTTGCTGAATAGAAAGGAAAAGATGCACAAAGAAAGGAACAAGATGGAGGAAGTGGAACTTGTTGCTGCCCAAACCCCTTTTGCTGTGCTGAACACAATTCTCTTTTATTGCTTTTCTTTCCTTTTTTTTAAACAAGAACTCGTTGTTTTCAGTCCTTCTTTTGACCCATATACATCTTTTCTTTTAACCTTTGTGACAAACGCAGCACAACTTTCAACTAAAGGGGCGCATAAGGATCAATTAAGATGGATGGCGCAGCACAAAAACAAGAAACTCGGGTGGGGAATTTGTGGCGGGTAGAAAACAAGGGTGGGACGGGTGGGTTTGTTTTTTTTTATATGCAGCAAGCAATGACGATCAGAACAAAGGGTGAGATGGGTGGGTACATGCAGCAAGCGATTTGATGATTAGAACAATGATAACAACTAGAACGATGTGGGAAAAGAAAAAAAAATTCAGCAACTAGACAAGTCTTAAAGGATTAAAACTCGATAAAGCAAACTACAAAATCAGTAGCACGTATGAATTTGGGCTGTAGGTTTTCTTTTTGGCTATTAGTGGACAGTAGGTATATGAACTCTATCCTACCAAAAACAAGAACAATCCTACTGAGGAAACGGAGGCTCTGTTACCAGATGATATGCACACGCCTATGCAACGCGTGTAGCAAGTTGTGTGGCCCGATCTTCTCGTAGGATCCGCAAACTTGATAACTTGTCGCTGCGTGACCTGGTGAAGAGGCAGTGCACCGCGAGGCTGTCCACGCGACGAACTACCGAGACAATCACCCTTCCACATACCGACGAAACAGCCCACGCAATCACGCCCTATAGACGTGAAGGCACGAACTGGATGAACCGCAGTTCGGCGTTCTACAACTCCCTCAGGAATCGAAAGAACAAGTGTTGCAAGCCTCTCAAGACTCACGCATAAACAAAACTCCACGAGTTTGTGTATTCTGAATTTAGTCAATCAAGATCTGACCTTTCATTGTCTAGTACAAGATATATATAGAGATAGGGGCGTTCAGCTTGGAGTAAATGACAGCATGCGCATGCACTAGTGGATTTCGTGGCTGGTTCGCGCGTCTTTCAGCTTCTGGCAGCAGTTACTAAAATGAGCATAACTCTTTATTGGGAAGTCCAAATAATGAACCGTTTGATGGAGTGGAAAATAGACTTGAAGACGCTTCCATCCACATATAGAACACCGTCTAAATCCTTGTATTCTGTCCACGGTGATGCTTGGAATTCGTACCATGTGTCAGTCATCTAGCTTCTGGTTGCATTCCCATGCAAAGGTGATGAACCACCATTTTATTCATGCACACCATAGGCTTCTTGGTTCAAATGTCCAGAGGCTTGAATCCATCTTCATCCCATGCTGGTTCATACACTCCATCATTCCTAAGGACATTGGAACAAGAACTCAAAAGCATAGGCTCATTCAACATAAACTGATATAAGGTTAGCGTTCACCTGAGAATGAATTTCCTTCTCCAATTGTTTAGCTCTACTTCTTATAATTGGACCAGCTATATCAAGTGGAGTTTCATGTGAAGATGAGTGAATGCTAGGAATGTCCTCATTAAGGGCACTCGTCCTGCAAGCAATCGAAGAACTAGCAAGAACAAGTATGACAAGTACTGAATTTACTAGATGTAAATGAAGGTTTCACACGCAATCTCAATAATGGTGGGGTTCCGAAGACAAGAAGACGGGCGGCTGATCCAGCACGCGCGCTTGCAAGCAAGTAGCGAAGGCTAAACTTGATCTAAACAAAACCCAAGCATCCTTGGTGGTGGCTAAGGGGTATAAGTACGTGGGAGGACGACCACAGAGGTGCTGGGGTCGTACTCCAACCCTAGGACGCGTCCGTAATGGACTCAACTTGATACATGGCCCATTGGGCCAAAACAGGGTGACGCAGCACCATGTGCAGAAAAGGACTCTGTATTAATTTTACGATTGCGGCCGACTCGTAACAGATATGGATATGAGGCCGGATCCGTTTGAAATAAGACTTCATACGCTTTCCACGAAGTAGTTGAACGCCCCAATCCGAGTTCATATGCGACCGTGGTGTCCGTCACAAGTTGGTACTGTTCTGCAGTCCGAATCCAGCCTGCGCGAATCCGTTTCCCTTTCGGTCGCCTCCTTGGTTCCTAAGCAAAACAAGAGTACACGGGTCTCCATGGTCTAAACATGATGTACATGAGCTTAGATTTGAACTCACCTGATGATTAAGTTGATGCGCACGAGTACGAGTAATAGGACCAGCAATAGGTACTTGTGTCGGAGTGGATGTATATCGTTGGTGTTGATGTCCTCATCAGTACTATTCTGCAGTCCGAATCCAGCCTGCGCGAATCCGTTTCCCTTTCGGTCGCCTCCTTGATTCCTAAGCAAAACAAGAGTACACGGGTCTCCATGGTCTAAACATGATGTACATGAGCTTAGATTTGAACTCACCTGATGATTAAGTTGATGCGCACGAGCACGAGTAATAGGACCAGCAATAGGTACTTGTGTCGGAGTGGATGTATCGTTGGTGTTGATGTCCTCATCACAATTGGATAAATCAGGTGCGTTCGTTGCGAAAAATTATGATGCGACTTCGTTGCACGAACCTTTGCACTAACTGCACTAGTTCGACCCCATTTTGCACCGACTTTCGAGCAGGCGAATCGGTCCGAAACACACCAAAACATGAGTTTAGGGTCCAATGGGTTTGATCGGGTGCGTTCGTTGCGAAAAATTCCGAAACGACTTCATTGCACGAACTTTTGCACTAATTGCACCAGTTCGGCCCCATTTTGCACCGACTTTCGTGTAGTAACGAAACGGTCTGAAATGCACCAAAACATGTGTTTAGGGTCCATTGGGGTGGATCGGGTGCTCTCGTTTTGAAAAATTCCGACGTGACTTCGTTGCATGAACTTTTGCACTAATTGCACCAGTTCGACCCGTTTTGCACCGACTTTCGTGCAGTAACGAAACGGTCCGAAATGCACCAAAACATGTGTTTAGGGTCCAATGGGGTGGATCGGGTGCGCTCGTTTTGAAAAATTCCGACATGACTTCGTTGCATGAACTTTTGCACTAATTGCACCAGTTCGACCCGTTTTGCACCGACTTTCGTGCAGTAACGAAACGGTCCGAAACGCACAAAAACATAAGTTTAGGGTCCAATTGGATAAATCGGGGGCGTTCCTTTTGAAAAATTGCAACGCGACTTCGTTGCATGAACTTTTGCACCAATTGCACCAGTTCGGCCCCATTTTGTACCGACTTTCGTGCAGTAAGTAAATGGTCCTAAACGCAACAAAACATGAGTTTAGGGTCAAATAGGGTGGATTGGGTGCATTCATTTTGGAAAACTCCAATGTGACTTTGTTGCACGAATATTTGCGCTAATTGCACCAGCTCGGCCTGATGTCCATCGACTTTCCTGTAGTAACGAAATGGCCGAAATGCTCCAAAACATGAGTTTAGGGTCCAATGGGGTGGATCGGGTGTGTTCGTTGCGAAAAATTCCAAAGTGACTTCGTTGCACGAACTTTTGCACTAATTGCATTACTTTTCCCCCGTTTTGCACCGACTTTCGTGCAGGCGAATCTAACCGAAACACACCAAAACATGAGTTTCGGGTTCAATGGGTTTGATCGGGTGCGTTCGTTGCGAAAAATTCCAACACGACTTCATTGCACGAACTTTTGCACTAATTGCACCAGTTCGGCCCCGTTTTGCACCGACTTTCGTGTAGTAACGAAACGGTCTTAAATGCAACAAAACATGTGTTTAGAGTTCAATGGGGTGGATCGGGTGCGCTCGTTTTGAAAAATTCCGACGTGACTTCGTTGCATGAACTTTTGCACTAATTGCACCAGTTCGACCCGTTGTGCACCGACTTTCGTGCAGTAACAAATCGGTCTGGAACGCATAAAAACATGAGTTTATGGTCCAATTGGATAAATCGGGTGCGTTCGTTGCAAAAAATTCTGATGCGACTTCGTTGCACGAACCTTTGCACTAACTGCACTAGTTCGGCCCCATTTTGCACCGACTTTCGAGCAGGCGAATCGGTCCGAAACACACCAAAACATGAGTTTAGGGTCCAATGGGTTTGATCGGGTGCGTTCGTTGCAAAAAATTCCGACACGACTTCATTGCACGAACTTTTGCACTAATTGCACCAGTTCGGCCCCGTTTTGCACCGACTTTCGTGTAGTAACGAAACGGTCTGAAATGCACCAAAACATGTGTTTAGGGTCCATTGGGGTGGATCGGGTGCGCTCGTTTTGAAAAATTTCGACGTGACTTCGTTGCATGAACTTTTGCACTAATTGCACCAGTTCGACCCGTTTTGCACCGACTTTCATGCAGTAATGAAACGGTCCGAAACGCACCAAAATATGAGTTTAGGGTCCAATTGGGTAAATCGGGGGTGTTCATTTTGAAAAATTGCAACGCGACTTCATTGCATGAAGTTTTGCACTAATTGCACCAGTTCGGCCCCATTTTGCACCGACATTCAGGCGGTAAAGAAACGGTCCAAAACGCACTAAAATATGAGTTTAGGTTCCAATGGGGTGGATCGGGTGCGCACGCTTTGAAAACTTCCAACGCGACTTCGTTGCATGAACTTTTGCACTAATTGCACCAGTTCGACCCTGTTTTGTACCTACTTTCATGCAGTAAGGAAATGGTCACCGACTTTCATGCAGTAAGGAAATGGTCCGAAACACAACAAAACATGTGTTTAGGGTCCGATGGGGTGGATCGGGTGCGTTAGTTTTGAAAAATTCCGACGCGACTTTGTTGCACGAACTTTTGCACTAATTGCACCAGTTCGGCCCCGTTTCGTACCGACTTTTGTGCAGTAAGTAAATGGTCCGAAACGCAACAAAAGATGAGTTTAGGGTCCAATGGGTTTGATCGGGTGCGTTCGTTGCGAAAAATTCCGACACGACCTCATTGCACGAACTTTTGCACTAATTGCACCAGTTCGGCCCCGTTTTGCACCGACTTTGGTGTAGTAACAAAACGGTCTGAAATGCACCAAAATATGTGTTTAATGTCCAATGGGGTGGATCGGGTGCGTTCGTTTTGAAAAATTCCGACGTGACTATATTGCATGAACTTTCTCACTAATTGCACCAGTTCGACCCGTTTTGCACCGACTTTCGTGGATTAACAAAACGGTCCGAAATGCACAAAAAACATGAGTTTAGGGTCCAATTGGGTAAATTAGGGGCGTTCATTTTGAAAAATTGCAACGCGACTTGGTTGCATGAACTTTTGCACCAATTGCACCAGCTCGGCCCGATTTCCATCGACTTTTGTGCAGTAATGAAACGGCCGAAACGCAACAAAACATGAGTTTAGGGTCCAATGGGGTGGATCGGATGCGTTCGTTGCGAAAAATTCCGATGCGACTTCATTGCACGAACTTTTGCACTAACTGCACTAGTTCGGCCCCATTTTTCACCAACTTTCACGCAGGTGAATCGGTCCGAAACACACCAGAACATGAGTTTAGGGTCCAATGGGTTTGATCGGGTGCGTTCGTTGCGAAAAATTCCGACACGACTTCATTGCACGAACTTTTGCACTAATTGCACCAGTTCGGCCCCGTTTTGCACCGACTTTCGTGTAGTAACGAAACGGTCTGAAATGCAACAAAACATGTATTTAGAGTGCAATGGGGTGGATCGGGTGCGCTCGTTTTGAAAAATTCCGACGTGACTTCGTTGCATGAACTTTTGCACTAATTGCACCAGTTCGACCCGTTGTGCACCGACTTTCGTGCAGTAACAAAACGGTCTGAAACGCATAAAAACATGAGTTTAGGGTCCAATTGGATAAATCGGGTGCGTTCGTTGCGACAAATTCTGATGCGACTTCGTTGCACGAACCTTTGCACTAACTGCACTAGTTCGGCCCCATTTTGCACCGACTTTCGAGCAGGCGAATCGGTCCGAAACACACCAAAACATGAGTTTAGGGTCCAATGGGTTTGATCTGGTGCGTTCGTTGCGACAAATTCCGACACGACTTCATTGCACGAACTTTTGCACTAATTGCACCAGTTCGGCCCCGTTTTGCACCGACTTTCGTGTAGTAACGAAACGGTCTGAAATGCACCAAAACATGTGTTTAGGGTCCATTGGGGTGGATCGGGTGCGCTCGTTTTGAAAAATTTCGACGTGACTTCGTTGCATGAACTTTTGCACTAATTGCACCAGTTCCACCCGTTTTGCACCGACTTTCGTGCAGTAACCAAACGGTCCGAAATGCACCAAAACATGTGTTTAGGGTCCAATAGGGTGGATCGGGTGCGCTTGTTTTGAAAAATTCCGACATGACTTCGTTGCATGAAGTTTTGCACTAATTGCACCAGTTCGACCCGTTTTGCACCGACTTTCGTGCAGTAACAAAATGGTCCGAAACGCACAAAAACATGAGTTTAGGGTCCAATTGGATAAATCGGGGGCGTTCCTTTTGAAAAATTGCAACGCGACTTCGTTGCATGAACTTTTGCACCAATTGTACCAGTTCGCCCCGTTTTGTACCGACTTTCGTGCAGTAAGTAAATGGTCCTAAACGCAACAAAACATGAGTTTAGGGTCAAATAGGGTGGATTGGGTGCATTCATTTTGGAAAATTCCAACGTGACTTTGTTGCATGAATATTTGCGCTAATTGCACCAGTTCGGCCTGATGTCCATCGACTTTCCTATAGTAACGAAACGGCCGAAATGCTCCAAAACATGAGTTTAGGGTCCAATGGGGTGGATCGGGTGCGTTCGTTGCGAAAAATTCCAAAGTGACTTCGTTGCACGAACTTTTGCACTAATTGCATTACTTTTCCCCCATTTTGCACCGACTTTCGTGCAGGCGAATCTAACCGAAACACACCAAAACATGAGTTTCGGGTCCAATGGGTTTGATCGGGTGCGTTCGTTGCGAAAAATTCCGACACGACTTCATTGCACGAACTTTTGCACTAATTGCACCAGTTCGGCCCCGTTTTGCACCAACTTTCGTGTAGTAACGAAACGGTCTTAAATGCAACAAAACATCTGTTTAGAGTTCAATGGGGTGGATCGGGTGCGCTCGTTTTGAAAAATTCCGACGTGACTTCGTTGCATGAACTTTTGCACTAATTGCACCAGTTCGACCCGTTGTGCACCGACTTTCCTGCGGTAACAAAACGGTCTGAAACGCATAAAAACATGAGTTTAGGGTCCAATTGGATAAATCGGGTGCGTTCGTTGCGAAAAATTCTGATGCGACTTCGTTGCACGAACCTTTGCACTAACTGCACTAGTTCGGGCCCATTTTGCACGAACTTTCGAGCAGGCGAATCGGTCCGAATCACACCAAAACATGAGTTTAGGGTCCAATGGGTTTGATCGGGTGCGTTCGTTGCGAAAAATTCCGACACGACTTCATTGCACGAACTTTTGCACTAATTGCACCAGTTCGGTCCCGTTTTGCACCGACTTTCGTGTAGTAATGAAACGGTCTGAAATGCACCAAAACATGTGTTTAGGGTCCAATGGGTTTGATCGGGTGCGTTCGTTGCGAAAAATTCCGACACGACTTCATTGCACGAACTTTTGCACTAATTGCACCAGTTCGGTCCCGTTTTGCACCGACTTTCGTGTAGTAACGAAACGGTCTGAAATGCACCAAAACATGTGTTTAGGGTCCATTGGGGTGGATCGGGTGTGCTCGTTTTGAAAAATTCCGACGCGACTTCATTGCATGAAGTTTTGCACTAATTGCACTAGTTCGGCCCCATTTTGCACCGACATTCAGGCGGTAAAGAAACGGTCCAAAACGCACTAAAAGATGAGTTTAGGTTCCAATGGGGTGGATCGGGTGCGCACGCTTTAAAAACTTGCAACGCAACTTCGTTGCATGAACTTTTGCACTAATTGTACCAGTTCGACCCTGTTTTGTACCGACTTTCATGCAGTAAGGAAATGGTCCGAAACACAACAAAACATGTGTTTAGGATCCGATGGGGTGGATCGGGTGCGTTAATTTTGAAAAATTCCAACGCGACTTTGTTGCACGAACTTTTGCACTAATTGCACCAGTTGGGCCCCGTTTCGTACCGACTTTTGTGCAGTAAGTAAATGGTCCGAAACGCAACAAAAGATGAGTTTAGGGTCCAATGGGTTTAATCGGGTGCGTTCGTTGCGAAAAATTCCGACACGACCTCATCGCACGAACTTTTGCACTAATTGCACCAGTTCGGCCCCGTTTTGCACCGACTTTGGTGTAGTAACAAAACGGTCTGAAATGCACCAAAATATGTGTTTAAGGTCCAATGGGGTGGATCGGGTGCGTTCGTTTTGAAAAATTCCGACGTGACTACATTGCATGAATTTTTGCACTAATTGCACCAGTTCGACCCGTTTTGCACCGACTTTCGTGGATTAACAAAACGGTCCGAGATGCACAAAAACATGAGTTTAGGGTCCAATTGGGTAAATTAGGGGCGTTCATTTTGAAAAATTGCAACGCGACTTGGTTGCATGAACTTTTGCACCAATTGCACTAGCTCGGCCCGATTTGCATCGACTTTTGTGCAGTAATGAAACGGCCGAAACGCAACAAAACATGAGTTTAGGGTCCAATGGGGTGGATCGGATGCGTTCGTTGCGAAAAATTCCGATGCGACTTCACTGCACGAACTTTTGCACTAACTGCACTAGTTCGGCCCCATTTTTCACCAACTTTCACGCAGGCGAATCGGTCCGAAACACACGAGAACATGAGTTTAGTGTCCAATGGGTTTGATCGGGTGTGTTCGTTGCGAAAAATTCCGACACGACTTCATTGCATGAACTTTTGCACTAATCAAACCAGTTCGGCCCCGTTTTGCACCGACTTTCGTGTAGTAAGGAAACGGTCTGAAATACACAAAAACATGTGTTTAGGGTCCAATGGGGTGGATCGGGTGCGCACGCTTTGAAAACTTCCAACGCGACTTCGTTGCATGAACTTTTGCACTAATTGCTCCAATTCGTCCCGTTTTGCACCGACTTTCCTGCAGTAACGAAACGGTCCAAAACGCACAAAAACATGAGTTTAGGGTCCAATTGGGTAAATCGGGGGCGTTCATTTTGAAAAATTGCCACGCGACTTCGTTGCATGAACTTTTGCACTAATTGCACCAGTTCGACCCCGTTTTGTACCGACTTTTGTGCAGTAAGGAAATGGTCCGAAACGCAACAAAATATGTGTTTAGGATCCAATAGGGTGGATCGGGTGCGTTAATTTTGAAAAATTCCGACGCGACTTTATTGCACGAACTTTTGCACTAATTGCACCAGTTCGGCCCCGTTTCGTACTGACTTTTGTGCAGTAAGTAAATTTTCCGAAACGCAACAAAACACGAGTTTAGGGTCCAATTGGGTGGATTGGCTGCATTCATTTTGGAAAATTCCGACGTGACTTTGTTGCATGAATATTTGCACTAATTGCACCAGTTCGGCCTGATTTCCATCGACTTTCCTGTAGTAAAGAAACGGCCGAAACGCTGCTAAACATGAGTTTAGGGTCCAATGGGGTGGATCGGGTGCGTTCGTTGCCAAAAATTCCGATGCGACTTCATTGCACGAACTTTTGCACTAACTGCACTAGTTCGGCCCAATTTTGCACCAACTTTCACGCAGGCGAATTGGTCCGAAACACACCAAAACATGAGTTTAGTGTCCAATGGGTTTGATCGGGTGCGTTCGTTGCGAAAAATTCCGACACAACTTCATTGCACGAACTTTTGCACTAATTGCACCAGTTCGGCCCCATTTTGCACCGACTTTCGTGTAGTAACGAAACGGTCTTAAATGCAACAAAACATGTGTTTAGAGTTCAATGGGGTGGATCGGGTGCGCTCGTTTTGAAAAATTTTGACGTGACTTCGTTGCATGAACTTTTGCACTAATTGCACCAGTTCGACCCATTTTGCAACGACATTCAGGCGGTAAAGAAACGGTCCAAAACGCACTAAAATATGTGTTTAGGTTCCAATGGGGTGGATCGGGTGCGTACGCTTCGAAAACTTCCGACGCGACTTCGTTGCATGAACTTTTGCACTAATTGCACCAGTTCGACCCGTTTTGCACCGACTTTCGTGGATTAACAAAACGGTCCAAAAGGCACAAAAACATGAGTTTAGAGTCCAATTGGGTAAATTGGGGGCGTTCATTTTGAAAAATTGCAACGCGACTTGGTTGCATGAACTTTTGCACCAATTGCACCAGCTCGGCCCGATTTCCATCGACTTTTGTGCAGTAATGAAACGGCCGAAACGCTCCTAAACATGAGTTTAGGGTCCAATGGGGTGGATCGGGTGTGTTCGTTGCGAAAAATTCCGATGCGACTTCATTGCACGAACTTTTGCACTAACTGCACTAGTTCGGCCCCATTTTGCACCAACTTTCACGCAGGCGAATCGGTCCGAAACACACCAAAACATGAGTTTAGGGTCCAATGCGTTTGATCGGGTGCGTTCGTTGCGAAAAATTCCGACACGACTTCATTGCACGAACTTTTGCACTAATCGCACCAGTTCGGCCCCATTTTGCACCGACTTTCGTGTAGTAACGAAACGGTCTTAAATGCAACAAAACAAGTGTTTAGAGTTCAATGGGGTGGATCGGGTGCGCTCGTTTTGAAAAATTCCGACGTGACTTCGTTGCATGAACTTTTGCAGTAATTGCACCAGTTCCACCCGTTTTGCACCGACTTTCGTGCAGCAACGAAATGGTCCGAAACGCATAAAAACATGAGTTTAGGATCCAATTGGATAAATCGGGTGCGTTCCTTGCGAAAAATTCCGATGCGACTTCGTTGCACGTACTTTTGCACTAATTGCACTAGTTTTCCCCTGTTTTGCACCGACTTTCGAGCAGGCGAATCTAACCGAAACACACCGAAACATGAGTTTCGGGTCCAATGGGTTTGATCGGGTGCGTTCGTTGCGAAAAATTCCGACACGACTTCATTGCACGAACTTTTGCACTAACTGCACTAGTTTGCACCGACTTTTGTGAGGTAATGAAACGGTCTGAAATGCACCAAAACATGTGTTTAGGGTCCAATGGGGTGGATTGGGTGCGCTCGTTTTGAAAAATTCCGACGTGACTTCGTTGCATGAAATTTTGCACTAATTGCTCCAGTTCGACCCGTTTTGCACCGACTTTCATGCAGTAACGAAAAGGTCCGAAACGCACAAAAACATGAGTTTAGGGTCCAATTGGGTAAATCGGGGGCGTTCATTTTGAAAAATTGCAACGCGACTTCATTGCATGAAGTTTTGCACTAATTGCACCAGTTCGGCCCCATTTTGCACCGACATTCAGGCGGTAAAGAAACGGTCCAAAATGCACTAAAATATGAGTATAGGTTCTAATGGGGTGGATCGGGTGCGCACGCTTTGAAAACTTCCCACGCGACTTTGTTGCATGAACTTTTGCACTAATTGCACCAGTTCGACCCCGTTCTGTATCGACTTTCTTGCAGTAAGGAAATGGTCCGAAACGCAACAAAACATGTGTTTAGGATCCAATGGGGTGGATGGGAAGCGTTAATTTTGAAAAATTCCGACGCGACTTTGTTGCACGAACTTTTGCACTAATTGCACCAGTTCGGCCCCGTTTCGTACCAACTTTTGTGAAGTAAGTAAATGGTCTGAAACGCAACAAAACATGAGTTTAGGGTCCAATTGGGTCGATTGGGTGCATTCATTTTGGAAAATTCCGACGTGACTTTGTTGCATGAATATTTGCACTAATTGCACCAGTTCGGCCTGATTTCCATCGACTTTCCTATAGTAACGAAACGGCCGAAACGCTCCAAAACATGAGTTTAGGGTCCAATGGGGTGGATCGGGTGCGTACGTTGCGAAAAATTCTGATGCGACTTCATTGCACGAACCTTTGCACTAACTACACTAGTTCGGCCCATTTTGCACCAACTTTCACGCAGACGAATCGGTCCGAAACACACCAAAACATGAGTTTAGGGTCCAATGGGTTTGATCGGGTGCGTTCGTTGCGAAAATTTCCGACACGACTTCATTGCATGAACTTTTGCACTAATTGAACCAGTTCGGCCCCGTTTTGCACCAACTTTGGTGTAGTAACGAAACGGTCTGAAATGCACCAAAACATGTGTTTACGGTCCAATGGGGTGGATCGGGTGCGCTCGTTTTGAAAAATTCCGACGTGACTTCATTGCGTGAACTTTTGCACTAATTGCACCAGTTCGACCCGTTTTGCACCGACTTTCGTGGAGTAACGAAACGGTCTGAAACGCACAAAAACATGAGTTTAGGGTCCAATTGGGTAAATTGGGGGCGTTCATTTTGAAAAATTGCAACGCGACTTGGTTGCATGAACTTTTGCACCAATTGCACCAGCTCGGCCCGATTTCCATCGACTTTTGTGCAGTAATGAAACGGCCGAAACGCAACAAAACATGAGTTTAGGGTCCAATGGGGTGGATCGAGTGCGTCCGTTGCGAAAAATTCCGAAGCGACTTCGTTGCACGAACTTTTGCACTAATTGCATTAGTTTTCCCCCATTTTGCACCGACTTTCGTGCAAGCGAATCGGACCGAAACACACCAAAACATGAGTTTCGGGTCCAATGGGTTTGATCGGGTGCGTTTGTTGCGAAAAATTCCGACATGACTTCATTGCACGAACTTTTGCACTAATTGCATCAATTCGGCCCCGTTTTGCACCAACTTTCGTGTAGTAAGGAAACGGTCTGAAATGCACCAAAACATGTGTTTAGGGTCCAGTGGAGTGGATCGGGTGCACCCGTTTTGACAAATTACGACCCGACTTTGTTGCACGAACTTTTGCACTAATTGCACCAGTTCGGCCCCATTTTGCACCAACATTCGGGCGGTAAAGAAACGGTCCAAAACGCACTAAAATATGAGTTTAGGTTCCAATGGGCTGGATTGGGTGCGAACGCTTTGAAAACTTCTGACGCGACTTCGTTGCATGAACTTTTGCACTAATTGCACCAGTTCGACCCCGTTTTGTACCGACTTTCGTGCAGTAAGGAAATGGTCCGAAATGCAACAAAACATGTGTTTAGGGTCCAATGGGTTGGATCGGGTGCGTTAATTTTGAAAAATTCCGACGCGAGTTTGTTGCACGAACTTTTGCACTAATTGCACTAGTTCGGCCCCGTTTTTTACCGAATTTTGTGCAGTAAGTAAATGGTCCGAAACGCAATAAAACATGAATTTAGGGTCCAATAGGGTGGATTGGATGCATTCATTTTGGAAAATTCCGACGTGACTTTATTGCACGAATATTTGCACTAATTGCAGCAGTTCGGCATGATTTCCATCGACTTTCCGGTAGTAACGAAACGGCCGAAACGCTCCAAAACATGAGTTTAGGGTCCAATGGGGTCGATCAGGTGCGTTCGTTGCAAAAAATTCCGACACGACTTCATTGCACGAACTTTTGCACTAATTGCACCAGTTCGGCCCCGTTTTGCACCTACTTTCGTGTAGTAACAAAACGGTCTTAAATGCACCAAAACATGTGTTTAGGGTTCAATGGGGTGGATCGGGTGCGCTCGTTTTGAAAAATTCTGACGTGACTTCGTTGCATGAACTTTTGCACTAATTGCACCAGTTCGACCCCGTTTTGTACCGACTTTCGTGCAGTAAGGAAATGGTCCGAAATGCAACAAAACATGTGTTTAGGGTCCAATGGGTTGGATCGGGTGCGTTAATTTTGAAAAATTCCGATGCGAGTGATGTGAACCCGCTAGGGTTTTGTCCCGATCTTTCGATGAGAGGCGGGGGATAACTCGATTTGAGATGGAGGCGACGTTCACGGCCCGACTACAGCCTTCCAAGGACGCTGCGCCTTAGCAACCGATACACCACCTCCAATGGCTGCCGCGATCTTGTGGAGCGCGACACCCGGCCACTAGGGCACCTGTCCTGCAAGCAATCGAAGAACCAGCAAGAACAAGTAGAACAAGCAACTCAATTGCAAATATGGAGATAATAACCAATCTGGAATCAACAAGGTGGGGTTCCGAATCGAGTAGAACGGATGGTCTAGTCGACACACGCGTCTACAAGGAAGTAGCAATGGCTAAACTTTCAACAAAACAAAAACCCCCCAATCTGTTCATGGCGGCTCTAACCCTTATTAATACCTAGGAGGACGACCAAGAGGGTGTTTGAGTCGCACTCCAACCCTAGGACGCGTCCCTAATGGACCCGACTTGATACAAAGCCCATCGGGCCATATTAAGATGTCGCAGCACCTTTAGACAGAAAACCAGTCGGTAGTATTTTGGTCATTGCGGACGAATCAGGAGAGATATGGACTTGAGTCCGGATCCATATGAAACTAGACTTCATAAGCTTTCCACGAAGTACTTGAACGTCCCTATCCGAGTCCGTATGCGACCGTGGTGTCCGTCACAAGTTGGTGCTGTTCTGCAGTCCGAATCCAGCCTCCAAAACGTGTTGGACATGGACTCTTTCTTTCCTTGCACCAAAGGTGACGTGGTGGCCTGATGGAGAACATTGGGAAGACTTAGGCTTGGTCCCCAATCAACTTCTTTGGTCCTCCATACCTTCCATGTGTGTTTATTACATGTGGGTGTATCCATTCTGGTGATGTCCACATCAGCGAGTTTGTTGCACGAACTTTTGCACTAATTGCACTAGTTCGGCCCCTTTTTTACCGACTTTTGTGCAGTAAGTAAATGGTCCGAAACGCAATAAAGCACGAATTTAGGGTCCAATAGGGTGGATTGGGTGCATTCATTTTGGAAAATTCCGACGTGACTTTATTGCACGAATATTTGCACTAATTGCAGCAGTTCGGCCTGATTTCCATCGACTTTCCGGTAGTAACGAAACGGCCGAAACGCTCCAAAACATGAGTCTGGGGTCCAATGGGTTGGATCGGGTGCGTTCGTTGCGAAAAATTCCGACACGACTTCATTGCACGACTTTTGCACTAATTGCACCAGTTCAACCCCGTTTTGCACCGACTTTCGTGTAGTAACGAAACGGTCTGAAATGCACAAAAACATGTGTTTAGGGTCCAATGGGTGGATTGGGTGCGCTCATTTTGAAAAATTCTGACGTGACTACGTCGCATGAACTTTTGCACTAATTGCACCAGTTCGACCCGTTTTGCACCGACTTTCGTGGAGTAACGAAACGGTCTGAAACGCACAAAAACATGAGTTTAGGGTCCAATTGGGTAAATTGGGGGCGTTCATTTTGAAAAATTGCAACGCGACTTGGTTGCATGAACTTTTGCACCAATTGCACCAGCTCGGCCCGATTTTCATCGACTTTTGTGCAGTAATGAAACGGCCGAAACGCAACAAAATATGAGTTTAGGGTCCAATGGGGTGGATCGAGTGCGTCCGTTGCGAAAAATTACGAAGCGACTTCGTTGCACGAACTTTTGCACTAATTGCATTAGTTTTCCCCCATTTTGCACCGACTTTCGTGCAAGCGAATCGGACTGAAACACACCAAAACATGAGTTTCGGGTCCAATGGGTTTGATCGGGTGCGTTTGTTGCGAAAAATTCCGACATGACTTCATTGCACGAACTTTTGCACTAATTGCATCAATTCGGCCCCGTTTTGCACCAACTTTCGTGTAGTAAGGAAACGGTCTGAAATGCACCAAAACAAGTGTTTAGGGTCCAATGGGGTGGATCGGGTGCACTCGTTTTGACAAATTACGACCCGACTTTGTTGCACGAACTTTTGCACTAATTGCACCAGTTCGGCCCCATTTTGCACCGACATTCAGGCGGTAAAGAAACGGTCCAAAACGCACTAAAATATGAGTTTAGGTTCCAACGGGCTGGATCGGGTGCGTACGCTTTGAAAACTTCCGACGCGACTTCGTTGCTTGAACTTTTGCACTAATTGCACCAGTTCGACCCTGTTTTGTACCGACTTTCGTGCAGTGAGGAAATGGTCCGAAATGCAACAAAACATGTGTTTAGGGTCCAATGGGTTGGATCGGGTGCGTTAATTTTGAAAACTTCCGACGCGAGTTTGTTGCACGAACTTTTGCACTAATTGCACTAGTTCGGCCCCGTTTTTTACCGACTTTTGTGCAGTAAGTAAATGGTCCGAAACGCAATAAAACATGAATTATAGGGTGGATTGGGTGCATTCATTTTGGAAAATTCCGACGTGACTTTATTGCACGAATATTTGCACTAATTGCAGCAGTTCGGCCTGATTTCCATCGACTTTCCGGTAGTAACGAAACGGCCGAAACGCTCGAAAACATGAGTTTAGGGTCCAATGGGGTCGATCAGGTGCGTTCGTTGCAAAAAATTCCGATACGACTTCATTTCACGAACTTTTGCACTAATTGCACCAGTTCGGCACCGTTTTGCACCTACTTTCGTGTAGTAACAAAACGGTCTTAAATGCACCAAAACATGTGTTTAGGGTTCAATGGGGTGGATCGGGTGCGCTCGTTTTGAAAAATTCTGACGTGACTTCGTTGCATGAACTATTGCACTAATTGCACCAGTTCGACCCTTTTTGCACCGACTTTCGTGCAGTAAGGAAATGGTCCGAAACGCAACAAAACATGAGTTTAGGGTCCAATAGGGTGGATTGGGTGCACTCATTTTGGAAAATTCCGACGTGACTTTGTTGCATGAATATTTGCACTAATTGCACCAGTTCGGCCTGATTTCCATCGACTTTCCTGTAGTAACGAAACGGCCGAAATGCTCCAAAACATGAGTTTAGGGTCCAATGGGGTGGATTGGGTCCGTTCGTTGCGAAAAATTCTGATGCGACTTCATTGCACGAACTTTTGCACTAATTGCACTAGTTCGGCCCCATTTTGCACAGACTTTGGCGCATGCGAATCGGACCGAAACACACCAAAACATGAGTTTAGTGTCCAATGGGTTTGATCGGGTGTGTTCGTTGCGAAAAATTCCGACACGACTTCATTGCACGAACTTTTGCACTAATCAAACCAGTTCGGCCCCGTTTTGCACCGACTTTCGTGTAGTAAGGAAACGGTCTGAAATACACAAAAACATGTGTTTAGGGTCCAATGGGGTGGATCGGGTGCGCACGCTTTGAAAACTTCCAACGCGACTTCGTTGCATGAACTTTTGCACTAATTGCTCCAATTCGTCCCGTTTTGCACCGACTTTCCTGCAGTAACGAAACGGTCCAAAACGCACAAAAACATGAGTTTAGGGTCCAATTGGGTAAATCGGGGGCGTTCATTTTGAAAAATTGCCACGCGACTTCGTTGCATGAACTTTTGCACTAATTGCACCAGTTCGACCCCGTTTTGTACCGACTTTTGTGCAGTAAGGAAATGGTCCGAAACGCAACAAAATATGTGTTTAGGATCCAATAGGGTGGATCGGGTGCGTTAATTTTGAAAAATTCCGACGCGACTTTATTGCACGAACTTTTGCACTAATTGCACCAGTTCGGCCCCGTTTCGTACTGACTTTTGTGCAGTAAGTAAATTTTCCGAAACGCAACAAAACACGAGTTTAGGGTCCAATTGGGTGGATTGGCTGCATTCATTTTGGAAAATTCCGACGTGACTTTGTTGCATGAATATTTGCACTAATTGCACCAGTTCGGCCTGATTTCCATCGACTTTCCTGTAGTAAAGAAACGGCCGAAACGCTGCTAAACATGAGTTTAGGGTCCAATGGGGTGGATCGGGTGCGTTCGTTGCCAAAAATTCCGATGCGACTTCATTGCACGAACTTTTGCACTAACTGCACTAGTTCGGCCCCATTTTGCACCAACTTTCACGCAGGCGAATTGGTCTGAAACACACCAAAACATGAGTTTAGTGTCCAATGGGTTTGATCGGGTGCGTTCGTTGCGAAAAATTCCGACACAACTTCATTGCACGAACTTTTGCACTAATTGCACCAGTTCGGCCCCATTTTGCACCGACTTTCGTGTAGTAACGAAACGGTCTTAAATGCAACAAAACATGTGTTTAGAGTTCAATGGGGTGGATCGGGTGCGCTCGTTTTGAAAAATTTTGACGTGACTTCGTTGCATGAACTTTTGCACTAATTGCACCAGTTCGACCCATTTTGCAACGACATTCAGGCGGTAAAGAAACGGTCCAAAACGCACTAAAATATGTGTTTAGGTTCCAATGGGGTGGATCGGGTGCGTACGCTTCGAAAACTTCCGACGCGACTTCGTTGCATGAACTTTTGCACTAATTGCACCAGTTCGATCCCGTTTTGCACGAATATTTGCACTAATTGCAGCAGTTCGGCCTAATTTTCATCGACTTTCCGGTAGTAACGAAACGGCCGAAACGCTCCAAAACATGAGTTTAGGGTCATTTTGAAAAATTGCAACGCGACTTGGTTGCATGAACTTTTGCACCAATTGCACCAGCTCGGCCCGATTTCCATCGACTTTTGTGCAGTAATGAAACGGCCCAAACGCAACAAAACATGAGTTTAGGGTCCAATGGGGTGGATCGAGTGCGTCCGTTGCGAGAAATTCCGAAGCGACTTCGTTGCACGAACTTTTGCACTAAATGCATTAGTTTTCCCCCATTTTGCACCGACTTTCGTGCAAGCGAATCGGACCGAAACACACCAAAACATGAGTTTCAGGTCCAATGTAATGGCGACCCGCTAGGGTTTGATTCCCGATCTTTCGATGAGAGGCGTGGATAACTCGATTGGTCGATGGAGGCGACGTTCACGGCCCGACTACAGCCTTCCAAGCTGCGCCTTAGCAACCGATACACCCCCTCCAATGGCTGTCGCGATCTTGTGGAGCGCGGCACCCGGCCACTAGGGCACTCGTCCTGCAAGCAATCGAAGAACTAGCAAGAATAAGTATGACAAGTACTGAATTTACTAGATATAAATGAAGGTTTCACACGCAATCTCAATAATGGTGGGGTTCCGAAGACAAGAAGACGGGCGGCTGATCCAGCACGCGCGCTTGCAAGCAAGTAGCGAAGGCTAAACTTGATCTAAACAAAACCCAAGCATCCTTGGCGGCGGCTAAGGGGTATAAGTACGTGGGAGGACGACCACAGGGGTGTTGGGGTCGTACTCCAACCCTAGGACGCGTCCGTAATGGACTCAACTTGATACACGGCCCATTGGACCAAAACAGGGTGACGCAGCACCATGGGCAGAAACGGACTCTGTATTAATTTAACGATTGCGGCCGACTCGTAATAGATATGGCTATGAGGCCGGATCCGTTTGAAAGAAGACTTCATAAGCTTTCCACGAAGTACTTGAACGCCCCAATCCGAGTTTATATGCGACCGTGGTGTCCGTCACAAGTTGGTACTGTTCTGCAGTCCGAATCCAGCTTGCGCGAATCCGTTTCCCTTTCGGCCGCCTCCTTGGTTCCTAAGCAAAACAAGAGTACACGGGTCTCCATGGTCTAAACATGATGCACATGAGCTTAGATTTGAACTCACCTGATGATTAAGTTGATGCGCATGAGCACGAGTAATAGGACCAGCAATAGGTACTTGTGTCGGAGTGGATGTATCGTTGGTGTTGGTGTCCTCATCATCCTCCCCTTCTTGCATTTGAGTCGTCCTCGACTCAAGCTCATCTTCCTCTCCCAAATATGGCTTCAAATCTGCAATGTTAAATGTGGGACTAACCCCAAAATTCGCAGGCAGATCGAGCTTATATGCATTATCATTGACTTTCTCTAGCACTTTAAATGGTCCATCAGCCCGAGGTAGCAATTTAGATTTTCTCAATTCAGGAAACCTTTCCTTTCTCAAATGCAGCCAAACTAAATCTCCAGGTTCAAACTTTAGTTCCTTCCTACCTTTATCACCAGCAATCTTGTATTTAGCATTCATGCGCTCTATGTTTTCTTTAGTTGTTTCATGCAGTTTTAACATCAATTCGGCACGCTTAGTAGCATCAAAATTCGTTTTTTCAGAAAATGGCAAAGGCATTAAATCAATAGGAGCACGAGGCAAGAAACCATATACAATCTGAAATGGGCACATCTTTGTAGTAGAATGCAGCGATCGATTATAAGCGAATTCAATATGAGGCAAACAATCTTCCCACATCTTAATGTTCTTCTTTAAAACAGCCCTTAACATAGTAGACAAAGTCCTATTAACCACTTCAGTTTGACCATCAGTTTGCGGATGACATGTAGTAGAAAACAACAATTTAGTTCCCAATTTAGCCCATAAAGTCTTCCAAAAATAACTAAGAAATTTAGCATCACGATCAGAAACAATTGTGTTGGGCACACCATGCAAACGAACAATTTCCCGAAAGAACAAATCAGCAATGTGAGAAGCATCATCAGTTTTATGACATGGTATGAAATGGGCCATCTTAGAAAATCTATCAACAACCACAAACACACTATCACGTCCCTTCCTAGTCCTAGGCAATCCTAACACAAAATCCATAGAAATATCTTCCCAAGGAGCACTAGGAACAGGTAGAGGCAAATACAAACCATGTGGATTCAATCGTGATTTAGCCTTTTGACATGTCGTGCAGCGAGCAACAAATCTCTCCACATCTCTTCTCATCTTTGGCCAAAAGAAATGACCAGCAAGTATATCTTCCGTTTTCTTTGCTCCAAAATGCCCCATTAAGCCACCTCGATGCGCTTCCTGCAACAATAACAAGCGAACGGAGCTAGCTGGAATGCATAGCTTGTTAGCTCTAAAGACAAACCCATTACTAACGATGAATTTGTTCCATCCCTTCCCCTCTTTACAGTGCAGCAACACATCTTTAAAATCAGCATCATTAACATATTGATCTTTAATCGTTTCCAATCCAAATATTTTGTAATCAAGTTGGTTCAACAAGGTGTATCTCCTAGACAATGCATCAGCAATTATATTCTCTTTCCCTTTCTTGTGCTTAATAATATAAGGAAAAGATTCAATAAATTCAACCCACTTAGCATGTCTACGGTTCAATTTTCCTTGACTACGAATATGTTTTAAGGATTCATGATCTGAATGAATAACAAACTCTTTGGGCCATAGATAATGCTGCCATGTTTCTAATAAGCATACAATTCCTTATCATAAGTAGAATAATTCAGAACAGGCCCGCTCAATTTTTCACTGAAATAAGCAATAGGTTTGCCTTCTTGTAACAAAACACCACCCAAACCAATGCCACTAGCATCACATTCAAGCTCAAAGGTTTTATTAAAATCAGGGAGTTGGAGGAGAGGTGCATGTGTCAACTTATCTTTCAGAGTGTTGAAGGAGTTCTCTTGTGTTTTACCCCAACTAAAAGGCACTCCCTTCTTTGTAAGCTCATTCAAAGGCGCGGCAATGGTGCTGAAGTCCTTCACAAAACGACGATAGAAACCAGCAAGTCCTAGGAAACTCCGCACTTGCGTGATAGTCTTCGGTATAGGCCATCCATGTATAGCTTCCACCTTGGCTTGATCAACCTCGATTCCCTGTGGAGTCACGACATAGCCAAGAAAAGACACTCGATCGGTGCAAAAGGTGTACTTCTCAAGGTTACCAAATAAACGTGCATCTCGTAAAGCATTAAAAACAGCACGTAAGTGATCAAGATGTTCATCGAAAGATTTGCTGTAAATCAATATATCATCAAAGTAGACAACAACAAATTTCCCAATGAAAGCACGCAGAACCTCATTCATTAATCTCATGAAAGTACTCGGTGCATTAGTTAACCCAAAAGGCATGACTAACCACTCATATAACCCGAACTTAGTTTTGAAAGCAGTTTTCCATTCATCTCCCAATTTCATACGAATCTGGTGGTACCCACTACGCAAATCAACTTTGGAAAACACAATAGCACCACTCAATTCATCAAGCATATCATCCAAACGAGGGATAGGGTGTCGATATCGAATTGTGATATTATTAATAGCCCTACAATCAACACACATACGCCATGTTCCATCCTTTTTAGGCACTAAAATAACTGGAACAGCACAAGGACTAAGAGACTCACGCACATAACCTTTGTCGAGTAGTTCTTGCACTTGTCGCTGAATTTCCTTAGTTTCTTCCGGATTTGTCCTGTATGGCGCACGGTTTGGCAATGATGCACCAGGAATAAGGTCAATTTGGTGCTCAATCCCTCGTATTGGTGGCAGCCCCGCTGGTATCTCACTTGGAAACACATCAGAATACTCCTGCAAAAGGTTAGCAACAGCCGGGGGCAAAGAATGCTGCATATCGTGAACTGAAATCAAAGCATTCTTGCACACCAAAGCATAGGCAACAGAAGTGGAAGCAATCAATTCATTAATATCAGACTTAGTAGCAAGCAAACAATGTCCTTTCAATCTTATCTCATCTTCCCTGCTACTAACAGATTTGGCATTCTTATCGATCTCAGCTTTAGTTCTCTTAGCTTTAGCAACATCATCACGCACAATAGATTCAGGTGACATAGGAAGCAAAACGATTTTCTTATCATGATGTATAAGAGAATATTGATTTGATCTACCATGATGCATGCTATCGGTATCAAATTGCCATGGTCTACCTAGCAGAATATGACAAGCTTCCATAGGCACAACATCGCATTCAACAACATCATGATATGAACCAATAGAGAAATTAATTCGTACCAATCTCGTTACCTTGACCTTACCACTATTGTTGAGCCACCGAATGTGATATGGATGTGGGTGCGGTTTTGTTGTAAGTGCAAGCTTCTCGACCATATCGCTGCTAGCCAAGTTGTTGCAGCTACCTCCATCAATTATCAAACGGCATGAACGCTCTTTAATAACACACTTTGTTTGGAACAGTGTATGCCGTTGATTTTGCTCCGCCTTTTCCATTTGTGCACTAAGTACACGCTGCACAATGAGGCTCTCATAATGATCTGCATCCTCTGCACCAATCTGCTCTTCTGGTTGTTCCTTAGTACCTGCATGGTCAGCAGCAAGCAAAGCAAGTGTATCTTCATCAAAATCACTAGCAGAGGAATACCCACCATCTCCTTTGACCACCAAAACGCGCTTGTTAGGGCAGTCACGTTGCACGTGGCCAAAGCCCTTGCATCGATGGCACTGAATATCTCTTGTCCTTCCCGTGGAGGCAACCGAAGATGCACTTGTGGCTGGTTTCTGGACAGTCGTGGTTGCTGAATTTGTCGGGGGAGCACGTGTCTTATCGTTGGATGGAGCGGGTATTGTCGACCGACTCGGGAATGTAGAAGGTGCAGGAGCTCGTCCGGTCAATGAGGTAGATGTGCGCGGCTGCCATGATGAAGGTTTTCCTGCAGAAATATTAGTTCTTGTACTAGCACGTCGTCCCAGCACTTCCCTTTCAGCTTTACAAGCAAGATGGAACAAACGGGTTACGTTAGTATAATCTTTATAAGCAAGAATGTCCTGAATTTCTCGATTCAAACCTCCTAAAAATCTAGCCATAGCAGGTTCCTCATCCTCCACTAAATTACAACGCAACCACCCATTTGTAATTCCTGATAGTATTCTTCTACACTTTTATTACCCTGTCTCAATTGTTGCAATCTATGTAACAGATCACGCGCATAGTAAGAAGGAACAAATCTAGCCCGCATGACCCGTTTCAAGGCATCCCAGGTTTGTGGAATATTATTAGGATTTTTCTTAGCATGTTCTATCCACCAAACAGAGGCAAAATCAGTAAATTCACTAGTAGCAGCCCTAACACGTATATTCTCTGGAAATTCATGACATGCAAACTTTTGATCAACAGCAATTTCCCAAGTAATGTATGCATCAAGATCGTATTTTCCATCGAAAGAAGGTATCTTAAATTTTATTTTACTGAAAGCATCATCACTATTATGTACCTCACGTCGTCGATGTCCACCCATACCTCTCCGATTAGTTCGCAGTCGTCGGCGACTAGGAGCATCTTGGTCATCTAGTTCAGTATCAGCGACATAATCATCCCAATTATCCTCGACACGCTCATCCTTCTTGTTTTCTCCCTCATGCCCATTTGCAGTTCTGGCATGCATCTCATCAAAACGCCTCAAAAGAGCAGCAAGGCTTTGGTCAATATGAGCGACCGACGTCTCCAGCCTTGTAAGCTTGGTGTTGGTGGCAAGCTGCGTGGCCTCCAACTGCCCAATCTTATCATTTGACACCAGCATATCTTCAGCAAGCCCATCTACATGCCTCCTCATCTTATTTTCAAAATGTTGTATGATTCCCTTTGTACGAGGAGAGTGACCTAAACTCCCATCACCCTCTGATCCTGTCATGGTTAGATGAACAAAGGAAACACGAAAATAGGTGAAGAAATAAGATCCTACAACTAATGGGATGTAGCTACTGCAAGGCGCTCACACTCAACCTGTTACACAAGCTCTTACCAATTCTTACCTTGCTCAACAGGAGGGGACGGCAACCAACAAGTCTGCAACCATGGGATGAAGTGTATCGGTGCCGCAACAACAGGACCTGTCAAGCTGTAGTCGGATATGTGGAGCTATAGGTGGGCTGAAGCAAGGATGAACTAGCACCACGTTAGTTACAAAAGCAAGCTGAAAAATCGTTCAACGGCGGTACTATGCTGGTCCTAGCCTAGACCGTGCTAGAGACGCGAGCCTGGACACAAATGAAGTCACGAGACACCACCGAAGAACAAAAAAGATGCACAAAGAACAGCCCCTTTTTCTTCCCCTCTTTTTCTTCTTCGTCTTTTTTTTTCTTTTTTTTCCTTTCTTTTTTTTCTTTCTTTTTTTGTCTTTTTTTTCTTTTTTTTTCAGGGGATCCTCAAAACTGATTATATAACCTAAAAGACTTCAAAAGAGCCACACAGCACACAAACTTTTCTCTCTCTCTCTCTCTCTCTGGAGTAAGCCGAGGCTATATGTATTCGTGAAAAGTTGTGGTTTGAGTAAGCCGAGACTACTTCTGCCTTTCTGGAGCGTTACAAAATATGCAGTACAAGTGCGAAAAGCAATGGAATTTTATAACACGGCGCAATAACCAATTGGGACTAGGAAATCGATCCCTACTCGAATCACAGCACCGCGTGCGATTCGGTCACAAACCAACACAGAATCTAACTCGGACTTGAACACGAATATGGACTCGGATTCCACCAACACGGAGTATGTATGGTAGCGCACGGTTGTGACTAGAACGTGACAAGAACTCGAAACTCTAAAGGACTAAAACTAAGACCAGCAACTCGACGCAACCGATGCAACCGAAAATTCAACAAGCCCTAACTAAGCAGTGCTAGCAAAGGCTCAAACGAGTTTATAGGACTGAAGGTAAACTAATCTACTATTTTTTTTGGCTTTTCTGGACTATAGGAAAAATAAAACAGCGAAGAATTAGAAGTCTCTCACCGATAAACCTTGCTCTGATTACCAACTAATGGCGACCCGCTAGGGTTTGATTCCCGATCTTTCGATGAGAGGCGTGGATAACTCGATTGGTCGATGGAGGCGACGTTCACGGCCCGACTACAGCCTTCCAAGCTGCGCCTTAGCAACCGATACACCCCCTCCAATGGCTGTCGCGATCTTGTGGAGCGCGGCACCCGGCCACTAGGGCACTCGTCCTGCAAGCAATCGAAGAACTAGCAAGAACAAGTATGACAAGTACTGAATTTACTAGATATAAATGAAGGTTTCACACGCAATCTCAATAATGGTGGGGTTCCGAAGACAAGAAGACGGGCGGCTGATCCAGCACGCGCGCTTGCAAGCAAGTAGCGAAGGCTAAACTTGATCTAAACAAAACCCAAGCATCCTTGGCGGCGGCTAAGGGGTATAAGTACGTGGGAGGACGACCACAGGGGTGTTGGGGTCGTACTCCAACCCTAGGACGCATCCGTAATGGACTCAACTTGATACACGGCCCATTGGACCAAAACAGGGTGACGCAGCACCATGGGCAGAAACGGACTCTGTATTAATTTAACGATTGCGGCCGACTCGTAATAGATATGGCTATGAGGCCGGATCCGTTTGAAAGAAGACTTCATAAGCTTTCCACGAAGTACTTGAACGCCCCAATCCGAGTTTATATGCGACCGTGGTGTCCGTCACAAGTTGGTACTGTTCTGCAGTCCGAATCCAGCTTGCGCGAATCCGTTTCCCTTTCGGCCGCCTCCTTGGTTCCTAAGCAAAACAAGAGTACACGGGTCTCCATGGTCTAAACATGATGCACATGAGCTTAGATTTGAACTCACCTGATGATTAAGTTGATGCGCATGAGCACGAGTAATAGGACCAGCAATAGGTACTTGTGTCGGAGTGGATGTATCGTTGGTGTTGGTGTCCTCATCACAATGGGTTTGATCGGGTGCGTTTGTTGCGAAAAATTCCGACATGACTTCATTGCATGAACTTTTGCACTAATTGCATCAATTCGGCCCCGTTTTGCACCAACTTTCGTGTAGTAAGGAAACGGTCTGAAATGCACCAAAACATGTGTTTAGGGTCCAATGGGGTGGATCGGGTGCACTCGTTTTGACAAATTACGACCCGACTTTGTTGCACGAACTTTTGCACTAATTGCACCAGTTCGGCTCCATTTTGCACCGACATTCAGGCGGTAAAGAAACGGTCCAAAACGCACTAAAATATGAGTTTAGGTTCCAACGGGCTGGATCGGGTGCATACGCTTTGAAAACTTCCGACGCGACTTCGTTGCTTGAACTTTTGCACTAATTGCACCAGTTCGACCCCGTTTTGTACCGACTTTCGTGCAGTGAGGAAATGGTCCGAAATGCAACAAAACATGTATTTAGGGTCCAATGGGTTGGATCGGGTGCGTTAATTTTGAAAAATTCCGACGCGAGTTTGTTGCACGAACTTTTGCACTAATTGCACTAGTTCGGCCCCGTTTTTTACCGACTTTTGTGCAGTAAGTAAATGGTCCGAAACGCAATAAAACATGAATTATAGGGTGGATTGGGTGCATTCATTTTGGAAAATTTCGACGTGACTTTATTGCACGAATATTTGCACTAATTGCAGCAGTTCGGCCTGATTTCCATCGACTTTCCGGTAGTAACGAAACGGCCGAAACGCTCGAAAACATGAGTTTAGGGTCCAATGGGGTCGATCAGGTGCGTTCGTTGCAAAAAATTCCGACACGACTTCATTTCACGAACTTTTGCACTAATTGCACCAGTTCGGCACCGTTTTGCACCTACTTTCGTGTAGTAACAAAACGGTCTTAAATGCACCAAAGCATGTGTTTAGGGTTCAATGGGGTGGATCGGGTGCGCTCGTTTTGAAAAATTCTGACGTGACTTCGTTGCATGAACTATTGCACTAATTGCACCAGTTCGACCCTTTTTGCACCGACTTTCGTGCAGTAAGGAAATGGTCCGAAACGCAACAAAACATGAGTTTAGGGTCCAATAGGGTGGATTGGGTGCACTCATTTTGGAAAATTCCGACGTGACTTTGTTGCATGAATATTTGCACTAATTGCACCAGTTCGGCCTGATTTCCATCGACTTTCCTGTAGTAACGAAACGGCCGAAATGCTCCAAAACATGAGTTTAGGGTCCAATGGGGTGGATTCGGTCCGTTCGTTGCGAAAAATTCTGATGCGACTTCATTGCACGAACTTTTGCACTAATTGCACTAGTTCGGCCCCATTTTGCACAGACTTTGGCGCATGCGAATCGGACTGAAACACACCAAAACATGAGTTTAGTGTCCAATGGGTTTGATCGGGTGCGTTCGTTGCGAAAAATTCCGACACGACTTCATTGCACGAACTTTTGCACTAATCAAACCAGTTCAGCCCCGTTTTGCACCGACTTTCGTGTAGTAAGGAAACGGTCTGAAATACACAAAAACATGTGTTTAGGGTCCAATGGGGTGGATCGGGTGCGCACGCTTTGAAAACTTCCAACGCGACTTCGTTGCATGAACTTTTGCACTAATTGCTCCAATTCGTCCCGTTCTGCACCGACTTTCCTGCAGTAACGAAACGGTCCAAAACGCACAAAAACATGAGTTTAGGGTCCAATTGGGTAAATCGGGGGCGTTCATTTTGAAAAATTGCCACGCGACTTCGTTGCATGAACTTTTGCACTAATTGCACCAGTTCGACCCCGTTTTGTACCGACTTTTGTGCAGTAAGGAAATGGTCCGAAATGCAACAAAATATGTGTTTAGGATCCAATAGGGTGGATCGGGTGCGTTAATTTTGAAAAATTCCGACGCGACTTTATTGCACGAACTTTTGCACTAATTGCACCAGTTCGGCCCCGTTTCGTACTGACTTTTGTGCAGTAAGTAAATTTTCCGAAACGCAACAAAACACGAGTTTAGGGTCCAATTGGGTGGATTGGCTGCATTCATTTTGGAAAATTCCGACGTGACTTTGTTGCATGAATATTTGCACTAATTGCACCAGTTCGGCCTGATTTCCATCGACTTTCCTGTAGTAAAGAAACGGCCAAAACGCTGCTAAACATGAGTTTAGGGTCCAATGGGGTGGATCGGGTGCGTTCGTTGCCAAAAATTCCGATGCGACTTCATTGCACGAACTTTTGCACTAACTGCACAAGTTCGGCCCCATTTTGCACCAACTTCACGCAGGCGAATTGGTCCGAAACACACCAAAACATGAGTTTAGTGTCCAATGGGTTTGATGGGTGCGTTCGTTGCGAAAAATTCCGACACAACTTCATTGCACGAACTTTTGCACTAATTGCACCAGTTCTAATGGCGACCCGCTAGGGTTTGATTCCCGATCTTTCGATGAGAGGCGTGGATAACTCGATTGGTCGATGGAGGCGACGTTCACGGCCCGACTACAGCCTTCCAAGCTGCGCCTTAGCAACCGATACACCCCCTCCAATGGCTGTCGCGATCTTGTGGAGCGCGGCACCCGGCCACTAGGGCACTCGTCCTGCAAGCAATCGAAGAACTAGCAAGAACAAGTATGACAAGTACTGAATTTACTAGATATAAATGAAGGTTTCACACGCAATCTCAATAATGGTGGGGTTCCGAAGACAAGAAGACGGGCGGCTGATCCAGCACGCGCGCTTGCAAGCAAGTAGCGAAGGCTAAACTTGATCTAAACAAAACCCAAGCATCCTTGGCGGCGGCTAAGGGGTATAAGTACGTGGGAGGACGACCACAGGGGTGTTAGGGTCATACTCCAACCCTAGGACGCGTCCGTAATGGACTCAACTTGATACACGGCCCATTGGACCAAAACAGGGTGACGCAGCACCATGGGCAGAAACGGACTCTGTATTAATTTAACGATTGCGGCCGACTCGTAATAGATATGGCTATGAGGCCGGATCCGTTTGAAAGAAGACTTCATAAGCTTTCCACGAAGTACTTGAACGCCCCAATCCGAGTTTATATGCGACCGTTGTGTCCGTCACAAGTTGGTATTGTTCTGCAGTCCGAATCCAGCTTGCGCGAATCTGTTTCCCTTTCGGCCGCCTCCTTGGTTCCTAAGCAAAACAAGAGTACACGGGTCTCCATGGTCTAAACATGATGCACATGAGCTTAGATTTGAACTCACCTGATGATTAAGTTGATGCGCATGAGCACGAGTAATAGGACCAGCAATAGGTACTTGTGTCGGAGTGGATGTATCGTTGGTGTTGGTGTCCTCATCAAGTTCGGCCCCATTTTGCACCGACTTTCGTGTAGTAACGAAACGGTCTTAAATGCAACAAAACATGTGTTTAGAGTTCAATGGGGTGGATCGGGTGCGCTCGTTTTGAAAAATTTTGACGTGACTTCGTTGCATGAACTTTTGCACTAATTGCACCAGTTCGACCCATTTTGCAACGACATTCAGGCGGTAAAGAAACGGTCCAAAACGCACTAAAATATGTGTTTAGGTTCCAATGGGGTGGATCGGGTGCGTACACTTTGAAAACTTCCGACGCGACTTCGTTGCATGAACTTTTGCACTAATTGCACCAGTTCGATCCCGTTTTGTACCGACTTTCGTGCAGTAAGGAAATGGTCCGAAATGCAACAAAACATGTGTTTAGGGTCCAATGGGGTGGATCGGGTGCGTTAATTTTGAAAAATTCCGACGCGAGTTTGTTGCACGAACTTTTGCACTAATTGCACTAGTTCGGCCCCGTTTTGTACCGACTTTTGTGCAGTAAGTAAATGGTCCGAAACGCAATAAAACATTAATTTAGGGTCCAATAGGGTGGATTGGGTGCATTCATTTTGGAAAATTCCGACGTGACTTTATTGCACGAATATTTGCACTAATTGCAGCAGTTCGGCCTAATTTCCATCGACTTTCCGGTAGTAACGAAACGGCCGAAACGCTCCAAAACATGAGTTTAGGGTCATTTTGAAAAATTGCAACGCGACTTGGTTGCATGAACTTTTGCACCAATTGCACCAGCTCGGCCCGATTTCCATCGACTTTTGTGCAGTAATGAAACGGCCCAAACGCAACAAAACATGAGTTTAGGGTCCAATGGGGTGGATCGAGTGCGTCCGTTGCGAGAAATTCCGAAGCGACTTCGTTGCACGAACTTTTGCACTAAATGCATTAGTTTTCCCCCATTTTGCACCGACTTTCGTGCAAGCGAATCGGACCGAAACACACCAAAACATGAGTTTCAGGTCCAATGGGTTTGATCGGGTGCGTTTGTTGCGAAAAATTCCGACATGACTTCATTGCACGAACTTTTGCACTAATTGCATCAATTCGGCCCCGTTTTGCACCAACTTTCGTGTAGTAAGGAAACGGTCTGAAATGCACCAAAACATGTGTTTAGGGTCCAATGGGGTGGATCGGGTGCACTCGTTTTGACAAATTACGACCCGACTTTGTTGCACGAACTTTTGCACTAATTGCACCAGTTCGGCTCCATTTTGCACCGACATTCAGGCGGTAAAGAAACGGTCCAAAACGCACTAAAATATGTGTTTAGGTTCCAATGGGGTGGATCGGGTGCGCACGCTTTGAAAACTTCCCACGCGACTTCGTTGCATGAACTTTTGCAATAATTGCACCAGTTCGACCCCGTTTTGTACCGACTTTTGTGCAGTAAGGAAATGGTCCGAAACGCAACAAAATATGTGTTTAGGATCCAATGGAGTGGATCGGGTGTGTTAATTTTGAAAAATTCCGACGCGACTTTTTTGCACGAACTTTTGCACTAATTGCACCAGTTCGGCCCCGTTTTGTACTAACTTTTGTGCAGTAAGTAAATGGTCCGAAACGCAACAAAACATGAATTTAGGGTCCAATAGGGTGGATTGGGTGCATTCATTTTGGAAAATTCCGACGTGACTTTGTTGCATGAATATTTGCACTAATTGCACCAGTTCGGCCTGATTTCCATCGACTTTCCTGTAGTAACGAAACGGCCGAAATGCTCCAAAACATGAGTTTAGGGTCCAATGGGGTGGATCGGGTGCGTTCGTTGCGAAAAATTCTGATGCGACTTCATTGCACGAACTTTTGCACTAGATGCACTAGTTCGGCCCCATTTTGCACCAACTTTGACGCAGGCGAATCGGTCCGAAACACACCAAAACATGAGTTTAGGGTCCAATGGGTTTGATCGGGTGGGTTCGTTGCGAAAAATTCCGACACGACTTCATTGCACGAACTTTTGCACTAATTGCACCAGTTCGGCCCCATTTTGCACCGACTTTCGTGTAGTAACGAAACGGTCTTAAATGCAACAAAACATGTGTTTAGAGTTCAATGGGGTGGATCGGGTGCGCTCATTTTGAAAAATTTCGACGTGACTTCGTTGCATGAACTTTTGCACTAATTGGACAAGTTCGACCCGTTTTGCACCGACTTTCGTGCAGTAACGAAATGGTACGAAACGCATGAAAACATGAGTTTAGGGTCCAATTGGATAAATCGGGTGCGTTCGTTGCGAAAAATTCCAATGCGACTTCGTTGCACGAACTTTTGCACTAACTGCACTAGTTTTCCCCCGTTTTGCACCGACTTTCGAGCAGGCGAATCTAACCGAAACACACCGAAACATGAGTTTCGGGTCCAATGGGTTTGATCGGGTGCGTTCGTTGCGAAAAATTCTGACACGACTTCATTGCACGAAGTTTTGCACTAATTGCACCAGTTCAGCCCCATTTTGCACCGACATTCAGGCGGTAAAGAAACGGTCCAAAATGCACTAAACTATGAGTTTAGGTTCCAATGGGGTGGATCGGGTGCGCACGCTTTGAAAACTTCCCACGCGACTTCGTTGCATGAACTTTTGCACTAATTGCACAAGTTCGACCCCATTTTGTACCGACTTTCGTGCAGTAAGGAAATGGTCCGAAATGCAGCAAAACATGTGTTTAGGGTCCAATGGTTTGGATCGGGTGCGTTAATTTTGAAAAATTCCGACGCGAGTTTGTTGCACGAACTTTTGCACTAATTACACTAGTTCGGCCCCGTTTTTTACCGACTTTTGTGCAGTAAGTAAATGGTCCGAAACGCAATAAAACATGAATTTAGGGTCCAATGGGTTGGATCGGGTGCATTCATTTTGGAAAATTCCGACGTGACTTTATTGCACGAACTTTTGCACTAATTGCACCAGTTCGGCCCCGTTTCGTACTGACTTTTGTGCAGTAAGTAAATGGTCCGAAACGCAACAAAACATGAATTTAGGGTCCAATAGGGTGGATTGGGTGCATTCATTTTGGAAAATTCCGACGTGACTTTGTTGCATGAATATTTGCACTAATTGCACCAGTTCGGCCTGATTTCCATCGACTTTCCTGTAGTAAAGAAACGGCCGAAACGCTCCTAAACATGAGTTTAGGGTCCAATGGGGTGGATCGGGTGCGTTCGTTGCGAAAAATTCCGATGCGACTTCATTGCACGAACTTTTGCACTAACTGCACTAGTTCGGCCCCATTTTGCACCAACTTTCACGCAGGCGAATCGGTCCGAAACACACCAAAACATGAGTTTAGGGTCCAATGGGTTTGATCGGGTGCGTTCGTTGCGAAAAATTCCGACACGACTTCATTGCACGAACTTTTGCACTAATCGCACCAGTTCGGCCCCATTTTGCACCGACTTTCGTGTAGTAACGAAACGGTCTTAAATGCAACAAAACATGTGTTTAGAGTTCAATGGGGTGGATCGGGTGCGCTCGTTTTGAAAAATTTCGACGTGACTTCGTTGCATGAACTTTTGCACTAATTGCACCAGTTCGACCCGTTTTGCACCGACTTTCGTGTAGTAACGAAACGGTACGAAACGCATGAAAACATGAGTTTAGGGTCCAATTGGATAAATCGGGTGCGTTCGTTGCGAAAAATTCCAATGCGACTTCGTTGCACGAACTTTTGCACTAACTGCACTAGTTTTCCCCCGTTTTGCACCGACTTTTGAGCAGGTGAATCTAACCGAAACACACCGAAACATGAGTTTTGGGTCCAATGGGTTTGATCGGGTGCGTTCGTTGCGAAAAATTCTGACACGACTTCATTGCACGAACTTTTGCACTAATTGCACTAGTTCGGCCCCGTTTTGCACCGACTTTCGTGTAGTAACGAAACGGTCTGAAATGCACCAAAACATGTGTTTAGGGTCCAATGGGGTGGATCGGGTGCGCTCGTTTTGAAAAATTCCGACGTGACTTCGTTGCATGAAATTTTGCACTAATTGCACCAGTTCGACCCTTTTTGCACCGACTTTCGTGCAGTAACGAAACGGTCCGAAACGCACAAAAACATGAGTTTAGGGTCCAATTGATTAAATCGTGGGCGTTCATTTTGAAAAATGGCAACGCGACATCATTGCATGAAGTTTTGCACTAATTGCACCAGTTCGGCCCCATTTTGCACCGACATTCAGGCGGTAAAGAAACGGTCCAAACGCACTAAACTATGAGTTTAGGTTCCAATGGGGTGGATCGGGTGCGCACGCTTTGAAAACTTCCCACGCGACTTCGTTGCATGAACTTTTGCACTAATTGTACCAGTTCGACCCCGTTTTGTACTGACTTTCGTGCAGTAAGGAAATGGTCCGAAACGCAACAAAACATGTGTTTAGAATCCAATGGGGTGGATCGGAAGCGTTAATTTTGAAAAATTCCGACGCGACTTTGTTGCACGAACTTTTGCACTAATTGCACCAGTTCGGCCCCGTTTCGTACCGACTTTTGTGCAGTAAGTAAATGGTCCGAAACGCAACAAAACATGAGTTTAGGGTTCAATTGGGTGGATTGGGTGCATTCATTTTGGAAAATTCCGACGTGACTTTCTTGCATCAATATTTGCACTAATTGCACCAGTTCGGCCTGATTTCCATCGACTTTCTTGTAGTAACGAAACGGCCGAAACGCTCCAAAACATGAGTTTAGAGTCCAATGGGGTGGATTGGGTGCGTTCGTAGCGAAAAATTCTGATGCGACTTCATTGCACGAACCTTTGCACTAACTGCACTAGTTCGGCCCCATTTTGCACCAACTTTCACGCAGGCGAATCGGTCCGAAACACACCAAAACATGAGTTTAGGGTCCAATGGGTTTGATCGGGTGCGTTCGTTGCGAAAAATTCCGACACGACTTCATTGCACGAACTTTTGCACTAATTGCACCAGTTCGGCCCCGTTTTGCACCGACTTTCATGTAGTAACGAAACGGTCTGAAATGCACCAAAACATGTGTTTAGGGTCCAATGGGGTGGATCGGGTGCGTGATGAGGACATCAACACCAACGATACATCCACTCCGACACAAGTACCTATTGCTGGTCCTATTACTCGTGCTCGTGCGCATCAACTTAATCATCAGGTGAGTTCAAATCTAAGCTTATGTACATCATGTTTAGACCATAGAGACCCGTGTACTCTTGTTTTGCTTTGGAACCAAGGAGGCGACCGAAAGGGAAACGGATTCGCGCAGGCTGGATTTGGACTGCAGAACAGTACCAACTTGTGACGGACACCACGGTCGCATATGAACTCTTCTTTCAAACGGATCCGGCCTCATATCCATATCTATTACGAGTCGGCCGCAATCGTAAAATTAATACAGAGTTCTTTTCCGCACATGGTGCTGCGTCACCCTGTTTTAGCCTAATGGGACTAACCCCAAAATCCGCAGGCAGATCGAGCTTATATGCATTATCATTGACTTTCTCTAACACTTTAAATGGTCCATCAGCCCGAGGTAGCAATTTAGATTTTCTCAATTCAGGAAACCTTTCCTTTCTCAAATGCAGCCAAACTAAATCTCCAGGTTCAAACTTTAGTTCCTTCCTACCTTTATCACCAGCAATCTTGTATTTAGCATTCATGCGCTCTATGTTTTCTTTAGTTATTTCATGCAGTTTTAAAATCAATTCTGCACGCTTAGTAGCATCAAAATTCGGTTTTTCAGAAAATGGCAAAGGCATTAAATCAATAGGAGCATGAGGCAAGAAACCATATACAATCTGAAATGGGCACATCTTTGCAGTACAATGCAGCGATCGATTATAAGCGAATTCAATATGAGGCAAACAATCTTCCCACATCTTAATGTTCTTCTTTAAAACAGCCCTTAACATAGTAGACAAAGTTCTATTAACCACTTCAGTTTGACCATCAGTTTGCGGATAACATGTAGTAGAAAACAACAACATAGTTCCCAATTTAGCCCATAAAGTCTTCCAAAAATAACTAAGAAATTTAGCATCACGATCAGAAACAATTGTGTTGGGCACACCATGCAAACGAACAATTTCCCGAAAGAACAAATCAGCAATGTGAGAAGCATCATCAAATTTATGACATGGTATGAAATGGGCCATCTTAGAAAATCTATCAACAACCACAAACACACTATCACGTCCCTTCCTAGTCCTAGGCAATCCTAACACAAAATTCATAGAAATATCTTCCAAAGGAGCACTAGGAACAGGTAGAGGCAAATACAAATCGTGTGGATTCAATCGTGATTTAACCTTTTGACATGTCGTGCAGCGAGCAACAAATCTCTCCACATCTCTTCTCATCTTTGGCCAAAAGAAATGACCAGCAAGTATATCTTCCGTTTTCTTTGCTCCAAAATGCCCCATTAAGCCACCTCGATGCGCTTCCTGCAATAATAACAAGCGAACGGAGCTAGCTGGAATGCGTAGCTTGTTAGCTCTAAAGACAAACCCATCACTAACGATGAATTTGTTCCATCCCTTCCCCTCTTTACAATGCAGCAACACATCTTTAAAATCCGCATCATTAACATATTGATCTTTAATCGTTTCCAATCCAAATATTTTGTAATCAAGTTGGTTTAACAAGGTGTATCTCCTAGACAATGCATCAGCAATTATATTCTCTTTAACTTTCTTGTGCTTAATAACATAAGGAAAGGATTCAATAAATTCAACCCACTTAGCATGTCTATGGTTCAATTTTCCTTGACTGCGAATATGTTTTAAAGATTCATGATCTGAATGAATAACAAACTCTTTGGGCCATAGATAATGCTGCCATGTTTCTAATGTGCCAACAAGAGCATACAATTCCTTATCATAAGTAGAATAATTCAGAACAGGCCCGCTCAATTTTTCACTGAAATAAGCAACAGGTTTGCCTTCTTGTAACAAAACACCACCCAAACCAATGCCACTAGCATCACATTCAAGCTCAAAGGTTTTATTAAAACCAGGGAGTTGGAGGAGAGGTGCATGTGTCAACTTATCTTTCTGCGTGTTGAAGGAGTTCTCTTGTGTTTTACCCCAACTAAAAGGCACTCCCTTCTTTGTAAGCTCATTCAAAGGCGCGGCAATGGTGCTGAAGTCCTTCACAAAACGACGATAGAAACCAGCAAGTCCTAGGAAACTCCGCACTTGCGTGATAGCCTTCGGTATAGGCCATCCCTTTATAGCTTCCACCTTGGCTTGATCAACCTCGATTCCCTGTGGAGTCACGACATAGCCAAGAAAAGACACTCGATCGGTGCAAAAGGTACACTTCTCAAGGTTACCAAATAAACGTGCATCTCGTAAAGCATTAAAAACAGCACGTAAGTGATCAAGATGTTCATCGAAAGATTTGCTGTAAATCAATATATCATGAAGTAGACAACAACAAATTTCCCAATGAAAGCACGCAGAACCTCGTTCATTAATCTCATGAAAGTACTAGGTGCATTAGTTAACCCAAAAGGCATGACTAACCACTCATATAACCCGAACTTAGTTTTGAAAGCAGTTTTCCATTCATCTCCCAATTTCATACGAATCTGGTGGTACCCACTACGCAAATCAACTTTGGAAAACACAACAGCACCACTCAATTCATCAAGCATATCATCCAAACGTGGGATAGGGTGTCGATATCGAATTGTGATATTATTAATAGCCCTACAATCAACACACATATGCCATGTTCCATCCTTTTTAGGCACTAAAATAACCGGAACAGCACAAGGACTAAGAGACTCACGCACATAACCTTTGTCGAGTAGTTCTTGCACTTGTCGCTGAATTTCTTTAGTTTCTTCCGGATTTGTCCTGTATGGCGCACGGTTTGGTAACGATGCACTATGCCATGTTCCATCCTTTTTAGGCACTAAAATAACCGGAACAGCACAAGGACTAAGAGACTCACGCACATAACCTTTGTCGAGTAGTTCTTGCACTTGTCGCTGAATTTCTTTAGTTTCTTCCGGATTTGTCCTGTATGGCGCACGGTTTGGTAACGATGCACCAGGAATAAGGTCAATTTGGTGCTCAATCCCTCGTATTGGTGGCAGCCCCGCTGGTATCTCACTTGGGAACACATCAAAATACTCCTGCAAAAGGTTAGCAACAGCCGGGGGCAAAAAATGCTGCATATCGTGAACTGAAATCAAAGCATTCTTGCACACCAAAGCATAGGCAACAGAAGTGGAAGCAAAACGATTTTCTTATCATGATGTATAAGAGAATATTGATTTGATCTACCATGATGCATGCTATCGGTATCAAATTGCCATGGTCTACCTAGCAGAATATGACAAGCTTCCATACGCACAACATCGCATTCAACAACATCATGATATGAACCAATAGCGAAATTAATTCGTACCAATCTCGTTACCTTGAGCTTACCACTATTGTTGAGCCACCGAATGTGATATGGATGTGGGTGCGGTTTTGTTGTAAGTGCAAGCTACTCGACCATATCGCTGCTAGCCAAGTTGTTGCAGCTACCTCCATCAATTATCAAACGGCATGAACGCTCTTTGATAACACACTTTGTTTGGAACAGTGTATGCCGTTGATTTTGCTCCGCCTTTTCCATTTGTGCACTAACTACACGCTGCACAATGAGGCTCTCATAATGATCTGCATCCTCTGCACCAATCTGCTCTTCTTGTTGTTCCTCAGTACCTGCATGGTCAGCAGCAAGCAAAGCAAGTGTATCTTCATCAAAATCACTAGCAGAGGAATACCCACCATGTCCTTTGACCACCAAAACGCGCTTGTTAGGGCAGTCACGTTGCACGTGTCCAAAGCCCTTGCATCGATGGCACTGAATATCTCTTGTCCTTCCCGTGGAGGCAACCGAAGATGCACTCGTGGCTGGTTTCTGGACAGTCGTGGTTGCTGAATTTGTCGGGGGAGCACGTGTCTTATCGTTGGATGGAGCGGGTATTGTCGACCGACTCGGGAATGTAGAAGGTGCAGGAGCTCGTCCGGTCAATGAGGTAGATGTGCGCGGCTGCCATGATGAAGGTTTTCCTGCAGAAATATTAGTTCTTGTACTAGCACGTCGTCCCAGCACTTCCCTTTCAGCTTTACAAGCAAGATGGACAAACGGGTTACGTTAGTATAATATTTATAAGCAAGAATGTCCTGAATTTCTCGATTCAAACCTCCTAAAAATCTAGCCATAGCAGGTTCCTCATCCTCCACTAAATTACAACGCAACACACCCATTTGTAATTCCTGATAGTATTCTTCTACACTTTTATTACCCTGTCTCAATTGTTGCAATCTATGTAATAGATCACGCGCATAGTAAGAAGGAACAAATCTAGCCCGCATGACCCGTTTCAAAGCATCCCAGGTTTGTGGAATATTATTAGGATTTTTCTTAGCATGTTCTATCCACCAAACAGAGGCAAAATCAGTAAATTCACTAGTAGCAGCCCTAACACGTATATTCTCAGGAAATTCATGACATGCAAACTTTTGATCAACAGCAATTTCCCAAGTAATGTATGCATCAGGATCGTATTTTCCATCGAAAGAAGGTATCTTAAATTTTATTTTACTGAAAGCATCATCACTATTATGTACCTCACGTCGTCGATGTCCACCCATACCTCTCCGATTAGTTCGCAGTCGTCGGCGACTAGGAGCATCTTGGTCATCTAGTTCAGTATCAGCGACATAATCATCCCAATTATCCTCGACACGCTCATCCTTCTTGTTTTCTCCCTGATGCCCATTTGCAGTTCTGGCATGCATCTCATCAAAACGCCTCAAAAGAGCAGCAAGGCTTTGGTCAATATGAGCGACCGACGTCTCCAGCCTTGTAAGCTTGGTGTTGGTGGCAAGCTGCGTGGCCTCCAACTGCCCAATCTTATCATTTGATACCAGCATATCTTCAGCAAGCCCATCTACATGCCTCCTCATCTTATTTTCAAAATGTTGTATGATTCCCTTTGTACGAGGAGAGTGACCTAAACTCCCATCACCCTCTGATCCTGTCATGGTTAGATGAACAAAGGAAACACGAAAATAGGTGAAGAAATAAGATCCTACAACTAATGGGATGTAGCTACTGCAAGGCGCTCACACTCAACCTGTTACACAAGCTCTTACCAATTCTTACCTTGCTCAACAGGAGGGGACGGCAACCAACAAGTCTGCAACCATGGGATGAAGTGTATCGGTGCCGCAACAACAGGACCTGTCAAGCTGTAGTCGGATATATGGAGCTATAGGTGGGCTGAAGCAAGGATGAACTAGCACCACGTTAGTTACAAAAGCAAGCTGAAAAATCGTTCAACGGCGGTACTATGCTGGTCCTAGCCTAGACCGTGTTAGAGACGCGAGCCTGGACACAAATGAAGTCACGAGACACCACCGAAGAACAAAAAAGATGCACAAAGAACAGCCCCTTTTTCTTCCCCTCTTTTTCTTCTTCTTCTTTTTTTTTCCTTTCTTTTTTTTCCTTCTTTTTTTGTCTTTTTTTTTCTTTTTTTTTCAGGGGATCCTCAAAACTGATTATATAACCTAAAAGACTTCAAAAGAGCCACACAGCACACAAACTTTTCTCTCTCTCTCTCTCTCTGGAGTAAGCCGAGGCTATATGTATTCGTGAAAAGTTGTGGTTTGAGTAAGCCGAGACTACTTCTGCCTTTCTGGAGCGTTACAAAATATGCAGTACAAGTGCGAAAAGCAATGAAATTTTATAACACGGCGCAATAACCAATTGGGACTAGGAAATCGATCCCTACTCGAATCACAGCACCGCGTGCGATTCGGTCACAAACCAACACAGAATCTAACTCGGACTTGAACACGAATATGGACTCGGATTCCACCAACACGGAGTATGTATGGTAGCGCACGGTTGTGACTAGAACGTGACAAGAACTCGAAACTCTAAAGGACTAAAACTAAGACCAGCAACTCGACGCAACCGATGCAACCGAAAATTCAACAAGCCCTAACTAAGCAGTGCTAGCAAAGGCTCAAACGAGTTTATAGGACTGAAGGTAAACTAATCTACTATTTTTTTTGGCTTTTCTGGACTATAGGAAAAATAAAACAGCGAAGAATTAGAATTCTCTCACCGATAAACCTTGCTCTGATTACCAACTAATGGCGACCCGCTAGGGTTTGATTCCCGATCTTTCGATGAGAGGCGTGGATAACTCGATTGGTCGATGGAGGCGACGTTCACGGCCCGACTACAGCCTTCCAAGCTGCGCCTTAGCAACCGATACACCCCCTCCAATGGCTGTCGCGATCTTGTGGAGCGCGGCACCCGGCCACTAGGGCACTCGTCCTGCAAGCAATCGAAGAACTAGCAAGAACAAGTATGACAAGTACTGAATTTACTAGATATAAATGAAGGTTTCACACGCAATCTCAATAATGGTGGGGTTCCGAAGACAAGAAGACGGGCGGCTGATCCAGCACGCGCGCTTGCAAGCAAGTAGCGAAGGCTAAACTTGATCTAAACAAAACCCAAGCATCCTTGGCGGCGGCTAAGGGGTATAAGTACGTGGGAGGACGACCACAGGGGTGTTAGGGTCATACTCCAACCCTAGGACGCGTCCGTAATGGACTCAACTTGATACACGGCCCATTGGACCAAAACAGGGTGACGCAGCACCATGGGCAGAAACGGACTCTGTATTAATTTAACGATTGCGGCCGACTCGTAATAGATATGGCTATGAGGCCGGATCCGTTTGAAAGAAGACTTCATAAGCTTTCCACGAAGTACTTGAACGCCCCAATCCGAGTTTATATGCGACCGTGGTGTCCGTCACAAGTTGGTATTGTTCTGCAGTCCGAATCCAGCTTGCGCGAATCTGTTTCCCTTTCGGCCGCCTCCTTGGTTCCTAAGCAAAACAAGAGTACACGGGTCTCCATGGTCTAAACATGATGCACATGAGCTTAGATTTGAACTCACCTGATGATTAAGTTGATGCGCATGAGCACGAGTAATAGGACCAGCAATAGGTACTTGTGTCGGAGTGGATGTATCGTTGGTGTTGGTGTCCTCATCAAGTTCGGCCCCATTTTGCACCGACTTTCGTGTAGTAACGAAACGGTCTTAAATGCAACAAAACATGTGTTTAGAGTTCAATGGGGTGGATCGGGTGCGCTCGTTTTGAAAAATTTTGACGTGACTTCGTTGCATGAACTTTTGCACTAATTGCACCAGTTCGACCCATTTTGCAACGACATTCAGGTGGTAAAGAAACGGTCCAAAACGCACTAAAATATGTGTTTAGGTTCCAATGGGGTGGATCGGGTGCGTACACTTTGAAAACTTCCGACGCGACTTCGTTGCATGAACTTTTGCACTAATTGCACCAGTTCGATCCCGTTTTGTACCGACTTTCGTGCAGTAAGGAAATGGTCCGAAATGCAACAAAACATGTGTTTAGGGTCCAATGGGGTGGATCGGGTGCGTTAATTTTGAAAAATTCCGACGCGAGTTTGTTGCACGAACTTTTGCACTAATTGCACTAGTTCGGCCCCGTTTTGTACCGACTTTTGTGCAGTAAGTAAATGGTCCGAAACGCAATAAAACATTAATTTAGGGTCCAATAGGGTGGATTGGGTGCATTCATTTTGGAAAATTCCGACGTGACTTTATTGCACGAATATTTGCACTAATTGCAGCAGTTCGGCCTAATTTCCATCGACTTTCCGGTAGTAACGAAACGGCCGAAACGCTCCAAAACATGAGTTTAGGGTCATTTTGAAAAATTGCAACGCGACTTGGTTGCATGAACTTTTGCACCAATTGCACCAGCTCGGCCCGATTTCCATCGACTTTTGTGCAGTAATGAAACGGCCCAAACGCAACAAAACATGAGTTTAGGGTCCAATGGGGTGGATCGAGTGCGTCCGTTGCGAGAAATTCCGAAGCGACTTCGTTGCACGAACTTTTGCACTAAATGCATTAGTTTTCCCCCATTTTGCACCGACTTTCGTGCAAGCGAATCGGACCGAAACACACCAAAACATGAGTTTCAGGTCCAATGGGTTTGATCGGGTGCGTTTGTTGCGAAAAATTCCGACATGACTTCATTGCACGAACTTTTGCACTAATTGCATCAATTCGGCCCCGTTTTGCACCAACTTTCGTGTAGTAAGGAAACGGTCTGAAATGCACCAAAACATGTGTTTAGGGTCCAATGGGGTGGATCGGGTGCACTCGTTTTGACAAATTACGACCCGACTTTGTTGCACGAACTTTTGCACTAATTGCACCAGTTCGGCTCCATTTTGCACCGACATTCAGGCGGTAAAGAAACGGTCCAAAACGCACTAAAATATGTGTTTAGGTTCCAATGGGGTGGATTGGGTGCGCACGCTTTGAAAACTTCCCACGCGACTTCGTTGCATGTACTTTTGCAATAATTGCACCAGTTCGACCCCGTTTTGTACCGACTTTTGTGCAGTAAGGAAATGGTCCGAAACGCAACAAAATATGTGTTTAGGATCCAATGGAGTGGATCGGGTGTGTTAATTTTGAAAAATTCCGACGCGACTTTTTTGCACGAACTTTTGCACTAATTGCACCAGTTCGGCCCCGTTTCGTACTAACTTTTGTGCAGTAAGTAAATGGTCCGAAACGCAACAAAACATGAATTTAGGGTCCAATAGGGTGGATTGGGTGCATTCATTTTGGAAAATTCCGACGTGACTTTGTTGCATGAATATTTGCACTAATTGCACCAGTTCGGCCTGATTTCCATCGACTTTCCTGTAGTAACGAAACGGCCGAAATGCTCCAAAACATGAATTTAGGGTCCAATGGGGTGGATCGGGTGCGTTCGTTGCGAAAAATTCTGATGCGACTTCATTGCACGAACTTTTGCACTAGATGCACTAGTTCGGCCCCATTTTGCACCAACTTTGACGCAGGCGAATCGGTCCGAAACACACCAAAACATGAGTTTAGGGTCCAATGGGTTTGATCGGGTGGGTTCGTTGCGAAAAATTCCGACACGACTTCATTGCACGAACTTTTGCACTAATTGCACCAGTTCGGCCCCATTTTGCACCGACTTTCGTGTAGTAACGAAACGGTCTTAAATGCAACAAAACATGTGTTTAGAGTTCAATGGGGTGGATCGGGTGCGCTCATTTTGAAAAATTTCGACGTGACTTCGTTGCATGAACTTTTGCACTAATTGGACAAGTTCGACCCGTTTTGCACCGACTTTCGTGCAGTAACGAAATGGTACGAAACGCATGAAAACATGAGTTTAGGGTCCAATTGGATAAATCGGGTGCGTTCGTTGCGAAAAATTCCAATGCGACTTCGTTGCACGAACTTTTGCACTAACTGCACTAGTTTTCCCCCGTTTTGCACCGACTTTCGAGCAGGCGAATCTAACCGAAACACACTGAAACATGAGTTTCGGGTCCAATGGGTTTGATCGGGTGCGTTCGTTGAGAAAAATTCTGACACGACTTCATTGCACGAAGTTTTGCACTAATTGCACCAGTTCAGCCCCATTTTGCACCGACATTCAGGCGGTAAAGAAACGGTCCAAAATGCACTAAACTATGAGTTTAGGTTCCAATGGGGTGGATCGGGTGCGCACGCTTTGAAAACTTCCCACGCGACTTCGTTGCATGAACTTTTGCACTAATTGCACAAGTTCGACCCCATTTTGTACCGACTTTCGTGCAGTAAGGAAATGGTCCGAAATGCAGCAAAACATGTGTTTAGGGTCCAATGGTTTGGATCGGGTGCGTTAATTTTGAAAAATTCCGACGCGAGTTTGTTGCACGAACTTTTGCACTAATTACACTAGTTCGGCCCCGTTTTTTACCGACTTTTGTGCAGTAAGTAAATGGTCCGAAACGCAATAAAACATGAATTTAGGGTCCAATGGGTTGGATCGGGTGCATTCATTTTGGAAAATTCCGACGTGACTTTATTGCACGAACTTTTGCACTAATTGCACCAGTTCGGCCCCGTTTCGTACTGACTTTTGTGCAGTAAGTAAATGGTCCGAAACGCAACAAAACATGAATTTAGGGTCCAATAGGGTGGATTGGGTGCATTCATTTTGGAAAATTCCGACGTGACTTTGTTGCATGAATATTTGCACTAATTGCACCAGTTCGGCCTGATTTCCATCGACTTTCCTGTAGTAAAGAAACGGCCGAAACGCTCCTAAACATGAGTTTAGGGTCCAATGGGGTGGATCGGGTGCGTTCGTTGCGAAAAATTCCGATGCGACTTCATTGCACGAACTTTTGCACTAACTGCACTAGTTCGGCCCCATTTTGCACCAACTTTCACGCAGGCGAATCGGTCCGAAACACACCAAAACATGAGTTTAGGGTCCAATGGGTTTGATCGGGTGCGTTCGTTGCGAAAAATTCCGACACGACTTCATTGCACGAACTTTTGCACTAATCGCACCAGTTCGGCCCCATTTTGCACCGACTTTCGTGTAGTAACGAAACGGTCTTAAATGCAACAAAACATGTGTTTAGAGTTCAATGGGGTGGATCGGGTGCGCTCGTTTTGAAAAATTTCGACGTGACTTCGTTGCATGAACTTTTGCACTAATTGCACCAGTTCGACCCGTTTTGCACCGACTTTCGTGTAGTAACGAAACGGTACGAAACGCATGAAAACATGAGTTTAGGGTCCAATTGGATAAATCGGGTGCGTTCGTTGCGAAAAATTCCAATGCGACTTCGTTGCACGAACTTTTGCACTAACTGCACTAGTTTTCCCCCGTTTTGCACCAACTTTTGAGCAGGTGAATCTAACCAAAACACACCGAAACATGAGTTTTGGGTCCAATGGGTTTGATCGGGTGCGTTCGTTGCGAAAAATTCTGACACGACTTCATTGCACGAACTTTTGCACTAATTGCACTAGTTCGGCCCCGTTTTGTACCGACTTTCGTGTAGTAACGAAACGGTCTGAAATGCACCAAAACATGTGTTTAGGGTCCAATGGGGTGGATCGGGTGCGCTCGTTTTGAAAAATTCCGACGTGACTTCGTTGCATGAAATTTTGCACTAATTGCACCAGTTCGACCCGTTTTGCACCGACTTTCGTGCAGTAACGAAACGGTCCGAAACGCACAAAAACATGAGTTTAGGGTCCAATTGATTAAATCGTGGGCGTTCATTTTGAAAAATGGCAACGCGACATCATTGCATGAAGTTTTGCACTAATTGCACCAGTTCGGCCCCATTTTGCACCGACATTCAGGCGGTAAAGAAACGGTCCAAACGCACTAAACTATGAGTTTAGGTTCCAATGGGGTGGATCGGGTGCGCACGCTTTGAAAACTTCCCACGCGACTTCGTTGCATGAACTTTTGCACTAATTGTACCAGTTCGACCCCGTTTTGTACCGACTTTCGTGCAGTAAGGAAATGGTCCGAAACGCAACAAAACATGTGTTTAGAATCCAATGGGGTGGATCGGAAGCGTTAATTTTGAAAAATTCCGACGCGACTTTGTTGCACGAACTTTTGCACTAATTGCACCAGTTCGGCCCCGTTTCGTACCGACTTTTGTGCAGTAAGTAAATGGTCCGAAACGCAACAAAACATGAGTTTAGGGTTCAATTGGGTGGATTGGGTGCATTCATTTTGGAAAATTCCGACGTGACTTTCTTGCATCAATATTTGCACTAATTGCACCAGTTCGGCCTGATTTCCATCGACTTTCTTGTAGTAACGAAACGGCCGAAACGCTCCAAAACATGAGTTTAGAGTCCAATGGGGTGGATTGGGTGCGTTCGTAGCGAAAAATTCTGATGCGACTTCATTGCACGAACCTTTGCACTAACTGCACTAGTTCGGCCCCATTTTGCACCAACTTTCACGCAGGCGAATCGGTCCGAAACACACCAAAACATGAGTTTAGGGTCCAATGGGTTTGATCGGGTGCGTTCGTTGCGAAAAATTCCGACACGACTTCATTGCACGAACTTTTGCACTAATTGCACCAGTTCGGCCCCGTTTTGCACCGACTTTCATGTAGTAACGAAACGGTCTGAAATGCACCAAAACATGTGTTTAGGGTCCAATGGGGTGGATCGGGTGCGTGATGAGGACATCAACACCAACGATACATCCACTCCGACACAAGTACCTATTGCTGGTCCTATTACTCGTGCTCGTGCGCATCAACTTAATCATCAGGTGAGTTCAAATCTAAGCTTATGTACATCATGTTTAGACCATAGAGACCCGTGTACTCTTGTTTTGCTTTGGAACCAAGGAGGCGACCGAAAGGGAAACGGATTCGCGCAGGCTGGATTTGGACTGCAGAACAGTACCAACTTGTGACGGACACCACGGTCGCATATGAACTCTTCTTTCAAACGGATCCGGCCTCATATCCATATCTATTACGAGTCGGCCGCAATCGTAAAATTAATACAGAGTTCTTTTCTGCACATGGTGCTGCGTCACCCTGTTTTAGCCTAATGGGACTAACCCCAAAATCCGCAGGCAGATCGAGCTTATATGCATTATCATTGACTTTCTCTAACACTTTAAATGGTCCATCAGCCCGAGGTAGCAATTTAGATTTTCTCAATTCAGGAAACCTTTCCTTTCTCAAATGCAGCCAAACTAAATCTCCAGGTTCAAACTTTAGTTCCTTCCTACCTTTATCACCAGCAATCTTGTATTTAGCATTCATGCGCTCTATGTTTTCTTTAGTTATTTCATGCAGTTTTAAAATCAATTCTGCACGCTTAGTAGCATCAAAATTCGGTTTTTCAGAAAATGGCAAAGGCATTAAATCAATAGGAGCATGAGGCAAGAAACCATATACAATCTGAAATGGGCACATCTTTGCAGTACAATGCAGCGATCGATTATAAGCGAATTCAATATGAGGCAAACAATCTTCCCACATCTTAATGTTCTTCTTTAAAACAGCCCTTAACATAGTAGACAAAGTTCTATTAACCACTTCAGTTTGACCATCAGTTTGCGGATAACATGTAGTAGAAAACAACAACATAGTTCCCAATTTAGCCCATAAAGTCTTCCAAAAATAACTAAGAAATTTAGCATCACGATCAGAAACAATTGTGTTGGGCACACCATGCAAACGAACAATTTCCCGAAAGAACAAATCAGCAATGTGAGAAGCATCATCAAATTTATGACATGGTATGAAATGGGCCATCTTAGAAAATCTATCAACAACCACAAACACACTATCACGTCCCTTCCTAGTCCTAGGCAATCCTAACACAAAATTCATAGAAATATCTTCCAAAGGAGCACTAGGAACAGGTAGAGGCAAATACAAATCGTGTGGATTCAATCGTGATTTAACCTTTTGACATGTCGTGCAGCGAGCAACAAATCTCTCCACATCTCTTCTCATCTTTGGCCAAAAGAAATGACCAGCAAGTATATCTTCCATTTTCTTTGCTCCAAAATGCCCCATTAAGCCACCTCGATGCGCTTCCTGCAATAATAACAAGCGAACGGAGCTAGCTGGAATGCGTAGCTTGTTAGCTCTAAAGACAAACCCATCACTAACGATGAATTTGTTCCATCCCTTCCCCTCTTTACAATGCAGCAACACATCTTTAAAATCCGCATCATTAACATATTGATCTTTAATCGTTTCCAATCCAAATATTTTGTAATCAAGTTGGTTTAACAAGGTGTATCTCCTAGACAATGCATCAGCAATTATATTCTCTTTAACTTTCTTGTGCTTAATAACATAAGGAAAGGATTCAATAAATTCAACCCACTTAGCATGTCTATGGTTCAATTTTCCTTGACTGCGAATATGTTTTAAAGATTCATGATCTGAATGAATAACAAACTCTTTGGGCCATAGATAATGCTGCCATGTTTCTAATGTGCCAACAAGAGCATACAATTCCTTATCATAAGTAGAATAATTCAGAACAGGCCCGCTCAATTTTTCACTGAAATAAGCAACAGGTTTGCCTTCTTGTAACAAAACACCACCCAAACCAATGCCACTAGCATCACATTCAAGCTCAAAGGTTTTATTAAAACCAGGGAGTTGGAGGAGAGGTGCATGTGTCAACTTATCTTTCTGCGTGTTGAAGGAGTTCTCTTGTGTTTTACCCCAACTAAAAGGCACTCCCTTCTTTGTAAGCTCATTCAAAGGCGCGGCAATGGTGCTGAAGTCCTTCACAAAACGACGATAGAAACCAGCAAGTCCTAGGAAACTCCGCACTTGCGTGATAGCCTTCGGTATAGGCCATCCCTTTATAGCTTCCACCTTGGCTTGATCAACCTCGATTCCCTGTGGAGTCACGACATAGCCAAGAAAAGACACTCGATCGGTGCAAAAGGTACACTTCTCAAGGTTACCAAATAAACGTGCATCTCGTAAAGCATTAAAAACAGCACGTAAGTGATCAAGATGTTCATCGAAAGATTTGCTGTAAATCAATATATCATGAAGTAGACAACAACAAATTTCCCAATGAAAGCACGCAGAACCTCGTTCATTAATCTCATGAAAGTACTAGGTGCATTAGTTAACCCAAAAGGCATGACTAACCACTCATATAACCCGAACTTAGTTTTGAAAGCAGTTTTCCATTCATCTCCCAATTTCATACGAATCTGGTGGTACCCACTACGCAAATCAACTTTGGAAAACACAACAGCACCACTCAATTCATCAAGCATATCATCCAAACGTGGGATAGGGTGTCGATATCGAATTGTGATATTATTAATAGCCCTACAATCAACACACATATGCCATGTTCCATCCTTTTTAGGCACTAAAATAACCGGAACAGCACAAGGACTAAGAGACTCACGCACATAACCTTTGTCGAGTAGTTCTTGCACTTGTCGCTGAATTTCTTTAGTTTCTTCCGGATTTGTCCTGTATGGCGCACGGTTTGGTAACGATGCACTATGCCATGTTCCATCCTTTTTAGGCACTAAAATAACCGGAACAGCACAAGGACTAAGAGACTCACGCACATAACCTTTGTCGAGTAGTTCTTGCACTTGTCGCTGAATTTCTTTAGTTTCTTCCGGATTTGTCCTGTATGGCGCACGGTTTGGTAACGATGCACCAGGAATAAGGTCAATTTGGTGCTCAATCCCTCGTATTGGTGGCAGCCCCGCTGGTATCTCACTTGGGAACACATCAAAATACTCCTGCAAAAGGTTAGCAACAGCCGGGGGCAAAAAATGCTGCATATCGTGAACTGAAATCAAAGCATTCTTGCACACCAAAGCATAGGCAACAGAAGTGGAAGCAAAACGATTTTCTTATCATGATGTATAAGAGAATATTGATTTGATCTACCATGATGCATGCTATCGGTATCAAATTGCCATGGTCTACCTAGCAGAATATGACAAGCTTCCATACGCACAACATCGCATTCAACAACATCATGATATGAACCAATAGCGAAATTAATTCGTACCAATCTCGTTACCTTGAGCTTACCACTATTGTTGAGCCACCGAATGTGATATGGATGTGGGTGCGGTTTTGTTGTAAGTGCAAGCTACTCGACCATATCGCTGCTAGCCAAGTTGTTGCAGCTACCTCCATCAATTATCAAACGGCATGAACGCTCTTTGATAACACACTTTGTTTGGAACAGTGTATGCCGTTGATTTTGCTCCGCCTTTTCCATTTGTGCACTAACTACACGCTGCACAATGAGGCTCTCATAATGATCTGCATCCTCTGCACCAATCTGCTCTTCTTGTTGTTCCTCAGTACCTGCATGGTCAGCAGCAAGCAAAGCAAGTGTATCTTCATCAAAATCACTAGCAGAGGAATACCCACCATGTCCTTTGACCACCAAAACGCGCTTGTTAGGGCAGTCACGTTGCACGTGTCCAAAGCCCTTGCATCGATGGCACTGAATATCTCTTGTCCTTCCCGTGGAGGCAACCGAAGATGCACTCGTGGCTGGTTTCTGGACAGTCGTGGTTGCTGAATTTGTCGGGGGAGCACGTGTCTTATCGTTGGATGGAGCGGGTATTGTCGACCGACTCGGGAATGTAGAAGGTGCAGGAGCTCGTCCGGTCAATGAGGTAGATGTGCGCGGCTGCCATGATGAAGGTTTTCCTGCAGAAATATTAGTTCTTGTACTAGCACGTCGTCCCAGCACTTCCCTTTCAGCTTTACAAGCAAGATGGACAAACGGGTTACGTTAGTATAATATTTATAAGCAAGAATGTCCTGAATTTCTCGATTCAAACCTCCTAAAAATCTAGCCATAGCAGGTTCCTCATCCTCCACTAAATTACAACGCAACACACCCATTTGTAATTCCTGATAGTATTCTTCTACACTTTTATTACCCTGTCTCAATTGTTGCAATCTATGTAATAGATCACGCGCATAGTAAGAAGGAACAAATCTAGCCCGCATGACCCGTTTCAAAGCATCCCAGGTTTGTGGAATATTATTAGGATTTTTCTTAGCATGTTCTATCCACCAAACAGAGGCAAAATCAGTAAATTCACTAGTAGCAGCCCTAACACGTATATTCTCAGGAAATTCATGACATGCAAACTTTTGATCAACAGCAATTTCCCAAGTAATGTATGCATCAGGATCGTATTTTCCATCGAAAGAAGGTATCTTAAATTTTATTTTACTGAAAGCATCATCACTATTATGTACCTCACGTCGTCGATGTCCACCCATACCTCTCCGATTAGTTCGCAGTCGTCGGCGACTAGGAGCATCTTGGTCATCTAGTTCAGTATCAGCGACATAATCATCCCAATTATCCTCGACACGCTCATCCTTCTTGTTTTCTCCCTCATGCCCATTTGCAGTTCTGGCATGCATCTCATCAAAACGCCTCAAAAGAGCAGCAAGGCTTTGGTCAATATGAGCGACCGACGTCTCCAGCCTTGTAAGCTTGGTGTTGGTGGCAAGCTGCGTGGCCTCCAACTGCCCAATCTTATCATTTGATACCAGCATATCTTCAGCAAGCCCATCTACATGCCTCCTCATCTTATTTTCAAAATGTTGTATGATTCCCTTTGTACGAGGAGAGTGACCTAAACTCCCATCACCCTCTGATCCTGTCATGGTTAGATGAACAAAGGAAACACGAAAATAGGTGAAGAAATAAGATCCTACAACTAATGGGATGTAGCTACTGCAAGGCGCTCACACTCAACCTGTTACACAAGCTCTTACCAATTCTTACCTTGCTCAACAGGAGGGGACGGCAACCAACAAGTCTGCAACCATGGGATGAAGTGTATCGGTGCCGCAACAACAGGACCTGTCAAGCTGTAGTCGGATATATGGAGCTATAGGTGGGCTGAAGCAAGGATGAACTAGCACCACGTTAGTTACAAAAGCAAGCTGAAAAATCGTTCAACGGCGGTACTATGCTGGTCCTAGCCTAGACCGTGTTAGAGACGCGAGCCTGGACACAAATGAAGTCACGAGACACCACCGAAGAACAAAAAAGATGCACAAAGAACAGCCCCTTTTTCTTCCCCTCTTTTTCTTCTTCTTCTTTTTTTTTCCTTTCTTTTTTTTCCTTCTTTTTTTGTCTTTTTTTTTCTTTTTTTTTCAGGGGATCCTCAAAACTGATTATATAACCTAAAAGACTTCAAAAGAGCCACACAGCACACAAACTTTTCTCTCTCTCTCTCTCTCTGGAGTAAGCCGAGGCTATATGTATTCGTGAAAAGTTGTGGTTTGAGTAAGCCGAGACTACTTCTGCCTTTCTGGAGCGTTACAAAATATGCAGTACAAGTGCGAAAAGCAATGAAATTTTATAACACGGCGCAATAACCAATTGGGACTAGGAAATCGATCCCTACTCGAATCACAGCACCGCGTGCGATTCGGTCACAAACCAACACAGAATCTAACTCGGACTTGAACACGAATATGGACTCGGATTCCACCAACACGGAGTATGTATGGTAGCGCACGGTTGTGACTAGAACGTGACAAGAACTCGAAACTCTAAAGGACTAAAACTAAGACCAGCAACTCGACGCAACCGATGCAACCGAAAATTCAACAAGCCCTAACTAAGCAGTGCTAGCAAAGGCTCAAACGAGTTTATAGGACTGAAGGTAAACTAATCTACTATTTTTTTTGGCTTTTCTGGACTATAGGAAAAATAAAACAGCGAAGAATTAGAATTCTCTCACCGATAAACCTTGCTCTGATTACCAACTAATGGCGACCCGCTAGGGTTTGATTCCCGATCTTTCGATGAGAGGCGTGGATAACTCGATTGGTCGATGGAGGCGACGTTCACGGCCCGACTACAGCCTTCCAAGCTGCGCCTTAGCAACCGATACACCCCCTCCAATGGCTGTCGCGATCTTGTGGAGCGCGGCACCCGGCCACTAGGGCACTCGTCCTGCAAGCAATCGAAGAACTAGCAAGAACAAGTATGACAAGTACTGAATTTACTAGATATAAATGAAGGTTTCACACGCAATCTCAATAATGGTGGGGTTCCGAAGACAAGAAGACGGGCGGCTGATCCAGCACGCGCGCTTGCAAGCAAGTAGCGAAGGCTAAACTTGATCTAAACAAAACCCAAGCATCCTTGGCGGCGGCTAAGGGGTATAAGTACGTGGGAGGACGACCACAGGGGTGTTAGGGTCATACTCCAACCCTAGGACGCGTCCGTAATGGACTCAACTTGATACACGGCCCATTGGACCAAAACAGGGTGACGCAGCACCATGGGCAGAAACGGACTCTGTATTAATTTAACGATTGCGGCCGACTCGTAATAGATATGGCTATGAGGCCGGATCCGTTTGAAAGAAGACTTCATAAGCTTTCCACGAAGTACTTGAACGCCCCAATCCGAGTTTATATGCGACCGTGGTGTCCGTCACAAGTTGGTATTGTTCTGCAGTCCGAATCCAGCTTGCGCGAATCTGTTTCCCTTTCGGCCGCCTCCTTGGTTCCTAAGCAAAACAAGAGTACACGGGTCTCCATGGTCTAAACATGATGCACATGAGCTTAGATTTGAACTCACCTGATGATTAAGTTGATGCGCATGAGCACGAGTAATAGGACCAGCAATAGGTACTTGTGTCGGAGTGGATGTATCGTTGGTGTTGGTGTCCTCATCAAGTTCGGCCCCATTTTGCACCGACTTTCGTGTAGTAACGAAACGGTCTTAAATGCAACAAAACATGTGTTTAGAGTTCAATGGGGTGGATCGGGTGCGCTCGTTTTGAAAAATTTTGACGTGACTTCGTTGCATGAACTTTTGCACTAATTGCACCAGTTCGACCCATTTTGCAACGACATTCAGGTGGTAAAGAAACGGTCCAAAACGCACTAAAATATGTGTTTAGGTTCCAATGGGGTGGATCGGGTGCGTACACTTTGAAAACTTCCGACGCGACTTCGTTGCATGAACTTTTGCACTAATTGCACCAGTTCGATCCCGTTTTGTACCGACTTTCGTGCAGTAAGGAAATGGTCCGAAATGCAACAAAACATGTGTTTAGGGTCCAATGGGGTGGATCGGGTGCGTTAATTTTGAAAAATTCCGACGCGAGTTTGTTGCACGAACTTTTGCACTAATTGCACTAGTTCGGCCCCGTTTTGTACCGACTTTTGTGCAGTAAGTAAATGGTCCGAAACGCAATAAAACATTAATTTAGGGTCCAATAGGGTGGATTGGGTGCATTCATTTTGGAAAATTCCGACGTGACTTTATTGCACGAATATTTGCACTAATTGCAGCAGTTCGGCCTAATTTCCATCGACTTTCCGGTAGTAACGAAACGGCCGAAACGCTCCAAAACATGAGTTTAGGGTCATTTTGAAAAATTGCAACGCGACTTGGTTGCATGAACTTTTGCACCAATTGCACCAGCTCGGCCCGATTTCCATCGACTTTTGTGCAGTAATGAAACGGCCCAAACGCAACAAAACATGAGTTTAGGGTCCAATGGGGTGGATCGAGTGCGTCCGTTGCGAGAAATTCCGAAGCGACTTCGTTGCACGAACTTTTGCACTAAATGCATTAGTTTTCCCCCATTTTGCACCGACTTTCGTGCAAGCGAATCGGACCGAAACACACCAAAACATGAGTTTCAGGTCCAATGGGTTTGATCGGGTGCGTTTGTTGCGAAAAATTCCGACATGACTTCATTGCACGAACTTTTGCACTAATTGCATCAATTCGGCCCCGTTTTGCACCAACTTTCGTGTAGTAAGGAAACGGTCTGAAATGCACCAAAACATGTGTTTAGGGTCCAATGGGGTGGATCGGGTGCACTCGTTTTGACAAATTACGACCCGACTTTGTTGCACGAACTTTTGCACTAATTGCACCAGTTCGGCTCCATTTTGCACCGACATTCAGGCGGTAAAGAAACGGTCCAAAACGCACTAAAATATGTGTTTAGGTTCCAATGGGGTGGATTGGGTGCGCACGCTTTGAAAACTTCCCACGCGACTTCGTTGCATGTACTTTTGCAATAATTGCACCAGTTCGACCCCGTTTTGTACCGACTTTTGTGCAGTAAGGAAATGGTCCGAAACGCAACAAAATATGTGTTTAGGATCCAATGGAGTGGATCGGGTGTGTTAATTTTGAAAAATTCCGACGCGACTTTTTTGCACGAACTTTTGCACTAATTGCACCAGTTCGGCCCCGTTTCGTACTAACTTTTGTGCAGTAAGTAAATGGTCCGAAACGCAACAAAACATGAATTTAGGGTCCAATAGGGTGGATTGGGTGCATTCATTTTGGAAAATTCCGACGTGACTTTGTTGCATGAATATTTGCACTAATTGCACCAGTTCGGCCTGATTTCCATCGACTTTCCTGTAGTAACGAAACGGCCGAAATGCTCCAAAACATGAATTTAGGGTCCAATGGGGTGGATCGGGTGCGTTCGTTGCGAAAAATTCTGATGCGACTTCATTGCACGAACTTTTGCACTAGATGCACTAGTTCGGCCCCATTTTGCACCAACTTTGACGCAGGCGAATCGGTCCGAAACACACCAAAACATGAGTTTAGGGTCCAATGGGTTTGATCGGGTGGGTTCGTTGCGAAAAATTCCGACACGACTTCATTGCACGAACTTTTGCACTAATTGCACCAGTTCGGCCCCATTTTGCACCGACTTTCGTGTAGTAACGAAACGGTCTTAAATGCAACAAAACATGTGTTTAGAGTTCAATGGGGTGGATCGGGTGCGCTCATTTTGAAAAATTTCGACGTGACTTCGTTGCATGAACTTTTGCACTAATTGGACAAGTTCGACCCGTTTTGCACCGACTTTCGTGCAGTAACGAAATGGTACGAAACGCATGAAAACATGAGTTTAGGGTCCAATTGGATAAATCGGGTGCGTTCGTTGCGAAAAATTCCAATGCGACTTCGTTGCACGAACTTTTGCACTAACTGCACTAGTTTTCCCCCGTTTTGCACCGACTTTCGAGCAGGCGAATCTAACCGAAACACACCGAAACATGAGTTTCGGGTCCAATGGGTTTGATCGGGTGCGTTCGTTGCGAAAAATTCTGACACGACTTCATTGCACGAAGTTTTGCACTAATTGCACCAGTTCAGCCCCATTTTGCACCGACATTCAGGCGGTAAAGAAACGGTCCAAAATGCACTAAACTATGAGTTTAGGTTCCAATGGGGTGGATCGGGTGCGCACGCTTTGAAAACTTCCCACGCGACTTCGTTGCATGAACTTTTGCACTAATTGCACAAGTTCGACCCCATTTTGTACCGACTTTCGTGCAGTAAGGAAATGGTCCGAAATGCAGCAAAACATGTGTTTAGGGTCCAATGGTTTGGATCGGGTGCGTTAATTTTGAAAAATTCCGACGCGAGTTTGTTGCACGAACTTTTGCACTAATTACACTAGTTCGGCCCCGTTTTTTACCGACTTTTGTGCAGTAAGTAAATGGTCCGAAACGCAATAAAACATGAATTTAGGGTCCAATGGGTTGGATCGGGTGCATTCATTTTGGAAAATTCCGACGTGACTTTATTGCACGAACTTTTGCACTAATTGCACCAGTTCGGCCCCGTTTCGTACTGACTTTTGTGCAGTAAGTAAATGGTCCGAAACGCAACAAAACATGAATTTAGGGTCCAATAGGGTGGATTGGGTGCATTCATTTTGGAAAATTCCGACGTGACTTTGTTGCATGAATATTTGCACTAATTGCACCAGTTCGGCCTGATTTCCATCGACTTTCCTGTAGTAAAGAAACGGCCGAAACGCTCCTAAACATGAGTTTAGGGTCCAATGGGGTGGATCGGGTGCGTTCGTTGCGAAAAATTCCGATGCGACTTCATTGCACGAACTTTTGCACTAACTGCACTAGTTCGGCCCCATTTTGCACCAACTTTCACGCAGGCGAATCGGTCCGAAACACACCAAAACATGAGTTTAGGGTCCAATGGGTTTGATCGGGTGCGTTCGTTGCGAAAAATTCCGACACGACTTCATTGCACGAACTTTTGCACTAATCGCACCAGTTCGGCCCCATTTTGCACCGACTTTCGTGTAGTAACGAAACGGTCTTAAATGCAACAAAACATGTGTTTAGAGTTCAATGGGGTGGATCGGGTGCGCTCGTTTTGAAAAATTTCGACGTGACTTCGTTGCATGAACTTTTGCACTAATTGCACCAGTTCGACCCGTTTTGCACCGACTTTCGTGTAGTAACGAAACGGTACGAAACGCATGAAAACATGAGTTTAGGGTCCAATTGGATAAATCGGGTGCGTTCGTTGCGAAAAATTCCAATGCGACTTCGTTGCACGAACTTTTGCACTAACTGCACTAGTTTTCCCCCGTTTTGCACCAACTTTTGAGCAGGTGAATCTAACCAAAACACACCGAAACATGAGTTTTGGGTCCAATGGGTTTGATCGGGTGCGTTCGTTGCGAAAAATTCTGACACGACTTCATTGCACGAACTTTTGCACTAATTGCACTAGTTCGGCCCCGTTTTGTACCGACTTTCGTGTAGTAACGAAACGGTCTGAAATGCACCAAAACATGTGTTTAGGGTCCAATGGGGTGGATCGGGTGCGCTCGTTTTGAAAAATTCCGACGTGACTTCGTTGCATGAAATTTTGCACTAATTGCACCAGTTCGACCCGTTTTGCACCGACTTTCGTGCAGTAACGAAACGGTCCGAAACGCACAAAAACATGAGTTTAGGGTCCAATTGATTAAATCGTGGGCGTTCATTTTGAAAAATGGCAACGCGACATCATTGCATGAAGTTTTGCACTAATTGCACCAGTTCGGCCCCATTTTGCACCGACATTCAGGCGGTAAAGAAACGGTCCAAACGCACTAAACTATGAGTTTAGGTTCCAATGGGGTGGATCGGGTGCGCACGCTTTGAAAACTTCCCACGCGACTTCGTTGCATGAACTTTTGCACTAATTGTACCAGTTCGACCCCGTTTTGTACCGACTTTCGTGCAGTAAGGAAATGGTCCGAAACGCAACAAAACATGTGTTTAGAATCCAATGGGGTGGATCGGAAGCGTTAATTTTGAAAAATTCCGACGCGACTTTGTTGCACGAACTTTTGCACTAATTGCACCAGTTCGGCCCCGTTTCGTACCGACTTTTGTGCAGTAAGTAAATGGTCCGAAACGCAACAAAACATGAGTTTAGGGTTCAATTGGGTGGATTGGGTGCATTCATTTTGGAAAATTCCGACGTGACTTTCTTGCATCAATATTTGCACTAATTGCACCAGTTCGGCCTGATTTCCATCGACTTTCTTGTAGTAACGAAACGGCCGAAACGCTCCAAAACATGAGTTTAGAGTCCAATGGGGTGGATTGGGTGCGTTCGTAGCGAAAAATTCTGATGCGACTTCATTGCACGAACCTTTGCACTAACTGCACTAGTTCGGCCCCATTTTGCACCAACTTTCACGCAGGCGAATCGGTCCGAAACACACCAAAACATGAGTTTAGGGTCCAATGGGTTTGATCGGGTGCGTTCGTTGCGAAAAATTCCGACACGACTTCATTGCACGAACTTTTGCACTAATTGCACCAGTTCGGCCCCGTTTTGCACCGACTTTCATGTAGTAACGAAACGGTCTGAAATGCACCAAAACATGTGTTTAGGGTCCAATGGGGTGGATCGGGTGCGTGATGAGGACATCAACACCAACGATACATCCACTCCGACACAAGTACCTATTGCTGGTCCTATTACTCGTGCTCGTGCGCATCAACTTAATCATCAGGTGAGTTCAAATCTAAGCTTATGTACATCATGTTTAGACCATAGAGACCCGTGTACTCTTGTTTTGCTTTGGAACCAAGGAGGCGACCGAAAGGGAAACGGATTCGCGCAGGCTGGATTTGGACTGCAGAACAGTACCAACTTGTGACGGACACCACGGTCGCATATGAACTCTTCTTTCAAACGGATCCGGCCTCATATCCATATCTATTACGAGTCGGCCGCAATCGTAAAATTAATACAGAGTTCTTTTCTGCACATGGTGCTGCGTCACCCTGTTTTAGCCTAATGGGACTAACCCCAAAATCCGCAGGCAGATCGAGCTTATATGCATTATCATTGACTTTCTCTAACACTTTAAATGGTCCATCAGCCCGAGGTAGCAATTTAGATTTTCTCAATTCAGGAAACCTTTCCTTTCTCAAATGCAGCCAAACTAAATCTCCAGGTTCAAACTTTAGTTCCTTCCTACCTTTATCACCAGCAATCTTGTATTTAGCATTCATGCGCTCTATGTTTTCTTTAGTTATTTCATGCAGTTTTAAAATCAATTCTGCACGCTTAGTAGCATCAAAATTCGGTTTTTCAGAAAATGGCAAAGGCATTAAATCAATAGGAGCATGAGGCAAGAAACCATATACAATCTGAAATGGGCACATCTTTGCAGTACAATGCAGCGATCGATTATAAGCGAATTCAATATGAGGCAAACAATCTTCCCACATCTTAATGTTCTTCTTTAAAACAGCCCTTAACATAGTAGACAAAGTTCTATTAACCACTTCAGTTTGACCATCAGTTTGCGGATAACATGTAGTAGAAAACAACAACATAGTTCCCAATTTAGCCCATAAAGTCTTCCAAAAATAACTAAGAAATTTAGCATCACGATCAGAAACAATTGTGTTGGGCACACCATGCAAACGAACAATTTCCCGAAAGAACAAATCAGCAATGTGAGAAGCATCATCAAATTTATGACATGGTATGAAATGGGCCATCTTAGAAAATCTATCAACAACCACAAACACACTATCACGTCCCTTCCTAGTCCTAGGCAATCCTAACACAAAATTCATAGAAATATCTTCCAAAGGAGCACTAGGAACAGGTAGAGGCAAATACAAATCGTGTGGATTCAATCGTGATTTAACCTTTTGACATGTCGTGCAGCGAGCAACAAATCTCTCCACATCTCTTCTCATCTTTGGCCAAAAGAAATGACCAGCAAGTATATCTTCCATTTTCTTTGCTCCAAAATGCCCCATTAAGCCACCTCGATGCGCTTCCTGCAATAATAACAAGCGAACGGAGCTAGCTGGAATGCGTAGCTTGTTAGCTCTAAAGACAAACCCATCACTAACGATGAATTTGTTCCATCCCTTCCCCTCTTTACAATGCAGCAACACATCTTTAAAATCCGCATCATTAACATATTGATCTTTAATCGTTTCCAATCCAAATATTTTGTAATCAAGTTGGTTTAACAAGGTGTATCTCCTAGACAATGCATCAGCAATTATATTCTCTTTAACTTTCTTGTGCTTAATAACATAAGGAAAGGATTCAATAAATTCAACCCACTTAGCATGTCTATGGTTCAATTTTCCTTGACTGCGAATATGTTTTAAAGATTCATGATCTGAATGAATAACAAACTCTTTGGGCCATAGATAATGCTGCCATGTTTCTAATGTGCCAACAAGAGCATACAATTCCTTATCATAAGTAGAATAATTCAGAACAGGCCCGCTCAATTTTTCACTGAAATAAGCAACAGGTTTGCCTTCTTGTAACAAAACACCACCCAAACCAATGCCACTAGCATCACATTCAAGCTCAAAGGTTTTATTAAAACCAGGGAGTTGGAGGAGAGGTGCATGTGTCAACTTATCTTTCTGCGTGTTGAAGGAGTTCTCTTGTGTTTTACCCCAACTAAAAGGCACTCCCTTCTTTGTAAGCTCATTCAAAGGCGCGGCAATGGTGCTGAAGTCCTTCACAAAACGACGATAGAAACCAGCAAGTCCTAGGAAACTCCGCACTTGCGTGATAGCCTTCGGTATAGGCCATCCCTTTATAGCTTCCACCTTGGCTTGATCAACCTCGATTCCCTGTGGAGTCACGACATAGCCAAGAAAAGACACTCGATCGGTGCAAAAGGTACACTTCTCAAGGTTACCAAATAAACGTGCATCTCGTAAAGCATTAAAAACAGCACGTAAGTGATCAAGATGTTCATCGAAAGATTTGCTGTAAATCAATATATCATGAAGTAGACAACAACAAATTTCCCAATGAAAGCACGCAGAACCTCGTTCATTAATCTCATGAAAGTACTAGGTGCATTAGTTAACCCAAAAGGCATGACTAACCACTCATATAACCCGAACTTAGTTTTGAAAGCAGTTTTCCATTCATCTCCCAATTTCATACGAATCTGGTGGTACCCACTACGCAAATCAACTTTGGAAAACACAACAGCACCACTCAATTCATCAAGCATATCATCCAAACGTGGGATAGGGTGTCGATATCGAATTGTGATATTATTAATAGCCCTACAATCAACACACATATGCCATGTTCCATCCTTTTTAGGCACTAAAATAACCGGAACAGCACAAGGACTAAGAGACTCACGCACATAACCTTTGTCGAGTAGTTCTTGCACTTGTCGCTGAATTTCTTTAGTTTCTTCCGGATTTGTCCTGTATGGCGCACGGTTTGGTAACGATGCACTATGCCATGTTCCATCCTTTTTAGGCACTAAAATAACCGGAACAGCACAAGGACTAAGAGACTCACGCACATAACCTTTGTCGAGTAGTTCTTGCACTTGTCGCTGAATTTCTTTAGTTTCTTCCGGATTTGTCCTGTATGGCGCACGGTTTGGTAACGATGCACCAGGAATAAGGTCAATTTGGTGCTCAATCCCTCGTATTGGTGGCAGCCCCGCTGGTATCTCACTTGGGAACACATCAAAATACTCCTGCAAAAGGTTAGCAACAGCCGGGGGCAAAAAATGCTGCATATCGTGAACTGAAATCAAAGCATTCTTGCACACCAAAGCATAGGCAACAGAAGTGGAAGCAAAACGATTTTCTTATCATGATGTATAAGAGAATATTGATTTGATCTACCATGATGCATGCTATCGGTATCAAATTGCCATGGTCTACCTAGCAGAATATGACAAGCTTCCATACGCACAACATCGCATTCAACAACATCATGATATGAACCAATAGCGAAATTAATTCGTACCAATCTCGTTACCTTGAGCTTACCACTATTGTTGAGCCACCGAATGTGATATGGATGTGGGTGCGGTTTTGTTGTAAGTGCAAGCTACTCGACCATATCGCTGCTAGCCAAGTTGTTGCAGCTACCTCCATCAATTATCAAACGGCATGAACGCTCTTTGATAACACACTTTGTTTGGAACAGTGTATGCCGTTGATTTTGCTCCGCCTTTTCCATTTGTGCACTAACTACACGCTGCACAATGAGGCTCTCATAATGATCTGCATCCTCTGCACCAATCTGCTCTTCTTGTTGTTCCTCAGTACCTGCATGGTCAGCAGCAAGCAAAGCAAGTGTATCTTCATCAAAATCACTAGCAGAGGAATACCCACCATGTCCTTTGACCACCAAAACGCGCTTGTTAGGGCAGTCACGTTGCACGTGTCCAAAGCCCTTGCATCGATGGCACTGAATATCTCTTGTCCTTCCCGTGGAGGCAACCGAAGATGCACTCGTGGCTGGTTTCTGGACAGTCGTGGTTGCTGAATTTGTCGGGGGAGCACGTGTCTTATCGTTGGATGGAGCGGGTATTGTCGACCGACTCGGGAATGTAGAAGGTGCAGGAGCTCGTCCGGTCAATGAGGTAGATGTGCGCGGCTGCCATGATGAAGGTTTTCCTGCAGAAATATTAGTTCTTGTACTAGCACGTCGTCCCAGCACTTCCCTTTCAGCTTTACAAGCAAGATGGACAAACGGGTTACGTTAGTATAATATTTATAAGCAAGAATGTCCTGAATTTCTCGATTCAAACCTCCTAAAAATCTAGCCATAGCAGGTTCCTCATCCTCCACTAAATTACAACGCAACACACCCATTTGTAATTCCTGATAGTATTCTTCTACACTTTTATTACCCTGTCTCAATTGTTGCAATCTATGTAATAGATCACGCGCATAGTAAGAAGGAACAAATCTAGCCCGCATGACCCGTTTCAAAGCATCCCAGGTTTGTGGAATATTATTAGGATTTTTCTTAGCATGTTCTATCCACCAAACAGAGGCAAAATCAGTAAATTCACTAGTAGCAGCCCTAACACGTATATTCTCAGGAAATTCATGACATGCAAACTTTTGATCAACAGCAATTTCCCAAGTAATGTATGCATCAGGATCGTATTTTCCATCGAAAGAAGGTATCTTAAATTTTATTTTATTGAAAGCATCATCATTATTATGTACCTCACGTCGTCGATGTCCACCCATACCTCTCCGATTAGTTCGCAGTCGTCGGCGACTAGGAGCATCTTGGTCATCTAGTTCAGTATCAGTGACATAATCATCCCAATTATCCTCGACACGCTCATCCTTCTTGTTTTCTCCCTCATGCCCATTTGCAGTTCTGGCATGCATCTCATCAAAACGCCTCAAAAGAGCAGCAAGGCTTTGGTCAATATGAGCGACCGACGTCTCCAGCCTTGTAAGCTTGGTGTTGGTGGCAAGCTGCGTGGCCTCCAACTGCCCAATCTTATCATTTGACACCAGCATATCTTCAGCAAGCCCATCTACATGCCTCCTCATCTTATTTTCAAAATGTTGTATGATTCCCTTTGTACGAGGAGAGTGACCTAAACTCCCATCACCCTCTGATCCTGTCATGGTTAGATGAACAAAGAAAACACGAAAATAGGTGAAGAAATAAGATCCTACAACTAATGGGATGTAGCTACTGCAAGGCGCTCACTCTCAACCCGTTACACTCTCAACCAATTCTTACCTTGCTCAACAGGAGGGGACGACAACCAACAAGTCTGCAACCGTGGGATGAAGTGTATCTGTGCCGCAACAACAGGACCTGTCAAGCTGTAGTCGGATATGTGGAGCTATAGGTGGGCTGAAGCAAGGATGAACTAGCACCACGTTAGTTACAAAAGCAAGGTGAAGAATCGTTCAACGGCGGCACTATGCTGGTCCTAGCCTAGACCGTGCTAGAGACGCGAGCCTGGACACAAATGAAGTCACGAGACACCACCGAAGAACAAAAAGATGCACAAAGAACAGCCCCTTTTCTTCCCTTCTTTTTCTTCTTCTTCTTTTTTTTTCCTTTTTTCTTTTTTTTTCTTTCGTGCTTGTTTTGCACCGACTTTCGTGCAGTAATTAAACGCCCCAGAATGCACCAAAACACGTGTTTAGGGTACAATGATGTGGATCGGGTGCGTTCGTTTCGAAAAAAATTCGACCCGACTTCGTTGCACGAACTTTTGCACATATTGCACCAGTTCGGCTTGTTTTGCACCGACTTTCGTGCAGTAATTAAACGCCCCAGAATGCACCAAAACACGTGTTTAGGGTACAATGATGTGGATCGGGTGCGTTCGTTTCGAAAAAATTCGACCCGACTTCGTTGCACGAACTTTTGCACATATTGCACCAGTTCGGCTTGTTTTGCACCGACTTTCGTGCAGTAATGAAACGCCCCAGAATGCACCAAAACACATGTTTAGGGTACAATGGTGTGGATCGGGTGCGTTCGTTGAAAAATTTCGACGCGACTTCGTTGCACGAACTTTTGCACATATTGCACCAGTTCGGCTTGTTTTGCACCGACTTTCGTGTAGTAATGAAACGCCCCAGAATGCACCAAAACACGTGTTTAGGGTACAATGGTGTGGATCGGCTGCGTTCATTTCGAAAAAATTCGACGCGACTTCGTTGCACGAACTTTTGCACGAATTGCACCAGTTCAGCTCATTTTGCGCCGACTTTTGTGCTGTAATGAAACTACCCAAAATGCACCAAAACACGTGTTTAGGGTTCAACGGTGGTGATCTGGTGCGTTCATTGCGAAACATTTCCACGCGACTTCGTTGCACGAACTTTTGCACGAATTGCACTGGTTCGGCCCGTTTTGCACCGACTATCATGTAGTAACGAAACGGTCCGAAACGCAATAAAACATGAGTTTAGGGTCCAATGGAGTGGATCGGGTGCGTTCGTTGAAAAATTTCGACGCGACTTCGTTGCACGAACTTTTGCACATATTGCACCAGTTCGGCTTGTTTTGCACCGACTTTCGTGCAGTAATGAAACGCCCCAGAATGCACCAAAACACGTGTTTAGGGTACAATGGTGTGGATCGGGTGAGTTCATTTCGAAAAAAATCGACGCGACTTCGTTGCACGAACTTTTGCACGAATTGCACCAGTTCGGCCCGTTATGCACCGACTTTCATGCAGTAACGAAATGGTCCCAAACACAACAAAGCATGAGTTTGGGGTCCAATGGAGTGGACCGGGTGCTTTCGTTGCAAACATTTCTACACGCCTTCGTTAAATAAATTGCACCAGTTCAGGTTGTTTTGCACCGAGTTTCGTGCAGTAATGAAACGGCCCGAAAGCACCAAAACACGAGCTTATGTTCCAATGGGGTGGAACAGGTGCGTTCATTGCAAAAAATTACGAAGCAACGTCGTTGCACAAATTCCACCAGTTCAACTCGTTTTGAACCGACTTTCATGCAGTACTGAAACGGCCCAAAATACACCAAATCCCGAGTTTGGGGTCCAATGGTGTGGATCTGGTGTGTTCATTGCGAAAAAATTTGACGCGACTTCGTTGCACAAACTCTAGCACGAATTGCACCAGTTCGGCCCGTTTTGCACCGACTATCATGCAGTAACGAAACGGTCCGAAACGCAACAAAATATGAGTTTAGAGTCCAATGGAGTAGATCGGGTGCGTTCATTGCAAAAAATTTCGACGCGACTTCGATGGACGAACTCTTGCACGAATTGCACCAGTTCAGCTCATTTTGCACCGACTTTCATGCAGTAATGAAACTACCGAAAATGCACCAAAAAACGTGTTTAGGGTTCAATGGTGTGGATCGGGTGCGTTCATTGCGAAACATTTCCACGCGACTTCGTTGCACGAACTTTTGCACATATTGCACCAGTTCGGCTTGTTTTGCACCGACTTTCGTGCAGTAATGAAACGCCCCAGAATGCACCAAAACACATGTTTAGGGTACAATGGTGTGGATCGGGTGCGTTCGTTGAAAAATTTCGACGCGACTTCGTTGCACGAACTTTTGCACATATTGCACCAGTTCGGCTTGTTTTGCACCAACTTTCGTGTAGTAATGAAACGCCCCAGAATGCACCAAAACACGTGTTTAGGGTACAATGGTGTGGATCGGGTGCGTTCATTTCGAAAAAATTCGACGCGACTTCGTTGCACGAATTGCACCAGTTCGGCCCGTTATGCACCGACTTTCATGCAGTAACGAAATGGTCCCAAACACAACAAAGCATGAGTTTGGGGTCCAATGGAGTGGACCGGGTGCTTTCGTTGCAAACATTTCTACACGACTTCGTTAAACAAATTGCACCAGTTCAGCTTGTTTTGCACCGAGTTTCGTGCAGTAATGAAACGGCCCGAAATGCACCAAAACACGAGCTTATGGTCCAATAGGGTGGAACAGGTGCGTTCATTGCAAAAAATTACGACGCAACGTCGTTGCACAAATTCCACCAGTTCAACTTGTTTTGAACCGACTTTCATGCAGTACTGAAACGGCCAAAAATACACCAAATCACGAGTTTGGGGTTCAATGGTGTGGATCTGGTGCGTTTATTCCAAAAAAAAATCGACGCGACTTCGTTGCACAAACTCTAGCACGAATTGCACTAGTTCGGCACGTTTTGCACCGACTATCATGCAGTAACAAAACGGTCCGAAACGCAACAGAATATGAGTTTAGGGTCCAATGGAGTAGATCGGGTGCGTTCATTGCGAAAAATTTCGACGCGACTTCGATGCACGAACTCTTGCACGAATTGCACCAGTTCAGCTCATTTTGCACCGACTTTCATGCAGTAATGAAAGTACCCAAAATGCACCAAAAAACGTGTTTAGGGTTCAATGGTGTGGATCGGGTGCGTTCATTGCGAAACATTTCCACGCGACTTCGTTGCACGAACTTTTGCTCATATTGCACCAGTTCGGCTTGTTTTGCACCGACTTTCGTGCAGTAATGAAACGCCCCAGAATGCACCAAAACACATGTTTAGGGTACAATGGTGTGGATCGGGTGCGTTCATTGCAAAAAATTACGACGCAACGTCGTTGCACAAATTCCACCAGTTCAACTCGTTTTGCACCGACTTTAATGCAGTAATGAAACGCCCCAAAATACACCAAATCACGAGTTTGGGGTCCAATGGTGTGGATCTTGTGCATTCATTGCGAAAAATTTGAGAGTCACAAACTCTAGCACGAATTGCACCAGTTCGGCCTATTTTCACCGACTTTTATGCAGTAACGAAACGGTCCGAAACGCAACAAAATATGAGTTTCGAGTCCAATGGAGTAGATCGGGTGCGTTCATTGCGAAAAATTTTGACGCGACTTTGATGCACGAACTTTTGCACGAATTGCACCAGTTCAGCTCATTTTGCACCGACTTTCATGCAGTAATGAAACTACCCAAAATGCACCAAAAAACTTGTTTAGGGTTCAATGGTGTGGATCGGGTGCGTTCGTTGAAAAATTTCGACGCGATTTCGTTGCACGAACTTTTGCACATATTGCACCAGTTCGGCTTGTTTTGCACCGACTTTCGTGCAGTAATGAAACGCCCCAGAATGCACCAAAACACGTGTTTAGGGTACAATGATGTGGATCGGGTGCGTTCGTTTCGAAAAAATTCGACCCGACTTCGTTGCACGTACTTTTGCACATATTGCACCAGTTCGGCTTGTTTTGCACCGACTTTCGTGCAGTAATGAAATGGTCCCAAACACAATAAAGCATGAGTTTGGGGTCCAATGGAGTGGACCGGGTGCGTTCGTTGCAAACATTTCCACATGACTTCGTTCAACAAATCACCAGTTCAGCTTGTTTTGCACCGACTTTCGTGCAGTAATGAAACGGCCCGAAATGCACCAAAACACGAGCTTATGGTCCAATGGGGTGGAACAGGTGCATTCGTTGTGAAAAATTCCGACGCAACTTCGTTGCACAAATTCCACCAGTTCAACTCGTTTTGAACCGACTTTCATGCAGTAATGAAACGGCCCAAAATACACCAAATCACGAGTTTTGGGTCCAATGGTGTGGATCTTGTGCATTCATTGCGAAAAATTCGAGAGTCACAAACTCTAGCACGAATTGCACCAGTTCGGCCTGTTTTCACCGACTTTTATGCAGTAACGAAACGGTCCGAAACGCAACAAAATATGAGTTTAGAGTCCAATGGAGTAGATCGGGTGCGTTCATTGTGAAAAATTTTGACGCGACTTCGATGCACGAACTTTTGCACGAATTGCACCAGTTCAGCTCATTTTGCACCGACTTTCATGCAGTAATGAAACTACCCAAAATGCACCAAAAAACGTGTTTAGGGTTCAATGGTGTGGATCGGGTGCGTTCATTGCGAAACATTTCCACGCGACTTCGTTGCACGAACTTTTGCACGAATTGCACTAGTTCGGCCCGTTTTGCACCGACTATCATGCGGTAACGAAACGGTCCGAAATGCAACAAAACTTGAGTTTAGGGTCCAATGGAGTGGATCGGGTGCGTTCGTTGAAAAATTTCGACGCGATTTCGTTGCACGAACTTTTGCACATATTGCACCAGTTCGGCTTGTTTTGCACCGACTTTCGTGCAGTAATGAAACGCCCCAGAATGCACCAAAACACGTGTTTAGGGTACAATGGTGTGGATCGGGTGCGTTCATTTCGAAAATATTCGACGCGACTTCGTTGCACGAACTTTTGCACGAATTGCACCAGTTCGGCCCGTTATGCACCGACTTTCATGCAGTAACGAAATGGTCCCAAACACAACAAAGCATGAGTTTGGGGTCCAATGGAGTGGACCGGGTCACGACTTCGTTAAACAAATTGCACCAGTTCAGCTTGTTTTGCACCGACTTTCGTGCAGTAATGAAACGGCCCGAAATGCACCAAAACACGAGCTTATGGTCCAATGGGGTGGAACAGGTGCGTTCATTGCAAAAAATTACGACGCAACGTCGTTGCACAAATTCCACCAGTTCAACTCGTTTTGAACCGACTTTCATGCAGTACTGAAACGACCCAAAATACACCAAAGCACGAGTTTGGGGTCCAATGGTGTGGATCTTGTGCATTCATTGCGAAAAAATCGAGAGTCACAAACTCTAGCACGAATTGCACCAGTTCGGCCTGTTTTCACCGACTTTTATGCAGTAACGAAACGGTCCGAAACGCAACAAAATATCAGTTTAGAGTCCAATGGAGTAGATCGGGTGCGTTCATTGCGAAAAATTTTGACGCGACTTCGATGCACGAACTTTTGCACGAATTTTACCAGTTCAGCTCATTTTGCACCGACTTTCATGCAGTAATGAAACTACCCAAAATGCACCAAAAAACGTGTTTAGGGTTCAATGGTGTGGATCGGGTGCGTTCGTTGAAAAATTTCGACGCGATATCGTTGCACGAACTTTTGCACATATTGCACCAGTTCGGCTTGTTTTGCACCGACTTTCGTGCAGTAATGAAACGCCCCAGAATGCACCAAAACACGTGTTTAGGGTACAATGATGTGGATCGGGTGCGTTCGTTTCGAAAAAATTCAACCCGACTTCGTTGCACGTACTTTTGCACATATTGCACCAGTTCGGCTTGTTTTGCACCGACTTTCGTGCAGTAACGAAATGGTCCCAAACACAATAAAGCATGAGTTTGGGGTCCAATGGAGTGGACCGGGTGCGTTCGTTGCAAACATTTCCACATGACTTCGTTAAACAAATCACCAGTTCAGCTTGTTTTGCACCGACTTTCGTGCAGTAATGAAACGGCCCGAAATGCACCAAAACACGAGCTTATGGTCCAATGGGGTGGAACAGGTGCATTCATTGTGAAAAATTCCGACGCAACTTCGTTGCACAAATTCCACCAGTTCAACTCATTTTGAACCGACTTTCATGCAGTAATGAAACGGCCCAAAATGCACCAAATCACGAGTTTTGGGTCCAATGGTGTGGATCTTGTGCATTCATTGCGAAAAATTCGAGAGTCACAAACTCTAGCACGAATTGCACCAGTTCGGCTTGTTTTGCACCGACTTTTATGCAGTAACGAAACGGTCCGAAACGCAACAAAATATGAGTTTCGAGTCCAATGGAGTAGATCGGGTGCGTTCATTGCGAAAATTTTTGACTTGACTTCGATGCACGAACTTTTGCACGAATTGCACCAGTTCAGCTCATTTTGCACCGACTTTAATGCAGTAATGAAACTACCCAAAATGCACCAAAAAACGTGTTTAGGGTTCAATGGTGTGGATCGGGTGCGTTCATTGCGAAACATTTCTACGCGACTTCGTTGCACGAACTTTTGCACGAATTGCACCAGTTCGGCCCGTTTTGCACCGACTTTCATGCAGTAACGAAATGGTCCCAAACACAATAAAGCATGAGTTTGGGGTCCAATGGAGTGGACCGGGTGCGTTCGTTGCAAACATTTCCACATGACTTCGTTAAACAAATCACCAGTTCAGCTTGTTTTGAACCGACTTTCGTGCAGTAATGAAACGGCCCGAAATGTACCAAAACACGAGCTTATGGTCCAATGGAGTGGAACAGGTGCATTCATTGCGAAAAATTCCAACGCAACTTCGTTGCACAAATTCCACCAGTTCAACTCGTTTTGAACCGACTTTCATGCAGTAATGAAACGGCCCAAAATGCACCAAATCACGAGTTTGGGGTCCAATGGTGTGGATCTTGTGCATTCATTGCGAAAAATTTGAGAGTCACAAACTCTAGCACGAATTGCACCAGTTCGGCCTATTTTCACCGACTTTTATGCAGTAACGAAACGGTCCGAAACGCAACAAAATATGAGTTTCGAGTCCAATGGAGTAGATCGGGTGCGTTCATTGCGAAAAATTTTGACGCGACTTTGATGCACGAACTTTTGCACGAATTGCACCAGTTCAGCTCATTTTGCACCGACTTTCATGCAGTAATGAAACTACCCAAAATGCACCAAAAAACTTGTTTAGGGTTCAATGGTGTGGATCGGGTGCGTTCGTTGAAAAATTTCGACGCGATTTCGTTGCACGAACTTTTGCACATATTGCACCAGTTCAGCTTGTTTTGCACCGACTTTCGTGCAGTAATTAAACGCCCCAGAATGCACCAAAACACGTGTTTAGGGTACAATGATGTGGATCGGGTGCGTTCGTTTCGAAAAAATTCGACCCGACTTCGTTGCACGTACTTTTGCACATATTGCACCAGTTCGGCTTGTTTTGCACCGACTTTCGTGCAGTAATGAAATGGTCCCAAACACAATAAAGCATGAGTTTGGGGTCCAATGGAGTGGACCGGGTGCGTTCGTTGCAAACATTTCCACATGACTTCGTTAAACAAATCACCAGTTCAGCTTGTTTTGCACCGAGTTTCGTGCAGTAATGAAACGGCCCGAAATGCACCAAAACACGAGCTTATGGTCCAATGGGGTGGAACAGGTGCATTCATTGCAAAAAATTACGACGCAACGTCGTTGCACAAATTCCACCAATTCAACTCGTTTTGAACCGACTTTCATGCAGTACTGAAACGACCCAAAATACACCAAATCACGAGTTTGGGGTCCAATGGTGTGGATCTGGTGCATTCATTGCGAAAAATTCGAGAGTCACAAACTCTAGCACGAATTGCACCAGTTCGGCTTGTTTTGCACCGACTTTCATGTAGTAACAAAATGGTCCGAAAAACAACAAAATATGAGTTTAGAGTCCAATGGAGTAGATCGGGTGCGTTCATTGCGAAAAATTTCGACGCGACTTCGATGCACGAACTTTTGCATGAATTGCACCAGTTCAGCTCATTTTGCACCGACTTTAATGCAGTAATGAAACTACCCAAAATGCACCAAAAAACGTGTTTAGGGTTCAATGGTGTGGATCGGGTGCGTTCATTGCGAAACATTTCCACGCGACTTCGTTGCACAAACTTTTGCACGAATTCCACCAGTTCGGCCCGTTATGCACCGATTTTCATGCAGTAACGATGATGTGAAACCGCTAGGGTTTGTTCCCGATCTTTCGATGAGAGGCGGGGGATAACTCGATTTGAGATGGAGGCGACGTTCACGGCCCGACTACAGCCTTCCAAGGATGCTGCGCCTTAGCAACCGATACACCACCTCCAATGGCTGCCGCGATCTTGTGGAGCGCGACACCCGGCCACTAGGGCACCTGTCCTGCAAGCAATCGAAGAACCAGCAAGAACAAGTAGAACAAGCAACTCAATTGCAAATATGGAGATAATAACCAATCTGGAATCAACAAGGTGGGGTTCCGAATCGAGTAGAACGGATGGTCTAGTCGACACACGCGTCTACAAGGAAGTAGCAATGGCTAAACTTTCAACAAAACAAAAACCCCCAATCTGTTCATGGCGGCTCTAACCCTTATTAATACCTAGGAGGACGACCAAGAGGGTGTTTGAGTCGCACTCCAACCCTAGGACGCGTCCCTAATGGACCCGACTTGATACAAAGCCCATCGGGCCAAATTAAGATGTCGCAGCACCTTTAGACAGAAAACCAGTCGGTAGTATTTTGGTCATTGCGGACGAATCAGGAGAGATATGGACTTGAGTCCGGATCCATTTGAAACTAGACTTCATAAGCTTTCCATGAAGTACTTGAACGTCCCTATCCGAGTCCGTATGCGACCGTGGTGTCCGTCACAAGTTGGTGCTGTTCTGCAGTCCGAATCCAGCCTCCAAAACGTGTTGGACATGGACTCTTTCTTTCCTTGCACCAAAAGTGACGTGGTGGCCTGATGGAGAACATTGGGAAGACTTAGGCTTGGTCCCCAATCAACTTCTTTGGTCCTCCATACCTTCCATGTGTGTTTATTACATGTGGGTGTATCCATTCTGGTGATGTCCACATCAAACGAAATGGTCCCAAACACAATAAAGCATGAGTTTGGGGTCCAATGGAGTGGACCGGGTGCGTTCGTTGCAAACATTTCCACATGACTTCGTTAAACAAATCACCAGTTCAGCTTTTTTTGCACCGACTTTCGTGCAGTAATGAAACGGCCCAAAATGCACCAAAACACGAGCTTATGGTCCAATGGGGTGGAACAGGTGCATTCATTGCGAAAAATTCCGACGCAACTTCGTTGCACAAATTCCACCAGTTCAACTCGTTTTGAACCGACTTTCATGCAGTAATGAAACGGCCCAAAATGCACCAAATCACGAGTTTGGGGTCCAATGGTGTGGATCTTGTGCATTCATTGCGAAAAATTCGAGAGTCACAAACTCTAGCACGAATTGCACCAGTTCGGCCTGTTTTCACCGACTTTTATGCAGTAACGAAACGGTCCGAAACGCAACAAAATATGAGTTTCGAGTCCAATGGAGTAGATCGGGTGCGTTCATTGCGAAAAATTTTAACGCGACTTCGATGCACGAACTTTTGCACGAATTGCACCAGTTCAGCTCATTTTGCACCGAATTTCATGCAGTAATGAAACTACCCAAAATGCACCAAAAAACGTGTTTAGGGTCCAATGGAGTAGATCGGGTGCGTCCATTGCAAAAAAAATTGACGCGACTTCGATGCACGAACTTTTGCACTAATTGCACCAGTTCGGCTTGTTTTGCAACGAATTTCGTGCAGTAATGAAACGCCCCAGAATGCACCAAAACACGTGTTTAGGGTACAATGGTGTGGATCGGGTGCGTTCGTTTCGAAAAAATTCGACGCGACTTCGTTGCACGAACTTTTGCACATATTGCACCAGTTCGGCTTGTTTTGCACCGACTTTCGTGCAGTAATGAAACGCCCCAGAATGCACCAAAACACGTGTTTAGGGTACAATGGTGTGGATCGGGTGCGTTCATTTCGAAAAAGTTCGACGCGACTTCGTTTCACGAACTTTTGCACGAATTGCACCAGTTCGGCCCGTTATGCACCGACTTTCATGCAGTAACGAAATGGTCCCAAACACAATAAAGCATGAGTTTGGGGTCCAATGGAGTGGAACGGGTGCGTTCGTTGCAAACATTTCCACATGACTTCGTTAAACAAATCACCAGTTCAGCTTGTTTTGCACCGACTTTCGTGCATTAATGAAACGGCCCGAAATGCACCAAAACACGAGCTTATGGTCCATTGGGGTGGAACAGGTGCATTCATTGTGAAAAATTCCGACGCAACTTCGTTGCACAAATTCCACCAGCTCAACTCGTTTTGAACCGACTTTCATGCAGTAATGAAACGGCCCAAAATGCACCAAATCACGAGTTTTGGGTCCAATGGTGTGGATCTTGTGCATTCATTGCGAAAAATTCGAGAGTCACAAACTCTAGCACGAATTGCACCAGTTCGGCCTGTTTTCACCGACTTTTATGCAGTAACGAAACGGTCCGAAACGCAACACAATATGAGTTTAGAGTCCAATGGAGTAGATCGGGTGCGTTCATTGCGAAAAATTTTGACGCGACTTCGATGCACGAACTTTTGCACGAATTGCACCAGTTCAGCTCATTTTGCACCGACTTTCATGCAGTAATAAAACTACCCTAAATGCACCAAAAAACGTGTTTAGGGTTCAATGGTGTGGATCGGGTGCGTTCATTGCGAAACATTTCCACGCGACTTCGTTGCACGAACTTTTGCAGGAATTGCACTAGTTCGGCCCGTTTTGCACCGACTATCATGCGGTAACGAAACGGTCCGAAATGCAACAAAACTTGAGTTTAGGGTCCAATGGAGTGGATCGGGTGCGTTCGTTGAAAAATTTCGACGCGATTTCGTTGCACGAACTTTTGCACATATTGCACCAGTTCGGCTTGTTTTGCACCGACTTTCGTGCAGTAATGAAACGCCCCAGAATGCACCAAAACACGTGTTCAGGGTACAATGGTGTGGATCGGGTGCGTTCATTTCGAAAATATTCGACGCGACTTCGTTGCACGAACTTTTGCACGAATTGCACCAGTTCGGCCCGTTATGCACCGACTTTCATGCAGTAACGAAATGGTCCCAAACACAACAAAGCATGAGTTTGGGGTCCAATGGAGTGGACCGGGTCACGACTTCGTTAAACAAATTGCACCAGTTCAGCTTGTTTTGCACCGACTTTCGTGCAGTAATGAAACGGCCCGAAATGCACCAAAACACGAGCTTATGGTCCAATGGGGTGGAACAGGTGCGTTCATTGCAAAAAATTACGACGCAACGTCGTTGCACAAATTCCACCAGTTCAACTCGTTTTGAACCGACTTTCATGCAGTACTGAAACGGCCCAAAATACACCAAATCACGAGTTTGGGGTCCAATGGTGTGGATCTGGTGCATTCATTGCGAAAAATTCGAGAGTCACAAACTCTAGCACGAATTGCACCAGTTCGGCTTGTTTTGCACCGATTTTCATGTAGTAACAAAACGGTCCGAAAAACAACAAAATATGAGTTTAGAGTCCAATGGAGTAGATCGGGTGCGTTCATTGCGAAAAATTTCGACGCGACTTCGATGCACGAACTTTAGCACGAATTACACCAGTTCAGCTCATTTTGCACCGACTTTAATGCAGTAATGAAACTACCCAAAATGCACCAAAAAACGTGTTTAGGGTTCAATGGTGTGGATCGGGTGCATTCATTGCGAAACATTTCCACGCGACTTCGTTGCACGAACTTTTGCACGAATTGCACCAGTTCGGCCCGTTATGCACCGACTTTCATGCAGTAACGAAATGGTCCCAAACACAATAAAGCATGAGTTTGGGGTCCAATGGAGTGGACCGGGTGCGTTCGTTGCAAACATTTCCACATGACTTCGTTAAACAAATCACCAGTTCAGCTTGTTTTGCACCGACTTTCGTGCAGTAATGAAACGGCCCGAAATGCACCAAAACACGAGCTTATGGTCCAATGGGGTGGAACAGGTGCATTCATTGGGAAAAATTCCGACGCAACTTCGTTGCACAAATTCCACCAGTTCAACTCGTTTTGAACCGACTTTCATGCAGTAATGAAACGGCCCAAAATGCACCAAATCACGAGTTTTGGGTCCAATGGTGTGGATCTTGTGCATTCATTGCGAAAAATTCGAGAGTCACAAACTCTAGCACGAATTGCACCAGTTCGGCCTGTTTTCACCGACTTTTATGCAGTAACGAAACGGTCCGAAACGCAACAAAATATGAGTTTAGAGTCCAATGGAGTAGATCGGGTGCGTTCATTGCGAAAAATTTTGACGCGACTTCGATGCACGAACTTTTGCACGAATTGCACCAGTTCAGCTCATTTTGCACCGACTTTCATGCAGTAATGAAACTACCCAAAATGCACCAAAAAACGTGTTTAGGGTCCAGTGGAGTAGATCGGGTGCGTTCATTTCCAAAAAATTTGACGCGACTTCGATGCACGAACTTTTGCACGAATTGCACCAGTTCGGCTTGTTTTGCACCGACTTTCGTGCAGTAATGAAACGCCCCAGAATGCACCAAAACACGTGTTTAGGGTACAATGGTGTGGATCGGGTGCGTTCGTTTCGAAAAAATTCGACCCGACTTCGTTGCACGAACTTTTGCACATATTGCACCAGTTCGGCTTGTTTTGCACCGACTTTCGTGCAGTAACGAAATGGTCCCAAACACAATAAAGCATGAGTTTGGGGTCCAATGGAGTGGACCGGGTGCGTTCGTTGCAAACATTTCCACATGACTTCGTTAAACAAATCACCAGTTCACCTTGTTTTGCACCGACTTTCGTGCAGTAATGAAATGGCCCGAAATGCACCAAAACACGAGCTTATGGTCCAATGGGGTGGAACAGGTGCATTCATTGCGAAAAATTCCGACGCAACTTCGTTGCACAAATTCCACCAGTTCAACTCGTTTTGAACCGACTTTCATGCAGTAATGAAACGGCCCAAAATGCACCAAAGCACGAGTTTGGGGTCCAATGGTGTGGATCTTGTGCATTCATTGCGAAAAATTCGAGAGTCACAAACTCTAGCACGAATTGCACCAGTTCGGCCTGTTTTCACCGACTTTTATGCAGTAACGAAACGGTCCGAAACGCAACAAAATATGAGTTTAGAGTCCAATGGAGTAGATCGGGTGCGTTCATTGCGAAAAATTTTGACGCGACTTCGATGCACGAACTTTTGCACGAATTTTACCAGTTCAGCTCATTTTGAACCGACTTTCATGCAGTAATGAAACTACCCAAAATGCACCAAAAAACGTGTTTAGGGTTCAATGGTGTGGATCGGGTGCGTTCATTGCGAAACATTTCCACGCGACTTCGTTGCACGAACTTTTGCACGAATTGCACTAGTTCGGCCCGTTTTGCACCGACTATCATGCGGTAACGAAACGGTCCGAAATGCAACAAAACTTGAGTTTAGGGTCCAACGGAGTGGATCGGGTGCGTTCGTTGAAAAATTTCGACGCGATTTCGTTGCACGAACTTTTGCACATATTGCACCAGTTCGGCTTGTTTTGCACCGACTTTCGTGTAGTAATGAAACGCCCCAGAATGCACCAAAACACGTGTTTAGGGTACAATGGTGTGGATCGGGTGCGTTCATTTCGAAAAAATTCGACGCGACTTCGTTGCACCAACTTTTGCACATATTGCACCAGTTCGGCTTGTTTTGCACCGACTTTCGTGCAGTAATGAAACGCCCCAGAATGCACCAAAACACGTGTTTAGGGTACAATGGTGTGGATCGGGTGCGTTCATTTCGAAAAAATTCGACGCGACTTCGTTTCACGAACTTTTGCACGAATTGCACCAGTTCGGCCCGTTATGCACCGACTTTCATGCAGTAACGAAATGGTCCCAAACACAATAAAGCATGAGTTTGGGGTCCAATGGAGTGGACCGGGTCACGACTTCGTTAAACAAATTGCACCAGTTCAGCTTATTTTGCACCGACTTTCGTGCAGTAATGAAACGGCCCGAAATGCACCAAAACACGAGCTTATGGTCCAATGGGGTGGAACAGGTGCGTTCATTGCAGAAAATTACGACGCAACGTCGTTGCACAAATTCCACCAGTTCAACTCGTTTTGAACCGACTTTCATGCAGTACTGAAACGGCCCAAAATACACCAAATCACGAGTTTGGGGTCCAATGGTGTGGATCTGGTGCATTCATTGCGAAAAATTCGAGAGTCACAAACTCTAGCACGAATTGCACCAGTTCGGCTTGTTTTGCACCAATTTTCATGTAGTAACAAAACGGTCCGAAAAACAACAAAATATGAGTTTAGAGTCCAATGGAGTAGATCGGGTGCGTTCATTGCGAAAAATTTCGATGCGACTTTGATGCACGAACTTTTGCACAAATTGCACCAGTTCAGCTCATTTTGCACCGACTTTAATGCAGTAATGAAACTACCCAAAATGCACCAAAAAACGTGTTTAGGGTTCAATGGTGTGGATCGGGTGCGTTCATTGCGAAACATTTCCACGCGACTTCGTTGCACGAACTTTTGCACGAATTGCACCAGTTCGACCCGTTATGCACCGACTTTCATGCAGTAACGAAATGGTCCCAAACACAATAAAGCATGAGTTTGGGGTCCAATGGAGTGGACCGGGTGTGTTCGTTGCAAACATTTCCACATGACTTCGTTAAACAAATCACCAGTTCAGCTTGTTTTGCACCGACTTTCGTGCGGTAATGAAACGGCCCAAAATGTACCAAAACACGAGCTTATGGTCCAATGGGGTGGAACAGGTGCATTCATTGCGAAAAATTCCGACGCAACTTCGTTGCACAAATTCCACCAGTTCAACTCGTTTTGAACCGACTTTCATGCAGTAATGAAACGGCCCAAAATGCACCAAATCACTAGTTTGGGGTCCAATGGTGTGGATCTTGTGCATTCATTGCAAAAAATTCAAGAGTCACAAACTCTAGCACGAATTGCACCAGTTCGGCCTGTTTTCACCGACTTTTATGCAGTAACGAAATGGTCCGAAACGCAACAAAATATGAGTTTCGAGTCCAATGGAGTAGATCGGGTGCGTTCATTGCGAAAAATTTTAACGCGACTTCGATGCACGAACTTTTGCACGAATTGCACCAGTTCAGCTCATTTTGCACCGACTTTCATGCAGTAATGAAACTACCCAAAATGCACCAAAAAACGTGTTTAGGGTCCAGTGGAGTAGATCGGGTGCGTTCATTTCCAAAAAATTTGACGCGACTTCGATGCACGAACTTTTGCACGAATTGCACCAGTTCGGCTTGTTTTGCACCGACTTTCGTGCAGTAATGAAACGCCCCAGAATGCACCAAAACACGTGTTTAGGGTACAATGGTGTGGATCGGGTGCGTTCGTTTCGAAAAAATTCGACCCGACTTCGTTGCACGAACTTTTGCACATATTGCACCAGTTCGGCTTGTTTTGCACCGACTTTCGTGCAGTAACGAAATGGTCCCAAACACAATAAAGCATGAGTTTGGGGTCCAATGGAGTGGACCGGGTGCGTTCGTTGCAAACATTTCCACATGACTTCGTTAAACAAATCACCAGTTCACCTTGTTTTGCACCGACTTTCGTGCAGTAATGAAATGGCCCGAAATGCACCAAAACACGAGCTTATGGTCCAATGGGGTGGAACAGGTGCATTCATTGCGAAAAATTCCGACGCAACTTCGTTGCACAAATTCCACCAGTTCAACTCGTTTTGAACCGACTTTCATGCAGTAATGAAACGGCCCAAAATGCACCAAAGCACGAGTTTGGGGTCCAATGGTGTGGATCTTGTGCATTCATTGCGAAAAATTCGAGAGTCACAAACTCTAGCACGAATTGCACCAGTTCGGCCTGTTTTCACCGACTTTTATGCAGTAACGAAACGGTCCGAAACGCAACAAAATATGAGTTTAGAGTCCAATGGAGTAGATCGGGTGCGTTCATTGCGAAAAATTTTGACGCGACTTCGATGCACGAACTTTTGCACGAATTTTACCAGTTCAGCTCATTTTGCACCGACTTTCATGCAGTAATGAAACTACCCAAAATGCACCAAAAAACGTGTTTAGGGTTCAATGGTGTGGATCGGGTGCGTTCATTGCGAAACATTTCCACGCGACTTCGTTGCACGAACTTTTGCACGAATTGCACTAGTTCGGCCCATTTTGCACCGACTATCATGCGGTAACGAAACGGTCCGAAATGCAACAAAACTTGAGTTTATGGTCCAATGGAGTGGATCGGGTGCGTTCGTTGAAAAATTTCGACGCGATTTCGTTGCACGAACTTTTGCACATATTGCACCAGTTCGGCTTGTTTTGCACCGACTTTCGTGCAGTAATGAAACGCCCCAGAATGCACCAAAACACGTATTTAGGGTACAATGGTGTGGATCGGGTGCGTTCATTTCGAAAATATTCGACGCGACTTCGTTGCACGAACTTTTGCACGAATTGCACCAGTTCGGCCCGTTATGCACCGACTTTCATGCAGTAACGAAATGGTCCCAAACACAACAAAGCATGAGTTTGGGGTCCAATGGAGTGGACCGGGTCACGACTTCGTTAAACAAATTGCACCAGTTCAGCTTGTTTTGCACCGACTTTCGTGCAGTAATGAAACGGCCCGAAATGCACCAAAACACGAGCTTATGGTCCAATGGGGTGGAACAGGTGCGTTCATTGCAAAAAATTACGACGCAACGTCGTTGCACAAATTCCACCAGTTCAACTCGTTTTGAACCGACTTTCATGCAGTACTGAAACGACCCAAAATACACCAAATCACGAGTTTGGGGTCCAATGGTGTGGATCTGGTGCATTCATTGCGAAAAATTCGAGAGTCACAAACTCTAGCACGAATTGCACCAGTTCGGCTTGTTTTGCACTGACTTTCATGTAGTAACAAAATGGTCCGAAAAACAACAAAATATGAGTTTAGAGTCTAATGGAGTAGATCGGGTGCGTTCATTGCGAAAAATTTCGACGCGACTTCGATGCACGAACTTTTGCACGAATTGCACCAGTGCAGCTCATTTTGCACCGACTTTAATGTAGTAATGAAACTACCCAAAATGCACCAAAAAACGTGTTTAGGGTTCAATGGTGTGGATCGGGTGCGTTCATTGCGAAACATTTCCACGCGACTTCGTTGCACGAACTTTTGCACGAATTCCACCAGTTCGGCCCGTTATGCACCGACTTTCATGCAGTAACGAAATGGTCCCAAACACAATAAAGCATGAGTTTGGGGTCCAATGGAGTGGACTGGGTGCGTTCGTTGCAAACATTTCCACATGACTTCGTTAAACAAATCACCAGTTCAGCTTGTTTTGCACCGACTTTCGTGCCGTAATGAAACGGCCCGAAATGCACCAAAACACGAGCTTATGGTCCAATGGGGTGGAACAGGTGCATTCATTGCGAAAAATTCCGACGCAACTTCGTTGCACAAATTCCACCAGTTCAACTCGTTTTGAACCGACTTTCATGCAGTAATGAAACGGCCCAAAATGCACCAAATCACAAGTTTGGGGTCCAATGGTGTGGATCTTGTGCATTCATTGCGAAAAATTCGAGAGTCACAAACTCTAGCACGAATTGCACCAGTTCGGCCTGTTTTCACCGACTTTTATGCAGTAACGAAACGGTCCGAAACGCAACAAAATATGAGTTTCGAGTCCAATGGAGTAGATCGGGTGCGTTCATTGCGAAAAATTTTAACGCGACTTCGATGCACGAACTTTTGCACGAATTGCACCAGTTCAGCTCATTTTGCACCGACTTTCATGCAGTAATGAAACTACCCAAAATGCACCAAAAAACGTGTTTAGGGTCCAATGGAGTAGATCGGGTGCGTCCATTGCAAAAAAAATTGACGCGACTTCGATGCACGAACTTTTGCACTAATTGCATCAGTTCGGCTTGTTTTGCACCGAATTTCGTGCAGTAATGAAACGCCCCAGAATGCACCAAAACACGTGTTTAGGGTACAATGGTGTGGATCGGGTGCATTCGTTTCGAAAAAATTCGACGCGACTTCGTTGCACGAACTTTTGCAGATATTGCACCAGTTCGGCTTGTTTTGCACCGACTTTCGTGCAGTAATGAAACGCCCCAGAATGCACCAAAACACGTGTTTAGGGTACAATGGTGTGGATCGGGTGCGTTCATTTCGAAAATATTCGACGCGATTTCGTTGCACGAACTTTTGCACGAATTGCACCAGTTCGGCCCGTTATGCACCGACTTTCATGCAGTAACGAAATGGTCCCAAACAAAACAAAGCATGAGTTTGGGGTCCAATGGAGTGGACCGGGTCACGACTTCGTTAAACAAATTGCACCAGTTCAGCTTGTTTTGCACCGACTTTCGTGCAGTAATGAAACGGCCCGAAATGCACCAAAACACGAGCTTATGGTCCAATGGGGTGGAACAGGTGCGTTCATTGCAAAAAATTACGACGCAACGTCGTTGCACAAATTCCACCAGTTCAACTCGTTTTGAACCGACTTTCATGCAGTACTGAAACGGCCCAAAATACACCAAATCACGAGTTTGGGGTCCAATGGTGTGGATCTGGTGCATTCATTGCGAAAAATTCGAGAGTCACAAACTCTAGCACGAATTGCACCAGTTCGGCTTGTTTTGCACCGGCTTTCATGTAGTAACAAAATGGTCCGAAAAACAACAAAATATGAGTTTAGAGTCCAATGGAGTAGATCGGGTGCGTTCATTGCGAAAAATTTCGACGCGACTTCGATGCACGAACTTTTGCACGAATTGCACCAGTTCAGCTCATTTTGCACCGACTTTCATGCAGTAATGAAACTACCCAAAATGCACCAAAAAACGTGTTTAGGGTCCAGTGGAGTAGATCGGGTGCGTTCATTTCCAAAAAATTTGACGCGACTTCGATGCACGAACTTTTGCACGAATTGCACCAGTTCGGCTTGTTTTGCACCGACTTTCGTGCAGTAATGAAACGCCCCAGAATGCACCAAAACACGTGTTTAGGGTACAATGGTGTGGATCGGGTGCGTTCGTTTCGAAAAAATTCGACCCGACTTCGTTGCACGAACTTTTGCACATATTGCACCAGTTCGGCTTGTTTTGCACCGACTTTCGTGCAGTAACGAAATGGTCCCAAACACAATAAAGCATGAGTTCGGGGTCCAATGGAGTGGACCGGGTGCGTTCGTTGCAAACATTTCCACATGACTTCGTTAAACAAATCACCAGTTCACCTTGTTTTGCACCGACTTTCGTGCAGTAATGAAACGGCCCGAAATGCACCAAAACACGAGCTTATGGTCCAATGGGGTGGAACAGGTGCATTCATTGCGAAAAATTCCGACGCAACTTCGTTGCACAAATTCCACCAGTTCAACTCGTTTTGAACCGACTTTCATGCAGTAATGAAACGGCCCAAAATGCACCAAAGCACGAGTTTGGGGTCCAATGGTGTGGATCTTGTGCATTCATTGCGAAAAATTCGAGAGTCACAAACTCTAGCACGAATTGCACCAGTTCGGCCTGTTTTCACCGACTTTTATGCAGTAACGAAACGGTCCGAAACGCAACAAAATATGAGTTTAGAGTCCAATGGAGTAGATCGGGTGCGTTCATTGCGAAAAATTTTGACGCGACTTCGATGCACGAACTTTTGCACGAATTTTACCAATTCAGCTCATTTTGCACCGACTTTCATGCAGTAATGAAACTACCCAAAATGCACCAAAAAACGTGTTTAGGGTTCAATGGTGTGGATCGGGTGCGTTCATTGCGAAACATTTCCACGCGACTTCGTTGCACGAACTTTTGCACGAATTGCACTAGTTCGGCCCGTTTTGCACCGACTATCATGCGGTAACGAAACGGTCCGAAATGCAACAAAACTTGAGTTTAGGGTCCAACGGAGTGGATCGGGTGCGTTCGTTGAAAAATTTCGACGCGATTTCGTTGCACGAACTTTTGCACATATTGCACCAGTTCGGCTTGTTTTGCACCGACTTTCGTGTAGTAATGAAACGCCCCAGAATGCACCAAAACACGTGTTTAGGGTACAATGGTGTGGATCGGGTGCGTTCATTTCGAAAAAATTCGACGCGACTTCGTTGCACCAACTTTTGCACATATTGCACCAGTTCGGCTTGTTTTGCACCGACTTTCGTGCAGTAATGAAACGCCCCAGAATGCACCAAAACACGTGTTTAGGGTACAATGGTGTGGATCGGGTGCGTTCATTTCGAAAAAATTCGACGCGACTTCGTTTCACGAACTTTTGCACGAATTGCACCAGTTCGGCCCGTTATGCACCGACTTTCATGCAGTAACGAAATGGTCCCAAACACAATAAAGCATGAGTTTGGGGTCCAATGGAGTGGACCGGGTCACGACTTCGTTAAACAAATTGCACCAGTTCAGCTTATTTTGCACCGACTTTCGTGCAGTAATGAAACGGCCCGAAATGCACCAAAACACGAGCTTATGGTCCAATGGGGTGGAACAGGTGCGTTCATTGCAGAAAATTACGACGCAACGTCGTTGCACAAATTCCACCAGTTCAACTCGTTTTGAACCGACTTTCATGCAGTACTGAAACGGCCCAAAATACACCAAATCACGAGTTTGGGGTCCAATGGTGTGGATCTGGTGCATTCATTGCGAAAAATTCGAGAGTCACAAACTCTAGCACGAATTGCACCAGTTCGGCTTGTTTTGCACCAATTTTCATGTAGTAACAAAACGGTCCGAAAAACAACAAAATATGAGTTTAGAGTCCAATGGAGTAGATCGGGTGCGTTCATTGCGAAAAATTTCGATGCGACTTTGATGCACGAACTTTTGCACCAATTGCACCAGTTCAGCTCATTTTGCACCGACTTTCATGCAGTAATGAAACTACCCAAAATGCACCAAAAAACGTGTTTAGGGTTCAATGGTGTGGATCGGGTGCGTTCATTGCGAAACATTTCCACGCGACTTCGTTGCACGAACTTTTGCACGAATTGCACTAGTTCGGCCCGTTTTGCACCGACTATCATGCGGTAACGAAACGGTCCGAAATGCAACAAAACTTGAGTTTAGGGTCCAATGGAGTGGATCGGGTGCGTTCGTTGAAAAATTTCGACGCGATTTCGTTGCACGAACTTTTGCACATATTGCACCAGTTCGGCTTGTTTTGCACCGACTTTCGTGCAGTAATGAAACGCCCTAGAATGCACCAAAACACGTGTTTAGGGTACAATGGTGTGGATCGGGTGCGTTCATTTCGAAAATATTCGACGCGACTTCGTTTCACGAACTTTTGCACGAATTGCACCAGTTCGGCCCGTTATGCACCGACTTTCATGCAGTAACGAAATGGTCCCAAACACAACAAAGCATGAGTTTGGGGTCCAATGGAGTGGACCGGGTCACGACTTCGTTAAACAAATTGCACCAGTTCAGCTTGTTTTGCACCGACTTTCGTGCAGTAATGAAACGGCCCGAAATGCACCAAAACACGAGCTTAGGGTCCAATGGGGTGGAACAGGTGCGTTCATTGCAAAAAATTACGACGCAACGTCGTTGCACAAATTCCACCAGTTCAACTCGTTTTGAACCGACTTTCATGCAGTACTGAAACGGCCCAAAATACACCAAATCACGAGTTTGGGGTCCAATGGTGTGGATCTGGTGCATTCATTGCGAAAAATTCGAGAGTCACAAACTCTAGCACGAATTGCACCAGTTCGGCCTGTTTTCACCGACTTTTATGCAGTAACGAAACGGTCCGAAAAACAACAAAATATGAGTTTAGAGTCCAATGGAGTAGATCGGGTGCGTTCATTGCGAAAAATTTCGACGCGACTTCGATGCACGAACTTTTGCACGAATTGCACCAGTTCAGCTCATTTTGCACCGACTTTAATGCAGTAATGAAACTACCCAAAATGCACCAAAAAACGTGTTTAGGGTTCACTGGTGTGGATCGGGTGCGTTCATTGCGAAACATTTCCACGCGACTTCGTTGCACGAACTTTTGCACGAATTGCACCAGTTCGTCCCGTTATGCACCGACTTTCATGCAGTAACGAAATGGTCCCAAACACAATAAAGCATGAGTTTGGGGTCCAATGGAATGGACCGGGTGCGTTCGTTGCAAACATTTCCACATGACTTCGTTAAACAAATCACCAGTTCAGCTTGTTTTGCACCGACTTTCGTGCAGTAATGAAACGGCCCGAAATGCACCAAAACACGAGCTTATGGTCCAATGGGGTGGAACAGGTGCATTCATTGCGAAAAATTCCGACGCAACTTCGTTGCACAAATTCCACCAGTTCAACTCGTTTTGAACCGACTTTCATGCAGTAATGAAACGGCCCAAAATGCACCAAATCACGAGTTTGGGGTCCAATGGTGTGGATCTTGTGCATTCATTGCGAAAAATTCGAGAGTCACAAACTCTAGCACGAATTGCACCAGTTCGGCCTGTTTTCACCGACTTTTATGCAGTAACGAAACGGTCCGAAAAACAACAAAATATGAGTTTAGAGTCCAATGGAGTAGATCGGGTGCGTTCATTGCGAAAAATTTCGACGCGACTTCGATGCACGAACTTTAGCACGAATTACACCAGTTCAGCTCATTTTGCACCGACTTTAATGCAGTAATGAAACTACCCAAAATGCACCAAAAAACGTGTTTAGGGTTCACTGGTGTGGATCGGGTGCGTTCATTGCGAAACATTTCCACGCGACTTCGTTGCACGAACTTTTGCACGAATTGCACCAGTTCGTCCCGTTATGCACCGACTTTCATGCAGTAACGAAATGGTCCCAAACACAATAAAGCATGAGTTTGGGGTCCAATGGAATGGACCGGGTGCGTTCGTTGCAAACATTTCCACATGACTTCGTTAAACAAATCACCAGTTCAGCTTGTTTTGCACCGACTTTCGTGCAGTAATGAAACGGCCCGAAATGCACCAAAACACGAGCTTATGGTCCAATGGGGTGGAACAGGTGCATTCATTGCGAAAAATTCCGACGCAACTTCGTTGCACAAATTCCACCAGTTCAACTCGTTTTGAACCGACTTTCATGCAGTAATGAAACGGCCCAAAATGCACCAAATCACGAGTTTGGGGTCCAATGGTGTGGATCTTGTGCATTCATTGCGAAAAATTCGAGAGTCACAAACTCTAGCACGAATTGCACCAGTTCGGCCTGTTTTCACCGACTTTTATGCAGTAACGAAACGGTCCGAAACGCAACAAAATATGAGTTTCGAGTCCAATGGAGTAGATCGGGTGCGTTCATTGCGAAAAATTTTAACGCGACTTCGATGCACGAACTTTTGCACGAATTGCACCAGTTCAGCTCATTTTGCACCGACTTTCATGCAGTAATGAAACTACCCAAAATGCACCAAAAAACGTGTTTAGGGTCCAATGGAGTAGATCGGGTGCGTCCATTGCAAAAAAAATTGACGCGACTTCGATGCCCGAACTTTTGCACTAATTGCATCAGTTCGGCTTGTTTTGCACCGAATTTCGTGCAGTAATGAAACGCCCCAGAATGCACCAAAACACGTGTTTAGGGTACAATGGTGTGGATCGGGTGCGTTCATTTCGAAAAAATTCGACGCGACTTCGTTGCACCAACTTTTGCACATATTGCACCAGTTCGGCTTGTTTTGCACCGACTTTCGTGCAGTAATGAAACGCCCCAGAATGCACCAAAACACGTGTTTAGGGTACAATGGTGTGGATCGGGTGCGTTCATTTCGAAAAAATTCGACGCGACTTCGTTTCACGAACTTTTGCACGAATTGCACCAGTTCGGCCCGTTATGCACCGACTTTCATGCAGTAACGAAATGGTCCCAAACACAATAAAGCATGAGTTTGGGGTCCAATGGAGTGGACCGGGTCACGACTTCGTTAAACAAATTGCACCAGTTCAGCTTATTTTGCACCGACTTTCGTGCAGTAATGAAACGGCCCGAAATGCACCAAAACACGAGCTTATGGTCCAATGGGGTGGAACAGGTGCGTTCATTGCAGAAAATTACGACGCAACGTCGTTGCACAAATTCCACCAGTTCAACTCGTTTTGAACCGACTTTCATGCAGTACTGAAACGGCCCAAAATACACCAAATCACGAGTTTGGGGTCCAATGGTGTGGATCTGGTGCATTCATTGCGAAAAATTCGAGAGTCACAAACTCTAGCACGAATTGCACCAGTTCGGCTTGTTTTGCACCAATTTTCATGTAGTAACAAAACGGTCCGAAAAACAACAAAATATGAGTTTAGAGTCCAATGGAGTAGATCGGGTGCGTTCATTGCGAAAAATTTCGATGCGACTTTGATGCACGAACTTTTGCACAAATTGCACCAGTTCAGCTCATTTTGCACCGACTTTAATGCAGTAATGAAACTACCCAAAATGCACCAAAAAACGTGTTTAGGGTTCAATGGTGTGGATCGGGTGCGTTCATTGCGAAACATTTCCACGCGACTTCGTTGCACGAACTTTTGCACGAATTGCACCAGTTCGACCCGTTATGCACCGACTTTCATGCAGTAACGAAATGGTCCCAAACACAATAAAGCATGAGTTTGGGGTCCAATGGAGTGGACCGGGTGTGTTCGTTGCAAACATTTCCACATGACTTCGTTAAACAAATCACCAGTTCAGCTTGTTTTGCACCGACTTTCATGCGGTAATGAAACGGCCCGAAATGCACCAAAACACGAGCTTATGGTCCAATGGGGTGGAACAGGTGCATTCATTGCGAAAAATTCCGACGCAACTTCGTTGCACAAATTCCACCAGTTCAACTCGTTTTGAACCGACTTTCATGCAGTAATGAAACGGCCCAAAATGCACCAAATCACGAGTTTGGGGTCCAATGGTGTGGATCTTGTGCATTCATTGCAAAAAATTCAAGAGTCACAAACTCTAGCACGAATTGCACCAGTTCGGCCTGTTTTCACCGACTTTTATGCAGTAACGAAATGGTCCGAAACGCAACAAAATATGAGTTTCGAGTCCAATGGAGTAGATCGGGTGCGTTCATTGCGAAAAATTTTAACGCGACTTCGATGCACGAACTTTTGCACGAATTGCACCAGTTCAGCTCATTTTGCACCGACTTTCATGCAGTAATGAAACTACCCAAAATGCACCAAAAAACGTGTTTAGGGTCCAGTGGAGTAGATCGGGTGCGTTCATTTCCAAAAAATTTGACGCGACTTCGATGCACGAACTTTTGCACGAATTGCACCAGTTCGGCTTGTTTTGCACCGACTTTCGTGCAGTAATGAAACGCCCCAGAATGCACCAAAACACGTGTTTAGGGTACAATGGTGTGGATCGGGTGCGTTCGTTTCGAAAAAATTCGACCCGACTTCGTTGCACGAACTTTTGCACATATTGCACCAGTTCGGCTTGTTTTGCACCGACTTTCGTGCAGTAACGAAATGGTCCCAAACACAATAAAGCATGAGTTCGGGGTCCAATGGAGTGGACCGGGTGCGTTCGTTGCAAACATTTCCACATGACTTCGTTAAACAAATCACCAGTTCACCTTGTTTTGCACCGACTTTCGTGCAGTAATGAAACGGCCCGAAATGCACCAAAACACGAGCTTATGGTCCAATGGGGTGGAACAGGTGCGTTCATTGCAGAAAATTACGACGCAACGTCGTTGCACAAATTCCACCAGTTCAACTCGTTTTGAACCAACTTTCATGCAGTACTGAAACGGCCCAAAATACACCAAATCACGAGTTTGGGGTCCAATGGTGTGGATCTGGTGCATTCATTGCGAAAAATTCGAGAGTCACAAACTCTAGCACGAATTGCACCAGTTCGGCTTGTTTTGCACCAATTTTCATGTAGTAACAAAACGGTCCGAAAAACAACAAAATATGAGTTTAGAGTCCAATGGAGTAGATCGGGTGCGTTCATTGCGAAAAATTTCGATGCGACTTTGATGCACGAACTTTTGCACAAATTGCACCAGTTCAGCTCATTTTGCACCGACTTTCATGCAGTAATGAAACTACCCAAAATGCACCAAAAAACGTGTTTAGGGTTCAATGGTGTGGATCGGGTGCGTTCATTGCGAAACATTTCCACGCGACTTCGTTGCACGAACTTTTGCACGAATTGCACTAGTTCGGCCCGTTTTGCACCGACTATCATGCGGTAACGAAACGGTCCGAAATGCAACAAAACTTGAGTTTAGGGTCCAATGGAGTGGATCGGGTGCGTTCGTTGAAAAATTTCGACGCGATTTCGTTGCACGAACTTTTGCACATATTGCACCAGTTCGGCTTGTTTTGCACCGACTTTCGTGCAGTAATGAAACGCCCTAGAATGCACCAAAACACGTGTTTAGGGTACAATGGTGTGGATCGGGTGCGTTCATTTCGAAAATATTCGACGCGACTTCGTTTCACGAACTTTTGCACGAATTGCACCAGTTCGGCCCGTTATGCACCGACTTTCATGCAGTAACGAAATGGTCCCAAACACAACAAAGCATGAGTTTGGGGTCCAATGGAGTGGACCGGGTCACGACTTCGTTAAACAAATTGCACCAGTTCAGCTTGTTTTGCACCGACTTTCGTGCAGTAATGAAACGGCCCGAAATGCACCAAAACACGAGCTTAGGGTCCAATGGGGTGGAACAGGTGCGTTCATTGCAAAAAATTACGACGCAACGTCGTTGCACAAATTCCACCAGTTCAACTCGTTTTGAACCGACTTTCATGCAGTACTGAAACGGCCCAAAATACACCAAATCACGAGTTTGGGGTCCAATGGTGTGGATCTGGTGCATTCATTGCGAAAAATTCGAGAGTCACAAACTCTAGCACGAATTGCACCAGTTCAGCTTGTTTTGCACCAACTTTCATGTAGTAACAAAACGGTCCGAAAAACAACAAAATATGAGTTTAGAGTCCAATGGAGTAGATCGGGTGCGTTCATTGCGAAAAATTTCGACGCGACTTCGATGCACGAACTTTAGCACGAATTACACCAGTTCAGCTCATTTTGCACCGACTTTAATGCAGTAATGAAACTACCCAAAATGCACCAAAAAACGTGTTTAGGGTTCACTGGTGTGGATCGGGTGCGTTCATTGCGAAACATTTCCACGCGACTTCGTTGCACGAACTTTTGCACGAATTGCACCAGTTCGTCCCGTTATGCACCGACTTTCATGCAGTAACGAAATGGTCCCAAACACAATAAAGCATGAGTTTGGGGTCCAATGGAGTGGACCGGGTGCGTTCGTTGCAAACATTTCCACATGACTTCGTTAAACAAATCACCAGTTCAGCTTGTTTTGCACCGACTTTCGTGCAGTAATGAAACGGCCCGAAATGCACCAAAACACGAGCTTATGGTCCAATGGGGTGGAACAGGTGCATTCATTGCGAAAAATTCCGACGCAACTTCGTTGCACAAATTCCACCAGTTCAACTCGTTTTGAACCGACTTTCATGCAGTAATGAAACGGCCCAAAATGCACCAAATCACGAGTTTGGGGTCCAATGGTGTGGATCTTGTGCATTCATTGCGAAAAATTCGAGAGTCACAAACTCTAGCACGAATTGCACCAGTTCGGCCTGTTTTCACCGACTTTTATGCAGTAACGAAACGGTCCGAAACGCAACAAAATATGAGTTTCGAGTCCAATGGAGTAGATCGGGTGCGTTCATTGCGAAAAATTTTAACGCGACTTCGATGCACGAACTTTTGCACGAATTGCACCAGTTCAGCTCATTTTGCACAGACTTTCATGCAGTAATGAAACTACCCAAAATGCACCAAAAAACGTGTTTAGGGTCCAATGGAGTAGATCGGGTGCGTCCATTGCAAAAAAAATTGACGCGACTTCGATGCCCGAACTTTTGCACTAATTGCATCAGTTCGGCTTGTTTTGCACCGAATTTCGTGCAGTAATGAAACGCCCCAGAATGCACCAAAACACGTGTTTAGGGTACAATGGTGTGGATCGGGTGCGTTCATTTCGAAAAAATTCGACGCGACTTCGTTGCACCAACTTTTGCACATATTGCACTAGTTCGGCTTGTTTTGCACCGACTTTCGTGCAGTAATGAAACGCCCCAGAATGCACCAAAACACGTGTTTAGGGTACAATGGTGTGGATCGGGTGCGTTCATTTCGAAAAAATTCGACGCGACTTCGTTTCACGAACTTTTGCACGAATTGCACCAGTTCGGCCCGTTATGCACCGACTTTCATGCAGTAACGAAATGGTCCCAAACACAATAAAGCATGAGTTTGGGGTCCAATGGAGTGGACCGGGTCACGACTTCGTTAAACAAATTGCACCAGTTCAGCTTATTTTGCACCGACTTTCGTGCAGTAATGAAACGGCCCGAAATGCACCAAAACACGAGCTTATGGTCCAATGGGGTGGAACAGGTGCGTTCATTGCAGAAAATTACGACGCAACGTCGTTGCACAAATTCCACCAGTTCAACTCGTTTTGAACCGACTTTCATGCAGTACTGAAACGGCCCAAAATACACCAAATCACGAGTTTGGGGTCCAATGGTGTGGATCTGGTGCATTCATTGCGAAAAATTCGAGAGTCACAAACTCTAGCACGAATTGCACCAGTTCGGCTTGTTTTGCACCAATTTTCATGTAGTAACAAAACGGTCCGAAAAACAACAAAATATGAGTTTAGAGTCCAATGGAGTAGATCGGGTGCGTTCATTGCGAAAAATTTCGATGCGACTTTGATGCACGAACTTTTGCACAAATTGCACCAGTTCAGCTCATTTTGCACCGACTTTAATGCAGTAATGAAACTACCCAAAATGCACCAAAAAACGTGTTTAGGGTTCAATGGTGTGGATCGGGTGCGTTCATTGCGAAACATTTCCACGCGACTTCGTTGCACGAACTTTTGCACGAATTGCACCAGTTCGACCCGTTATGCACCGACTTTCATGCAGTAACGAAATGGTCCCAAACACAATAAAGCATGAGTTTGGGGTCCAATGGAGTGGACCGGGTGTGTTCGTTGCAAACATTTCCACATGACTTCGTTAAACAAATCACCAGTTCAGCTTGTTTTGCACCGACTTTCATGCGGTAATGAAACGGCCCGAAATGCACCAAAACACGAGCTTATGGTCCAATGGGGTGGAACAGGTGCATTCATTGCGAAAAATTCCGACGCAACTTCGTTGCACAAATTCCACCAGTTCAACTCGTTTTGAACCGACTTTCATGCAGTAATGAAACGGCCCAAAATGCACCAAATCACGAGTTTGGGGTCCAATGGTGTGGATCTTGTGCATTCATTGCAAAAAATTCAAGAGTCACAAACTCTAGCACGAATTGCACCAGTTCGGCCTGTTTTCACCGACTTTTATGCAGTAACGAAATGGTCCGAAACGCAACAAAATATGAGTTTCGAGTCCAATGGAGTAGATCGGGTGCGTTCATTGCGAAAAATTTTAACGCGACTTCGATGCACGAACTTTTGCACGAATTGCACCAGTTCAGCTCATTTTGCACCGACTTTCATGCAGTAATGAAACTACCCAAAATGCACCAAAAAACGTGTTTAGGGTCCAGTGGAGTAGATCGGGTGCGTTCATTTCCAAAAAATTTGACGCGACTTCGATGCACGAACTTTTGCACGAATTGCACCAGTTCGGCTTGTTTTGCACCGACTTTCGTGCAGTAATGAAACGCCCCAGAATGCACCAAAACACGTGTTTAGGGTACAATGGTGTGGATCGGGTGCGTTCGTTTCGAAAAAATTCGACCCGACTTCGTTGCACGAACTTTTGCACATATTGCACCAGTTCGGCTTGTTTTGCACCGACTTTCGTGCAGTAACGAAATGGTCCCAAACACAATAAAGCATGAGTTCGGGGTCCAATGGAGTGGACCGGGTGCGTTCGTTGCAAACATTTCCACATGACTTCGTTAAACAAATCACCAGTTCACCTTGTTTTGCACCGACTTTCGTGCAGTAATGAAACGGCCCGAAATGCACCAAAACACGAGCTTATGGTCCAATGGGGTGGAACAGGTGCGTTCATTGCAGAAAATTACGACGCAACGTCGTTGCACAAATTCCACCAGTTCAACTCGTTTTGAACCGACTTTCATGCAGTACTGAAACGGCCCAAAATACACCAAATCACGAGTTTGGGGTCCAATGGTGTGGATCTGGTGCATTCATTGCGAAAAATTCGAGAGTCACAAACTCTAGCACGAATTGCACCAGTTCGGCTTGTTTTGCACCAATTTTCATGTAGTAACAAAACGGTCCGAAAAACAACAAAATATGAGTTTAGAGTCCAATGGAGTAGATCGGGTGCGTTCATTGCGAAAAATTTCGATGCGACTTTGATGCACGAACTTTTGCACAAATTGCACCAGTTCAGCTCATTTTGCACCAACTTTCATGCAGTAATGAAACTACCCAAAATGCACCAAAAAACGTGTTTAGGGTTCAATGGTGTGGATCGGGTGCGTTCATTGCGAAACATTTCCACGCGACTTCGTTGCACGAACTTTTGCACGAATTGCACTAGTTCGGCCCGTTTTGCACCGACTATCATGCGGTAACGAAACGGTCCGAAATGCAACAAAACTTGAGTTTAGGGTCCAATGGAGTGGATCGGGTGCGTTCGTTGAAAAATTTCGACGCGATTTCGTTGCACGAACTTTTGCACATATTGCACCAGTTCGGCTTGTTTTGCACCGACTTTCGTGCAGTAATGAAACGCCCTAGAATGCACCAAAACACGTGTTTAGGGTACAATGGTGTGGATCGGGTGCGTTCATTTCGAAAATATTCGACGCGACTTCGTTTCACGAACTTTTGCACGAATTGCACCAGTTCGGCCCGTTATGCACCGACTTTCATGCAGTAACGAAATGGTCCCAAACACAACAAAGCATGAGTTTGGGGTCCAATGGAGTGGACCGGGTCACGACTTCGTTAAACAAATTGCACCAGTTCAGCTTGTTTTGCACCGACTTTCGTGCAGTAATGAAACGGCCCGAAATGCACCAAAACACGAGCTTAGGGTCCAATGGGGTGGAACAGGTGCGTTCATTGCAAAAAATTACGACGCAACGTCGTTGCACAAATTCCACCAGTTCAACTCGTTTTGAACCGACTTTCATGCAGTACTGAAACGGCCCAAAATACACCAAATCACGAGTTTGGGGTCCAATGGTGTGGATCTGGTGCATTCATTGCGAAAAATTCGAGAGTCACAAACTCTAGCACGAATTGCACCAGTTCAGCTTGTTTTGCACCAACTTTCATGTAGTAACAAAACGGTCCGAAAAACAACAAAATATGAGTTTAGAGTCCAATGGAGTAGATCGGGTGCGTTCATTGCGAAAAATTTCGACGCGACTTCGATGCACGAACTTTAGCACGAATTACACCAGTTCAGCTCATTTTGCACCGACTTTAATGCAGTAATGAAACTACCCAAAATGCACCAAAAAACGTGTTTAGGGTTCACTGGTGTGGATCGGGTGCGTTCATTGCGAAACATTTCCACGCGACTTCGTTGCACGAACTTTTGCACGAATTGCACCAGTTCGTCCCGTTATGCACCGACTTTCATGCAGTAACGAAATGGTCCCAAACACAATAAAGCATGAGTTTGGGGTCCAATGGAGTGGACCGGGTGCGTTCGTTGCAAACATTTCCACATGACTTCGTTAAACAAATCACCAGTTCAGCTTGTTTTGCACCGACTTTCGTGCAGTAATGAAACTAATGGCGACCCGCTAGGGTTTGATTCCCGATCTTTCGATGAGAGGCGTGGATAACTCGATTGGTCGATGGAGGCGACGTTCACGGCCCGACTACAGCCTTCCAAGCTGCGCCTTAGCAACCGATACACCCCCTCCAATGGCTGTCGCGATCTTGTGGATCGCGGCACCCGGCCACTAGGGCACTCGTCCTGCAAGCAATCGAAGAACTAGCAAGAACAAGTATGACAAGTACTGAATTTACTAGATATAAATGAAGGTTTCACACGCAATCACAATAATGGTGGGGTTCCGAAGACAAGAAGACGGGCGGCTGATCCAGCACGCGCGCTTGCAAGCAAGTAGCAAAGGCTAAACTTGATCTAAACAAAACCCAAGCATCCTTGGCGGCGGCTAAGGGGTATAAGTACGTGGGAGGACGACCACAGGGGTGTTGGGGTCGTACTCCAACCCTAGGACGCGTCCGTAATGGACTCAACTTGATACACGGCCCATTGGACCAAAACAGGGTGACGCAGCACCATGGGCAGAAAAGGACTCTGTATTAATTTAACGATTGCGGCCGACTCGTAATAGATATGGCTATGAGGCCGGATCCTTTTGAAAGAAGACTTCATAAGCTTTCCACGAAGTACTTGAACGCCCCAATCCGAGTTCATATGCGACCGTGGTGTCCGTCACAAGTTGGTACTGTTCTGCAGTCCGAATCCAGCTTGCGCGAATCCGTTTCCCTTTCGGCCGCCTCCTTGGTTCCTAAGCAAAACAAGAGTACACGGGTCTCCATGGTCTAAACATGATGCACCTGAGCTTAGATTTGAACTCACCTGATGATTAAGTTGATGCGCACGAGCACGAGTAATAGGACCAGCAATAGGTACTTGTGTCGGAGTGGATGTATCGTTGGTGTTGGTGTCCTCATCATCCTCCCCTTCTTGCATTTGAGTCGTCCTCGACTCAAGCTCATCTTCCTCTCCCAAATATGGCTTCAAATCTGCAATGTTAAATGTGGGACTAACCCCAAAATCCGCAGGCAGATCGAGCTTATATGCATTATCATTGACTTTCTCTAGCACTTTAAATGGTCCATCAGCCCGAGGTAGCAATTTAGATTTTCTCAATTCAGGAAACCTTTCCTTTCTCAAATGCAGCCAAACTAAATCTCCAGGTTCAAACTTTAGTTCCTTCCTACCTTTATCACCAGCAATCTTGTATTTAGCATTCATGCGCTCTATGTTTTCTTTAGTTGTTTCATGCAGTTTTAACATCAATTCGGCACGCTTAGTAGCATCAAAATTCGTTTTTTCAGAAAATGGCAAAGGCATTAAATCAATAGGAGCACGAGGCAAGAAACCATATACAATCTGAAATGGGCACATCTTTGTAGTAGAATGCAGCGATCGATTATAAGCGAATTCAATATGAGGCAAACAATCTTCCCACATCTTAATGTTCTTCTTTAAAACAGCCCTTAACATAGTAGACAAAGTCCTATTAACCACTTCAGTTTGACCATCAGTTTGCGGATGACATGTAGTAGAAAACAACAATTTAGTTCCCAATTTAGCCCATAAAGTCTTCCAAAAATAACTAAGAAATTTAGCATCACGATCAGAAACAATTGTGTTGGGCACACCATGCAAACGAACAATTTCCCGAAAGAACAAATCAGCAATGTGAGAAGCATCATCAGTTTTATGACATGGTATGAAATGGGCCATCTTAGAAAATCTATCAACAACCATAAACACACTATCACGTCCCTTCCTAGTCCTAGGCAATCCTAACACAAAATCCATAGAAATATCTTCCCAAGGAGCACTAGGAACAGGTAGAGGCAAATACAAACCATGTGGATTCAATCGTGATTTAGCCTTTTGACATGTCGTGCAGCGAGCAACAAATCTCTCCACATCTCTTCTCATCTTTGGCCAAAAGAAATGACCAGCAAGTATATCTTCCGTTTTCTTTGCTCCAAAATGCCCCATTAAGCCACCTCGATGCGCTTCCTGCAACAATAACAAGCGAACGGAGCTAGCTGGAATGCATAGCTTGTTAGCTCTAAAGACAAACCCATCACTAACGATGAATTTGTTCCATCCCTTCCCCTCTGTACAATGCAGCAACACATCTTTAAAATCAGCATCATTAACATATTGATCTTTAATCGTTTCCAATCCAAATATTTTGTAATCAAGTTGGTTCAACAAGGTGTATCTCCTAGACAATGCATCAGCAATTATATTCTCTTTCCCTTTCTTGTGCTTAATAATATAAGGAAAAGATTCAATAAATTCAACCCACTTAGCATGTCTACGGTTCAATTTTCCTTGACTACGAATATGTTTTAAAGATTCATGATCTGAATGAATAACAAACTCTTTGGGCCATAGATAATGCTGCCATGTTTCTAATGTGCGAACAAGAGCATACAATTCCTTATCATAAGTAGAATAATTCAGAACAGGCCCGCTCAATTTTTCACTGAAATAAGCAATAGGTTTGCCTTCTTGTAACAAAACACCACCCAAACCAATGCCACTAGCATCACATTCAAGCTCAAAGGTTTTATTAAAATCAGGGAGTTGGAGGAGAGGTGCATGTGTCAACTTATCTTTCAGCGTGTTGAAGGAGTTCTCTTGTGTTTTACCCCAACTAAAAGGCACTCCCTTCTTTGTAAGCTCATTCAAAGGCGCGGCAATGGTGCTGAAGTCCTTCACAAAACGACGATAGAAACCAGCAAGTCCTAGGAAACTCCGCACTTGCGTGATAGTCTTCGGTATAGGCCATCCATGTATAGCTTCCACCTTGGCTTGATCAACCTCGATTCCCTGTGGAGTCACGACATAGCCAAGAAAAGACACTCGATCGGTGCAAAAGGTGCACTTCTCAAGGTTACCAAATAAACGTGCATCTCGTAAAGCATTAAAAACAGCACGTAAGTGATCAAGATGTTCATCGAAAGATTTGCTGTAAATCAATATATCATCAAAGTAGACAACAACAAATTTCCCAATGAAAGCACGCAGAACCTCATTCATTAATCTCATGAAAGTACTCGGTGCATTAGTTAACCCAAAAGGCATGACTAACCACTCATATAACCCGAACTTAGTTTTGAAAGCAGTTTTCCATTCATCTCCCAATTTCATACGAATCTGGTGGTACCCACTACGCAAATCAACTTTGGAAAACACAATAGCACCACTCAATTCATCAAGCATATCATCCAAACGAGGGATAGGGTGTCGATATCGAATTGTAATATTATTAATAGCCCTACAATCAACACACATACGCCATGTTCCATCCTTTTTAGGCACTAAAATAACTGGAACAGCACAAGGACTAAGAGACTCACGCACATAACCTTTGTCGAGTAGTTCTTGCACTTGTCGCTGAATTTCCTTAGTTTCTTCCGGATTTGTCCTGTATGGCGCACGGTTTGGCAATGATGCACCAGGAATAAGGTCAATTTGGTGCTCAATCCCTCGTATTGGTGGCAGCCCCGCTGGTATCTCACTTGGAAACACATCAGAATACTCCTGCAAAAGGTTAGCAACAGCCGGGGGCAAAGAATGCTGCATATCGTGAACTGAAATCAAAGCATTCTTGCACACCAAAGCATAGGCAACAGAAGTGGAAGCAATCAATTCATTAATATCAGACTTAGTAGCAAGCAAGCAATGTCCTTTCAATCTTATCTCATCTTCCCTGCTACTAACAGATTTGGCATTCTTATCGATCTCGGCTTTAGTTCTCTTAGCTTTAGCAACATCATCACGCACAATAGATTCAGGTGACATAGGAAGCAAAACGATTTTCTTATCATGATGTATAAGAGAATATTGATTTGATCTACCATGATGCATGCTATCGGTATCAAATTGCCATGGTCTACCTAGCAGAATATGACAAGCTTCCATAGGCACAACATCGCATTCAACAACATCATGATATGAACCAATAGCGAAATTAATTCGTACCAATCTCGTTACCTTGACCTTACCACTATTGTTGAGCCACCGAATGTGATATGGATGTGGGTGCGGTTTTGTTGTAAGTGCAAGCTTCTCGACCATATCGCTGCTAGCCAAGTTGTTGCAGCTACCTCCATCAATTATCAAACGGCATGAACGCTCTTTAATAACACACTTTGTTTGGAATAGTGTATGCCGTTGATTTTGCTCCGCCTTTTCCATTTGTGCACTAAGTACACGCTGCACAATGAGGCTCTCATAATGATCTGCATCCTCTGCACCAATCTGCTCTTCTGGTTGTTCCTTAGTACCTGCATGGTCAGCAGCAAGCAAAGCAAGTGTATCTTCATCAAAATCACTAGCAGAGGAATACCCACCATCTCCTTTGACCACCAAAACGCGCTTGTTAGGGCAGTCACGTTGCACGTGGCCAAAGCCCTTGCATCGATGGCACTGAATATCTCTTGTCCTTCCCGTGGAGGCAACCGAAGATGCACTCGTGGCTGGTTTCTGGACAGTCGTGGTTGCTGAATTTGTCGGGGGAGCACGTGTCTTATCGTTGGATGGAGCGGGTATTGTCGACCGACTCGGGAATGTAGAAGGTGCAGGAGCTCGTCCGGTCAATGAGGTAGATGTGCGCGGCTGCCATGATGAAGGTTTTCCTGCAGAAATATTAGTTCTTGTACTAGCACGTCGTCCCAGCACTTCCCTTTCAGCTTTACAAGCAAGATGGAACAAACGGGTTACGTTAGTATAATCTTTATAAGCAAGAATGTCCTGAATTTCTCGATTCAAACCTCCTAAAAATCTAGCCATAGCAGGTTCCTCATCCTCCACTAAATTACAACGCAACACACCCATTTGTAATTCCTGATAGTATTCTTCTACACTTTTATTACCCTGTCTCAATTGTTGCAATCTATGTAACAAATCACGCGCATAGTAAGAAGGAACAAATCTAGCCCGCATGACCCGTTTCAAGGCATCCCAGGTTTGTGGAATATTATTAGGATTTTTCTTAGCATGTTCTATCCACCAAACAGAGGCAAAATCAGTAAATTCACTAGTAGCAGCCCTAACACGTATATTCTCTGGAAATTCATGACATGCAAACTTTTGATCAACAGCAATTTCCCAAGTAATGTATGCATCAGGATCGTATTTTCCATCAAAAGAAGGTATCTTAAATTTTATTTTACTGAAAGCATCATCATTATTATGTACCTCACGTCGTCGATGTCCACCCATACCTCTCCGATTAGTTCGCAGTCGTCGGCGACTAGGAGCATCTTGGTCATCTAGTTCAGTATCAGCGACATAATCATCCCAATTATCCTCGACACGCTCATCCTTCTTGTTTTCTCCCTCATGCCCATTTGCAGTTCTGGCATGCATCTCATCAAAACGCCTCAAAAGAGCAGCAAGGCTTTGGTCAATATGAGCGACCGACGTCTCCAGCCTTGTAAGCTTGGTGTTGGTGGCAAGCTGCGTGGCCTCCAACTGCCCAATCTTATCATTTGACACCAGCATATCTTCAGCAAGCCCATCTACATGCCTCCTCATCTTATTTTCAAAATGTTGTATGATTCCCTTTGTACGAGGAGAGTGACCTAAACTCCCATCACCCTCTGATCCTGTCATGGTTAGATGAACAAAGGAAACACGAAAATAGGTGAAGAAATAAGATCCTACAACTAATGGGATGTAGCTACTGCAAGGCGCTCACACTCAACCTGTTACACAAGCTCTTACCAATTCTTACCTTGCTCAACAGGAGGGGACGGCAACCAACAAGTCTGCAACCGTGGGATGAAGTGTATCGGTGCCGCAACAACAGGACCTGTCAAGCTGTAGTCGGATATGTGGAGCTATAGGTGGGCTGAAGCAAGGATGAACTAGCACCACGTTAGTTACAAAAGCAAGCTGAAAAATCGTTCAACGGCGGTACTATGCTGGTCCTAGCCTAGACCGTGCTAGAGACGCGAGCCTGGACACAAATGAAGTCACGAGACACCACCGAAGAACAAAAAAGATGCACAAAGAACAGCCCCTTTTTCTTCCCCTCTTTTTCTTCTTCTTCTTTTTTTTTTCTTTTTTTTTCCTTTCTTTTTTTTTCCTTCTTTTTTTTCTCTTTTTTTTCTTTTTTTTTTCAGGGGATCCTCAAAACTGATTATATAACCTAAAAGACTTCAAAAGAGCCACACAGCACACAAACTTTTCTCTCTCTCTCTCTCTGGAGTAAGCCGAGGCTATATGTATTCGTGAAAAGTTGTGGTTTGAGTAAGCCGAGACTACTTCTGCCTTTCTGGAGCGTTACAAAATATGCAGTACAAGTGCGAAAAGCAATGGAATTTTATAACACGGCACAATAACCAATTGGGACTAGGAAATCGATCCCTACTCGAATCACAGCACCGCGTGCGATTCGGTCACAAACCAACATAGAATCTAACTCGGACTTGAACACGAATATGGACTCGGATTCCACCAACACGGAGTATGTATGGTAGCGCACGGTTGTGACTAGAACGTGACAAGAACTCGAAACTCTAAAGGACTAAAACTAAGACCAGCAACTCGACGCAACCGATGCAACTGAAAATTCAACAAGCCCTAACTAAGCAGTGCTAGCAAAGGCTCAAACGAGTTTATAGGACTGAAGGTAAACTAATCTACTATTTTTTTTGGCTTTTCTGGACTATAGGAAAAATAAAACAGCGAAGAATTAGAAGTCTCTCACCGATAAACCTTGCTCTGATACCAACTAATGGCGACCCGCTAGGGTTTGATTCCCGATCTTTCGATGAGAGGCGTGGATAACTCGATTGGTCGATGGAGGCGACGTTCACGGCCCGACTACAGCCTTCCAAGCTGCGCCTTAGCAACCGATACACCCCCTCCAATGGCTGTCGCGATCTTGTGGATCGCGGCACCCGGCCACTAGGGCACTCGTCCTGCAAGCAATCGAAGAACTAGCAAAAACAAGTATGACAAGTACTGAATTTACTAGATATAAATGAAGGTTTCACACGCAATCACAATAATGGTGGGGTTCCGAAGACAAGAAGACGGGCGGCTGATCCAGCACGCGCGCTTGCAAGCAAGTAGCAAAGGCTAAACTTTATCTAAACAAAACCCAAGCATCCTTGGCGGCGGCTAAGGGGTATAAGTACGTGGGAGGACGACCACAGGGGTGTTGGGGTCGTACTCCAACCCTAGGACGCGTCCGTAATGGACTCAACTTGATACACGGCCCATTGGACCAAAACAGGGTGACGCAGCACCATGGGCAGAAAAGGACTCTGTATTAATTTAACGATTGCGGCCGACTCGTAATAGATATGGCTATGAGGCCGGATCCGTTTGAAAGAAGACTTCATAAGCTTTCCACGAAGTACTTGAACGCCCCAATCCGAGTTCATATGCGACCGTGGTGTCCGTCACAAGTTGGTACTGTTCTGCAGTCCGAATCCAGCTTGCGCGAATCCGTTTCCCTTTCGGCCGCCTCCTTGGTTCCTAAGCAAAACAAGAGTACACGGGTCTCCATGGTCTAAACATGATGCACCTGAGCTTAGATTTGAACTCACCTGATGATTAAGTTGATGCGCACGAGCACGAGTAATAGGACCAGCAATAGGTACTTGTGTCGGAGTGGATGTATCGTTGGTGTTGGTGTCCTCATCATCGGCCCGAAATGCACCAAAACACGAGCTTATGGTCCAATGGGGTGGAACAGGTGCATTCATTGCGAAAAATTCCGACGCAACTTCGTTGCACAAATTCCACCAGTTCAACTCGTTTTGAACCGACTTTCATGCAGTAATGAAACGGCCCAAAATGCACCAAATCACGAGTTTGGGGTCCAATGGTGTGGATCTTGTGCATTCATTGCGAAAAATTCGAGAGTCACAAACTCTAGCACGAATTGCACCAGTTCGGCCTGTTTTCACCGACTTTTATGCAGTAACGAAACGGTCCGAAACGCAACAAAATATGAGTTTCGAGTCCAATGGAGTAGATCGGGTGCGTTCATTGCGAAAAATTTTAACGCGACTTCGATGCACGAACTTTTGCACGAATTGCACCAGTTCAGCTCATTTTGCACCGACTTTCATGCAGTAATGAAACTACCCAAAATGCACCAAAAAACGTGTTTAGGGTCCAATGGAGTAGATCGGGTGCGTCCATTGCTAAAAAAATTGACGCGACTTCGATGCCCGAACTTTTGCACTAATTGCATCAGTTCGGCTTGTTTTGCACCGAATTTCGTGCAGTAATGAAACGCCCCAGAATGCACCAAAACACGTGTTTAGGGTACAATGGTGTGGATCGGGTGCGTTCGTTTCGAAAAAATTCGACGCGACTTCGTTGCACGAACTTTTGCACATATTGCACCAGTTCGGCTTGTTTTGCACCGACTTTCGTGCAGTAATGAAACGCCCCAGAATGCACCAAAACACGTGTTTAGAGTACAATGGTGTGGATCGGGTGCGTTCATTTCGAAAAAGTTCGACGCGACTTCGTTTCACGAACTTTTGCACGAATTGCACCAGTTCGGCCCGTTATGCACCGACTTTCATGCAGTAACGAAATGGTCCCAAACACAACAAAGCATGAGTTTGGGGTCCAATGGAGTGGACCGGGTCACGACTTCGTTAAACAAATTGCACCAGTTCAGCTTGTTTTGCACCGACTTTCGTGCAGTAATGAAACGGCCCGAAATGCACCAAAACACGAGCTTAGGGTCCAATGGGGTGGAACAGGTGCGTTCATTGCAAAAAATTACGACGCAACGTCGTTGCACAAATTCCACCAGTTCAACTCGTTTTGAACCGACTTTCATGCAGTAATGAAACGGCCCAAAATGCACCAAATCACGAGTTTGGGGTCCAATGGTCTGGATCTTGTGCATTCATTGCGAAAAATTCGAGAGTCACAAACTCCAGCACGAATTGCACCAGTTCGGCCTGTTTTCACCGACTTTTATGCAGTAACGAAACGGTCCGAAACACAACAAAATATGAGTTTAGAGTCCAATTGAGTAGATCGGGTGCGTTCATTGCGAAAAATTTTGACGCGACTTCGATGCATGAACTTTTGCACGAATTGCACCAGTTCAGCTCATTTTGCACCGACTTTCATGCAGTAATGAAACTACCCAAAATGCACCAAAAAACGTGTTTAGGGTTCAATGGTGTGGATCGGGTGCGTTCATTGCGAAACATTTCCACGCGACTTCGTTGCACGAACTTTTGCACGAATTGCACTAGTTCGGCCCGTTTTGCACCGACTATCATGCGGTAACAAAACGGTCCGAAATGCAACAAAACTTGAGTTTAGGGTCCAATGGAGTGGATCGGGTGCGTTCGTTGAAAAATTTCGACGCGATTTCGTTGCACGAACTTTTGCACATATTGCACCAGTTCGGCTTGTTTTGCACCGACTTTCGTGCAGTAATGAAACGCCCCAGAATGCACCAAAACACGTGTTTAGGGTACAATGGTGTGGATCGGGTGCGTTCATTTCGAAAATATTCGACGCGACTTCGTTTCACGAACTTTTGCACGAATTGCACCAGTTCGGCCCGTTATGCACCGACTTTCATGCAGTAACGAAATGGTCCCAAACACAACAAAGCATGAGTTTGGGGTCCAATGGAGTGGACCGGGTCACGACTTCGTTAAACAAATTGCACCAGTTCAGCTTGTTTTGCACCGACTTTCGTGCAGTAATGAAACGGCCCGAAATGCACCAAAACACGAGCTTAGGGTCCAATGGGGTGGAACAGGTGCGTTCATTGCAAAAAATTACGACGCAACGTCGTTGCACAAATTCCACCAGTTCAACTCGTTTTGAACCGACTTTCATGCAGTACTGAAACGGCCCAAAATACACCAAATCACGAGTTTGGGGTCCAATGGTGTGGATCTGGTGAATTCATTGCGAAAAATTCGAGAGTCACAAACTCTAGCACGAATTGCACCAGGCCTGTTTTCACCGACTTTTATGCAGTAACGAAACGGTCCGAAAAACAACAAAATATGAGTTTAGAGTCCAATGGAGTAGATCGGGTGCGTTCATTGCGAAAAATTTCGACGCGACTTCGATGCACGAACTTTTGCACGAATTGCACCAGTTCAGCTCATTTTGCACCGACTTTAATGCAGTAATGAAACTACCCAAAATGCACCAAAAAACGTGTTTAGGGTTCACTGGTGTGGATCGGGTGCGTTCATTGCGAAACATTTCCACGCGACTTCGTTGCACGAACTTTTGCACGAATTGCACCAGTTCGTCCCGTTATGCACCGACTTTCATGCAGTAACGAAATGGTCCCAAACACAATAAAACATGAGTTTGGGGTCCAATGGAGTGGACCGGGTGCGTTCGTCTCAAACATTTCCACATGACTTCGTTAAACAAATCACCAGTTCAGCTTGTTTTGCACCGACTTTCGTGCAGTAATGAAACGGCCCGAAATGCACCAAAACACGAGCTTATGGTCCAATGGGGTGGAACAGGTGCATTCATTGCGAAAAATTCCGACGCAACTTCGTTGCACAAATTCCACCAGTTCAACTCGTTTTGAACCGACTTTCATGCAGTAATGAAACGGCCCAAAATGCACAAAAGCACGAGTTTGGGGTCCAATGGTGTGGATCTTGTGCATTCATTGCGAAAAATTTGAGAGTCACAAACTCTAGCACGAATTGCACCAGTTCGGCCTGTTTTCACCGACTTTTATGCAGTAACAAAACGGTCCAAAACGCAACAAAATATGAGTTTAGAGTCCAATGGAGTAGATCGGGTGCGTTCATTGCGAAAAATTTTGACGCGACTTCGATGCACGAACTTTTGCACGAATTGCACCAGTTCAGCTCATTTTGCACCGACTTTCATGCAGTAATGAAACTACCCAAAATGCACCAAAAAATGTGTTTAGGGTTCAATGGTGTGGATCGGGTGCGTTCATTGCGAAACATTTCCACGCGACTTCGTTGCACGAACTTTTGCACGAATTGCACTAGTTCGGCCCGTTTTGCACCGACTATCATGCGGTAACGAAACGGTCCGAAATGCAACAAAACTTGAGTTTAGGGTCCAATGGAGTGGATCGGGTGCGTTCGTTGAAAAATTTCGACGCGATTTCGTTGCACGAACTTTTGCACATATTGCACCAGTTCGGCTTGTTTTGCACCGACTTTCGTGCAGTAATGAAACGCCCCAGAATGCACCAAAACACGTGTTTAGGGTACAATGGTGTGGATCGGGTGCGTTCATTTCGAAAATATTCGACGCGACTTCGTTGCACGAACTTTTGCACGAATTGCACCAGTTCGGCCCGTTATGCACCGACTTTCATGCAGTAACGAAATGGTCCCAAACACAACAAAGCATGAGTTTGGGGTCCAATGGAATGGACCGGGTCACGACTTCGTTAAACAAATTGCACCAGTTCAGCTTGTTTTGCACCGACTTTCGTGCAGTAATGAAACGGCCCGAAATGCACCAAAACACGAGCTTATGGTCCAGTGGGGTGGAACAGGTGCGTTCATTGCAAAAAAATTACGACGCAACGTCGTTGCACAAATTCCACCAGTTCAACTCGTTTTGAACCGACTTTAATGCAGTACTGAAACGGCCCAAAATACACCAAATCACGAGTTTGGGGTCCAATGGTGTGGATCTGGTGCATTCATTGCGAAAAATTCGAGAGTCACAAACTCTAGCACGAATTGCACCAGTTCGGCCTGTTTTCACCGACTTTCATGCAGTAACGAAACGGTCCGAAAAACAACAAAATATGAGTTTAGAGTCCAATGGAGTAGATCGGGTGCGTTCATTGCGAAAAATTTCGACGCGACTTCGATGCACGAACTTTTGCACGAATTTCACCAGTTCAGCTCATTTTGCACCGACTTTAATGCAGTAATGAAACTACCCAAAATGCACCAAAAAACGTGTTTAGGGTTCACTGGTGTGGATCGGGTGCGTTCATTGCGAAACATTTCCACGCGACTTCGTTGCACGAACTTTTGCACGAATTGCACCAGTTCGTCCCGTTATGCACCGACTTTCATGCAGTAACGAAATGGTCCCAAACACAATAAAACATGAGTTTGGGGTCCAATGGAGTGGACCGGGTGCGTTCGTCTCAAACATTTCCACATGACTTCGTTAAACAAATCACCAGTTCAGCTTGTTTTGCACCGACTTTCGTGTAGTAATGAAACGGCCCGAAATGCACCAAAACACGAGCTTATGGTCCAATGGGGTGGAACAGGTGCATTCATTGCGAAAAATTCCGACGCAACTTCGTTGCACAAATTCCACCAGTTCAACTCGTTTTGAACCGACTTTCATGCAGTAATGAAACAGCCCAAAATGCACCAAAGCACGAGTTTGGGGTCCAATGGTGTGGATCTTGTGCATTCATTGCGAAAAATTCGAGAGTCACAAACTCTAGCACGAATTGCACCAGTTCGGCCTGTTTTCACCGACTTTTATGCAGTAACAAAACGGTCCGAAACGCAACAAAATATGAGTTTAGAGTCCAATGGAGTAGATCGGGTGCGTTCATTGCGAAAAATTTTGACGCGACTTCGATGCACGAACTTTTGCACGAATTGCACCAGTTCAGCTCATTTTGCACAGACTTTCATGCAGTAATGAAACTACCCAAAATACACCAAAAAACGTGTTTAGGGTTCAATGGTGTGGATCGGGTGCGTTCATTGCGAAACATTTCCACACGACTTCGTTGCACGAACTTTTGCACGAATTGCACTAGTTCGGCCCGTTTTGCACCGACTATCATGCGGTAACGAAACGGTCCGAAATGCAACAAAACTTGAGTTTAGGGTCCAATAGAGTGGATCGGGTGCGTTCGTTGAAAAATTTCGACGCGATTTCGTTGCACGAACTTTTGCACATATTGCACCAGTTCGGCTTGTTTTGCACCGACTTTCGTGCAGTAATGAAACGCCCCAGAATGCACCAAAACACGTGTTTAGGGTTCAATGGTGTGGATCGGGTGCGTTCATTTCGAAAATATTCGACGCGACTTCGTTGCACGAACTTTTGCACGAATTGCACCAGTTCGGCCCGTTATGCACCGACTTTCATGCAGTAACGAAATGGTCCCAAACACAACAAAGCATGAGTTTGGGGTCCAATGGAATGGACCGGGTCACAACTTCGTTAAACAAATTGCACCAGTTCAGCTTGTTTTGCACCGACTTTCGTGCAGTAATGAAACGGCCCGAAATGCACCAAAACACGAGCTTATGGTCCAATGGGGTGGAACAGGTGCGTTCATTGCAAAAAATTACGACGCAACGTCGTTGCACAAATTCCACCAGTTCAACTCGTTTTGAACCGACTTTCATGCAGTACTGAAACGGCCCAAAATACACCAAATCACGAGTTTGGGGTCCAATGGTGTGGATCTGGTTCATTCATTGCGAAAAATTCGAGAGTCACAAACTCTAGCACGAATTGCACCAGTTTGGCTTGTTTTGCACCGACTTTCATGTAGTAACAAAACGGTCCGAAAAACAACAAAATATGAGTTTAGAGTCCAATGGAGTAGATCGGGTGCGTTCATTGTGAAAAATTTCGACGCGACTTCGATGCACGAACTTTAGCACGAATTGCACCAGTTCAGCTCATTTTGCACCGACTTTAATGCAGTAATGAAACTACCCAAAATGCACCAAAAAACGTGTTTAGGGTTCACTGGTGTGGATCGGGTGCGTTCATTGCGAAACATTTCCACGCGACTTCGTTGCACGAACTTTTGCACGAATTGCACCAGTTCGTCCCGTTATGCACCGACTTTCATGCAGTAACGAAATGGTCCCAAACACAATAAAGCATGAGTTTGGGGTCCAATGGAGTGGACCGGGTGCGTTCGTCTCAAACATTTCCACATGACTTCGTTAAACAAATCACCAGTTCAGCTTGTTTTGCACCGACTTTCGTGCAGTAATGAAACGGCCCGAAATGCACCAAAACACGAGCTTATGGTCTAGTGGGGTGGAACAGGTGCGTTCATTGCAAAAAAATTACGACGCAACGTCGTTGCACAAATTCCACCAGTTCAACTCGTTTTGAACCGACTTTAATGCAGTACTGAAACGGCCCAAAATACACCAAATCACGAGTTTGGGGTCCAATGGTGTGGATCTGGTGCATTCATTGCGAAAAATTCGAGAGTCACAAACTCTAGCACGAATTGCACCAGTTCGGCCTGTTTTCACCGACTTTCATGCAGTAACAAAACGGTCCGAAAAACAACAAAATATGAGTTTAGAGTCCAATGGAGTAGATCGGGTGCGTTCCTTGCGAAAAATTTCGACGCGACTTCGATGCACGAACTTTAGCACGAATTGCACCAGTTCAGCTCATTTTGCACCGACTTTAATGCAGTAATGAAACTACCCAAAATGCACCAAAAAACGTGTTTAGGGTTCACTAGTGTGGATCGGGTGCGTTCATTGCGAAACATTTCCACGCGACTTCGTTGCACGAACTTTTGCACGAATTGCACCAGTTCGTCCCGTTATGCACCGACTTTCATGCAGTAACGAAATGGTCCCAAACACAATAAAGCATGAGTTTGGGGTCCAATGGAGTGGACCGGGTGCGTTCGTCTCAAACATTTCCACATGACTTCGTTAAACAAATCACCAGTTCAGCTTGTTTTGCACCGACTTTCGTGCAGTAATGAAACGGCCCGAAATGCACCAAAACACGAGCTTATGGTCCAGTGGGGTGGAACAGGTGCGTTCATTGCAAAAAAATTACGACGCAACGTCGTTGCACAAATTCCACCAGTTCAACTCGTTTTGAACCGACTTTAATGCAGTACTGAAACAGCCCAAAATACACCAAATCACGAGTTTGGGGTCCAATGGTGTGGATCTGGTGCATTCATTGCGAAAAATTCGAGAGTCACAAACTCTAGCACGAATTGCACCAGTTCGGCCTGTTTTCACCGACTTTCATGCAGTAACGAAACGGTCCGAAAAACAACAAAATATGAGTTTAGAGTCCAATGGAGTAGATCGGGTGCGTTCATTGCGAAAAATTTCGACGCGACTTCGATGCACGAACTTTTGCACGAATTGCACCAGTTCAGCTCATTTTGCACCGACTTTAATGCAGTAATGAAACTACCCAAAATGCACCAAAAAACGTGTTTAGGGTTCACTGGTGTGGATCGGGTGCGTTCATTGCGAAACATTTCCACGCGACTTCGTTGCACGAACTTTTGCACGAATTGCACCAGTTCGTCCCGTTATGCACCGACTTTCATGCAGTAACGAAATGGTCCCAAACACAATAAAACATGAGTTTGGGGTCCATTGGAGTGGACCGGGTGCGTTCGTCTCAAACATTTCCACATGACTTCGTTAAACAAATCACCAGTTCAGCTTGTTTTGCACCGACTTTCGTGCAGTAATGAAACGGCACGAAATGCACCAAAACACGAGCTTATGGTCCAATGGGGTGGAACAGGTGCATTCATTGCGAAAAATTCCGACGCAACTTCGTTGCACAAATTCCACCAGTTCAACTCGTTTTGAACCGACTTTCATGCAGTAATGAAACGGCCCAAAATGCACAAAAGCACGAGTTTGGGGTCCAATGGTGTGGATCTTGTGCATTCATTGCGAAAAATTTGAGAGTCACAAACTCTAGCACGAATTGCACCAGTTCGGCCTGTTTTCACCGACTTTTATGCAGTAACAAAACGGTCCAAAACGCAACAAAATATGAGTTTAGAGTCCAATGGAGTAGATCGGGTGCGTTCATTGCGAAAAATTTTGACGCGACTTCGATGCACGAACTTTTGCACGAATTGCACCAGTTCAGCTCATTTTGCACCGACTTTCATGCAGTAATGAAACTACCCAAAATGCACCAAAAAATGTGTTTAGGGTTCAATGGTGTGGATCGGGTGCGTTCATTGCGAAACATTTCCACGCGACTTCGTTGCACGAACTTTTGCACGAATTGCACTAGTTCGGCCCGTTTTGCACCGACTATCATGCGGTAACGAAACGGTCCGAAATGCAACAAAACTTGAGTTTAGGGTCCAATGGAGTGGATCGGGTGCGTTCGTTGAAAAATTTCGACGCGATTTCGTTGCACGAACTTTTGCACATATTGCACCAGTTCGGCTTGTTTTGCACCGACTTTCGTGCAGTAATGAAACGCCCCAGAATGCACCAAAACACGTGTTTAGGGTACAATGGTGTGGATCGGGTGCGTTCATTTCGAAAATATTCGACGCGACTTCGTTTCACGAACTTTTGCACGAATTGCACCAGTTCGGCCCGTTATGCACCGACTTTCATGCAGTAACGAAATGGTCCCAAACACAACAAAGCATGAGTTTGGGGTCCAATGGAGTGGACCGGGTCACGACTTCGTTAAACAAATTGCACCAGTTCAGCTTGTTTTGCACCGACTTTCGTGCAGTAATGAAACGGCCCGAAATGCACCAAAACACGAGCTTAGGGTCCAATGGGGTGGAACAGGTGCGTTCATTGCAAAAAATTACGACGCAACGTCGTTGCACAAATTCCACCAGTTCAACTCGTTTTGAACCGACTTTCATGCAGTACTGAAACGGCCCAAAATACACCAAATCACGAGTTTGGGGTCCAATGGTGTGGATCTGGTGCATTCATTGCGAAAAATTCGAGAGTCACAAACTCTAGCACGAATTGCACCAGTTCGGCCTGTTTTCACCGACTTTTATGCAGTAACGAAACGGTCCGAAAAACAACAAAATATGAGTTTAGAGTCCAATGGAGTAGATCGGGTGCGTTCATTGCGAAAAATTTCGACGCGACTTCGATGCACGAACTTTTGCACGAATTGCACCAGTTCAGCTCATTTTGCACCGACTTTAATGCAGTAATGAAACTACCCAAAATGCACCAAAAAACGTGTTTAGGGTTCACTGGTGTGGATCGGGTGCGTTCATTGCGAAACATTTCCACGCGACTTCGTTGCACGAACTTTTGCACGAATTGCACCAGTTCGTCCCGTTATGCACCGACTTTCATGCAGTAACGAAATGGTCCCAAACACAATAAAACATGAGTTTGGGGTCCAATGGAGTGGACCGGGTGCGTTCGTCTCAAACATTTCCACATGACTTCGTTAAACAAATCACCAGTTCAGCTTGTTTTGCACCGACTTTCGTGCAGTAATGAAACGGCCCGAAATGCACCAAAACACGAGCTTATGGTCCAATGGGGTGGAACAGGTGCATTCATTGCGAAAAATTCCGACGCAACTTCGTTGCACAAATTCCACCAGTTCAACTCGTTTTGAACCGACTTTCATGCAGTAATGAAACGGCCCAAAATGCACAAAAGCACGAGTTTGGGGTCCAATGGTGTGGATCTTGTGCATTCATTGCGAAAAATTTGAGAGTCACAAACTCTAGCACGAATTGCACCAGTTCGGCCTGTTTTCACCGACTTTTATGCAGTAACAAAACGGTCCAAAACGCAACAAAATATGAGTTTAGAGTCCAATGGAGTAGATCGGGTGCGTTCATTGCGAAAAATTTTGACGCGACTTCGATGCACGAACTTTTGCACGAATTGCACCAGTTCAGCTCATTTTGCACCGACTTTCATGCAGTAATGAAACTACCCAAAATGCACCAAAAAATGTGTTTAGGGTTCAATGGTGTGGATCGGGTGCGTTCATTGCGAAACATTTCCACGCGACTTCGTTGCACGAACTTTTGCACGAATTGCACTAGTTCGGCCCGTTTTGCACCGACTATCATGCGGTAACGAAACGGTCCGAAATGCAACAAAACTTGAGTTTAGGGTCCAATGGAGTGGATCGGGTGCGTTCGTTGAAAAATTTCGACGCGATTTCGTTGCACGAACTATTGCACATATTGCACCAGTTCGGCTTGTTTTGCACCGACTTTCGTGCAGTAATGAAACGCCCCAGAATGCACCAAAACACGTGTTTAGGGTACAATGGTGTGGATCGGGTGCGTTCATTTCGAAAATATTCGACGCGACTTCGTTTCACGAACTTTTGCACGAATTGCACCAGTTCGGCCCGTTATGCACCGACTTTCATGCAGTAACGAAATGGTCCCAAACACAACAAAGCATGAGTTTGGGGTCCAATGGAGTGGACCGGGTCACGACTTCGTTAAACAAATTGCACCAGTTCAGCTTGTTTTGCACCGACTTTCGTGCAGTAATGAAACGGCCCGAAATGCACCAAAACACGAGCTTAGGGTCCAATGGGGTGGAACAGGTGCGTTCATTGCAAAAAATTACGACGCAACGTCGTTGCACAAATTCCACCAGTTCAACTCGTTTTGAACCGACTTTCATGCAGTACTGAAACGGCCCAAAATACACCAAATCACGAGTTTGGGGTCCAATGGTGTGGATCTGGTGCATTCATTGCGAAAAATTCGAGAGTCACAAACTCTAGCACGAATTGCACCAGTTCGGCCTGTTTTCACCGACTTTTATGCAGTAACGAAACGGTCCGAAAAACAACAAAATATGAGTTTAGAGTCCAATGGAGTAGATCGGGTGCGTTCATTGCGAAAAATTTCGACGCGACTTCGATGCACGAACTTTTGCACGAATTGCACCAGTTCAGCTCATTTTGCACCGACTTTAATGCAGTAATGAAACTACCCAAAATGCACCAAAAAACGTGTTTAGGGTTCACTGGTGTGGATCGGGTGCGTTCATTGCGAAACATTTCCACGCGACTTCGTTGCACGAACTTTTGCACGAATTGCACCAGTTCGTCCCGTTATGCACCGACTTTCATGCAGTAACGAAATGGTCCCAAACACAATAAAACATGAGTTTGGGGTCCAATGGAGTGGACCGGGTGCGTTCGTCTCAAACATTTCCACATGACTTCGTTAAACAAATCACCAGTTCAGCTTGTTTTGCACCGACTTTCGTGCAGTAATGAAACGGCCCGAAATGCACCAAAACACGAGCTTATGGTCCAATGGGGTGGAACAGGTGCATTCATTGCGAAAAATTCCGACGCAACTTCGTTGCACAAATTCCACCAGTTCAACTCGTTTTGAACCGACTTTCATGCAGTAATGAAACGGCCCAAAATGCACAAAAGCACGAGTTTGGGGTCCAATGGTGTGGATCTTGTGCATTCATTGCGAAAAATTTGAGAGTCACAAACTCTAGCACGAATTGCACCAGTTCGGCCTGTTTTCACCGACTTTTATGCAGTAACAAAACGGTCCAAAACGCAACAAAATATGAGTTTAGAGTCCAATGGAGTAGATCGGGTGCGTTCATTGCGAAAAATTTTGACGCGACTTCGATGCACGAACTTTTGCACGAATTGCACCAGTTCAGCTCATTTTGCACCGACTTTCATGCAGTAATGAAACTACCCAAAATGCACCAAAAAATGTGTTTAGGGTTCAATGGTGTGGATCGGGTGCGTTCATTGCGAAACATTTCCACGCGACTTCGTTGCACGAACTTTTGCACGAATTGCACTAGTTCGGCCCGTTTTGCACCGACTATCATGCGGTAACGAAACGGTCCGAAATGCAACAAAACTTGAGTTTAGGGTCCAATGGAGTGGATCGGGTGCGTTCGTTGAAAAATTTCGACGCGATTTCGTTGCACGAACTTTTGCACATATTGCACCAGTTCGGCTTGTTTTGCACCGACTTTCGTGCAGTAATGAAACGCCCCAGAATGCACCAAAACACGTGTTTAGGGTACAATGGTGTGGATCGGGTGCGTTCATTTCGAAAATATTCGACGCGACTTCGTTTCACGAACTTTTGCACGAATTGCACCAGTTCGGCCCGTTATGCACCGACTTTCATGCAGTAACGAAATGGTCCCAAACACAACAAAGCATGAGTTTGGGGTCCAATGGAGTGGACCGGGTCACGACTTCGTTAAACAAATTGCACCAGTTCAGCTTGTTTTGCACCGACTTTCGTGCAGTAATGAAACGGCCCGAAATGCACCAAAACACGAGCTTAGGGTCCAATGGGGTGGAACAGGTGCGTTCATTGCAAAAAATTACGACGCAACGTCGTTGCACAAATTCCACCAGTTCAACTCGTTTTGAACCGACTTTCATGCAGTACTGAAACGGCCCAAAATACACCAAATCACGAGTTTGGGGTCCAATGGTGTGGATCTGGTGCATTCATTGCGAAAAATTCGAGAGTCACAAACTCTAGCACGAATTGCACCAGTTCGGCCTGTTTTCACCGACTTTTATGCAGTAACGAAACGGTCCGAAAAACAACAAAATATGAGTTTAGAGTCCAATGGAGTAGATCGGGTGCGTTCATTGCGAAAAATTTCGACGCGACTTCGATGCACGAACTTTTGCACATATTGCACCAGTTCGGCTTGTTTTGCACCGACTTTCATGCAGTAATGAAACTACCCAAAATGCACCAAAAAATGTGTTTAGGGTTCAATGGTGTGGATCGGGTGCGTTCATTGCGAAACATTTCCACGCGACTTCGTTGCACGAACTTTTGCACGAATTGCACTAGTTCGGCCCGTTTTGCACCGACTATCATGCGGTAACGAAACGGTCCGAAATGCAACAAAACTTGAGTTTAGGGTCCAATGGAGTGGATCGGGTGCGTTCGTTGAAAAATTTCGACGCGATTTCGTTGCACGAACTTTTGCACATATTGCACCAGTTCGGCTTGTTTTGCACCGACTTTCGTGCAGTAATGAAACGCCCCAGAATGCACCAAAACACGTGTTTAGGGTACAATGGTGTGGATCGGGTGCGTTCATTTTGAAAATATTCGACGCGACTTCGTTGCACGAACTTTTGCACGAATTGCACCAGTTCGGCCCGTTATGCACCGACTTTGATGCAGTAACGAAATGGTCCCAAACACAACAAAGCATGAGTTTGGGGTCCAATGGAATGGACCGGGTCACGACTTCGTTAAACAAATTGCACCAGTTCAGCTTGTTTTGCACCGACTTTCGTGCAGTAATGAAACGGCCCGAAATGCACCAAAACACGAGCTTATGGTCCAATGGGGTGGAACAGGTGCGTTCATTGCAAAAAATTACGACGCAACGTCGTTGCACAAATGATGTGGACATCACCAGAATGGATACACCCACATGTAATAAACACACATGGAAGGTATGGAGGACCAAAGAAGTTGATTGGGGACCAAGCCTAAGTCTTCCCAATGTTCTCCATCAGGCCACCACGTCACTTTTGGTGCAAGGAAAGAAAGAGTCCATGTCCAACACGTTTTGGAGGCTGGATTCGGACTGCAGAACAACACCAACTTGTGACGGACACCACGGTCGCATACGGACTCGGATAGGGGCGTTCAAGTACTTTGTGGAAAGCTTATGAAGTCTAGTTTCATATGGATCCGGACTCAAGTCCATATCTCTCCTGATTCGTCCGCAATGACCAAAATACTACCGACTGGTTTTCTGTCTAAAGGTGCTGCGACATCTTAATTTGGCCCGATGGGCTTTGTATCAAGTCGGGTCCATTAGGGACGCGTCCTAGGGTTGGAGTGCGACTCAAACACCCTCTTGGTCGTCCTCCTAGGTATTAATAAGGGTTAGAGCCGCCATGAACAGATTGGGGGGGTTTTTGTTTTGTTGAAAGTTTAGCCATTGCTACTTCCTTGTAGACGCGTGTGTCGACTAGACCATCCGTTCTACTCGATTCGGAACCCCACCTTGTTGATTCCAGATTGGTTATTATCTCCATATTTGCAATTGAGTTGCTTGTTCTACTTGTTCTTGCTGGTTCTTCGATTGCTTGCAGGACAGGTGCCCTAGTGGCCAGGTGTCGCGCTCCACAAGATCGCGGCAGCCATTGGAGGTGGTGTATCGGTTGCTAAGGCGCAGCGTCCTTGGAAGGCTGTAGTCGGGCCGTGAACGTCGCCTCCATCTCAAATCGAGTTATCCCCCGCCTCTCATCGAAAGATCGGGACAAAACCCTAGCGGGTTCACATCAGTTGGTAATCAGAGCAAGGTTTATCGGTGAGAGACTTATCTTTGCTATTTTTTTTTCCTATAGTCCAGAAAAACCAAAAAAAAAGGTAGATTAGTTTGCCGGCAATCCTATAAACCCTTTGAGCCTTTGCTGGTACTACTTAGTTAGGGCTTGTTGAGTTTTCGGTTGCATCGGTTGCGTCGTGTTGCTGGTCTTAGTTTAGTCCTTTAGAGTTTCGAGTTCTTGTCACCTCTTTTTGTCTCGGAGTTTCAATTCATCAGTGGAAGAAAACTTTCATTGTTTCTGTGTCCGGTCTCCGATTTGCGAGTTTTAGTACAATCTGGAAAGCGTAACTCGTGATCTTTCCAACGGATCTGACCTGGGTCACAAATTCCATCTAAGTGCTCCAGAATCGACTTGGAGATTTGTGCGTCTGGCTGCGTGAAACAAGTTTCGTCAATCTGAGTTGGTAGCAGCTATATGCAGTAATCCTGTTGCGTTGTTTGTCAAACAAAGGATTTTAGTCCTCTACAAAAAAAAAGAAGAAGAAAAAAAGAAAACAAAGTGAAAAAAAAACAGAAAAGAAAAGAAAAGAAACGAAAAAGAAGAAAGGGGCTGATCCATCTTTTCTGTTCCTGCTGTTTCGGTTGGTGCTTTGTGACTTCATTTGTGTCCAGGCTCGCGCCTCTAGTACGGTCTATGCTAGGACCAGCACAGTACCACCGTTGAACAATTATTCAGCTTGCTTTTCTGACTAACGTGGTGCTAGTATTTTCCCTTGATCAGCCCACCTACAGCTCCACATACTCGACTATAGCTTGACAGTTTTCTGTTGCTAAGGCACCGATACACTTCTTTCAAGGTGCTTGACTTGTTGGTTGCCGACTCATCCTGTTTTGCTTGGTAAGAACTGGTAAGAGCTCGTATTAAACAAGTTGAGTTTGAGAGAATTACAACCGACACATTCTAGTAGTTGACAGGAGGATACATATTATTTTTGTGTTCTTGTTTTCTACTGATCATGGCAGGTGATACTGTGATTTTTGAGCGGAGCAAACAACAACAAAATATTCTGGACATTATTCAATGCTTGCCTTCATATCCTGGTGAGTTTGATCCTAAAGCTTACATTGATTGGGAGCTAAAAGTAGATAATGAATTTGATGAGCATGACCTGTCGGAGAAACAAATGATTTATATTGCCTCTAATATTTTAACAGAAAATGCTTTGCTAGAATGGAAATATATTTGTAGGCATAACATTATTCCGCAAACTTGGAAAGAATTCAAAATACATTTTAGAGATGCCTATATTCCTGCATATTATGTTGATCATTTGCTTACCAAACTAGAGAAATTAAAACAGGGTAGTAGGACTGTGAAACAATACTACCATGATTTTAAAATTTGTATCATGTTTGGTGGATTGGATGAATGCATGGAAGATGTTATGAATAGGTTCATGAGAGGGCTCAATTCTGAAATTCGAAACTTGTTAATTGGCAAGTCCTATTGCTATATCGGTCAATTGTTTTGTCTTGCTCTCCATGCTGAAAAAGAAATTCTTTCATTTGTGAATACTTGCAAGAATGATGTGACTCATAGTGTCCAAACTTTGTCCACTCTACATGCTAACAAAGAGCAACGAATAGTGGAACCTGCTGCTGATTCAACTTTTTCACAAGATGAATTACTTGTTGTTTCTTATGATAAAGAGGACTTGTGTGCTAATACTTCTTTTACTCATATACCAGAATTAATGAATAAGTGTGATATTTTTGGTTTGGAACCATACGAATGTGCTGTAGATAATCCTTCTCATCCTATTACTTGTGTACAAGATGAACTGAAATTGTTGTCTTCTTTAAATACTTGTGGTTATATTGAATTTAATATTCTGTGTAATCTAAATTGTCTAAAAGAGAAGGTTCAATTAGATTCTAATTTGCCAAGTTTAAATTATTGTTCGCTTCATGCAATTGGAAAAAATGACATCAAAGGAGAATATTTGGTGCATAAAGTGTATATCTGTTCTAATCTGAAATATCCTTTTGGGCTACAATACCATGAGCAAATAGGGGGCTGCATTAACACTAATAATATCTTGCAAAGTTTTTCTAGTTTTTCTCTTATGCAACAGGATCAGCCTGAAGAACGGGAGCATTGTTTGTTGTGCCCATGCAGCATAGTCGTCGCTCCATGTTCCAACAACAAAGCAAGCACCTTTGAATGCCGTTGGAGCAAGTCGAGGACGACTTGCAGCCAAGAAGGGGAGAATGATGTGGACATCACCAGAATGGATACACCCACATGTAATAAACACACATGGAAGGTATGGAGGACCAAAGAAGTTGATTGGGGACCAAGCCTAAGTCTTCCCAATGTTCTCCATCAGGCCACCACGTCACTTTTGGTGCAAGGAAAGAAAGAGTCCATGTCCAACACGTTTTGGAGGCTGGATTCGGACTGCAGAACAGCACCAACTTGTGACGGACACCACGGTCGCATACGGACTCGGATAGGGACGTTCAAGTACTTCGTGGAAAGCTTATGAAGTCTAGTTTCATATGGATCCGGACTCAAGTCCATATCTCTCCTGATTCGTCCGCAATGACCAAAATACTACCGACTGGTTTTCTGTCTAAAGGTGCTGCGACATCTTAATTTGGCCCGATGGGCTTTGTATCAAGTCGGGTCCATTAGGGACGCGTCCTAGAGTTGGAGTGCGACTCAAACACCCTCTTGGTCGTCCTCCTAGGTATTAATAAGGGTTAGAGCCGCCATGAACAGATTGGGGGGTTTTTGTTTTGTTGAAAGTTTAGCCATTGCTACTTCCTTGTAGACGCGTGTGTCGACTAGACCATCCGTTCTACTCGATTCGGAACCCCACCTTGTTGATTCCAGATTGGTTATTATCTCCATATTTGCAATTGAGTTGCTTGTTCTACTTGTTCTTGCTGGTTCTTCGATTGCTTGCAGGACAGGTGCCCTAGTGGCCGGGTGTCGCGCTCCACAAGATCGCGGCAGCCATTGGAGGTGGTGTATCGGTTGCTAAGGCGCAGCGTCCTTGGAAGGCTGTAGTCGGGCCGTGAACGTCGCCTCCATCTCAAATCGAGTTATCCCCCGCCTCTCATCGAAAGATCGGGACAAAACCCTAGCGGGTTCACATCATTAGGGTCCAATGGGGTGGATCGGGTGCGTTCGTTGAAAAATTTTGACACGACTTCGTTGCACGAAATTTTACACAAATTGTACCAGTTCAGCTTGTTTTGCACCGACTTTTGTGGAGTAATGAAATGGCCCAAAATGCACCAAAACACGAGTTTAGGGTCCAATGGGGTGGATCGGGTGCATTCGTTGCGAAAAAATCCGACGCGACTTCGTTGCACAAACTTTTGCACCAATTGCACCAATTCAGCTCATTTTGCAGCGACATTGGTGTAGTAGTGAAACGGCGCAAAATGCATCAAATCACGAGTTTGGGGTCCAATTGTGTGGATCGGGCGCTTTCATTGCGAAAAATTTCAACGCGACTTCGTTGCACGAACTTTTGCACGAATTGCACAAGTTCGGCCCGTTTTGCACCGACTATCTTGCAGTAACGAAACGGTCCGAAATGCAACAAAACATGAGTCATGAGTTTAGAGTCCAATTGAGTGGATCGGGTGCGTTCGTTGAAAAATTTTGACGCGACTTCGCTGCATGAACTTTTGCACGAATTGCACTAGTTCGGCTTGTTTTGCACCGAATTTTGTGCAGTAATGAAACGGCCCAAAATGCACCAAAACACGTGTTTAAGGTCCAACAGGGTGGATCGAGTGCGTTCGTTGCGACAAATTCCGATGCGACTTCCTCGCACAAACTTTTGCACGAATTGCACCAGTTCAGCTCATTTTGCAGCGACTTTCGGGCAGTAATGAAACTACCCAAAATGCATCAAAACATGTGTTTAGGGTCCAATGGGGTGGATCGGGTGCGTTCGTTGCCAAAAATTCGATGCGACTTCGTTGCACAAACTCTTGCATGAATTGCACCAGTTCAGCTCGTTTTTCACCGACTTTCGTGCAGTAATGAAACGGGCCAAGATGCACCAAATCACGAGTTTGGGGTCCACTGGTGTGGATCGGCTGCGTACATTGCGAAAAATATCGACGCGACTTCGTTGCACGAATTGCACTTGTTCGGCCTGTTTTGCTCCACCTATCATGCCGTAACGAAACGGTCCGAAATGTAACAAAACATGAGTTTAGGGTCCAATGGGGTGGATCGGGTGCGTTCGTTGAAAAATTTTGACGCGACTTCGTTGCACGAAATTTTACACAAATTGTACCAGTTCAGCTTGTTTTGCACCGACTTTTGTGGAGTAATGAAATGGCCCAAAATGCACCAAAACACGAGTTTAGGGTCCAATGGGGTGGATCGGGTGCATTCGTTGCGAAAAAATCCGACGCGACTTCGTTGCACAAACTTTTGCACCAATTGCACCAGTTCAGCTCATTTTGCAGCGACATTGGTGTAGTAGTGAAACGGCGCAAAATGCATCAAATCACGAGTTTGGGGTCCAATGGTGTGGATCGGGCGCTTTCATTGCGAAAAATTTCAACGCGACTTCGTTGCACGAACTTTTGCACGAATTGCACAAGTTCGGCCCGTTTTGCACCGACTATCTTGCAGTAACGAAACGGTCCGAAATGCAACAAAACATGAGTTTAGAGTCCAATTGAGTGGATCGGGTGCGTTTGTTGAAAAATTTTGACGCGACTTCGCTGCATGAACTTTTGCACGAATTGCACTAGTTCGGCTTGTTTTGCACCGAATTTTGTGCAGTAATGAAACGGCCCAAAATGCACCAAAACACGTGTTTAAGGTCCAACAGGGTGGATCGAGTGCGTTCGTTGCGACAAATTCCGATGCGACTTCCTCGCACAAACTTTTGCACGAATTGCACCAGTTCAGTTCATTTTGCAGCGACTTTCGGGCAGTAATGAAACTACCCAAAATGCATCAAAACACGTGTTTAGGGTCCAATGGGGTGGATCGGGTGCGTTCGTTGCCAAAAATTCGATGCGACTTCGTTGCACAAACTCTTGCATGAATTGCACCAGTTCAGCTCGTTTTTCACCGACTTTCGTGCAGTAATGAAACGGGCCAAGATGCACCAAATCACGAGTTTGGGGTCCACTGGTGTGGATCGGCTGCGTACATTGCGAAAAATATCGACGCGACTTCGTTGCACGAATTGCACTTGTTCGGCCTGTTTTGCTCCACCTATCATGCCGTAACGAAACGGTCCGAAATGTAACAAAACATGAGTTTAGGGTCCAATGGGGTGGATCGGGTGCGTTCGTTGAAAAATTTTGACGCGACTTCGTTGCACGAAATTTTACACAAATTGTACCAGTTCAGCTTGTTTTGCACCGACTTTTGTGGAGTAATGAAATGGCCCAAAATGCACCAAAACACGAGTTTAGGGTCCAATGGGGTGGATCGGGTGCATTCGTTGCGAAAAAATCCGACGCGACTTCGTTGCACAAACTTTTGCACCAATTGCACCAGTTCAGCTCATTTTGCAGCGACATTGGTGTAGTAGTGAAACGGCGCAAAATGCATCAAATCACGAGTTTGGGGTCCAATGGTGTGGATCGCGCGCTTTCATTGCGAAAAATTTCAACGCGACTTCGTTGCACGAACTTTTGCACGAATTGCACAAGTTCGGCCCGTTTTGCACCGACTATCTTGCAGTAACGAAACGGTCCGAAATGCAACAAAACATGAGTTTAGAGTCCAATTGAGTGGATCGGGTGCGTTTGTTGAAAAATTTTGACGCGACTTCGCTGCATGAACTTTTGCACGAATTGCACTAGTTCGGCTTGTTTTGCACCGAATTTTGTGCAGTAATGAAACGGCCCAAAATGCACCAAAACACGTGTTTAAGGTCCAACAGGGTGGATCGAGTGCGTTCGTTGCGACAAATTCCGATGCGACTTCCTCGCACAAACTTTTGCACGAATTGCACCAGTTCAGCTCATTTTGCAGTGACTTTCGGGCAGTAATGAAACTACCCAAAATGCATCAAAACACGTGTTTAGGGTCCGATGGTGTGGATCGGGTGTGTTCATTGCGAAAAATTTCGACGTGACTTCGTTGCACGAATTACACTAGTTCGGCCCGTTTTGCACCGACTATCATGGAGTAACGAACGGTCCGAAACGCAACAAAACATGAGTATAAGGTCCAATGGAGTGGATCGGATGCGTTCGTTGAAAATTTTCGACGCGACTTCGTTCCACGAACTTTTGCTCGAATTGCTCCAGTTCGGCTTGTTTTGCACCAAAGTTTTTGCAGTAATGAAACGGCCCAAAATGCACCAAAAAACGTGTTTAGGGTCCAATGGGGTGGATCGAGTGCATTCGTTGTGACAAATTCTGACGCGACTTCGTTGCACATACTTTTGCACGAATTGCACCAGTTCAGGTCATTTTGCAGCGACTTTCGTGCAGTAATGAAACTACCCAAAATGCATCAAAACACGTGTTTAGGGTCTAATGGTGTGCATCGGGTGTGTTCCTTGCGAAAAATTTTGACGCGACTTCGTTGCACGAACTTTTACACGAATTGCACTAGTTCGGCCTATTTTGCACCGACTATCATGCAGTAACGAAACGGTCCGAAACGCAACAAATCATGAGTTTAGGGTCCAATGGAGTGGATCGGGTGCGTTCATTGAAAAATTTCGACGAGACTTCGTTGCACGAACTTTTGCATGAATTCCACCAGTTCAGCTCGTTTTGCACCGACTTTCGTGCAGTAATGAAACGGGCCAAAATGCACCAAATCACGAGTTTGGGGTCCACTGGTGTGGATCGGGTGCGTACATTGCGAAAAATATCGACGCGACTTCAATGCACGAATTGCACTTGTTCAGCCTGTTTTGCACCGACTATCATGCAGTAACGAAACGGTCCGAAATGTAACAAAACATGAGTTTAGGGTCCAATGGGGTGGATCGGGTGCGTTCGTTGAAAAATTTCGACGAGACTTCGTTGCACAAACTCTTGCACGAATTGCACCAGTTCAGCTTGCTTTGCACCGACTTTCATGCAGTATTGAAACGGCCCAAAATCCACCAAAACACGAGTTTAGGGTCCAATACAGTGGATCGGCTGCCTTCATTGCGAAAATTTCGACGCGACTTCGCTGCACGAACTTTTGCACGAATTGCACCAGTTCAGCTCATTTTGCAGCGACTTTCGTGCAGTAGTGAAACGGCCCAAAATGCATCAAATCACGAGTCTGGGGTCCAATGGTGTGGATCGGGTGCTTTCATTGCGAAAAATTTCAACGCGACTTCGTTGCACGAACTTTTGCACGAATTGCAAAACTTCGGCTTGTTTTGCACCAACTTTCTTGCAGTAATGAAACGGCCGAAAATGCACCAAAACACGAGTTTAGGGTCCAATGGGGTGGATCGGGTGCGTTCGTTGCGAAAAATTTTGACGCGACTTCGTTGCACAAATTCTACTAGTTCAACTCGTTTTGAACCGACTTTCATGCAGTAATGAAACGGCCCAAAATGCACAAAATCACGAGTTTGGGGTCCAATGGTGTGGATAGGTTGTGTCCATTGCAAAAAAATTCGATGGCGACATCGTTACACAAACTTTTGCACGAATTGCACCAGTGCGACCTGTTTTGCACCGACTTTCATGCAGTAACGAAACAGTCGGAAACGCAACAAAATATGAGTTTAGAGTAAAATGGAGTGGATTGGGTGCGTTCGTTGCAAAAAATTTCGACGCGACTTCGTTGCACGAATTTTTGCACGAATTGCACTAGTTTGGCCCGTTTTGCACCGACTATCATGCACTAACGAAACGGTTCGAAACGCAAAAAAACATGAGTTTAGTGTCCAATGGAGTGGATCGGGTGCGTTCGTTGAAAAGTTTCGACGCGACTGCGTTGCACGAACTTTTGCACGAATTGCACCAGTTCGGCTTGTTTTGCACTGAATTTTTTGCAGTATAGAAAAGGCCCAAAATGCACCAAAACACGTGTTTAGGGTCCAATGGGGTGGATCGAGTGCGTTCGTTGCGACAAATTCCGACGCGACTTCCTCGCACAAACTTTTGCACGAATTGCACCAGTTCAGCTCATTTTGCAGTGACTTTCGTGCAGTCATGAAACTACCCAAAATGCATCAAAACACGTGTTTAGGATCCAATGGTGTGGATCGGTTGCGTTCATTGCGAAAAATTATGACGCGACTTCGTTCCACAAACTTTCGCACGAATTGCACCAGTTCAGCTCGTTTTGCACCGTCTTTCGTGCAGTAATGAAACGGCCCAAAATGCACCAAATCACGAGTTTGGATCCAATGGTGTGGATCGGGTGCGTTCATTGCGAAAAATTTTGACGCGACTTCGTTGAACGAACTTTTGAACGAATTGACCAGTTCGGCCCGTTTTGCATCGACTTCCATGCAGTAACGAAACGGTCCGAGACGCAACAAAACATGAGTTTAGCGTCCATTGGAGTGGATCGGGTGCGTTCGTTGAAAATTTTTGACGCGACTTCATTGCACAAACTTTTGCACGAATTGCACCAGGTCAGCTCATTTTGCAGCGACTTTCGTGCAGTAATGAAACGGCCCAAAATGCATCAAAACACGTGTTTAGGATCCAATGGTGTGGATCGGGGGTGTTCATTGCGAAAAATTTCAACGCGACTTCATTGCACAAACTTTTGCACGAATTGCATTAGTTCGGCCCGTTTTGCACCGACTATCATGAAGTAACGAAACGGTCCGAAACGCAACAAAACATGAGTTTAGGGTTCAATGGAGTGGATCGGGTGCGTTCGTTGAAAAATTTCGACGCGACTTCGTTGCACGAATTGCACAAGTTCAGCTCATTTTGCACCGACTTTCGTGCAGTAATGAAATGCCCCAAAATGCACCAAAACACGTGTTTAGGGTTCAATGGTGTGGATCGGGTGCGTACGTTGCGAAATATTTCAACGCGACTTCGTTGCACGAACTTTTGCACGAATTGCACTAGTTCGGCCCGTTTTGCACCGACTATCATGCAGTAACGAAACGGTCTGAAACGCAACAAAACATGAGTTTAGGGTCCAATGGAGTGGATCGGGTGCGTTCGTTGAAAGATTTCAACGCGACTTCGTTGCACGAACTTTTGCACGAATTGCACCAGTTCGGCTTGTTTTGCACCAACTTTCTTGCAGTAACGAAACGGCCGAAAATGCTCCAAAACACGAGTTTAGGGTCCAATGGGGAGGATCGGGTGCGAAAAATTTCGACGCGACTTCGTTGCACAAATTCCACTAGTTCAACTCATTTTGTACCGACTTTCAAGCAGTAATGAAACGGCCCAAAATGCGCCAAAATCACGAGTTTGGGGTCCAATGGTTTGGATAGGTTGCGTTCATTGCGATAAAATTCGATGCGACATCGTTACACAACCTTTTGCACGAATTGCACCAGTGCGACCTATTTTGCATCGACTTTCATGCAGTAACGAAACGGTCGGAAACGCAACAAAATATGAGTTTAGAGTAAAATGGAGTGGATTGGGTGCGTTCGTTGCGAAAAATTTCGACGCGACTTCGGTGCACGAACTTTTGCACGAATTGCACGAGTTCAGCTCATTTTGATGCGACCTTTGTGCAGCAATGAAACGGCCCAAAATGCATCAAATCACAAGTTTGGGGTCCAATGGTGTGGATCGTGATGAGGACATCCTCCACTATTACCCGCTGGCAAAGACGCAACAAAGGGGGCCGAGTGGCCCAGTTGTAGTCGGGTAGCGACCGTGTGAGCCTCTGAATAATCCCACCTTGCTTAGCTTGGGAGGAGGAAGCCACCTTAAAAGGGAGAGCCACCCTTCCCTTATTGGACTAGTCTTTTAGGGAGATTGGGCCTTTCCCCGAGTGGGTGTGCCTAAGAACTGTTGGGGTCCGGACAACCTTAATTTATTGGGCCTCGGCCAACCCCACCTGGGCCGGATGCATCATTTGGTATCAGAGCTGGGCCCTTGTTTAAGGGGGTGGGAATGATGAGAACATCCTCCACTATTCCCCGCTGGAATGATGAGGACATCCTCCACTATTAGCCGCTGGCAAAGACGCAACAAAGGAGGCCGAGTGGCCCAGTTGTAGTCGGGCGGCGACCGTGTGAGCCTCTGAATAATCCCACCTTGCTTAGCTTGGGAGGAGGAAGCCACCTTAAAAGGGAGAGCCACCCTTCCCCTATTGGACTAGTCTTTTAGGGAGATTGGGCCTTTCCCCGAGTGGGTGTGCCTAAGAACTGTTGGGGTCCGGACAACCTTAATTTATTGGGCCTCGGTCAACCCCACCTAGACCGGATGCATCAATCGGGTGCGTTCGTTTTGAAAAATTCCGACACGATTTCGTTGCATGAACTTTTGCAACAATTGCACCAGTTCGGCCCCGTTTTGTACCAACTTTCGTGTAGTAAGGAAATGGTCCAAAACGCAACAAAACATTAGTTTTGGGTCCAATGGGGTGGATCGGGTGCGTTCGTTTTGATAAATTCCGACGCGACTTCGTTGCATGAAGATTTGCACTAATTGGACCAGTTCGACCCGTTTTGCACTGACTTTCGTGTAGTAACGAAATGGTCCAAAACGCACCAAAACATGAGTTTAGGTTCCAATTGGGTGAATCGGGGGCGTTCGTTTTGAAAAATTTCAACACGACTTCGCTGCATGAACTTTTGCACCAATTGCACCAGTTCGGCCCGATTTCCATCGACTTTTTTGCAGTAATGAAACGACCGAAACGCAACAAAACATAAGTTTAGGGTCCAATGGGGTGGATCGGGTGCGTTCGGGGCGAAAAATTCTGAAGTGACTTCGTTGCACGAACTTTTGCACTAATTGCATTAGTTTTCCCCCGTTTTGCACTGACTTTCGTGCAGGCAAATCGGACAAAACACACCAAAACAAGAGTTTCGGGTCCAATGGGTTTGATCGAGTGCGTTCGTTGTGAAAAATTCCAACACGACTTCATTGCACGAACTTTTGCACTACTTGCACCAGTTCGGCCCCGTTTTGCACCGACTTTCGTGTAGTAAGGAAACGATCTGAAAATGCACCAAAACATGTGTTTAGGGTCCAATGGGGTGGATCGGGTGCGCTCGTTTTGAAAAATTCCGACGTGACTTTGTTGCACGAACTTTTGCACTGACCAGTTCGTCCCTGTTTTGTACCGACTTTTGTGCAGTAAGTAAATGGTCCGAAACGCAACAAAACATGAGTTTAGGTTCCGATGGGGTGGATCGGGTGTGTTTGCTTTGAAAACTTCCGACGCGACTTCGTTGCATGATCTTTTGCACTAATTGCACCAGTTCGACCCCGTTTTGTACCGATTTTTGTGCAGTAAGGAAATGGTCCGAAACGCAACAAAACATGTGTTTAGGGTCCAATGGGGTGGATCGGGTGCGTTAATTTTGAAAAATTCCGACACGACTTTGTTGCACGAACTTTTGCACTAATTGCACCAGTTCGGCCCCATTTTGTATCGACTTTTTTGCAGTAAGTAAATGGTCCGAAACGCAACAAAACATGAGTTTAGGGTTTAATAGGGTGGATCGGGTGCATTCGTTTTGAAAAATTCTGACTTGACTTTGTTGCATGAATATTTGCACTAATTGCACCAGTTCGGACTGATTTCCATCGACTTTCCAGTAGTAACGAAACGGCCGAAACGCTCAAATACATGAGTTTGGGGTCCAATGGGGTGGATCGGGTGCGTTCGTTACGAAAAATTCCTATGCGACTTCATTGCACGAACTTTTGCACTAATTGCACTAGTTCGGCCCCATTTTGCACCGACTTTCGTGCAGGAGAATCGGTCTGAAACACACCAAAACATGAATTTAGGGTCATGGGTTTGATCGGGTGCGTTTGTTGCAAAAAATTCTGACACGACTTCATTGCACGAACTTTTGCACTAATTGCACCAGTTTGGCCCTGTTTTGCACCGACTTTCGTGTAGTAACGAAACGGTCTGAAATGCACCAAAACATGTGTTTAGGGTCCAATGGGGTGGATTGGGTGCACTCGTTTTGAAAAATTCCAACGTGACTTTGTTGCACAAACTTTTGCTCTAATTGCATCAGTTCGGCGCCGTTTTGTACCGACTTTTGTGCAGTAATTAAATGGTCCGAAACGCAACAAAACATGAGTTTAGGGTCCAATAGGGTGGATTGGGTGCATTCATTTTGGAAAATTCCGACGTGACGTTGTTGCATGAATATTTGCACTAATTGCACCAGCTCGGCCTGATTTCCATCGACTTTCCTGCAGTAACGAAACATCCGAAACGCTCCAAAACATGAGTTTAGGGTCCAATGGGGTGGATCGGGTGCGTTCGTTACGAAAAATTCCTATGCGACTTCATTGCACGAACTTTTGCACTAATTGCACTAGTTCGGCCCCATTTTGCACCAACTTTCGTGCAGGCAAATCGGTCCGAAACACACCAAAACATGAGTTTAGGGTCCAATGGGTTTGATCGGGTGCGTTCGTTGCGAACAATTCTGACACGACTTCATAGCACGAACTTTTGCACTAATTGCACCAGTTTGGCCTCGTTTTGCACCGACTTTCGTGTAGTAATAAAACGGTCTGAAATGCACCAAAACATGTGTTTAGGGTCCAATGGGGTGGATCGGGAGCACTCGTTTTGAAAAATTACGACGCGACTTCGTTGCATGAATTTTTGCACTAATTGCACCAATTCGGCCCCATTTTGTGACATTCAGGCAGTAAAGAAACGGTCCAAAACACACCAAAACATGAGTTTAGGGTCCAATGGGGTGAATCGGGGGCGTTCGTTTCGAAAAATTCCAACGCGACTTCCTTGCATGAACTTTTGCACTAATTGCACCAGTTCGGTCTGATTTCCATCGACTTTTGTGAAGTAACGAAATGGCCGAACCGCACCAAAACATGAGTTTAGGGTCCAATGGGGTGGATCGGGTGCGTTCGTTACGAAAAATTCCGAAGCGACTTCGTTGCACGAACTTTTGCACTAATTGCATTAGTTTTTCTCCATTTTGCACTGACTTTCGTGCAAGTGAATCGGACCGAAACATACCCAAACATGAGTTTAAGATCCAATAGGCTTGATCCAGTGCGTTCGCTGCGAAAAATTCCAAAGCGACTTCATTACACGACCTTTTGCACTAATTGCACCAATTCGGCGCCGTTTTGCACCCACTTTTGTATAGTAAGGAAACAGTCTGAAACGCACCAAAACATGTGTTTAGTGTCCAATGGGGTGGATCGGGTGCTCTCGTTTTGAAAAATTCCGACGCGACTTCGTGGCACGAACTTTTGCACTAATTACACCAGTTCGGCCCCATTTTGCACCGACATTCGTACAGTAACGAAACAGTTAGAAACGCACCAAAATATGACTTTAGGGTTCAATGGGGTGGATCGGGTGCGTTCGTTTTGAAAAATTCCGACGCGACTTCGTTGCATGAACTTTTGCACTAATTTCACCAGTCCGACCCGTTTTGCACCGACTTTCCTGCAGTAACAAAACAGTCTGAAACGCACCAAAATATGACTTTAGGGTTCAATGGGGTGGATCGTGTGCGTTCCTTTTGAAAAATTCCGACGCGACTTCGTTGCATGAACTTTTGACACAATTGCACCAGTTCGGCCCTGTTTTGTACCGACTTTCGTGTAGTAAGGAAATGGTCCGAAACCCAAGAAAACATGAGCTTAGGGTCCAATGGGGTTGATCTGGTGTGTTCGTTTTGAAAAATTCTGATGCGACTTCATTGCACGAACTTTTGTACTAATTTCACCAGTTCGGCCCGTTTTGCACGAACATTCGTGTAGTAACGAAACGGTCTGAAACGCACATAACATGTGTTTAGGGTCCAATGGGGCGGATCCGGTGTGTTCATTTTGAAAAATTCCGATGCGACTTCATTGCACGAACTTTTGTACTAATTTCACCAGTTCGGCCCGTTTTGCACCAACATTCGTGTAGTAACGAAACGGTCTGAAACGCACCATAACATGTGTTTAGGGTCCAATGGGATGGATCGGGTGTGTTCGTTTTGAAAAATTCCGAAGCGACTTCATTGCATGAACTTTTGCACTAATTGCATTAGTTTTCCCCCTTTTGCACTAACTTTCGTGCAGATGAATCGGACCAAAACACACCAAAACATGAGTTTCAGGTCCAATGGGTTTGATCGAGTGCGTTCGTTGTGAAAAATTCCAACACGACTTCATTGCACGAACTTTTGCACTACTTGCACCAGTTCGGCCCCGTTTTGCACCGACTTTCGTGTAGTAAGAAAACGGTCTGAAAATGCACCAAAACATGTGTTTAGGGTCCAATGGGGTGGATCGGGTGCGCTCGTTTTCAAAAATTCCGACGTGACTTTGTTGCACGAACTTTTGCACCGACCAGTTCGGCCATGTTTTGTACCGACTTTTGTGCAGTAAGTAAATGGTCCGAAACGCAACAAAACATGAGTTTAGGTTCCGATGGGGTGGATCGGATGCGTTTGCTTTGAAAACTTCCGACGCGACTTCGCTGCATGAACTTTTGCACTAATTGCACCAGTTCGACCCCGTTTTGTACCGATTTTTGTGCAGTAAGGAAATGGTCCGAAACGCAACAAAACATGTGTTTAGGGTCCAATGGGGTGGATCGGGTGCGTTAATTTTGAAAAATTCCGACGTGACTTTGTTGCACGAACTTTTGCACTAATTGCACCAGTTCGGTCCTGTTTTGTACCGACTTTCGTGCAGTAAGCAAATGGTCCAAATCGCAACAAAGCATGAGTTTAGGGTCCATTGGGGTGGATTGGGTGTGTTCATTGTGAAAAATTCCGATGCGACTTCATGGCACGAACTTTTGCACTAATTGCACCAGTTCGGCCCCATTTTGCGCCAACATTCGTGTAGTAACGAAACGGTCTAAAATGCACCAAAACATGTGTTTAGGATCCAATGGGGTTAATGGCGACCCGCTAGGGTTTGATTCCCGATCTTTCGACGAGAGGCGTGGATAACTCGATTGGTCGATGGAGGCGACATTCACGGCCCGACTACAGCCTTCCAAGCTGCGCCTTAGCAACCGTGTGGATTCAATCGTGATTTAGCCTTTTGACATGTCGTGCAGCGAGCAACAAATCTCTCCACATCTCTTCTCATCTTTGGCCAAAAGAAATGGCCAGCAAGTATATCTTCCGTTTTCTTTGCTCCAAAATGCCCCATTAAGCCACCTCGATGCGCTTCCTGCAACAATACCAAGCGAACGGAGCTAGCTGGAATGCATAGCTTGTTAGCTCTAAAGACAAACCCATCACTAACGATGAATTTGTTCCATCCCTTCCCCTCTTTACAATGCAGCAACACATCTTTAAAATCAGCATCATTAACATATTGATCTTTAATCGTTTCCAATCCAAATATTTTGTAATCAAGTTGGTTCAACAAGGTGTATCTCCTAGACAATGCATCAGCAATTATATTCTCTTTCCCTTTCTTGTGCTTAATAATATAAGGAAAAGATTCAATAAATTCAACCTACTTAGCATGTCTACGGTTCAATTTTCCTTGACTACGAATATGTTTTAAAGATTCATGATATGAATGAATAACAAACTCTTTTGGGCCATAGATAATGCTGCCATGTTTCTAATGTGCGAACAAGAGCACACAATTCCTTATCATAAGTAGAATAATTCAGAACAGGCCCGCTCAATTTTTCACTGAAATAAGCAACAGGTTTGCCTTCTTGTAACAAAACACCACCCAAACCAATGCCACTAGCATCACATTCAAGCTCAAAGGTTTTATTAAAATCAGGGAGTTGGAGGAGAGGTGCATGTGTCAACTTATCTTTCAGCGTGTTGAAGGAGTTCTCTTGTGTTTTACCCCAACTAAAAGGCACTCCCTTCTTTGTAAGCTCATTCAAAGGCGCAGCAATAGTGCTGAAGTCCTTCACAAAACGACGATAGAAACCAGCAAGTCCTAGGAAACTCCGCACTTGCGTGATAGTCTTCGGTATAGGCCATCCATGTATAGCTTCCACCTTGGCTTGATCAACCTCGATTCCCTATGGAGTCACGACATAGCCAAGAAAAGACACTCGATCGGTGCAAAAGGTGCACTTCTCAAGGTTACCAAATAAACGTGCATCTCGTAAAGCATTAAAAACAGCACGTAAGTGATCAAGATGTTCATCAAAAGATTTGCTGTAAATCAATATATCATCAAAGTAGACAACAACAAATTTCCCAATGAAAGCACGCAGAACCTCGTTCATTAATCTCATGAAAGTACTCGGTGCATTAGTTAACCCAAAAGGCATGACTAACCACTCATATAACCCGAACTTAGTTTTGAAAGCAGTTTTCCATTCATCTCCCAATTTCATACGAATCTGGTGGTACCCACTACGCAAATCAACTTTGGAAAACACAATAGCACCACTCAATTCATCAAGCATATCATCCAAACGAGGGATAGGGTGTCGATATTGAATTGTGATATTATTAATATCCCTACAATCAACACACATACGCCATGTTCCATCCTTTTTAGGCACTAAAATAACCGGAACAGCACAAGGACTAAGAGACTCACGCACGTAACCTTTGTCGAGTAGTTCGTGCACTTGTTGCTGAATTTTCTTAGTTTCTTCCGGATTTGTCCTGTATGGCGCACGGTTTGGCAACGATGCACCAGGAATAAGGTCAATTTGGTGCTCAATCCCTCGTATTGGTGGCAGCCACGCTGGTATCTCACTTGGGAACACATCAGAATACTCCTGCAAAAGGTTAGCAACAGCCGGGGGTAAAGAATGCTGCATATCGTGAACTGAAATCAAAGCATTCTTGCACACCAAAGCATAGGCAACAGAAGTGGAAGCAATCAATTCATTAATATCAGACTTAGTAGCAAGCAAGCAATGTCCTTTCAATCTTATCTCATCTTCCCTGCTACTAACAGATTTGGCATTCTTATCGATCTCAGCTTTAGTTCTCTTAGCTTTAGCAACATCATCACGCACAATAGATTCAGGTGACATAGGAAGCAAAACGACTTTCTTATCATGATGTATAAGAGAATATTGATTTGATCTACCATGATGCATGCTATCGGTATCAAATTGCCATGGTCTACCTAGCAGAATATGACAAGCTTCCATAGGCACAACATCGCATTCAACAACATTATGATATGAACCAATAGCGAAAATAATTCGTACCAATCTCGTTACCTTGACCTTACCACTATTGTTGAGCCACCGAATGTGATATGGATGTGGTGCGGTTTTGTTGTAAGTGCAAGCTTCTCGACCATATCGCTGCTAGCCAAGTTGTTGCAGCTACCTCCATCAATTATCAAACGGCATGAACGCTCTTTAATAACACACTTTGTTTGGAATAGTGTATGCCGTTGATTTTGCTCCGCCTTTTCTATTTGTGCACTAAGTACACGCTGCACAATGAGGCTCTCATAATGATCTGCATCCTCTGCACCAATCTGCTCTTCTGGTTGTTCCTTAGTACCTGCATGGTCAGCAGCAAGCAAAGCAAGTGTATCTTCATCAAAATCACTAGCAGAGGAATACCCACCATCTCCTTTGACCACCAAAACGCGCTTGTTAGGGCAGTCACGTTGCACGTGGACAAAGCCCTTGCATCGATGGCACTGAATATCTCTTGTCCTTCCCGTGGAGGCAACCGAAGATGCACTCGTGGCTGGTTTCTGGACAGTCGTGGTTGCTGAATTTGTCGGGGGAGCACGTGTCTTATCGTTGGATGGAGCGGGTATTGTCGACCGACTCGGAAATGTAGAAGGTGCAGGAGCTCGTCCGGTCAATGAGGTAGATGTGCGCGGCTGCCATGATGAAGGTTTTCCTGCAGAAATATTAGTTCTTGTACTAGCACGTCATCCCAGCACTTCCCTTTCAGCTTTACAAGCAAGATGGAACAAACGGGTTACGTTAGTATAATCTTTATAAGCAAGAATGTCCTGAATTTCTCGATTCAAACCTCCTAAAAATCTAGCCATAGCAGGTTCCTCATCCTCCACTAAATTACAACGCAACACACCCATTTGTAATTCCTGATAGTATTCTTCTACACTTTTATTACCCAGTCTCAATTGTTGCAATCTATGTAACAGATCACACGCATAGTAAGAAGGAACAAATCTAACCCGCATGACCCGTTTCAAGGCATCCCAGGTTTGTGGAATATTATTAGGATTTTTCTTAGCATGTTCTATCCACCAAACAGAGGCAAAATCAGTAAATTCACTAGTAGCAGCCCTAACACGTATATTCTCAGGAAATTCATGACATGCAAACTTTTGATCAACAGCAATTTCCCAAGTAATGTATGCATCAGGATCGTATTTTCCATCGAAAGAAGGTATCTTAAATTTTATTTTACTGAAAGCATCATCATTATTATGTACCTCACGTCGTCGATGTCCACCCATACCTCTCCGATTAGTTCGCAGTCGTCGGTGACTAGGAGCATCTTGGTCATCTAGTTCAGTATCAGCGACATAATCATCCCAATTATCCTCGACACGCTCATCCTTCTTGTTTTCTCCCTCATGCCCATTTGCAGTTCTGGCATGCATCTCATCAAAACGCCTCAAAAGAGCAGCAAGGCTTTGGTCAATATGAGCGACCGACGTCTCCAGCCTTGTAAGCTTGGTGTTGGTGGCAAGCTGCGTGGCCTCCAACTGCCCAATCTTATCATTTGACACCAGCATATCTTCAGCAAGCCCATCTACATGCCTCCTTATCTTATTTTCAAAATGTTGTATGATTCCCTTTGTACGAGGAGAGTGACCTAAACTCCCATCACCCTCTGATCCTGTCATGGTTAGATGAACAAAGGAAACACGAAAATAGGTGAAGAAATAAGATCCTACAACTAATGGGATGTAGCTACTGCAAGGCGCTCACACTCAACCTGTTACACAAGCTCTTACCAATTCTTACCTTGCTCAACAGGAGAGGATGGCAACCAACAAGTCTGCAACCGTGGGATGAAGTGTATCGGTGCCGCAACAACAGGACCTGTCAAGCTGTAGTCGAATATGTGGAGCTATAGGTGGGCTGAAGCAAGGATGAACTAGCACCGCATTAGTTACAAAAGCAAGCTGAAAAATCGTTCAACGGCGGTACAATGCTGGTCCTAGCCTAGACCGTGCTAGAGACGCGAGCCTGGACACAAATGAAGTCACGAGACACCACCGAAGAAAAAAAGATGCACAAAGAACAGCCCCTTTTTCTTCCCTTCTTTTTCTTCTTCTTCTTTTTTTTTTCTTTTCTTTTTCTTTTTTTTCCTTCTTTTTTTTTCTTTTTTTGTTTTTTTTTTCAGGGGATCCTCAAAACTGATTATATAACCTAAAAGACTTCAAAAGAGCCACACAGCACACAAACTTTTCCCAAAAGGGTAGGGGTATTCCGGTAAGGGTAGGGGTATTCGTGCAAAGTTGTGGTTTGAGTAAGCCGAGACTACTTCTGCCTTTCTGGAGCGCTACAAAATATGCAGTACAAGTGCGAATAGCAATGGAATTTTATAACACGGCGCAATAACCAATTCGAACTAGGAAACCGATCCCTACTCGAATCACAGCACTGCGTGCGATTCGGTCACAAACCAACACAGAATCTAACTCGGACTTGAACACGAATATGGACTCGGATTCCGCCAACACGGAGTATGTATGGTAGCGCACGGTTGTGACTAGAACGTGACAAGAACTCGAAACTCTAAAGGACTAAAACTAAGACCAGCAACTCGACGCAACCGATGCAACCGAAAATTCAACAAGCCCTAACTAAGCAGTGCTAGCAAAGGCTCAAACGAGTTTATAGGATTGAAGGTAAACTAATCTACTATTTTTTTTGGCTTTTCTGGACTATAGGAAAAATAAAACAGCGAAGAATCAGAAGTCTCTCACCGATAAACCTTGCTATGATTACCAACTAATGGCGACCCGCTAGGGTTTGATTCCCGATCTTTCGATGAGAGGCGTGGATAACTCGATTGGTCGATGGAGGCGACGTTCACGGCCCGACTACATCCTTCCAAGCTGCGCCTTAGCAACCGATACACCCCCTCCAATGGCTGTCGCGATCTTGTGGAGCGCGGCACCCGGCCACTAGGGCACTCGTCCTGCAAGCAATCGAAGAACTAGCAAGAACAAGTATGACAAGTACTGAATTTACTAGATGTAAATGAAGGTTTCACACGCAATCTCAATAATGGTGGGGTTCCGAAGACAAGAAGACGGGCAGCTGATCCAGCACGCGCGCTTGCAAGCAAGTAGCGAAGGCTAAACTTGATCTAAACAAAACCCAAGCATCCTTGGTGGTGGCTAAGGGGTATAAGTACGTGGGAGGACGACCATAGGGGTGCTGGGGTCGTACTCCAACCCTAGGTCGCGTCCGTAATGGACTCAACTTGATACACGGCCCATTGGGCCAAAACAGGGTGACGCAGCACCATGTGCAGAAAAGGACTCTGTATTAATTTTACGATTGCGGCCGACTCATAACAGATATGGATATGAGGCCGGATCCGTTTGAAAGAAGACTTCATAAGCTTTCCACGAAGTACTTGAACGTCCCAATCCGAGTTCATATGCGACCGTGGTGTCCGTCACAAGTTGGTACTGTTCTGCAGTCCGAATCCAGCCTGCGCGAATCCGTTTCCCTTTCGGTCGCCTCCTTGGTTCCTAAGCAAAACAAGAGTACACGGGTCTCCATGGTCTAAACATGATGTACATGAGCTTAGATTTGAACTCACCTGATGATTAAGTTGATGCGCACGAGTACGAGTAATAGGACCAGCAATAGGTACTTGTGTCGGAGTGGATGTATCGTTGGTGTTGATGTCCTCATCAGGGGTGGACCGGGTGCCCTCGTTTCAAAAAATTACGACGCGACTTCATTGCACGAATTTTTGCACTAATTGCACTAGTTCGGCCCCATTTTGCACCAACATTCAGGCAGTAACGAAACGGTCCAAAACGCACCAAAAGATAAGTTTAGGGTCCAATAGGGTGGATCGAGTGCGTTCATTTTGAAAACTTCCGACGCGACTTCGTTGCATGAACTTCTGCACTAATTGCACCAGTTCGACCCGTTTTGCATTGACTTTCGTGCAGCAACGAAACGGTCCGAAACGCACCAAGACATGTGTTTACGGTCCAATGGAGTGGATCGGATGCGTTCGTTGCGATAAATTGCGACGCGACTTCATTTCACGAACTTTTGCACTAATTGCACCAGTTCGGCCCCATTTTGCACCGACTTTTGTGCAGTAAGGAAACAGTCCGAAAATGCACCAAAACATGAGTTTTTGGTCCAAAGGGGTGGATCGGGGCGTTCGTTTTGAAAAATTCCAACGTGACTTTCGTGCAGTAACGAAACGGCTAAACGCTCAAAACATGAGTTTAGGGTCCATTGGGGTGGATGGGGTGCGTTCGTTGTGAAAAATTCCGATGCAACTTCATTGCACGAACTTTGGAACTAATTGCACCAATTTGGCCCCGTTTTGCACGAACATTCGTGTAGTAACGAAACAGTCTGAAATGCACCAAAACATATGTTTAGGGTCCAATGGGGTGGATCAGGTGAACTCGTTTTGAATAATTACGATGCGATTTTGTTGTATGAACTTTTGCAGTAATTGCACCAGTTAGGCCCCATTTTGCACCGACATTCAGGCAGTATTGAAACGGTCCAAAACACACCAAAACATGAGTTTAGGGTCCAATGGGGTGGATCGTGGGCGTTCGTTTTGAAAAATTCTGACGCGACATCGTTGCATGAACTTTTGCACTAATTGCACCTGTTCGGCCCGTTATGCATCGACTATCATGCAGTAACGAAAAAGCCAAAACGCACCAAAACATGAGTTTAGCGTCCAATGGGGTAGACCGGGCGCGTTCGTTGCGAAAAAATCGGATGCGAATTCGTTGCACGAAATTTTGCACTAATTGCACCAGCTCGGCCCCATTTTTCACCGACTTTCGTTCAGTAACAAAACGGTCCGAAATGCACCAAAACATGAGTTTAGGGTCCAATGGGGTGGCTCGGTGCGTTCGTTTTGAAAAATTCCGAAACGACTTCGTTGAATGAACTTTTGCACTAATTTCACCAGTTCGGCCCGTTTTGCACCGACTTTCGTGTAGTAACAAAATTGTCCGAAACGCACAAAAATACAAGTTTATGGTCCAATGGGGTGGATCGGGTGCATTCGTTTTGAAAAATTCCGATGCTACTTCGTGGCACGAACTTTTGCACTAATTACACAAGTTCGGCCTAAATTTGCACCGACATTCGTACAGTAACGATACGGTCTGAAACGCACCAAAACACGAGTTTAGGGTCCAATGGGGTGGATCGGGTGCGATCGTTGAGATATTCCGACGCGACTTCTTTCACGAACTTTTGCACTAATTGCACCAGTTCGGCCCCGTTTTGTACCGACTTTCGTGCAGTAAGGAAATGGTCCGAAACGCAACAAAACATGAGTTTAGTGTACAAAGGGCTGGATCGGGGGCGTTCGTTTTGAAAAATTCCAACGTGACTTTGTTGCATGAACATTTGCACCAGTTCGGCCCTATTTCCATCGACTTTCGTGCAGTAAAAAAACGGACGAAATGCTCCAAAACATGAGTTTAGGGTCCATTGGGGTGGATCGGGTGCGTTCGTTGTGAAAAATTCTGATGCGACTTCATTGCACGAACTTTTGCACTAGTTGCACCAGTTCGGCCCTGTTTTGCACCAACATTCATGTAGTAACGAAACGGTCTGAAATGCAACAAAATATGTGTTTAGGGTCCAATGGGGTGGACTGGGTGCACTCATTTTGGAAAATTACGACTATTGTTGCATGAACTTTTGCACTAATTACACCAGTTTGGGTGCGTTCATTTTGAAAAGTTCCAATGCGACTTCGTGGCACGAACTTTTGCACTAATTACACCAGTTCGGCCCAATTTTGCACCGACATTGATACAGTAACGATACGGTCCGAAACGCACCAAAACATGACTTTAGGGTCCAATGGGGTGGATTGGGTGCGTTTGTTTTGAAAAATTCCGCCGCGACTTCGTTGCATGAACTTTTGCACTAATTAAACCAGTTCGGCCCGTCTTGCACCGACATTCGTGCAATAAAGAAACGATCCGAAACACACCAAAACTTGAGTTTGGGGTCCAATGGGGTTGATTGGATGTGCTCGTTTTGAAAAATTCCGACGCGAATTCGTTGCATGAACTTTTGCACTAATTGCACCAGTTTGGCCTCATTTCGCACCGACTTTCGTGCAGTATGGAATGTGTCCGAAACGCAACAAAACATGAGTTTAGGGTCCAATGGGTGGATCGGGGGCGTTTGTTTTGAAAAATTCCAACGCGACTTCGTTGCATGAACTTTTGCACAAATTATACCAGTTTCGCACCAAAACATGAATTTAGTGTCCAATGGGGTGGATTGGGTGTGTTCCTTTTGAAAAATTCCGACGTGACTTTGTTGCATGAATGATGTGAACCCGCTAGGGTTTGTTCCCGATCTTTCGATGAGAGGCGGGGGATAACTCGATTTGAGATGGAGGCGACGTTCACGGCCCGACTACAGCCTTCCAAGGACGCTGCGCCTTAGCAACCGATACACCACCTCCAATGGCTGCCGCGATCTTGTGGAGCGCGACACCCGGCCACTAGGGCACCTGTCCTGCAAGCAATCGAAGAACCAGCAAGAACAAGTAGAACAAGCAACTCAATTGCAAATATGGAGATAATAACCAATCTGGAATCAACAAGGTGGGGTTCCGAATCCAGTAGAACGGATGGTCTAGTCGACACACGCGTCTACAAGGAAGTAGCAATGGCTAAACTTTCAACAAAACAAAAACCCCAATCTGTTCATGGCGGCTCTAAACCTTATTAATACCTAGGAGGACGACCAAGAGGGTGTTTGAGTCGCACTCCAACCCTAGGACGCGTCCCTAATGGACCCGACTTGATACAAAGCCCATCGGGCCAAATTAAGATGTCGCAACACCTTTAGACAGAAAACCAGTCGGTAGTATTTTGGTCATTGCGGACGAATCAGGAGAGATCTGGACTTGAGTCCGGATCCATATGAAACGAGACTTCATAAGCTTTCCACGAAGTACTTGAACGTCCATATCCGAGTCCGTATGCGACCGTGGTGTCCGTCACAAGTTGGTGCTGTTCTGCAGTCCGAATCCAGCCTCCAAAACGTGTTGGACATGGACTCTTTCTTTCCTTGCACCAAAAGTGACGTGGTGGCCTGATGGAGAACATTGGGAAGACTTAGGCTTGGTCCCCAATCAATTTCTTTGGTCCTCCATACCTTCCATGTGTGTTTATTACATGTGGGTGTATCCATTCTGGTGATGTCCACATCATTCTCCCCTTCTTGGCTGCAAGTCGTCCTCGACTTGCTCCAACGGCATTCAAAGGTGCTTGCTTTGTTGTTGGAACATGGAGCGACGACTATGCTGCATGGGCACAACAAACAATGCTCCCGTTCTTCAGGCTGATCCTGTTGCATAAGAGAAAAACTAGAAAAACTTTGCAAGATATTATTAGTGTTAATGCAGCCCCCTATTTGCTCATGGTATTGTAGCCCAAAAGGATATTTCAGATTAGAACAGATATACACTTTATGCACCAAATATTCTCCTTTGATGTCATTTTTTCCAATTGCATGAAGCGAACAATGATTTAAACTTGGCAAATTAGAATCTAATTGAACCTTCGCTTTTAGACAATTTAGATTCACAGAATATTAAATTCAATATAACCCAAAGTATTTAAAGAAGACAACAATTTCAGTTCATCTTGTACACAAGTAATAGGATGAGAAGGATTATCTACAGCACATTCGTATGGTTCCAAACCAAAAATATCACACTTATTCATTAATTCTGGTATATGAGTAAAAGAAGTATTAGCACACAAGTCCTCTTTATCATAAGAAACAACAAGTAATTCATCTTGTGAAAAAGTTGAATCAGCAGCAGGTTCCACTATTCGTTGCTCTTTGTTAGCATGTAGAGTGGACAAAGTTTGGACACTATGAGTCACATCATTCTTGCAAGTATTCACAAATGAAAGAATTTCTTTTTCAGCATGGAGAGCAAGACAAAACAATTGACCGATATAGCAATAGGACTTGCCAATTAACAAGTTTCGAATTTCAGAATTGAGCCCTCTCATGAACCTATTCATAACATCTTCCATGCATTCATCCAATCCACCAAACATGATACAAATTTTAAAATCATGGTAGTATTGTTTCACAGTCCTACTACCCTGTTTTAATTTCTCTAGTTTGGTAAGCAAATGATCAACATAATATGCAGGAATATAGGCATCTCTAAAATGTATTTTGAATTCTTTCCAAGTTTGCGGAATAATGTTATGCCTACAAATATATTTCCATTCTAGCAAAGCATTTTCTGTTAAAATATTAAAGGCAATATAAATCATTTGTTTCTCCGACAGGTCATGCTCATCAAATTCATTATCTACTTTTAGCTCCCAATCAATGTAAGCTTTAGGATCAAACTCACCAGGATATAAAGGCAAGCATTGAATAATGTCCAGAATATTTTGTTGTTGTTTGCTCCGCTCAAAAATCACTGTATCACCTGCCATGATCAGTAGAAAACAAGAACACAAAAATAATATGTATCCTCCTGTCAACTACTAGAATGTGTCGGTTGTAATTCTCTCAAACTCAACTTGTTTAATACGAGCTCTTACCAGTTCTTACCAAGCAAAACAGGATGAGTCGGCAACCAACAAGTCAAGCACCTTGAAAGAAGTGTATCGGTGCCTTAGCAACAGAAAACTGTCAAGCTATAGTCGAGTATGTGGAGCTGTAGGTGGGCTGATCAAGGGAAAATACTAGCACCACGTTAGTCAGAAAAGCAAGCTGAATAATTGTTCAACGGTGGTACTGTGCTGGTCCTAGCATAGACCGTACTAGAGGCGCGAGCCTGGACACAAATGAAGTCACAAAGCACCAACCGAAACAGCAGGAACACAAAAGATGGATCAGCCCCTTTCTTCTTTTTTGTTTTTTTTCTTTTTTTCTGTTTTTTTTCACTTTGTTTTCTTTTTTTTCTTCTTCTTTTTTTTTGTAGAGGACTAAAATCCTTTGTTTGACAAACAATGCAACAGGATTACTGCATATAGCTGCTACCAACTCAGATTGACGAAACTTGTTTCACGCAGCCAGACGCACAAATCTCCAAGTCGATTCTGGAGCACTTAGATGAAGTTTGTGACCCAGGTCAGATCCGTTGGAAAGATCACGAGTTACACTTTCCAGATTGTACTAAAACTCGCAAATCGGAGACCGGACACAGAAACAATGAAAGTTTTCTTCCACTGATGAATTGAAACTCCGAGACAAAAAGAGGTGACAAGAACTCGAAACTCTAAAGGACTAAACTAAGACCAGCAACACGACGCAACCGATGCAACCGAAAACTCAACAAGCCCTAACTAAGTAGTACCAGCAAAGGCTCAAAGGGTTTATAGGATTGCCGGCAAACTAATCTACCTTTTTTTTTCGTTTTTCTGGACTATAGGAAAAAAAAATAGCAAAGATAAGTCTCTCACCGATAAACCTTGCTCTGATACCAACTGATGTGAACCCGCTAGGGTTTGTTCCCGATCTTTCGATGAGAGGCGGGGGATAACTCGATTTGAGATGGAGGCGACGTTCACGGCCCGACTACAGCCTTCCAAGGACGCTGCGCCTTAGCAACCGATACACCACCTCCAATGGCTGCCGCGATCTTGTGGAGCGCGACACCCGGCCACTAGGGCACCTGTCCTGCAAGCAATCGAAGAACCAGCAAGAACAAGTAGAACAAGCAACTCAATTGCAAATATGGAGATAATAACCAATCTGGAATCAACAAGGTGGGGTTCTGAATCCAGTAGAACGGATGGTCTAGTCGACACACGCGTCTACAAGGAAGTAGCAATGGCTAAACTTTCAACAAAACAAAAACCCCAATCTGTTCAAGGCGGCTCTAACCCTTATTAATACCTAGGAGGATGACCAAGAGGGTGTTTGAGTCGCACTCCAACCCTAGGACGCGTCCCTAATGGACCCGACTTGATACAAAGCCCATCGGGCTAAATTAAGATGTCGCAGCACCTTTAGACAGAAAACCAGTCGGTAGTATTTTGGTCATTGCGGACGAATCAGGAGAGATCTGGACTTGTGTCCGGATCCATATGAAACTAGACTTCATAAGCTTTCCACGAAGTACTTGAATGTCCCTATCCGAGTCCGTATGCAACCGTGGTGTCCGTCACAAGTTGGTGCTGTTCTGCAGTCCGAATCCAGCCTCCAAAATGTGTTGGACATGGACTCTTTCTTTCCTTGCACCAAAAGTGATGTGGTGGCCTCATGGAGAACATTGGGAAGACTTAGGCTTGGTCCCCAATCAACTTCTTTGGTCCTCCATACCTTCCATGTGTGTTTATTACATGTGGGTGTATCCATTCTGGTGATGTCCACATCAATGAAGTTTCACACTAATTGCACCAGTTCGGCCCCATTTTGTACCGACTTTCGTGCAGTAAGAAAATAGTCCAAAACACAACAAAACATGTACTTAGGGTCCAATGGGGTGGATCGGGTGCGTTCATTTTGAAAAATTCCGATGCGACTTCATTGCACGAACTTTTGCACTAATTGCACCAGTTCGGCCCCATTTTGTACCGACTTTCCTGGAGTAAGGAAATGGTCCGAAACGCAACAAAACATGAGTTTCGGGTCCAATGGGGTGGATCGGGTGCGTTCGTTTTGATAAATTCCGACGCGACTTCGTTGCATGAACTTTTGCACTAATTTCACAAGTTCGGCCCGTTTTGCACCGACTTTCATGCAGTAACAAAATGGTCTGAAACGCACCAAAACATGAGCTTAGGGTCCAATGGGGTGGATCCGGTGCGTTCGTTTTGAAAAATTCTGATGCGACTTCATTGCCCGAACTTTTGCACTAATTGTACCAGTTCGGCCCCGTTTTGCACCATCATTCGTGTAGTAACGAAACGGTCTAAAATGCACCATAACATGTGTTTAGGGTCCAATGAGGTGGATCGGGTGCACACATTTTGAAAAGTTACGGCGCGATTTCGTTGCACAAACTTTTGCAGTAATTGCACAAGTTAGGCCCCATCTTGCACCGACATTCAGGTAGTAACGAAACGGTCCAAAACACACCAAAACATGAGTTTAGGGTCCAATGGGGTGGATCGGGGGCGTTCATTTTAAAAAATTCCGACGCGACTTCGTTGCATGAACTTTTGAACTAATTGCACCAGTTCGTCCCGTTTTGCATCCACTTTCGTGCAGTAACGAAAAAGCCGAAACGCACCAAAACATGAATTTAGGGTCCAATGGGGTGGATCGGGTGCGCTCGTTTTGAAAAATTCCGACGCGACTTCATGGCACAAACTTTTGCACTAATTGCACTAGTTCGGCCCCATTTTGCACCGACATTCGTACCATAACAAAACAGAGCGAAACGCACCAAAACATGACTATAGGGTCCAATGGGGTGGATTCGGTGCGTTCGCTTTGAAAAATTCTGACGCGAGTTCGTTGCATGAACTTTTGCACTAATTGCACCAATTTGGCACCATTTTGTACCGACTTTCGTGCAGTAAGGAAATGGTCCGAAACGCAACAAAACATTAGTTTAGGATCCAATGGGGCGGATCGGGTGCGTTCGTTTTGAAAAATTCCAACGCGACTTCGTTGCATGAACTTTGGCACTAATTTCACAAGTTCGGCTCGTTTTGCTCCGACTTTCATGTAGTAACAAAATGGTCCGAAACGCACCAAAACATGAGTTTAGGGTCCGATGGGGTGGATCACGTGCGTTCGTTTTAAAAAATTCCGTAGTGACTGTCCGAAACACAACAAAATATTAGTTTAGGGTCCAATGGGGCGGATCGGGTGTGTTCGTTTTGAAAAATTCCAACGCGACTTCGTTGCATGAACTTTTGTGCTAATTTTAAGAGTTCGGCCCGTTTTGCTCCTACTTTCATGTAGTAACAAAATGGTCCGAAACGCACCAAAATATGAGTTTAGGGTCCGATGGGGTGGATCACGTGCGTTCGTTTTAAAAAATTCCGTAGCGACTTCGTTGCATGAACTTTTACACTAATTGCACCAGTTCGACCCGTTTTGCACCGACTTTCGTGCAGTAACGAAATGGTCCGAAACACTCCAAAACATGAGTTTAGGGTCCAATGGGGTGGATCGGGTGCGTTCGTTGCGAAAAATTCCGACGCGACTTCGTTGCACGAACGTTTGCACTAATTGCACCAGTTCGGCCCCATTTTGCATCGACTTTTGTGCAGTAAGGGTACGGACCGAAACACACCAAAACATGAGTTTAGGGTCCAATGGGGTGGATCGGGTGTGTTCGTTTTGATAAAATTCTGACACGACTTCGTAGCACGAACTTTTGCACTAATTGCACCAGTTCGGCCCCATTTTGCACTGACTTTCGTGCAGTAAGGAAACGGTCCAAAAATGCACCAAAACATGAGTTTAAGGTCCAATGGGGTGGATCGGGGGAGTTCGTTTTGAAAAATTCCGACGCGATTTCGTTGCATGAACTTTTGCACTAATTGCACCTGTTCGACCCGTTTTGCATCGACTTTCGTGTAGTAATGAAAAAGTTCGGCCCGTTTTGCTCCGACTTTCATGTAGTAACAAAATGGTCCGAAACGCACCAGAACATGAGTTTAGGGTCCAATGGGGTGGACCGGGTGCGTTCATTGCGAAAAATTCCGACGCAACTTCGTTGCACGAACTTTTGGACAATTGCACCAGCTTGGCAACATTTTGCACCAACTTTCGTGCAGTAACAAAACGGTCCGAAATGCACCAAAACATGGGTTTAGGGTCCAATCGGGTGGATCGGGTGCGTTCATTTAAAAATTCCGACGCGACTTCGTTGCATGAACTTTTGCACTAATTTCACCAGTTCAGCCCGTTTTGCACCGACTTTCATTTAGTAACAAAACGGTCCGAAACACACCAAAATATGAGTTTAGGGTCCAATGGGGTGGATTGGGTGCTTTTTGGAAAATTCCGATGCGACTTCGTGCACGAATTTTTGCACTAATTGCACAAGTTCGGCACCGTTTTGGACCGACTTTCGTGCAGTAAACTCCGAAGATAATTCTATTAATTCTGAAGGTTTCGGAGATTCTGGAGATTTCTTCGTAGATTTTGAAGATTTCTGAGAAAAGGCAAATGCTAACTTTGTCTGGAGATTCCAGACATTTTTGCGGAGTCTCCGGACCTGTTTCGAACATAACGGCTAGTTTTTGGGTCCGGAGTCTCCGGAGATTTTCCGGAGATTCCGGAACTTAACAGCCCAACGGCTAGTTTTTGGGGGATGGGTATTTATACCCCTCACCCCCTTCCATTTGTGGCTGCTGGTTCCACCCATGAAATACACTTATACACGACCCTAGGAAGCTCTCCCCACTCTAGATTTGCAAGAGATTTGAGAAGAGAAGTGAGTTGGGGTTGAGAGAGAGATTGGGAAGGAAGATTAAGTGAAAGTGAGCAAATTCAATCTTGAGCACCCGAGTTCATAGCGAGAGATCTTCGTGGTGTTTGTTACTCTTGGAGGTCAAGCCTCCTAGACGGCTAGGCGTCGCCCGGTGAGCACCCAAGCTTGTGGTGTGCCGCGGGAAGTTTGTGAAGGCTTGGATTTCGCCTCCGCAAGGGAATTGATGGCGACCCGCTAGGGTTTGATTCCCGATCTTTCGATGAGAGGCGTGGATAACTCGATTGGTCGATGGAGGCGACGTTCACGGCCCGACTACAGCCTTCCAAGCTGCGCCTTAGCAACCGATACACCCCCTCCAATGGCTGTCGCGATCTTGTGGAGCGCGGCACCCGGCCACTAGGGCACTCGTCCTGCAAGCAATCGAAGAACTAGCAAGAACAAGTATGACAAGTACTGAATTTACTAGATATAAATGAAGGTTTGACACGCAATCTCAATAATGGTGGGGTTCCGAAGACAAGAAGACGGGCGGCTGATCCAGCACGCGCGCTTGCAAGCAAGTAGCGAAGGCTAAACTTGATCTAAACAAAACCCAAGCATCCTTGGCGGCGGCTAAGGGGTATAAGTACGTAGGAGGACGACTACAGGGGTGTTGGGGTCGTACTCCAACCCTAGGACGCGTCCGTAATGGACTCAACTTGATACACGGCCCATTGGACCAAAACAGGGTGACGCAGCACCATGGGCAGAAACGGATTCTGTATTAATTTAACGATTGCGGCCGACTCGTAATAGATATGGCTATGAGGCCGGATCCGTTTGAAAGAAGACTTCATAAGCTTTCCACTAAGTACTTGAACGCCCCAATCCGAGTTTATATGCGACCGTGGTGTCCGTCACAAGTTGGTACTGTTCTGCAGTTCGAATCCAGCTTGCGCGAATCCGTTTCCCTTTCGGCCGCCTCCTTGGTTCCTAAGCAAAACAAGAGTACACGGGTCTCCATGGTCTAAACATGATGCACATGAGCTTAGATTTGAACTCACCTGATGATTAAGTTGATGCGCATGAGCACGAGTAATAGGACCAGCAATAGGTACTTGTGTCGGAGTGGATGTATCGTTGGTGTTGGTGTCCTCATCAGGAATAAATCAAGAAGTGAAGTGGGGAAAGGGTTGAGAGCGACCCGGCTTCTTTGGAAGCACCCAACGGAGACGTAGGAGCCCATGGAGGGATCTGAACTTCGCTAAAACAAATCCTTGTGTCACTTGTTCTTGATTTGTTGATTTCACTACTTGTTGCTTGTGCTAGCTCCTTTCTAGGTTTACCTCGATCTATCATTTGAGAAGGTTTGAGCTACAAGTATCTAGTGAAATAGCTTGGAAACAACTCACCCTTGTTTGGTAAATCATTGATCTACTTTTGGTTGTGGTTTCCTTAGATGTGTTTTGTAGTTTGTGCTATTTCTGGAGACTCCGAAGATTTCTACGGAAACTCCGAAAGTTTCGGAGATTCCGGAGAAATCTCTGGAGAGTCTGAAAGTTACTAATTCCGCTGCAAATTTTTTGTGTAAAATTTCAGAACCGCCTATTCACCCCCCTCTAGGCAACATCAAAGGTCCTTTCAATTGGTATCAGAGCCGAGGCTCTCAATTTTGGGCTTAACCGCCTTGAGAGAAGATGTCTACGTGAGGTGAAGTATAACTAGAACTTCTATTGCTTGATGGTTCAAATTATGCATCTTGGTCCACTTGTGTGCTTAGTGTTCTTAGGACTTTAGGTCCTCAAATTGAGCGGATTGTAGATGTAAGTATTTCTCCTCCAAATATTGATTGGTTCAATCTAACCGAAGAGGAAGAGAAATGCTTACAACTCAATGCTCAAGCTACTAATGTTTTAATTCATGCTTTGAGTAAAGATGTACTTGGTTTCATCATGAATGATGAGGATGATGATGATATTCTTGAGGACGCGCATCTTATTTGGACAACACTCAAAGAAAGATATCATAAGTCTAAATATGATGATGAAGAGCTCACATTGGAAAAATCATTTGAGGGGTTTTCAACTTCATCAACAATCAATGAAGAGGCTCAAGTGATTTTCTCAAGTGACAAAGATGATGTTTCCATATCTACATCCTCACCTACAAATGAGTCAATTCAAGGTAATGAAATGGTGAGTAAGCTAAATGACCATGCATGTCATACTTCTACTTCAAGTTGTGCTTGTAGAACTAATCTTTTGAAGGAAAAAGAAGTTTGCGACCGGTATCACCCATGTGAGGAATCAACCTCTTCTCCACACATAGCTTCCATTGCCGAAGCCGCGGTGTGTCTCATGGCAAAATATAAGAAGAAATCGGCAAGAGAAAATGATTTTCTCTTAGAAAGTTATGAGAGGCAAAAAGAGTGGCTCATTGAGAAGATGAAGGAATTAGAGGCTCTAACTAAAGAGCACGAGGAACTCAAGGTTTCTCATGCATCCTTGGCTAATAGGTATGAAAAAATTTCATTTGAGCAACCTTGTGCTACTAACTCTATCTATTGTGTGACTTAATTAGAAAAAGCAAATTATGAGCTAAAGGCTGAGCTTGAGGATCTCACTAGCAAGCATGTGGCACATCAAGAGAAATATGATGATCTATCATGCTCCCATGAAAAGCTGTAGATTCTCATACCATGCTTGATATAACTCATGAGGTGATGCTTCGGTAAAATCCTATCTACCTCACATGCACAAGTGCACATGCTCTCAAGATCATATTGATTTCCCTTGTGCTAACCCTTGTTGCTCTCAAGCATATATCGTCCCGAGCACTAATAGTGACTTGGATAATGTAGATGAAGAAGAGAAGCATAAGGGTAATGGAATTGGAGTGAATTCCAACAAGAAGAACAAGTCAAACAAGTGCAAGTACAAGTACAAGGAGCAAACCCGAAATGAGATCAAGATTCCTCTCACTTGCTTTAATTGCAAGAAAGACGGTCACCAAGTGAGAGATTGCTCCTTGAAGAAAGATGAGAAGGATATGAGCAAGAGTCAAGGTAAGAAGAAATAGATGGCTCGCATTAAGTGCTTGGTATGCTCCAAAATGGGACATTGTGCATCAATATGTTCCAACAAGGTTGACAAGACCTCACTTCCAAAGAAGAAAACAAGAAGATCAAATAGGAGTGTTATGGTTGTAATGAGAGGGGACATGAAATTGCATCATGTTCACACAAGAAGGATGATCTATGCAAATCATTGAACAAGAGGAAAACTGGCAACAAGCAAATCAAGATTCAAGATGAGAAGAAGAAGACATCTTGCAATGACAAGCAACACATTTGCTACACTTGCCGGAGAAAGGGACATATTAGTAAGAATTGTCCAATGCGTAAAACTTCTAAGCCCAACTCTTTCATTGATCATTCTTTACTTTGGAAACCCAAAAATGGAACTTGTGTTTCTAAGGTGACTCGTTCACCTTATGGTAGCACAAAGACCATTTGGGTGCCTAAGTATCTTGTGACTAACCTTCAAGGACCCAACATGAATTGGGTACCACCAAGTGCTTAGATTGTTTTATAGGTACTTGGAGATGCATTGAATACATGGCTCACTTGAGATGAATTACATTTCATATCTTATGTCAAGATCCTTTCGATTAGTATTTCTCATCATGTGTGGAAAGGGTGCCAAGTATGGATATCATTGTTCTACTCCAAGAATCAATGTCATCTCGATGATAAATGCTTGGTAATGGCTAACAAGATTGGAAATGTGGATGAATCAAAGGCTTGTTGATATTTGGAAATTCATACCCATCGAGATGCTACAAAATGCATATATTGGATTTCTCAATCTTTGATGGAAATTTCTCATATGTAACCTCAAATCCTCATTGAAAGCTCATTCAACTAGTACCAAGAATACTATTGATCAAACCATTGGTGATGTTAGTAAGGATATCCAATCTCCTTTACATGTTGCTTTGGTCTATGATTATTTATCTATATCCTCTATGGAGACTAACCATGTAGATGAGGCAAAGAGAAATCAAATTTCAAATTAAATATTTCTTGAATGATTGGAGTATGCAAAATGGATGTTGAAGTTGGACCACATCCTCACGTGCCTCACCAAAGAGCTTATCTAGAAATCCGAGGCACCACTCCATCAATAATACTTGTGGAGACAATCGAAGAATGGTAATCACTATCTCAAGTTCATGTTCTTTGTCAACTTTACTCTCTTGTGCCTTGTCTAGTCACATAGGGTGAAAGAAGAAATTGAAGATTTCAATTAGGTGATATCCATGCAAGAAAAATTCTCTTATGTCTTCACGAATTTTGAATTGTGGTTATTGGTGGGAAGATTAAATGAGAAATTTTATTAATATCAAATGGATCTCTCACTACACGTAAGATCATTGAATTGGGCTTCATTTGTTAATTTCAAACCAATCAAGTTGAGGGAACTATTCTATGGCTATATATGTGTATGAAGAGTCAACTTGTGGGACTTGATTACTTGGCTCACATATGAAGATACAAAGCAATGCCAAGAGACAAGTATGAATAATCAAATTCAATCATAGTGGATTCACTCATCATTCACATTCTAGAAGTTTTCCCCGCAACAACAACGAACATATGGTAGATTGCAAGGATATCTTCTCATCCAATAAACAATCTACACGATATTATGGTTGTTTGAGTTCATGAGCTTTTCATTTAGCTCATATTGTCTCTTTCCAATCCTATTAATCTGGTGGTGAATCATTGATCTTTTTGTGGAGATCTTTGGTTGAAAGATTCACCATGTTGTTGTGAGCATATGGTTCAAATTTCATGATTTTTGGAGATTGCTAGATCAAGTTTCGAATTTTTCTAACCTCTTCACACAGGCTGTTTTGGGAGCCGCGGAAACTCCGAAGAATTTTGCGGAGTCTTCGGAGATCTCTCCAAAGATTTGATTTCTCTGAAGATTTGTGTGGAGTCTCCGAAAGTTTCAGAATCTCCAGAGATTTTTACGGAGTTTCCGAACTTTAGTGTTGTTTTTCGAAATCTTGGCTCCAACACTTTGTGTGTTTGTGTTTTTGCTTCCATTGGTCTTGAAAGTGCTTCCTAGCAACATTCCTAGGTTCATTATCTTATTCATAGCTAAGGGAACTTGACATTTGTACAAGAGAGGGATTGGGTTTGAATTTCAGGATACATGGCTTATTCTTGAGAAGAATTTTAAAAGCTCCCATTCACCCCACTAGTCTAATTACAAGTAAAAAAAGAAAAATCCTTCTTCAAAGTGATTGCTATTTGGTCTCTTCAAGTGTGTTTTTTCTCAATTGGTTTCATATTCTATTGATTTCGACTTTAATTGCGTCCGAAGCAAGTAAGTTAAAAGAAGGACAAGCTCTCTTGGTTGATTGAAATGAAAAGAACAAAAATAGATAATAGTGGGTCAAGGAGGAGCTAAAGTTTCATGAGAATCAAGCAATGAGGATGATGAAGGATAAAATCATTTGATCTCCTTTGTTGAGAGATGGAGAAAAGAATGTGTCAAAGGATGTTGAATGGTCCCCAAGGACTTTTGGATGATCTAAGATTATTCCGGGAGGTTCCAGTCTTTTGGCACTTTGGTCTTGAGTGAGTTGGAGAATGGAAGGAACTAAAGAATGGAATTCATTGTTAGCTCTCCATTGTGGAAATTCATGATCAATTCAACAAAGGGTGGTAACTCCTAGTTCCTAATTTACAAATGTTATGAATTTCACCTCTTGGCATCTTTGTGAGTTGCTTTAGGTAATGAAAGAACTAGAAACACAATACGGATCTTGGATGGTCACAAAAGCTCAAATTCACCATAATACATCAAGTGCGGGCCATTGTCATTCAAATGAATTGAACTTCACTTATTCAAGCCATTGATGAGTTAGTTGTCAGTTCAATATAATTTTGTGTGGTAATCTACCTACCTGGTGGTGGTACGTATTCGTTGGCATAATTTCCATTATTGCAAATTTCTTATGCCTTGACCAAGATATAGGGTGGAGTTCCCTAGATTCTTAATTGAACCAAGTGCATACAACAAGTAATTTGAACACTTGATGCACATATCAAGGGGGAGCCCTATCCTATGTCTTGTGTCTTTGAGACTAACCATCTCTTCTAGTGATCATATATGTAGTCTCTTAGTGAGAATGAGTTTTTCAAGGCTTAAATTCCCTTGTTGGATTGGATTAACCAATGGTGCATATGTGTTTGTCTTCCACATATATGTGTATGCACTATCAAAAGGAGGGAATTTAATCTATGTTATGAAGTTCGACCCTTAGTGATCCACATGCTTTCGAAATCCAAAGGGTCACTATATGAATGAAACTCAAGCTTGTGCTATTGAAGCTATCTTTTTTCTTTGTGCATTATGATAGTGACAAAAAGAACTAGCAATTGGAACTTAATGTTATCAAGTGCAAGCTTTGAGAAGATTGTGGTGAAGAAAATGATCATTACTGAAATCAAGCCTCAAAAGATCCAAGTGAAGTCGGAGTTTCTTATTGGGTTAGAGTCAAGCAAATCAAGATATGCATGCTCATATGTCAAACCAAATATCATAACCAAGCAAAGGTTCTTTCAAGCTAAGGTCCTCTCGAATAGAATCTTGGTTCTTTCAATTGGTGTCTCAAGGACAGGCTCGAGAAGTTTGACATCAAGTATTCCAAGCCCATCAAGACAACAATTCTAATCATTGGACATCATAATGTATATGAAGATTGTGAGGCTTAGAGCAAAGGTATATCGCTCCATGAACTCTTGTAATAACTTTGTGCATCTAGGCCTTAACATGCTAGTGTGTGCATGCATATGAAAAACCTTGAGTCACACCATGAGTTTGTCTTTTGGTGGTGATTAGAGAATTAATTAGATATTTGATAGATACCTCTTGTGGTGATAGTGACATGTTTATCTTGTGAAGAAAATATCATATAAGTGACGTATGAGTCAAATATGCTAATTTCTCAAAATTTTTGACCTAAGTCATTGTATACTTTGTTTCTGTTGACGCTAAAAATCGGCCGATGACCTTCAGCGTCGGACACACGACCCGGGAGAATCTGCTTAACTCCTAATCGGGTGATCGCCCTGGTGCGGTTCGCGCGGCGTGCCAGTCAATCTGACCTGTTGATTGACAAGGAAAGAAACATATTAAATTCCAGGGATCTCGATCGGCTAAAGTTCCGATCTGTCCCGAAAAGCGTATCAGCGAATCGGCCGATTTGCTATGAAGATGACCGGCTATAGATCAGCCGATAATCACGTAGCGATTGCAAAAAACTACTGGAGCAAATTAAACAATCGCCACAGATGCAACACTTGAAATAGATCTAATCGGCTATATGATGATAAATAAGAAAAAATAATGATAAAGCCGACAGTTCGATCTCAAGCTGGATAACTGGTCATAAAACAAGAGCAATAGATAAAACCTATAACTCTAGTAAATATCGATAACTAGTGAATAAATCTAAACGAAACAATAGCAATGCGCCCGAAGTTAAAGCTTAGATATTATTTGATAAACAAAACTTACCAATTGGCCGGAGATCGTGTCGATGCAGCCCTGCCAACCCGTACGAACTCGTGAAAGAAAAAGATATATTGGTGAAGTCGCCGACTTGAAAGTAAAGTACGATGAAAAAGTAGATTGTTTGTATTGATTGATGTGTATCCTTTACAAAACCTTGACTGCTTCTATTTATACCCTAGGACTAAAACTCCTGATCTGTCATGATCCGTTACAAACTTGACTTAAATATAAAAACTACTATATTTATAAGACTCTCCTAAAGGAAACGGACACCCGCAGGATCTTCTGCTGCCATCTCCTAGTCCAATCCGAATTCCTTCCATTGCTCCTCGACCAAGTCGGCGTCGCTCTTTAACCAACGTCATGTCATCTTTGACTGGGATCCTCTGTCATCTTGACTCAACATCCCCTCTTGGGATTCCATTGGCTTCATCCCCCTTCTATAAATAATTTATCGGTTGGCGCAAACCCATATTGGCCCAAACGCTCCAGCCTTTCAATCGGCCGACCCCCAACAACTCCATTCGCCAATCGGCCGAAACACTGCAGCACCAATCGGCCGATTCCTAACTGTAGCACCAATCGGTCGATTCCCAATTGTAGCCTTTAAGTCTGCCACATCGGCCTATTTCCTCCTTCCCTGACGCCGATTCAAAACGTGTCAAAATCTGGCGTCAACACATGCCCCCAAGTTTCAGAGTAAAACATGACTTTTACTTCGAAATTATTTTTTTTAATGTCTCATCCAAAATAAACACGGCAAAAATCTCCTTCTGTTTCGCGGTCTTCTACCTGATGATTGCAATCTTTTCGAACTGGGCGCCTGAGACAACCGTTCCCCCGGAATTCATGTAGACGGCACCGTAAAAATCCCGCCTTTACCCCTTCTCTCGGACCATCTTTAAATACTGGTGTTCCCTGCCCCTTCTTCTCCACGAGCTCAGTAACTTCCTCCCCGGCGAATCACTTTTTGTCTTCTCCTAGCGCCCATTTGGCTTCCAACTGCATTCTCCGGCGATCCTTCTTTCGTCTACATTCTGCTTCATTCCTTCAATGGCAGCAACATCAGCAACTTCACCAGCCATGGAGGCTCCGCCAGCAACTCCATCGGCGACGGCAGTTCCATCAGCGATTCCATCAGCGACGATGAGCTTCATCCCGGAGGTAAACATCCGAAACTTTTCCATTTTACTTTTTACCGCCCATGCATCTTTTAGATCTATTCTTAGTTCTTCCCTTTTTACCTTTTTTAGGCAGTCAGACACCAAATAACTATCCGCCTTTCCGAAGCTCCTGGTCTCATCTGCTTAGGCCCTATGGGGAATCCAGACCCGACTGATCTGATTAACTTAGAAACCCATAGAATCCGTTTCAAGCAATCACCTATGGATTTGGGCCAGTGATCAGGCACTTTTAGATCTTGGCCGAATGAAACCCCCGGCTGGAAAGAATGGTACCAAAGAATGGCCAACTCTAAGAGAGTTCAATGGGATGAATTAAAAATCGGCCAGTGCATCAATCTATCTTTGTCCCAGATGGAGAAGAATGAACCTCTGGTAATAGCAGGCTCCTATTTCTGGTCTGACGCGCTCAACGCGTTTCTCTTTGGGCACGGACCCATGACCCCAACTCTGGCCGATGTCCTGATGCTGACCGGCCTCAACATTTCCTCCCCAGATACACCCTTTAATTATCTGATCAAGCCGACCCATCGGCTAGAGACGAAAGGAATCGGCGGGTGGAAAGGGTATATCAACAGAAACATGAGGACCGGGACGATTTTGGAGAGAGAATATTCAGCGCTCTTGATGATGTGGCTAGAGAAGCACCTCTTCTGCGGCAGAGCGTTTGGCCCTTCTTCCAACACACAAGCTATGGCCGAAGTCCTGTCAAGAGGAGCCGCCATCCCTCTCGGGAAGCATCTGCTAGGATCGGCCTACCACATGATGTACCAGATCAGCGTCAAACTGTCAAAGGGAGAGCTGATTGGTAACCCTGGTGGCCCCTGGTGGTTCATCACCCTCTGGCTCAACTTGTACATGAGAAAAATCTCTCAGCAGCAGATAGAGACCAAGACATTCCCCAACATTGAGTCAGAGGAAAACCCCATAGTACGACGACGGTGCACCTCTTTTGGCGAAGCGGCATCACCTTTCCCTGGTTACCCGTTCACCGCCACCCAGACAGCCGAGTATTTCAGATGCTTTTACAACGGCTTTAGTGAAGAAACTACCAGTTGGTACCCGTACCAGAGAACAGAGCCACTTTTTGAGCTTCCCTTCTGCTATGACTCGACGTCCAACTCCTTTGATAATGATCTCACGGACGCCATGATCAAACCAGGGATCTTACCGGCAAACTTCTTCTCTAGGAAAGACTCCCCAACTTATGAATTTTATAACCCATCAGTTGCAGCACGGCAATTCGGCCTTGGTCAGCTGCCGATTCAAGTTTATTTTGCCGGCCGCGCAAAATTTCGAGATGAGCTCACTAAGGGCCTTGACTACAATCGGCTATGCAATTTAGCGCCAGACTCCAGTACCATTGATCTAAGCAATTGGATAGTGTCTCCTTTTGCTGTCCAACAATTCAAGTTATGGTGGGCAGAATGGAAGCAGCATCTCTTTTGTGTATCTCCTGCAACATATTGCAATGATCTGGATCCTTACAATATCGACCCAAACGCAGCGGTACTGCCCTTTTCTCGGCCGATTTCGATGTTATTTCTTTTTATGCTACAAATTTGCCGTTAACTCTTATTTCCCTTTTCAGTCCGAAAGTCGACTTCCTCTGACGCGGAGCCGAAGTGGTAGGCCGATAGAGAATAGCTACCCATACACACCATTCCCACTCATCGGCTACCATGCCCCAACCATCGAAGACATCACCACCGGCCAATCGAAACAAACGCCGAAGAAACCCTCTTTAAAGAAGACGAGCCGCCGAGTGCGTGCCCGTATAGAACCGGCGGATCAGTCGACGGCGACATCGGCTAAACCTTTAGCTGCGCCGACTCTGCCGATTATTGAGGAAGTCGATCCCCAGGCTGCTACAGAAGCTGGAGCGGCTGCTGCATCATTGCTAGTAGAAGCTGTTCAGATAATTTCGCATGCCTCATATCCTTCTAAGTATTCTGTTGATATTAACTTCTTTCTGTCAGGCTGCGCAAATCGCCCCAGTGCAATCTCCGCAGCAATCGGCTACATTCCAGGCGGAAACTGGAACGCCAGCAATTCCTCCCACCGAGGTAGAGAGTCTCTTAACTCAATTTTTTGATACTTAACCAAAAACTAACCGATTTTTGATGCAGGCTACCCTGGGCGCATCGATTGTACCTTTCCAACAACCATCGGCCGGACGACTCACAGAGGTATGGCAGTCATTATATATCATCAGACTTAATCATTTGCATTATACTTATAAAAATCTGCTTCCCATACCTTTCCTGGAGGCTGGCCCGAGCAGGACACCGATAATCGTCGAATCTTCTTCTTCCGATGAACCAATCGCGCCAGTTCCCGAGATGAGGGTAGCACTCCCGCCAGCGCAAGCAGAAAAAATCCGCTTCAAAGAGGTAAGAAACTTGTCAACCAAATCAGCCGGTTTCCCTTTATCGTCGGCTAATCCATATTTTTATTTTTTTATTCTTTCGCAACTGCAGGACACTCCCAACAACAGTCTTTCTTCCTTTGCGGTTGCACTTTTTGACGATGAAGAGGTTGCCTCGCGCCAAGTCACACTGAGCTCGATCCCTGATGACGTCCGTGCCAAGCTTGAGAGCATACGGACCCTCCTCCAAGATGACATCGGCCGACTAGTGGAAGACGCCTCGCTGATTCGGCAACTTCTTAGTGAAATTAGAGGCCGAGTTCTAGAGGAAGTGGAAGAGGCTCTGGCACTCGCCGCATACATACAGTCAATGCGGATTCCAGTGTTCAAGGCCATGCGCCATATGGCCAATCGTTTATCATCAGAGGTACGGCAGGCATCATATATCATCAGACTTAATCATTTGCATTATACTTATCAAATCCGCTTCCCATACCTTTCCAGGAGGCTGGCCTGCGCAGGGCACTGATAGTCGTCGAATCATCTTCTTCTGACGAGCCAATCGCGCCAGTTCCCGAGATGAGGGTGGCACTTTCACCGGCGCAAGCAAAAAAAATCCGTTTCAAAGAGGTAAGGAACTTGTCACCCAAATCAGCCGATTTCCCCTTACCGTCGGCTAATCCGTATTTTATTTCTTTTATTCTTTCGCAGGAGCAGGACACTCCCAACAACAGTCTTTTTTCTTTCGCAGTTGCCCTTTCTGACGATGAAGAGGTTGCTTCACGCCAAGTCACACTGAGCTCGATCCCTGATAACGTCCGTGCCAAGCTCGAGTGTATACGAACCCTCCTCCAAGATGACATCGGCCGATTAGTGGAAGACGCCTCGCCGATTCAGCTACTTTTTAGTGAAATCAGAGGCCGAATTCCAGAGGAAGCGACAGAGGCTCTGGAACCTGCCGCATACATAGAGTCAATGCAGACTCCAGTGCTCAGAGCTTTGCGCCATATGGCCGATCGCGCCAAACTAGCGAAAGCCCGCGAGGAGGAAGACTCCTACAAACATCGAGCTCAAGAGGTGCTTCAACGAATCAGCTTCCTTGAAAGCTCTCGCCAAGATATCGTCGGTGCCATAGACCGCCTTAATCGGTGAAGGGCAGGGCTAGCCAAGGAGATGGAGCAGGTGACCAAGGCCATAGCTGCGGAAGAGAAAAGACTCCAAGACCTCCCATCCGTCATCGCCGAGCTGAAGCAGGAGAGGCAGAACCTGGCCCACGAAGCAATAAAAATCCATCATCATATGCCAGAAGTCCCTTGATCGGCTGATGACGACCAGAGAACCTTAGACTCGGCCGATCAAGTTAGGCAACGAGCGATTGCGGCTATTAATGCCCTACTCGGGTAAACTGTAAAAGTACTGAATGCTCTGTAAACATTTAATGTCCTCTTGTCGTTGACATGCGGATTCAAACTTGGACCGTCCTCTTTGGCAGCTTTTCATTTATTAACCCTTTTACTCCGATGGGACGCATCCTACCATTCCTTCACCCTCTTCCTTCTATATGTATGAGGCCCCGTATCGTTTCCAAAGGCATTTGCATCGCCCGTCTTCTTTTCCTCTAACGACTTGATCTCCATCCTCCCAGACTAGACGCCAAGATGTCTTCTAATGCTTTGCGTTGTTCTTCTCCCCACACAAATTCCTGATCGGGTTTCAATTTCAACAAAGGAGTGAAAGCTTGAATACGCCCGGACAAGTTGGATATGAATCTTCTGATAAAGTTGACCTTGCCGATTAGCGACTGCAGCTCAGTTTTATTCTGCGGGGCCACAACCTTGTTGATGGCAGCTATGGTCTTCCGGTTGACTTCTATCCCGCGCTCATGGACCATGAATCCTAGGAATTGTCCGGCCGACACACCGAATGCACACTTGTCCGTGTTCATTTTCAACCCATGGTTCCTTGTGCACTCCAACACCTCTCGTAAATCGGCCAAATGTTCTTGATGACCTTTTGACTTGACCACAACATCGTCGATGTAGATTTCCACCAATACACCAACAAGCTTGTGAAAGATATAATTCATAGCCCGTTGGTATGTAGCGCCGACGCTCTTTAATACAAAGGTCATTACCACCCACTCGAATAAACCGAGGTGGCCCGGACATCTGAAAGCCGTTTTCAAAATATCTTCTTCGGCCATTAATATTTGATTGTACCCAGCATTACCGTCCATGAAACTGATGACTTTATGTCCTGCGGCGGCATCTATCAAAACGTCGGCTGTCGGCATTGGATACCCGTCCATCGGCGTAGCCTGATTTAGGTTCCTGAAGTCGATGCATACGCGCAACCTTCCGTTTTTCTTGTATATAGGTACAATATTAGAAATCCACTCGGTGTAACGGCACTGCCGAATAAATTTCGCTTCAATCAATCTTGTAATCTCGGCCTTTATGTCAGGTAGAATTTTAGGGTTGCATCGTCGTGCAGGCTGCTGATACGGCTGATATCCTGGTTTTATAGGCAACGGGTGTTCGACAATGGACCGGTCTAGACCAGGCATCGCATGGTATTCCCAAGCAAAATAATCTTTAAATTCTTTTAATAAACTTGTCAATTTACACTTGTACTCGGGATCCAAGCTAGCACTAATATACGTCGGCCTTGGCTTGCTACCATCTCCTAAATCCACCATCTCCAATGAATCGGCCGACGTAAATCCGTGCCCAAGCTTCCCGTCTTCTCGGACGAACTGATCCATCTAGTCTGAATCTTCAGAGCCGACTGCTCAGATCGGCTGTAGACCAAAATCGGACAGTTTCAGGAAATCGGTGTCCCAAGTTCTACCGGATATACACTTGACGTGTTCGCAGCTCCACTGTTGCGTATCGGCCGCAGCAACACTGTAGGCGGAATCGGCAGTGACTATCTCGGTATTGTCGCCGACCCACTATACGAGGCATTGGTGCATTGTAGACGGGACGCAGCAATTCACATGTATCCAATCGCGATCGAGTAACATGTTGTAGGACCCTTTGCCATTAATAATAAAGAAAGTAGTGGGAAGGGTCTTACTGCCGATGGTGAGGTCGACGCAGAGCGCTCCGCGGGCGAGAGACACGTTGCCTTCGAAGTCTTTGAGCATCATGTCCGTCTTGGTCAGATCTTTGTCGCTTCTGCCCAACTTCCGGAACATGGCATACGGCATGATGTTGACTGCAGCGCCTCCATCTACTAGTGGCCTCGTGACAGGTCGTCCGTTAATGTGTCCTTTGAGGAACAGATCCTTGAGATGTTGTCATTTTTCGTCTTCCGGTTTCTCAAAAGTGGTTGTCATTGGCTCCAAAACCAATTGCGCTATCTGCTCCTCCATCCTTATCGCGTCGTCTCGATCGGCAGGCGTCATGAACTCCATCGGCAAGATGAACACCATGCTGACGTTAGCTGCCGATTCTTGATTGTCGCCTTCCTCATTGTTGTTTCTTTTGGGGCACTAGACTCGAGACCTATCGTCTTTCTTATCCACCATCTGCCTCTGCTCTTCCTCTTGCTGTTCCCATTGGCGCGGACGTTGGATCCTTCGTTTTTGAGATTTGGACAGTCCATCAGGGCACCACCTGGGATTCACCGGTTTGGCCGGCGGTTTGGCACGCTCCCAGTCTGGTTCCCGTCCTAGGGGGTTCTCATCTGACACCCTAGCGTCGGCCATTTCTTCTAGCCGATCGTGTGCGCTGGCTCTGCCCCCAAGTCGCTTGTGCTGGTCGATCCTGCCCCCCGGCCGATCCTACCGGTCAACTCTGCCCCCCAGCCGATCATGCACTGAAAGGCGCTGATCCTCTTGTTCGCGCCAGTTTCTGCTGATCGGCTCTGATCCTCTATCTCTGGAGCGTGACCACTTGAGCAGGCGATCGTTGCGATATGGTCCGCTGCACTCAGGGCAATTATCAGCTGATGGTAATCTGAGGTTATTTTCCCAGCATTGGATGAAGAACGGGCATCATCAATGATCTTCGTGTCGGCGTATCATCTCTTCGCGGTGTCTCAAACTTTCCTGCTGCCGCTGATATTTGTTGAGCAAGAATTGGGAGGTGACGGGTCTACACGATTGCTCTGATCGTTCACCCTCGTCTTCAACCCATCTTTTCCCTTTGACATCGTCAATCGTAGCCTGATTTCTGGGGTCCACGGCGCCGCTTCTTTTAGCCGATTCCGACGTCAGCACCTTAGTTTGAAGCGCGTTTCTTCCCGTGTCAACCATGTTAGTAGGGAAAGGATGCTGATCAATTGTCATCGGCTTTACTGGCTTCGTCGGGACTTCGAATTTGAGTCTGCCTTGCTCAATGGCCGACTGTATCTGCTGACGGAAGATTTTGCACTCGTTTGTGTCGTGAGACGTGGCATTGTGCCACTTGCAATATTTCATCTTTTTGAGCTGCTCGGCCGATGGAATGGTGTGGTAAGGTGAGAGCTTGATCTGCCCCTCTTGGAGAAGTAAGTCAAAGATTTTGTCAGCCTTTGATGTGTCAAAAACGAACGCTTCTGGTTCTTTCTTCCCGAAAGGGCATGATATCGGCTACTTCCCTTTGACCCATTCTACTAGGCCGATTTCTGCTTCCTCTTCAGATTCAGATCCCTCTAAATATGCCACCTTTTTCTGAAAATTCCTCCGCTGATCAGACGGACGTACTTCTTGACCGGCCAATAGGTGAACGATTTGACTTAAACTTTCAAACTCCTGCGAGGCGTACTTCTCCTTGATGTGTGGCAGGAGACCTTGGAAGGCGATATCGGGCAGCTGAGGGTCAGTCAGGGCTAGGGTATAGCATTTGTTTCTGACCTCTCTGAACCTCTGTACGTAATTAGTTACTGGTTCGTCGCTCCTCTGCCTGAGACTGGTCAGATCTGAAAGCTTCATCTCGTCGACTCCCGCGTAGAAGTACTTGTGGAATTGCTTCTCCAGATCGGCCCAAGTAACGATGGAATTGGGTGGTAGCATAGTGAACCACTGGAAAGCCGACCCAGATAGAGACGACGAGAACAGACGCACCCGCAGAGCATCTTGTGTGGCGGCCTCCCCGCAGTGGATGATGAATCTATTCACGTGCTCCACAGTTGAGGTGTTATCCAGCCCCGAAAACTTGGTGAAATCAGGAACTTTGTACCGATGGGGAAACGGTAGTAGATCGTAGGCAGGTGGGTATGGCGTTTTGTACGTATAGGTTTGCACCTTCGGCTTCAACCCGAATTGGTCTTGAATCGCTTCCGCTATCCTTGCTGTCCAATCCACTTGCTGCTGATGAACAACTGATTGGGGGATCGGCGCATGTTGATGGATCGGCGGTGGGACGGCCAGGTGATGGATCAAACCGTGTGGTGGATTTTGCGGCAGCGTGGCCAGCTGAGCGGTTGACAGCTGGTGGCGTAGCAAATCTGCCGTCCCATCGTACAGCATCATCGGCGCCGCGCTTCTGAGTGTTCCCGCAGCATCTACCCCCCTGCCGATTTCTGACGTGGCCGGTTGATATTGAGGGACCGTCGGCCGGATAGCCGATTGGAATGGTGCCTGGATCGGAGAGCCTCCATGACCGGCTGATTGGTCCAGAATCGCCGCCATTGCTGGTGCCCCCCAAGGTACTGAGTTTGAGGGCAGTGATTGCACGGAAGAAATCTGGGCAGGCTGAGGTGGCGCTTGTGATTGAAAGCATGGCGCTCCGTTGTATCCTGGAGGCATTGAAGGCAATGAAGTGTTGTATCCTCCGTGTTGAGTTGATATCGGCTGAGGAGCCAAATGAGACGTGCCTGGTAAGCTTCTGACTGGAGCTACAATAGGCGCGGCGTATGCTGGCCCCTGATATCCCTGAGCTACTCCGCTGACCAGAGAACTGGTGACGGCATTGTATACTGTGTTGGTCATCACTGAGGATTGGTCGATGAAAGCCTGATAAACGGACTGTTGAATCATATCCGACATCTTGCCCGAGTCCTCAGCGATGGTGATCTGGCGGGGAGTTGGAAGAGGAGCTTTCTTGACGGTCTCCCCGCTTCTGGTACGACTGAAAGATTGCAGGTATACCTTCTTGTAGTCTTCTAGGTGTCTTGCCAGTTCTTCTTTCTCGTCGTCCTTGAGATCTGCCTCCGTAACCTCGATGACGTTGTCTCCAGAGATTTCGGCGGCCTTTGACATGTTGGATATTGAGGTGGTCCCACCGAGCGTGCCACAAGTGTGTTGGCGCTAAAAATCAGCCGGAAATCGGCCGATGACCTTCAGCGTTGGACACACGGCCCGGGAGAATCTGCTTAACTCCTTTTCGGGTGATCGCCCTGGTGCGGTTCGCGCGGCGTGCTAGTCAATCTGACCTGTTGATTGACAAGGAAAGAAACGTATTAAATTCCGGGGGTCTCCCTCGGCTAAAGTTCCGATCTGTCCCGAAAAGCGTATCAGCGAATCGGCCGATTTTGCTATGAAGATGACCGGCTATAGATCAGCCGATAATCATGTAGCGATTGCAAAAAAACTACTGGAGCAAATTAAACAATTGCCACAGATGCAACACTTGAAATAGATCTAATCGGCTATATGATGATAAATAAGAAAAAATAATGATAACGCTGACAGTTCGATCTCAAGCTGGATAACTGGTGATAAAACTACAGCAATAGATAAAACCTATAACTCTAGTAAATATCGATAACTGGTGAATAAATCTAAACGAAACAACAGCGATGCGCCCGAAGTTAAAGCTTAGATATTATTCGATAAACGAAACTTACCAATTGGCCGGAGATCGTGTCGATGCAGCCCTGCCAACCCGTACGAACTCGTGAAAGAAAAAGATGTATTGGCGAAGTCGCCAACTTGAAAGTAAAGTACGATGAAAAAGTAGATTGTTTGTATTGATTGATGTGTATCCTTTACAAAACCCTGACTGCTTCTATTTATACCCTAGGACTAAAACTCCTGATCTGTCACGATCCATTACAAACTTGACTTAAATATAAAAACTACTATATCTATAAGACTCTCCTAAAGGAAATAGACACCCGCAGGATCTTCTGCTGCCTTCTCCTAGTCCAATCCGAACTCCTTCCATTTCTCCTCGACCGAGTCGGCGTCGCTCTTTAACTAACGTCATGTCATCTTTGACTGGGATCCTCTGTCATCTTGACTCAACATCCCCTCTTGGGATTCCATTGGCTTCATCCCCCTTCTATAAATAATTTATCTGTTGGCGCAAACCCATATTGGCCCAAATGCTCCACCCTTTCAATCGGCCGACCCCCAACAACTCCATTCGCCAATCGCCCGAAACACTGCAGCGTCAATCGGCCGATTCCTAACTGTAGCGCCAATCGGCCGATTCCCAATTGTAGCCTTTAAGTCTGCCGCAACGGCCTATTTCCTCCTTCCCTAACGCCGATTCAAAACGTGTCAAAATCTGGCGTCAACACATGCCCCCAAGTTTCGGAGTAAAACATGACTTTTACTTCGAAATTCTTTTTTTTAATCTCTCATAGAACAAATAGGTGAGAAATGCTATGTGCCAAACCATTACCTCACCTTTCCCTTCACTGTTATCCCCTAATTTCTCCTTTTTGATGGAAAGACCTTTTTGGAGATTGATGCCAAAGGGGGAGATATTTTGGGAGAAAGTGTAAGGTGGAGAGATGCCTTGTGGATTTTATGAGGTAAAGGGGAGGCAAATAAGATTTCTCATTTGTATGGTGTGTGCAAGGATAGATTTCAATTCGGTTTCTTTACTAAGGATCACTCATGATAGTGTGTGATATTCATGTCTTGAATGGTGTTATGACAATCTCTTGTTCTTTGGGTGAAATCACATATATATCATGAGCATCACGGTTATCATGTTGACACCTTGCACCCACGGATGCTAATATATAGAGGGAATTTTCTATATCATAGGATTGAAAATCATATTTTAATCAATCTTTTGTAAGCTTTAATCGTGTTGTCATCGATCACTAAAAAGGGGGAGATTGAAAGTGCGTCTAGGCCCCCTTGTGGGTTTTGGTGGTTGAATGACAACACAATTAAGGAACTAATAAGTTTGATGAGCTTTGGATAGCTTTCAATGCAACTAAGTGTACCAAAATTATAATATCTCAAATTGAAGAAAGGGCAAGCAAATTGAAAAAGGAAAAGAGACATAGTTGCAAGGGATATTGTTTGGTCTCAATGATGGCTTGCTTGTATGAATGAGTAAAGATTGATATGCATTGGTATTTTGATTTAGAAGGAAGAAATGTGATCAAGAGCTTAATGTTTCAATAGAAGTAAACATTCTTCGTAGCTTAATCACAAAAAGGAAGAAATGTGATCAAGAGATTAATATTTCAATACAAGTGAAGATTCATGGTTACTTGATCATAAAGTTGGTATATGGATCAACTTGTTGAAGAAATGGAATTCAATTAGTACATATTGTGGTGCAAAGCTACATGTGATTCAAGATGGCAAGATGGTTATGGGTTAGTAAGAACTTGGCTACGAGGTACTAAGCGAGGGAGAAGGGCAAGCAAAGGGCTTGGCACCGATGAACACATGCTAGGGTGAAGAAGCAAGTTAGTGCTAGCATTTATGGACTAGTCAAGACCATGGATAGTCACAAGTTACTAAGCATCAATCATTGTTGAATCATATGGATTTAGGTGTCTTGAGGATGTCATGTTGATTATTGATCATATACGATGAAGAACATCAAGGCACTAGCTCAAGAAGGATAATGCTCAAGAAAGAGGCAAAGGAAATGTTTGCAAACCCTCAAAGAGTGATATTGAAGAAAAGCGACATGATGAAGGTATTCAAGCTTAAGAGGATGATATTGTGTTCATTATTTGATCTTGAGTATAGGTATTGCCGTACTATCAAGAGGGATGTGACGTTGATAGCTTTGCTTATGACTCGGTGCTCAAACCTAACCTTTCAAGTGCTAACATGAGAGAAACACTTGTCACAACACATGCACCTGATGGACTTGGACAATGATTTCAGTTGGAGTGGGTAGTTCTCTGAATAAGCTTTCCATAGAGTCCAAGATCATCGAATTTGGAGTCCGGAGTAAAAAGTTATGGTGTTTTCTCAAAGGTTACCTGAGCTGTCTGGTGGACCTACGAAAACTCCGAAGATAATTCTGAAAATTCCGAAGGTCTCGGAGATTCCGAGATTTCCGAGGAAAGGGAAATGCTAACTTTTTCCGGAGATTCCGGATATTTTTGCGGAGTCTCCGGACCTGTTTTGAACATAACGGCTAGTTTTTGGGTCCGAAGTCTCCGGAGATTTTCTGGAGATTCCGGAACTTAACAGCCCAACAGCTAGTTTTTGGGGGATGGGTATTTATACCCCTCACCCCCTTCCATTTGTGGCTGCTGGTTCCACCCACGAAATACACTTATATACGGCCCTAGGAAGCTCTCCCCACTCTAGATTTGCAAAAGATTTGAGAAGAGAAGTGAGTTGGGGTTGAGGGAGAGATTGGGAAGGAAGATTAAGTGAAAGTGAGCAAATTCATTCTTGAGCTCCCGAGTTCATAGCTGATGAGGACATCAACACCAACGATACATCCACTCCGACACAAGTACCTATTGCTGGTCCTATTACTCGTGCTCGTGCGCATCAACTTAATCATCAGAGCAAGGTTTACCGGTGAGAGACTTCTAATTCTTCGCTGTTTTATTTTTCCTATAGTCCAGAAAAGCCAAAAAAAAATAGTAGATTAGTTTACCTTCAATCCTATAAACTCGTTTGAGCCTTTGCTAGCACTGCTTAGTTAGGGCTTGTTGAACTTTCAGTTGCATCGGTTGCGTCGAGTTGCTGGTCTTAGTTTTAGTCCTTTAGAGTTTCGAGTTCTTGTCACGTTCTACTCACAACCGTGCGCTACCATACATACTCCGTGTTGGCGGAATCCGAGTCCATATTCGTGTTCAAGTCCGAGTTAGATTCTGTGTTGGTTTGTGACCGAATCGCACGCGGTGCTGTGATTCGAGTAGGGATCGGTTTCCGAGTCCAAATTGGTTATTGCGTCGTGTTATAAAATTCCAATGCTATTCGCACTTGTACTGCATATTTTGTAGCGCTCCAGAAAGCCAGAAGTAGTCTCGGCTTACTCAAACCGCAACTTTGCACGAATACATATAGTCACGGCTTACTCCAGAGAGAGAGAGAGAGAGTATCTTTTTTTTACTGGAATACCCCTACCCTTTCGGGAAAAGTTTGTGTGCTGTGTGGCTCTTTTGAAGTCTTTTAGTCTATATAATCAGTTTGAGGATCCCCTAAAAAAAAAAGAAAAAAAAAGAAAGAAAAAAAAGGAAAAAAAAAAGAAAAAAAAGAAGAAGAAGAAAAAGAAGGGAAGAAAAAGGGGTTGTTCTTTGTGCATCTTTTTTGTTCTTCGGTGGTGTCTTGTGACTTCATTTGTGTCCAGGCTCGCGTCTCTAGCACGGTCTAGGCTAGGACCAGCATAGTACCGCCGTTGAACGATTCTTCAGCTTGCTTTTGTAACCAACGTGGTGCTAGTTCATCCTTGCTGCAGCCCACCTATAGCTCCACGTATCCGACTACAGTTTGACAGGTCCTGTTGTTGCGGCACCGATACACTTCATCCCACGGTTGCAGACTTGTTGGTTGCCGTCCCCTCCTGTTGAGCAAGGTAAGAATTGGTAAGAGCTTGTGTAACAGGTTGAGAGTGAGCGCCTTGCAGTAGCTACATCCCATTAGTTGTAGGATCTTATTTCTTCACCTATTTTCGTGTTTTCTTTGTTCATCTAACCATGACAGGATCAGAGGGTGATGGGAGTTTAGGTCACTCTCCTCGTACCAAGGGAATCATACAACATTTTGAAAATAAGATGAGGAGGCCTGTAGATGGGCTTGCTGAAGATATGCTGGTGTCAAATGATAAGATTGGGCAGTTGGAGGCCATGCAGCTTGCCACCAACACCAAGCTTACAAGGCTGGAGACGTCGGTCGCTCATATTGACCAAAGCCTTGCTGCTCTTTTGAGGCGTTTTGATGAGATGCATGCCAGAACTGCAAATGGGCATGAGGGAGAAAACAAGAAGGATGAGCGTGTCGAGGATAATTGGGATGATTATGTCGCTGATACTGAACTAGATGACCAAGATGCTCCTAGTCGCCGACGACTGCGAACTAATCGGAGAGGTATGGGTGGACATCAACGACGTGAGGTACATAATAATGATGATGCTTTCAGTAAAATAAAATTTAAGATACCTTCTTTCGATGGAAAATACGATCCTGATGCATACATTACTTGGAAAATTGCTGTTGATCAAAAGTTTGCATGTCATGAATTTCCTGAGAATATACGTGTTAGGGCTGCTACTAGTGAATTTACTGATTTTGCCTCTGTTTGGTGGATAGAACATGCTAAGAAAAATCCTAATAATATTCCACAAACCTGGGATGCTTTGAAATGGGTCTTGCGGGCTAGATTTGTTCCTTCTTACTATGCGCGTGATCTGTTACATAGATTGCAACAATTGAGACAGGGTAATAAAAGTGTAGAAAAATACTATCAGGAATTACAAATGGGTGTGTTGCGTTGTAATTTAGTGGAGGATGAGGAACCTGCTATGGCTAGATTTTTAGGAGGTTTGAACCGAGAAATTCAGGACATTCTTGCTTATAAAGTTTATACTAACGTAACCCGTTTGTTCCATCTTGCTTGTAAAGCTGAAAGGGAAGTGTTGGGACGACGTGCTAGTACAAGAACTAATATTTTTGCAGGAAAACCTTCATGATGGCAGCCGCGCACATCTACCTCATTGACCGGACGAGCTCCTGCACCTTCTACATTCCCGAGTCGGTCGACAATACCCGCTCCATCCAACGATAAGACACGTGCTCCCCCGACAAATTCAGCAACCACGACTGTCCAGAAACCAGCCACGAGTGCATCTTCGGTTGCCTCCACGGGAAGGACAAGAGATGTTCAGTGCCATCGATGCAAGGGCTTTGGACACGTGCAACGTGACTGCCCTAACAAGCGCGTTTTGGTGGTCAAAGGAGATGGTGGGTATTCCTCTGCTAGTGATTTTGATGAAGATACACTTGCTTTGCTTGCCGCTGACCATGCAGGTACTAAGGAACAACCAGAAGAGCAGATTGGTGCAGAGGATGCAGATCATTATGAGAGCCTCATTGTGCAGCGTGTACTTAGTGCACAAATGGAAAAGGCGGAGCAAAACTAACGGCATACACTGTTCCAAACAAAGTGTGTTATTAAAGAGCGTTCATGCCGTTTGATAATTGATGGAGGTAGCTGCAACAACTTGGCTAGCAGCGATATGGTCGAGAAGCTTGCACTTACAACAAAACCGCACCCACATCCATATCACATTCGGTGGCTCAACAATAGTGGTAAGGTCAAGGTAACGAGATTGGTATGAATTAATTTTGCTATTGGTTCATATCATGATGTTGTTGAATGCGACGTTGTGCCTATGGAAGCTTGTCATATTCTGCTAGGTAGACCATGGCAATTTGATACCGATAGCATGCATCATGGTAGATCAAATCAATATTCTCTTATACATCATGATAAGAAAGTCGTTTTGCTTCCTATGTCACCTGAATCTATTGTGCGTGATGATGTTGCTAAAGCTAAGAGAACTAAAGCTGAGATCGATAAGAATGCCAAATCTGTTAGTAGCAGGGAAGATGAGATAAGATTGAAAGGACATTGCTTGCTTGCTACTAAGTCTGATATTAATGAATTGATTGCTTCCACTTCTGTTGCCTATGCTTTGGTGTGCAAGAATGCTTTGATTTCAGTTCACGATATGCAGCATTCTTTGCCCCCGGCTGTTGCTAACCTTTTGCAGGAGTATTCTGATGTGTTCCCAAGTGAGATACCAGCAGGGCTGCCACCAATACGAGGGATTGAGCACCAAATTGACCTTATTCCTGGTGCATCGTTGCCAAACCGTTATGTGCGTGAGTCTCTTAGTCCTTGTACTGTTCTGGTTATTTTAATGCCTAAAAAGGATGGAACATGGCGTATGTGTGTTGACTGTAGGGCTATTAATAATATCACAATTCGATATCGACACCCTATCCCACGTTTGGATGATATGCTTGATGAATTGAGTGGTGCTGTTGTGTTTTCCAAAGTTGATTTGCGTAGTGGGTACCACCAGATTCGTATGAAATTGGAAGATGAATGGAAAACTGCTTTCAAAACTAAGTTCGGGTTATATGAGTGGTTAGTCATGCCTTTTGGGTTAACTAATGCACCTAGTACTTTCATGAGATTAATGAACGAGGTTCTGCGTGCTTTCATTGGGAAATTTGTTGTTGTCTACTTTGATGATATATTGATTTACAGCAAATCTTTCGATGAACATCTTGATCACTTACGTGTTGTTTTTAATGCTTTACAAGATGCACGTTTATTTGGTAACCTTGAGAAGTGCACCTTTTGCACCGATCGAGTGTCTTTTCTTGGCTATGTCGTGAGTCCATAGGGAATCGAGGTTGATCAAGCCAAGGTGGAAGCTATACAGGGATGGCCTATACCGAAGGCTATCACGCAACTGCGGAGTTCCTAGGACTTGCTGGTTTCTATCGTCGTTTTGTGAAGGACTTCAGCACCATTGCTGCGCCTTTGAATGAGCTTACAAAGAAGGGAGTGCCTTTTAGTTGGGGTAAAGCACAAGAGAACTCCTTCAACACGCTAAAAGATAAGTTGACACATGCACCTCTCCTCCAACTCTCTGATTTTAATAAAACCTTTGAGCTTGAATGTGATGCTAGTGGCATTGGTTTGGGTGGTGTTTTGTTACAAGAAGGCAAACCTGTTGCTTATTTCAGTAAAAAAATTGAGCGGGCCTGTTCTGAATTATTCTACTTATGATAAGGAATTGTATGCTCTTGATCGCACATTAGAAACATGGCAGCATTATCTATGGCCCAAAGAATTTGTTATTCATTCAGATCATGAATGTTTAAAATATATTCGTAGTCAAGGAAAATTGAACCGTAGACATGCTAAGTGGGTTGAATTTATTGAATCTTTTCCTTATATTATTAAGCACAAGAAAGGGAAAGAGAATATAATTGCTGATGCATTGTCTAGGAGATACACCTTGCTGAACCAACTTGATTACAAAATATTTGGATTGGAAACGATTAAAGATCAATATGTTAATGATGCTAATTTTAAAGATGTGTTGCTGCATTGTAAAGAGGGGAAGGGATGGAATAAATTCATGTTAGTGATGGGTTTGTCTTTAGAGCTAACAAGCTATGCATACCAGCTAGCTCCGTTCGCTTGCTATTGTTGCAGGAAGCGCATCGAGGTGGTTTAATGGGGCATTTTGGAGCAAAGAAAACGGAAGATATACTTGCTGGCCATTTCTTTTGGCCAAAGATGAGAAAAGATGTAGAGAGATTTGTTGCTCGCTGCACGACATGTCAAAAGGCTAAATCACGATTGAATCCACACGGTTTGTATTTGCCTCTACCTGTTCCTAGTGCTCCTTGGGAAGATATTTCTATGAATTTTGTGTTAGGATTGCCTAGGACTAGGAACGGACGTGATAGTGTGTTTGTGGTTGTTGATAGATTTTCTAAGATGGCCCATTTCATACCATGTCATAAAACTGATGATGCTGCTCACATTGCTGATTTGTTCTTTCGGGAAATTGTTCGTTTGCATGGTGTGCCCAACACAATTGTTTCTGATTGTGATGCTAAATTTCTTAGTTATTTTTGAAAGACTTTATGGGCTAAAATGGGAACTAAGTTGTTGTTTTCTACTACATGTCATCCGCAAACTGATGGTCAAACTGAAGTGGTTAATAGAACTTTGTCTACTATGTTAAGGGCTGTTTTAAAGAAGAACATTAAGATGTGGGAAGATTGTTTGCCTCATATTAAATTCGCTTATAATCGATCGCTGCATTCTACTACAAAGATGTGCCCATTTCAGATTGTATATGGTTTCTTGCCTCGTGCTCCTATTGATTTAATGCCTTTATCATTTTCTGAAAAACCGAATTTTGATGCTACTAAGCGTGCCGAATTGATGTTAAAACTGCATGAAACAACTAAAGAAAACATAGAGCGCATGAATGCTAAATACAAGATTGCTGGTGATAAAGGTAGGAAGGAACTAAAGTTTGAACCTGGAGATTTAGTTTGGCTGCATTTGAGAAAGGAAAGGTTTCCTGAATTGAGAAAATCTAAATTGCTACCTCGGGCTGATGGACCATTTAAAGTGTTAGAGAAAGTCAATGATAATGCATATAAGCTCGATCTGCCTGCGCATTTTGGGGTTAGTCCCACATTTAACATTACAGATTTGAAGCCATATTTGGGAGAGGAAGATAAGCTTGAGTCGAGGACGACTCAAATGCAAGAAGGGGAGTATGATGAGGACAACAACACCAACGATACATCCACTCCGACACAAGTACCTATTGCTGGTCCTATTACTCGTGCTCGTGCGCATCAACTTAATCATCAGGTGAGTTCAAATCTAAGCTCATGTACATTATGTTTAGACCATGGAGACCCGTGTACTCTTGTTTTGCTTAGGAACCAAGGAGGCGACCGAAAGAGAAATGGATTCGCGCAGGCTGGATTCGGACTGCAGAACAGTACCAACTTGTGACGGACACCACGGTCGCATATGAACTCGGATTGGGACGTTCAAGTACTTCGTGGAAAGCTTATGAAGTCTTCTTTCAAACGGATCCGGCCTCATATCCATATCTATTACGAGTCGGCCGCAATCGTAAAATTAATACAGAGTCATTTTCTGCACATGGTGCTGCGTCACCCTATTTTGGCCCAATGGGCCGTGTATCAAGTTGAGTCCATTACGGACACATCCTAGGGTTGGAGTACGACCCCAGCACCCCTGAGGTCGTCCTCCCACGTACTTATACCCCTTAGCCGCCACCAAGGATGCTTGGGTTTTGTTTAGATCAAGTTTAGCCTTCGCTACTTGCTTGCAAGCGCGTGTGCTGGATCAGCCGCCCGTCTTCTTGTCTTCGGAACCCCACCATTATTGAGATTGCATGTGAAACCTTCATTTACATCTAGTAGATTCGGTACTTGTCATACTTGTTCTTGCTAGTTCTTCGATTGCTTGCAGGACGAGTGCCCTAGTGGCCGGGTGCCGCGCTCCACAAGATCGCGACAACCATTGGAGGGGGTGTATCGGTTGCTAAGGCGCAGCTTGGAAGGCTGTAGTCGGGCCGTGAACGTCGCCTCCATCGACCAATCGAGTTATCCACGCCTCTCATCGAAAGATCGGGAATCAAACCCTAGCGGGTCGCCATTAATAGCCAGAGATCTTCATGGCGTTTGTTACTCTTGGAGCTCAAGCCTCCTAGACGGCTAGGCGTCGCCTGGTGAGCACCCAAGCTTGTGGTGTGCCGCAGGAACTTTGTGAAGGCTTGGATTTGGCCTCCGCAAGGAAAGAAATCACGAAGTGAAGTGGGGAAAGGGTTGAGAGCGACCCGGTTTCTTTGGAAGCATCCAACAGAGACGTAGGAGCCTGTGGAGGGATCCGAACTTCAATAAAACAAATCCTTGTGTCACTTGTTCTTGATTTGTTGATTTCACTACTTGTTGCTTGTGCTAGCTCCTTTCTAGGTTCACCTCGATCTATCATTTGAGAAAGTTTGAGCTACAAGTATCTAGTGAAATAGCTTGGAAACAACTCACCCTTGTTTGGTAAATCGTTGATCTACTTTTGGTTGTGGTTTCCTTAGGCGTGTTTTGTAGTTTGTGCTATTTTTGGAGACTCCGAAGATTTCTGTGGAAACTCCGGAAGTTTTGGAGATTCCGGAGAAATCTCCGGAGAGTCCGAAAGTTACTAATTCTGCTGCAAGTTTTCCGTGTAAAATTTTAGAACCGCCTATTCACCCCCCCTCTAGGCGACATCAAAGGTCATTTCAGTAACAAAACAGTCTGAAATGCACCAAAACATGAGTTTAGGGTCCAATGGGTTTAATCATGTACGTTCATTGCGAAAAATTCCAACGCGACTTCATTGCACGAACTTTTGCAATAATTGCACCAGCTCGGCTCCGTTTTGTACCGACTTTCGTGTAGTAAGGAAACGGTCTGAAACGCACCAAAATAAGTTATTAGGGTCCAATGGGGTGGATTAGGTGCGCTCGTTTTGAAAAATTCCGACGCGACTTCGTGGCACGAAGTTTTGCACTAATTACTCCAGTTCGGCCCCATTTTGCACCGACATTTGTACAGTAAGGAAACGGTCGAAACGCACCAAAACATGACAATAGGGTCCAATGGGGTGGACTGGGTGCGTTCGTTTTGAAAAATTCCAACGCGACTTCATTGCATGAACTTTTGCCCTAATTGCACCAGCTCGGCCCGTTTTGCACCGACTTTCGTGCAGTAAGGAAACGATCTGAAATGCACCAAAACATGAGTTTAGGGTCCAATGGGATGGATCGAGTGCGTTCGTTTTGAAAAATTCCGACGCGACTTTGTTGCACGAACTTTTGCACTAATTGCACTAGTTCGGCCCCATTTTGCACCGACATTCGTGCAGTAAGAAATCGGTCCGAAACGCACCAAAATATGAGTTTAGGGTCCAATGGGGTGGATCGGGTGCGTACGTTGCAAAAAATTCGGACGCGGCTTAATTGCACGAACTTTTGCACTAATTGCACCAGTTCGGCCCCGTTTTGCACCGACTTTCGTGTAGTAAGGAAACGGTCAGAAACGCAACAAAACATGAGTTTAGGGTCCAATGGGGTAGATCGGGTGCGCTCATTTTGAGAAATTCCAACACATCTTTGTTGCACGATCTTTTGCACTAATTGCACCAGGTCGGCCCCGTTTGGCACCAATATTCATGTAGCAACGAAACGGTCCGAAACGCACCAAAACATGAGTTTAGGGTCCAATGGGGTGGATTGGGTGAGTTCGTTTGAAAAATTCTGACACGACTTTGTTGAAAGAACTTTTGCTCTAATTGCACCAGTTCGGCCCCATTTTGCACCAACTTTTGTGTAGTAACAGAACGGTCTAAATGCACCAAAACATGAGTTTAGGGTCCAATGGGGGTAGATCGGGTGCTTTTGTTTTGAAAAATTTCGAAGCGACTTTGTTGCATGAACTTTTGCACTAATTTCACCAGTTCGGCCCATTTTCACCGACTTTCGTGCAGTAACAAAGTGGTCGAAAATGCACCAAAACATGAGTTTAGGGTCCAATGGGGTGGATCGGGTGCGTTCTTTTTGAAAAATTCCGACGCGACTTCGTTGCACGAACTCTTGCACTAATTGCAGAAGTTCAGCCCCATTTTGCACCGACTTTCGTGCTGTAATGAAACGGTCCGAAACGCACCAAAACATGAGTTTAGGGTCCAATGGGAAGGATCGGGTGCGTTTGTTTTGAAAAATTTTAACGCGACTTTGTTGCACGCACGAACTTTTGCACTAATTCCACCAGTTCGGCCCCATTTTGCACCAACTTTTGTGCAGTAACAAAACGGTCCGAAATGCACCAAAACATGAGTTAGGGTCCAATGGGGTGGATCGAGTGCGTTCTTCTTAAAAAATTCCGACGCAACTTCGTTGCATGAACTTTTGTACTAATTGCATCAGTTCGGCCCCGTTTCGCACTAACTTTCGTGCAGTATGGAAACGGTCCGAAATGCAACAAAACATGAGTTTACGGTCCAATGAGGTGGATCGGGGGCGTTCGTTTTGATAAATTCCGACGCAACTTCGTTGCATAAACTTTTGCAGTAATTGCACCAGTTGGATGTGTTTAGGGTCCAATGGGCTGGATCGGGTGCGCTCGTTTTGAAAAATTCTGACGCGAGTTCGTTGCACGAACTTTTGCACTAGTTGCACAAGTTCGGCCCCATTTTGCACCGGCATTCGTATAGTAATGAAACGGTCCGAAACGCACCAAAAAGGACTTTAGGGTCCAATGGGGTGAATCGGGGGCATTTGTTTTGAAAAATTCCGACGCGACTTCGTTGCATGAACTTTTGCACTAATGTCACCAGTTCGGCCCGTTTTGCACCAACTTTCGTGCAGTAACGAAATGGTCCAAAACGCACCAACATATGAGTTTAGGGTCCAATGGGGTGGATCGGGTGCGTTCGTTGCGAAAAATTTTGACACGACCTCGCTACACAAACTTTTGCACTAATTGCACTAGTTTGGCCCCCATTTTGAACCGACTTTCGTGCAGTAACGAATTGGACCGAAACACACAAAAATATGAATTTATGGTCCAATGGGGTGGATCGGATGCGTACGTTGCGAAAAATTATGACGCGACTTTATTGCATGAACTTTTGTACAAATGTCACCAGTTCCGCCCCGTTTTGCACCGACTTTCGTGTAGTAAGGAAACGGTCTGAAACGCATCAAAACATGAGTTTAGGGTCCAATGCTGTGAATCGGGTGCGCTCATTTTAAAAAATTGCAACACGGCTTCATTGCACGAACTTTTGCACGAATTGCACCAGTTCGGCCCCATTTTGCACCAACATTCATGCAGTATCGAAACGATCTGAAACGCACCAAAACATGAGTTCAGGGTCTAACGGGGTGGATCGGGTGCGTTCGTTTTGAAAAATTCTGACGCGACTTTGTTGCACGAACTTTTGTACTAATTGCACCAGTTCGACCCCATTTTGCTCCAACTTTTGTGCAGTAACAAAACGGTCCGAAATGCACCAAAACATGACTTTAGGGTCCAATGGGGTGGATCGGGTGATTTTGTTTTGAAAAATTCATAAGCGACTTTGTTGCATGAAATTTTGCACTAATTTCACCAATTCGGCCCGGTTTCACCGACTTTCGTGCAGTAACAAAATGGTCCAAAACGCACCAAAATATGAGTTTAGGGTCCAATGGGGTCGATCGGGTGCGTTCATGTTGAAAAATTCCGACACGACTTCGTTGCACGAACTTTAGCACTAATTGCACAAGTTCGGCTTCATTTTGAACCGACTTTCGTACAGTAACGAAATGGTCCGAAACACACCAAGACATGAGTTTAGGGTCCAATGGGGTGGATCCGGTGCATTCATTGCGAAAAATTCCGACACGACTTCGTTGCACGAACTTTTGCAATAATTGCACCAGTTCGGCTCCGTTTTGCACCAACTTTCGTGTAGTAAGGAAACGGTCTGAAACGCACCGAAACATGAGTTTAGGGTCCAATGGGGTGGACCAGGGGCGCTCATTTTGAAAAATTCCAACACGACTTCGTTGCACGAAGTTTTGCACTAATTGCACCAGTTCGGCTCCGTTTGTCACCAACATTCGTGCAGTAACGAAATGGTCCGAAACGCACCAAAATATGAGTTTAGGGTCCAATGGGAAGGATCGGGTGCGTTTGTTTTGAAAAATTTTAACACGACTTTGTTGCACGAACTTTTGCACTAATTGCACCAGTTCGGCCCCATTTTGCACCAACTTTGGTGCTGTAACAAAACGGTCCGGAATGCTCCAAAACATGAGTTTAAGGTCCAATGGGGTGGATCGGGTGCTTTTGTTTCGAAAAATTCCGAAGCGACTTCGTTGCATGAAATTTTTTCACTAATTTCACCAATTCGGCCCGTTTTCACCGACTTTCGTGCAGTAACAAAATGGTCCGAAACGCACCAACACATGAGTTTAGAGTCCAATGGGGTGGACCGGGGGCGTTCGTTTTGAAAAATTCCGACGCGACTTCGTTGCACGAACTTTTGCACTAATTGCATAAGTTCGGCCCCATTTTGCACTAACTTTTGTGCAGTAACGAAACGGTCCAAAACACAATAAAACTTGAGTTTAGGGTCCAATCGGGTGGATCGGGTGCGTTCGTTGCAAAAAATTCTGACGTGGTTTCGTTGCACGAACTTTTGCACTAATTGCACCAGTTCGGCCCCGTTTCGTACCGGCTTTCGTGCAGTATGGAAACGGTACGAAATGCAACAAAACATGATTTTAGTGTCCAATGGGGTGGATCGAGGGCGTTTGTTTTGAAAAATTCCGATGCGACTTCGTTGCATGAACTGTTGCACTAATTGCAGCAGTTTGGCCTGATTTTCGTCGACTTTTGTGCAGTAACAAAACGGCCGAAACGAACCTAAACATGAGTTTAGGGTCCAATGGGGTGGATCGGTTGTGTTTCTTGCGAAAAATTCTGAAGCGACTTCGTTTCACGAACTTTTGCACTAATTGCACTAGTTCGGCCCCGTTTTGCACCAACTTTCGTGCAGGCGAATCGGTCCGAAACACACCAAAACATGAGTTTATGGTCCAATGGGGTTGATCAGGTGCGTTCATTGCGAAAAATTCCGATGCGACTTCATTGCACGAACTTTTGCACTAATTGCCCCATTTTGGCCCCGTTTCGTGTAGTAAGGAAACGGGCTGAAACTCACCAAAACATGAGTTTAGGGTCCAATGGGATGGATCGGGGGCACTCATTTTGAAAAATTCCAACACGACTTCGTTGCGCGAACTTTTGCACTAATTGCACCAGTTCGGCCCCGTTTGGCACCAACATTCGTGCAGTAACGAAACGGTCCAAAACGCACCAAAACATGAGTTTAGGGTCCAATGGGAAGGATCGGATGCGTTTGTTTTGAAAAATTCCGACGCGACTTCGTTTCACGAACTTTTGCACTAATTGCATAAGTTCGACGCAATTTTGCACCGACATTCGTACAGTAATGAAATGGTCTGAAACGCACCAAAACATTACTTTAGGGTCCAAGGTGGATCGGGTGCGTTCGTTTTGAAACATTTCGACACAACTTTGTTGCATGAACTTTTACACTAATTGCACCAATTCGGCCCATTTTGCACTGACTTTCATGCAATAACGAAACGGTCCGAAACGCTCCAAAACATGACTTTACATTCGTTGCGAAAAATTCCGATGCGACTTTGTTGTACGAACTTTTGCACTAATCGCACCATTTCGGCCCTGTTTTGCATCGACTTTTGTGCAGTAAGGAAACAATATGAAACGCACAAAAACATGAGTTTAGGGTCCAATGGGGTGGATCGGGTGCGTTCGTTTTGAAAACTTCCGACGCGACTTCGTTGCATGAACTTTGCACTAATTGCACCAGTTCAGCCCCATTTTGCACCGACTTTCATGCAGTAACAAAACGGTTCAAAATGCACCAAAACATCAACCAACGTATATGTCGGTGTTTCATCGGCAAGTCTACCTTGGGATACCCTAAGGTAGTAAATTTGTGGTTAGGGTGTCGCCGAGATCAAGAACTCGAAGGTGCAAGCAATACGAGGGTTTAGATAGGTTCGGGCTGTAGTATGCGTAATACCCTACGTCTTGTGTGGTTTGTATTGCCTTGATGATTATGCGATTGTTTGGACGGGGTCCCTGCCCGCCCTTAAATACTCTCGGGGGATAGGGTAACATGGAAGTCCTAGACCGATACTAGCTTAGGCGTCTTACCCGAGTACTTCTCGGGTAGTTTCCTACTGTACCGACTAGTTTTACTCGTATTCGAGTACTTTACAGTATGGATAAGGTATAGGACATGCCCCACCCCCTTACTCTAGAACATTCTATGCCACGTAAGCAATCTCGTAGCCCCACGTCTGACAGTATGCAGACACAATTATAAAAAACAATGTATGCAATAACATGTGTATTTTAGGAGCATAACATGATTGACTGTGCATATGGATCATTCATAACCCTCAATTCATGATGGGAGAAAAATATTCCCATACTCATTTTCAATGTTCATGGTTTCATTAGACACTAGTGGAGATATACTACGTGTGAGGCACGTGTTTTCAAAAATATAATAAACAAAAATTTTATATATACAATAAATTAACAAATGAATGTCTTAAGTTAGTATCAAGAAAACTTGTAACTATTCTTATATGTCACCAATTATGTATGAGTTTTGTATTTAATTGGAAAGTAACATTAGAATCAATCTTTTCTCGACCTTAAATCGTAAGCGAATCATTAATTCTTAAATTTCAAATTAAGGAAAAAAATTTAAAAAAATTATTTGACGATATGATACATACTAACATGACAAAAAAAACTACAAACAACACTTGAATATAGGTCATCATAAAAGCAACAAGAAATGAAAAATACAATTGAAAAGATGTCGTGCAAATCAATTGACCAGTTGATACCCAGTCGTTTGCATGATCAATTTTGAACACAATAAAGGATTGAGCACCATTCATAGTTGTTTTTTTTGAGAAACACAGTACAGACGCAGACGTTCACAACACGCATGCACACTTAACCCTATGGATACACGCACGCAACCCTACCCTATGAGCACCTCCGAGAGACTAAGCCGTCAAATCCTCGAGATTGACGAAGTCACCACAGGTGCTATGCTGTCGATGGGAATGTCGCCTACCACTGAAAGCACAACGCTGTTAAATCCTAGAAAATTCGCTCCCACGTGGAGTTGAACCCAGAACCTCAGGTGCTACTGAGGCTCTTGTAACCACTAGGCTACAGACCTTTCGCACCATTCATAGTTGTAAATGCAATGAATGGAAAAACCCATGTAACTGAAAAGATATTGCAGAGCAATCAATTAATTAGTCGATAGATGTAACAGCCCAAAAATTCACATTCAAAAATCACTCGAATTCAAAAAACTATTTTCGAAACCTATTTGCAAAACTAATCTCTTGAGCTCAAATTCCCTTGTCATCTAAACTCCATCGTTTATATGATCTCAATCCAACTATTCAACCTTAGTACATCAGTGCAACCAATGAATTTCCTCGCTAATCTCTCTTACTCTCACGTACCAAGTGTCTTGAAAAGGCTGCCCACTTGCCCCTCCACTTGCCTACTTGCCAAGCTTCCTGCATCAAGCTCACGAATGAGATATCTTGCATGCTGCCCACTTGCCCACTTGTTGCTGACAAAGCCTGCATGCAGTAGTTCCCTGCCTCAGATTCACGTACGAGAAAGCATGAACTGGTTGCCCTCTTAAATGCCCACTTGTCCACTTGAGTGCCCACTTGCTTGCCCAATTGCCATTGAACTCACATACACACCTCACACAAGCACACCATGGCAACAAGCATGCTGCTTCAGCTCGCTGCAGCGCTGCCGCGTGCAAGCTCGCCAAGCCAGCACCCCTACCATCCTCATTTTCGCACATGCAGCAGCAGCACGCGTGACATGACGGTCCCGCGATGCGACGGCTCGCTGCCCAGCACCACACCGTCCTGCCCACCTCGTCTCCTGTGCTCCACTGTCACCACACCCCCATAGAGCAGCACCGCAGGCGCGCACGTCGTCCCGCTGCCAGGCCTACACTATTGAGCCATCAATGTTGCCATCGTATCAGCTACAAGCTTGCTGCTGTACACATTGAAACCGAGCTGCTGCACCACGACGACGTGCTCGAACAGAGCGTTCATGTCGTCCCGGCCAGCTGTCTGTCCTACCACGACACCACTTGCAGTCATGGCCCTATCTCCGCTACCTATAAAAAGCCCCGAGCAGCACTCCCTCGCCATCACCGAGCTCGCCGAGCCGTTCCGCTCCGCCAGGTCCCCATCACAAGCTCTGTCCATCTACTCATCGCTCATCTGTTCTTCGCTGAACAGAACACCCATCGATCTCCCCGGTCCGGCTCTCTGTCAATCCAAGCTCCGAATCAATTGATTCTTTTTCCTAAATTCCCATAGAATCATATCCTATATATTCCTCTTACTTTCATCCTCCTTTGAGCTCATTTTATTTTTGTTCTTGTTTGTGTTTGTTTCTTGTTTCGCCATTGTCGCCGTAGCTGATGGAGTGATCGAGGAGGAGCACATTGAGGAGCCCGAAGGCCAGTACTGCGAGCCGGAGCAGGAAGACCCATACCGCGAGCAGGACTTACCTGAAGGCTTTGAAGGCGGCAAGTCCAACCTTTTCCCTTTTGATCACATTTATCCCAGTTTTCAAACTCAACCCGTAGAAGCCTAAATTGCATCCAATTATATATAATTATATGCTTCAATTATTTTACTGCCTAATTTAGTTATAAACCCGGTTGGATAGCCACTCCTTGTTTGCCATTACCTCGCTGATGATATATGTAACCTAGGATTTATCGCTAGACATGATGCGCTCTATTTATGCGATCCCCTTGATATTAGCTAAATGCTTAGGATCTATTATTCAACATTCTTACCACTCATTTTACAAACACTTGTTTTCAAACAAGAAAATGTGTTGAGTGTGTTGTTCGTGTAAACATGGGTTGGGATTTTGGAAAAGAGTTAATGAACAACTAAGTGTCGGTGATTACCTTGAGATGGGGCGGATCAGGGTTCCTTGTGTGGGACGCCTGGGAGTTTGGCTCGTGCCTGTGTGGCTGAGTATGGAAGAAATCCGCCTTGTCTCGTTTAAGGACCGAGTCGATGCGTCATCTTGCCTAACCTAATTTATCGTACAACCACTCGACCCTTGTGTGTGGCAAGGGCTTAGTCTAAATCCCACTAGCTAGTCTGTTAGTCGTCTGGAGGCAGGTGTGCAGCGAGAGGCTAAGGAGCAGGCATAAGCAAGTGCAGGCTTATTCGTGGCCCGGTTGGAGACCTCGTTGGAAGGTCATGAACCCCTTAGTTAGCTCTCGTGATGACTAATCATGACGATGCTATGGTGGGTAATGGCTTTGATGGATCCGCACTGACACTAAGGTGATCGTGCTGCGGTACCCTACTTGTGGGTAAAGTGTACACCTCTGCAGAGTTCAAAATCTATTCGAATAGCCGTGTCCACGGTCTTGGACGAGTTATGGCTTGGTCACTTTGACTTGTGTTTGGAAAGTAGGAGAATGCTTTGGCATGAGTAAAGCGTATGTTGATTTTGGAAAAAGACGGCAAGTGTGCCGTATGCTGCAGAGGACGGGGTGTCCGATAGCATTTAAAATTTGGATCCTTTGTGTAGGATCACCCTACTCTTTCCTAAATACTGTTGTTACGGCAACAAACTTGTTTTGCAAAAATTAAAGTTACTAGACAAACCTTGCATGTGAATGAAAACTATCTTTATGCAAAATAAATCTCAGCCTATTCCTTGATTTATCCCTATGCATGTATACTTTTATCCCCCTTCGTAGGGCGGGGTTGGATTTGCTGAGTACGTTTGTACTCACCCTTGTTGCTTTTTCATAGAAGGATCCGGACTTCATCGTCGGTGAAGATTTCGAGTAGTTCGCCGCATCCACACCCAACTTGCCTGTGGCTTTGGGCTGTTAAGGATGCTTCCGCTGGTGCGATACTCTGAGCCCGATCCAGACTTCGTCTTGATCGTGCTTTGGAGTATTCTTGTAGCCTTTTTACTTCTTGTTTTCATGTGTATCGAGTGCCCACCTCCCCGAAGGTTACACGGTGACTGAACTATCTGTTGAATAAATGTGTTATCAGCCTTTTGGGACTGATATTTGTATCACATTCGGTCGCTACTTATGTGGGGACGCTTCAATAGACCAGCTGCTTGCATGTTCAATTTTTCATCAGTAGATTCTTGGTGGCCAACACTCAACTTTGTTTAGCAAGTCTCCGTTATGGAGATGCCGGAATAAGTATAACAGAGAAGTAGATATGCTATGTGCGTGTGTTTGGGGTAGAGCTGCGACCTCAATTATATGCGCGGGAAAGAGGAGTCAATAGTATTAAAGACCACTAATCGTAGAAGAAAGTAATCCAGACAGGTATCAATCCTTGATTGTATAAATCATAAATCCAAGCCTTTATTCTAGCACGCTGATTTTGAATCCTTTGGTACCTGTGGCATACATCTATAAATAAATAAATTAATTTGGGCAGGCATCAATCCATGATTGCAAAATTGCAAAATTGCAAAAGCAATCCTTGATTCGGTCCACCGATTTTGGAAACATTTGATGCATATTTATACATCTACAAAATAAGGAAAGTAATCTATGCAGGCATCAAATCTTAATTGCATAAATTGCTGATCCATTTTTTGATTTCAGCACAATAATTTTGGAAAAATCTTTGGTGCATATACATCTGCAAATTAAGGAAAGTAATCCAAGCATGTATCAATCAATGCTGATTAGCAAATGTGATTGATAATTGGTAATGAAAAGTGTACCATGATTAATAAAGAAAATTATAAGGATTATAGGTATTGTTGTAGCCACTGCTGGGGAAAAGGTAGTAGGACTGACCGGGATGATCACTGATTGTTGTTATTTCTCTTGTTGCCGCAATGTACATAGAAAAACAAACCACGACGTATAAGTAAAGATTGCACAATGATTAATATCCTCAACAACAACAACAACAACATATCCTTTTATCCCAAGCAAGTTGGGGTAGGCTAGAGATGAAACCCATAAAAAAACAAAGATCACGGATCTTCAGGTACGTGGATGCGAGTCTCCAAGCGCTCCTATCCAAAACTACCTTTTTGGAGATATTCCACTCCTTAAGATCTCTCTTCACCGACTCGTCCCAAGTCAGTTTAGATCTACCTCTACCTCTCTTTATATTTTCAGCCTGCTTTAGAACCCCACTACGCACCGGAGCCTCAGGGGATCTCTGTTGGACATGTCCAAACCATCTCAATCGATATTGGGTAAGTTTCTCCTCAATTGGTGCCACCCCGACTCTATCCCGAATAACTTCGTTTCGGACTCTATCCCTTCTTGTGTGCCCGCAAAACCACCGCAACATCTGCATCTCTACTACACTCAGTTGTTGGACATGTCGTTTTTTTGTAGGCCAACATTCAGCACCGTATAACATCGCCAGACGAATCGCTGTCCTATAGAACTTACCTTTTAACTTTGGATTGGTTGATGTCTGCAAAAGAATAGAGGAAGATTGATTGGCATCCTGATTGGCGACCGAGGATGCTTGATTGGTGTCAACACAAGAATAGTGGAAAGTTGATTAGCCGGTGCTTAAGGAAAGGAGAGACTGGGTACTTTGGATGGGCTGGATGAAAAAAGTTTTGAGTTTCAGGCGGAAACATTTTCCTTCATCCAAAAACATAGGTCTAGACCCCTTTCGTCGAACCCAAAAATATGGGTACGGTAGGTCTAATCTTGATAGGAGTTGTTTTCAATTGTTTCAATTTTTATGGTGTAGAAAAGAAAATAGTTGCTTCTTCCAAATGTGAAGGGATTAGCATATTTTACCACCGCTAAAACATTTGAACAGATCCTAATAGACAAACCTCATTGCCATCCAGCAAATAATGTGGAACCTTAATAATATGTCATGTTCAACGCGCTGTTGTAGGGTTGCATGTGTGTATTCATGGAGATAAATGTGCGTGCATGTTTGTGAGCGTCTACGTCTATTTCCAAATAGGCAGTGTACGCTCGAAAGTTGGCATCCTTATACTGGAATTTCGAGAAGATAAACATCATACATTTGAGAATGAGGAGGAAGTATATTTTTAAAAACTAAATAGTTGTATGCATCCCTGGTTCGTATAGAGCTTACGTATTACCTCTACTATTTAAATAATGCTAAACACACTCTGCCACACTGTTTGGATTTTGGAAGTCGCATGGAAAAGTAAAGCCATAAAGGATGCAGGTGCCCTCAATTTCTCGTGTGTTTGGATGGCACGAACTGAAAATGCAAAATACCTTTCATACTCCAACCTTGAATACCTTCATCTTCAAATTGATGGAAAATTCTCCCATAAAAATGTCTTTTCATTTCAGAGCAAATAAAACTGGCAAGAATGACAAACTAGAAAAATGAAACGGCAAAAGCACTAACAAATATGATGAAATCCATAGCAGTAGGAAAAAGATCAAATTAAGAAAACAAACTTCCTTTTGGAAATTTTGAGTGGTATGGGTTTTTCTAATCTCAATCGGGTGCATCTTGACACATGAAATTAAAGTAAGAATTGTATTTTTGTTCACAACAGCTCAAGAAAATGGTAAGAACCTACAGGGTACTCGTTGTCCTCTCTTTTTTTGTCGCTAATCTATTCGGGTAGCAAATGTTTTAATCCGTGAAATCTTGAGTGTTCAGTCATGACCTAAGCAACTCATACACGTTATGAGCGAAGGCTAGTATGGGACTAGGTGATTAAACATAAAGGACGGACTACTTGGAAGATTTAAATAGCCTAAAATAAGAGCTCGACACGTCAACTTCATTTTTCTACCAAATAAATTTTGGCATCTTCACGTTATTATCAAATAAATTTTGGTATCTACGTATTATGCTACATAATGTATGCATTGACTTTTTTCAGATCGAGTTTCGGCGACAACTCTCTAGGCCGCACGGCGTGCCATCACAGCTCCGCCAGCTCCTAGGCCCGGGGGCTAGGTGCTAATAACTACTCGATATGACTCCATTAGCTCCCAGGCTCGCGGGTTGGGCGCCAATTAATACTCTACGTAGCTCCTTCGTCTCTCCTGCCCCATAAGCTTATGGGTTGGACGCCGCAAAACTACTCAGAAGATGACTTATATGAAGATTGAAGGCCTAAAGGTACCCTAGATTACTCAATGATTAGATAACCAGTGGCGTTCTAAGGGTCCTTTGATATATGATTTGTTCTGAGCGGTAATTTAGGATTTTTGGGAAGTTAATTGATTAACCATTTTTTAGGGATATTGTCCAAAAAAATGGGGGTTTCGAATTTCAAACCAAATTTCTCTATCTTAACCATCAATTCAAATTCTTAATTTATTCTACAAACGCAAGTCACGTTCATTTGGATCCTTTTTTCAAATCTTTGGGATTTGGATTCAAGGCTCAAGGGCTATGGGGTATGAGTTATTGATGGCTTATTTTTTAAAAATATTTGAAAGATAAGAAAGGAAGATTCAAGACTAATTTGACCCTCAACCTGATTCTTCGATTCAACCTAAAACTCGGGGGCTACTCCATATGGAGTGCGATTTTTATCGCATCCCATATAAAAGAAGATTTAAAACTACTCAGGGCATGAGCACCTCACTGCCTCGAGGCAGCCAAGGAAGTACTCGGAGGACGCCTTCAAGACGGAGTTTCTAAAGAAATCGAAGATAACTTCAGAAGTACTCAGAAGCTTACAGTACTCGGCTACGAAGAGCTCGGGGCTTATCATATCCGGACGCCACAGGACTACACACATGGCTTAGAATATTCTAGAGCAAGGGATGGGGCATGTCCTATACCTTACATCTCGGATACGAGTATGACTAGTCGGTATAAAAGAAAACTACCCGAGTAGTGCTCGGGTAAGACTCCTAATCTACTATTGGGCTAGAATTCCATGTAACCTGTCACCCCCGAGAGTATATAAGGGCGGGCAAGGATCCCCTCCAAAGCATAACCACCAATAACCAATCCAAGGCAATACAAACCACCAAACAGGACGTAGGGCGTTACGCACATTGTGGCCCGAACCTGTCTAAACCTTGTGTTATTTGCACCTTCGACTTCCTGATCTCGGCAACACCCTACCTACAAGTCTACTACCTTATGGTATACCTAGGTAGGCTTGCCGGTAAAACACCAACAAGGGTGTCGCGCCCCGGGGGTCGGCATCCCTATGGAGAGGTCGGCTGTTCTATACGTGTCCATCTAGGGCCTGTCGGTTGGAGACGCTCCATCCGCTGCTCCCTGTGCTAGATCCTGTTCGCTCGTATCGTGGCGCCGCCTGATACATTCTTGGGTCTGCGCGCTTTTACTATGGTAGCGGATGGCGCCGCTGCACTGTTAGCACGCCTTCGTCCTAGTGCGCCGGAGGCAGTTTCCTGCTTGGTCGGCACGCTAGGCTTCCTGAGACCGGCTCGGGAGGTTGGTAGCCTTGCTCCTCGCCTGACCGTTGGGGCCAGGATGGGTCCTGCTAGAGCGGCGCGCCGACCTAGGATGATCCGTCTCATCGTCCTGTGGAGGGAGCGTGACCCCACTGCGACTGGCGTTGGCGCCGGTCGTGGCATCATGATGGCTCGGGGGCACGTCTTGGTCCTCCGGATTGTAGGCGGCGCTCCTACCCCAGCTGTCAGGTGGGTGCGCGCATGCACGTCTTATCAGGCCAGTGCAATTAATGTTGCCCCACGCCTCCCTAGGCCTCCTTGAGGCTGGACTGGCCTCGGGGGAGGCTTGGTTCCCCCGACCCCTTCCAGTTCGTTACGTGTCTTGGACCCGACTCCTCTACTGGGCCGCCAGGTTCGCCTTTGCCACCTGTCAGGTGGGTGCGCACATGCACGTCTTATCAGGCCAGTGCAATTAATGTTGCCCCACGCCTCCCTAGGCCTCCTTGAGGCTAGACTGGCCTCGGGGGAGGCTTGGTTCCCCCGACCCCTTCCAGTTCGTTACGTGTCTTGGACCCGACTCCTCTGCTGGGCCGCCAGGTTCGCCTTTGCCACCTGGCCCGCTCTGGTCATGCGTGAGGATGACTGGCCGGACCGTCTAGCTGAGATTGGCTGATCCGGGATTAACTCTTAAGGGTCATGCTTAAGGATACTCGTGGTACTTAACCCCGTCAGCACTGCCAGGCAGACCCGACTTGGGGGGGTGGGGGGGGGGTGCTTCGCGGGTTGCTGGTGTACGTCACCGCGCCACCCAGGGAACGGATAAGGAGTGAACGAGGAGGTGTTGGTTCAATGGTGATGGGCTGCAGTCTCTAGCAAAAACAGGTTGGAGTCTGGGGCGTGTCACGTGACGATGGAGCGGGGGACGGGGTCACGAGGATGACTCCGACTGCTTGTTTTAGCCGGACGGATCCGCCCCGCTGGGATAGTTGGATGGATCTAGGTCCATCCCATCCCTCATGACCCTCATCCCATCCCGCACCGTCCTTTTAACCAAACACATCGTAAGGCTGTCCGCACTGGGGACGCCGCACTGGGGACGCTATGTCGTCCTCCAGTACGCGTTTATTGTTTCGGGCGCTGCACCGGGAACGCTATCCCGCACGCTATCCTAGCGGCGGGGCTCCCGCACGCCAAATCTAGAGCGGTAGCGGCCGTCCGCTATGCGGCGACGTGGCGTCGGGCCCATCTCCGGCCGTTGCTGCCCCGCCTCCTCCCGCGCCGGGCAGCGCTCCGCCCGCCGCAGAGCAGCACTGCGCCGCCGCCCGAGCCCCGCCGCTCGCCTGCTTGCCGGTCCCCGCCTTGATTCCTCCGCAGCGAGGCATGCTCCTCTGTCCCCAGCGGAGGGAGCGAGGGAGGGAGCCCCGCGGCCGCCGCGCAGGAGCCCCGCCACCGCGCCGATCGGGCCATAGCCGCCGCCGGCGCCGCTGCCCCAGCTCCTCCTCCTCCTTCCCGTGGTCCTCCTCCTCGCAGGCCTCGCCACGGCTCGCCGGAGCCCCTGCGCGTCGCCGGCCCGTGGAGGGAGGGGGTTGCGCAGCTCGCGCTCGCCCATGGCCGCCCGGAGGAGTGGAAGGGGAGACGTGGAAGGGGAGGAGGGGCGCGCAGATCCGCCCGAGCTCGCCGCCGGAGGAGTGAGGGAGGCCGCCGCCCCGCGCAGGCCCTCGCCGCCGGATCTCGACGGCCGTAGTGGAGGGAGAGAGGCCGGGGAGGGGAGGCCCTCGTTGCCGGATTTCGGTGCCGGAGCGCCGCCTGCGCTGCACTGCTGCGGGCCGGCCTGGCCGCCCTTGCCGCCCGGCCGCCCTGGCCTGGGCGCCGCCGGAGAGAAGGGGAGGGAGAGGCCTGGCCGCCCTAACCTGCGCGCCGCCGGCCGCTGGAGAGAGAGAGGGAGGGAGTGAGGGAGAGAGAGGGGGGAGAGAGAGAGGGATGTGTGGCGTCGGGTGAAAGGATAAAGGAGAGGAAAAAGAATTTAGAAAAAAAAAGGGAGAGAGAGGAGAAAAGGAGTAAAAAAATAAATAAGAGAAAAAAAGAGAAGAAGAAAGAAAGAGAGGATAAAAAAGGAAGAAAAGATAAAAATGAAAAATGTGTTTGTTAAATTAAGATGGTAGTTGAAGATGGTTGAATAAAAAATATGATAGTTGATATAAAGTATGATAGGTGCGGAAGAAATGGGTATAGAGGAGAGAATCTCGATGACCAGAATGAAATATTTCTTTTAGAGGATGAAAACAGAGTACCACGAGTGCGGATAGCCTAAGTGCATGCAATGCTTAATTCCGGCACCTATATTTATGGCCTTTAGGATCTTGCTACGTGTATTTATGGCCTTTAGGATCTCGCTACGTAGTACTATCAGCCGCGCGACAAAAAGAAGGATTCTCCCTCGGCTTGGACTCTTCCCGTTGAAATTGCTGAATCTACTAAGTTGTAAGCAGTGGCGGAGCCAGGAATATTTTCTAGGTGTGGCGGACTTATAAAGGTCGAACATGTGTAATATAACTATCAATTATGAAAAGATGCACTATAACATTATCTTAACATGTATATTACTGTGTGATCAACAAATATATAACAAAAATCCAAAAGTAAAGCATTGGCACATAAAATATCTCATTAAATAAATCTTGTTGTTGGAACAAATACAACCTATAATGAAGCTTTATTTGGGAGCAGACCTTGCCAATGGCATTCTTCTTTTTTTCTTTTGAAATTCCTTCTTAATTTCAGCAAGATCAAGTCCCTTGAATAAGTCTCGCTCAATGTAGCATACCATGAGGTCATTAAGCCAAGCATCAGCCATCTTATTGCGTAACTCAGTCTTAATAATCTTCATAACTGAGAAGGCCCTCTCAACCGATGCTGTCATCACTAGCAGTAGCAACCCCAACTCAATAATATGATAAACTCGAGGGAACATAATATTTCTTTCAAGTGGAACATCTTTTTAGCTAGGCTTGCCATACCAAACTCTAAATTCATCACGCCTTCTCATGTGGTTGATGAATAATTGGAGGTCAGTTTTTATACAGTTACGATCATCCTGGAAGAAATCTGCATCATAGATATCAGTAAGCTTAGCAATTCTGTCCACATCAAATTTGGCAAATGAGTCTCTTGGGTCAAGACAAGCGAAGCCAAGAAGCAAATATGAAGTCATGTCATTAAAGCGATGATCTAGCTCGGTGGTGATAGCATCTATAGCTGCATAGAATGTATCAACACGGAAAAAATGATCAACAGTGATGTTATTTCTCCCCCCTTTTCTCGATCGACCCCATCTTGGCATAGCTTCATCCATATTTGGTACTGGGATATCATTTTTATTGCAAAAGGCTTTGACATCTTCAAATAGTGGTTCCCAACCGTGAGCTCTCAAGTTGATCAAGCATGATTTCACATCTGTAACCTAAGACATGGCTTGAACAATATTTTGATCCTTCTTTTGTAGTAGAAGTGACAGATCATTTGTAATGCGAAGAATTTGCAACATAACATCATGAACACAAAGCTAAATGACTCCATTATCTGCACCAAACCACCTGCTCTAGATGGATTACGCTCATCCTCATGCACAATTTCTAGCACTGCTATGACTGCATCCCACAGAAATTCAATACGAGCTAAAGTCATATAATGAGAGCCCCATCTTGTATCTCCCGGTCTGGCCAATGATGTTTCTTTGCTTGATTGTGGATACTCCTGGCACCACCTACATGTTTTTGAAATGCTTTGGATGCATTCTTCCAAGTACTGAACCCATCTTTAGTGAAGGTAGTATAACCAAATTTTTCATCCACAGGATCTTGTCTAAAAAGAAAGCAATAAAAGCAATAAGCTGCATCTTTCTCTACACTATATTCTAGCCAAGGATATTTGGCGTACCATGCTTCACAAAATTTTCTATCAAAATGATCATGAGGATAATCATGTCCAACTAGCTGAGTTGGACCCTTTGCCACATAAGCCAATCTAACTTCATCTCTAATGTTTGGATGAAAACCATCAATTGGAATCCGAAGTCCTGGATCAGGCTCAATGTGATCTGAGTCCATCACTTCAATCAGCTCATGCTCATCCCGTTCCCCTTGCCTAGCTATCTGATCTTCAACATGAATTTCCTCTTCATTCCTTGCCTCTTGCATACCCAGTGGAACCTCAAGCCCCACATCACCGTGCTCTTGGGACTCTTCTTGTTGTTGTCTAGCAATGGCATATTCAGGCTCAGGTGGATCTCGGTTTGAGTTGGCACTGATAGATGCTTGGCAAAAATAGTCTTCAAATCTGTATAAACAAACCGAAGAGAAAAAGACCAAGAAAAACAATTAAAAATTAATTATGGAACTGTCCGTACTTGATGATGTATAGCCTAGATAAATTAATTAACATGGAAAGATAATCTAATTACTAATTACAATTAACAAAAAATACCTTTCATTATGTATCTGCTCTTTTTTGGTGGTGCCATTTTTGATGTCGATTCCTTCAGATGTCAGACTTGAAGCCGGCAGCCGTTCGCGGTTCGCCGTCGTCGATCGCGCCGTCGTCGATCTCGACTCGCCGGCTCGCCGCCTCTCGGCCTCTCCGCCCCGCCGCCGTTTTGGATGTGCGAGTGCGATAAAATACGAAGGAATACGAACGGTCTGCGTCGGCAATCGGCCAGACCAGGAAGGCAGGAAGGCAGTCGATCAGCCAGGAAGCCAACGTGGGCTCTTGTCTTCATATAGGCCCATGAGAATATGAGATACCAGCCCACAAACAAATCCATCCGGCATCCGTGCAGCCCACAAACAAATCCATCCGGCATTCCGGCATCCGTGCAACCCACAAACAAATCCATCCGGCATCCATGCATCGTCATCCCTCATCAGCAGGAAGCCAACGTGGGCTACGTATATGTATATTTCATGTACATACACAACATATATACTGGTGTTTTGTTAGCGTTTTAGGTATGGCGGCCGCCAGACCTTGCCATACAGCTGCCTCCGCCACTGGTTGTAAGCTGATTGTGAGGAGTACAAACCATCAGCTGTCCATCTCCAGATGTGTTTCTTCCAGCTGATCAGTAAGCCCGGCCAAGCCATAACCTAAATTTTCGTCATTTCGTCCACGCTGATTCGCTGAACATTCGTCAAAGGCCTCTTGACGAGTTTAGGTGCCAAGATCCCCACGCATTGTCTTGTTTTAACGCGTTTGTACAGGTTGGAAACATCATGTAGACATAGTATGCCCATTTTTTTTTGTTCCTACCAAAACAAATGCATCACTCCGTTGGGACATTGTGCGTGTGCAGGCATCCTAGTTGAAGAAACGGTAGCACAACGCTCTAAGCCTTATAAAACATATCAAATATCATACAAGCAATTCTCCATTATCATCCCAAACTGGTTAAACCATTACAGACTAGGAACAGCGGGCATACAGGATGTACAAATTTTAATAGCAGTCTTGCATTATTTGTAATATGGTGAAGCTAAATACCATCAGACCCCACACATTTGTAGTTTTACCAGACAATTACACTGGAATTTGTTACATCCAACTTGTTAAGCAGTAGCATCAGCAGGTGCTGTGGATTGGTTGGTTGCAGGCTCAGCATCCCAGAACGAAGTCTTTTTGCCCGTCTTGGAAACAGTATGCAGAACTGCATCAGGTGTTACATTACCCTTCACCGTGACCTTCTGCTCCTTGATGTCTACGTCGTAAGATTCAACACCTGAAGCAACCACATGATCAACAGATAGGTTTAGATTTAAAGTCTGCAAAATACTCAGTAAGTAGATAAAAACATATTTAATCAGGCAATATGTTAATAGTCAAAATGCAAAGGTTCAATTTTCTTCCGCATAAGTCCATCATTTAAGAATAGTATCAAAGCAACTGGCATAAAAGTTTAACCAAAAACATTAAATAGCATATAGCAATGTAATTCCATTACAAGTATTCACATAAACAGAGATAAATTCAGAGTAGGACAAGCTAGCAGGTTAGTAGCTTTTGGCAAGTACAAATGTCACAGCACTCTACCCCTTCCTTTTAAGTTTTAACTGCTGTGGCTTCCAACTTTTCACAAAAATTACCCACCGGCCACCGGTTATGTAAAGGTTATGTAACGTACCGGTTCGTTTCTCTCTTTCATTCCTCCCGATTCCCCCCGTCCACCACGGGCGCATCTCGGCTCAGGCCCGGCCGCCCCTCTCTGGCGCGTGCTGACACGTTCAGGTCGCACAGACCGCCGTCGCCCAGGCGCAAGGAAGCAGCGCTGCTGCTGGAGCAGAATCCCCCCTGCGCCGCTGCTGCCCATCTACCACCTGCGACAGCCAACGCCGCCGCCATTTCTGCTCGCCAGCCTCCACGAGCATAGCCACCGCCGTGGTTCTGTGCAGGCTGCCGCCGCCCCTAAGCGCACGAGCCCCTGGCCGCACCTCGCCCCCTAGCCCACCTCCTCCTGCATGCGCCCCCTGCAGCCGTTTCTCCCCTGCGTCGCCGCCCCCCCCCCCCCCCCCCCGCCCCGGCCACGGGTAAGAGGTAAAACGGAAGCCCCTCATAGTCCTTTCTCTATTCCCCCACTCCCCGCGCTCTCTCGTGCCCTAAATCGCCGGAATTTTGGCCGGCAGCGAGCTCCTGTCCGCCGACCATGGAGGAGCTCGAGTTTTTGCGATCTAGCCCCTGCAAATCAATATGAGTTACTTATAATTTAAGATATTTCTTTTAAATATCCTTCACAGCTATTTCCAACCCAACGGCTTTCAGCTTTCTCACAGCTGACACAGCTCACAGCCCACAACAGTTTTTTTTCACAGCCAGAGCTCAATAGCTATGACTTTAGGTGAGAGCCAACCCTTTTGGTTGGCTTTTGGCTTACTAAAAAGCAAAAGCAGGTTGAGAAGCTCAACCAAACACACCCTTAAGACTTTAGAGCAGCACTTGAGATAAAATTGTATTATTATTTTTTTTTGACACAGAGAAAGAATTGAATTGCTGAAACTAGAAACTAGCTGATTCTATCCTTTGAAACAAGAAGTTCAAGGAAACCACATTCAACTATTTAGTGACGAATTCACTGAATTGGCCCATCTACTTGGTGAATAAGATTTGGAAAAGCATGCCAAGTTTGTTCTTCAGATTCTGTAGGTCATTTTACCAGAGCCTTACCCAGCACCAGGTGAACAGCTTGACCAAGGTTGATTGAGAAAATTGAGATTTAGTTAGAAGTTTAGAACAATCGAAATAAAATGTTGTGTCCAATTCCAGACTTCCACTTACAAATTGAAATAGGTAACAATCAGGGGAAGAAATTAAGAGAAACAAATCAACCTTCCATTTTGCCCAGAACTCGCTTAACAGCTCCAACACAGCCTTCACAGGACATGCCAACCCTGAGTACAACAGTCTGCACCCAGAACAAAATTTGGAAGAATGAATATTTTCTGCTGAAAATAAGGGCAAAAATGGACGTGCTTCTTCAGATTTCACAGGCATCATAGCTATAGCAATTCCCAATGCTAACACTTCTATGAGTTGTTGCCTCCTAATCAGTAAATGTTTTTCCCCATCCCTTTTGTATGATGACCAACAAATGCACTACCAGTACAACTCATATTGCATAATTGTATAGCTTGGATGTTCTACCATGATTGCATAATCCTAACAAACTCACCATACAGAGCATTTAAATTTTTCTATCATGAAAAGGTTGCAAGTAAAACATCTCGCAAAGCAAGACACAAAATGATTCCCGCAGATACAGTAGTTTCAAGATTTCTCCTAGAGTGAAAGAGTGAAGACAGGTGTTCTTCTCAGGCCTCAGCAGCTCAGCTTTATCATCAAAGCCCATTTATAGCTACTTAGTTATGCTCAGTAGATAAACTCACTGCTTTACAAGTACTTTTCAGTTTTCATTTTTCAACGAGCATAAACAATTAAAAACATAACACTCATCCTGATAAATAACTACTGGACTCCCATGCCACAAAGTCGTCGCATCTGGCATAACATAGACCCGAAATTGCCGGCACAAAGGGCCATTTTTGACAGCATCAATGGAAAACATGCTAGCTTGGGCATAAAACAATTTCAACCTTAGATCTATGTAGGTTAAACTAGTCGATTTCGCACCTACAGATTAGGCCCTAAATCGCAGGCCAAGTGGACGCATTCATCTAAGACGCCGCCTGTAGTGAAGGATATTTGCTACCCGTAAAGAAATTGTCGACAATTGTTTTGGGGAAACGGTTCATTCGATACTCCAAAACATCAATCATCAATCTTAATCAAAGGGCGGCACCTGAAATTCGACACGGAAATCTCAAAGGGATGGATAGCACTGCGTTACCTGGGCCATCGCGCGAGGGAAGAAGTGTACTGATCTCTCCGGAGAGCGAGGCACGGAGGGGACGCGGGATCGGGAGCTTGACGGGATCGACGGAATGTAAGACTTCCGATGGGGAACGGCGGTAGATAAAAACAGGCGGTGGCGTCAGGAAACACGCAATGGGAGACGGGTGGGGACGGACACTTTCTAGCTGTCTAGTTCAAGTACTGACAGGTGGGCTCTGAGCTGTGGTGTCGCGTGTTGGTGTTGGTGGGTAGGCTCGGGAACGCGGAAGTAGTCACTCTGCATTATTAGAGCAAGGATAATATTCCAAGCCGGCAGCTGGCGGAAAGAAACGTCAGCGTAGCTTACATTTATTGCTGCAGCGGCAGCAAGCAAGCACAGCGGCCAATAATCCGCATCGCGAGACGCCCGCTCGCTTCTCTCTCCTCCATCTCGAATATCGCCGGCTCCCCGCCGGCTATTATACTTCTCCTATACTGATACCAAACTTAGTACTTAATAATTACAATCATATCCGTACGTTACTACTACGGGTAATTTAATTATAAATAAATAGCATTCTATCTTATTGCAAATAAATAAATTTATTAGATAATTTAGAAATAGATAAATATTGAATAAACAACAAATTTATGGAAGCTACAAGAGGAAAATCAAATGTTACTATGTAACATGATTATCGTTCTTAACCACAGTAATTATCCTAAAAAATAAAAATTATATTTAGTAATAAAATGCTCATAGCAGTAGTAAAAGATATTCTCATTCTACTCTTACCTGCAGTTGAACTGTGCTACCGGAAAAATAGTGTGAACTGAACTCCTTAATAAAAAAGAGCATCATCTGAGTGACACTACTAGCAATGCTCAGTCTTCAGAAGAACATACGCGGTCCTTGAGGCATGCTATTCTCAACCAACTTTGAGACTCCAAGAAATGTCTTATCAAACTTTTGAAGAGATATACAAAGTTGGTCAAATGATTATGACCTGGGAAGCCAGCATCCGCTGGACTGCTCCAAAACAGCAATTCATCGACTCTAGACCAGCACAAACTAAGGATGTTCTAGCTATTCATCAGATTTAGGGTGAGAAGAGAAACCAAGAATACTACCTTTAGTATTGTTCAGAGGATCCATTTGAATTAAATGTCGATCCAGATTTAATTTCAGGTGCCACCAGTGCTATATATTAATCAAAACCAATGAAGTCTTACTATAGAGTAAAAGAATCCAAAAATTATCCTCTTAACGAAAAGCAGTGGAACCAGGAGAACTGCGGAACCTGGGCTACCGGAATCGATGAGTTCTTACCCTGGAACGCTGGAGTCAGTGCGTCGTGCCGTCCACGTGCAAGACTCGGCGATGGCAGACTCCCTGTGTGTGAAGATCAACGCTGGTTCATGAGCATGGGACAACATCAAAACGAATTCAATGTCGATCCAGGTTTAATTTCTGGTGCAACCAGTGCTATATATTAGAACAAAGGATCAAAACCAATGAAGTCTTACTATATAGAGTAAAAGAATCAAGAAATTAGTATCCATTTACGTGAAACGACTCTAGTGGGTCTACAACTGTCATCTAAGGCCGCAATAGAAAGGAATTTAAGCTTTTCTTTTCTGAGCAATAGGTTTCCTATAATTCTTGCTGGTTCCATGTACACGTATCCATTTACTTATCACTGTGACATGGTAAAAAACCTCCATCATAGAAGAAGGAAAAAGAAGATTGCACACATGACAGAAGATGTAGTTTGTTTATAAAATTCATTTGCTCTAAATACCCTAATGAAAACCGTTCGAAATATGTAAGATGACCACTTCTCCATCACAGCAGCAAGGAAAAATACATGCATATAAGGTGTGTCAGTGTGCCCAAAATTTCAAATTCGTTGCTTTGGATACTATAATCAAAAAAAGATTTTGCAATCACAGGGTTTTCTGCAGATTTTGCAAGGCAAAAAAAGATGCAGGAATTACATATTTATCCAGGGACCAAACTGCAAAAGCTCGAAAATGGCCACCGTTGGCCGGATTCCTGGCGATTCCGGGCATGGGAGAGCGCGTGGAGCAGGGAAACGAAAGAGAAGAGGGGAGGGGGTTCCGTTTTATACTTAGTTTTTGCAAGGATGCATCGTGATGGCTAGGATCTGATCGGGAAGTGGCAGCGACGGTTTTGTTCCGCCGAGAAAGACACGCGATGGCGTTGGGTATCGCGGGTGGGAGAGGGAGCGAGCAGAGGGGGCGGCGCGGGCACGGACACGAATAGTGGGAGGAGGTGATGAAGAGGACGCGTGGCCGTGGACACGAGGACACCGGCGAAGACGCAGGCGAGGACGCCGGCGGGCAGGCGGGGGCACCAGAGGGACGGGGTGCGTGCGGCAGGCGGGATTGGGGTCATACAACGGGCGGAGGAGGAGGACGCGCGCCTGGTGAGCAAGCAGAGGAGTAGGACGCGCTGGCGGGTGGGCGGGCGGAGGAGGAGGAGGTGGACGCGCGGGACAGGCTTGCGAGCAGACGCGAAAGGCAGACGCGTGGGCAGACGTCAGAAGGCAGACTCGCGCACGGGTTAATTTGTTCTGCCGAAAATTGATTTTACTTTTAGCCTTTTTAGTTGTGGAGATAGCATCTACAATAGTGCATCAACAATTTAACCAAAAATATAAAATAAATAAAGCACGCAAATATCTACCATCGTGCAAAATTTGAGATTGAACAAAAATTTGAAAGAAGAAAAAAAAAGAGAAACCAGCACTTCAACAGTTGCGGATTAAACAGTTTATGGATGATCCGCAACCTGCAACTATTCTGTTAGAGTATATCATAACATGGGATTAGATAGAGTTAGTTGGGATTACGATTCTTTGTAATGTCTTCATCCCCAAGTCTTGTAGCTCTCATATTTACCGGCTGATATCTCAATACAATACAATCCATCATAAGCAATCTATCTCTCTACATGGTATAGTGAGTTTGGGTTTCATCCCCGACGACAAACCCTAGCCGCTGCTTCGCTTCCGCATCGCACCCCAGGGAGATCGATCTCCACCGGGGGCAGCGCCCTGTTTCCCACGCCGGATTCTCCGCTTCGCCGCACTCATCGTCGTACTACGGCAACAAATCATGCAGAGATGCCTTTGCTTGGCTTGGATCAAGGGATGCACCGTCATCCCCGTTCGTGCAGGGCTATCTTACGCATACGCCCATGACCTACAGGGCCACCCTCCATGCTGTTGCTCCTCCCTATGAAGGGCCATGCTGCTGCTGCTCTCGTGGTCTACACAGATTTGTTGCTGCTACTTTTTACTTCGCCCGATTAGAGATCGGGATTGTGTCGCCCACCGCCCGTCGACCACAAGCCTCTACTTCGACGTCGGTGTTGACTTCACCAGCCTCTTCTTCGTCCACGACTGTGCGGTATGGCGACATGGATGGTGCCCCAGGGGACGCCCTTCTGCGCCGCCCACCTCGTTGTCTCGTCCTCTAGTCGTCTTTCTCCGGCTCGTCGTCGCCTCCATGATCAGGATGCCTCCACCAACTTTGACCATCGTCGTCTCACCTCGTGCATACTCAGTCTCATCAGCCAACGTGCGTGATCCACCCAGCTCCTGTGATGTCTGTCCTCATACTGTGCGCCTCTTCCCCGAGCATGGACAACTGCCGCTACTTTGCCTCTTCGGGCAACAACAGTGCCACCCGTGGTCTCCACCACCGTTGCATCCTCACCGCCGCCGACAACGTCCACGACCTCATCATCGACTACGTGTCACTGCGCCATAGGCGCATGGTCTTCATCAAGCTATTCGACTTCTTCGCGGTCTCCTTCGAGCACCATCGTCGCGTCATCCGAATAGGCCTTGCGCCGGATATTTTGGGTTCACCTCCTCGTTTCGTCTAGCACAACCACATCGCCAGCGTCATCGTCTCTTCCCTAACTACTTCGTCTACTCTGTTGAGATTATAGGCAAACTCAGTATTAAATTCCGTTTGAAATAAATCATGGTGAACGTAGAAACTAGCATGCATAAATCTAACATGCTAGATATCACACACAACATAGCCAGAATCTTAGAGTACATGCTTAATGAACATATCAGATCACAAAACACGTACTGAGTCTTGGCTGGAGGGTCGTCGATGACGAACCGCCGCTGCTGGAGACGACGAAGGCGGTTGGCCCGAGAGGCGACGGAGTTGGGCGGAAGTCGTGTCGTGGTGAAGATGTGGAGCAGTTGGGCGGAGCGCTTCCCAAAAACCTTATTCGCCCTCTCCCGGTGCTGGATCCCAAAGGCGAAGGGTTTCAGAGACTTGCTCTCCCGTTCATCGGTGCACACCGACGCTCGGGATGGAGAATACTACGGTGGCGGCGCAGCAGTGAGAAGAGGCAAAAACCCTAGGTTTTGATGTGTTTCTGGTGGAGGCCGATGGTCATAAATATAGGGAAGCCAAACCGACCCCGCGTCGTGTTAGCGATCTAAACCTATTAGGTTTAGGGTATAGGTTTCCATATCTCGCAGACTTAGAGCCCAAGTCACCAAAAATAAAAATTGCAAAAGGAAGTCGCGCCCCCGCAAGGCGTGGGACCGGATTTCAGCGGACCATTCACGTGTACGTCGTGCGCCCACGCCCTTTGCCCGAGCCCGGTGAGGCAAGGCGTGGCATGCGCGCGTGTGGTGTTTCTTTTCTCTCCCCCATCACATAGCTTGGAGAGGTGGAGACAACCTTCATATTTATATTGGTCATCCCACTCCTCCACTAGCAAGGTGGGACTAAACTTGCACCACTTCCTCTTGCACACATGGGCCTTTGAGATTTATTGGAATTTCTGAATTTGTAAATAGGCCAAGCCCACTAAAAATTTCAGCAATCCCCCACCAGATCTCAAATACCCATTTAGAGTTTTGCACTCCCCCACTACTATTTGATATACTAGCATTTCAGCAGAGACTGTTAAGTTGAACTTCCGCTTAGAGCTTCAAGCTACGCTCACTCACAAGTTAACAATGGATTATGCCTTGAATTGCTAGTTTTCTGTGAATAAGTTTCACTCAAAGTCATAACTAGTACATGGCTGCAAGTAGCCTACCCCGCGGGTGGAGCATATACGTCGTACTCCCTGGTCTCTTCATGAGCTTGCTAGAGATCACCCAAGTCTCATAGACTGCGACATTTAACAGTCAGGCTCATATAGGTGCGTTCTTTCAAGAATGCTATGTATGACAGCATCTTCACTTATCGAAGCCAATAGAAACACATTAAGGCGTATAGCCAACCTGATGTACAGGATTTGAGAGTATTGCATCTTCACTTAGAGGGTTAAAAGTTACTCTCCTTAGTCAACCAACAGCTTGTTCTTCCCAGGTCCTAATTCACGAGGATCTCCGATCACATAGGTTGGGCTACCATTGTGGCAACTTATATGGGTCTCATACCCATCTCCCTCGATGCATTTTCAATCACATTCCGTGAAAGCCCTTTTGTAAAGGGATCTGCCAGGTCTTTCTCAGTTGAAATATAAGTCACACTTATTACTCCGGAGTTTCTCAACTTCTTGACAGACTTCGGTCGTCTCTTGGCATGTCTTGATGACTTCGCATTATCCTTAACACTATTGACTTTGACTATCACTGTTTGGTTATCATAGTTCATAAGGATAGCCAGCACTGGTTTTTCGACCACCGGCAAGTCCATCTCACGCATCCACTCTGCCTCAACAGTAGTTGTATCTAGAGCAGTAAGTTCCACTTCCATGGTTAACCTCGTCAAAATGGTCTGTTTGCAAGACCTCCATGATATCGCACCACCTCCAAGGGGCATATAACTCATCTACATCAGAAATCCAATTTGAATCACTATATCCCTCTAACACATTGAGGTGCCCAGAATAGTGAATCTCATAGCTCGTAGTACCTATGAGGTAGCGCATAACCCGATCAAGTGCATCCCAATGATGTGAACCCGAGTTTGACATGAACCTGCTCAATTTTCTTACAGCAAAAGATATGTTGAGCCTTGTTGCGCTAGCTAAGTACATGAGTGAACCAATAATCTGAGAGTACCTCAATTGATCCATAGCGATCTTCTTGTTCTTGCATAGTATCACACTGTGATCATAAGGTGTTGGAGATGGCTTGCATTCCAAGTAGCCGAATCTTCTCAATATCTTCTCCACATAATGGGATGGTGAAAGATCCCATTCTCACCTTTAATAAGCTTGATGTTGAGGATCACATCAGCTTCTCACAGATCTTTCATATCAAAGCTCTTTGACAAGAAAGACTTGACATCATTGATCACATCAATATTTGTCCCAAAAATTAGTATGTCATCCACATACAGGCATAATATAACTCCCTGACCCCCACCATTGCGATAGTACACACATCTATTAGCCTCGTTAATGACAAAGCCCGCGGAAGTCAAGGTTCTGTGGAGCTTCTCATGCCATTGCTTAGGTGCTTGTTTCAGACCATACAAGGATTTTAACAACTTGCACACCTTGCTTTCTTGACCTTTTGCTACAAATCCATCTGGCTGATCCATGTAAATCTCCTCATCCAACTCTCCAGTCAGAAAAGCTATCTTTACGTCCATCTGATGAACAATAAGACCATATGAGGCAGCCAAGGAAAGTAGTGCTCGAATAGTGGTCAGTCTAGCAACAAGTGAGTAAGTGTCAAAGAAGTCTTCTCCTTCCTTTTGTGTGTAACCTTTGGCCACAAGCCGAGTCTTGTACTTCTCAATAGTACCATCAAGCTTAAGCTTCTTCTTGAACACCCATTTATAACCAACTGGTTTGCAACCATAGGGTCGTTTATTTAATTCCCAAGTCCCATTGGATAGAATTGAGTCCATCTCGTTATGAACAGCTTCTTTCCAATCATCTGCATCAGGAGATGCATATGCCTCTGCAATGGATGTGGGAGTATCATCCACAAGGTACACAGTGAAATCATCACCAGATGATTTTGCAACCAGTCTTTTACTCCCCCTAGGAGCTTCACTATCATCCTTCTCAAGGATTTTCTTATTCTCAACAGGTTGTTCAGAAGACTCAACAGGTGCAGTGGAATCAGGAGTTATCTTAGTAGAAAATTTAGAAGTGCTATGCATATCTTTCATAGGAAAAGTATTCTCAAAAAATATTACGTCACGAGATTCCAGAATAGTATCAACATGCATATCAGGTACCTTAGATTTAACTACCAAAAATCTATAAGCAATGCTCCGCTGAGCATACCCTAGAAAGACACAATCCACTGTTTTAGGTCCCAACTTGCGTTTCTTTGGAATAGGCACATTGACTTTTGCCAAGCATCCCCAAGTGCGCAGATAAGAAAGCGATGATTTTCTTCCAAGCCACATCTCATATGGTGTCTAACCTTTATTCTTGTTCGGAACTCTATTCAGGACATGACATGAAGTCAACAGGGTCTCCCCCCATCATGCCTTAGATAAACCAGCAGTGTCCAACATGGCATTAACAAAGTCAGTCAGCATGCAGTTTTTCCTCTCAGCAACCCCGTTTGATTCGGGTGAATAGGGAGGCGTCCTCTCATGAATAACACCATGTTCCTCACAGAATTCATCAAAGACTTTGGAAAATTACTCGCCACCACGATCAGACCTTAGATGTTTGATCTTTCTCTCTAGTTGAGTTTCAACTTCAGCTTTATAGATTTTAAGGTAATCTAACGCTTCATCCTTAGTTTGCAACAAATAAACATGCCAAACACTCACATCATCATTAACGACAGCACAAATATGGTTTACCAACTTATTACAAAATTCTGCAAGGGAAAAGCGGAACAAGCCTCTGCTATCATAGCCTTTACCAACGAATTATCCATGCTTAGACACAACTAATTTATTGGACTCTAACACTACCTTAAAACCATCCCTACATAGAAGGGAGCCGCTCACGAGATTCTTGTTGATAGAAGGGACATGATGCACGTTCTTCAGCTGCACGATCTTTTCCGAAGTAAACTTCAGATCTACCGTGCCAACACCATGAACAGAAGCATGTGACCCATTCCCCATCAGGATGGAAGAACCCCAAGTGACCTGGTAAGAAGAATACATAGAGATGTCAGCACACACATGAACATTAGCACCCGTATCAAGCCACCAACTAGTAGATTGAAATACTAAAAAAATAGTAGGTAAATTACCATACCCGTCTCTAGTGTTGCTTGCGGTCACCATGTTGACAGTCTTGTCTTTGCTAGCCTTCTCCTTGCGATCTGCATGGTTTGGACAGTCCCTTGCGAAGTGTCCCCCATCACCGCACGTGAAGCAAGTGCCTTTGGCATTTGTAGTTTTCTTCTTCTTGAAGGTAGTAGTCTTGTTAGGCTTGGTGACAACCTTCCCTTTGTTCTTGCCTTTGTTCTTCTGCACCATGTTGGCGCTGGAGTGAGCCTCACCTCCTTTCTCAGAAGCATCCTTAGCCCGAACATTCTCCTCAACATCAAGAGATGCTATCATGGTTTCAACTGATAGTTCTTGTCTCTTGTGTTTCAGAGTAGTAGCGAAGTTCCTCCATGAAGAGGGTAACTTTGCAATCACGCACCTAGCCACAAACATGTCGGGTAAAGGACACTTTAGCAGTTCAAGTTCCTTCATAAGGAATTGTATCTCATGAGCCTGTTGTACCATAGAACGGTTGTTCACCTTCCTGAAGTCATGAAAGCTTTTTATGGTATACAGTTCACTGTCCGTATTGGTCGCATCATACTTTGCAGCCAATGCATCCCACAGCTCTTTCACATCTGTTATGTGCATGTACACATCAACCAGACGGTCAGCAAGAACACTGATCACACAACCCACAAAGAGATTGTTGGCATCCGTGAACTTCTTTCTCTCCTCAGGAGAATGTTCACCTGTTGGTATTCCAAGCCTCGCTTCCCAAACATGCATTACAGTCAGCCAGAGATGGACCTTGACTTGCCATCTCTTAAAGTGCACACAAGAAAACTTTTCCGGCCTCCGAGCATCAGCAAATCTAGCCATAATAAAATCAACAGATTGCCTATAATAAGGTTTTTGGATTGTTGAGAATATAGGCAAACACAGTATTAAATTCTGTATGAAATAAATCATGATGAATGCAGAAACTAGCATGCATAGATCTAACATACTAGATATCACACACAGCATAGCCAGTATATCAGAGTACATGCTTAATGAACAGATTAGATCACAAAACATGTATTGAGTCTTGGCTGGAGGGTCGACGACGACGAACCGCCGCTGCTGGAGACGACGAAGGCGGTTGGCCCGAGAGGCGAAGGAGTTGGGTGGAAGATGCGTTGTGGTGAAGACGTGGAGCAGTCCCGCAGAGCGCTTCCCAAAAACCTTATTCGCCCTCTCCCGGTGCAGGATCCCAAAGGCGAAGGGTTTCGGAGACCGCTCTCCGGTTCGCCGGTGCACGCCGGCGCTCAGGATGGAGAAGGCTACGGTGGCGGTGCAGCAGTGAGAAGAAGAAAAAACCCTAGGTTTTGATGTGTTTCTGGTGGAGGCCGATGGTCATATATATAGGGAAGTCAAACCGACCTCACGTCGCGTTAGCGATCTAAACCGATTAGGTTGAGGTTTTAGGTTTCTATATCTCGTAGACTTAAAGCCCAAGTCACCAAAAATAAAAACTGCAAAAGGAAGCCGCGCCCCCGCAAGGTGAGGGACCAGATTTCGGCGGACCATTCACGCGTACGTCGTGCGCCCGCGCCCTTCGCCCGTGCCCGGCAAGGCGTGGCGTGGCGTGCGCGCCCATGTGGTGTTTCTTTTCTCTCCCACATCACATAGCTTGGAGGGGTGGAGACAACCTCCATATTTATGTTGGTCATTCTACTCCTCCACTAGCAAGGTGGGACTAAACTTGCACCACTTCCTCTTGCACACATGGGTGATATGTAAGGACGCTCGTGGGTAGTGTGGTTGATGGATGGGCTTGCGGAAGCGTATGGTGGATTGGGTAGATAAAACTAGAATCACTCAGAGATCACTCAACAAGATCAACTAGCACCGGAGATTACTCGACGGATTTTTCAACTAGTATAGCTCGGGGATTACTCAGCGAGGATCAACTAGCACCAGAGGTTACTCTACGGGTTTCTCAAAGAAGAGCCATGCTCAATTCTCATATTATATCAATTCATCCATCATTTTTAGATTACACATATCATCCCTTTATATAGATAGGGAGAGACACACTTGATACTTGAACTCTTAGAAAAAAACTAAAAGGACATTTAGGAAATGCTCCCTAATTAAAACTCTTAGACTCAACAATGAGATAATGAAGAAGCTAAAAAGACATAGACCCTCGCGCAACTTCCATTCCAATGACCATAACTCTCTGCTTGGAAGTCCAAAAGATGTGCCGTTTGTTGGGTTGCAAAGTGAACTTGATAAGCTTTCCAACCATGTATAGCTTGTACCATGGAACATGTCAGATTAATACAGACTTGTATGCGAAGTTGTACCAACATTCTGTTTTGGGAGGACTGTTGACCTTCAGTGCAGGCTCCACTAAATCGGTCATAACTTCTTATTGGGAAGTCCAATGGACATGTGGTTTGTTGCGCTCGAAAGTAGACTTAATTATATTTTCAATGATGTATCATATGAATTCTGAAACCACGCGCATTAGTAGCAGAAATTCATATAGAGATATTTCTGCATGATATTTGGACTGGAGTAAACCATGATGTAACTGATGTTGGGTTACTTTTCTCATACATAGTTTACATTCTCATGGGCACATCAATGGGCCTTTGAGATTTATTGGAATTTATGAATTTGTAAGTGGGCCAAGCCCACTAAAAATTCCAGCATACTCCAGCAAGCAGACTGCATCAACATCTTCTACCCCGTCATTCTTCTACGCCTGCGACCGCCGTGGAGGCCTTCTCTACTGATCCCTTAGACAATGGCGTGTCTGCTTGTGCCCTCTACCTTGCACGTCCGGTATTGACAATATCTGTGTGTGCCTTCATCCTTGACGTGTTTTTGGATCTGGAAAACCCGACGCACGCGTCGCCACGGCGGCCTTGACCTCATCCTCGGTGTCGATCTTCCTCCCTGATGACTGCCTCAATTCTTCACCGTCTTCATCTCCAGCATCTTCCCATTGCGCCATCATTCCAATGGTGCCTCCTCATGTGCCCGCAGCTTCATGTGCGGCACCCTAGTCTTCGGCAACCTCGACAGCTATGTCAATCATGGCTACCTTACGTACGACATCCTCGTCCATGGCTATTCTCCCTCGTCTCGGTTACCTAGACATGGGCACAAAAGGGTTATCATTCGCATGAGTTACTCGCCGGTTTTTCTCTCCATTCGCAGTATCCGCACCGCGCCAACGTAATAACTGTAGGGGGATGTCAGTCCATCGGCTTTTCGCTTCGACTTCTTCTCTAGTCTCACCATCTATGGTGCTCCTGCTGTAACTGCCGGGGGATGTTAGAGTATATCACGATATGGGATTAAATAGAGTTAGTTGGGATTATGATTCCTTGTAATGTCTTGATCCCCATGTCTTGTAACTCTCATATATACCGGCCTATATGTCAATGCAATACAACCCATCGTACGCAATCTATCTCTCTACATATTCAAGTGGTGGTTTCTGATTTTTATTCTCCTCGACAAGTTTATGTTTAACCTTAAATTTTACATGAGGTAGATATTTGCATGCTCTATCTATTTATATTTTTGATAAATTTTTAATGCACCAATTTAGGTGTTATCATGTTAAGTAACACAATAACACCTAAACAGGTGGTAAGAGTATCTCCAGTAGATTAATCTCTCATACCTTGTATATTTTGTTTCTTCGTTACAAATAATTTTTTTTATTTTTAGTAGCTAGTGTTGTAGTAGATTTATTCAATGGATAGAGTGGGGGTAAGAAATTCCTTATATTTAAATATAGGGAGGTTTGTTTTTTAAATCACTAAAAAATTTTGGTATTGAGGTTTGAGGATAAAATTGGCAATCTGTTGAACCTGTACACAGCGGACCCACTAGACCCACCGGCCGGCCTGTCTCATGCCGTCACCGCGCGTCTGCTCCGGGTGACGTGTAAATAGTACTCCGTCAAAAGGGAGGGCTTAAATTAAATTAGTGGACATGGTGTGCCACCAAAACAAGCAAAAAATGTGCAGCGCAATTCTTTTCTCTCACATACGCCGCCTCTTGCTATTTTTCTTTCCCAGCCTCCTTCGATTCTAATGACCAGGTGTGTTTGTTTGTAGGTTGATAGATGTGGTGGATAAAAAGATGCAAAGAAATTGCAGCTACAGAGGATTGAAGAATTCATTAAACCAGCGCTAGTGTGCTACGCTGTTACTAAATGGGTATTCTAGGACATTTCTTACCGTCCAGATACTCAAGGGCATTATAAGCATTATTTACATGCAGCAAGGCTGTACTATATGTCTCTTGAAAGATTCTACAACTTGAAAATCAGATATAGTATCGTTTACATTATTGGGGCAAAGGACACAACAATAACTCTCAAGATCCATTGCATTCCTTTTTAGAAGCTCTCTAGTGCTTCTTCGAGGGGCAGCTAGAATAAAACTTCATACATAAAGTTAACAAAAGCAGTTCTATAGTCAATTATTTTTTTAAAGTTTTTTTTTGAAAGGGATCCATAGCCAAATATAGGATGAATGGACCTCCAAGTGGCCTTCCATGGTTTTATAAGCCATACTTGAGCTAACGTTAGCAAGGTCCCACGGGCCAAGATATAGGCCCATGAGTGATGAGGATATCAACACCAACGATACATCCACTCCGACACAAGTACCTATTGCTGGTCCTATTACTCGTACTCGTGCGCATCAACTTAATCATCAGGTGAGTTCAAATCTAAGCTCATGTACATCATGTTTAGACCATGGAGACCCGTGTACTCTTATTTTGCTTAGGTACCAAGGAGGCGACCGAAAGGGAAACGGATTCGCGCAGGCTGGATTCGGACTGCAGAACAGTACCAAATTGTGACGGACACCACGGTCTCATATGAACTCGGATTGGGGCGTTCAAGTACTTCGTGGAAAGCTTACGAAGTCTTCTTTCAAACGGATCCGGCCTCATATCCATATCTGTTACGAGTCGGCCGCAATCGTAAAATTAATACAGAGTCCTTTTCTGCACATGGTGCTGCGTCACCCTGTTTTGGCCCAATGGGCCGTGTATCAAGTTGAGTCCATTACGGACGCGTCCTAGGGTTGGAGTACGACCCCAGCACCCCTGTGGTCGTCCTGCCATGTACTTATACCCCTTAGCCACCACCAAGGGTGCTTGGGTTTTGTTTAGATCAAGTTTAGCCTTCGCTACTTGCTTGCAAGCGCGCGTGCTGGATCAGCCGTCCGTCTTCTTGTCTTCGGAACCCCACCATTATTGAGATTGCGTGTGAAACCTTCATTTAAATCCAGTAAATTCAGTACTTGTCATACTTGTTCTTGCTAGTTCTTCGATTTCTTGCAGGACGAGTGCCCTAGTGGCCGGGTGCCGCGCTCCACAAGATTGCGATAGCCATTGGAGGGGGTGTATCGGTTGCTAAGGCGCAGCTTGTAAGGCTGTAGTCGGGCCGTGAACGTCGCCTCCATCGACCAATCGAGTTATCCACGCCTCTCATCGAAAGATCGGGAATCAAACCCTAGCGGGTCGCCATTAGTTGGTAATCAGAGCAAGGTTTATCGGTGAGAGACTTCTAATTCTTCGCTGTTTTATTTTTCCTATAGTCCAGAAAAGCCAAAAAAATAGTAGATTAGTTTACCTTCAATCCTATAAACTCGTTTGAGTCTTTGCTAGCACTGCTTAGTTAGGGCTTGTTGAACTTTCGGTTGCATCGGTTGCGTCGAGTTGCTGGTCTTAGTTTTAGTCCTTTAGAGTTTCGAGTTCTTGTCACGTTCTAGTCACAACCGTGCGCTACCATACATACTCCGTGTTGGCGGAATCCGAGTCCATATTCGTGTTCAAGTCCGAGTTAGATTCTGTGTTGGTTTGTGACCGAATCGCACGCAGTGCTGTGATTCGAGTAGGGATCGGTTTCCTAGTTCGAATTGGTTATTGCGCCGTGTTATAAAATTCCATTGCTATTCGCACTTGTACTGCATATTTTGTAGCGCTCCAGAAAGGCAGAAGTAGTCTCGGCTTACTCAAACCACAACTTTGCACGAATACAGGCTTACTCCAGAGAGAGGCAGAAGTAGTCTTTTTTTACCGGAATACCCCTACCCTTTTGGGAAAAGTTTGTGTGTTGTGTGGCTCTTTTGAAGTCTTTTAGGTTATATAATCAGTTTTGAGGATCCCCTGAAAAAAAAACAAAAAAAAGAAGGAAAAAAAAAGAAAAAGAAAAGAAAAAAAAGAAGAAGAAGAAAAAGGGGCTGTTCTTTGTGCATTTTTTTTTGTTCTTCAATGGTGTCTCGTGAATTCATTTGTGTCCAGGCTCGCGTCTCTAGCACGGTCTAGGCTAGGACCAGCATAGTACCGCCGTTGAACGATTTTTCAGCTTGCTTTTGTAACTAACGTGGTGCTAGTTCATCCTTGCTTCAGCCCACCTATAGCTCCACATATCCGACTACAGCTTGCCAGGTCCTGTTGTTGCGGCACCGATACACTTCATCCCACGGTTGCAGACTTGTTTGTTGCCGTCCCCTCCTGTTGAGCAAGGTAAGAATTGGTAAGAGCTTGTGTAACAGGTTGAGTGTGAGCGCCTTGCAGTAGCTACATCCCATTAGTTGTAGGATCTTATTTCTTCACCTATTTTCGTGTTTCCTTTGTTCATCTAACCATGACAGGATCAGAGGGTGATGGGAGTTTAGGTCACTCTCCTCGTACAAAGGGAATCATACAACATTTTGAAAATAAGATGAGGAGGCATGTAGATGGGCTTGCTGAAGATATGCTGGTGTCAAATGATAAGATTGGGCAGTTGGAGGCCACGCAGCTTGCCACCAACACCAAGCTTACAAGGCTGGAGACGTCGGTCGCTCATATTGACCAAAGCCTTGCTGCTCTTTTGAGGCGTTTTGATGAGATGCATGCCAGAACTGCAAATGGGCATGAGGGAGAAAACAAGAAGGATGAGCGTGTCGAGGATAATTGGGATGATTATGTCGCTGATACTGAACTAGATGACCAAGATGCTCCTAGTCGCCGACGACTGCGAACTAATCGGAGAGGTATGGGTGGACATCGACGACGTGAGGTACATAATAATGATGATGCTTTCAGTAAAATAAAATTTAAGATACCTTCTTTCGATGGAAAATACGATCCTGATGCATACATTACTTGGGAAATTGCTGTTGATCAAAAGTGAATATACGTGTTAGGGCTGCTACTAGTGAATTTATTGATTTTGCCTCTGTTTGGTGGATAGAACATGCTAAGAAAAATCCTAATAATATTCCACAAACCTGGGATGCCTTGAAACGGGTCATGTGGGCTAGATTTGTTCCTTCTTACTATACGCGTGATCTGTTACATAGATTGCAACAATTGAGACAGGGTAATAAAAGTGTAGAAGAATACTATCAGGAATTACAAATGGGTGTGTTGCGTTGTAATTTAGTGGAGGATGAGGAACCTGCTATGGCTAGATTTTTAGGAGGTTTGAATCGAGAAATTCAGGACATTTTTGCTTATAAAGATTATACTAACGTAACCCGTTTGTTCCATCTTGCTTGTAAAGCTGAAAGGGAAGTGCTGGGACGACGTGCTAGTACAGGAACTAATATTTCTGCAGGAAAACCTTCATCATGGCAGCCGCGCAGATCTACCTCATTGACCGGACGAGCTCCTGCACCTTCTACATTTCCGAGTCGGTCGACAATACCCGCTCCATCCAACGATAAGACACGTGCTCCCCCGACAAATTCAGCAACCACGACTGTCCAGAAACCAGCCACGAGTGCATCTTCGGTTGCCTCCACGGGAAGGACAAGAGATGTTCAGTGCCATCGATGCAAGGGCTTTGGACACGTGCAACGTGACTGCCCTAACAAGCGCGTTTTGGTGGTCAAAGGAAATGGTGGGTATTCCTCTGCTAGTGATTTTGATGAAGATACACTTGCTTTGCTTGTCGCTGACCATGCAGGTACTAAGGAACAACCAGAAGAGCAGATTGGTGCAGAGGATGCAGATCATTATGAGAGCCTCATTGTGCAGCGTGTACTTAGTGCACAAATGGAAAAGGCGGAGCAAAATCAACGGCATACACTGTTCCAAACAAAGTGTGTTATTAAAGAGCGTTCATGCCGTTTGATAATTGATGGAGGTAGCTGCAACAACTTGGCTAGCAGCGATATGGTCGAGAAGCTTGCACTTACAACAAAACCGCACCCACATCCATATCACATTCGGTGGCTCAACAATAGTGGTAAGGTCAAGGTAACGAGATTGGTACGAATTAATTTTGCTATTGGTTCATATCATGATGTTGTTGAATGCGACGTTGTGCCTATGGAAGCTTGTCATATTCTGCTAGGTAGACCATGGCAATTTGATACCGATAGCATGCATCATGGTAGATCAAATCAATATTCTCTTATACATCATGATAAGAAAGTCATTTTGCTTCCTATGTCACCTGAATCTATTGTGCGTGATGATGTTGCTAAAGCTAAGAGAACTAAAGCTGAGATCGATAAGAATGCCAAATCTGTTAGTAGCAGAGAAGATGAGATAAGATTGAAAGGACATTGCTTGCTTGCTACTAAGTCTGATATTAATGAATTGATTGCTTCCACTTCTGTTGCCTATGCTTTGGTGTGCAAGAATGCTTTGATTTCAGTTCACGATATGCAGCATTCTTTGCCCCCGGCTGCTGCTAACCTTTTGCAGGAGTATTCTGATGTGTTCCCAAGTGAGATACCAGCGGGGCTGCCACCAATACGAGGGATTGAGCACCAAATTGACCTTATTCCTGGTGCATCCTTGCCAAACCATGCGCCATACAAGACAAATCCGAAAGAAACTAAGGAAATTCAGCGACAAGTGCACGAACTACTCGACAAAGGTTACGTGCGTGAGTCTCTTAGTCCTTGTGCTGTTCCGGTTATTTTAGTGCCTAAAAAGGATGGAACATGGCGTATGTGTGTTGATTGTAGGGCTATTAATAATATCACAATTCGATATCGACACCCTATCCCTCGTTTGGATGATATGCTTGATGAATTGAGTGGTGCTCTTGTGTTTTTCAAAGTTGATTTGCGTAGTGGGTACCACCAGATTCGTATGAAATTGGGAGATGAATGGAAAACTGCATTCAAAACTAAGTTCGGGTTATATGAGTGGTTAGTCATGCCTTTTGGGTTAACTAATGCACCGAGTACTTTCATGAGATTAATGAACGAGGTTCTGCGTGCTTTCATTGAGAAATTTGTTGTTGTCTACTTTGATGATATATTGATTTACAACAAATCTTTCGATGAACATCTTGATCACTTACGTGCTGTTTTTAATGCTTTACGAGATGCACGTTTATTTGGTAACCTTGAGAAGTGCACCTTTTGCACCGATTGAGTGTCTTTTCTTGGCTATGTCGTGACTCCACAGGGAATCGAGGTTGATCAAGCCAAGGTGGAAGCTATACATGGATGGCCTATACCGAAGACTATCACGCAAGTGCGGAGTTTCCTAGGACTTGCTGGTTTCTATCGTCATTTTGTGAAGGACTTCAGCACTATTGCTGCGCCTTTGAATGAGCTTACAAAGAAGGGAGTGCCTTTTAGTTGGGGTAAAACACAAGAGAACTCCTTCAACACGCTGAAAGATAAGTTGACACATGCACCTCTCCTCCAACTCCCTGATTTTAATAAAACCTTTGAGCTTGAATGTGATGCTAGTGGCATTGGTTTGGGTGGTGTTTTGTTACAAGAAGGCAAACTTGTTGCTTATTTCAGTGAAAAATTGAGCGGGCCTGTTCTGAATTATTCTACTTATGATAAGGAATTGTATGCTCTTGTTCGCACATTAGAAACATGGCAGCATTATCTATGGCCCAAAGAGTTTGTTATTCATTCAGATCATGAATCTTTAAAACATATTCGTAGTCAAGGAAAATTGAACCGTAGACATGCTAAGTGGGTTGAATTTATTGAATCTTTTCCTTATGTTATTAAGCACAAGAAAGGGAAAGAGAATATAATTGCTGATGCATTGTCTAGGAGATACACCTTGCTGAACCAACTTGATTACAAAATATTTGGATTGGAAACGATTAAAGATCAATATGTTAATGATGCTGATTTTAAAGATGTGTTGCTGCATTGTAAAGAGGGGAAGGGATGGAACAAATTCATCGTTAGTGATGGGTTTGTCTTTAGAGCTAACAAGCTATGCATACCAGCTAGCTCCGTTTGCTTGCTATTGTTGCAGGAAGCGCATCGAGGTGGTTTAATGGGGCATTTTGGAGCAAAGAAAATGGAAGATATACTTGCTGGCCATTTCTTTTGGCCAAAGATGAGAAGAGATGTCGAGAGATTTGTTGCTCGCTGCACGACATGTCAAAAGGCTAAATCACGATTGAATCCACACGGTTTGTATTTGCCTCTACCTGTTCCTAGTGCTCCTTGGGAAGATATTTCTATGGATTTTGTGTTAGGATTGCCTAGGACTAGGAAGGGACGTGATAGTGTGTTTGTGGTTGTTGATAGATTTTCTAAGATGGCCCATTTCATACCATGTCATAAAACTGATGATGCTGCTCACATTGCTGATTTGTTCTTTCGGGAAATTGTTCGTTTGCATGGTGTGCCCAACACAATTATTTCTGATCGTGATGCTAAATTTCTTAGTTATTTTTGAAAAACTTTATGGGCTAAAATGGGAACTAAGTTGTTGTTTTCTACTACATGTCATCCGCAAACTGATGGTCAAACTGAAGTGGTTAATAGAACTTTGTCTACTATGTTAAGGGCTGTTTTAAAGAAGAACATTAAGATGTGGGAAGATTGTTTGCCTCATATTGAATTCGCTTATAATCGATCGCTGCATTCTACTACAAAGATGTGCCCATTTCAGATTGTATATGGTTTCTTGGCTCGTGCTCCTATTGATTTAATGCCTTTGCCATTTTCTAAAAAACCGAATTTTGATGCTACTAAGCGTGCCGAATTGATGTTAAAACTGCATGAAACAACTAAAGAAAACATAGAGCGCATGAATGCTAAATACAAGATTGCTGGTGATAAAGGTAGGAAGGAACTAAAGTTTGAACCTGGAGATTTAGTTTGGCTGCATTTGAGAAAGGAAAGGTTTCCTGAATTGAGAAAATCTAAATTGCTACCTCGGGCTGATGGACCATTTAAAGTGTTAGAGAAAGTCAATGATAATGCATATAAGCTCGATCTGCTTGCGAATTTTGGGGTTAGTCCCACATTTAACATTGCAGATTTGAAGCCATATTTGGGAGAGGAAGATGAGCTTGAGTCGAGGACGACTCAAATGCAAGAAGGGGAGGATGATGAGGACAACAACACCAACGATACATCCACTCCGACACAGGTACCTATTGCTGGTCCTATTACTCGTACTCGTGCGCATCAACTTAATCATCAGGTGAGTTCAAATCTAAGCTCATGTACATCATGTTTAGACCATGGAGACCCATGTACTCTTGTTTTGCTTAGGAACCAAGGAGGCGACCGAAAGGGAAACGGATTCGCGCAGGCTGGATTCGGACTGCAGAACAGTACCAACTTGTGACGGACACCACGGTCGCATATGAACTCGGATTGGGGCGTTCAAGTACTTCGTGGAAAGCTTGTGAAGTCTTCTTTCAAACGGATCCGGCCTCATATCCATATCTGTTACGAGTCGTCCGCAATCGTAAAATTAATACAAAGTCCTTTTCGGCACATGGTGCTGCGTCACCCTGTTTTGGCCCAATGGGCCGTGTATCAAGTTGAGTCCATTACGGACGCGTCCTAGGGTTGGAGTACGACCCCAGCACCCCTGTGGTCGTCCTCCCACGTACTTATACCCCTTAGCCACCACCAAGGGTGCTTGGGTTTTGTTTAGATCAAGTTTAGCCTTCGCTACTTGCTTGCAAGCGCGCGTGCTGGATCAGCCGCCCGTCTTCTTGCCTTCGGAACCCCACCATTATTGAGATTGCGTGTGAAACCTTCATTTACATCCAGTAAATTCAGTACTTGTCATACTTGTTCTTGCTAGTTCTTCGATTGCTTGCAGGACAAGTGCCCTAGTGGCCGGGTGCCGCGCTCCACAAGATCGCGACAGCCATTGGAGGGGGTGTATCGGTTGCTAAGGCGCAGCTTGGAAGGCTGTAGTCGGGCCGTGAACGTCGCCTCCATCGACCAATCGAGTTATCCACGCCTCTCATCGAAAGATCGGGAATCAAACCCCAGCGGGTCGCCATTAATGAGTCATCTTATTCTTGGCTCTGTAAATGTTAATATCACTAGCAGATGCTCGCGCGTTGCTACGGGTGTCTTTGAAATTTCAAATGCAATAAGAGTATGAAAAAAATAGTAAGTCAAAATCAACAAAAAAAAATTTAACTCAGCTTAACAATATACTATTCTTAGCCACACTTAAATAAATGGTCTTCATGAGCATATCGCTCTTGCAGTATCCATCCAGTGACCTCTCTTTGATATGCCCAGGCAATTTTGTTGCGGCATTTGTGTTAAATCATCTTCCATTTGGGGAGTGGGTTTTCAGCATTCATGAGATGCTTAGTGTTACCGGTCAAATTAGTGTCATCAAACTCAAGCCCAACCTTGCCACCATAGTGTGTTGGTTCACCTCGTCAATTCCTGCTTGTTCGGCAATGAGATTTTCCATAATTGACATCAACTATCTGAAAGTTTTTACATGATTAAAATTCATTGAAATTCTTTATTCAAGACTGATTCTAAAAATCTCTTAAATTTCTTGAGAGCACAGACAAGATAGGCATAAGTATCTAGGAGATTTGAGTGAATAGTAGCAGGAAATGGCATCTATGCATGTACACTATCATTGAATATACTGAAGTAACATATTTTCTCTTTTGATTGGTGGCTTTCCTGAAAGAGCCCCCTAGAAAAATTGTGAAAAAGATCATTGATCATATCTCACTACTTAGCATTTAGCTGTATTGTCATCATTTTCTTACTTTTAACAATATTTAGATCAGACCTGGAAATATTTCTATCATCAATCTCAGCAGCACACAGGGAACATTGGTCTGCACCCTTGTTTTGATTTTACTCCAGGCTACTTTAGCATGAAAAATTATTGTCCTCAATGTGTTAATTTAGTCTCATAAACAAATAGAAATATTTTTTAATGCATTTGAAGCAAGTCTAGTGCTATACCACTATGTTTTACTCGTTCCAATAGGTCTATGTAGTTGCAGTCCTGCCATTCCTGCTAAACTAATTGAACTATTTTTTTCAAAACAACCTAACGTCTGGCTTTGCCTAAAACAGAAGCACAAGACACACACTGGTATATTGTCAAATAGGAGGTGAGTATTGGAGTATATTAGGGATATCTGTATAATAGCTAGATTAGAAATGTATTGGGATCCTACCACATGTGTAGTAGAGGTCCCTTGCCCTACAATTCATGTACCCCTATATATACCGGCCTAAACCTCAATACAATAAATCCATTATACACCAACTAGGTTCATGCCCGTGCATTGCTACAGGCAGCAAAATAATTTTACAGTAATATATATTTTCTTAGAACTACATAATATTTTTTCTTTATTAATATGCACACGCAATCATATAAATAATAATTTTTGGTGCGAGCATGCATTGCTGCCGCCTGCCGCCGACTCGTTAGGCTCGAAGGATACTACCATGGCATAACAAAAGTTGGATGTCGGAGGCCAAAACACCTAGGTCTTAATTGGTTTGCTTTCCCTTCAAAATATTTCAACTTGGTATTAGCTTCAAGTACTATTTGCAGATTTTGGTTCCTAATAAGCTAAGGTAAACATATATAGAATTGCACCATGTCAAATCATATATTATTCTTAATAGTAGCCATAGTGATGGGAGAACTCTTAAAGCAAACATTTATCGTATCAAATTACGACGTACGTTTTTTCTATCAAGCAAATGCTACTATACTTACATAGGACATCATTACATGAACATCTTATTACCTAATCCTTTTGGAACACAGTGAAAAAATACATGTAAACTTAACATGAGGTAACTGAAGATAACGTTTCACCAAAAGAAAAGATTACAAACCAGTTGATATAAAAAAAGAAATGAATCCAACTATACTCTGCCATATTACTGTTGCGCCATGCACATCCTTTCCAATCTTTTGCCCTTGTTCCCAGTCTCTTACTGCTATGAGAATTGGATTTCTTGGAGACACCCTAACATAACTTGATCGTCAAAAATTATGGCCAATCTCATGGGTCAATTAAAACCTAGGAAGGCTAGTGAAGTAAAACCTAGCTTATTAGCGTACCTTAGTGAACTAAACCTAGGATAGCTGGTGATCCTTTCCTACCTAGTGTCCTTTGATTTAGGATTTGTTACTGCCACAACTTTGTATGTGTTGTGCCTCCGAATTGATCAATCATATGTATGTGCCTTCATGTATAAAAGAACCAGAAACCAGTTTCAAAGTCACAAAGGTATATGAAAAAGGAATGATAGAAAAATACATATGTTCTCGGACAATAGCTATACCATCAGGACCACTACACTAAACCAAATTTATAGTGCTCGTACCAGCAACCCGGTAACGAATAGCTCACCATGAACAGGTTTGATCAAATAATGACACTGAAGTGTGTTATTTGTGATGCAATGAACTGAAGCAGTTCTGGAAATTAAATCTTGGGTTAATTGGTCTGCTTAGTTCAAGAATCAAGAACATAAACATCAAGCAAGATTCTATCAATTTGAAAGGTTATGAAAGAAATAAAATGCATGCAATGTACATAAACTGACTTGGTTAATCTGTATGATAGTCAACAACCTATTTTTCAATGGCTATAAACTGACTTGGTGTTCCTGTAATTCTGAACAATGTCAATCTAATGGTAATATAAATGGACAATCGGTAGCGCTATTCTACACTACGGTGTAGAATGTTATTCTACACCCACCTTCTATTACTAGCAAAAATAATCGTCAAAAGGCTGAACTAAATTTACTAAATATGGTTCAGTAATAGCTCGCCGGTTACTGAACTACTGAAAAATTGTTCAATAATTCTGCTCAGTTTAGCTATTGGTGTAGAATAAACTGCTACACCTAAGCTATAAAATAGCATCTGGGAATGGTCAATATGTATAAGAGATAACATCGTGAGCCTATCTGCATTAACCACCATGATCAGTAATTATCATCCTAGTTTTAGGAATATCAATACTAACAAAATGATAGGGGCAACAATCATGAGTTAAAAATTGGAACATAGACATACCTCTCTATGTGCTCCAGACTGACAAATTTGCTTTTAAACATGCATTGTGATGTGTATCATCTATTTATTTACTATTTAATTAACGATAAAAACAAGGAAGTTTGTTCATCTAAATGTGCAACGCACTTCAATTAAAACAGATCAAGCAAACATACCAAAAGTTTCAACAAGGCATTGCTGCAAAAACATTGCCTGCTTTATAAATTCCAGGAAAGCATAATTAAAATTGGCACCTGCAACCATGCATGCATCACCATGTCACCTTCATTGTGATAGTCCGGTGTCCTCCTTGGTTTTCTCCATCAATGGCATGATGTCAAATTCGACAAGTCTGAAGGACAACAATCCAAAATATAGTGACCATACTCATCAAAAGGGGCAGAGGTATGAGCCAAATTGTAGAACAATCATGTTAAAAAAAGAGGTATCTTTACCATTCCAGGGCCCTTGCTACATCTAATAGCAACACCTGTGCACCGAATCACACGTTTTCAGCCTACACCCACTGGTTGGTGTCACATCTTGAAATTGTTAGATTTCAGGATGTGATTAGAAGGAAAAGTAAAGCAACGATTTTCACACAATTTTAAAATTTTTCAACATTTATCTTATTGATAGGAAATTTAGTATATAAAAATAATTGGTTATTTTTCGAAGTTAAATGAAATTGCTCTGTTTGTGTTGCATTCATACCATTGCATTGGTTTTTTTGCTTGTTTATGTGATTGTTTGCAAAACAAAATACCTAAAACCACCCTAAATTTTTTTCTTTCTCTTCCCTATCTCTTTTGGCTCGACCCAACCATCCCTATCTTCTTTCTCTCTTCCAGCCCAGCCTAGCCCTCTCTCTTCTCTTCTCCTCTTTCTTTATCTCTCCCTGCTCGGCCCAAATCACCCCCAACCGGATGCCTGCCCCCGGCCCAATCCACCTCCCCTCTCCTACTCTCTCTCACTCGCTGACAAGTGGGGCCCGCCATCATCTCTTCCCCCAATTCCGGCCGCGTGGTCTCCTCCACCTCCCATACATCTCGTCCGACCGTTACCCCGTCTTCACTGCGCCCGCCTTCACTCCGCCATCATAGCTCGATGATGAGCCCCCGAGCACTCGTGCCTCCTCACCTCCCCCTTTCGCGCCGCAAACGGCCGTGCGTGCCATCATGGCCATAACGACCATTATTGCCGGCTGCCAAGCTCCGCCGACCGCCGTGCCCCTCCCCTGCTGGCCGCTCGTCCTCCTCCCCAGGCCTATAAATGGCGCCCTAAGCCCCAGCTGCCTCTCTTTTCCTCGCTCCCTCGCACACCATCTGCCCTGCAGCGCCACCGGTCTTCGTCGCCCGTTTTGCTGCGTCCATCGACCGCCGGAGCAAGCCGACGCCATCAGGAGCTGCGCGACATCGAGCCGCGCCCAACCCGCCGATTCCCGTCACAAATCGGTCACAGGAGCGCCGCCACATCCTGGAGGCCGAGCCACCGCTGCACAGCGCTCCACGGCCGCACCGAGTGCCGCCGCTCTTCTTTGGCACCCAACCGCCACCGGAGTTTCTCCTCATGGTGAGGATCCTCCCCTGCCTATCCTTTCTCTCTCTCTTGCCCTCCCGCCGCGGCAATTCCTCGTCGGACGCTGCCGTCACCTCGAGCTCACCCTCGCCGTCGATCCACCACCGTGCCGCCCCTCCTCGATGACAAGCTGCCGCCGGAGCTGAGCCGCATGGTGAGGATCTCCGCCGGCCTTTTTCCCCTCTCTTCACCGCCATGCGCCCCTTCCACCGCACAAACTCGCCGATCTGAGCGCTCCACCGAGTTCGCCATCACTCCCCCTCTCTCCCCGTGCAAACCGCACTCAATTTGAGCCCCGAATAGCCGTTTTCGGAATATTCCGGCGAGCCGCCACCGCGACCAGCTCGCCGCCGGGGCTACCCACCACCTAGCGCCGCCGCCCACCACCCCGTGCCGCCCAGCGCCGTCGGATCACGACCCAATGCATCAGAAACAACAGGACCGGAGTCAATACCGGTCAACCAGAGCCACCCCAACGTTTTTGCAAAAGAGACCCTATTTTTTTTCTAAAATCAACACGCCATCCTGCGCAGTTCAAAAGTATTTACAAAATGGACCTGTTTCTTTCGTTTTAGCCCCTGATCTTTCCCAAAATATAACCCTCTATCTCAGCCCTATATTTTTACAAATTTAACCCTGTTCTTTATGTTTAATTAGGTTTTAGCCCTCGGTTTCTTCAAGTTTAGCCCCTGAAAGTTCAGTTTTTTCGCGGAGAAGTCTCTGGAACCTTGTTTTAGCCCTATCTTCATCATTATAGATAAGTTTCAAGCCGTTCTTGTTGTATTAGTCTTCTAATAAGCTAGGCTATTGTTTAGTAGCATTGCTGTGGTGTAGTTCCAATTTTAAAATAAATTATATATTTAATTTGATTAATATTCTCTCATCTACTTTTTTGTGTTTCTTGAGCTCTTGTAACCGTAGCAGCGAGTCCTATCCTTTACCGCGCTCTTTTTAAAGACTTTCATGATTGGTGTACTATTCTTAGTTGTGTTTTTTGTTTACTTTGTATGTGTCGGATTTGCACTCCGGCAAGTCTACCCTGGGTATGCCCAAGCAGTAGATTTGTAGGCTTGTAGGCGGGGTGTTTTGGAGATCCAGGAGCTTGATGGTAACACGAGGATGAGGGAAGAGTGTGGTTCTGTGGAAACCATCTTTTCGCCAATTGTATCCTCAAGAGTGTGTCGATCAAATCATTTTTTTAGCACTTTGTTGGGGATTGGCCCTCCCCACCTCGGATTTCTTCCGCGGCCTTCTTTTTCATTATGGGATTCAGATCCATCACCTGAATCCCAACTCCATTGTCCACATCTCCATCTTTGTCCACCTCTGCGAGGCATTTCTCGGCATCGAGCCGCATTTCAATCTTTTCCGCTACTTCTTCCAAGTTCACCCTCAACCTTCCTCCGAGAAACAAGTCGTGGTTGGTGGGGCTGGACTTCAGTTCAAGCAGGGGAAAGACAAGGAGTACCTTGAGTACAAGATCCCCACCAACCACTCGGGTTGGAGAGAACTTTGATTCTACATCGAAAACCACCAGCCAACATTGTCAGAGAGGACTCCCGGGAAGGCAGAGCATAGGCCCGAGTGGAATGAGAAGTTGACGCCAGCGTAGATGATACAAGTCAATGAGTCGCTCGAGCTCATTGCTGCATTGAAGGAGATGGAGGTCACCGAGGCCTCCGTCATGATATCTTTCTTCAAATGCCGAGTTCAGCCTCTCCAGCCACGAGTGAGGCTTGGCTTTGATTATCTGGGTAGTAAAGACCATCTCGAATTACAGCAGAGATTCTTCCTGCCGAGGCACAGACATCGATGATCTTAGTGGTTACCTTGTCACTAGGATAGTGAGGCACAGTGAGCCGCGGAGGGCATTGCCTGAGCTGACTGAAACGGTGGTAAGTGAGCATTTCCTATGCAACACTGACCATTGATAATCATTGATGCAAGAATGATTGAAATATTATGTATGATATCTAAATATTTTTCTATCTTTAGAAGTAAACAATTGATCAACAGTTCCAAAAGACTATTATTGTTTAAGGAGTAGTGCATTGCTAATTGTGTTGGTCTTTCTATTGATACTCTGTCTAGAATCATGATAAGTTTAGTTGACATTATTATATTTTAAATTAGCTATTTGAATGATCTTACACCAAGTACAAAGCACATTCTTCTAAATATATTTATTTTTTATACATTGTCTCATTTAGGTTTTTTTGCATGATATTATAAGATTCGATATTTATTTTGCCCGTAGCAACGCACGAGCACGCCCCTAATAAAATGAAAAAGAAACTTAACAATGACCATGGCTGTTGATTGTTGTGTGGTGGTGCCGTGTTTTCCTGCTGCAGCTGCATGCTGCATGCGATCGTACGCTGGGCCTATGACAGTCTCATTGATTGACCGCAATGGCTGTGCGATTCCAGCTATTCCGATCCAATCGCATGGAAGAAATATGAGCTCTCTCAACACCACCGTGAAGGTATACTAAAAAGTTACATATGGATAACTTTACTTTTCTCACATTATAATTTATTAAAATCTTTATTTCATATGTTTCCTTGTTTCAAGAATTTAGTTATATAATTCAAATATGAGATAATTCAAATAAACAGGCACAAATTCATTTAAATTCTCCAAAATATGTATATTATTGTTTAAATTTTACGATTAAATTACATTCAAAGAACAACTTACTAAATCAAGTTAACATTGGATTTTCGTACAAAAAGCTAAAATTTAGCTATTAGTCACCATGAAGCTTGGTGGAGAGCAAAGAGTTGACTATGAGCAATGAGATAGATTTTAGTCGGCAGATAGGAAAGAGTTCTGTTGTAATCGGATTAGATATTGTGCCTTGTACCCGACTATGAATTAGATCCAACTAGGTTATAATAACCCTATCCTCGGATTATATAAGGCGGGTACGGACCACTAAAAAACCCAAGATATACCATATGCGGCAAGACAATCCACCCGAACACAGAATCTAGCTAGGGTATTATGCTAATCTCGGTAGCCATTTTGATCTAAGACTGAGATTATACTTTGTACATTTTTGTTTTTCTTTGAAATGTTAGTGTTTCTTGTATGCTAGGAGCAGAAAGTTTGCAAAACACACCGTAATTCCTTTCAAGCAACTTTTCTAACTTCTGTGATTATATTTATTTTGTCCAATATCTGGGTAACATGTTGCTTGAAAGGATGCGTGCCCGTCCATCTAAAGCTTATCTTTGAGATTTCTTTCCATGATAGTACCATGTGGTGCAGACTTTGTCGGGTAAGATGGCTCCATTGCGATGCCACACAGCCCATTGGAGTCTGACACACCGCGTTGCATTCTGATGTAGCCCCTCTCACCCCAGTCCTCGCCCCATGAGTTCTTCACTATCCAATATTTAGTGCCATCTCGAGTTGTACCATACCCAACAGCGGCAACTCCATGGTCTAGGTCCGTGCCACAACTTCCAGTGAAGACACCCTGACATTAAGCAATAAGAGCAGCAATGAGTGTGAAATTCTCGCTAAACTGGGATTACTGTTTCTTGAAGCAAATAAGCGCGGTTGGGTTCGGTATTTTAGATTGTACAAATTTTTCCAAGCCCATATGATCTTTCACACAGTTTCCATCAATTCATTATAATAAGCTGACAATTTTTTCAGTACAATCGTCAGGCTTTACAGGATGCTGCTCAAATGTGACACTAAAACAAGGAAAGTTTTGCGCTTTTCTTTGTGTGCTTTTAAAACTTGAACAAAATTTGTGCCTTTGATATTGCATTTCATCAAATTACCTCTGAGTAGAACTGGAAATCTTGGCCGCTAGCGTCAATTGCAACAGCCACTGGCTGGTTTGCAACGGCTTTCTGTAAAGCATCTTCATTGTTAGCAGGGACATCCTCGTAGCCATCTATTGTCACGTCATGGGAGCGTTCCTGCAAAATGTTCAAATGTATCCCTTGGGTTAATGTTTTTCAAGCACTAAGGTTATTGCGGTTGATGAGTTCGTCATAGTAATCTGTTTAATATTCTGTGGCCTGCCAAAAAACAACTTGTACATTTTACTTTCATTGGACAATTGTTCTAACTATCTAATTGTTGTGTAACACCATATAAGACATAAAAAACGAAAATTTTTATTTTAAGGGTATTACTATTGTAAAAAATTTAGAGCTTCGACGTGCAAAATTGGAGTTAATCCTGCTACCATGTGGTCAATTATCGATTCACATTATTTTGCAATTTTTTTGTTATGGATGAGCTAATAAGAGTTTTTTAATCATATTTTGGGATTGATCAGTGAACTACATAATGTATATCTGTTTTTATCGGACTTCTGCTTCGATAAATTCGCAGCTTTAACAGTACCTTTGCCCTGTTACACCCCCTCTGCTCGGCAAGATAGGGGTAGTTGGACTCGGTAGTGATCCCTCCGTTCCTGATGATGTACTGGAACGCATAGTCCATCAGCCCGCCGTCGCAGCCTTGGTTGTCGCCGTCGTCACAGTCAACGAGCTCCTGCTCCGACAGCGACACTAGCTTCCCTGTCCTGATCTTGTTGATGCCCTCCACCGCCGCCACCGTCGAGAACGCCCAGCAGCTCCCTTCAACGAGTACAGCAGTGTCCTCTTTCAGAGAGGTGTTGGTCGACAGACTCGACACAGGCAAGGCGACGATTCAGATTCACAGCCGGAAGCAACGTGTTTACCGCATTGGCCCTGGTCCTTGATGCCGGTGACCGCGCCCCGCTGACGCCAGTCCACCGCCGGCGGCAGGTTGCCGGCGTCTGCGTACAATAAGCTCCCCTCAGCGCGCCGGCCTCCGTTGAGGGCACGGTAGTGTCGCATCCTGGAGCCAGCGTACGTCCGCCGGAACTCGTCGGTTGTCATGTCGGCGAACTTGTTCAGGGCAAGCCTGAACGGCCGGTCCTTCTGGTTCGCCTCGTGGATGTACCGCACGTTCTCCATGAACACATTGAATCGGCGGGCTTTATCGTCCTCCTGCAGGCCTGTCCGTGCCACCATGTAGTGTCTGCGCCAGCGCTCGTAGAGGCCGCGCAGGCTCTCCTCCGACGCAAGGTCCTCCTCCGTGAACAGGATGCCCCGCGCCGAAGCCAGTGCCAGCGCTAGCGCCAGCACTGCAGCAAGCAAGAGGCACCTCAACATTGTTGTGTGCGCTGTCAGTCCAGATCAACTGCGTGATGGATGCAAGCTTGGACATGAATAACACGAGATAGTATATATAGCCGACAGGGCACGAGTGTAGTGAGGCGGCTCTGGTGCAGACGTCACGCCATGCGGTCATTGGTTGGAGAGGAGTGTGGAGCTGGCGGCCGGGGAGATGATGGGAGGTAGGAGATGGCGGGAAGGAAGGGATGAACTTTTGGATGTTAGGGATAAGCTCAGAATAAATGTAAGGGAAAGGGCTGACATTGGTTATTGTTACTGGCTAGGGCATTTTACATGATTGGAGGGAAGACACGGATGATGATTGGATAAGCTTATACTGCCAAATACTTTTTTGTATACCTGTATAATGTTTAGCGTTGATCTAACTGCCACTTGCTTCGGTATTCTTGAGGCTTTCCCAGTTTGACATGTGCTGATTAACTAACTGGATGATGGACTGAGGCAAATCAAATTCTTCTACGTTTTGATTGGAAATATCGGAGTAGGTCCAGCCTAGTTAATTCGGGGGATAAGGAGCAATATATGCTTGCTGCGTGTGACTACTGCTGCGCTGCAACACTAAAGGAGCCTCAGTTTCGGTTCAACAGATTTCCTTTGAAGACCAGACGTTTGGGAAACGTACGTCATATATAGTGGAGATAGGAACGGATTGGATACAGAAGGTAGCATCAGTTAGAAGAGTCCACAAACCTAAGCACCCGTACGGTGTAGTAATCTATATCTATATCTATAGCAAATATGCCCGTACGTTGCAACAGGAGGAAAAATTCCATCACGCTCTTATTCTTAGCTTAGCTCAACAAAGTGGTCTAAAACATCCACACTATTTATTTCCAAAATTAGGTTTGAAGCTTATACGGGAATCGGGCCTGAGCAACTCCTCTCTCTTCCTCCTCCACTCCCTACCCTCTCCAACCATTTCAGATATATAAAGCCTTAATCAAGATAGATAACATATTTGTAATTATTGGATGTGATCTTTTCAGATTTATGTAGGATTGTAAAGGGATGGTGTAGGTTTTTCCATCAGTAATGCTACTGTTAGTTAAGCAGTTGTGTTGTATAAATCGTATGCATTTGATCCATCAAGCTGGCACCGTAATGACAGAAATAAAGACATCAAATTCTGCTATGATGGATCCGGGACATAAGGGGGGCCTCTCTGCTGAAGCAATCTTGGAATTCCTGCAGCTTAGGGATCAGCTGGATGGATTCATGCTCCAACAGGAGGTCCAGGATCGGTGCAGATGGAAGTGGACAGTTGATGGGCAATACTTGGCAAAATCGGCATACCGTGCTCTCCACCAAGGCTCTGTACCCCTCCTCGGTGCCTCGCTAATCTGAAACACATGGGCACCACTGAAGGTGAAGATCTTCCTCTAGCTGGCCTTCCATCAAAGGCACTGGACTGCGGATCGCCGCGCGAAGCACGGGCTTGAGGCCCACGATTACTGCCTGCTGTGCGCCCAGTAACCAGAGACTTGCGACCACATCTTCACCACATGCTCGTTCACCAAGCAAGTTTGGTGGGAGCTTCTCTCTCATCTCGGTCAGCAGCACCAATTGGTAGGCATGCACTTGATTCAAACACATTGGGAGCAAGAGCGCAGACACTTCGCAGGGACGCAACGAAAAGGTCTCGACTCCCTCTTCGCCTTGGCGACCTGGCAAATTTGGAAGGAACGGAATGCAAGGCTCTTCGGGGGAGAGGAGAGCTCCGTGTTGCAGCTGCTGTTCAAGATCAAGCAAGAGGCCGACTTGTGGATCGCAGCAAGAGCATCCGGTCTAGGTTGTCTCTTTAGCAAGTAATCAGCTTAACAACTAGCCTGTCCCTCGATCTTGGCCGCTAATTTCTGCGTAAATTAGCCTCGAAACTGAGACGGCGGGATCGTGTCATTCCGCATTGTAAATAATTTTCTTTTTTTATAATACAATGCAACGCAGCTCTCCTACGTATTCGACAAAAAAAAATTCTGCTATGATACCTGATAGATTATTAGTGTTTTAACACTTTGACGGAGAGTAAGAGATTGCTTCTATCATTGTAACGTTAAGATTATTTTCTGTCAGTGAGATCCCCATAGCAAATGAAGATCAAAAGATCACCGTGGCCTAGCAGACTTCTTGATGCCCCTTTAGTGGTTCAGTGACAGATATCGCCGTCTATTCATCCCTCAATAAGAAGTCTGGTTTCCACTAAAAATGACATACATTTAAACATGGCTTGTGTATGCTGCCATTTTCTTCCCTACATACTTGGCTCGTTTTGGTGGCTTATCCCATTAGAGTATCTCCAAGAGTGCCTAAAATCATTCCAATAATCTAATTTTAGACATGATGAATAAAATCAGTCTCCAACATTTCCCAAAACTCACTCCCAATCTTCCCGCTTGCCCAAAACTCGCGGCCTCCGTAGCCAAATCTCCGCAGGCTGTCCGCACTCCCAATCGACGATCTCGCGCTGGTCCAACTGCAAAATCGACCGCTCGCGCTCTTCCATCACCATCGAACACACTCTTCGGCGGTGGCTGTCAGTTCTTTCGCTGGTTCGGGCGGCGATATCATAGAAGCGATGCTCAGTGTGTACTCTGCTTCCCAGCCAGGAGGAACGCCCGTTGTACGGCCGCAAGCAGCTTTACCGGTGGCATCGGCAAGCATCAAGAGAGGGACGAGGTAGAAAGAGATGGGCAGGTACCAGCTAGTTTTTTTTCAATGGAAGGGTAGTAGAGATTCAACTTTAACTGGTCTACAACGTTCGGTAAGCCAACTTGGATGCAAGTAAAAATCAAATATGCATAAAATATACACATGAATGCAAGTAAAAATCAAATATGATAAGCTTGGTTAAGGTGAAGTAGCTATTGAGAGGTCCCACCAATGCGAAAGGGCTTGTAGACTAGTGGTTACAAGAGGCTCAGTAGCACCTGAGGTCTTGGGTTCGACTTCCCGTGAGAGTGAATTTTCTAGGATTTAATGGCGTTGTGCTTTCAGTGGTAGGTGATGTTCCTGTCGGTAGTGAGGCGCCTGTGGTAACTTCGTCAATCTCGAGGATTTGCCGGTTTAGTCTCTCAGAGGTGCTCATAGGGGTATGATTGCGTGTATGTATTCATATGGATGAGTGTGCGTGCGTGTTTGTGAGCGTCTGCGTCTGTACTCTGTTTCTAAAAAAAGAGAGGTCCCGCTAATAATGACGTCGTTTCATGGTGAAACTAAAAATAGGACCACTGTTGGAGAAGTTATTATTTCCTATGTCTAAAATCTTTTGAACAGGTCCCAATATGGGATTATTGGGTGCGAAGAGATTAGGCACTCTTGGACATGCTTGAGGTGTATTGAACAAACGGGGTTAAGTTAGTCAGCATAGCTAATCCGCAGGCTACCTGAATTACTCGGCTGGAGGTTAGCTGGTAGCGAGATTGCCGGAGCCGGCTCGCTCGCGCGCGGTCAACAACGGCAGCGGCGGGATCACGCGGTCAGTTGGTGGCGACATGGATGGCCGCATTCTTGGGCTCGAGGCAGATGGGACAGCCGTCCACCTAGGGCTCGCACGCCTTGCCGGCACGGCGGTAGCAGCAGCACCGATGCCTCGCCCCCCCGCGCAGCACCCCTGCACGCCCACTTGCTCGCCGGGGACGATGTGGCCATGCCCGCGCCGGCATCCTAGCAGCAGGACTCCGCGCCGTCTGCCGCCGCCGCGGCGAGGCCGGGGCCGGAGTCGCCGAAGCCCTCCTCCTCAGCGGGCTGCGCGGGGGGCAGCGCCGCCGAGGAGCAGTGTGTCGAGCGCGGTGCGGAGCCCCGCGGCGACGGCCTCGTTGCTGGGCGCTAGGCCGCACGACGCCTTACTCTCAGCGGCCGCCTGGCGCCGCCGCTACTCGAGCTCGGCAACACGCCGGCGCGCGGCCTCCAGCTCCTGCAGCGCTTTCACGCCTGCTCCAGCCTCCCGTGCAGCTACTCGCACCCGGCGCACACCAGTGCGTCGACCTCTGCGCCCTGCTGGCACAGCTCCGCCGGCGCGTCCGCTACCGACGCCTCGCCCGAGGTGGGCCGGCCGCTCGTCGACGCCGTCGTGGAATCCACCACCCAGCTCGTGATCACTGCCGGCCGAGGTGAGTGCTGCGCGATGAACGCCCTCTGCATCTATCCCCGAGATCGGCAGCAGCGCCGCCGACGACGACGCCACTTACTGATCGAACTCATCCTCCCTGTTGCGCTTCCGCGACGGCAGCACCACCCCGCCGCTGCCATTGCACGTCACCTCGCTCTGCGCGCTGCTGACCATGCCGGCGGCGTGCAGTTGTACTGGCATGCCTTGTTGCTTGCGGCGGCTGTCAGGCTGCATATGCTATTCGCTTCTAAGCACAGTACCGGAGGCGAAACCGCACAAACGAGAAGATGAGCGCGATACGAGATGGAGTCGGAGGCAGCTAGACAGGAGAGCGCGTCGTACCCATGTCATTGTTACAAGACGAACCACGAGTCAATATACGGCACAAACGGTACGCTCTTTAGAAATAGGTAAAGATAAAGATATATCTATTTCTAAAGCACGGAAGAAATACTTTGCGCGTTCTGCATTGATCCATTGATTTTCGTCCGTCCTATGGAATCCTATGTTATTCAGACTAGCAAATATACATGCGTGTCGCTATGGGTAAAATAATTATACACCATCTAGCTTAATAAAATAATATAAAATTTAGGTGATAATGAGATTTTTGAACCACATCCATTATTTCTAAAATAGATATTAAATTTATATGAATATCATACTGAACAAAGTGACAGTGCCACATGGTGTGTGGGGCGTGGTGACACATGGGCAATGACGATTACCATGACGAGACACGCGTGGCGTAGCTAAAGATCCACATGTTGCCGAATCGATGATATCTAAAGGAGAAATGGACAAGTGTCACTACCATTTGCTTTAGACATTGGCCTTTGGAGTTCGATTTGGGAAATATGTACATTTGATGATAAAGTGAAACATTGCTGGAGATGATTCCAAATTACAAATACTATATCGACAAAGGGCTGGTCAAGATTATTAGCAAATACTGTATACGACTATATGAAGTTTACACAAAGAAAATACGAAGCCTGCAATATTTCAATTCCATGATGGATTCAGGGATATTAATTATATATTGGGTAGAGATAGTGGGCCTGCTGTGGGCCAACATTACCAGGGTGTACGTGTGAGCCCATCTTTTCCAGCAGATCAAGCGAGCATGGTATGTGCGGCACATGTACGTCTAGTCGTCTAAGTTCCACTTCGCGTCCATTATTGGTCACCCTGCAGCAGCAACAGCAACAGGTGCAGCTAGGAGCATGGATTTACCAAAGGTGCCGCCCCGGCCCGGTAAATCTCTCACCGTTCATCCTGCGCCAAGAGTAGTGCGTCTTGATGAGCGCCAGGAAGTTGGTCCTACCATGACCGCGACTTGGGTCCCGCAATTTGCTTGGGGTTCTGCCTCGTAGTGAAGTTTCCATAAGGTTGTCCGCACCGGCACCCTGTACTGGAGTATGAGTATAGAGAAAAATTTCCTGCACCGGGGTACGCTATCAGCTCCGCTATCGAAGCGGACAAGGAGGGCTACGCCAAATCTAGCGGGGAAATTTGATCCGCTACGGATGTCGACGTGGCGCGGGCCCGCCATCGCCTCTTTCATCTCCCGCCATTGCTGCCTCCACCATTGCCATGCGCCAACCACCCCCCGCCCGCTGCCGGTGATGGCCCATCGGGGAGGGAGGAGCCGACCGGAAAGGAGGGAGAGAGAATCAACGCGCCGCCACCTCATGGTCCGCCGCCACCACTGCTAGTGCCCCGCCGCATCCTGCTGTGGCAAAACCACCTGAATTAATCCGGCTTAAGCGTGCTAACCATCACCACAAGGGCAATCAGGGCTAACTCACACTTCAAACGGAGTAATTCACTGGTCTGTCGGGTAACCTCCCGATACAACCACGGTTTTGCCGATCGAAACCATACATACAAAGTACTCACACGAAGGTGAGCCCAGAGGATACAATATTCCACAAATTTTACATCACAGGGTTCATCATAAATTATTATTACAACTGAGTTCGAATTCGTAAAATAAGGTACTTCAGAGTTCAAAGTAATTGAGTTCTTCAGAGTTCAATGCAGCGGAAAATCAACGATAAACTACTCGATGATACATGATGTCTCGATGAAGCCCGTACGAGACATCACTCGGCATTATCATCATTGGCTGGGGACGCATCCCATTCCACCGACCAACCAGGAGGAAGAGTACACGGCCAAGTCAAACTAGCGATCATGTCATCAAAAGTATCACCTGAAAATAAGCCACAAGCAAGGCTGAGTATACTAATCCTCAGCAAGGCTTACCCGACCAGTGGGATATACTTAGCCGACTCCTAGACATGCAAGGCTTTTGGCTTGAAGGGTTTGTTTTGCCGAAAAGCATATACAAGTCGGTCCTTACTTTCAAATTTTAGCTCCAAGTTCTAGTTTTCTTTAACCATTCTAGGTAAGCAACTATCCAATATCATACATGGTGAAAGAATTAATTTGCATCCAACATGATTAATCATCATCATTGTTCCATTTCTTACTCTATGTGGTAAAAGGGTCAAGAAGTCTCAATAACCGCGAGAAACGGACGATTCGAATCGAATTTCTTAACCTTGCAAGGCAGACCTAAACACACGTCATGTGGTTACTCCCGGAGTCACACGTGCAACTTTTCCCTTCAATTCCCGCTTCACGGAACGGGCCCACCGCCCTTGACTACACGTCCCCATGGACCACGAACCCGGCCGGGCCATGGCGGCACATGCACCCGCCATTAGCTAGATGTGAACGAATTCAAGACGGTGGGGAGTATATTCCGGCCTCGGTTCAATCCAGTACTTAAGCTTACCGATTACCATATTCTCGGCATGTGGTTAGTACGTTCAAAGACTTAACCACTACTACCACACACTGCAGCCTTAGCATTTTTCACTAAACAGACGGGGCCTCAATCATCAACACGAACATCGTACCATAGCCCCGTCCGTCGACCTTATGATTGCAGCATGTAGTAAACATTCAACTCCTATATTCTCGCGAGTGACAGGAAATCACTCGACTTTTACCGGAGTCCTATTACCATAGCATTCTATCGAACCTTATATCTAGTGTTTAGATCATAGGAACCTAAAATCATGCAACTAAGTTTTCATTCAACTCCTATAAACTTAGTGCACAAGTAAAATAGAGTAATAAGTTGCATAATTTAGAAAAATAGGGTTCATGCTCCGGGGCTTGTCTTCTTGAGCTAAGCTAGCCTTGGGCTCTTCCGAACTCGGGTTCGGGTCTTCGAAAGCTTCAGTTAGATACACTTGAGCTTCACGCTGCTCACTCTCGGACTCGGGCACCAACTCGTACGTTCCGTCAGCGAGAGTAGTCGATTCTATATGAATGCACAAGTATGAGTTGTAGTGATGGTATATGACATTTAGTTTCTTCATGATAAAGTTGCAGTCCACGAAACATAGATTTGATTGTAAAGTTACTTAGTTAAGATTTTTTTGGGCAATCGTTAAGAGAGTACATCTTAAACTACTTGACTTCATTAAACAAGAAGGGGTTGTGTTATATCGGAAACTTAATTTTCTAAGCACAACATGGATTAAACACAATTAATAAACTAGGTAACTTCTGGTGATAGAATTTTTATTTAGAGTACATTATGTAGAGCCAACAACACTGTAAAAATTTCAGAAATTTCTATGTAGCAGATTAATTTTGAAAAATGTAATACACAGCCACTGCTAGAACCTAGTTATTTTTATACAGGAGAAGCCATGCAAGTATTGATGCTAAAAATTTTACAGAGTGTTAATCTGTCCATATGTGTGTTACTGTAAAGTTTTCATATTTTATTGTGCAAGATACAGAGCATAATAAATAGGACAAGATACACCTATTTTAATAAAGATTAACTTCTACAAGATGTTTTACAGGGTTTTTGAGTATGAAAATTTTTATAAAGCATGTTCTAACCCAAAGTATCCTATAGTAAAAAGATGAACATTTTTCAAGCATAAAAACTAATTACTTTTGATTTAATGCATTTTTCCACCACAAAATCATAGAAGTGGCTACATACAGGTAAAAAGTCCCTAAATATTTTTGTGGGATCTCGACGTCCATACAACAGCACATAAAAAGTTTCACCACATAAATTGCGCTATAACAGTAGGAATAATTTGATTTATCTCTCTATGGCATAAAACAAGTTTAACCAAAAGTTTAGCTAGAGATGGGTTCTGGTCCTAATATTTTTACACTGGCCTACGCATCAAGCAACCAATCTACTATCCAAAAATCAGATACAACACTGGTCTACAATAGGGGGCAGAAATAAAAGCTATTAAACCTTCCATTTAATTTAGGTCAAAATATATTGAGAAACTGAGAAAGTGCATGTAACAACAGTTGTATATTTTCTTCTAAAGATTTCGGAACAGTTGAGTTTGTATTTTTCCAATATTTCTACGATTTTATATGAATTTTACAAATTCACTATTTTTGAATTCAAAGTTTAAACATAGGTTTACAAATATGCCCCTGGAAACTTGCGTGCAGACCCTTTTAAAGATTTCAATCGTTGCAATGTGGTCCCTGGGAGGCGCTGGCACGGCAGCCGGCCAAATTCCGGCGAGGGGGCTTGTCGGCGGCGAGGGGAAATGGGTTGGGGAGATCCAGGGAGGCAAGAGCTACCTTGTGGGGCCTTGGTCGGAGTTGGGGGTGGCCGGAAAGGGCTCGTCGGCGTGGAGCAGGGGGCGGCGACTGTGCGGCGCGTCGGCGACGGTGCTCCGGCGGGGTTGGGGCAGCGCTGGCGGGTCGGGAAGCTCCGGTGGGGTGATGTAGTCCCGTTCCGAGCCTTGGTTCGGGCGGAGGAGGGCCGGAGGTGGGGTGTCCACGGCGGTGAGGGGCGGTGGCGGTGGAGGCAGCGCTAGCAACCGTGCTCCGGAGGTTCTGGGCGACAATGGGCAGGGCAGTGAGCGTCAGTGGGATGCTGTGGTGGTTGTTGGGGGCTCAGCTTGGGCGGTGGATGACCGGAGGGGTGAGCTCCATGGTGAGCTGGGCACGACGGCGGCAATGGTGGCGGCAGGGAGCTTTTGGGGTGTGGGGGCGCGCGTGAGCGGCTTCATGCTGCCTTTTATAGGCCGCAGGAGGGAGGGAGAGGGCCGGGCGAAGCTGGGAAGGGGCGGCACGACGGGGATGCGTTACTGGGCGCGGCGGGCGGCGTGCAGTGCCAGCGCAGCGTGCGGCGGGTGCGAGCAGGGTATTGGGCGTCGGGGATTTGGCGTGGGGGAGGGGGAGATCACGCGGACGCGGTTGGGCAAGCAGCTGCAGCAGCGGCTTGTCGGGGCGGCGAGCGCGGCGATTGGGCAGGATCGCGGCGTGGGGGAGGAGCGCGTACGAGCAGGGCGCGGCCAGGCATTGGCTTGGCGCCTAGCGTCGGTCAGGCATCGTCGGCCAAGTGGCCAGCGGCGACTGCGCAGCGGGCGGAGGGTCGAGCGAAGCGGAGAAGGGGGGGTCTGCAGTGGAAGGCGGAGGGTCGGGCGAAGTGGAGGAGGAAGGGTCTGAAGTGAAAATAGAAGAAAAGGCAGGGGCTGGTTTGCAAAGTCAAGTGTTACTCAAATTTTTGTGTTGCAACTCAAAAATCTCTAAACATGAAAGTTGTTCAAAGTTACACATGTTTTGTCTCAGGCCAAAGTTCATTTGAGCTCTAGTTTGAGAGTAAATTTGAAGACTCAAAAATTTATGATTCGGAGGGCACGACATTTTATGGGCAAAATTTCCTATTCTTTCCGAGGTCTCAACTAGACTTTTGTTTATCATCACTGATGATGTGCCTATTTAGCCATAAGTGCTTTGAGGTGAAAGTTATTCAATTTGTTCGATTAAAGTACATGTACTTGTGCAATTATATACATCTATTTTCAATTCAAAGTGTTGACGCCAGATTTTGACACGTTTTGAATCGGCGTCAGGGAAGGAGGAGATTGCCGATGCGGCAGACTTAAAGGCTGCAATTGGGAATCGGCCGATTTGGCACTACAGTTAGGAATCGGCCGATTGACGCTGCAGTGTTTTGGGCAATTGGCGAATGGAGTTGGTGGGGGTGGGCCAATTGAAAGGGTGGAGCGTTTGGGCCAATATGGGCTTGCACCAACAGATAAATTATTTATAGAAGGGGGATGAAGCCAATGGAATCCCAATGAGGGGATGTTGAGTCAAGATGACAGAGGATCCCAGTCAATGATGGCATGGCGTTGGTCAAAGAGCGACGCCGACTCGGTCTAGGAGCAATGGAAGGAGTTCGGATTGGATTAGGAGATGGCAGCAGAAGATCCTGCGGGAGTCCGTTTCCTTTAGGAGAGTCTTATAGATATAGTAGTTTTTATTTAAATCAAGTTTGTAACGGATCGTGACAGATCAGGAGTCTTAGTCCTAGGGTATAAATAGAAGCAGTCAGGGTTTTGTAAAGGATACACATCAATCAATACAAACAATCTACTTTTTCATCGTACTTTACTTTCAAGTCGGCGACTTCGCCAATACATCTTTTTCTTTCATGAGTTTGTTTGGGTTGGCAGGGCTGCATCAACACGATCTCCGACCAATTGGTAGGTTCCGTTTATCGAATGATATCTAAGCTTTAACTTCGGGCGTATCGCCGTTGTTTCGTTTAGCTTTATTCACCAGTTATCGATATTTACTAGAGTTATAGGTTTTACCTATTGTTCTAGTTTTATCACCAGTTATCCAGCTTCAGATCGAACTGTCAGCTTTATCATTATTTTTTCTTATTAATCATCATATAGCCGATTAGATCAATTTCGAGTGTTGCATCGGTGGCGATTGTTTAAGTTGCTCCAGTAGTTTCTTTGCAATCGCTACGTGATTATCGGCTGATCTATAGCCGGTCATCTTCATAGCAAATCGGCCGATTCGCTGATACGTTTTTCGGGACAAATCGGAACTTTAGTTGATCGAGACCCCAGAATTTAATACGTTTCCTTCCTTGTCAATCAACAGGTCAGATTGACTTGCACGCGCGCGAACCGCACCAGGGCGATCAACCGAACAGGAGTTAAGCAGATTCTCCCGGGTCGTGTGTCCGACGCTGAAGGTCATCGGCCGATTTCCGGCTGATTTTTAGCGCCAACACACTTTTGGCACGCCCGGTGGGACCACCTCAATATCCAACATGTCAAAGGCCACCGAAATCTCTGGAGACAACGTCATCGAGGTTAGGGAGGCAGATCTCAAGGACGACTAGAAAGAAGAACTGGCAAGACACCTAGAAGACTACAAGAAGGTATACCTGCAATCTTTCAGTCGTACCAGAAGCGGGGAGACCGTCAAGAAAGCTCCTCTTCCAACTCCCCGCTAGATCACCATCGCTGAGGACTCGGGCAAGATGTCCGATATGATTCAACAGTCCATTTATAAGGCTTTCATCGACCAATCCTCAGTGATGACCAACACGGTATACAATGCCGTCACTAGTTCTCTGGTCAGCGGAGTAGCTCAGGGATATCAGGGGCCAGCATACGCCGCGCCTATTGTAGCTCCAGTCAGAAGCTTACCAGGCACGTCTCATTTGGCTCCTCAGCCGATATCAAAACAACACGGAGGATACAACACTTTATTGCCTTCAATGCCTCCAGGATACAACGGAGCGCCATGCTTTCAATCACAAGCGCCACCTCAGCCTGCCCAGATTTCTTTTGTGCAATCACTGCCCTCAAACTCAGTACCTTGGGGGGCACCAGCAATGGCGGCCGTTCTGGACCAATCAGCCGGTCATGGAGGCTCTCCGATCCAGGCACCATTCCAATCGGCTATCCGGCCGACGGTCCCTCAATATCAACCGGCCACGTCAGAAATCGGCAGGGGGGGTAGATGCTGCGGGAACACTCAAAAGCGCGGCGCCGATGATGCTGTACGATGGGACGGCAGATTCGCTACACCACCAGTTGTCAACCGCTCAGCCGGCCACGCTGCCGCAAAATCCGCCACACCGTTTGATCCATCACCTGGCCGTCCCACCGCCAATCCATCAACATGCACCGATACCCCAACCAGTTGTTCATCAGCAGCAAGTGGATTGGACAGCAAGGATAGCGGAAGCGATTCAAGACCAATTCGGGTTGAAGCCGAAGGTGCAAACCTATACGTACAAAACGCCATACCCACCTGCCTACGATCTACTACCGTTTCCCCATCGGTACAAAGTTCCTGACTTCACCAAGTTTTCAGGGCTGGATGACACTTCAACTGTGGAGCACGTAAATAGATTCATCATCCAGTGTGGGGAGGCCGCCACACAAGATGCTCTGCGGGTGCGTCTTGTGTCGTCGTCTCTATCTGGGTCGGCTTTCCAGTGGTTCACTACGCTACCACCCAATTCCATCGTTACTTGGGCCGATCTGGAGAAGCAATTCCACAAGTACTTCTACGCGGGAGACCACGAGATGAAGCTTTCAGATCTGACCAGTCTCAGGCAGAGGAGCGACGAACCAGTAACTAATTACGTACAGAGGTTCAGAGAGGTCAGAAACAAATGCTATACCCTAGCCCTGACTGACGCTCAGCTGGCCGATATCGCCCTCCAAGGTCTCCTGCCACACATCAAGGAGAAGTACGCCTCACAGGAGTTTAAAAATTTAAGTCAGATCGTTCACCGATTGGCCGGTCAAGAAATACGTCCATTTAATCAGCGGAAGAATTTTTAGAAAAAGTTGGCGTATTTGGAGGGATCTGAATCTAAAGAGGAAGCGGAAATCAGCCTAGCAGAATGGGTCAAAGGGAAGAAGGCGATATCATTTCCTTTCGGGAAGAAAGAACCAGAAGCGTTCGGCTTTGACACGTCAAAGGCCGACAAAATCTTCGACTTACTTCTCCAAGAGGGGCAGATCAAGCTCTCACCTTACCACACCATTCTGTCGGCCGAGCAGCTCAAAAAGATGAAATATTGCAAGTGGCACAATGCCACGTCTCATGACACAAATGAGTGCAAAATCTTCCGTCAGCAGATACAGTCGGCCATTGAGCAAGACAGACTCAAATTCGAAGTCCCGGCGAAGCCAGTAAAGCCGATGAAAATTGATCAGCATTCTTTCTCTACTAACACGGTTGACACGGGAAGAAACGCGCTTCAAACCAAAGTGTTGACGTCGGAATCGGCTAAAAGAAGTGGCGCCGTGGACCCCAGAAATCAGGCTACGATGGACAATGTCAAAGGGAAAAGACGGGTTGAAGACGAGGGCGAAGGATCAGAGCGATCGCGTAGACCCGTCACCTCCCAATTCTTGCTCAACAAATATCAGTGGCAGCAGGAAAGTTCGAGACACCGCGAGGAGATGATACGCCGACACGAAGATCATTGGCGATGCCAGTTCTTCATCCACTGCTGGGAAAATAACCTCAGATTACCATCAGCTGATAATTGCCCTGAGTGCAGCGGACCATATCGCAACGATCGCCCGCTCAAGAGGTCACGCTCCAGAGACAGAGGATCAGAGCCGATCAGCAGAAACTGGCGTGAATAAGAGGATCGGCGCCTTTCAGTGCATTAACGGCTGGGGGCCAGAGTTGACCGGTATGATCGGCCAAGGGGCAGGCTCGAACAGTATGATCGGCCGGGGGGCAGGATTGACCAGCACAAGCGACTGGGGGGCAGAGCCAGCGCACACGATCGGCTAGAAGAAATGGCCGACGCTAGGGTGTCAGATGAGAACCCCCTAGGACGGGAACCAGACTGGGAGCGTGCCAAACCGCCGGCCAAACCGGTGAACCCCAGCTGGACATAGAGTCATCAGTTTCATGGACAGTAATGCTGGGTACAATCAAATATTAATGGCCGAAGAAGATATTTCGAAAACGGCTTTCAAGTGTCCGGGCCACCTCGGTTTATTCGAGTGGGTGGTAATGACCTTTGGATTAAAGAACGCCGGCGCTACATACCAACGGGCTATGAATTATATCTTTCACAAGCTTATTGGTGTATTGGTGGAAATCTACATCGACGATGTTGTGGTCAAGTCAAGAACAATGCAAAGAATTAGAAGACATCAAGCAATATCAAATTTTGCCACTTGTATTAGCCCTGCCACAGGCTGACAAGCCGTTCAAACTATACTTATCGGCCGACGAGCGGGCTATCAGATCGGCGCTGGCACAGGAGTTCGAAGGAAAAGAATGGGTAATATATTATGTCAGCAGAAGACTCCTGGACGCCGAAACGAGATATTCCCCGGTGGAACGGCTGTGCCTGTGTCTATATTTCTCGTGTACCAAGTCAGGCACTACTTGTTATCAGTAGAGTGCATAGTCGTATGCAAGGATGACGTGGTGAAATACATGCTATCATTGCCAATTTTGAAAGGACGGATTGGAAGGTGGATCCTGGCTCTGTGAGAGTTTGACCTAAGGTACAAATCGGCCAAAGCTGTCAAGGGTCAAGTCATGGCCGATTTCGTGGCTCAACATTGTGGACTGGAAATCGCTGTCGTCGAACCAGTTCCATGGACTCTATACTTCGATGGTTCCTCGTGTGGGGCCGGATCGGGAATCGGCATCGTTCTCATATCGCCTCGGGGGGAAAGTTATGATTTCTCTCTGCCGATAGAGGCATCCGCGACCAATAACCAGGCGGAATACCGAGCCATCCTAAAAGGTATCCAATTGTTAAGAGAAATCAAAGCCGATGCGGTGGAAATTTTTGGAGATTCCATGCTCATTGTGGATCAATTAACAGGGAGATCTGAATGCAAAGATGATGTCTTAAGGATTTACTACAAAGATTGCCTCCAACTGTTAAAGGAATTCAAGTCTGCGGTTATTGAGCACATTCCCAGAAATTACAATGAAGAGGCCAATAGGCTTGCCCAACAAGCGTACGGGTATCGGCTGATTCAAGGCGCCATGACTCTGGAACTTGCGGCCGACGATTGGCGAAAGGAGATTGCCGATTACTTGAAAGATCCGTCCAAGAAAGTGGATCGGCGAGTGCGTTTTCAGGCCACGAAATATGTGTTGCTCGAAGATGATTTGTTTTACCGGACGATTGATGGGGTTCTACTCAAATGCCTGGGAACGGAAGAAGCAAAGGTCCTGATGGGAGAAATCCACGAAGGCGTATGCGGAGCTCATCAATCGGCTCACAAGATGAAGTGGATGATCAGAAACAACGGGTATTATTGGCTGACAATTCTCGAAGATTGTTTTAAATATTATAAATGTTGTCAAGACTGTCAGAAGTTTGGCAATGTGTAGCGCGCACCAGCCTCGGCTATGAATCCGATAATCAGACCATGGCCGTTTAGAGGTTGGGGGATGGACCTCATCGGACAGATTTACCCGCCATCAAGCAAAGGGCAGAAGTTTATATTAGTAGCCACTGATTATTTTACCAAATGGGTGGAGGCAGTTCCGTTAAAGGCCGTGACATCGGCCGCTATGATCGATTTCGTGAGGGACCATATTGTTTATCGGTTCGGCATCCCTCAAACCATCACAACTGATCAAGGAACGATGTTCACCTCAGGAGAGTTCGAAGAATTCACCGCCGATATGGCGATTAAATTGTTGAATTCTTCTCTGTATTATGCTCAAGCCAACGGCCAGGCCGAATTGTCCAATAAGGGGATAATCAAGTTGATCAAGAGGAAGATAGAGGAACAACCCAAGAAGTGGCGCCTGTCTTTAACCGAATCTCTATGGGCTTACATGATGGCCTGCCACGGGGCCACTAAGATATCTCCTTATCAGTTGGTATATGGTCATGAGGCAGTATTGCCTTGGAAATTAAGGACGGGGTCAAGGCGCACATCGCTTCAAGATCAGTTGACGTCCGATGACTATTCCCTCATGAAGGGAGAGCTCGACGATTTGGCAGGTCAGCGATTAAGGGCCCTGATCAGCATTGAAGAAAACAAGAAAAGGGTGGCCAGGTGGTACGACAAGAAGGTCAAGGTCAAACAATTCTCCCAAGGAGATTTGGTATGGAAGTGGTACTGCCGATAGGGTCAAAGGATCCCAAATTCAGTAAATGGTCGCCCACTTGGAAAGGGCCGTATAAAATCGGCCGATATACTTCGGGAAATGCATATATACAAGAAACTATCAAAGGGGAAGAATTCACAAGAGCCTTAAACGGGAGATATCTGAAGAGGTACTATCCTAGTATATGGGTGGGTGCATAACTTACGATAGGGTGCATCAAGACAATATGGCCAACTCCTATTGGCTCTTGTCTATATAGCCGATGCAAAGATAACATCGCCTTAAGGACGAAACATTCGATTAGTCTGACCGATTTATTATTCGGTCAGAACAGAATTCAGCACTTTTACAGTTCACCTTAGGAGGGCATTAATAGCCGCAATCGCTCGTTGCCTAACTTGATCGGCTGAGTCTAAGGATCTCTGGTCGTCATCAGCCGATCCAAGGACTTCTAGCATATGACGATGGATTTTTATTGCTTCGTGGGCCAAGTTCTGCCTCTCCTGCTTCAGCTCGGCGATGATGGATGGGAGGTCTTGGAGTCTTTTCTCTTCAGCAGCTATGGCCTTGGTCACCTGGTCCATCTCCTTGGCTAGCTCTGCCCTTCGCCGTTTAAGGCGGTTTATGGCACCGACGATATTTGGACGAGAGCTTTCAAGGAAGCTGATTCGTTGATGCACCTCTTGAGCTCGATATTTGTAGGAGTCTTCCTCCTTGCGGGGTTTCGCTAGTTTGGCGCGATCGGCCATATGGCGCAAGGCCCTGAACACTGGAATCTGCATTGACTCTATGTATGCGGCAGGTACCAGAGCCTCTTTCGCTTCCTCTGGAACTCGGCCTTTGATTTCACTAAGAAGTTTCTGAATCGGCGAGGCATCTTCCACTAGTCGGCCGATGTTGTCTTGGAGGAGGGTCCGTATACTCTCAAGCTTGGCACAGATGTCATTAGGGATCGAGCTCAGTGTGACTTGGCGCGAGACAACCTCTTCATCGTCAGAAATTGCAACTGCAAAGGAAAAAAGACTATTGTTGGGAGTGTCCTGCTCCTGCGAATGAATAAAAAAAATAAAAATACGGATTAACTGACGGTAAGGGGAAATCGGCTGATTTGGGTGACAAGCTTCTTACCTCTTTGAAGCGGATTTCTTCTGCTTGCGCCGGCAGGAGTGCTACCCTCATCTCGGGAACTGGTGCGATTGGTTCATCGGAAGAAGAAGATTCGACGATTATCGGTGCCCTACTCGGGCCAGCCTCCTGGAAAGGTATGGGAAGAGGATTTTTATAAGTATAATGCAAATGATTAAGTCTGATGATATATAATGACTGCCATACCTCTGTGAGTCGTCCGGCCGATGGTTGTTGGAAAGGTACAATCGATGCGCCCAGGGTAGCCTGCATCAAAAATCGGTTAAATTTTGGTTAAATATCAAAAAATTGAGTTAAGAGACTCTCTACCTCGGTGGGAGGAATTGCTGGCGTTCCGGTTTCCGCCTGGAATGTAACCGATTACTGCGGAGATTGCACTGGGGCGATTTGCGCAGCCTGACAGAAAGAAGTTAATATCAACAGAATACTTAGAAGGATATGAGGCATGCGAAATTACCTGAACAGCTGCTACTAGCAATGATGCAGCAGCCGCTCCAGCTTCTGTAGCAGCCTGGGGATCGACTTCCTCAATAATCGGCAGAGTCGGCGCAGCTAAAGGTTTAGCCGATGCCGCCGTCGACTGATCCGCCGGTTCTATACGGGCACGCACTCGGCGGCTCGTCTTCTTTAAAGAGGGTTTCTTCGGCGTTTGTTTCGATTGGCCGGTGGTGATGTCTTCGATGGTTGGGGCATGGTAGCCGATGAGTGGGAATGGTGTGTATGGGTAGCTATTCTCTATCGGCCTACCACTTCGGCTCCGCGTCAGAGGAAGTCGACTTTCGGACTGAAAAGGGAAATAAGAGTTAACGGCAAATTTGTAGCATAAAAAGAAATAACATCGAAATCGGCCGAGAAAAGGGCAGTACCGCTGCGTTTGGGTCGATATTGTAAGGATCCAGATCATTGCAATATGTTGCAGGAGATACACAAAAGAGATGCTGCTTCCATTCTGCCCACCATAACTTGAATTGTTGGACAGCAAAAGGAGCCACTATCCAATTGCTTAGATCAATGGTACTGGAGTCCGGCACTAAATTGCACAGCCGACTGTAGTCAAGGCCCTTAGTGAGCTCATCTCGGAATTTCGCGCGGCCGGCAAAATAAACTTGAATTGGCAGCTGACCTGCCGTGCTGCAACTGATGGGTTATAAAATTCAAAAGTTGGGGAGTCTTTCCCAAAGAAGAAGTTCGCTGGTAAGATCCCTGGTTTGATCAAGGCGTTCGTAAGATCATTGTCAAAGGAGTTGGACGTCGAGTCATAGCAAAAGGGAAGCTCAAAAAGTTGCTTTGTTCTCTGGTACGGTTACCAACTGGTAGTTTCTTCACTAAAGCCGTTGTAAAACCATCTGAAATATTCGGCTGTCTGGGTGGCGGTGAACTGGCAACCAGGGAAAGCTGATGCCGCTTCGCCGAAAGAGGTGCATCGTCGTCGTTCTGTGGGGTTTTCCTCTGACTCGATGTTGGGGAATATCTTGGTCTCTATCTGCTGCTGGGAGATTTTGCTTATGTACAAGTTGAGCCAGAGGGTGATAAACCACCAAGGGCCACCAGGGTTACCAATCGGCTCTCCCTTTGACAGTTTGACGCTGATCTGGTGCATCATGTGGTAGGCCGATCCTAGCAGATGCTTCAAGAGAGGGATGGCGGATCCTCTTGATAGGGCTTCGGCTAGAGCTTGTGTGTTGGAAGAAGGGCCAACCGCTCTGCCGCAGAAGAGGTGCTTCTCTAGCCACATCATCAAGAACGCTGAATGTTCTCTCTCCAAAATCGTCCCGGTCCTCATGTTTCTGTTGATATACCCTTCCACCCGCCGATTCCTTTCATCTCTAGCCGATGGTTCGGCTTGATCAAATAATTAAAGGGTGTATCGGGGGAGGAAATGTTGAGGCCGGTCAATATCAGGACATCGGCCAGAGTTGGGGTCATGGGTCCGTGCCCAAAGAGAAACGCGTTGAACGCGTCAGACCAGAAATAGGAGGCTGCTATTACCAGGGGTTCATTCTTCTCCATCTGGGACAAAGAGAGATTGATGCACGGGCCGATTTTTAATTCATCCCATTGAACTCTCTTAGAGTTGGCCATTCTTTCCAGCCGGGGGTTTCATTCGGCCAAGATCTAAAAGTGCCTGACCACTGGCCCAAATCCATAGGTGATTGCTTGAAAGGGATTCTATGGGTTTCTAAGTTAATCAGATCAGTCGGGTCTGGATTCCCCATAGGCGGATAGTGATTTGGTGTCTGACTGCCTAAAAAAGGTAAAAAGGGAGGAACTAAGAATAGATCTAAAAGATGCATGGGCGGTAAAAAGTAAAAGGGAAAAGTTTCGGATGTTTACCTCCGAGATGAAGCTCATCGTCGCTGATGGAATCGCTGATGGAACTGCCGTCGCCGATGGAGTTGCTGGCGGAGCCTCCATGGCTGGTGGAGTTGCTGATGGTGCCGCCATTGAAGAAATGAAGCGGAATGTAGACGAAAGAAGGATCGCCGGAGAATGCGGTTGGAAGCCAAAAAGGCGTTGGGAGAAGAGAGAAAGTGATTCGCCGGGGAGGAAGTTACTGAGCTCGTGGAGAAGAAGCGGCAGGGAATGCCAGTATTTAAAGACGGTCTGAAAGAAGGGGTAAAGGCGGGATTTTACCGCGCCGTTTACACGAATTCCGGGGGAACAGTTGTCCTAGGCGCCCAGTTTGAAAAGATTGCAATCATCAGGTAGAAGACCGCGAAACAGAAAGAGATTTTTGCCACGTTTTTTTTGGAGGAAAAATTAAAAAAGAATTTCGAAGTAAAATTCATGTTTTACTCCGAAACTGGGGGGCATGTGTTGACGCCAGATTTTGACACGTTTTGAATCGGCGTCAGGGAAGGAGGAGATTGGCCGATGCGGCAGACTTAAAGGCTGCAATTGGGAATCGGCCGATTTGGCGCTACAGTTAGGAATCGGCCGATTGACGCCGCAGTGTTTCGGGCGATTGGCGAATGGAGTTGGTGGGGGTCGGCCAATTGAAAGGGTCGAGCGTTTGGGCCAATATGGGCTTGCACCAACAGATAAATTATTTATAGAAGGGGGATGAAGCTAATGGAATCCTAATGAGGGGATGTTGAGTCAAGATGACAGAGGATCGCAGTCAAAGATGGCATGACGTTGGTCAAAGAGCGACGTCGACTCGGTCGAGGAGCAATGGAAGGAGTTCGGATTGGATTAGGAGATGGCAGCAGAAGATCCTGCGGGAGTCCGTTTCCTTTAGGAGAGTCTTATAGATATAGTAGTTTTTATTTAAATCAAGTTTGTAACGGATCGTGAAAGATTAGGAGTCTTAGTACTAGGGTATAAATAGTAGCAGTCAGGGTTTTGTAAAGGATACACATCAATCAATACAAACAATCTACTTTTTCATCGTACTTTACTTTCAAGTCGGCGACTTCGCCAATACATCTTTTTCTTTCACGAGTTCGTACGGGTTGGCAGGGCTGCATCGACAGGATCTCCGGCCAATTGGTAGGTTCCGTTTATCAAATAATATCTAAGCTTTAACTTCGGGCGCATCACCGTTGTTTCGTTTAGATTTATTCACCAGTTATCGATATTTGCTAGAATTATAGGTTTTACCTATTGTTCTAGTTTTATCACCAGTTATCCAGCTTCAGATCGAACTATCCGCTTTATCATTATTTTTTCTTATTTATCGTATAGCCGATTAAATCTATTTCGAGTGTTGCATCGGTGGCGATTGTTTAAGTTGCTCCAGTAGTTTCTTTGCAATCGCTACGTGATTATCGGCTGATCTATAGCAGGTGATCTTCATAGCAAATCGGCCGATTCGCTGATATCTTTTCGGGACAGATCAGAACTTTAGCCGATCGAGATCACGGAATTTAATACGTTTCTTTCCTTGTCTATCAACACGTCAGATTGACTTGCACGCCGCGTGAACCGCACCAGAGCGATCACCCGAATAGGAGTTAAGCAGATTCTTTCGGGTCGTGCGTCCGACGCTGAAGGTCATCGGCCGATTTCCGGCCGATTTTTAGCGCCAACACAAAGCAAAACCAATTTATAATTTATTTCCTTGAAATTTCTCTTAGTTAGTTAAGCATATTATTATGCTAATGAGACTTGTTTAGTAATTTAAACACTTGAGGTGTTACAGCCTTCCCCCCTTAAAAGGAATCTCGTCCAGAGATTCGGACAATAAGCTTAGTGTGGATAGTGTGCTAAAATAGCCATAACTTAAACAGTTCCTGTCCAAAAATTCTCAACGTTTACCAGAATATTCCTAAGGTATTTGTGCACAACTTTTCTATTCAACATTTTGGCTAGATCAGGCTCTAAGATGGTTTTTCTCTTAATGTTTTACTTTACTGTCTACCTAGAAATTTCGGTGAACAGAGAGCCAATATTTTGTGCACCAGGGAAAATCTACCCAGCTAAAAATTACCAATTTTTAACAGTATCTACCTGAGTAAATTTGCAACAAGTTTTGTGTTGAACACGTTTGCAGAAAACTGTAGTAAGAGGGCATAAAAATTTATGTGGCAGAAGTGCTCATTTTGGATAGAAAACTCACATCTCAAGGTCTTGTTGTTTCTCATTATCCATATGTTCAGAATTTTTCATATTTAAACAAGAGGTGGAATACAATTTTTGGAACAAAACTTTCAACGTGAGCTTCTTCAGAAGGGATCATTTTCTATGCTCAACAAGTTCATCTTTCCAGATGTGATAGAAAGAGACAGATTGCTAGATAATCCTTACGTAAGACAATCTTGTGCATGCATGAACCTTACCACTCTCAAGAATCGCATTTTCAATTTCAGATTTATATGGTCATGATGCATGCATGTCCTACTTGTCCTCACAAAATAAAATAATTGCCAAATAGCTTTGGTCTTACAGAGTTAGTTTCGGTGGCATACACAATACGTCTCTCACTATAATAGCTAGTCGAAAATTCTCCAACCGTTCTTTAACTTATCGTAATCGCGGTTAGTGTACCTGTAGAAAATTCATAGAGTATAAATATCTATTGAACCTTTCATGCCAGCACTCATGAAAGCGTCTGCATTCATTACCGTTCACTATAGAAACGACATCGGTACAATTCCCGCCGTACAGACGACGTTAGCATACGCTATCGAGATAGCGTATTCACGGGGGGTACCGTCTTGAGACAGGGGCAGGAACAGCGATCGCTATACCCTGCGCCAAACCTTCTACTCCCAATATAATCAACTAATAGTTAGTATATTGGCAGCACCTCAAGTAAGCCACCGCTTGAGGGCAGTGTTCGGCTCGCATCACCGACAGGAAGGCCAAGCTCTCTCAGTTGGCTGAGGATTTTTACCTTCTTACCTTAGCGATGAGTGCGTCGTTACAGAATTTAAGGGTCGGTTGTGCATAAAAGTAAGTTTTGACAGAAGTAATGTGCTGGAAGTCAGTTGATAATATACATAAGTTATATAGCCACCAAGTAACTTTCCCATAATTCCTTACGGCTTTACGAACTAGGTACCATCCTTAACGAACCAACGCATTTTGCAAACGCATTTTGGGTCAAGTTTTATCAAAACAAGTTTTTAAGGCTTATTATACTCTCTGGTGTATGCATTTTGGCTCTGATACCAAGCTATGGCAGAACTACCTGAAGTAATCCGGCTCAAGCGCGTTAACCATCACCACAAGGGCAATCAGGGCTAACTCGCACTTTAAACAGAGTAATCCACTGGTCTGTCGGGTAACCTCCCGATACAACCACGGTTTTGCCGATCGAAATCACACATACAAAGTACTCACACGAAGGTGAGCCCAGAGGATACAACATTCCACAAATTTTACATCACAGGGTTCATCATAAATTATTATTACAACTGAGTTCGAATTCGTAAAACAAGGTACTTCAAAGTTCAAAGTAATTGAGTTCTTCAGAGTTCAATGCAGCAGAAAATCAATGATAAACTACTCAACGATACATGATGTCTCGATGGAGCCCGTACGAGACATCACTCGGCATTATCATCATTGGCCGGGGACGCATCCCATTCCACCGACCAACCAGGAGGAAGAGTACACGGCCAAGTCAAACTAGCGATCATGTCCTTAAAAGTATCACCTGAAAACAAGCCACAAGCAAGGCTGAGTATACTAATACTTAGCAAGGCTTACCTGACTAGTGGGATATACTTATCCGACTCCTCAACATGCAAGGCTTTTGGCTTGAAGTGTTTGTTTAGCCGAAAAGCATATACAAGTATGTCCTTACTTTCAAATTTTAGCTCCAAGTTCTAGTTTTCTTTAACCATTCTAGGTAAGCAACTATCCAATATCATACATGGTGAAAGAATTAATTTGCATCCAACATGATTAATCATCATCATTGTTCCATTTCTTACTCTATGTGGTAAAAGGGTCAAGCAGTCTCAATAACCGTGAGAAACAGATGATTCGAATTGAATATCTTAACCTTGCAAGGCAGACCTAAACACACGTCACGTGGTTACTCCCGGAGTCACACGTGCAACTTTTCCCTTCAATTCCTGCTTCACGGAACAGGCCCACCGCCCTCGACTACACATCCCCATGGACCACGGACCCGGCCGGGCCGTGGCGGCACACGCACCCGCCATTAGCTAGATGTGAACGAATTCAAGACGGTGGGGAGTATATTCCGGCCTCAGTTCAATCCAGTACTTAAGCTTACCGATTACCATATTCTCGGCATGTGGTTAGTACGTTCAAAGACTTAACCACTACTACCACACACTGCAGCCTTAGCATTTTTCACTAAACAGACGGGGCGTCAATCATCAACACGAACATCGTACCATAGCCCCGTCCGTCGACCTTATGATTGCAGCATGTAGTAAACATTCAACTCCTATATTCTCGCGAGTGACAGGAAATCACTCGACTTTTACCGGAGTCCTATTACCATAGCATTCTATCGAACCTTATATCTAGTGTTTAGATCATAGGAACCTAAGACCATGCAACTAAGCTTTCATTCAACTCCTATAAACTTAGTGCACAAGTAAAATAGAGTAATAAGTTGCATAATTCAGAAAAATAGGGTTCATGCTCCGGGGCTTGTCTTCTTGAGCTAAGCTAGCCTTGGGCTCTTCCGAACTCGGGTTCGGGTCTTCGAAAGCTTCAGTTAGATACACTTGAGCTTCACGCTGCTCACTCTGGAACTCGGGCACCAACTCATATGTTCCGTCAGCGAGAGTAGTCGATTCTATATGAATGCACAAGTATGTGTTGTAGTGATGGTATATGACATTTAATTTCTTCACGATAAAGTTGCAGTCCACAAAACATAGATTTGGTTGTAAAGTCACTTAGTTAAGATTTCTTTGGGCAATCGTTAAGACAGTACATCTTAAACTACTTGACTTCATTAAACAAGAAGGGGTTGTGTTATATCGGAAACTTAATTTTCTAAGCACAACATGGATTAAACACAATTACTGAACTAGGTAACTTCTGGTGATGGAATTTTTATTTAGAGTACATTATGCAGAGCCAACAGCACTGTAAAAATTTTAGAAATTTTTGTGTAGCAGATTAATTTTGAAAAATGTAATATACAGCCACTGCTAGAACCTAGTTATTTTTATACAGGACAAACCATGCAAGTATTGATGCTAAAAATTTTATAGGGTGTTAATCTATCCATATATGTGTTAGTGTAAATGTTTCATATTTTATTGTGCATGATACAGAGCATAATAAATAGGACAAGATACATCTATTTTAATAAAGATTAACTTCTACAAGATGTTTTAAAGGGTTTCTGAGTATGAAACTTTTTATAAAGCATGTTCTAACCCAAAGTATCCTACTGTAAAAAGATGAACAGTTTTCAAGCAAAAAACTAATTACTTTTGATTTAATGCATGTTTCCACCACAAAATCATAGAAGTGGCTACATATAGGTAAAAAGTCTCTAATTATTTTTGTGGGATCAAGACGTCCGTACAACAGCACATAAAAAGTTTCACCACAGCAGGAATAATTTGATTTTTCTCTCTATGGCATAAAACAAGTTTAACCAAAAGTTTAGCTAGAGATGGGTTCTATTCCTAATATGTTTACACTGGCCTACACATCAAGCAACCAATCTACTGTCCAAAAATCAGATTCAGCACTGGTCTACAACAGGGGGCATAAATAAAAGCTATTAAACCTTCCATTTAATTTAGAGCAAAATATATTGAGAAACTGAGAAAGTGGATGTAACAACAGTTGTATATTTTCTTCTAACGATTCCGGAACAGTTGAGTTTGTATTTTTCTGATTTTTCTACGATTTTATATGAATTTTACAAGTTCACTGTTTTTGAATTCAAAGTTTAAACACAGGTTTACAGATATGCCCCTGGGAACTTGCGTGCAGACCCTTTGAAAGATTTCAATCGTTGCAATGTGGTCCCTGGGAGGCGCTGGCACGGCGGCCGCCCAAATTCCGGCGAGGGGGCTCGTCGTCGGCGAGGGGAAAAGGGTCGGGGAGATCCAAGGAGGCAAAAGGTACCTTGTGGGGCCTTGGTCGGGGTTGGGGGTGGCCGGAAAGGGCTCGTCGGCATGGAGCAGGGGGCGGCGGCCGCGCGGTGCGTTGGCGACGGTGCTCCGGCGGGGTTGGGGCAGCGCTGGCAGGTCGGGAAGCTCCGGTGGGGTGATGTAGTCTGGTTCCGAGCCTTGGTTCGGGCGGAGGAGTGCCGGAGGTGGGGTGTCCACGGCGGTCAGGGGCGGCGGCGGTGGAGGCAGCGTTGGCAACAGTGCTCCGATGGTTCTGAGTGACGATGGGTGGGGCAGTGAGTGTCAGTGGGATGCTGTGGTGGTGGTTGGGGGCTCAGCTTGGGCGGTGGATGACCGGAGGGGTGAGCTCCACAGTGAGCTAGGCACGACGGTGGCAATTGTGGCGTTGGGGAGCTTTTGGGGTGTGGGGGCGCATGTGAGCGGCTTCGTGCTACCTTTTATAGGCCGCATGAGGGAGGGAGAGAGCCGGGCGAAGCTAGGGAGGGGCGGCACGACGGGGGTGCGTTACTGGGCTCAGCGGGCGGCGAGCAGTGCCGGCGCGGCGTGCGGTGGGCGCGAGCAGGGGATTGGGCGCCGGGTATTTGGCGTGGGAGAGGGGGAGATCACACAGATGCGGTTGGGCAAGCAGCTGCAGCAGCGGCTTGTCGGGGCGGCGAGCGCTGCGACTGGGCAGGGTCGCGGCGTGGGGGAGGAGCGCATGCGAGCAGGGCGCGGCCAGGCATTGGCTTGTCGCCTAGCGCCCGTCAGGCATCGCCGGCCAAGTGGCCAGCGGTGACTGCGCGGCGGGCGGAGGGTCGGGCGAAGCGGAGAAGGGAGGGTCTGCAGTGGAAGGCGGAGGGTCGGGCGAAGTGGAGGAGGAATGGTCTGATGTGAAAATAGAAGAAAAGGTAGGGGCTGGTTTGCAAAGTCAAGTGTTACTCAAAATTTTGTGTTGCAACTCAAAAATCTCTGAACATGAAAGTTGTTCAAAATGAAAAGTTACACAAGTTTTATTTCAGGCCAAAGTTCATTTGAGTTCTAGTTTGAGAGTTAAATTGAAGACTCAAAAATTTATGATTCGGATTGCATGGCATTTTATGGGCCAAATTTCCTATTCTTTCCGAGGTCTCAACTAGACTTTTGTTTATCGTCGCTGATGATGTGCCTATTTTATTTCATAGCCATAAGTAATTTGAGGTGAAGGTTATTCAATTTGTTCGATTAAAGTACATATACATCTATTTTCAATTCAAAGCAAAACCAATTTATAATTTATTTCCTTAAAATTTCTCTTAGTTAGTTAAGCATATTGTTATGCTAACGAGACTTGTTTAGTAATTTATACACCTGAGGTGTTACACCCGCCCGTCCTGCCACCGCAGCAGCCCCGGCAATGCCGAGGAGGAGGAGGGCCGCGCGGGCGGTAGCGCTGGCCATCGCGGCGAGGTTTGGGTTGGACGGAGTGATGCGAGGCAGAGCGGGAAGGAAGAGGAGAGGCCCTGCGACCCGACAGCTCCATCTCCGCGGCCCGCGCCCCTGCTCCTCCATCGCTGCCACGAGGCCCGCCGTCGGGGTCGGGTCCTCTGCTCCTCCCCTGGCGGACGAGCGCTGTCGATGGAGGAGGAGGAGGAGGGAGGGAGGGAGGCGCCAGCGGCCGGCGGAGGGAGGGAAGCCGGTGGAAGGAGGGAGCCGCGCTGGAGGGAGGGAGGGAGGCCGGGGGTGGGCCCCTGCTCCGCCGCGTCGCGTGGCCCGCCGGTCATGGAGAAGACTAGGGTGGCGGCGCCGGAGGAGGAGCTCGAGGGGAGAGAGAGAGACCCAGCGAGAGAGAATGGTGGCGGGGAGGGAGGGAGCGGACGGGAGGAATGGAGGAAAAAATAGGGAGGGAGGAAGAATAAAAAAACTAGCACGTGGGACCCACTGAGTGATAGTTGGTATAAAGTAGAGATATAGTGGATGGATGGGTGCGGGAGAACTGGATATGGAGGAGAGAATCTCGATGATCAGGACGGAATTTTCCTTTTAGATGATGGATTTAGAGTATGACGAGTGCGGACAGTATGAGGAGCCAGCGAGCCAGGCACGAATTTTGGTATTGTCCCCTGCCATCTCATCATCTTCCTCAGATTCGTTGTTGCCTCCTCTTCCCCAGTGAGACCGTGACCAAGCCCTCCAGATCCATGAATCATGGGGAGCGCCTTCGATGAACTATGCCAACCAGTGAGTGGAGCGGTTGCGGATGGAGACGAGGACTACAGCCATTCAACAATGGCGGATCCGGGTGGGAAACAAGCCAAGGCGAGGTGCAGGGGGCGGCTCACCTTGCAGCAGTGGCGGTCAGTCAGGAGGCCTCGCCGGGGCATGGCGTTTTTCTCCAGCCAATTGGTAAAGGTACGCAATTTTTTTCTCCCAACCTAGCTGCATATTTTTTGTCCATCTTATTTGTTGTTCTTATGTAATTAGAAACACCCAATGGCGCATTGACCATGGAACACGCGGGGTCTCTAAGGTTATACCGTTTCATGGATCCTTTCCTTTTCAACTTCACAAGTTGGGACCGAGATGGTATGTGCTGCCATTTCTTTTTTGTCGATGTTGTCTGCTGTTAACATTAGTATGGCCTTGCAAGGAGTTGGTTGTTTTCTGAACCTGGTCGTGAACGGGAATGGTACGATATGAACTTGGTCTGTTTGCTCCATTGACGATCTAGTGTTCATGGACTTGATTTTTAAAGTTGTTCCTATCAATTGAGTAGTAGCATGGAGCAAGCGACAACGCTTATCTGCTACCCTTTCATGGTACTTCATTTTTGAAAAACCTGGAACCCACATGGGTGTGTGTTGTTTATGGTTGGCTCGACCGAAGTCAGGAATGAGCACCAGTTTGATTGGGTAACTTGGAGTAGGGACTGGTTTGGTTTGTTTGTTTGTTTGTTTTTGTAGATGGTTCGTGTTTGTTCCATCAACAAACAATGGAGTGCTACATCATGTAGGTGTTCGTGAGGTAGAGAATGGCAATGGTGGTGTTGGCGCTGAAAATCGGCTGGGAATCGGCCAATGACCTTCAGCGTCGGACACACGACCCGGGAGAATCTGCTTAACTCCTGTTCGGGTGATTGCCCTGATGCGGTTTGCGTGACGTGCCAGTCAATCTGACCTGTTGATTGACAAGGAAAGAAACGTATTAAATTTTGGGGTTCTGATCGGATAAAGTTCCGATCTGTCCCGAAAAGCGTATCAGCGAATCAGCCGATTTACTATGAAGATGACCGGCTATAGATTAGCCGATAATCACGTAGCGATTGCAGAGAAACTACTGGAGTAACTTAAACAATCGCTACAGATGCAACACTCGAAATAGATCTAATCGGCTGTATGATAATAAACAAGGAAAAATAATGATAAAGCCGACAGTTCGATCTCAAGCTAGATAACTGGTGATAAAACTAGAACAATAGGTAAAAACTATAATTCTAGTAAATATCGATAACTGGTGAATAAATCTAAACGAAACAACAGCGATGTGCCCGAAGTTAAAGCTTAGATGTTATTCGATAAACGGAACCTACCAATTGGCCGGAGATCGTGTCGATGCAGCCCTGCCAATCCGTACAAACTCGTGAAAGAAAAAGAAGTATTGGCAAAGTCGCCGACTTGAAAGTAAAGTACGATGAAAAAGTAGATTGTTTGTGTTGATTGATGTGTCTCCGTTACAAAACCCTGACTGCTCCTATTTATACCCTAGGACTAAGACTCCTGATCTATTACGATCCATTACAAACTTGATTTAAATAAAAACTACTATATCTATAAGACTTTTCTAAAGGAAACGGGCTCCCGCAGAATCTTCTGCCGCCATCTCCTAGTCCAATCCAGACTCCTTCCACTGCTCCTCGATCGAGTCGGCGTCATTCTTTGACCAATGTCAGGTCATCTTTGACTGGGATCCTCTGTTGGGATTCCATTGGCTTCATCCCCTATCTGTTGTTGCAAGCCCACATTGGCCCAAACGCTCCAGCCTTTCAATCGGCCCACCCCCACAAACTCCATTCGCCAATTGCACGAAACACTGCAGCGTCAATCGGTCGATTCCTAACTGTAGCGTCAATCGGCCGATTCCCAACTGTAGCCTTTAAATCTGCCGCATCGGCCAATCTCTTCCTTTCCTGATGCCGATTCAACACGTGTCAAAATCTGGCGTCAACACATGCCCCCCAGTTTCGGAGTAAACATGACTTTTACTTCGAAATTCTTTTTTAATCTCTCCTCCAAAACAAACGCGGCAAAAATCTCCTTCCGTTTCGCGGTCTTCTACATGATGATTGCAATCCTTTTGAACTAGGCGCCTGAGATAACTGTTCCCCTGGAATTCGTGTAGACGGCGCGGCAAAAACCCCGCCTTTACCCTTTCTCTCTTGGACTGTCTTTAAGTACTGGCGTTCTCCACCGCTTCTTCTCCACGAGCTTAGTAATTTCTTCCCAGCGAATCACTTTCTATCTCTCCTCCCAGCGCCCTCTTGGTTTCCAACCGCATTCCCCGGCGATCCTTCTTTCGTCTACAATCCGCTTCATTACTTCAATGGCGGCACCATCAGCAGTTCCACCAACCATGGAGGCTCCGCCAGCAACTCCATCGGTGATGGCGGTTCCATCAGTGATTCCATCGGCAATGGTGGTTCCATCAGCGATTCCATTGGCGACGATGAGCTTCATCCCGGAGGTAAACATCCGAAACTTTCCCCTTTTACTTTTTACCGCCCATGCACCTTTTAGATCTATTCTTAGTTCCTCCCTTTTCACCTTTTTTAGGCAGTTAGACACCAAATCACTATTCCCCTTTCCGAAGCTTCTGGTCTCATCTGTTTAGGCCATATGGGGAATCCAGATCTGACTGATCTGATTAACTTAGAAACCCATAGAATTCCTTTCAAGCAATCACCTATGGATTTGGGTCAGTGGTCCGGCACTTTTAGATCTTGGCCGAATGAAACCCCCGGCTGGAAAGAGTGGTACCAAAGAATGGCTAACTCTAAGAGAGTTCAATGGGATGAATTAAAAATCGGCCAGTGCATCAATCTCTCTTTATCCCAGATGGAGAAGAATGAACCCCTGGTAATAGCTGCCTCCTATTTCTGGTCTGACGCGCTTAATGCGTTTCTCTTTGGGCACGGACCCATGACGCCAACTCTGGCCGATGTCCTGATGCTGACCGGCCTTGACATTTCCTCCCCCGATACACCCTTTGATTATCTGATCAAACCAACCCATCGGCTAGAGACGAAAGGAATCGGCGGGTGGAAAGGGTATATCAACAGAAACATGCAGACCGGGACGATTTTGGAGAGAGAACATACAACATTCTTGATGATGTGGCTAGAGAAACACCTCTTCTGCGGCAGAGCGGTTGGTTATTCTTCCAATACACAAGCTCTGGCCGAAGCCCTTTCAAGAGGATCCACCATTCCCCTCGGGAAGCATCTGCTGGGATCGGCCTACCACATGATGCACCAGATCAGCGTCAAACTATCAAAGGGAGAGCCGATTGGTAACCCTGGTGGCCCCTGGTGGCTCATCACCCTCTGGCTCAACTTGTACATGAGCAAAATCTCCCAGCAGCAGATAGAGACCAAGACGTTCCCCAACACTGAGTCAGAGGAGAACCACGCCATATGACGACGGTGCACCTCTTTCGGCGAAGCGGCATCAGTTTTTCCTGGTTGCCAGTTCACCGCCACCCAAACAGCCGAGTATTTCAGATGTTTTTACAACGGCTTTAGTGAAGAAACCACCAGTTGGTACCCGTACCAGAGGACAGAGCCACTTTTTGAGCTTCCCTTCTCCGATGAGTCGTCGTCCAACTCCTTTGATGATGATCTCATGGATGTCTTGATCAAAGCAGGGATTTTATCGACAAACTTCTTCTTTGGGAAAGACTCTCCAACTTATGAATTTTACAACCCATCAGTTGCAGCACGTCAATTCGGCCTTGGTCAGCTGCCGATTCAAGTTTATTTTGCCGGCCGCGCAAAATTCCGAGATGAGCTCACCAAGGGCCTTGACTACAATCGGCTGTGTGATTTGGTGCCGGACTCCAGTACCATTGATCTAAGCAATTGGATAGTGGCTCCTTTTGCTGTCCAACAATTCAAGCTATGGTGGGCAGAATGGAAGCAGCATCTCTTTTGTGCATCTCCTTCAACATATTGCAATGATCTAGATCCTGCCAAGATCGACCCGAACGCAGCAGTACTGCCCTTTTCTCGGCCGATTTCGACGTTACTCCTCTTTATGCTATAAATTTTCTGCTAACTCTTATTTCCCTTTTCAGTCCGAAAGTCGACTTCCTCCGACGCGGAGCCGAAGTGGTAGGCCGATAGAGAATAGCCGTCCATACACACCATTCCCACTCATCAGCTACCATGCCCCAACCATCAAAGACATCACTACTGGCCGATTGAAATGAACACCGAAGAAACCTTCTTTAAAGAAGACGAGCCGCCGAGTGCGTGCCCGTATAGAACCGGCTGATCAATCGGCGGCGGCATCGGCTGAACCTTTAGCTGCACCGACTCTGCCGATTATTTAGGAAGTCGATCTCCAGGCTGCTATAGAAGTTGGAGCGGCTGCTGCATCACTGCTAGTAGAAGCTGTTCAGGTAATTTCGCATACCTCACATACTATCGATATTAACTTCTTCTTTCTGCCAGGCTGCGTAAATCACCCCAATGCAGTCTCCGCAGCAATAGGCTACATCCCAGGCGGAAACCGGAACGCCAGCAATTCCCCTCACCGAGGTAGCGAGTCTCTTAACTCAATTTCTTGATACTCAACCAAAAACTAACCGATTTTTGATGCAGGCTACTCTGGGTGCATCGATTGTACCTTGCCAACAAACATCGGCCGGAAGACTCACAGAGGTACGGCAGGCATCATATATCATCAGACTTAATCATTTGCATTATACTTATCAAATCCGCTTCCTATACCTTTCCAGGAGGCTGGCCTGAGCAGGGCACTGATAGTCATCGAATCTTCTTCTTCTGACGAGCCAATCGCGCCAGTTCCCGAGATGAGGGTGGCACTTCCGCCGGCGCAAGCAAAAGAAATCCGTTTCAAAGAGGTAAGGAACTTGTCACCCAAATCAGCTGATTTCCCCTTACCGTCGGCTAATCCGTATTTTATTTCTTTTATTCTTTCGCAGGAGCAGGACACTCCCAACAACAGTCTTTTTTCTTTCACGGTTGCCCTTTCTGACGACGAAGAGGTTGCTTCACGCCAAGTCACACTGAGCTCGATCCCTGATAACGTCTGTGCCAAGCTCGAGAGTATACGGACCCTCCTCCAAGATGACATCGGCCGATTAGTGGAAGACGCCTCGCCGATTCGGCAACTTTTTAGTGAAATCAGAGGCCGAATTCCAGAGGAAGCGACAGAGGCTCTGGAACCTGCCGCATACATAGAGTCAATGCAGACTCCAGTGCTCAGAGCTTTGCGCCACATGGCCGATCGCGCCAAACTAGCGAAAGCCCGCGAGGAGGAAGACTCCTACAAACATCGAGCTCAAGAGGTGCATCAACGAATCAGCTTCCTTGAAAATTCTCGTCCAGATATCGTCGATGCCATAGACCGCCTTAAACGGCGAAGGGCAGAGCTAGCCAAGGAGATGGATCAGGTGACCCAGGCCATAGCTGCTGAAGAGAAAAGACTCCAAGATCTCCCATCTGTCATCGCCGAGTTGAAGCAGGAGAGGCAGAACCTGGCCCACGAAGCAATAAAAATCCATCGTCAAATGCCAGAAGTCCCTGGTATCGGTTGATGACAACCAGAGAATCGTAAACTCGGCCGATCAATTTAGGCAACGAGCGATTGCGGCTATTGATGCCCTCCTCGGGTGAACTGTAAAAGTTCTGTAAACATTTAATGTCTTCTTACCGTTGACGTGCAGATTCAAACTTGGACCGTCCTCTTTGGCAGCTTTTCATTTGTTTACCCTTTTATTCCGATGGGACGCATCCTACCATTCCTTCACCCTCTTCCTTCTATAAGTATGAGATCCCGTATCGTTTCCAAAGGCGTCCGTATTGCCCATCTTCTTTCCCTCTAACAACTTGATCTCCATCCTCCCAGACTAGACGTCAAGATGTCCTCTTCGTCTTCTTCCTTCTCCGTCAACCAGGTGCGAAATCCTCCTCTATTTCCTCTCTTGACATTTCAATCATTCTGACGCTGGGTGGTTGTTTGCTCTCCTTTTAGCCGAAACGCCTTAGTCCCAGTCTGGAACGAGCGATTGAAGTCATGCATTCAGATGAACCATTATCGCAGGTGGACAGAGATATGATCAAAGCTCATTTCGAAGAACTCAAAGGTCATATCCCTGCTGACGTCCAGAAGGTCTGGGACCATGTAGACGCTAACTGCTCCAGGCGGCCGCCAACTGAAAGGAGTCATCCACTCCCTCGCTCAGTCGTCCTTGAAGATGCTGCGGCAGGGATATCCCAACCACCTCTCGACAGGAGCCACCCACTCCCTCGTCAAGTCGAGGTTGAAGTCGCCATGGAGGATCTGGAGGAAAAGAGCATCTGCTTCTTGATAGAATTAGGCTAGATCAAGAGGGAGATTAAGAAAAAGCACGGTCAATAAATATGTTGGTACTATTGTTCTAAGGGCGACTTGTACCGTGTCGGCCATGTACCCTGCTGTTCTTACCGAATAATGAATTGGTCAGACTAAATCGAATGTTTCATCCTTAAGGCGATGTCATCTTTACATCGGCTATATAGATAGGAGCCAATAGGAGTTGGCCACGTTGTCTTGACGTACCCTATCGTAAGTTATGCACCCACGCATATACTTGGATATTACCTCTTCAGATATCTCCCATTTAAGGCTCTTGTGAATTCTTTCCCTTTGATAGTTTCTAGTATATATGCATTTCCCGGAGCACATCGGCCTATTTTATACGGCCCTTCCCAAGTGGGCGACCATTTACCGAATTTGGGATCCTTAGACCCTATCAGCAGCACCAACTTCCATACCAAATCTCCTTGGGAGAATTGTTTAACTTTGACTTTCTTGTCGTACCACCTGGCCACCCTTTTCTTGTTTTCTTTGATGCTAATCAGGACCCTTAATCGCTGACCCGCCAAATCGTCAAGCTCTCCCTTCATGAGGAGGGAATAGTCATCGGCCGTCAACTGATCTTGAAGCGATGTGCGCCTTGACCCCGTCCTTAATTCCCAAGGCAATACTGCCTCGTGACCATATACCAACTGATAAGGAGATATCTTAGTGGCCCCGTGGCAAGCCATCCTGTAAGCCCATAGAGATTCGGTTAAAGGCATGTGTCACTTCTTGGGTCGTTCCTCTATCTTCCTCTTGATCAACTTGATTATCCCCTTATTGGATGATTCGGCCTGGCCATTGGCTTGGGCATAATATGGAGAAGAATTCAACAATTTAATCCCCATATCGGTGGTGAATTCTTCGAACTCCCCTGAGGTGAACATCGTTCCTTGATCAGTTGTGATGGTTTGAGGGATGCCGAACCGATAAACAATGTGGTTCTTCACGAAATCGATCATAGCGGCCGATGTCACGGTCTTTAACGGAACTGCCTCCACCCATTTGGTAAAATAATCAGTGGCTACTAATATAAACTTGTGCCCTTTGCTTGATGGAGGGTAAATCTGTCTGATGAGGTCTATAACCCAACCTCTAAACGGCCATGGTTTGATTATCGGATTCATAGCCGAGGCTGGTGCGCGCTGCACATTGCCAAACTTCTGATAGTCTTGACAACCTTTATAATATTTAAAACAATCTTCGAGAATCGTTGGCCAATAATACCCGTTGTTTCTAATCATCCACTTCATCTTGTGAGCCGATAGATGAGCTCCGCATACGCCCTCGTGGATTTCTCCCATCAGGACCTTTGCTTCTTCCGTTCCCAGGCATTTGAGAAGAACCCAATCAATCGTCCGGTAAAACAAATCGTCTTCGAGCAACACATATTTTATGGTCTGAAAATGCACTCGCCGATCCACTTTTTTGAACGGATCTTTCAAGTAATCGGCAATCTCCTATCGCCAATCGTCGGCCGCAAGTTCCAAAATCATGGCCCCTTGAATCGGCCGATACCCGGACGCGTGTTGGGCAAGTCTATTGGCCTCTTCATTGTAATTTCTGGGAATGTGCTCAATCACCGCGGACTTGAATTCTTTTAGCAATTGGAGGCAATCTTCGTAGTAAATCCTTCAGACATCTTCTTTGCATTCAGATCTCCCCGTTAATTGATCCACAATGAGCATAGAATCTCTAAAAATTTCCACCGCATCGGTTTTGATTTCTCTTAACAATTGGATACCTTTTAGGACGGCTCGGTATTCCGCCTGGTTGTTGGTCGCGGATGCCTCTATCGGCAAAGAGAAATCATAGCTTTCCCTCCGAGGCGATATGAGAACGATGCCGATTCCCGATCCGGCTCCACACGAGGAACCATCGAAGTATAGAGTCCATGAAACTGGTTCAACGACAGCGATTTCCGGTCCACAATGATGAGCCACGAAATCGGCCATAACCTGACCCTTGACAGCTTTGGCCGATTCATACCTTAGGTCAAACTCTGACAGAGCCAGGATCCACTTTCCAATCCGTCCTTTCAAAATTTTCAGTGATAGCATGTATTTCACCACGTCATCCTTGCATACGACTATGCACTCTACCGATAACAAATAGTGCCTGAGCTTGGTGCACAAGAAATATAGACACAGGCACAGCCGTTCCACCGGGGAATATCTCGTTTCGGCGTCCAGGAGTCTTCTGCTGACATAATATACCACCCGTTCTTTTCCTTCGAACTCCTGTGCCAGCGCCGATCCGATAGCCCGCTCATCGGCCGATAAGTACAGTTTGAACGGCTTGTCAGCCTGTGGCGGGACTAATACAGGTGGTGAAATTAGATATTGCTTGATGTCTTCTAACGCTTTGTGTTGTTCTTCTCCCCACACGAATTCCTGATCGGGCTTCAATTTCAACAAAGGAGTGAAAGCTTGAATACGTCCGGACAAGTTGGATATGAATCTTCTGATAAAGTTGACCTTGCCGATTAGGGACTGCAGCTCAGTTTTATTCTGCGGGGCCACAACCTTATTGATGGCATCTATGGTCTTCCGGTTGACTTCTATCCCGCGCTCATGGACCATGAATCCTAAGAATTGCCCAGCCGACACACCGAATGCACACTTGTTCGGGTTCATTTTCAACCCATGCTTCCTTGTGCACTCCAACACCTCTTGTAAATCAGCCAGATGTTCTTGATGACCTTTTGACTTGACCACAACATCGTCGATGTAGATTTCCACCGATACACCAATAAGCTTGTGAAAAATATAATTCATAGACGTTGGTATGTAGCGCCGGTGTTCTTTAATCCAAAGGTCATTACCACCCACTCGAATAAACCGAGGTGGCCCGGACACCTGAAAGCCGTTTTCAAAATATCTTCTTCGGCCATTAATATTTGATTGTACCCAACATTACCGTCCATGAAACTGATTACTTTATGTCCTGCGGTAGCATCTATCAAAATGTCAGGTGTTGGCATTGGATACCCGTCCATCGGTGTAGCCTGATTTAGGTTCCTGAAGTCGATGCATACGCGCAACTTTCCGTTTTTCTTGTATACGGGTACAATATAAGAAATCCATTCGGCGTAACGGCACTGCCGAATAAATCTTGCTTCAATCAATCTTGTAATCTCGGCCTTTATATCAGGTGGAATATTAGGGTTGCATCGTCGTGCAGGCTGCTGATATGGCCGATATCCTGGTTTTATAGGCAACCGGTGTTCGACAATGGACCGGTCTAGACCAGGCATCTCATGGTATTCCCAAGCAAAGCAATCTTTGAATTCTTTTAATAAACTTGTCAATCTACATTTGTAGTCGGGATCCAAGCTAGCACTAATATACGTCGGCCTTGGCTTGCTACCATCTCCTAAATCCACCATCTCCAATAAATCGGCCGACATAAATCCATGCCAGCTTGCCGTCTTCTCGGACGAACTGATCCATCTAATCTGAATCTTCAGAGCCGACTGCTCGGATCGGCTGTAGGCCAAAATCGGACACTTTCAGGAAATCAGTGTCCCCAGTCCTACCGGATATACACTTGACGTGTTCGCAGCTCCACTGTTGCATATCGGCCGCCGCAACACTGTAGGCGGAATCGGCGGTGACTATCTCGGTATTGTCGCTGACCCACTGTACGAGGCATTGGTGCATGGTAGACGGGACACAGCAATCCGCGTGTATCCAATCTCAATCGAGCAACATGTTGCCATTAATAATAAAGAAGGTAGTGGGAAGGGTCTTACTGCCGATGGTGAGGTCGACGCAGAGCGCTCCGCGGGCGGGAGACACGTCGCCTTCGAAGTCTTTGAGGATCATGTCCGTCTTGGTCAGATCTTCATCGCTTTTGCCCAACTTCCGGAACATGGCATATGGCATGATATTGACTGCAGCGCCTCTGTCCACTAGTAGCCTAGTAACAGGTCGTCCGTTAACGTGTCCTTTGAGGAATAGAGCCTTGAGATGTTGCCGTTTTTCGTCTTCCAGTTTCTCAAAAGTGGCTGTCATCGGCTCCAAAACCAACTGCGCCATCTGTTCCTCCATCCTTGTCGCCCTCTTTGTTGTTGCTCTTCTTGGGGCACCAGACCCGAGACCTGTCGTTTTTCTTATCCAGCACCTGCCTCTGCTCTTCCTCTTGTTGTTCCCATTCGCGCTGGCGTTGGATCCTTCGTTTTTGAGATTTAGACAGTCCATCAAGGCACCACCTGGGGTTTACTGGTCTGGCCGACGGTTGTGCGTGTTCCCAGTCTGGTTCCCTTCCTAGAGGGTTTTCATCTAACACCCTAGTGTCGGCCATTTCTTCCAGCCGATCGTGTATGCTAGTTCTGCCCCCCAGTCGCTCCTGCTGGTTGATCCTGCCTTTCGACCGGTGATACCGGTCAACTCTGCCCCCCAGCCGATCATGCACTGAAAGGCGCCGACCTTCTTGTTCGCGCCAGTTTCTGCTGATCGGCTCTGATCCTCTGTCTCTGGAGCGTGACCTTTCGAGCGGGCGATCGTTGCGATTTGGTCCGTTGCACTCAGGACAGTTATCGGCTGATGGCAATCTGAGGTTGTTTTCCCAGCAATGGATGAAGAACGGGCATCGCCAATGATCTTCGTGTCGGCGTATCATCTCTTCGCGGTGTCTCAATCTTTCCTGCTGCCGCTGATATTTGTTGAGTAAGAATTGGGAGGTGACGGGTCTACGCGATCGTTCTAATCCTTCGCCCTCGTCTTCAACCCGTCTTTTTCCTTTGACATCGTCCATCGTAACCTGCTTTCTGGGGTCCACGGCGCCGCTTCTTTTAGCCGATTCCGACGTCAGCACCTTGGTTTGAAGCGAGTTTTTTCCCGTGTCAACCATGTTAGCACGGAAAGGATGCTGATCAATTTTCATCGGCTTTGCTAGCTTTGCCGGGACTTCGAATTTTAGTCTGCCTTGCTCAATGGCCGACTGTATCTGCTGACGGAAGATTTTGCACTCATTTGTGTCATGAGACGTGGCATTGTGCCACTTGCAATATTTCATCTTTTTGACCTGTTCGGCCGACGGAATGGTGTGGTAAGGTGAGAGCTTGATCTGCCCCTCTTGGAGAAGTAAGTCGAAGATTTTATCGGCCTTTGACGTGTCAAAATCGAACGCTTCTGGTACTTTCTTCCCGAAACGGCATGATATCGGCTTCTTCCCTTTGACCCATTCTTCCCTTGGCTGATTTCCTCTTCTTCTTCAGATTCAGATCCTTCTAAATATGCCACCTTTTTCTGGAAATTCCTCCGCTGATCAAACGGACGTACTTCTTGACCGGCCAATCGGTGAACGATATGACTTAAACTTTCAAACTCTTGTGAGGTGTACCTCTCCTTGATGTGTGGCAGGAGACCTTGGAAGGCGATATCGGCCAGCTGAGCGTCGGTCAGGGCTAGGGTATAGCATTTGTTTCTGACCTCTCTGAACCTCTGTACGTAATTAATTACTGGTTCGTCGCTCCTCTGCCTGAGGCTGGTCAGATCTGAAAGGTTCATCTCGTGGACTCCCGCGTAGAAGTACTTATGGAATTGCTTTTCCAGATCGGCCCAAGTAACGATGGAGTTGGGTGGTAGGGTAGTGAACCACTGGAAGGCCGACCCAGATAGAGACGACGAGAACAGACGCACCCACAGAGCATCTTGTGTGGCGGCCTCCCCGCACTGGATGATGAATCTATTTACGTGCTCCACAGTTGAGGTGTCATCCAACCCCGAAAATTTGGTGAAGTCAGGAACTTTGTACCGATGGGGAAACGGCAGTAGATCGTAGGCAGGTGGGTATGGCGTTTTGTACGTATAGGTTTGTACCTTCGGCTTTAACCCGAACTTGTCTTGAATCACCTCCACTATCCTTGCTGTCCAATCCACTTGCTGCTGATGAACAACTGGTCGGGGGATCGGCACATGTTGGTGGATCGGCGGTGGGACGGCCGGGTGATGGATCAAAGTGTGTGGCGGATTTTGCTGTAGCGTGGCCGGCTGAGCACTTGACAGCTGGTGGCGTAGCGAATATGCTGTCCCATCGTACAGCATCATTGGCGCCCCGCTTCTGAGTGTTTCCGCAGCATCTACCCCCTTGCCGATTTCTGACGTGGCCGGTTGATACTGAGGGACCGTCGGCCGGACAGCTGATTGGAACGGTGCCTGGGTCGGAGAGCCTCCATGACCGGTTGACTGGTCCAGAACAGCCGTTGTTGCTGGTACCCCCAAGGTACTGAGTTTGAGGGCAGTGATTGCACGGAAGAAATCTGGGCAGGCTGAGGCGGCGTTTGTGATCGAAAGCATGGCGCACCGTTATATCCTGGAGGCATTGAAGGCAACGAAGTGTTATATCCTCCGTGTTGTGTCGATATCGGCTGAGGAGCCGAGTGAGACGTGCCTGGTAAGCTTCTGACTGGAGCTACAATAGGTGGGGCGTATGCTGGCCCCTTATATCCCTTAGCTACTCCGCTGACCAGAGAACTTATGACGGCATTGTATACCGTGTTGGTCATTACTGAGGATTGGTCGATGAAAGCCTGATAAACGGACTGTTGAATCATATCGGACATCTTGCCCGAGTCCTCAGCGATGGTGATCTGGCGGGGAATTGGAAGAGGAGCTTTCTTGACGGTCTCCCCGCTTCTAGTACAACTGAAAGATTGCAGATATACCTTCTTGTAGTCTTCTAGGTGTCTTGCCAGTTCTTCTTTCTGGTCATCCTTGAGATCTGCCTCCGTAACCTCAATGATGTTGTTTTCAGAGATTTCGGTGGTCTTTGACATGTTGGATACTGAGGGTGTCCCACTGGGCGTGCCAAAAGTGTGTTGGCGCTGAAAATTGGTCGGGAATCGGCCGATGACCTTCAGCGTCGGACACACAACTCGGGAGAATCTGCTAAACTCCTGTTCGGGTGATTGCCCTAGTGCGGTTCGCGCGGCATGCCAGTCAATCTGACCTGTTGATTGACAAGGAAAGAAACGTATTAAATTTCGGGGTTCTGATCGGCTAAAGTTCCGATCTGTCCCGAAAAGCGTATCAGCGAATCGGCCGATTTGCTATGAAGATGACCGGTTATAGATTAGCCGATAATCACGTAGCGATTGCAGAGAAACTACTGGAGTAACTTAAACAATCACTACAGATGCAACACTCGAAATAGATCTAATCGGCTGTATGATGATAAACAAGGAAAAATAATGGTAAAGCCAACAGTTCGATCTCAAGCTGGATAACTGGTGATAAAACTAGAACAATAGGTAAAACCTATAATTCTTGTAAATATTGATAACTGGTGAATAAATCTAAACGAAACAACGGCGATGCGCCCGAAGTTAAAAGCTTAGATGTTATTCGATAAACGGAACCTACCAATTGGCCGGAGATCGTGTCGATGCAGCCCTGCCAATCCGTACAAACTCGTGAAAGAAAAAGAAGTATTGGCGAAGTCGCCGACTTGAACGTAAAGTACGATGAAAAAGTAGATTGTTTGTGTTTTGATGTGTCTCCGTTACAAAACCCTGACTGCTCCTATTTATACCCTAGGACTAAGACTCCTGATCTATTACGATCCGTTACAAACTTGATTTAAATAAAAACTACGATATCTATAAGACTTTTCTGAAGGAAACGGGCTCCCGCAGAATCTTCTGACGCCATCTCCTAGTCCAATCCAGACTCCTTCCACTGCTCCTCGATCGAGTCGGCATCATTCTTTGACCAACGTCAGGTCATCTTTGACTGGGATCCTCTGTTGGGATTCCATTGGCTTCATCCCCTATCTGCTGGTGCAAGCCCACATTGGCCCAAACGCTCTAGCCTTTCAATCGGCCGACCCCCACCAACTCCATTCGCCAATCGCACGAAACACTGCAGCGTCAATCGGCCGATTCCTAACTGTAGCGTCAATCAGCCGATTCCCAACTGTAGCCTTTAAATCTGCCGCATCGGCCAATCTCTTCCTTTCCTGATGCCGATTCAACACGTGTCAAAATCTGGCGTCAACAGGTGGAACTACTGTAGGCACTTCTATTAAGAAAAATGGCTATTTCAGTGGCTATTCAATTGGTCCAGTCAATCAGAACAGTGGAAAAATTCTTCTTGTAGCATGACATTTCCAATATGTGCAGGATGTGGAATCAAGGTAATTTGTGATTTTATCCTTTTATAATTTTGGAAATGTACTACTTCAGCCTCAATTTGGTTACATACAATTAGGTCCGCAGGACCTGAAGACCTCTGGCCGAGGGGCCCCACAAGGTCAGAAATCTGATACCTTCGGGAGGCCTTCGGGGTGTGCTCCATCGAAGGGCCACCGAAGGTAGCGGCGGGACTTCACCGAAGGACCGCCAGGAGAAAGACGATGAGCTGTAAAGACGAGATAGGAGTGAATTTACCATTTATCCCTAGAATATTCTGGGAATGTAGCAGTTAAGGGGTATAAAGGTGTAATTAGAGAGAGGGTACTTGAACGGTTTTCCAATAAATACCCATATAACTGTCATTGATGGGATGATTTTTTTTTGGATCCCCAGAATTAATATATTTCTAGTTCAGAAGGTGTTTGGTTTTTTAGTGTCTCACTCGAGCTGTTGTGGTGCTTCTTCTTCCCGAAGGGTACCCTCCACTAACAGTTTTGGCGCCCACCATGGTTCGTTCCAACACACCTTATGGCACCGAAGAAGAAGGCAAACGGGGCTTTGGCACCATCATCCGAAGATGCCGCAGCCCTCGTTATCGCAACAGAACCAGACTGGACAAGTGACAAAGCTGCGAAAGTCGAGGACATCGCAAACGACACTTTCAAGGTTCAGCTCGAGGAGTGTGGTATCCCAACCGAAGACATCGCAGCCTACCGAAGAATTGAAGCCAGGATGGCCGAAATCGCCGCGAAAGCGCGTCAGGCCACACGAGCAGCATAACCGTCCACTTCACAGATGGTAACAAGAGGAAAGGGCAAAGAGACTGAAGGGGCAAGCAACAAAGCCGCAGAGCAGTACAGGTGGCTGTGGGAAGACAAACTTCGTCTAGAGCTCATCTACAAGCAAATACAAGAGAAGAAGCGAGCACTGAAGTTTGCGTGCTCTCCGCAGTACGAAAACCCAGAAAGAACTGACAACCTAGACCACATGATTCAACCAAGAGGTACTCATGGTCCACCACCACCGAGGGTCAGCCCCATACATGTTGATGATGACCGGGAGGATTCAGAAGAAGAGTACTACAGAAGCCGAAGGGAAGAATTCCGAAGGCCAAGGCATCGTGAGGGCCCTTGTACTCCGCTTTCAGAAGTGCTGGAGAAGGCGATATGGCCACCTCATTTCAATATGGTGATCTTGCTGCAATATGATTGGGAGGCAGACCCCAGAGAATTCTTGCTCAAGTACGAAGCCACCGTGGAATCAAATGGGGGCGGCTCGGCTGTTAAGGCAAAGGCCCTCGTCCTGAAGCTAAAGGGCTCGATGCACTGGTTCACAAGTCTCCCGAAGGGGTACATCTATTCCTAGGGCCAACTAAGATCGAAGCTGCTGAAAGGCTTCCGAGGGCTGAAGACCCAAGAATTGACATCATGCGACTTCCACAACTGCAAGCAAGGGCAAGACGAGCCCCTTCAGGACTACATGCAGCGCATCATTAAGCTGCGAGCAAAAGCACCAAACGTGGCAGATTTGTCAGTCATAGAAGCCACAATCAGTGTCCTTCTGGTCGGTGCGTGCCAAGAATATCTTGACCGTTGCAAGCCACGCTCTGTGTGGGAACTCTTCGACATCATGCAGGAATATTGCAAGTCCGACCGAGGCTGGAGGAGCAGAATTGAAGCATTAAATCAAGAGAAGAAGGCAAAAAAGAATCAGTGGAACCAATCGAATCCATGGCACGCAGACCAGCCGAAGCACAACGACCATAAGCCGGTAAACACTATCATAGAAGGAACAGAGACGCCAGATTCGCAAGGTCCATCCAATGGAGGACGAGGAGGAAAAGGAGGCCGAGGCCCGCATCACAAGGTCCCTTTCTGCTACTTTCATGGCAAAGACAAGGGCCACTGGACAAACGAGTGTCTATTCTTCAAAGAAAAGAAAGAAGAGATTGAAAAGAAAGCTTCGGAGCCCCCGAAGCATGTCAACTTTACATCCCAAGAAAGCAAGCCTGGACCTTCGACATCAACCCACTGGGCGTCCTCGTACCCAACTTACAATTACAACCCTTTGCCATTGTTAACGCCATCTTTTTTGTACATGTCAATCCATTGACCAAACGGGCCCACGCTGGGTCAAGAGTAAGGAATGGAACATATTGGGCCTTTGGACTAGAAGAGGCGTCGCAGCCGATGGAACTATAGAAAAAGCTGGCGACGCTATGTCAACAAGTTATCTTTTAGATTTTATTTCGTTAGAAAGTTTGTTTCTTTTTTACCAAGTAATTTGCAAGTCGTAGCCGACCAAGGGTAGTAGCTTAGGCTATAAATAGCTGCCCTCGGGCATGTATCAGGGACATCCAATGATTAATACACAAACCCTTTTTTCATTTTTTCCTTTTTGGCGACTTCGTCCTAGTTGTATTAGATTTTTTCTTCACGAGTTCTTTCATGCTTATGGGGCTGCATCGACTTCGATCTCCGGCTTGCTGGTATTGATGCAAAATCCTGACAACGACGGACCCTGCGTCGATCCACACGAGGACCTAGGAGATCTGCTTAACTCCAGTGCAGAATCCAAATCGGTGCGCGTGCTGTGCGCGGGCGTACCAGTCAGTTTGATCCTGCAACTGATAAGGTGAAGATATTTTCTTTGAAGCTTACGGAGATCGGCCGATCAGGCCGATGCGGTCCAAGCAACAGTAGCGGTAATGATATGGAAAAATAAAGCATGACGAGTGAATAATTGGCCAGGCTCATCGGCTATCCATACCAGATCTGCATGATTGATCATAATAAAGGCTGAGAGCTATCGGCTGGAAAGCCGATAGGAAACGGGCCGCCATTGGGTTCCCGATCCATCATAGATAGGGCCGTAAGCCAATGCAGTTTCGACTGACATTATCACCAGTATTTCTAGATGAAACGACAGCGATGCACCCGGATGTTGCAATCTAGAAACGCTGTCGACAAGAGGCTAATCTAAACTTCACCAGCCAACAGATCTATCCACGATAGAACTTGATCCCAACAGCACTTGAGAAGTAGCCGAGATTAAGATGCAACAGGCTATTAAAAGATCTATCGTCTATTGCAACAGGATAAAAGCTAATTGGAGCAATCACGCAGCAAGACAATAGATTAACCAAATATGAGCCGATGCGATCTTAATCAAGGCAGAATAACTGGTGAGTACCGTAGATCGACACTGAGGCGATGCGCCACAGGTCGAAGATCCAAGGTGCTCGATAACTTGGGAGAACTTTGGACTTATCCCTTTGTCGGAGATCGAAGCGATGCAGCCCAACGTCAGGTTCCATGTTCCGCTGATAACTAAAGTAAAAACATAAAAGAAAAAGGGTGGCGATGCACCGAGTTGTATTGATCGAGAGATGAAATCTTTTACAGTAGCCAGAGCTTATATTTATACCTTGGGCGGACATCAAACCCTAAACAAATACAACTTGCCTGACAAGAAAAATCTAAACTAAATGAAAATACTAAGATACACGAACTCTCACTTCCCATACTTAGATCTTTACTAATTAAACTTCTTTATCTCTTAAATATGCTTCGGCCAAGGCAACTAGATTAGGAAATACTTTATTCCCAATAGACCGAACATCATTACGTGGCTGCCTTTGTGCCTGCCTCTGTGCTTCAATTATTTTAATCATCCTTGCATGCACGCCGGCCTTTCTTTTTAACGCCACTCTTCCCTTTCCTTATTCTATTTGCTCAATCATCAATTGTGTGCATGCTCGTGACATGGAATTCCTGCCGATGCACGCTAGTAGCCGATAATCTCCACACTTCATATTATATTAGATTTGCTGACAAAATCCAGTGTCAACACAGGCCCCCCAGGTTCGGAGTATGAAGGCTTCTTGCTTTGAATCTTTGTAAATCCGATGCCTCAATCTGCTTGATTACTTGGACTCAATACCTTGATTCTTCTGATACCGTCCTTCATCATTGATGTATCTCTTCAAGCTTCTTTCCATAATTTAGCTGATAGCCAAGTATGACGACTTTGGGACTTCAATAACTGATGGATGAATCTAGACAAAACGACAGCGATGCGTCTGGAAATTAAAGCCTAGAACACCTGACAGATGAAGACCATAGCGAACTGGAGACCGTGGCGAACTTTTCTAATACAATCCTCTCATAGCCGATGAGCCCCTCCAAGCGGTATCGGCAGCAGTATCGGCGACCTGGCAGCAACATAGTTGTGATCGTCAGTCTCTGCTGCTTTATAATAGCCATCATCGGCTGTTTTGTATCCACTATCCAAGCTTCATCGGACGAACCATCTGTCTCTTTATTAGCTCACTTGATTTCCTTTCTCGTCTTCTAGTTGGCTCGTATGTGCAGGGCTCCAGTAACTCATGCATTCACGTGTGTGCATGCTCTTGTGAAGTAGATTTTCTTGCTTGCATGTTGAGCGTGGTCATCGGCGTGTACGGCTCACACCATGGCATAACACCATTGCATTATATTGCTTTCTGCCGATGATGTTGTTATCCTCTCGGTAGCTGACGACGGTGGCGGCATCGACCTTGGTAGCAACACCATTTTGTTGTCCAGCTCGGCGTTCTTTACTTGTGGCAACTTGCGGCGTCATTGTTGCAAGCATCATCTCATCGCCCACGCGGACTCGTTGTCGTCTCGGCGCCATCTTATCCTTTAGCTCCGGCGGTGCTGCGTCATCGCCATCTTGGTCGCCCTGGCATGTTCCTTCACCCCAATAGTCTTGCAGTATTGCAGCAGTTCCTCTGGCGCCAGTAGCGATGTTGACAATATTCAGAACCTCATGTAGTTCCGCATCGGCAACGACCAGGCCATGATAGGCTGGTGGTGCTGCTACACCTCGATTGATGATGAGCTTCTCATGCTAGCCTCATTGTCATCTCTAATTAATCCACATGCATGCACGTACATGTGCAAGATGTATGCCCACATTTTGCCGCTGCTAGCTCGCTTCTCTCTTCTCTTTGCCATTGGCTCCGATGACGTCCACTATTCTGCCACCACGTCTACATTAATTTCAGTGACTTAATAACAATTTCATAGCCGATGAACACGTACGGCTTCCCAAAACTATCGGCCAAACCCCAAAATTCCATCATCAGAGCTGTTGCACCTTGAGCGGAACTGCATCAGGCCATTGTCAGTCTGGAACGTGATCCCCTCGAACCAGCCATGTACCGGCAACCGCAGCGTGATGCCGTTGATTTGTCGAGTAACGATCAATCGAGGTCACGGTACCGGGTCGACAGCTCTCCTCTCATCGGCGTATTCGTAATGTCGCCGGCGACGCCGTCAGTGTTGCTATCATGCCGGGATCCAGCCTCCAATACGATATCAGCGCTGTCCTTGCTGTCGATCATCTCCCTTGGGCTCACGAAGTCACATGCACGTATAGGATAGACGCAAAAATCCTTGCCGATGTATATCAATGACTAGTTGCATTAGCCTGCCATGCATACATACGTGCACGGGGTGAACTCTTGCTTCTTGTCATGCGCTGCGATCATCGGCCAGGGAATAATACCATATACCTCTTGTTGCCGATCAACCCTCTGCAGCTTTGAAGAAAAAGGGAAGCCGATGAACCAGTCCAACAACTTCATCGGCTATTCTTATTATCAGCGGCAGAAACTCAAACAGCCGGCTGCTTGTATTTTCTCTAGTAGTCGATATGCCAACAACATGGGCTCTCCTGATAATAAATATGGTCATCGGCTGCCTGTGTATTTATAGAGCCGATTTCCTTTTAAGCCAATGCACTTGCTTCAGATAAATCGGGTCCCACCGTCATTGTCCTCGGGACTGCCGTCTACAATCTTGCTGTTAGATAGGCGCTTCATGTCACTCTCCGGTGTACCGGCGATCATGAGCATGAGCAGGACGGAGTGCACTGCGCCGGTGTCCAGCACGATGCGCTAGCCCAGGTCAGGTTTTATCGGGCAGGATCATCATCGGCCATCAGAAGCAGAAAACCAACAGGCTAACGACACAAGATGCTAACGCCCATTACAGGTCCCATCAAAATGCAAAGTAATCACTTTTCTGCCTCTGCTGTTTGATCATAATGCCATCCATAAAGAATACGCAATTGATCGAAGATCCATCGGCCGCAATATCGCTTCCCATCGGCTCATTGGAATACCTCTAGCCTCGGCAGCTGGATCTTCTAGATCGGCTCATGCCGAGTCATGTTAAAATGATTTTCAGATAATAGCTCGCTCAAGACGTGGTTTCTGATCTTCATGCGAATCACAATTGCGGTGGTTTGCAAAAGATATATCAACCGCATCTGACTTATGTCTATATTGGCTATTTTATAGAACCATCACGCCGGCTGTTGCGTGGCTCTAGTTACATGTCAGTATGTACGGGCCTCGTATATGTGTATGGTCGCCATGCAGGTGGCAGCAACCATCCATCGGTCGATGGAGACACTCATCAGCTGTGATATTAGCTCCATCGGCCATCTAGAGTATCATAGAATATTTATCGGCCACCAATTCTTTGACAAGAATTACTCAGGCTCATCCTAATATTATCTTCCTTTGATTAGCTACTCCTCCATCCAAAGCCGATATCCCAATAATCACCGACTATTTCATAATCATCATTTGGCAGCAGGGTATTTTTTCATGGTCCCACCGGCTCCATCTGGTTCCTTGAGATCCGGCCATATATACTTTCGTTTTATTTCTTTCAATCACCGAGCAAATCAGCCTTCCGTATCGAATTGGATGCCTTTCTTGCTCGCATGTGTGGACTTCACGTATGACCATATTCAATTCCCAAATTAATAAACGACTCACAGGTTCCTTCCTTGTTTGATGATCAACGTACAACTACCAGACTTTATGTTGTATCTCAGACATCAAGCTCCCGAGTCTGGTCGGTGTTAACACATCGGCTCCTAAGTTTGGAATATAATATGTTCGAAATTCTCCCATAGCAGAATCTCCTTTTTGCTGCACAGCCTATGCTAAATCTGAAAGCTTCGTCTCATTCAGCCTATGCCTCCCCGCATCGAGCTAAGAATCAGCTGATGTATATTTGTCTTCCGATTATATGATCGTGGTCCCACCGTGAAGTCGATAGATGTATCGGCTATCTCTGGCACATTTTTTTGAATATCTGACACCAGAAGGCATGACACATCTTCATTAAATTCTCCATCATGACTTCTTTCTCAAACATATCGGCTTCAATATCACCAGCTGAGTCAATAGCAATATTCAATTTAATCTAGTCCCACCAGGTGTACCAAAAGTGTGTTGACACAAAATCCTAACAACAACGGACCCTGCGTCGACCCACACGAGGACCTAGGAGATATTCTTAACTCTAGTGCAGAATCCAAATCGGCGCGCGTGGTGTGCGCAGGCGTGCCAGTCAGTTTGATCCTGCATCTGACAAGGTGAAGATATTTCCTTTGAAGCTTACGGCGATCGGCTGATCAGGCAGATGCGATCCAGGCACCAATAGCAATAATGATATGGCAAAATAAAGCATGACAAGTGAATAATTGGCCACGAGGCAGATTACAACATCCTGATCACCATGAAAGGCTCATCGGCTATCTAGACCAGATCTGCATGATTGATCATAATAAAGCCTGAAAGCTATCGGCTGGAAAGCCGATAGAAAACGGGGCGTTGTTGGGTTCCCGATCCATCATAGGTAGGGCCGTAAGCCAATGCAGTTTCGACTGACATTATCACCAGTGTTTCTAGATGAGCGCCCGGAAGTTGCAATCTAGAAACGTTGTCGATAAGAGGCTAATGTAAACTTCACCAGTCAACAGGTCTATCTATGATAGAACTTGATCCCAACAATACTTGAGAAGTAGCCAAGATTAAATGCAACAGGCTATTAAAAGATCTATCGCCTATTCCAACAGAATAAAAGCTAATTAAAGCAATAAGGCAACAAGATGATAGATTAAACAAATATGAGCCGATGCGATCTTAATCAAGGCAGGATAACTGGTGAGTACCATAGATCGAGACAGAGGCGATGCGCCATAGGTCAAAGATCCAAGGTGCTCGATAACTTGGTAGAACTTTGGACTTACCTCTTCACCCGAGAGCAAAGCGATGCAGCCCAATGTTAGGTGCCAAATTACGTCGATAACTAAAGTAAAAACATAAAAGAAAAAGGATGGCGATGCGCCGAGTTATATTGATCGAGAGATAAAAATTTTACAATAGCCGGGGCTTATATTTATACCCTGGGCAGACACTAAACCCTAAATAAATTTAACTTGCCTGACAAAAAAAGTCTAAACTAAATGGAAGTACTAAGATAGACGGACTCTCACTTCCCATACGTAGTCGTTACTAATTAAGCTTCTTTATCCCTTGAATATGCTTCCGCCAAGGCAACTAGATTAGGAAATAGTTTATTCCCAACAGACCGAACATCATTACGTGGCTGCCTCTGTGCTTCAATTATTTTAATCATGCTTGCTTGCACGCCGGCCTTTCTTCTTAACGCCACTCTTCCCTTTCTTTATTCTATTTGCTCAATCATCAGCTGTGCACATGTTCATGACATCGAATTCCTACCGATGCACACTAGTAGTTGATAATCTCCGCACTTCATATTAAATCGGATTTGCTGACAAAATCCGGTGTCAACAGATAGGCTCAAGGTTGACGGCGCATCGCTTCTTCCTCTATCTTGTTTTTGTTCAAGTTATCGAGCAGATTGGATCTAGTTTTGATCTGTTCAAGAAGTTATCGATATTAGCTTGCTTCCTGCTAGATTAATCTATTTAGTCTAGCTTGTTTCTTGCTGTTATCACCAAGTTATCGGTATTTGCTAGATTTGACAGGGTTATATCTATTTAATCTGGCTTTTATTTAGCTTTTACCATAATTTATCCGGCTTAGATCTAAATATCATTGGTCAACACACAGCTTGTCTATTGTACGTTGTTAGGCCGATAGGGTTCGGATCTAGGTATTGCTTACCAAGGCCTCGCTAACCCGTTTAGCGTCGCTTTCTCTACACAACCCACCAGGACTTAAGCCGATTGATCTACTGGTGTATCAGACTTCTGGCCAATACCCTTGGTAGAACGATTCAAAATCCCAGCCGATACGTTCCGAGAATTTAACGTTTTCTTGTGCCTTGTCAATTGTAGGTCAAATTGACTGGCACGCCCTGCACCACCGCACAGCTGAGTTGGACTCTGCACAGGAGAGAAGTAGATCTCCCAGGTCCTCGCGTGTGTTGGCACTGAAGGCCGATCGCCGGCGTTTTGCATCAACACACTTTTGGCACGCCTGGTGGGACACGACAACAACACCACGATGACCAAGAACGACGAGATGGATGATAGTAAAATCCTGGTACCCACGATGGATGACCTCAACGACCAGCAGAAGCGGCTGGTCGAAGAAGCCGTGAAGCAAACTAAAGAAGCCTGCCTCAAGTCATTCACTTTGACCAAAAGGGGAGAGGCGATACAAAAGTTGCCGCTGCCAGGACAGGACTCGGTCAAATTCCAAGAGATGTTCGATCAATCCATGAGCCACGCAATGAGTTAGGGATTCTGATTAAATCTATCAAGGGTGCCGTCAAGAACATCCTAACTGAAGGCCTTCAAGGGGGTAACATAGGGCCATGTTACTCCAACGCAGAGACATCGGCCCTGGCTAATGCCAGAGCACCTACTTTGACGGCCAATGGCGCTCTGCTCAAGCAAGCAAATGCACCATCCATCGGTGTAGGGGGCAGGTTCATCACCGCCTTACATGTTGCGACGACCAGTGCCTTCAGCAGCACACACTTCATCGCCACCTGCAGCTCGGTCGTCACAAGTCCTGCAATTAACGCATCAACACGGAACAGAGGCATGTTCAACACTCCGGCTGGATTTGTCCCTACTACATTGGGCATGCCGCCAAAGTTCTGGCCGAACATGTACCCATGGATGTTCGGACAAAATAACAACATGACAAATGCTCCTACTACGACATTGCCGTTGGTGCAACCTGCTCCAGTGATTTAACAAATACAACAGTCTCCACCTGCACTAATTCAGACTGGGGGCATCAAGTAGATGCATCGGCTTTTCAGCCGATGGGTGATCCCGTGATGCACACGATGAGTCCCAGATCCAGAGGGCCTTCCAAGATACAAACTTCCAGATGCCAATGGTGCAGCAACCTAAAGTCGATTGGGCAAGCAAAATAGCCGATGTGATGAAAAATCAGTTCGGCTTGAAGCCTAAGGAACCTGCGTTCATGTACAGGAAGCCTTATCCAGAAGCTTATGATCAGATCCCGTTACCTCATCGGTACAGACTACCAGATTTCACCAAGTTCTCTAGGCAGGACTGTATGTCAACTATTTAGCACGTCAGCAGTTTCTAGTGCAATGCGAGGAAGCTGCAGCGACTGACGCATTGAAGATCCGCTTGTTCCTGCTTTCTCTCTATGGATCAGCCTTTGCCTGGTTTGCTTCACTACCAGCAAATTCCATAATAACCTGGGCCGATCTTCAGAAGCAATTCCACAAGTACTTCTTTACTGGAGTACATGAGATGAAGATTACAGACTTGACTACGGTTCATCAGAGGAACGATGAGCTTGTCCCGGACTATATTCAGAGGTTCAAGGATGTCAGAAGCCGCTGCTTCAGTCTGTCTATTAGTGATGGCCAGTTAGTTGAATTGGCCTTTCAAGGACTCCTACCGCACATCAAGGAGAAGTTTTCTTCTCAGGAGTTCAAAAGCCTGAGTCATCTAGCATCCAGGCTTGGAAATGTCGATGTTCGTGCCCACGACTCAAGAAAGAATATGTTCCATAAGAAGGTCAACTACGTTGGGGATACTTCTGATTCGGATAATGAGGTTGAGATCAGCGTGGCAGAATGGGTCAAGACCAAGAAGCTGATCTCGTGCCCGTTTGCAGGGAAGGAAGTCGAGAGCTACGGGTTCGACGTCACAAAGGCCGATAGGATCTTCGATTTGCTACTACAAGAGGGTCAGCTTAAGTTGCCCTCCAATCATGTGATCCCATCTACCAATGAAATAAAAGGCCACAGGTATTGTAAGTGGCATCACTCGGTCACTCACAACACCAATGATTGCAAGACCTTCAGAAGAAAGATCCAGATGTCATCGAGCAAGGGAGAATCAAGTTCGACAGGGTTGACAAACTGATGAAGATCGACAAACATCCCTTTCCAGCTTGTACAGTTGACGTGGGAGCTCAAGAGGTCGATGGAAAGGCAAAGATATCAACTTTTGATCATTCTAATCATGATACTGAAAACCCGAAGACTCGTGTATCGGCCAATGGTAGGGGGAACCAAGGCCGATATGAGCAGGGAGAAAGTTTCAGAAGACCACGCCAAACTGTCACATCCCAGATGCTTCTGAACAAATACCAACGTCAGCAGGATAGAGAGAGACGCCATCAAGAGGAGAAGGATAGGCATGATGCAGATCACTGGTGGTGCCCATTCTTTGCCTCCTGGTGGAACGAGGGTTTGCGTTTGCCATCGGCCGATGATTGTTCCGAGTGCCATGGGGCGCATGAGGGTCGGTACAACTTTAACAGGCAGTGCCATGAAGACAGGGATCAGTGTTTGGTCTTTGGAGGCAAGCCCAATGAGAATCGTGTGTCTGTTCACGATCGACTGGGTCCTCAAGTTGCTGAGGAAGCTACAATTAAAGAGCAAGCTAAACTACTGGTACCTGATGAAGCACCTCTAGATCGATCGGCCGAACGTCATGACAGTTACAAATATGATCCAGAGGAATACCCGGATTGGTGTATTTGGCGTTTGACACGCTATCAGAAGAGAAGGGTCCAAAGGCATAGGGAGCAAGAAGAAGGACGTGCCAGGGATAGACCCCCTGGGTACCGCAAGGAAGCTACCCACGGGGAAAAGAAGTCGAATTCCTACTAGGACTCTACCCTGTAATCCTACTAGGACTCATACTTTGTAATCCTACTAGAAACCCCACCCCCTGGGATATATAAAGGAGGGCAAGGGTACCTAGATAGGCAGAACAGAGCAGCTAACACGCAACTCAATACCCAAGCGCAGGGCGCAATATACAACACCCTCAACAGGATGTAGGGTATTATGCTATTCTGGCGGTTCGAACCTTTCTAAATCCGTGTTTTGTGCCCTCGCGTTTACCTTCAAGTTCTAGATCTGGCGATCCCTCACCAAATAATCACCTACCTTAGGGTATCCCTAGGTAGGTTTGCCGGTAAAACACTGACAGCTGGCGCCCACCGTCGCGATCATTGGGTGAGCTTGAAGGACTTCATCATCAAAATCAATCTACTCGGAGCAATGTGATTGTCAAAATCAAACGACATCTCAACGCACACCTTCATCAATTCCAAAGCAACTTTTTCTTCGCAACGCAAAGCATCGAGTCCGAAGCAGGGAAGTATTCATCTGATACTGGCCAAGGTCCGGCAGGTCCTGTCAACCGTCACCTGTCAAGCGCCCGTGAAGCAGTCGCCGAGTTCCAATCTGAAGAAGATGACTCGCGGCTCTGCGATGACTCAAGATCAATTATAACAGCTCCAATCCGAAGCGAAGTCTGGGATTTGTCCGATATTCATGCAGCTTTGAGCGCGGAGGAAAAATATCTCCGAGTCGGTCTGCAATTCAATTTCGACTTGTGGTTTGCAATATCGATCTGCAAAAGTTGCACCACTTGATGCACGGGATAGAGTCAAAGTGGTGTCCGTGACGGAGAAAGAAAAATTAAGCCGGGCAACAACCGAGGAGCATAATATCTTGTTTCTCTGTGTCCGTGCGGAAGATATGGTGGAGTGCACATCAAGCTCCATAAAGCATACAGCTGCACCATGCCATTAAAAAGTTGAGCAAATTGCTACTCGCACACCAAGAAGGCTACCATCAAGATTCCAAGATGCTAGCTAATTGTACATGAAGGTGTACGCAGGCTGCATATTCTTCAAGATCTGCACATGCACCACTTCATCAACAAATCCACGAGCTCCGTTGACAACCTCGACTCGACTCCAGCTCGCGTCGCAAGGCCGGCGACTTTACTACTCAGCTCAACTCCAGCTCGTGCTGCCTCCACCGATTACGACTACTTCAACTTCGCGAGGATGCTTGGCGACCTGCCGACGACTACTTTGACTACTTTGACTACTCGTCTTGACAGCAAAACTAGTCGAGAGCGGTCCTCACACCATCAATAACTAGTCGAAATCAACTTCGACTAGTCGGGCTTCATCAACAACTCGTCGCGGCTGCATCGACAAGCGCTATGGCTTCATTGGTAATCGCGAATCAAGCTAAGTGACTCATACCTTTTCTCGACTTATTCTCCATAAGATCGACTACTTTTATGGGTATGCCTCTCGACGGGAATCACCCTCGGGGGCTACACCAAGATCGACTACTCCAGGGGTCTGCTGGCTAATAGCCCACATGCTTGGTACATCGAGTTTGTAGGGCACTGCCCACGCGCTTGGTACACTGAATTGTGTCAGGCTCACAGCGGCTACACCCTTCGGACTTGCGCGCACAACACGGGCTCTCGCCAACTACTTATCTGTACATCTCTCGACGGGCATGAAACCCTCCAAAGCTACACTTTGACTACTTTTTGCGCAACGCGCATTCTCTATGTCGCATGACGACTACTTTTTTCTGCTCGTTATCTTCTCTTAATGGTCGCTAATCTACTCGAGTAGCAAATGCCATAACCCGTGAAACCTCGAGTCTTCAGTCATGACCTAAGCGACTCTATGCATGAGACAAAGATCTGATGGATGCTATGAGCGAAGGCTAAATTCAGACCAGGTGAACGTAAAGGGTGGACTACTCGAGAGATTTAAATGGCCTAAACAAGAGCTCAACACAACAGCTTTATTTTTTTCACCAAAAATTTTTGGCATATTTTCGCATTATTACTGAGTAAAACTCGGTATCTTCACATTATGCTACATAATGTATGCATTGTCTTTTTTTAGATCAAGCTTCGGCAACAACTCGCCAGACCGCTTAGCCCGTCTCCCAGCTCGGGGGCTAGGAGGATTACTACTCGACGTGGCTCCTTTGGCTCCCAAGCTCGGGGGCTGGGTGCCAATAACTACTCGACGTTGCTCCTATAGCTCACTTGGCTCATAAGCTCGAGGGCTGAACGCCGCAAAACTACTCAGAAGACAACTTATATTAAGACTGAAGGCCTAAAGGTAACCCTAGGTTGCCGCGCGGTTAGATAACCAGCGGCGTCCTAAGGGTCCTTTGGAAGAGTTTTTCCCTAAAAAAGCATAATTTGTTTTGAGCGGTTATTTGGGAAGAGTTTTGGGGAGTTTATTTGATTAACCATTTTTTCAGGGACCTTATCCCGAAAAAAGGAGTTTTTCGAATTTTGAACCAATTGATTTACAAATCAAATCATCAAGGCAGATCACGCAGTTTCTACACATATTTTGTACATAACACTGTTCAGTATGCCACGTTCTTTTGGATCCTTTTTTCCAAACCTCGGGATTTGGATTCAAGGCTCGGGGGCTGCGGTGCACGTGTCAACGATGGCCTATTTTTCAAAAAAGTTTGGAAGATACGGAAAGAAGATTCAAGACTAGTGGGACCCTCAGCCTGATTCTTCGATTCAACCTAAGGCTCATGGGCTACTCCATATGGAGTGCGATTTGCATCGCACCCCATAGAAAGGAAGATTTAAAAGTACTCGGGGCATGAGCACCTCACAGCCATGAAAGTAATCGGAAGAGACCTTCAAGACGGAGTTTTAGAAGAAACCAAAGGATGAGTTTAGAAGTACTCGAAATACCTGCAGTACTCAGCTATGAAGAGCTCGGGGCCTTGTCGGGGATAGATCCCCTAGGTACCGCAAGGAAGCTACCCACGGGGGAAAAGATGTCGAATTCCTACTAGGACTCTACCCTGTAATCCTACTAGGACTCATACTCTGTAATCCTACTAGGAACCCCACCCCCTGGGAAAAGGAGGGTAGGGGTACCTAGATAGGTAGAACAGAGCAGCCAACAGGCAACTCAATACCTAAGCGCAGGGCGCAATATACAACACCCCCAACAGGATGTAGAGGGTATTACGCTATTCTGGCGGCCCGAACCTGTCTAAATCTGTATTTTGTGTCCTCGCGTTTACCTTCAAGTTCTAGATCTGGTGATCCCTCACCAAATAATCACCTACCTTAGGGTATCCCTAGGTAGGCTTGCCAGTAAAACATCGACAGGACGTGCATATGAAAAGAAATCAGTCAGATCGCAAGTATGGCACGTTAGGCAAAAGACCGATGAAACCACCCCGTCAGCATCAGTCAATATGGTTTTTGTGCTACCCATGAAATTCAGAATGCTGGTTCACCGTTATGATGAGGTAGCAGTGGTAGAACTTGGACTTGATCCGGTCCATGCATCATTTGAGAAGCCAGAAGAAAAAGAGCGGAGGCACTTAAGGCCTTTGTACATAAGGGGGCATGTTGATGGCAGGCCGATGACTAAGATGTTAGTTGATGGAGGGGCCGCTGTCAATGTCATGCCATACATTGTTTTCCGAAAGCTCGGGTTCGGTGAAGAAGACATGATGGGAACTGATATGGTTCTCAAGAGTTATGAAGGGAAAACCTCACCTGCTCGGGGGGCAATCAGTGTTGAATTAACAATCGGGAGCAAGACCCTGCCTACCACTTTCTTTGTCGTTGATGGCAAAGGATATACAATCTGCTCTTAGGTTGGGACTGGATTTATGCTAATTGTTGCATTCCATCTACGATGCATCAATGTTTTATCTAGTGGCTGGAAAATGATTCGGTTGAAGTGGTGCCTGCGGATTCGTCGCTTAGTGTTGCATCGGCCGATCCTCTAGTATGGGGTTTCGATGGCGTGGAATGCATATCTGGCAAAGTGTGGGAAGACGACTTCTTGAAAATGGCTGATTTTGGGCTCGATGCAATTCAAGAAGATGACTTCGAGGACTTTGCTCCATGAAGGGATCTGAGCAAGACTCCCATCAACCAAGGAGAAGTAACTCAAGAAACCTCTAGCCGATGGAATAATCTTGTAAAAGCCGATCGTGTTGATGAATGATCGGGCTTAAATGGCCGATATGATATGTATCGCCCTTAGTGAAAAAAACACCCACAACAAAGACTTTGTTTTGGTCAGATAATTTGGTCTTGATTAATATCTTGTTGTTTATCAAATGATCAGCTAAGTCATGTCTAAAAGGATTGGGATCATCCTTGGATTATATGCTACCTGTTTATTGGAGTTATATTGCTCATAACACCATTTATAGCTGATAATCGTGAGGAGCTGAAGAATTCTTGCTTTGAAGTTGTGTTTATTCAGCTAGCTGGAATCCTTTCTGAATCAAGTGAAGACAGGATGAGCAGTTTTTGGTTGGTAAAGTTGAAAGCCCAAAGATAAAAATCACAACTATTATTCGCAGTGTCAGCCTCATCATTCAGTTTGAACGACCAATGGACAAGAAAAGAAAGGCATTCCAGTTGGTGACAGCTGAGTGTCATCAAAAAAGATTGCAGAAGCACTGGTCAGTCAAATTTGGGTAGTTGAATTTAGCAAATCGTCAAGGAATGAAGTCCAAGCTTGTTGGGGATTCGAATGCAAATGAAGGAAGAGCCGATTTGTTCACTTGAGGATATACTTACAAAAAGCCGATCTATAGATCAGACTATTACATCGGCTAGTTGCTACTACTAATTTACTCATCAGCGAAGACGAGTTCCTCGCTGATGGCAGAAGCAACTACGCCGAGATCGTCGACGAGTTCTTTGAATTCTTCCCATGCTTCGCCTTCTAGGAAGATTGGGTGCAGTGCCCGGAGGTCGTTCCCAGACATGGTCACAGCAAGGGCGGCGGCGGCACCTCGGTGCACTCCGCGACCAGCGACCTCCCGGACACGGTTGGGAACATCCTGCAGGCGAGCGGCGACGGTATCGCCCCAAGCATTCACCGCTTCTATGGCGGTGGCCACTGCATCGAGGAGGGTTTGAATCTGCGATTCCAGGGCTGAAGAGAAGATGTAGGCAAAAATCAGGAAGAGATCAACATTGTTTCAAAGAAAGGTTGAGAAACTGACCTGCTACCCTGGCATCGGCCATGTTAGTGCAATTAGATCTGATCAAGCTACAGTAACCTCCAATTGGGCTTCCAATCGGCTGGTCTTCTTGGTTTCTTCTACATAGTTTTTGCGCGCCTCATCCTTCTCCTGGCAAAGGTTCCAAATGAGGTTGCAAGTTCCCTCATTGAGGTCGTTGAAAGGGTTCGATGATGAAAGGGAAGGGGAGCGATATGGTGCACTGGAAGCTTTGTCATCTCTGAAGAAGAAACGAAAGCCGATTAGATCTGATCAAGCTACGGTAAAACATAGGAGCAAAAAATTTGTTACCTGCGGCGGCAAAAAGCTGGAGGCTGATCGGAAGGACCCTCGCTTATGCCCTGGTTTCCTGCCACTATTAGTAGAGATGGAAGCTAGGTTTTTCTGCTGAAGCAAGAAGATAAGCTGAAGCCGATGAAGATTGAAGAATTGGCCGTACCAATGGGTACTATTTATGGCCCAGGTAAAGAAGATGAATCGGCTTAGAGAAGATGAAGTGTCTTTGCCAGGGATTTAATTGAAAATATTTTACGAGTGAAAAGACAGAAGACGGACCATTTTGGTGTAGACTAGCGGTGGAAAAGAGTTGAAACCAGGGGCAAAGAAGAGTTTTACACTCGCCGCCAACACGGGATTCAAGGAGTTGACTGTGTGGAGTCAGGGTCCACACGGGACTAGAAGGAAAGCCAAGCTGTAACACCTCAGGTGTTTAAATTACAAAATAAGCCTCATTAGCTTAACACGATGCATAAATAACTGAGAAAAGTTTAAAAGAAATGAATTATAAATTGTTTTTACTTTGAATTAAAAATAGATGTGTATATGTGCACAAGTACATGTACGTTAATCAAACAAATTTAATAACTTCCACATCGATGCTAACATGGCTACGAAATTGAATAGGCATATCACTGTTGACATGATAATCAAAAGTCTAGTTGAAGCCTAGGAGAGAATACAAATTCTTGCCCAGGAAATGACGTGCCCTCCGAATCATACTTTTTGAGTTTTTAAAATAACTTCTAAACTAGAGCTCAAAAGAACCTTGGCCTGAAAGAAAAATTGTGTAACTTTTCATTTTGAACAACTTTCATGTTCAGAGATTTTTGAGTTGCCACACAAAAATTTGAGAAAGACTTGAAATTGCAAACCAGCCCCTGCCTTTTCATCTATTTTCACTGCAGACCCTTCTTTGTCCGCCCCGCCTGACCCTCCGACGCGCAGCCGCTTCGCTCGACTCTACGCTTCGCCCGACCCTATGCTTCGCCTGACCCTCCGACGCGCAGCCGCTTCGCCCGACCCTCCGACGCGCAGCCCCTTCGCTCGACTCTATGCTTCCCCCGACCCGACGCTTCGCCCGACGCTCCACCCGCCGCGCAGTCACCGCAGGCCACTTGGCCGGCGATGCCTGACCGGTGCTGGGCGCCAAGCCAATGCTTGGCTGTGCCCCGCTCGCATGCGTTCCTCCCCACGCCGCGCTCCTCCCCAGTCCGCGCATGCCACGCGCCCGCCGGCGACGTGCGCCTCTTCTCGCCGCCCGCGGTGCCCAATGGACAAACCGCGCCATGCCCGTGTCCCAGCCGCGTCCGGCTAGTCGCCGTGCTCGCCGCCCGGCAAGCCAGCTGCTGCAGCCCCTCGCCCAACTCGCGCGCCGCGTGATCTCCCACTCCCCACGCCAAATCCTCAGCGCCCAATCCCCTGCCCGCGCCCGCCGCACGCCGCGCCGGCTCTGCTCGCCGCCCACCGCGACCCGTAATGAGCCCCGTCGTGCTGCCCCTCCACTCGCACGCGCCTCAACCCTAAGAATGACGCCGCCGCTGCCATTGCCGCTACCGTGCACCACCCGCCCGTGGAGTCCCATCCTCCAGCCTCCCACTGCCCAAACCCATCACCCAGCGAGCTTGCCCTCCCTCCACTGAAGCTCACCAGCCTCTTCCCTGACCATCTCGACCGCCGGAGCACCGCCAGCGCCGCCCGCGCTGCCGCCGCTCCCTTGCTGCTCCGTGGACAGGCCACTCCGAAGCTCCTCCGTCCAAGCCAAGCCTCGAAACGGTTCCCCTTGACGCCGTGAAGCTCATCGACCAGCCCACGCCCTCCCCTCCTCGCCGGAGCACTGTCGCCGACGCTCCGCACCGCCGCCGCCCCTCTACTTCGCGCCGACGAGCCACCTCCGGCCACCCCCAACCCCGACCAAGGCCACCCCAAGGTAGCTCTCACCTCCCTGGATCTCCCCGACCCATTTCCCCTCGCCGCCGACGAGCCCCCTCGCCGGAATCTGGCCGGCCGCCATGCCAGCGCTGCCTAGGGACCTAATTGCAACGATTGAAATCTTTAAAAAAATCTGCATGCAAGTTTCCAGGGGCATAACTCTAAACCTGTGTTTAAACTTTGAATTAAAAACAGCGAACTTGTAAAATTCATATAAAATCATAGAAAAATTAGAAAAATACAATTCCACTGTTCTGGAATCACTAGAACAAAATCTACAACTTTTGTTAAATATTTTTTTTCAGTTGCATGCTAAATCTTGCTCTAAATTAAATGGAAAGTTTAATAGACTTTAATTGTACCTACTGTTGTAGACCAGTTCTGAATCTGATTTTTGGACAGTAGATTGGTTGCTTGATGTGTAAGCTAGTGTAAAAATATTAGGACCAGAACCCATCTCTAGCTAAACTTTTTGTTAAACTTTTTTCATGCCATGAAATAATAAAACTAAATTGAAACGGCTGTTATATTGTGTTTCATGCTGTGTAACTTTTCCAAAGCTGTTATAGTGATATCTAAGTACCACAGAAAAAGTTTAGAACCTTTTTCCTTTCTGTAACCTATTTATATAACTTTGTGGTGGGAAAAATGCACTAAATAAAGATAATTAGTTTCTTTGCTTCGAAAATGTTCATCTTTTTACTGTAGGACACATTAAAGTCGCTCTTCCTGTATAAAAAGTTTCATACATAGAAACCCTATAAAAAATCCTGTACAAATTAATCTTTATTAAAATAGGTGTATCTTGTTCTATTTATTATGCTTCGTATCTTGCACAGTAACATCTGAAAAATTTACAGTAATAGATATATGGATAGATTAACACCCTGTATAATTTTTGGCGTCAATACTTGCATGGTTTGTTCTATATAAAAATAACTAGGTCCTAGTAGTGGCTGTGTATTACATTTTTCCTAATTATTCTGTTGCATAAAAATGTCTGAACTTTTTACAGTAGTCTTACCTCTGCATATTGTACTCTAAATAAAAATTTCATTACCAGAAGTTACCTAGATCAGTGTTTGTGCTTAATCCATGCTTGTGCTTAGAAAATTAAGTTTCCAATGTAACACAACCCCTTTTCTTGTTTAATGGAGTCAATAAGTTTAAGATGTACTCTGTTAACAATTGCCCAAGAAAATCATAACTAAGTAACTTCACAACTATGTTTTGTGGACTGCAACTTTATCGTGAAGGAAAATAATCATCATATACCATCGCTACAACTTACACTTGTGCATTCATATAGAATCGACTACTCTCGCCCACGGAACGTACGAGCTGGTGCCTGCGTCCGAGAATGAGCAGCGTCAAGCTCAAGTGAATCTAACTGAAGCTTTCGAAAACCCGAACCCGAGTTCGGACGAGCCCCAAGCTAACTTTACCCAAGAAGGCAAGCCCCGGAGCATGAACCCTATTTTTCTAAATTATGCAACTTAATACTCTATTCTACTTGTGCACTAAATTTATAGGAGTTGGATGAAAACTTAGTTGCATGATCCTAGGTACCCATGCTCTGAACACTAGATGTAAGGTTCGATAGAATGCTATGCTAATAGGACTCGGTAAAAGTCGAGTGATTTCCTGTCACTCGCGAGAATATAGGAGTTGAATGTTTACTACATGCTACAATCATAAGGTCGACGGATGGGGCTATGGTGCGATGTTCATGTTGGTGATTGAGGCCCCGTCTGTTTAGTGAAAAATGCTAAGGCCGCAGTGTGTGGTAGTGGTGGTTAAGTCTTTGAACGTACTAACCACATGCCGAGAATATGGTAATCGGTAAGCTTAAGTACCTAATCGCACCGGCAAGTGGACAGCATCCCACCCTCTCAACTTTGGTTCCATGCGTGCACATGGTGGGTGCAGAGCTTGGCTCTGTAGTCTCAGATGGTGGCCCTGATCCACAACCCAGGAAGAAAGGGGAAAAGTTGCACATGTGACTCCGAGAGTAACCACGTGACGTGTGTTTAGGTTTCCCTTGCAAGGTCAAGAAATTCGATTCGAATCGTCCGTTTCTCACGGTTATTGAGACTGCTTGACCCTTTTACCACGTAGAGTAAGAAGAGGAACAATGATGATGATTAATCTTGTTGGATGAAAAAAAAATTAATTCTTTCACCATGTATGATATTGGATAGTTGCTTACCTAAAATGGTTAAATAAAACTAGAATCTGGAGCTAAAATTTGAAAGTAAGGACCTACTTGTATATGCTTTTCGGCAAAACAAACCCCTTTAGCCCAAAAAGCCTTACATGTCTAGGAGTCGGCTAAGTATATTCCACTAGTCGGGTAAGCCTTGCTGAGTATTAGTATACTCAGCCTTGCTTGAGGCTCGTTTTCAGGTGATACGTTCGAGGATATGATCGCTAGTTTGACTTGGCCGTGTACCCTTCCTCCTGGTTGGTCGGTGGAATGGGATGCGCCCCCGGCCAACGATGATAATGCCGAGTGATGTCTCGTACGTGTTTCATCGAGACATCGTGTATCGTCGAGTCGATTATCGATATTTCTCCACTGCATTGAACTCTGAAGAACTTGTTTACTTTTAAAACTCTGAAGTACCTTGTTTTACGAATTTGAACTCCGTTGTAATAATAATTTATGATGAACCCTGTGGTGTAAAATCTTGTGGAATGTTGTATCCTCTGGGCTCACCTTCGTGTGAGTACATGTATGTGTGGTTTCGATCGGCAAAAACCGTGGTTGTATCGGGAGGTTACCCGACAGACCAATGGATTATTCCGTTTGAAGTGCTAGTTAACCCTGATTGCCCTCGTGGTGATGGTTAGCGCGCTTGAGCCGGATTAATTCAGGTGGTTCTGCCATAGCTGGTATCAGAGCCGAAATGCATATGCCAGAGAATGCAACAAGCCTTAGAGACTTATTTTCATAAAACTTGACCAGAAAAATGCGTTTGCAAAATGCGTTGGTTCATTAAGGATGGTACCTAGTTCGTAAAGCCCTAAGGGATTATGGGAAAGTTACTAGGTGGCTATCTAACTTATGAATATTATTAACTAACTTCCAGCACATTACTTTCTATCAAAACTTACTTATATGCACAACCGACCCTTAAATTCTGTAACGACGCACTCATCGCTAAGGTAAGAAGGTAAGAATCCTCAGCCAACTGAGAGAGCTTGGCCTTCCTGTCGGTGATGCGAGCCGAACGCTGCCCTCAAGCAGTGGCTTACTTGAGGTGCTGCCAATATACCAACTATTAGTTGATTATATTGGGAGTAGAAGGTTTAGCGCAGGGTATGGCGATCGCTGTTCATACCCCCGTCTCAAGACGGTACCCCCCATGAATACGCTATCTTCATAGCGTATGTTAACGTCGTCTGTATGGCGGGAATTGTACGAATGTCGTTTCTATAGGGAATGGTAATGAATACGGACGCTTTCATGAGTGCTGGCATGAAAGATTCAATGGATTTATATATATGCTCTATCTTCTGCAGGTACACTAACCGCGATTACGATAAGTTAAAGAACGGTTAGAGAATTTTCGACTAGCTATTATAGTGAGAGACGTATTGTGTATGCCACCGAAACTAACTTCGTAAGACCAAAGCTATTTGGCAATTATTTTCTTTTGTGAGGATAAATAGGATGTGCATGCATCATGACTATATAAATCGTAAGGTTCATGCGCCCACACAATTGTCTTTCCATAAGGATTATCTAGCAAATCGGTCTATTTCTGCCATATCTAAAAAGATGGATTTATTGAGCTTAGAAAATGATCCTTTCGGGAGAAACTCATGTTGAATGTTTTGTTCAAAAATTTGTATTCTACCTCCTGTCTAAATTTGAAAAATTCTGAACAAATGGATAATAAGAAACACTCGAAACTTGGAGATGTCAGTTTTCTGTCCAAAATGAGCAGTTCTGCCACATAAATTTTTTATGCCCCCTTACTACAGTTTTCTGCAAAAGTGTTCAACACAAAACCTGTTGTAAATTTACTCAGTCAGCTACTGTTAACATTTGGTAATTTTTGGCTGGGTATATTTTCCCTGGTGCACGAAATCTTGGCCCACTGTTCACCAAAATTTCTGGGTAGACAGTAAAGTAAAACCTTAAGAGAAAGACCATCTTAGAGCCTGATCTAGCTCTGGAGTTGACTAGCAAAGTTGTTCAAAAATACCTTAGGAATGTTCTGGTAAGAGTTGAGAATTTTTGGACAAGAACTATTGAATTTATGGCTATTTTAGTGCACTATCCAGAACCTGTTCACTATGCTGTTCGCAGTTTTTCACTATCTCACCCATTTGACCTTTTGTTCAGATGGCCGAGCCTGTTGCCATGATGGTGGATGAGGATGGACGCGTTCACTCGCAGTGTCTCCACTGGGAGGGCTTTCCCTCTATCTTGTGGGATGTTTGGAGCACCGCGGGCTATCCAATTCCCCCACGTTGCACCGGACTGCAGTTTGCAGAGAATGGAGTTACCCAGTGTCGTGTTAACGTGACCATCTTTCTGCACCCACTACACCCGGAGTGGCCCGCCTTGGTGATTGAGGCTGTTGGTCACCGTTTGGCCGATACTTGGGAGCTTGCTGCCATGAGGGCGCTCACCACTTTCTGTGCGCAGTGCCCTGAGGCCGTCACGCTCACTCCTATTGGTTTGTTTCCTGCTGCCTAGGACAACGACCCCTTTTGGCTCAACAGGGTGCAGCACTCACAGTATTTAGTGGACTTTCACGCCCAGGAGACCATCGAGACCTCCGTGCGGTGCATGAATGCACTGTACCGACTTCAGACTCTCCAGAGTCAAGAGCTTGTGCAGCTCGCTGATCTTGCATAGGCCTACCACATGATGGCAGATACCAGAGATGAGCAGATTAAGGAGCTCAGTGAGGAACTTGAGGACAGAGACATCCGGATTGCCCAACTTGAGGGCCAAGTTCAGGAGCACGACACTCTCATGGGTGAGAGAGATGACATGATAGCGCACTTGGAGGAGCAGCTTCATGATCTGAACCTTGAGTTGGAGGATGCTAATGAGCACATTCAGTGGCACCATGATCAGAATGCCCCTCCCGACGTGGTGGCTATGGAGGAAGATGAGGAGGAGCCACAGGAGATTGACGGTGTTTCAGGTATGGACTTTGAGGGTGAGGCACCGCAGCCACCTCCGATGGGAGCTCACTCTCCTACTCACAGCGAGTCGTCCGTCAACAACCTCAACGACTTCTAGATGATGACTTAGGAGGACTTTTGCATATACTCCTCGATAGCGTAGCCTAACTTTTGGCAAGTGTTGTAATAGGCTAACTAAGAGTTGAGTACCTCTTTTGTGACGGGTACATTCTCTATCCATAACAAGCCTGCAGTTATATTGTTTGATTCTGGTGCATCACATAGTTTCATTAGTGCAAAGTTTGTTGCAAAAGTAGGCTTGGATGTTTGTCACACAAAAGGGTCGTATATGATATCAACATCGGGTGGTAAAATTTCTTCAAACCAAATGATAAAGCAAGTACCAATCAAGTTGGGTAGTAAAACCATCAACACGGACCTTGTTCTTTTACCCCTTGATGGCATGGACATTATTTTGGGTATGAATTGGATGGCTCTACATGGAGTCACACTGGACCTTTCTTCCCGTGCTGTTGAAATAAATTCCCCTAGTCACGGAGCCACTACCCTTTACCTACCATTCCGGGAGTGCATGAATTCTTGTGCTTTCGTGATAGAAGGAATCAAACTAGAAGATATTCCAGTGGTATGCGAGTATGCCGATGTTTTTCCGGATGACTTACCAGGAATGCCACCAGATAGGGATATTGAGTTCGTTATTGAACTGCAACCAGGCACTGCACCTATCTCCGAAAGACCCTATAGAATGCCACCTAAGAAATTGGCCGAACTGAAAACACAACTCCAAGAACTACTTGACAAAGGCTTCATTCGTCCTAGCGCATCGCCTTGGGGATGTCCAGCCCTTTTTGTAAAGAAAAAGGATGACAGTTTAAGATTATGTGTGGACTACCGACCTCTCAATGCGGTAACCGTTAATAATAAATACCCACTTCCCCGCATCGACGTTCTCTTTGATCAATTATCTGGAGCTAGAGTTTTCTCAAAGATTGATCTTCGATCTGGATATCATCAGATAAAGATTCATCCATGCGATATTCCTAAGACTGTCTTTTCCACACGATATGGACTATATGAATTCTTGGTCATGTCCTTTGGTCCCACAAATGCCCCTGCCTACTTCATGTATCTCATGAATTCGGTATTCATGCCCGAGCTCGACAAATTTGTCGTAGTTTTCATTGACGACATCCTTATCTATTCCAAGAACGAGGAAGAGCACGCTAAGCACCTGCACATTGTTCTTCAGCGTCTCAGAGACCATCAGCTTTATGCTAAATTTTCTAAGTGCGAATTCTGGTTGGATAGTGTGAAATTCTTGGGTCACACTATTTCCAGCAAAGGCATAGCCATTGACCCCAGCAAGGTACAAGAAGTGGTGGATTGGAAACCTCCTACCTCTGTTCATCAGATTTGCAGTTTTCTTGGTTTAGCCGGTTACTATCGCCGTTTCATTCCGGATTTCTCCAGGATTGCTAAGCCTATGACTGAACTATTGAAAAAGGGAGTAAAGTTTGTGTGGGATGAGAAATGTGAAGAAGCTTTCCACACTCTTAGAGAACATTTGACTACAGCCACTGTGTTAGCTCAACCCGATAACACCAAGCCGTTCGATGTTTAGTGTGACGCATCTGGCACCGGTCTTGGTTGTGTGCTTATGCAAGAAAATCGAGTTATCCCCTATGCTTCACGAGCCCTTCGGCCCCATGAGCAGAATTATCCGACCCATGATCTCGAGTTAGCAGCAGTCATTCATGCTCTAAAAATATGGAGACATTATCTCATGGGCACTCATTGTAATATCTACATAAATCACAAGAGTCTCAAATATATCTTCACCCAAGCCGATCTGAATATGAGACAAAGAAGATGGCTAGAATTAATCAAGGATTATGACCTCCAGGTGCATTATCACCCCGGCAAGGCTAATGTAGTCGCGGATGCACTAAGCCGTAAGGCCCATTGCCATTGCCTATTAGTGGAATTCTATAATGAGACATTATGTTTAGAAATGAGGAAGCTTAGTTTGGAAATGATTTCCCAAGGCACTCTGAATCACATCTTAGTTGAGCCCACTCTTCACGACAAGATCATCATGGCACAACTACATGATGAAGGAGTTAAGATCATCAAACAAAAACTCTCTCTAGGTGAAGAGAAATACAAATGTTTCCGCCAGGACCATAAGGGAGTGCTTTGGTTCGAAGGTCGCATAGTCGTTTCGAAGAATCATGAGCTCCGTAAGCAAATTCTTGATGAGGCACATCTTTAAAAATTTTCTATTCACCCCAGCAGCAGCAAAATGTATCAAGATCTTAGGCAAAACTACTGATGGACTAGAATGAAAAGGGAAATTGCTAAATATGTCTCAGAATGTGACACATGTCAGAGAGTAAAAGCCAGCCACTTGAAAGTAGCCGGTACACTTCAACCTTTGCCCATACCCTCATGGAAATGGGAAGACATAAGTATGGATTTCATTGTTGGATTGCCAAGTACCGCACAGAAACATGATTCCATATGAGTTATCGTTGATAGGCTCACAAAGATGGCACATTTTCTTCCCGTGCACACCACCTATACTGCCAAGAAATATGCCGAGATTTATCTTGACCGCATTGTTTGCCTACATGGAGTACCGAAGACTATTATTTCGGATCGTGGTACTCAGTTTGGAGCATGTTTTTGGGAACAATTGCAAGCTTCTCTTGGTACTAAATTGATTCGAAGCTCAGCCTATCATCCTCAGACTTACGGACAAACTGAAAGAGTGAACCAAATTCTTGAAGACATGCTTAGAGCTTGCGTCATTCACTATGGCAAGAATTGGGACAAATGCCTATCCCTAGCAGAGTTCTCATATAACAATAGCTATCAAGCGAGTTTGAGAATGGCACCATTTGAGGCCTTGTACGGACGAAGGTGTCGAACCCCTTTGAGTTGGTCAACGATCGGAGAACGCAAAACTTGGTAATCGAGGCCGAAGAAAAAGTGAGAGTAATACAAGAAAACCTTAGAGCCGCACAATCCAAGCAAAAGAGCTATTTCGATCGGAGAAGAAAGCCCCTGAGATTTGAAGTTGGTGACCACGTCTACCTTCGAGTTTCACCAACCAAGGGTGTACAGCGATTCGGAGTCAAAGGAAAACTATCTCCCCGTTATATTGGTCCCTACGAAATCATCGAGAGTTGTGGACCCGTAGCCTATAGAATTCGTCTGCCCCCTCAGCTTGCAGCCATCCATGACGTCTTTCACGTATCTCAACTCAAGAAGTGTGTTCGAGTCCCTACCGAGGTTGTCGAACAACAGGAAATATTAGTAGAGCCCGACCTCTCATATGTTGAGTATCCTATCAAAATCATGGATAAAAAAGAAAGAAGCACTAGGAGGAAAGTAATTAAAATGTATAAAATTCAATGGAATCATCACACCGAGGAAGAAGCTACATGGGAAACCGAAAGCTATCTAAACCAAAATTTCCCTGGTTTTCTCAACTCTACCGAAGGTACACACACTATCCACACTAAGCTTATTGTCCGAATCTCGGGACGAGATTCTTTTTAAGGGGGGAAGACTGTAACACCTCAGGTGTTTAAATTATGAAGTAAGCCTCATTAGCTTAACACGATGCATAAATAACTGAGAAAAGTTTAAAAGAAATGAATTATAAATTGGTTTTGCTTTGAATTAAAAATAGATGTGTATATGTGCACAAGTACATGTACGTTAATCAAACAAATTTAATAACTTGCACATCGATGCTAACATGGCTACGAAATTGAATAGGCATATCGTTGTTGACATGATAATCAAAAGCCTAGTTGAAGCCTAGGAGAGAATACAAATTCTTGCCCAGGAAATGACGTGCCCTCCGAATCATACTTTTTGAGTTTTTAAAATAACTTCTAAACTAGAGCTCAAATGAACCTTGGCCTGAAACAAAACTTGTGTAACTTTTCATTTTGAAAGGGTTCGATGTCGTTGCGAGTTCCCTCATCGAGGTCGTTGAAAGGGTTCGATGATGAAAGGGAAGGGGAGCGATATGGTGCACTGGAAGCTTCGTCATCTCTGAAGAAGAAACGAAAGCCAATTAGATCTGATCAAGCTACGGTAAAACATAGGAGTAGCAAATTTGTTACCTGCGGCGGCGAAAAGCTGGAGGCTGATCGGAAGGACCCTCACTTACGCGCTGGTTTCCTGCCATTATTAGTAGAGATGGAAGCTAGGTTTTTCTGCTGAAGCAAGAAGGAAAGCTGAAGCCGATGAAGATTGAAGAATTGGCCGTACCAATGGGTACTATTTATGGCCCAGGTAAAGAAGATGAATCGGCTTAGAGAAGATGAAGTGTCTTTGCCAGGGATTTAATTGAACATATTTTACGAGTGAAAAGACGGAAGACGGACCATTTTGGTGTAGACTAGCGGTGGAAAAGAGTTGAAACCAGGGGCAAAGAAGAGTTTTACACTCGCCGCCAACACGGGATTCAAGGAGTCGACTGTGTGGAGTCAGGGTCCACACGGGACTAGAAGGAAAGCCAAGCTGTAACACCTCAGGTGTTTAAATTACAAAATAAGCCTCATTAGCTTAACACGATGCATAAATAACTGAGAAAAGTTTAAAAGAAACGAATTATAAATTGTTTTTGCTTTGAATTAAAAATAGATGTGTATATGTGCACAAGTACATGTACGTTAATCAAACAAATTTAATAACTTCCACATCGATGCTAACATGGCTACGAAATTGAATAGGCATATCATTGTTGACATGATAATCAAAAGTCTAGTTGAAGCCTAGGAGAGAATACAAATTCTTGCCCAGGAAATGACGTGCCCTCCGAATTATACTTTTTAAGTTTTTAAAATAACTTCTAAACTAGAGCTCAAATGAACCTTGGCCTGAAAAAAAAATTGTGTAACTTTTCATTTTGAACAACTTTCATGTTCAGAGATTTTTGAGTTGCCACACAAAAATTTGAGAAAGACTTGAAATTGCAAAACAGCCCTTGCCTTTTCATCTATTTTCACTGCAGACCCTTCTTTGTCCGCCCCGTCTGACCCTCCGACGCGCAGCCGCTTCGCCCGACTCTACGCTTCGCCCGACCCTACGCTTCGCCTGACCCTCCGACGCGCAGCCGCTTCGCCCGACACTTCGACGCGCAGCCGCTTCGCCCGACTCTACGCTTCACCCGACCCGATGCTTCGCCCGACGCTCCGCCCGCCGCGCAGTCACCGCAGGCCACTTGGCCGGCGATGCCTGACCGGCGCTGGGCGCCAAGCCAATGCTTGGCTGTGTCCCGCTCGCACGCGTTCCTCCCCACGCCGCGCTCCTCCCCAGTCCGCGCATGCCACGCGCCCGCCGGCGACGTGCGCCTCTTCTCGCCGCCCGCCGTGCCCAATGGACAAGCCGCGCCGTGCCCGTGTCCCTGCCGCGTCCCGCTAGTCGCCGTGCTCGCCGCCCGGCAAGCCAGTTGCCGCAGCCCCTCGCCCAACTCGCGCGCCGCGTGATCTCCCACTCCCCACGCCAAATCCTCAGCGCCCAATCCCCTGCCCGCGCCCGCCGCACACCGCGCCGGTCCTCTCCCTCCCTCCTGCTGCCTATAAAAGGCGACACAAGGCCACTCGCGCGCGCCTCAACCCTCAGAACGCCACCGCCGCTGCCATTGCCGCTACCGTGCACCACCCGCCCGTGGAGTCCCATCCTCCAGCCTCCCACTGCCCAAACCCATCACCCAGCGAGCTTGCCCTCCCTCCACTAAAGCTCACCAGCCTCTCGACCATCTCGACCGCCGGAGCACCGCCAGCGCCGCCCGCGCCGCCGCCGCTCCCTTGCTGCTCCGTGGACAGGCCACTCCGAAGCTCCTCCGTCCAAGCCAAGCCTCGAAACGGTTCCCCTTGACGCCGCGAAGCTCATCGACCAGCCCACGCCCTCCCCTCCTCGCCGGAGCACTGTCGCCGACGCTCCGCACCGCCGCCGCCCCTCTACTCCGCGCCGACGAGCCACCTCCGGCCACCCCCAACCCCGACCAAGACCACCCCAAGGTAGCTCTCACCTCCCTGGATCTCCCCGACCCTTTTCCCCTCGCCGCCGACGAGCCCCCTCGCCGGAATCTGGCCAGCCGCCATGCCAGCGCTGCCCAGGGACCTAATTGCAACGATTGAAATCTTTAAAAGAATCTGCATGCAAGTTTCTAGGGGCATAACTGTAAACCTATGTTTAAACTTTGAATTCAAAAACAACGAACTTGTAAAATTCATATAAAATCATAGAAAAATCAGAAAAATACAATTCCACTGTTCTGGAATCACTAGAAGAAAATCTACAACTTTTGTTAAATGTTCTTTTTTTCAGTTGCATACTAAATCTTGCTCTAAATTAAATGGAAAGTTAAATAGACTTTAATTGTACCTACTGTTGTAGACTAGTTCTAAATCTGATTTTTCGATAGTAGATTGGTTGCTTGATGTGTAAGGCAGTGTAAAAATATTAGGACCAGAACCCATCTCTAGCTAAACTTTTTGTTAAACTTTGTTCATGCCATGAAATAATAAAACTAAATTGTAACGGCTATTATATTGTGTTTCATGCTGTGAAACATTTCCAAAATTGTTATAGTGATGTCTAAATACCACAGAAAAAGTTTAGAACCTTTTTCCTTTCTGTAACCTATTTATATAGTTTTGTGGTTGCAAAAATGCACTAAATAAAGATAATTAGTTTTTTTGCTTGGAAAATGTTCATCTTTTTATTGTAGGACACATTGAAGTCGCTCGTGCTGTATAAAAAGTTTCATACACAGAAATCCTGTAAAAAATCCTGTAGAAATTAATCTTTATTAAAATAGGTGTACCTTGTCCTATTTATTATGCTTTGTATCTTGCACAGTAAAATCTGAAAAATTTTCAGTAACACATATACGGATAGATTAACACCCTGTAAAATTTTTGGCATCAATACTTGCATGGTTTGTTCTGTATAAAAATAACTAGGTTCTAGTAGTGGCTGTGTATTACATTTTTCTTAATTATTTTGCTGCATAAAAATGTCTGAAATTTTCACAGTAGTCTTACCTCTGTATATTGTACTCTAAATAAAATTTTTATCACCAGAAGTTACCTAGATCAGTGTTTGTGCTTAATCCATGGTTGTGCTTAGAAAATTAAGTTTCCAATATAACACAACCTCTTTTCTTGTTTAATGGAGTCAATAAGTTTAAGATGTACTCTATTAAAAATTGCCCAAGAAAATCATAACTACATAACTTCACAACTATATTTTGTGGATTGCAACTTTACCGTGAAGGAAAATAATCGTCATATACCATTGCTACAACTTACACTTGTGCATTCATATAAAATCGACTACTCTCACCGACGGAACGTACGAGCTGGTGCCCTCGTCCAAGAGTGAGCAGCGTCAAGCTCAAGTGAATCTAATTGAAGCTTTCGAAGATCCGAACCCGAGTTCGGACGAGCCCCAAGCTAACTTTACCCAAGAAGGCAAGCCCCGGAGTATTAATCCTATTTTTCTAAATTATGCAACTTAATACTCTATTCTACTTGTGCACTAAATTTATAGGAGTTGGATGAAAACTTAGTTGCATGATCCTAGGTACCCATGCTCTGAACACTAGATGTAAGGTTCGATAGAATGCTATGCTAATAGGACTCGGTAAAAGTCGAGTGATTTCCTGTCACTCGCGAGAATATAGGAGTTGAATGTTTACTACATGCTGCAATCATAATGTCGACGGACGGGGCTATGGTGCGATGTTCATGTTGGTGATTGAGGCCCCGTCTGTTTAGTGAAAAATGCTAAGACTGCAGTGTGTGGTAGTGGTGGTTAAGTCTTTGAACGTACTAACCACATGCCGAGAATATGGTAATCGGTAAGCTTAAGTACCTAATCGGACCGGCAAGTGGACAACATCCCACCCTCTCAACTTCTGTTCCATGCGCGCACATGGTGGGTGCAGAGCTTGGCTCTGTAGTCTCGGATGGTGGCCCTGATCCACAACCCAGGAAGAAAGGGGAAAAGTTGCACGTGTGACTCCGAGAGTAACCACGTGACGTGTGTTTAGGTTTCCCTTGCAAGGTTAAGAAATTCGATTCGAATCGTCTGTTTCTCGCAATTATTGAGACTGCTTGACCCTTTTACCACATAGAGTAAGAAGAGGAACAATGATGATGATTAATCTTGTTGGATGAAACAAAAATTAATTCTTTCACCATGTATGATATTGGATAGTTGCTTACCTAGAATGGTTAAAGAAAACTAGAATCTGGAGCTAAAATTTGAAACTAAGGACCTACTTGTATATATTTTTCGGCAAAACAAACCCCTCAAGCCCAAAAAGCCTTGCATGTCTAGGAGTCGGCTAAGTATATTCCACTAGTCGGGTAAGCCTTGCTGAGTATTAGTATACTCAGCCTTGCTTGAGGCTCGTTTTCAGGTGATACGTTCGAGGATATGATCGCTAGTTTGACTTGGTCGTGTACCCTTCCTCCTGGTTGGTCGGTGGAATGGGATGCGCCCCCGGCCAACGATGATAATGCCGAGTGATGTCTCCTACGGGCTTCATCGAGACATCGTGTATCGTCGAGTCGATTATCGATATTTCTCCGCTGCATTGAACTCTGAAGAACTCGTTTACTTTTAAAACTCTGAAGTACCTTGTTTTACGAATTTGAACTCCGTTGTAATAATAATTTGTGATGAACCCTGTGGTGTAAAATCTTGTGGAATGTTGTTTCCTCTTGGCTCACCTTCGTGTGAGTACATGTATGTGTGGTTTCGATTGGCAAAAATCATGGTTGTATCGGGAGGTTACCCGACAGATCAATGGATTATTCCGTTTGAAGTGCGAGTTAACCCGGATTGCCCTCGTGGTGATGGTTAGCGCGCTTGAGCCGGATTAGTTCAGGTGGTTCTGCCACACAAGCGGACTGAAGGAATTTCAAAGCAAAATTTATATTTCACTCCGAAATTGGGGGGCATGTGTTGACGCCATTTTTTGGTACGTGTCAATCCATTGAACAAACGGCCGATAGTGAACGGGCCGACGCTAGGTCAGGAGCAAGGAATGGAACATATTGGCCTTTGGGCAAGAAGAGGCGTCACAGCCGATGGAACTACGGAAAAAGTTGGCGACGCTATGTCAGCAAGTTATCTTTTACATTTTGTTTCATTAGAAAGTTTGTTTCTTTTTTGCCAAGTAATTTGCAAGTCGTAACCGACCAAGGGTTGTAGCTTAGGCTATAAATAGCTACCCTCGGGCATGTATCAGGGATATCCAATGATCAATACAGAAACCCTTTTTTCATTCTTTTCCTTTTAGGCAACTTCGCCCTAGTTGCAGTAGATTTTTTCTTTACGAGTTCTTTCCTGCTCGTGGGGCTGCATCGACTTCGATCTCCGGCTTGCTGGTAAGTTCCGTGTTGAGCAATGCAGATAGGCTCAAGGTTGACGGCGCATCGCTTCTTCCTCTATCCTATTTTGTTCAAGTTATCGAGCAGATTGGATCTAGTTTTGATCTGTTCAGCAAGTTATCGATATTAGCTTGCTTCCTGCTAGATTAATCTATTTAGTCTAGGTTGTTTCTTGCTGTTATCACCAAGTTATCGGTATTTGCTAGATTTCACAGGGTTAGATCTGTTTAATCTTGTTTCTATTTAGCTTTTACCATAATTTATCTAGCCTAGATCTAAATACCATCAGCAAACACACAGCTTGTCTATTGCATGTCGTTAGGCCGATAGGGTTCGGATCTAGGTGTTGCTTACCAAGGCCTCGCTAACCTGTTTAGCGTTGCCTTCTCTGCACAATCAACCAGGACTTAGACCGATTGATCGTTCAGCTTGCCACAGAATGGTCTAGCCTGCACCATGTTGATGAGACTCGTCTTGAGTTTGAAGTTCACGTCCCCAACCTCAACGTTGGGTCTAGTCGCCATTGGCGGTGGAGGGGATGGAGAAGTCATGGAGAGTTTTTTCAACCATAACGATTGTTGGTGCTGGAGTAACTAGTTCTCTTGCTGAGAGGATGATCTGAGGAGGGACGATGCGAGGTCGGACCCTTCTCACGAGCTTCTCTAGATTTTCAATAAACTTTGTCGGCAAGGAGAAACCGGTCATACACTACCCTATTTTCATCCAATCAGTAGAAAATAAAAGCAGCATTAGCCTGAATAAGCTACAACTATTTCTTAAACATATTGCCATGATCATGCTGATACATCCGGTCCAGTTGGGGTTGGCCGAGGTCCAATAAATTAAGGTTGCCCGGACCCCCAACAGTTCTTAGGCACACCTACTCGGGGAAAGGCCTAGTCTCCCTAAAAGACTAGTCCAATAGGGGAAGGGTGGCTCTCCCTTTAAGGTGGCTTCCTCCTCCCAAGTTAAGCAAGGTGGGATTATTCAGAGGCTCACACGGTCGCCGTCCGACTATAACTGGGCCACTCAGCCCCCTTTGTTGCGTCTTTGCCAGCGGGTAATAGTGGAGGATGTCCTCATCACATGCTCAAGTAAATCCTTTAATCAATGCTTCTCCCCGGCAACGGCGCCAGAAATGCTTATTGGCATTTCTTAGCGTCACTACTAGGAACGGGGGTGTTAAGCCCATCCCTTGCAACGGCACTAGGAAATGCTAAGTGGTATGTCTTAATGATTACAGAAAGAATCCGCAAGCGCATGGATATTCCGCTGTAGCATTTCAGCAGGTGAGTATTCGGGTATCGTTATTTATATTTTCCCAAAGAAGAGCATGATGTAAAAGAGTTTACTTGGAACGTAATCAAGACTATATGAGTAAGCCATAGACTATAGCATAAATAGGGGTAAGTCATGATAATTGATATGAATGAGGGTAATGTGACACACACACTTGGCTAAACTCAGGATAAAGAATAAACCAATAAACCTAAGGTCCTAATAGCATAGGCATACAACAAGGTCCTAATAGCATCTATTCATACAAGCGAAGGTTACACACTAAACATGCTTAGAACTACAGGTGCTAAGAAAATAGGGATATCGGGGAGAATGTCCCGTCCAGTAGTACATCCAGGACGTTACATCTTTGCATGAACTCCTACCCCGAACCAGAATGTGGGGGACTTCGCTAACCACGACGAGACATCATGGCGGACCAACAGAGCGGTCACCTTCTGCAGTCTACCCCTGTAATACCGTGGAGCACGGGCATATCCGAAGGATCCTGCATACCCGAGCACCACGCCCGTGTATGAGGTCACTACCTTAGCGTCCCCCGGGTCTCCCACCCTTCGGATGGACAAGTAAAACACTACGGCAAGCCCGAAGGCATGACGAACCGATATCCTTACCCAGATCATCTGGCCTAAGCATATAAAGAGTATAACTAATGAAGCAACAAGCGAAGGCATGATATATTATCAAGGTAGCATAACAAGCAGAAGCATGATAGACTATCAAGATAACATAACAACCAAAGCTCAGCTCTATATTATGAATAGGATACCAACAAGTCACATACAAAGCCATACCAAGGACCGAGGATTGCTCTCCGATCCCGAGGATGACTGGATTCGCTAAGAGAAGTTCTAGCCTAGTTCCACTACCCTAAGGATTAAAAGTCACAAATGAGAGTGGAACAGTATGGCTCCAAGTGGTGGTGTGTTGAAATGAGTGTGAGGACCTCCTTTTATAGTCTCCAAGGGCGGTTCCCGCCTTCTCTATGTATGGAAACATCTTCAACCGACCTTAGGAGGATCAAGGGAATCTTCCCGCCAAAGTGCATCTGGTCGGGATGCAGGCCGGGTTCGGCCGCACCCTGGGCCGAACCCCCCTACCCACCTTTCGCCACCGCCTTTGGATGGGACACTGACAGGTGGGTCTTGATCCTATCCCTTGGGTGTTTGCTGCCTTTCTACATCGGTTCAACTATCAGGTGGGCCCTTCTTGTAAGTGTAATGTAGCGTATGATCTTCTGTGCTTGTGTTGCTGCGTATTCTTCGTGTTTACTTCTTATTACAGACTTGTATCCCTGAAATAGGTGAATCGACAATACAACTTTGGAACTAGGTTAGTGATACAAATATGTGGGTAAGAGGTATGGTTTTCCTTTGTTTGTGAGTATCGTTGACGGTCGGATTTTGCACTTAAGGACTGTCAACAATAATCCCACTCCCGCATCTCGGAGCTTGAAGAAAAAATTGCACTGCATGAGGCCTCTCTATTCTCGAACATGTCCCGAAGGGGGTATGAGTTTGGTATAGTGATCTTGTGGCTCTGAAAATAGTATCGAAGCTTTCTTGCTGCCATCACGACGGCGTAAGCCATTTTCTCCATCTCAGAATACAATAGTTTGGAGCCATTGAGGGCTTCGGAGATGAAGTATATTGGGATCTATTTCAGTGCCCCTTCAACCTTTCGCTCCTCCACTAGCACACTAGCACTGCACTGACTGCTGCTCTCGACGAAGCAATGTTCAACAAAAGCTCAGCCTTCGGTGTTGGGCTGGACATGACTGCTAAGTTCTTAATGTATGTTTTCAATTCTTCAAAGGCCTTCTCCTGTTATGGCCCCCACTAGAAAGTACCGGAGCCCTTCAGTGCCTTGAAGAATGGGAGGCTTCACTCCGCTCACTTTGATATGAACCTGTTTAGCGAAACTAGTCTTCCTGCCAATTTCTGCACTTCCCTTTGTGTTCTTGGAGCCCCCATGCGCCTTATGGCTTCAATTTTCTCTAGGTTTGCCTCAATGCCCCTTTTTGAGATCATGCACCCCAACAACTTTCCTTTTGTGACCTCGAATACACATTTCTCCGGGTTTAGCTTGAGACCATGTTGCCGAAGATTGGTAAATATCTCCTGAAGGTCCTGAATGTGATTTTGTCTCTTCTGGTTTCGTAGTATGACATCATCCACATATGCTAAGATATATCTATCCAATTGTGTTCCGAGGACTGCCTTCATTGTTCTCTTGAAAGTGCTTCCTATGTTTCATAGGCCCTCCGACATTCTCATGTAGCAAAATGTGCCGAAGGGGGGTGGTGAAACTAGTCTGATCTTCTTCACATTTCCTCATCCATATCTGATGATAACCGGAGAAACAATTGAGCATACTCATCATTTCCGACCCTGCGGCTACCAAAGTGTCTATCCTGCACAACAGGTAATCATTCTTCGGGCATGCCTTGTTCAGATTTCTGAAGTCTATGCACATTCTCCATTTGCCATTCTTCTTCGGCACATCACAACATTTGCCAGCCAGTCAGAAATTGTACTTCGCGTATGACTCCTGCGTCCAACAACTTTTGGACCTCAACCTGCGCAGCCTTCTTCCTCTCTTCTGACATTGTCTGAAGATGTTGTCTTCCTGGTTTGTTCCTCAGATCTACCTTGAGGACATGCTCCATCACATCCCTGCTGACACCCTTCCGATCAGGCGAAGACCATGCAAAAACATCATGATTGTTCCTGAGAAACTATATCAGCCTCTCCTCTTTGGCCTACTCTAGGCCTTTGTCGATGATCATTGTGCGATCTGGGATGTCTTTGCATAAGGGCACATTCTTTATGTGCTCAGCTGGCTTTAACCCTTCGGATGCATCACGTTCTTCATGGCTGGGAGCCCCTTCGGTTTGTTCTTGGTCTTTGTTGACATGCACATTTTTTGAGGTATGCGATGTGTTGTCTTCACACCTTCGGGCTTCCTCTTAGTTACCGAAGACAGATAAGACTCCTCCGACTGTAGGGATTTTCATGCATAGATATGGCTGATGGATGACAACAACAAACTTGATGACGGTATTTTTGCTAAGATGGCATTGTATGGATACTGGATATCCACAATGTCAAATGTTGTGACCTCCGTTCTCATGGTTGCCCCTTCGCCGAATGTTACAGATTAACTCCCTTTCCTGCAGCTTCAATTTTTTCCCCCACCAAGCTGATCAGCGGGTACATGGACTTCTTTGAGTCTTTTTCCATGAATCCTATTTGAACGAAGCACCACCACGTGATGATGTCTGTGGAGCTCCCATTGTCCACCAGAGTTCTGCCCACGTTGTTGCCGAAGAAATGAACATAATTCTTACCTATGTTCTCTCTGATGATGAGGGAGTTGTTGTGAGGGAAATGCTTGAGCTTGAGATCTGCTTCGGTGCAAGTTATTGGGACATGGGACCATGGAGTCTTGAAATGCTTGCCCTTGCACATGTGATTTACTGCCCGAAGGTATTCTTTTCTTTGCCGCTTTGTTTCATGCACCGGCTCGTTGGACCCTCCGGAGATGGCATTGTTGACATTTACCATTGGGCCTCTTGATTTGTTGACCTTCGGGGACCCTGAGGACGATTTTGGGATTTACTCTGGTTCTAGCTTCAGAGCTGGTGGGAGGTAATAGTTCACTGGATCATAGCCTTGGGTTGATGCACTTCGCGGCCAATTGTGATGGTATCCCGAAGCTGCTAGTGCGTATTGTGATGGTGGTGGTGCTGCTAGCGAGACCCAAATGGTAGGGGGTTGTAGTTGAAAGCTGGGCATGAAGTGGGTCAGTGAGGTGTTGATGCCGAAGGTCCAGCCTTACTCCCTTGAGATGTGTAGTTTACAGGTTTCGGTGGCTCCGAGGATTGCTTCTCAAATTCATCCTTCTTCTGCTTGGCGAATGGGTATTCGTTTGTCCAATGTCCCTTGTCCTTGCCATGAAAATAACAAAATAACACCTTCGGTGGATGAGGGACCCATCCTCCACGACCACCTCGGCCTCCTCTTCTGCGACGTCCTCCTCTGTTTGCTAGACCATTCAGTGTGTTCACGGGTCTATGGTTGCTTTGCTTCGGCTGATCAGTGTGCCATGGCTTCGGTTGTGACCACTGGTTCATTTTTGCCTTTTTCTCTTGGTTCATTGCATCAATTCTTCTCCTTCATCCTCGATCGGACTTGCAGTACTCTTGCATAATGTCAAAGATGGCATGGCCCGATCTGAAGGCCATTTATTGTGGCTTCAATTACAGTCAAGTCAGCCACATCCGGCGCCTTGGCTCGCATCTTGATGATGCTATGCATGTATTCCTGTAGGGGCTCCTTGTCACCTTATTTGCAGTTGTGGAAATCAACATGATGTCAACTCCTCCGTCTTCAACCCTCGAAAACTTGTTAAAAGCTTTGACCTCAACTGATTCCAGGATACTGGAGTACTAGTGCTGTGTCGAACCCTTTAATGGCATGATGAAGGCCTTTGCTTTGATGGACGAGCCTCCCCCATTGGACTCTACAGCTGTTTCGTACTTGAGCCGGAATTCTCCGGGATTTGCTTCCCCATCATAATGTGGTAAGATCACTATGTTGAAACGACGTGGCCACGACACCTGCTCTAGCTCAACTGTTAATGGCGTCCAAGGGCTCTCACCACGCCTTGCCCTTCATTGGTGATCCCTTCGGCTTCTGTAATCTTCCTCTTCTGACTCTTCCTGGTAATCATCATCAACAAAAATGGGCCTAGCCCTCGGTGGCTCTCGGCCATGCCTGCCCCTTGGCTAATGCCTCTGCTTTGGGCTCTTAGTTCTCCCTGGGTCTTCGTATTCAGGTGAGCGTGCTAGCTCCAATGCTCTTTTCTTGTCTTGTATCTGCTCCTGCAAGAGCTCTAAATGAAGCTCTTCTTCCCTGAGCTGCCTGTATTGCTCCATTGCTTCATTTTTGGCTCCTTCGGCTTCTTTACCCTTCGCTCTTGTTTGCACTTGAGATGTGGATGGTTGTGCTGCTCGAGCGACCTGTCGTGCTTTTTCAGTCGCCTCGGCCAACCTGGCCTCGATCCTCTGGTAAGCTGCAATGTCTTTGGATGGAACTCCACACTGCACGAGCTAGACTTCGAAGTGTCGGGTTGCCATGTCTTCAACATTAGCACCTTCATTGGTTGCATGACCCTGCCCTAGCACGCTGACAATGGTGCCGGCTTCCTCCGTCGGTGGCGCCGAAGCGCTGGCTACCTTCTTCTTCTATGCCATGAGGTGAGTTGGGACGAACCACGATGGGCGCCAAAACTTTTGGTGGAGGGTACCCTTCGGGATGAAGAAGCACCACAACAGCTCACGTACAAGGCACAAATGAACAGGACGCTTTCGTAGTGGAATTCGTATTCAGTTCAATTGGGATCAAAAAATATCCCATCAATGATTGTTACATGGGTATTTATAGAAAACTATTAAACTACCCCCTCCTTAATTACATCGGTTTGCCCCTTAACTGCTACATTCCTTGAATATTCCATGGGCAATCAGTAATTTCCCCTCTAACCCTACTTTATAGCTCATCTCGCCCTTTGGGCAAGGCCACTTCGGTGATCCACCTTCGGTAGTTGACCTTTGGTCGACGGGGCTTCGTCGGTCCTGCCTGTAGGCCGATTGTGGCCCCTTTCCTTGCGGGGGCCTTCGTGCTCTGAGACCTTCGTTGACGAACCCTTCGGCGATGACCCTGAAGTTCCTTAGCCTTCGGATATTTTGGACCTTCGCCTCATGACCTTCGGAGAAATGTGAAGGTGGCGTCTCCAACAATTACATCAGTTGTCGCTAAATATACTGGTGGGAAGCCACACGGGAGATATGCATTTGCAGATAGTTTGATCACTATGCCCTCAGAGTCTAAGCGACCACGTGCGAGAACCATACCTATTGAGCATCATCGCTCATTTTATCTAAGTGTTCAAGTTGTTTGTCTGCCAGTACAGTCTTACACTACTTGGTGTGCTGGTGTTCATTGCTTGCTTCAAGTAATACTACTATATTTTTTCATATTTCAGTCCATTTCTTTTTTTCCTTACTACTATAATTAACTTGGTTCGCAGGAATTAGGTGATAAGAATGAATTGGATTTTAGTACATTTATGCACCCATTTCCTCCTTCAATAATTGGCATTGATGCATTGACCACGGGTCTGTTGACCTCCGGAGCTGGCGGGCCTAGGCATTGTTGACTTGCAGAGATTTGGGTTTGCACTGTGCATTAAGGTGGCTGTGGCTAAGAAGGACTGACCCTCCCCGGCCATGGCACTGCTTGCCTGATGAAAAAGAGGGTATGGCAGAGGCGATGTTTGATGCTTCGATCTATATTGAGCTGGGAGATGGAAACAGTGATCTGTTTGGTCAGATCGTTGGTTGGAAGGAGAGTCTCTGCTTGACATTGCGCCTTGCCTCTGTAACGCGGTCGGGGCGCATGTCAGGATGGAAAGAACGGTCGCCCAGGCGCTGCAAGATGGACAATGGGTCAGGGACATAACTGGTGCACTCACCGTGCAAGTTCTACTTGAATACCTGCAGGTTTGGAAGAAGCTAGGGGATGTTTAGCTTGTGCAACGGCCGGATAAAGTCTGCTGGAGATGGTCCCCTGACAAAAATTTCTCCACTTTGTCGTCCTACAGACCTTTCTTCATCGGACAGCACCCCATCGCAGGTGCCAAACTTCTCCGCAAAACCCGCCACCGGCCAAATGCAAGTTTTTTACTTGGCTTGTGCTGCATGACCGGTGTTGGACGGCTAATCGTCGCAGGAGATATAACCTACAAGATGACGATTCCTGCACCCTCTGCAATCAGCAGCCTGAAACCATCGATCATCTTCTGATCAATTGCCCCTTTTCAAGGGAAGTTTGGTTCCAGACCTTTCACGAACTTGGCTGGCACGAACTTTTCAAGGGAACGTACAAGGGAAGTACATGGTTCAAGTATTTTAGCTTTTGAAAGTTCTTGTTGTGTGCAGCTGGATGATTTTTACTTTGATATTACACATAGAAAAAAAGTATAGAAGTTCTTGGGTGCTTTTGTTATACCATATGATAATTTATTTGTTGGAGCTATTGTGCGCTTTAAAGAAAGGGGCAAGAAAGAAATGCATATGCATGTCCCAGATTGGCCCAATAATGCAAGTTGAACTGCTAATAGGATCGAGCTAGGACAAATAGCATTGGTGCCGCATTATTTTAACATTTTCTAGACATGAGTTGTGTGCATTACTAGCTAGTTACTATTATTAACAAGAGTAAATAACACCCACCATACAACAATTTGTATGGTTGTATCACTTTGATCCAACAAGTAGCAGAATGTGCAAATTGATGTACGAACTTGTCAAATATGTGTGTACGGTCATATGTACCACATGCAAATGTATTTTGTCAACACAGAGGTGGTTTGGATGATTTTTCTATGTTATCTTCTATCTTTATAATTCTTGGTAAAGATTTCCAAACACCTACGTACAAAAGGTTTTACATTTTATTCTTGGGCGGTTAAAGGTGGTGCCTAAAAAATGGATTGACTATATGCATGGAATATCCATATATTCCATAGGAGATGAGTAGGTATAAAGGTAAAAGAATATATTGTATTGACTGTCAATGGAACGTTCAATAATGTATATTTTGTCCAAGTCGTTCAGTCATTTTTTTCACACCAGCAATATTCACTAGTACTAGTTACATATTTTTTAGTCAGTTTTATCCCTACTTAATTCTCGTTGGAAACCACTTATCACTAACTAATATTGAGATATTGGTATTAAAATGAAATTTATATTGTTATATTTATACATTGCTGCTTGAAAACTATATATATAATAAGATACTTGTTAGGAATTAACGTACCCTCCTGCATCATGGTTGGTTAAGATATAGATGAGAAGGATGGATAAAAAATAGGAGGTTATACACATAAAAACATCCACGTCACCTATCATAGAGGCAAAATACATCTATGTGGCATACATGCGCACATTTGATAAGTTCATGTAATCGTTTGCAAATTTTACAACTTGTTGGACTAAAATGATACAATCATACAAGATGTTATATGGTGGGTGCAATTTACTCTTTTAACAACTATTTTTAATAGTTCGTTGAGTCAGAATTAAACTCATAGTTTGGTCAAGTCTGGATCACGTATGCACCTTTAATTGGCCAGAGGATCAGCCTTGTGTGGCCCTAGACTAGAGTACGATTGTTTTTACAGGCTTGCTAGTGCCCGGATATCCGATGGATCAGACGTTCCATTGCAACATCAAAATATAGAACATCTAATACGTAGAAAATCAAAATATAGAACATCTAATAGTAGAAAATGAAGTAGAAAATGAAAGATTGCAACATTAAAAAATATAAAAAAATAGTTCAATGTAAACATCATATTCCGAGGAAAAAAATTCCCGCCACAACATCGAACTCACGTTTCATGCAACATTCCCAACATCTAAAAATATCTATTGCAACACCACGAGCTACCCATTGCAACACCCCAAGATCTCTACTGCAACAACATGATATACCTGCTGCAACATCACCATCCGGTGCTCCCTCCCTGTCGCATCCTTCACTCCTCTACAACCTGCCGGATCTGCCCGCCATGGCCACCGCCCGGAGCTCCTCTGGCGGCCTACGCGGCTCGCCCCTACCAGGGGAGCAGCGACCGGGGTAGGGGAAGAAGTGGGGGAGCGGCGGCTGGTGCGGGGCCGCGCCCCGGCGCTCGAGCCCGCACGGCGACCTGCAGGGCTCGTCCCTGCGCAGGGGAACGGCGGCCAGAGCAGCTCCTCCCGGTGCTCCAGCGTCCATGGCCACCGCAACCACCGTAGCGGGAGGGAGCAGCGGCGGGCACGATGGAGGAGGTGAGAGGCGAGCGAGGCAGTGAGAGAGAGAGGAGGGCGCGGGGCCGAGCAGCAGGAGTGGGGGGCCGGAGAGGCGCTGTGCTGTGGCGAGGCGACATGGTCTTAGGCCCTGCTGTGTTGAGAGAGGAGCGAGTGGTCTTGAACGTTGGGGAAAAATATATGATGAGCGGATGTGGATGCTGTGTGGCCACGTAGCGTCCGATTTGGCCACGAAGCATTACCGTTGTTTTTATTAAGCTCTCCCACTCCCGAAATAAGGGTGGCTCTGTCATCTCTCCTGCCATGGTGACGGTTGCCGATCCCATTAAGGATTGTGAAGAACTGTATGCTCATGATCTCTTCTGGTTGCATGGTTTGATGTCATCTTTGCATCTCCTATAAGCCAATCTCCTTTATATAATTACTACTGCTCCTGTTTGAATGATGCAAGGAGAAAGTTTGATCTATTGGATTTGTTCCTTGGACTGAAATCCTTCTATACAATTGCTCGTGTTTTATGTTTGCCACTATTGGTTGACGAATGGTTTTATCATGAAATTGTTTAGTCACAGCTTTGTAGTGTACCTGCCACTAATAAAGGAATTTATTCAAATTATTGTCTCGGCTACGCAATCTCTGCTATCTTGGATGCTTTAGCTCGTGACCTCCAACTTACACATATCTGCTACTTATCTTTTTAGGTAAATTTTTGAGAAAAAATAATATATATTTTCTCAGTTTTGCACAGTGGAAGATTGGGATATAATTTAGGCATTGCAACTTGCAATGTTGTCCTCTCCAGCAACCTGTCATGCAGGAGTGCACGGCATGATGCATATTTGTTGGAGAAAATGCACTACTGATATAATTAAACTGATGCAGAAATTATCTGATATGAGATAATAGTAAATGATATAGCCTTTTATTTCGTAAATTATTTGGATTGATTGCACCTCCGTTGATAGCCGACTTGCTAATTTATCTTTAACCGGTAAACTACCTCACATAATATGGGGTTTGCGCAGCTGTCTAGTTGTGACCACGATGTGCCCTATGTGTTTCATCAATAGAGGCTTGCATGGTTCTGCCATCGTGAAGTTAAAAGTTGAAGCAGAGAGATTCTCCTGCCAGCAAGCTGATCTTTGTTTAAATGTGTGCCGTATCATTAGTCTTTTAGCCTACGAGCTTGTATTTGACGACTAGTGCATTCTGCTAAGGCCATGATTTATATATGGGGATATCCCTGCAGCTGTTGCAAAATAGAGTCGGGGACAAAATTTCTTTTATGGGGGAGAGGATGTAATATCCTGTATTTTACGAGTTGTTAATTATCTGTTAATAGATATATATAGTAAGCTAAATTAATTTTAGTTATACTGAACTTCATAGGTAAGCTAAGCGAAGTTCAACGTGTCTTGAATATGCCTTGATGAGCGTTGCTAAATTTTTATTATCATAGCTAATGTATGTAGATGTAGCTTAATTAAATATTGTAAACTGGTCGGCCACGATGTGGAGGTGGCCTAGGAATCGTTAAAACGTTCCTTGCTAAAGGGTATCCATTTGGTTGTTTGGTTAGAGAATTTTATGGTGCTGATTTATCATTATAGGTTTGAGAAGTTACTATATTTCTTTCTCTGCATGCATAGGTGAATGTCTGAATATCAGTCTTACTTGCATGTACGTAGCTTGCTAGCATTCTGGGGCCGCCCAGTGGTCATGGAGTGCGGAGTGCCTGCATTAGTTAAAAACATTCTTAACCATGAAGGAGTAGATAAGTCGAGCAGCAAAATGAGCAGCTTGCAAGTGGCACCCACATCATGCAACAAAATGTACCACAGTGGAACGTATAAATAGAGGTTCGTTACGTTAGGCATACAGAAACGAATAGATAAATAATAAATTTAGGAGTATTCAGGATCCATTGTGGACACAAATGCTTACGTAGTCACCAGTTCTAACAACTACGATAGCTTTTGATTCGTTCAAAGTAGAACTATGTTCTTTTGGTTGTCCACATAGGATCCTGATGTGTGATGTCACTGCACACGTGGCACTGTGCCATTGCTTAGCTTGGATGTGAAGCTATTTACTAAACCATTCCAGCAACCGGCTGTTACACGGTCATAAAATTTAAGAGGGCAAAAAGCGAAATACACTATAAAAAATGATATGTAGAAACGTCCCTTTGTTTAAAGACGGATCAAAAAGTAACCCGTTCCTTCAAATGGAGTGCGGTTACTGTAGCATCCGACCCACCTAAGAAAAGCATTTTTAGGAACAGATGATGGCGTCACCCACCCTTAGAAATGGATACCATTTTCAGGAACGAGTGATGGCGGCGTCACCCGTCCCTGAAAATGTCATTTACAGGGGCGGATGACGCCACCACCAGCCCCATCATTCCTAGGGGCAGGTGCTAATGCCACCTGCCCCTAAAAATACATTTTTAGAGGCAGATGATGGCATGGCGTGCCCCTTCAAATGGTCTAACATAAAAAATTTATAACTTTTTCATATGATCTAGGATGATGTTAAACTTTACATCAAAATTGTAGTGGTTGATGTGATCTAAAACTTTTTAGATAATAACTTTTCATTTAAGATCATTTAGTGGTCGAAACAATTATTATAAATTCTCTAATTTTAAAATCTTGAAGTTTTGATTTTTTTTTCAAACAACCTCAGATATAGAGTAGCTGCTTATCAAAATTGTAGTTGTAAGATCTAAAATTTTATAGTTTATACATTATTCATTGAAGATCTTTTAGAATCACATGATCATTTAATAGTTGTACCCTACATATGGCTATGACTATATAGTGACTCTTACAACTCAAGTCATACTTTGAGGTTCCACAATCTTAAACTTTATATACACTAAAATATACTTCGCATATTTTTTTTATCTATAGTTCACAATGACCGTAGTGTTGGGTTCCTAGAATCAGGGTTACCAACGGGTCCACCTTGTCCGACCGAGGCTGAAATAAATTCCGCACTCGTGGCCTCTTAAGCTACGCAGCGCTCGTGGGCCGCCCAGGCCCGTGAGCCCCATCCAGGGGGTTTCCTCGGACCGGACTTCACAGCCCATGGCCTCGAGTCCGAGTGCCCTCCCTCGAAGCCAGCTGATGGACTGCGGGCACTACTTCTCTCCCACCTTTTGGACTCTCGACTGACTGGGGTGACCACTGGAAGGGAAATCCCACTTGGTCACGAACGTCCAGACTTGGTCCGCAAGGATCAGACCCAGCCGTACCAAGTGGATGCGGCCCTCCCGGGGTCGTACACCCGAACAGTGGGACACTGTGCCTCTGCCACAATAGAAGACCGAAACTATGGCGTCCACTTGGTCGTTGTGATGATCAGGCCTGGCGTCACCACGACTTGACCACCAAGAAACCATCAACCAGGATAGGACTTGACATGCAAAACAGACCTCCCCGATGGGACAGCTCCATCGTCCCATCAAGGCTCCCGTACCTATTGATTGACCAGACCCGGTGAACAGGTTCAAGACTAGAAGACCCCCAAGATTTTGTGATCACGCAATCCACCAACGACATCGCCAACTGACCACCTGTACGGGCCTATTGATGACTTGGGCCGCCTGACTGCCAGAGTCAAAGATATTTCTCCCCGAAGCCTTCTCGTCCAAGGAATTTACTGTAATATGGGCCCCCCTTGAACTATAAAAGAGGGGTCCCTTAGATTCAAACACAAGTCAGGTTAGGCAGAACACCTAGCTCTCTAGCACTCGAAAAGCTTGTACTCCCGAACTCTCACGAGCACCTGGGCTCGAGCAATACATCCGACTGACCTCTGACTAGACATAGAGCGTCCTCGCCTAAACCAGTATAATCCCTCGAGTCATTGTGTGCTAGGACACATCCAATCACGACGCGTGACACACGCTGTCGAGTAATTTAGTTGTCGCCCATTTCCGGAACCAACAGTTTGGCGCCGTCCGTGGGGAGGACATCGTGCGTCCTTTGCTCCGGCGATCGAATGGCTTCCTTCATCAACCTCACCAGGGCCAATGGCACGAACGTCCCGCTCTGCTTCAGCTCACTGGTTCTCTCAGCCCTGACGCGCGCCGGGCCATGGTCACCATCGCTTGTCGTGCCCTTCCAGGCCTTCCACTTTGGAAGCTTGGACTCCGTCGCCGACCACCTCGGCGCGCTCCACCTCCGGGAGGACGTGATCGCTCCGGCGATATACGAGGGGACCGGCTTCATCATCAACCCGCTGGCCGAACTCGATCCCAAGGCTCTAGCCCGGCGCATCGGGCTCCTGCTCAGTGCCAATCCTTCCGCGGGCAACGTGGACCTGGTCCTGTACTCCCTGAGCAACGACACCCGCCAGTTTTCAGGTGGGACGCCCCTAGAGCCACCTACAACACTGCGGGCGGCATCGCCGTTCGGCCTCCTGAATGCGGCGGCGGCCTTCGCCAGGGAGCTTGGCAAGATCATGTCGCTGCCCCCTATCGCGGCTCCATTCGTGGGCATGACCGGGTATAGCCCCACGTCATTCCACGACCTCCTACCTGATGGAGACGATGTCCTCAGCGATGCCTCGAGCATTGAGGACGCGTCGATGCGTCGGTGCACCATGTGGCCGAGATGCTCCATGGCGGACCTCCCATAAGAAAATCCGTCCGTGGAAAGCTCGGAGCACACCCATACTGCGGCGGATCCCCGCGCGCAGGCTCCGGCCAATGCACAGGCTCACGCTGAGGCGCTGCGAAAGCCACAAGACGACCTGAAGCAGGCACCGCCGCCACCAGCGAACCCTCGCGGTGCAGCAAGCGCCTCTTGGGAACGCGCGCAACAGGTGCGGGGAAGCATCATTGTGGGAGGCGATAGAGTCCCGCAGTTCGAGCGAGCAGGACAGAACATCGCAGCTGTGGCAGTGCTCCTCCGCAACCTGCCGCCTCCCGCCGACCCTCAGTAGCAAGAGATGCACCGCAACATCAGAGCATTGGTGGAGCGCGCCGCCCTCCAGCAAGCAGAAAGCTCATCAGTGTCAGCAACGACCGGTTTCCTGCCCTGCCGGAGGTGCGGGCCCTCAACAGCCCAACCCATCGGTGCTTCAGCCGAAAGGGCCTCAAGTCCCACGGGCTAGAGATGCCATCATCGCCCCTCAAGCCAACCCAGCGCCCGCGCCGCGGCTGGCGCCAATCCAGGGCCATCTAGGCCCTGACTATGATGCACGGAGCATCATTCGTGCAAGGTAGGGGGCACGTCATGACGCTGACATCGACCAGATGGCCGCCCGCACGCCTGATGACGCCATGTTGGATGTCGAGAGTGAGGACAAGAACCCGCGGCACAGAAGCCACCCTCGCCACGATGAACATCCACGTAGCGCGAGCCCCGACGCACCGGGCCCGTAGGCTTTCGCGTCACACATCTGACAGGCGCCATTCCCGCAGTGTTTCCGACCGCCGGCGAACGTTGCCAAGTACACCGGGGAAACCAACCCCGCTATCTGGCTCGAGGACTTCCAGCTTGCATGCCGAGAAGGGGGCGCGACCGACGACAACTTCATCATCCAGTATCTCCCCATCTGCATTGGGGAACACATCAGATCGTGGCTCGAGTTCTTACCGCCCAACAGCATCTGCAACTGGGCTGACCTCAAACAGGTCTTCGTGGGGAACTTCCAGGGCACGTACGTTCGCCCTAGAAACTCTTGGGACCGGAAGAGCTGCAACCAGAAGCCTGGCGAGTCCCTCAAGGATTACATCCGCCGGTTTTGGTAGCAGTGCAACGCTCTCCCCGATGTCGTCGACGCAGACATTATTGGTGCGTTCATCTCCGGGACCACTTGCAAGTCCCTCGTCCACAAGCTTGGATGGCAAAAGTCGCGGACCACCCGTGAGCTCCTGGACAAAGCCACGAATCATGCCTCTGGCGAAGAAGCCGTGGGCGCTGTCTTCGTCGGCGCGCAGGGCACTGGCAAGGCCAAAGCCAGAAGAGCGAGATGAAGCCCCTGCCTTTTCAAAGCAAGGGAACAAAAAGAAAGGGAATCGGCGCCGGCCGAACCCCAACCTTGTCGCAGCTGCTGACCGCCCGGCCAAGCGGAAGGGAGGCAACGAACACTTCGAGCAGTTACTGGAGAAGCCGTGCACCAACCATGGCTATCCCGTCAAGCACAAGCTCATGGATTGTGAGCTTTTGAGGCGCGTGCTCAACCCGATTGGCAAACACGAGGGAGGCGATCGCGACAAGAAGGCACCCAAGGAGTCGGAGGATTCTGACAAGCCTCAGAACACGTTCCCCGATGCCCAGGGCTGCCTCATGATTTTTGGAGGATCTGAGGACGACTGCACTCGGCGCTAGCTCAAGCTGCGTCACCGTGAAGTTCTCTCGGCAACATCCGCATTCCCTAGGCGACTCCGTTGGTCCAACACCCCGATCACCTTCAGCCAGGACGATCACCCACTGAGCGTACCACGACCAGGGAGTTATCCGCTTATCGTGGATCCTATCATTGGCACCAAGCGTCTGACCAGGTTGCTGATGGATGGAGGCAGCAGCCTCAACATCCTCTATGTGGAGACCCTCGACACCATGGGCATTTCGAGGGACAAGCTCTGCCCTTCCATCTTTCCATTCTTCGGGATTGTCCCCAGCATGAAAGCCTACCCGCTGGGGAACATCGAACTGCTTGTTACTTTCAGTGACTGCACCAACTTACATAGCGAGAAGCTGATCTTTGAGGTGGTGGACTTTGAGGGCTCTTACCACGCTGTGCTTGGACGCCCTTGCTACACCAAGTTCATGGCGATGCCCAACTACACCTACCTCAAGATTAAGATGCCGGGTCCAAACGGTGTCATCACCGTCGGTGGCTCATTCGAACAATCTTTCAACTGCGGCCGCGATCACTTTGAGCTCGCGACTGCCATCGCCAACTCACTCGAGTTCAAGCAACTTCAAGCAAGGGTGCTGGAGTGCAACCCTGACTACAATGAGCCGAGTCCTGCCAGTGCCTTCCGCCCAACGAAGGACACCAAGGCGGTCGCGGTCGACCCAAGTGACCCGGCTAAGGTTGCGTAGATCGGGGCCCAGCTCCCCGCCAAATAGGAAGACACGCTTGTCAACTTCCTATGCACGAATAGGGATGTGTTTGCGTGGAAGCCGTCCGACACGCCTGGCATCCCTATGGAGGTCGCCGAGCACGAGCTCCGTATCCAACCTGGATCAAAACCTGTCCGACAACGCTTGCGCCATTTTGACAAGGAAAGGCGCAGAGCCATCAGCGACGAAATCGCTAAGCTCCTTGCAGCCGGCTTCATCAAGGAGGTCTACCACTCCGACTGGCTGGCGAATCCTTTTCTTGTAAAGAAAAAGAATGGGAAATGGAGAATGTGCGTTGACTACACTGGCCTGAACAAAGCATGCCCTAAGGACCTGTTCCCTCTGCCACGCATAGACCAGATAGTCGATTCCACCTCTGGGTGTGAAGTCCTCTAATTTTTGGATGCCTACTTAGGCTATCACCAGATCGCCATGAAGCAGTCCGACCAGCTCGCGACCTCTTTCATCACTTCGTTCAGTTCTTACTATTATATATCGATGCCGTTCGGTCTCAAAAATGCAGGCGCGACCTACCAGCGCTGCATGCAAAAGTGCTTCGCAGATCAAATCGATCCACCTTGGCAGCCTAAGCAAACCGAGCTTTCAAGGTCCACGATTTTTTTCTACGTAGACGACATTGTGGTCAAAGCGCCCCACGCGGATGATTTGATCACCACTCTTGATACGACTTTCGCTAACCTCTGTAAATTCAGCATCAAGCTGAATCCGGAGAAGTGTACTTTCAGGGTTCCCAAGGGAAAACTACTCAGCTACATCGTTTCCGAGCGTGGCATCGAAGCCAACCCCGAGAAAATCACAGCCATCACCAAGATGGGCCCAGTCCGTAAGATCAAGGGCGTCTAGCGGCTCGCCGGGTGCTTGGCAGCCCTCAGTCAGTTTATATCCCTACTAGGGGAGCGAGGCATGCCCCTCTATAGACTCCTCAAAAAATCAAACACTTTTGATTGGACTGAGGAAGCTTAGCGGATGCTTGACAGCCTAAAAGTGTTGTGACCACACCACCAGTTCTTGTTGCTCCTAAGCGGCGAGAACCCCTTTTGCTCTACCTCGCAGCCACAACACACGTGGTGAGCGCCGCACTAGTGGTTGAGAGGAAGGAGTCGGGCATGTCATGATGGTCCGGCAACCAGTGTACTTCATGAGTGAAGTGCTTACCAAAACCAAATCTCGGTACACCCAGGTGCAGAAGCTTCTTTACGCAGTGCTCATGGCCACCAGGAAGCTCCAGCACAATTTCACAGATCACGAGGTCATAGTCATCACTTGGTTCCCACTCGGAGACGTCATTCACAATCGTGACGCAACTGGGCGGATATCCAAATGGGCAGTCGAGCTCATGGGCTACGACTTCAAAGTATATCCCCCGCACGGTAATCAAGTCGCAAGTACTCGCCATTTTTGTTGCCGAGTGGACCGAAGTACAGACTCCCACGCCCGACATAGCCCATGAGTACTGGAACCTTTACTTTGACAGGTCGGTCATGGGACCGGGCGCGGGGCCCGGAGTCGTGCTATTCTCACCTGAGGGTAACCGACTCCGGTACGCAATCCGTATCCACTTCCCCGCTTCGAACAACATCGCCGAATACGAAGGGCTAATCAACAGGCTTCGCATCGCTGTCGAGCTTGGAGAGACTCGGCTTTCTGTATACGGCGACTCCAATCTCATTGTGGATCAAACCATGAAGGATGCGAATTGCGAAAGCCCCCTCATAGAGGCCAATTATCAGGAGGTACGCAAGCTGGAGGACAAATTTCGAGGGATCGAGGCACACTACCTGTTGAGGAGAGACAACGCCGACGCCTACGCGCTCGCCAAGATGGCGGTACAATCGGAAGATGCGCCGACCGGTGTGTTCATCAACGACCTCCATACGCCCTCGGTACGCCTCAAGCCTTATCACAACCTATTAATCAGATGCTTGGGGGCCCGGCTCAGGTACCTTCCGAGCCCTCACCTCTTGACACTACACTGAACAATAATGACTGCCAAGTCATGAAAGTCACTGATCCTGCACCTAGGGCAGTGATGACCGATTCCGACTGGAGGGCACCCCTCCTACCATATCTTCTTGACGACGTCCTCCCGTTGGATCGAACTGCAGCTCGCAGAGTCGCTCGGCGGGCCAAGACGTTCGTCACGATCAATGTCGAGTTGTACAAGCGCAGCCCCTTTGCTGTTGGGATGTTCATGAAGTGCATTCTAACTCAACAAGGCAAGGATCTCCTCCTGGAGATCCATGCCGACATTTGTGGGCACCACGCAGCTCTGTGTTCTCAGGTTGGTAAAGCCTTTCGTCAAGGATTCTACTGGCCGATTGCATTGCGAGACACAGAGGAGATTGTCCGCATATGCAAAGGGTGTTAGTTCTATGCGCGGCAGACGCACTTGCCGACCTTGGCGCTCCAAACCATTCCCCTCACCTAGCCATTCGCAGTTTGGGGACTAGACATGATCGAACATCTCAAACAGGATCCCGGTGGGTTCACTCGGCTGCTTGTCTCTGTATACAAATTTACCAAGTGGATCGAGGCAAAACCCATCGTCAAAGCCAGTGCGCAAGAAGCCGTAAAGTTTTTCCTGGACATTGTCTATGGATTTGGTGTGCCAAACACCATAATCACCGACAACGGGACCAACTTTACCGGTAAAAAGTTTCAGGATTTCGTGGAGGAATACGGGATCAGGATCGACTGGGTGTTAATCAGACACCCACGCGCCAATGGCCAAGTCGAAAGGGCCAACGGCATGGTCCTCCAAGGACTCTAGCCGCGCATCTTTGACCAGCTCAACAAGTTCCTGGTTGTTGGGTGAACGAGGTCCTGTCGGTACTCTGGAGCCTAAGAAAAACTCCCAATCGTTCCACGAGTTTCACCCCTTTCTTTCTAACCTACGGATCAGAGGCTGTGATACCATCCGACTTAGATTACGGTGCTCCAAGGGTTAAGGCATTTGACCCGGATCGAGCTGTAGAGGCCCAAAAGGAAGCCGTCGATGTTTTAGAAGAAGCACGGGAGATGGCCCTATTCCGTTCCGCTCGCTATCAGCATACTCTGCGCAGGTACCATGAAAGGAAGATACAAGGAAGGACTCTAGAAGTCGGCGACATGGTGCTTCGGAGGGCGCAGTCAAACAAAGGCAAGCACAAGCTTCCTCCACCATGGGAAGGACCATACACGATCACAGAAGTGTTTCGACCAGGCACCTACCGACTGAAGGACAGTGATGGCAACGTTCCAACCAACACCTGGAACATCGAACAGTTACGTCGTTTTTACCCCTGAAGCTTTCATTCACGTACTTGCGCTTTTCATTCCGCTTCACTGGGCTCTTCCAGCGCCCCAACCCGAACACTTTCTGCCTGGGCTGCTCGGGGGCAACACCATGGTGCACCACCATGCGGCGGCCTCCCCTCAGCCACGCACTTTGCCTTTGAAAAGCAAAACCCGTTTGTTCTTGTCTAAAAGGAGCAATCTTTTTTCCGTTTTTGTTACTTGAACAATCTTCGTAACACACTAAAATCACCGAGTCCACGTCACGACCTATAGTGACTAGCAGTTGACGCCAACCGGGCCAGCCCCAGGCTACAGCCTACGGTTAACGTGCGGCTCAAGAGTACAAAGTGCAAGTGCAGAATGGTTCAGGCAATAGAAACGGAACAAAAAACAAAAAACACGAAAAATTTGAAACACAGTTTGAGTTAGAGTTTCCCAGCCTTTAACACACAAGACTGGTCACTCGGGGGCCACGTGGATTCCCCCACATGTTCAAAAATTACAAAAATTCAACAAAATTCAAACAGATTTCACTGTTTCGTTTACATTCTGCCCCTCGCTGGTCTCTACTGGTGGTGGAGGCGGCGTGTTTCGTTTACATTCTGCCCCTCGCTGGTAATGGCGACCCGCTAGGGTTTGATTCCCGATCTTTCGATGAGAGGCGTGGATAACTCGATTGGTCGATGGAGGCGACGTTCACGGCCCGACTACAGCCTTCCAAGCTGCGCCTTAGCAACCGATACACCCCCTCCAATGGCTGTCGCGATCTTGTGGAGCGCGGCACCCGGCCACTAGGGCACTCGTCCTGCAAGCAATCGAAGAACTAGCAAGAACAAGTATGACAAGTACTGAATTTACTAGATATAAATGAAGGTTTCACACGCAATCTCAATAATGGTGGGGTTCCGAAGACAAGAAGACGGGCGGCTGATCCAGCACGCGCGCTTGCAAGCAAGTAGCGAAGGCTAAACTTGATCTAAACAAAACCCAAGCATCCTTGGCGGCGGCTAAGGGGTATAAGTACGTGGGAGGACGACCACAGGGGTGTTGGGGTCGTACTCCAACCCTAGGACGCGTCCGTAATGGACTCAACTTGATACACGGCCCATTGGACCAAAACAGGGTGACGCAGCACCATGGGCAGAAAAGGACTCTGTATTAATTTAACGATTGCGGCCGACTAGTAATAGATATGGCTATGAGGCCGGATCCGTTTGAAAGAAGACTTCATAAGCTTTCCACGAAGTACTTGAACGCCCCAATCCGAGTTCATATGCGACCGTGGTGTCCGTCACAAGTTGGTACTGTTCTGCAGTCCGAATCCAGCTTGCGCGAATCCGTTTCCCTTTCGGCCGCCTCCTTGGTTCCTAAGCAAAACAAGAGTACACGGGTCTCCATGGTCTAAACATGATGCACCTGAGCTTAGATTTGAACTCACCTGATGATTAAGTTGATGCGCACGAGCACGAGTAATAGGACCAGCAATAGGTACTTGTGTCGGAGTGGATGTATCGTTGGTGTTGGTGTCCTCATCATCCTCCCCTTCTTGCATTTGAGTCGTCCTCGACTCAAGCTCATCTTCCTCTCCCAAATATGGCTTCAAATCATGTGGATTCAATCGTGATTTAGCCTTTTGACATGTCGTGCAGCGAGCAACAAATCTCTCCACATCTCTTCTCATCTTTGGCCAAAAGAAATGACCAGCAAGTATATCTTCCGTTTTCTTTGCTCCAAAATGCCCCATTAAGCCACCTCGATGCGCTTCCTGCAACAATAACAAGCGAACGGAGCTAGCTGGAATGCATAGCTTGTTAGCTCTAAAGACAAACCCATCACTAACGATGAATTTGTTCCATCCCTTCCCCTCTTTACAATGCAGCAACACATCTTTAAAATCAGCATCATTAACATATTGATCTCTAATCGTTTCCAATCCAAATATTTTGTAATCAAGTTGGTTCAACAAGGTGTATCTCCTAGACAATGCATCAGCAATTATATTCTCTTTCCCTTTCTTGTGCTTAATAATATAAGGAAAAGATTCAATAAATTCAACCCACTTAGCATGTCTACGGTTCAATTTTCCTTGACTACGAATATGTTTTAAAGATTCATGATCTGAATGAATAACAAACTCTTTGGGCCATAGATAATGCTGCCATGTTTCTAATGTGCGAACAAGAGCATACAATTCCTTATCATAAGTAGAATAATTCAGAACAGGCCCGCTCAATTTTTCACTGAAATAAGCAATAGGTTTGCCTTCTTGTAACAAAACACCACCCAAACCAATGCCACTAGCATCACATTCAAGCTCAAAGGTTTTATTAAAATCAGGGAGTTGGAGGAGAGGTGCATGTGTCAACTTATCTTTCAGCGTGTTGAAGGAGTTCTCTTGTGTTTTACCCAAACTAAAAGGCACTCCCTTCTTTGTAAGCTCATTCAAAGGCGCGGCAATGGTGCTGAAGTCCTTCACAAAACGACGATAGAAACCAGCAAGTCCTAGGAAACTCCGCACTTGCGTGATAGTCTTCGGTATAGGCCATCCATGTATAGCTTCCACCTTGGCTTGATCAACCTCGATTCCCTGTGGAGTCACGACATAGCCAAGAAAAGACACTCGATCGGTGCAAAAGGTGCACTTCTCAAGGTTACCAAATAAACGTGCATCTCGTAAAGCATTAAAAACAGCACGTAAGTGATCAAGATGTTCATCGAAAGATTTGCTGTAAATCAATATATCATCAAAGTAGACAACAACAAATTTCCCAATGAAAGCACGCAGAACCTCATTCATTAATCTCATGAAAGTACTCGGTGCATTAGTTAACCCAAAAGGCATGACCAACCACTCATATAACCCGAACTTAGTTTTGAAAGCAGTTTTCCATTCATCTCCCAATTTCATACGAATCTGGTGGTATCCACTATGCAAATCAACTTTGGAAAACACAATAGCACCACTCAATTCATCAAGCATATCATCCAAACGAGGGATAGGGTGTCGATATCGAATTGTAATATTATTAATAGCCCTACAATCAACACACATACGCCATGTTCCATCCTTTTTAGGCACTAAAATAACTGGAACAGCACAAGGATTAAGAGACTCACGCACATAACCTTTGTCGAGTAGTTCTTGCACTTGTCGCTGAATTTCCTTAGTTTCTTCCGGATTTGTCCTGTATGGCGCACGGTTTGGCAATGATGCACCAGGAATAAGGTCAATTTGGTGCTCAATCCCTTGTATTGGTGGCAGCCCCGCTGGTATCTCACTTGGAAACACATCAGAATACTCCTGCAAAAGGTTAGCAACAGCCGGGGGCAAAGAATGCTGCATATCGTGAACTGAAATCAAAGCATTCTTGCACACCAAAGCATAGGCAACAGAAGTGGAAGCAATCAATTCATTAATATCAGACTTAGTAGCAAGCAAGCAATGTCCTTTCAATCTTATCTCATCTTCCCTGCTACTAACAGATTTGGCATTCTTATCGATCTCAGCTTTAGTTCTCTTAGCTTTAGCAACATCATCACGCACAATAGATTCAGGTGACATAGGAAGCAAAACGATTTTCTTATCATGATGTATAAGAGAATATTGATTTGATCTACCATGATGCATGCTATCGGTATCAAATTGCCATGGTCTACCTAGCAGAATATGACAAGCTTCCATAGGCACAACATCGCATTCAACAACATCATGATATGAACCAATAGCGAAATTAATTCGTACCAATCTCGTTACCTTGACCTTACCACTATTGTTGAGCCACCGAATGTGATATGGATGTGGGTGCGGTTTTGTTGTAAGTGCAAGCTTCTCGACCATATCGCTGCTAGCCAAGTTGTTGCAGCTACCTCCATCAATTATCAAACGGCATGAACGCTCTTTAATAACACACTTTGTTTGGAATAGTGTATGCCGTTGATTTTGCTCCGCCTTTTCCATTTGTGCACTAAGTACACGCTGCACAATGAGGCTCTCATAATGATCTGCATCCTCTGCACCAATCTGCTCTTCTGGTTGTTCCTTAGTACCTGCATGGTCAGCAGCAAGCAAAGCAAGTGTATCTTCATCAAAATCACTAGCAGAGGAATACCCACCATCTCCTTTGACCACCAAAACGCGCTTGTTAGGGCAGTCACGTTGCACGTGGCCAAAGCCCTTGCATCGATGGCACTGAATATCTCTTGTCCTTCCCGTGGAGGCAACCGAAGATGCACTTGTGGCTGGTTTCTGGACAGTCGTGGTTGCTGAATTTGTCGGGGGAGCACGTGTCTTATCGTTGGATGGAGCGGGTATTGTCGACCGACTCGGGAATGTAGAAGGTGCAGGAGCTCGTCCGGTCAATGAGGTAGATGTGCGCGGCTGCCATGATGAAGGTTTTCCTGCAGAAATATTAGTTCTTGTACTAGCACGTCGTCCCAGCACTTCCCTTTCAGCTTTACAAGCAAGATGGAACAAACGGGTTACGTTAGTATAATCTTTATAAACAAGAATGTCCTGAATTTCTCGATTCAAACCTCCTAAAAATCTAGCCATAGCAGGTTCCTCATCCTCCACTAAATTACAACGCAACACACCCATTTGTAATTCCTGATAGTATTCTTCTACACTTTTATTACCCTGTCTCAATTGTTGCAATCTATGTAACAGATCACGCGCATAGTAAGAAGGAACAAATCTAGCCCGCATGACCCGTTTCAAGGCATCCCAGGTTTGTGGAATATTATTAGGATTTTTCTTAGCATGTTCTATCCACCAAACAGAGGCAAAATCAGTAAATTCACTAGTAGCAGCCCTAACACGTATATTCTCTGGAAATTCATGACATGCAAACTTTTGATCAACAGCAATTTCCCAAGTAATGTATGCATCAGGATCGTATTTTCCATCAAAAGAAGGTATCTTAAATTTTATTTTACTGAAAGCATCATCATTATTATGTACCTCACGTCGTCGATGTCCACCCATACCTCTCCGATTAGTTCGCAGTCGTCGGCGACTAGGAGCATCTTGGTCATCTAGTTCAGTATCAGCGACATAATCATCCCAATTATCCTCGACACGCTCATCCTTCTTGTTTTCTCCCTCATGCCCATTTGCAGTTCTGGCATGCATCTCATCAAAACGCCTCAAAAGAGCAGCAAGGCTTTGGTCAATATGAGCGACCGACGTCTCCAGCCTTGTAAGCTTGGTGTTGGTGGCAAGCTGCGTGGCCTCCAACTGCCCAATCTTATCATTTGACACCAGCATATCTTCAGCAAGCCCATCTACATGCCTCCTCATCTTATTTTCAAAATGTTGTATGATTCCCTTTGTACGAGGAGAGTGACCTAAACTCCCATCACCCTCTGATCCTGTCATGGTTAGATGAACAAAGGAAACACGAAAATAGGTGAAGAAATAAGATCCTACAACTAATGGGATGTAGCTACTGCAAGGCGCTCACACTCAACCTGTTACACAAGCTCTTACCAATTCTTACCTTGCTCAACAGGAGGGGACGGCAACCAACAAGTCTGCAACCGTGGGATGAAGTGTATCGGTGCCGCAACAACAGGACCTGTCAAGCTGTAGTCGGATATGTGGAGCTATAGGTGGGCTGAAGCAAGGATGAACTAGCACCACGTTAGTTACAAAAGCAAGCTGAAAAATCGTTCAACGGCGGTACTATGCTGGTCCTAGCCTAGACCGTGCTAGAGACGCGAGCCTGGACACAAATGAAGTCACGAGACACCACCGAAGAACAAAAAAGATGCACAAAGAACAGCCCCTTTTTCTTCCCCTCTTTTTCTTCTTCTTCTTTTTTTCTTCTTTTTTTTTCCTTTCTTTTTTTTTCCTTCTTTTTTTTTTCTCTTTTTTTTCTTTTTTTTTCAGGGGATCCTCAAAACTGATTATATAACCTAAAAGACTTCAAAAGAGCCACACAGCACACAAACTTTTCTCTCTCTCTCTCTCTCTCTGGAGTAAGCCGAGGCTATATGTATTCGTGAAAAGTTGTGGTTTGAGTAAGCCGAGACTACTTCTGCCTTTCTGGAGCGTTACAAAATATGCAGTACAAGTGCGAAAAGCAATGGAATTTTATAACACGGCACAATAACCAATTGGGACTAGGAAATCGATCCCTACTCGAATCACATCACCGCGTGCGATTCGGTCACAAACCAACATAGAATCTAACTCGGACTTGAACACGAATATGGACTCGGATTCCACCAACACGGAGTATGTATGGTAGCGCACGGTTGTGACTAGAACGTGACAAGAACTCGAAACTCTAAAGGACTAAAACTAAGACCAGCAACTCGACGCAACCGATGCAACCGAAAATTCAACAAGCCCTAACTAAGCAGTGCTAGCAAAGGCTCAAACGAGTTTATAGGACTGAAGGTAAACTAATCTACTATTTTTTTTGGGCTTTTCTGGACTATAGGAAAAATAAAACAGCGAAGAATTAGAAGTCTCTCACCGATAAACCTTGCTCTGATTACCAACTAATGGCGACCCGCTAGGGTTTGATTCCCGATCTTTCGATGAGAGGCGTGGATAACTCGATTGGTCGATGGAGGCGACGTTCACGGCCCGACTACAGCCTTCCAAGCTGCGCCTTAGCAACCGATACACCCCCTCCAATGGCTGTCGCGATCTTGTGGAGCGCGGCACCCGGCCACTAGGGCACTCGTCCTGCAAGCAATCGAAGAACTAGCAAGAACAAGTATGACAAGTACTGAATTTACTAGATATAAATGAAGGTTTCACACGCAATCTCAATAATGGTGGGGTTCCGAAGACAAGAAGACGGGCGGCTGATCCAGCACGCGCGCTTGCAAGCAAGTAGCGAAGGCTAAACTTGATCTAAACAAAACCCAAGCATCCTTGGCGGCGGCTAAGGGGTATAAGTACGTGGGAGGACGACCACAGGGGTGTTGGGGTCGTACTCCAACCCTAGGACGCGTCCGTAATGGACTCAACTTGATACACGGCCCATTGGACCAAAACAGGGTGACGCAGCACCATGGGCAGAAAAGGACTCTGTATTAATTTAACGATTGCGGCCGACTAGTAATAGATATGGCTATGAGGCCGGATCCGTTTGAAAGAAGACTTCATAAGCTTTCCACGAAGTACTTGAACGCCCCAATCCGAGTTCATATGCGACCGTGGTGTCCGTCACAAGTTGGTACTGTTCTGCAGTCCGAATCCAGCTTGCGCGAATCCGTTTCCCTTTCGGCCGCCTCCTTGGTTCCTAAGCAAAACAAGAGTACACGGGTCTCCATGGTCTAAACATGATGCACCTGAGCTTAGATTTGAACTCACCTGATGATTAAGTTGATGCGCACGAGCACGAGTAATAGGACCAGCAATAGGTACTTGTGTCGGAGTGGATGTATCGTTGGTGTTGGTGTCCTCATCATCTGGTCTCTACTGGTGGTGGAGGCGGCGTGCTCTGCGTTGTAGGGTGTGGTGAAGCAGCGACCAGCTCGACACCAATGAAACTCTCCTCGTCCTCAACCGGAGAAGGATCTTCCTCGACGTGACGTGCTGCCTTGATCCAGTTGACCGTGATGGACTCCGAGATCGCCGCTGCGACAGGCTCCATGCGCAGACCCTTCTCCCGCACACGAGGTCCACCTAGTCGTGTACCCATCGCTGACCACCTGGAAGTCAAGTTCCGGGAAATGCGTCGCCGCTGAGGTAAGCACTCCTGATGCGGCGTGGAAGACACCGTCAATGATGAGCCTTGACACCTCACCTGGGACCGCCTGGAGATACGCAACGAGCGACTCCACCAACGGGCGAGGCCCCAAGACATCGACGACGACTCCACGCGCTGCGTCCTGAAGCACGCTGTTGACATTTCATAACGCAGTCAGCAAGTATGGACATAGAATCCATTCTCCAGCAACGGCGCCAAAAATGTCGTGGCGTATTTCTTACGTTACAGAAGAATTCGCAAGCGCACGGAATACCGTTGTAGTATTTTACCCATGAGTATGGGGTCGTATTAATATTTTCATAGGGAATACGGCGGTTATTGGAATAGATTAGTGCGTCGATTAGTTCTAGCATGGATATTCTATTGAATAAACAGGGGTAAGATGATATATGGTAAAGAGGTAGTGTGACACACTATTTACTCAAGTTCTAACTCTATGCAAAGCTTACAGGAAGGGAGAAAGGAAGAAGAAAGCTAATCTAAGGACTTATGTACTCCTAACTAAGCATATAGTCTATACTAGGCACTGACGGAGGTAGACCCAGGTCCCTCCCTGCCGAGTGGAGACGGCTACTCGGCTGAACGACTCCGCATAAATGACCCGATGTACAGGCACTCGGCTGGACGGTGGGCAGGATCCCCCGGGGTCAGGATCTAGGTCGAACTGGATAGGCATGATCTTGTGTATCTCAACCAATCGGATTCCTTGTAACAAACCCGAGTAGATTTACCCTAACTTGTAACCCACGGCTACCCGGATATATAAGGGGGCCGTAGGGGGACCCATAGGAAATTCATCTCATTCAGCTCATACCACAAACCCTAATACAATCCCTCGAACATAGGACGTAGGGTGTTACGCTCCGTGCGGCCTGAACCTGTCTAAACCTCTGCGTCTTTGTGTTACCATCAAGTTCACGGGCTCTCTCCGATCCACCTCGCCTACAAATCTACTACTTGGGGCTACCTTTGGCAGACTTGCCGGAGTGCAAATCCGATAGTTGGCACGCCAGGTAGGGGGATCTGCAGGGTCCTCTTGGCGAACTTGATGGCATCCAACTCCGGTTCTTCTTCTCCACGCAAGTGATGCTCCAGATCCAGGCTGCTGCCGGCCACTCTATCATCTTTGGAAGCTTTCCAGAGATGTCTGCTCCCAGGAGCTCGCCGCCAAGTTCATCTATCTCCGAGACAGAAAGCCTCCAGGGTTCCAGATCCGATCTGACCCTCTCCAGCTCAGTGCTGCACCAGGTGGAGCACCTATCCATCAAGGACGAAGCCCAAAACCCCTCGAGGACGACACGTCACCAGCGCATCAACATCGACGATATCCTCGCGGGCTTGGACCAAGTCGATGCCTCCCTGGCCGAGTGCATCGGGCTCACGGAGTTGGCACTCTTTCGTCCCCGCAGCTCGGCTCCTCAGGCCCCGTTCGGTCTCCGCTACAGCTCCTCCGTTTATTTGGACCAGATCCGATCTTCGATGGAGAAGCTGCGCCTTTCTGACCTGAGTCAACCCATCGTTGACCAGATCGGATCTGACATGGTCCTAGAACCACAACCTGGCTACCAGAAGGTTCTCTTCATCCTCCCACCCAACCCTGTGAGCTCTCCAGATCGGCGAGAGATCTCTATCATTTCCTCCAACGAAACATCTGTCGAAGGAGAAGACGAGCAGGCCAAGCGCCAACGACTCCACGGCAACCAGAACTGCCAAGAATGACGCAACAACGAGGCCGTCATCGACCAAGCTGAAGAGGATCTCCACAACACCGACGGCCGCAACCCGCGGGTTCCATCCCCATGCACGCCGGCAACCTAGCGGAACCTCGATGATGACTTCGTCCTCAAGTGCGACGGCCAGAACATCTTCGCCACTCCATCTACTAACCTGGCCACCGCATTCAAGGTACTGGAGACTCTACCTCACTCACCCAAGTTCGAACGAGCCCGGACTCGTTTGCATGTTGCTGCTGCCTAGGTCCAGCGCTTGAGGAAGGTCTACTCAGCCCTACGAGCCCAATCTAGTAGCTCTCGCCACTCCACAGCCCGCCAACACGACGGCAATGAAGTCAACTAGCCAGATCTCTGCTCCAACCTCTGCAACCGCGATGTTCGACCCGTCATCAACAAGCGACACCGCGAGTGCGACGAGGCTGAGCGGGAGCGCCGCCGACAGTACGATGAGGAATACGGTCCACCCGGTACTAACCGTGGAGGTCAGGCTCGCCACGGCAACGCCGACTAACGTCCATATCGACCCCAGCAGGCTTCGATCAACCTCGATGATGATGTCACCGGGGACCTGGACGGCTTCTCCGCCTTCTTCAACCGACTCTGCAGAGTCTCGTGGCCCTCTACATTCAAGCTAGTCGGCATCGACAAGTTCGACGACGACTTTGACCCCAAGACGTGGCTGCCGGCCTACAACAACGCCGTCCTCGGGCAGCGAGCGGCAACAACGACATCATGGCGGCCTACTTCCCAGTTATGATGAGTCGCCAGGCCCTCAACTGGCTCGAGGGACTCCGTCCCGGCTCCATCAACAGCTGGTAGGACCTCTGCACCGCCTTCATCAACCACTTCTAGGCTTCATGCCTGGGTCCCAAAACTAGACGAGATCTAGGCAGCGTCACTCAGCAACCTAGCGAGTCCCTGTGCGATTACACTAAAGTTACTTCACCAACCGTAACATGGTTACGGATGTTCTTCCACCAAGGGCTGCACAACATCGAGTTCTGGCGCAAGATGTTCGATAGCAACCCCAAAACCGTCTCCGAGATGATGGTCGTTGTCAACAAGCATGCCGACATGGAGGACGCGGAGAAGGCGCACCATCACCACAAGGACTGGCGTCACTCCGACGATCGGCCTAAGCAGCGACACGACGATCGCCAACGACCTGACGGTCGACCGCCTCGCTACAACTCCGGCAAGCACAACGACCGACCCAAGTCGTCAAAACAGCAGGAGCGCAAGCGCGGCCCGATAACGTCGTCGTAGTCGCAGATCGACCTTGATAGCGCACCTCCCTTAACCATGAGGAGCTGGATCGACTCCTTGACGGCAAGCGCCCCTGGCACAAGGACTCCAACCACACAGCGCGGGAGTGTCATGCACTCCGCAATAGTGTGGCCTAGGATGACCCCAAGCGTCCTCACTATGACGACCGTGACAAGCCCGGCAGCTCCGAAACCTCCAGGGGTCGAGGACGCCGGAACAACTCACCCAGGCGAGACCGGGACAACCAAGGCGACAAGTCCCCAGTGGACTGTGACACCCCAGGTGTCTAAAAAGATGAAGCACGACCTACACAATGAAAAACTCACCTTTCAGGCATATATCAATGTATATGTGTATATATGCATATACATGTGAACCTTTGCAAGCACACCTTATAACTTTTAAGGATCATCACAAATGACCCTAAAATTTTCATAGCAACAAAAGCCTAGTTGAACTCTAGGGCTAAAAATACAAAAAAATCCACATGAAATGACATGTCCTTTTAATACTAGTTTTTGGACTTTCAAAATAACTTTTTATACATTGCTCAATTGAAAATCTGGCCAACAGGAAAGTTGTAGGACATTTAATTTGAACAACTTTCATGTTCGCAGGTTTGTAATTTGACCTTGGGAAGGAGGAGAAATTCTTGTTTTTACCACCAGGCCCCTGATGTTTTCTCTATTTCTATTTCAACCCCTCTTCCACTGCTTCTCCCTCCTCCCCACCCTATCCCATCGCCGGCAGGCAAGCTGGCCGGCGTTCCACGCTGCCAGCCCGGCCAAGTGGACCCGCCAGCCCTTGAGGATCCTTTTGCGGCCCGACAAGATCTTCCTCTCACCTCCTGAATTGGCCACGCGGTGGCTGTTACCTGCCCGCACGCCAAGCTGACGCCGGCGGCCGGCCAAACCGCCTGGCCTCACCCCCGGTTTTGCTTTGGTCGCGCCCTTCCCCGGCAGCACGCATTCCATCTTGCACTCCCCCTCGCCGGCCTATAAAAGGGGCAACAGAGCCCCCCCTGAACCCGCACCCCTCCGCCCCGTTCCTCCACGCCGGCGAGCTTCGGCCGCCCGTGGGAACCCCCTCCCCAGCCCCACATTGCCTGAACCAGCCCTCTCATCACCTTCCCCGCCTCACACTGAAGCTGCACAGCCAGTCACCTAGCCCTCTCCCTCGCCGGAGCGCCGCCACCACCACCCGCAGTCGCCGCCGGCCATCCGAGAAATGTAAAATAAATTGTTTTGAACTCCTTGGACTGAGTAATACAAGGTTGTCAACTTGAGCAAGACTGTTCCATGATGTTTTCAGATCTAGAATTAAATGAAAATAAAATAGCACTTAATTGTTTCAGGAGTTCTACACATGAACTGCATGAGATTTTTTCATGGTAGTATCTATGTTAGGAGTAGACTCTTGAGTAAAATTTTCATGCTCAGAAACCATGAATAACTAGATGTTCTAAGCATAGCTTGTGGTAGGCTAGATCTAAAGGCTGCTTTTTATTCTTGATGTTACACTACTTAGTTTGAGCTGAAACTTCTATAGTACTCTGTTGATACTAGTTAGAAGCTATCTAAAAAGTTCGGACTAGTTTACCTCACTAGAACGTGCTTAATCTTTTATTCTATGTGTAATAAACAAAAATCATAACCAGTAGATCCTGTGCTATGAAAATCATGATCTTTTTTCTACTGAACCCACTAGGCTATATGTTGACGCTAGAGAAGTTTGGGAGTCAGATACTGATTAGAACTCTCTGAAAAATTCATTCATGTTTGGTATAGATGTAGTTAAACTAGAATTTTACCAACGAATTCTTGCATAGGAAAAATCTAGAAATTTTACAGTAGAATCACCAAACTATTAGCAGCACTCAGTAAAATTTTGAGCACCAGTACTGTCATAGATTGCTCTATATAAATAGATCTTGTTTCCAGTAGTAGCTTTTTAATGTATTTTTCATGACTAATCTCTAGCTAAAAGTATGTGAAACTTTTACTGTAAGTTTATTTCTGTATAAATAACTCTGCATAAAAGTTTCCAGATCAGAAACTATCTGCAACAATAGTTAGGATTAATCCATGGTTAATTCCTGTAAATTAGAACTCATCAGATGATAAAAACCCCATCTACTTAATGAAGTTAATTACTTAAATTTATACTCTATTAACAATTGCCCAGGGAAACTTAACTAAGAAGTTTCACAGCAAAAATTATGTGTTGTTGGACTGCAACTTTATCGTGAAGGAAATAATGTGATACATCACTTCAATAACTTGAAAACTTTGCATATCATATAGAATCGACTGATCTCGCCGACGGAACATACGAGCCGGTACCCACATCAGAGAACGAGCAACGTGAAGCCCAGGTGAACTTGACGGAAGTAACTGAAGACTCGAACCCGAATCCGGAAGACCCGCTGACTAACACTGCCCAAGAAGGCAAGCCCCGGTGCATGATCCAGTATTTTCGACTTATGCAATCTATGTTCCCATTTAATTGTGCATTTATGTTCATAGGAGTTGAATGGAACCATAGATGCATGATCCTAGGTACCAATGTAATGACTACTAGAACTTGAGTCCGAGTAGATGCTCTACTAATAGGTTCGGTAGAAGTCGAGTGATTTCCTGCCACATGCCGAAAATATGGTACTCGGTAAACTAAGTACTTGATTGGCCCGAGGAGTGGACTTTACTTTCACCCTACTTGAACGAAGTTCACATGCGTATACACATGCGGGTGCAGAGTGAGGCTCTGTAGTTGAGGAGGGTGACCCTGTTCCACAAGCCGGAAAGGAAGGGGAACAGTTGCTTGGGGTGACCCTTTGGTGCTCCTTGCGTGTGTGTTAGGTTTGCCTTACAAGGTTAATAAACTCGATTCGAATCGTCCGTTTCTTGCGTTATATGAGATTGCTTAATACCTTTGCCACATAGAGTAACAAGTGGAATGATGATGATGAATAAACTTGTTGGATGAATAATATTTTACCATGTTTGAGTAGAAATAGATGCTCACCTAGAATGGTTAATTTGAACTAGAATCTTGAAAGCTAAAACATGAAAATAAGAACTTAATCTTTGTTGCTTTTTAGCAAAATGAAACCTAGAGCTTTAGAGCCATGCATGTTTAGGAGTCGGCTAAGTATATACCGATAGTCGGGTAAGTCTTGCTGTGTATTAGTATACTCAGCCTTGCTTGTGGCTTTGTTTTCAGGTATGTCCTTTGAGGATATGATAGCTGGATTGACTTGGCCTTGTACCCCTGCAGCTTGGTTGGTCCATGGAATGGGATACGTCCCTGGCCAACAATGACTCTGCCGAGTGATGCCATGTATGGGGTTCATCGTGGTATCCATATCGATGATAGATGATCATATTTTATTTTCGCTGCCCTCGAACTCTGAATAAAGTCTTATGTTGAACTCAGAACTACATGTTTTATGCACTCGTTTTATGAACTCAGGTTGTAATAAATAAATATCAGACTTGTTGATTTGAAAGCTGTGGAATGTTGTAACCTCTAGACTTGTCTCCGTGCGAGCTAATTGTATGCTTTGTTTCTATCAAAATATTCAGTGGTTACATCGGGAATTACCTGACAGATTGTCAGATTACTCCGTTTGAAGTGCATGTTAGCCATTTCGTCTTTAGGGGCGATGGTTATTGCACTTGAGCCGGATTAATTTTAGGCGGTTCTACCACAGCTGGTATCAGAGCGAAAAGTGTACGCCAGAAGGTACGACAAACCTTAAAAATAAGTTTTCAAAACCTTGACTTCAAAATTCACTTTGAAAAATTTGCGTTGGATTCGTTAAGGATGTCACTAGTTCCTAAAGCCCTAGGGGAATTGTGGGAATATATTATGTGTATATAAACTAGGGTGTATGTATGTATATATATATATACACAAATAGATCTCTTGCAGGTACGATAACTCCGAGTACTTTAGACTAAGAACAAAGAGAGAGTTCGGCTAGTTATTATAGGGATTGACGTACTAAGGCCACTGAATTAATTTCATAATGCCAAAAGTTATGGCAATGGTAAAATAGTGAGGACCGAAAGGTCGTGCATGTTGTATATCATTAAAATGGAATAAAAATCGAAATATAAATTGGTAAATGTTCATCCAAAATGGTTACTCATCACTAAGGTTCATCTAGATGTCTGCTGTTTTTCTATCCAGATTAGGGAAATTGATTTATTGTCCATAACAAATGACCTTATCTGTAGGAGACCCTGTGGAGGGAAATGTTCTAAACTGGGTCTAGTTTTTACTGTTAAAAATTGAGAACTTTTGGACCAGTGTATCAAAGATCACACTAGGATTTTATGCCCTCTGTTTTTCAGTCTAGATGGAGCAGTTCTGTTACCTCAAATTTTTCGACCCCTTTAGACACATCTTTTGCACAGGAGCTTAACACGAAAATTGTTGCAAACTGTATGGAGATGCTACTGTTAAAAGTTGGTAATAATTGGTTAAGTAGATTCTTCCAGATAGACAAAACATTGGCTCTCTATTTTCTGAAATTTCAGAATAGACAGTTCAAGTAAGGATGTAGAGTTATGACCACCTTAGATTATGAATTAGCTTTCGGTTTGACTAGAAAAGTTGTGCACCATTATACTAGGCATGTCCTGGTAAAATTTGGGAATTTTTGGACCAAGGATTCAGGAGCTAGGATTAAATTACCATACTACCCAGAATCTGTTTTTAGCTTGTGTTCAGTTTTCTTGTGTCCAGTTTTCGCTATCTCACTCTTTCATCTTTTGATTCAGATGGCTGACCCAGTCCTCATGATGGTGGATGAGGAAGGGCGTGTGCACTCCAGTTGCCTTCATTGGGAGGGCTTTCCCTCCATTTTATGGAGTGTGCTTAGTGCTGCTGGTAACCCGGTCCCGCAGCACTATGTGGGGCAGGATTTAGTGGAAATGGGCATTCGTCAGTGCCGGGTGAACATGACAATTCCGCAGCATCCCCTCAACCCCGGGTGGCAAGCCATTGAGATAGAGGTTGTTGGACATCGCTTCATTGAATCATGAGAGGCAGCAGCGATGAAGGCGCTTACCACCTTTTGTGAGCAGCATCCTTTGGAGGTGATCTTGACTCCCGTTGGATTATTTCGGGCGGTCGACGAGAGCAATCCGTTGTGGCTGGACAGGGTGGCTCACCTTGGCCTACTGGCAGGCTTCAACCCCATTGACACCATCTTTGTGTCAACCCGCTACATGAACGCACTTTACCGCCTTCAGGCTCTCCAGAGCCAACGTTTGGCGCAGGTGGTCAATGCCGCTCAGTCACTACAGTGGGCGGTGAACTTGAGGGATGAGCAGATCCAGGACCTAGGTGAGGAGAACGTTGACAGGGACACCACGATTGTTCAGCTCAAGACTCAGGTGCAGCAGCGTGACACTATGATAGTGGGTCGTGATGCTTTGATTGGGAATTTGGAGGACCACATTCATGACCTCCAGGTTGAGTTAGACGACGCCCAGGACTATATCGATATGCATCATGCGCAGTAGGTTCCTCCCGAGGAGGTGGAGTTGGATGGTGAGGAGCCTGAGATGGTAGAGGGAGTCTCCGACCTTGACTATGAGATCGAGAACCTGCAGCCGGCCCGGATGGGAGACCACTCTCCCGCATGCAGCGAGTCATCGGTCAACAACCTCGACGATTTCTAGGAGATGACTTTAGGGAGCTTTTGCACATACTCCTCATAGCGTAGCCTAACTTTTGGTGGGTGATGTAATAGGCTAGCTTAGAGTTGAGTACCCCCTGCTAAAATAATATAACTTGGTAGCCTAAACTCTCTAATCATGTAGGCTTGGATGAAGAACTAGATGGATGGATGTAAATACTAGCAGTCAGTTGAAAACCAATGATGCAGTAGCGTGTACAAATTTTTATCCATGTTTCTATGCATATCTGGGCTGTGTGATGAATACCAAAGTTGTCGCAAATTATCTGATCTTGGTGCTCATAAAAATTCAGCTGCATTGCACTTTTTTGTTAAGAGTTATAGGCAATATACTATAGCTCGGCCTGCTGAAAAACTGCCAAAACAGAGAAGCAGTCATCTAATTTTTCGACCATCTTATCCATCAAGTTAGCTTTGATGTTGAATACCAAAGTAGTAGCACATGAAATTATCTAGTTGCTGGTAAAATTTGAAAGGTTTTTGACAAACAGAACGGGAGATATGAATTTTCTTTAAAACAGCAACATTCTGTCCTGAATTTGCAGAGATCAATTGAGCTCTATATTTTTCCATACTTGTTCCTCGAACTTTGGAAGTAATATGGATCTTTGATCTAACGGAAAGTCTCCCTCATTTCAGATGGTTGGAGCAACAAGAGGGAACCCGGATGGGTTTGGGGCTAGTGGCAGTAGATCGCAACGGACACTGCCACCGTCACCCCTGCCCAATCTAGCAGACGTTATGGCTGCTCAAACGGAATTGCTTCGGCAAATTGTTCAAGGACAGCAGCATCAGCAACAGCAGCGCGGTGGGCACAATGTCCACCAGCCTCAAGTTGCCGGGTATTTGGATTTCTTTGGGACACAGCCCCCTCTATTTCACAAGACGGAGGAGCCCTTGGATGCGGATGCCTAGATCCGTACTATTGAGTCCAAGTTTGCCCTACTGGCACTGCCATGTTCTGAAGGCAACAAAGTTCGTTTCGCAGCACAGCAACTTCGTGGCATAGCACGTATTTTGTGGGATAACTATTTTGCCATGCTTCCAGAAGATCATGTGGTTACTTGGGATGAATTCAAAAATGCGTTCCGAGCCCACCATATTCCAGAAGGTCTCATGGAAAGGAAGTTGAATGAATTCCTGAATCTCACCCAAGGCACTCACACTGTACTCCAATATGCCCAGGCTTTCAACAACATGGTTCCGTATACGGGAGATCATGCGGATACTGATGCCAAGAAGCATGGTCGTTTCCGCAGAGGCCTCAACACCAAGCTCAAGGAATGGTTGAACCTTGTCAAAGCCGATACTTATAATGAGCTGGTCAATATGGCCATCACTCAGGAGGATTGCATTATGGCTCATCGGGCAGAAAAGAAAAGGAAGGCACCAGCTGGACCCTCGAGTGCTCAGCCACCAAGGTATCGTTTGGTGTAGAACACAGCACCAAAAGCTCTTCAGAATGCCCCTCAGCCAGGGCATTGGGTCGTCAGGCCTCCTCAGCAGCAGGGTGTGGTAAGATCCCCGGCTCCACAGCAAGCGGTCCCAAGGCCAAATAATCAGCCACCGCTTCGCCCGAACAATACAAACCGATGCTTCAATTGTGGGAGCTCCACTCATTTTGCTCGAGATTGCCCTCAGCCCAAACAGCAAGCTCAGGGTCAAGGCTCGAATTCCAACAACCAGAACCTGGGCAAGAAACAGACCATTCATGTCAAGCGAGGGCGAATTAACTTCACCACTCTCACCGAACTTCCTGATGGTGCGCCAGTAATGATGGGTACATTTTCTATCCACCGCAAGCCCGCAGTTATATTATTTGACTCTGGTGCATCACATAGTTTTCATCAGTGCAAAATTCGGTGCAAGGGTGGGTTTGGATTTCTGTCACACCAAAGGGTCATATATGATAGCTACACCAGGTGGTAAAGTTGCATCAAATCAAATCATAAGAAATTTACCAATTAAATTGGGTAGCAAAATTATCAAAACTGACCTGATCCTCCTGGCGCTTGAAGGGATTGATATTATCTTAGGAATGGATTGGATGACTTGACATGGAGTAATCCTTGATATTTCTTCTAGAGCCATTAAAATCAGTTCACCAAACCAGGGAACTACCACTCTATACTTGCCCTCCCAAGAATGCATTAATTCTTGTGCTCTTATCAAGGCCCGTTCTAAATTAGAAGAAATTCCGATGGTACGCGAGTATGACGATGTTTTTCCGGATGACTTGCCGGGCATGCCACCAAATCGGGATGTTGAATTTGTTATCGAACTACAGCCGGGCACTGCACCCATTTCTAAACGACCTTATCGAATGCCACCCAAACAATTAGCAGAACTAAAGGTACAGCTGCAAGAATTGCTGGACAAAGGCTTTATTCGTCCTAGCGTTTCACCTTGGAGTTGCCCAGCCCTCTTTGTGAAGAAAAAGGATGATAGTTTGAGGTTGAGTGTTGACTACCGACCTCTCAATGCGGTGACCATCAAAAACAAATACCCACTTCCCCGCATTGATATTCTTTTTGATCAGTTGATTGGGGCAAAAATCTTTTCCAAGATTGATCTTCGATCTGGTTATCATCAAATCAAGATTCGACCAAGTGATATTCCAAAGACCGCTTTCTCCACCCGATATGGACTATATGAATATCTAGTCATGTCTTTTGGTCTCACAAATGCCCTAGCTTATTTCATGTATCTCATGAATTCTGTTTTTATGCCGGAGCTTGACAAGTTGTTGTGGTCTTCATTGATGACATTCTTATTTATTCCAAGAATGAGGCGGAACATGCCAATCATTTGCATATTGTTCTCCAAAGCCTCAGGGACCATCAACTATATGCTAACTTCTCAAATTGCGAATTCTGGTTGGATAGTGTAAAATTTTTGGGTCATACTATCTCTAGCAATGGCATATTAGTTGACCCCAGCAAAGTTCAAGAAGTGATGGACTAGAAACCTTGTTCATCAGATTCGTAGTTTTCTGGGTTTAGCTGGTTATTATCGTCGTTTTATTCTGGATTTCTCCAGAATAGCTAAGCCTATGATAGAACTATTGAAAAAGGGAGTAAAGTTTGTTTGGAGCGATAAATGTGAAGAAGCTTTCCACACTCTAAGGGAACATTTGACGACGGACCCAGTTTTAGCTCAACCTGATATTACCAAGCCGTTCGATGTGTATTGTGACACATCTGGCACTGGTCTGGGTTGCGTCCTTATGCAAGACAATCGAGTCATTGCCTATGCTTCGCAAGCACTTCGGCCTCATGAAAAGAATTACCCAACCCATGATCTTGAGTTAGCCGCGGTCATTCATGCTCTCAAGATTTGGAGGCATTATCTCATGGGCACCCATTGCAATATCTATACCGACCATAAGAATCTCAAATATATTTTCACTCAAGCTGACTTGAATATGAGGCAAAGATGATGGTTGGAATTCATCAAGGATTATGATCTGGAGGTACATTACCATCCAGGCAAGGCTAATATAGTGGCAGATGCACTCAGCCGCAAAGTTCACTGCAATTGCCTATCCGTAGAGTCCTACCATGAAACGCTATACCATGAAATGAGGAAATTAAATCTAGAAATTATTCCTCATGGTAGTTTGAATCACATCCCAATTGAACCAACCTTACATGATCAAATTATCATGGCACAATTACACGATGATGGTGTTAAGATCATCAAGCAAAAGCTATCATAGGGGGAGGAAAAATATAAATATTTTCGTCAGGATCACAAGGTAATTCTGTGGTTCGAGAGTCGCCTTAGGGTTTCAAAGAACCCTGCACTACGAAAGCAAATTCTTGATGAGGCACATCTTTCCAGATTCTCTATCCATCCAGGCGGTAATAAAATGTATCAAGACCTCAAGCAAAATTTCTGGTGGACTATGATGGAAAGGGAAATCGCCCAATATGTGGCAGAGTGTGACACTTGTCAGCGAATAAAAGCCAGTCATCTGAAAGTGGCTGGTACACTGCAACCTCTGCCAATACCGTCCTGGAAATGGGAAGACATTAGTATGGATTTCATTGTGGGTTTACCAATTACTTCTCAAAAGCATGATTCTATATGGGTTATCATTGATAGACTCACAAAGACAGCTCATTTCACTCCGGTACACACCACTTATACCACCAAGAGATATGCTGAAATGTATCTTGACCGTATTGTCTGTCTACACGGTGTACCCAAGACCATTATCTGATCGTGGTACTCAATTCATAGCACATTTTTGGGAACAATTGCAAGAATCTCTTGGTACCAATCTAATCCGAAGCTCAGCTTATCATCCCCAAACTGAAAGGGTCAATCAAATTCTTGAAGACATGCTTAGAGCTTGTGTCATTCATTATGACAAGAATTGGGACAAATGCTTATATTTGGCAGAGTTCTCATACAACAACAGCTATCAAGCCAATCTGAAAATGGCACCATTCGAGGCCTTGTATGGTCGCAGGTGTCAAACTCCTTTAAGCTGGTCGCAAACAGGAGAGCGCAAAATCTATGGACCAGACTTAGTAGTCTAGGAAGAAGACAAAGTGAGAGTCATCCAAACTAATCTTAAAGCTGCACAACCTCGACAGAAAAGCTACTTTGATAAAAGAAGAAAACCTTTGAAATTCAACGTGGGCGACCATGTCTATCTCCAGGTTTCGCCAACCAAAGGAGTACAACGATTTGGAGTGAAGGGAAAGTTAGCCCCTCGTTATGTTGGTCCCTATGAGATTGTTAAAGAATGTGGACCCGTGGCTTATAGATTGCGACTTCCTTCGAACTTGCAGCCATCCATAACATCTTCCATATATCTCAGCTCAAAAAGTGTGTCAGAATTCTGACCGAGATTATTGAACAACAAGACACCTTGGTAGAGTTAGATCTCTCTTATGCTGAACAACCTATTAAAATTTTAGATCAAAAGGAAAGAGGTACCCGAAGAAAAATGGTTAGAATGTATAAAATTCAAAGGAACCATCACACTGAAGAGTAAGCCACTTGGGAAACAGAAAGTTATCTCGATCAAAAATTTCCTGGATTCCTTGACTCTATCAAAGGTACTCGCACTGTCCACACTTAGTTTTCGTTACCCGAATCTCGGGTCGAGATTCTTTTTAAGGGGGGTAGGCTGTGACACCCCAGGTGTCTAAAAAGATGAAGCACGACCTACAACATGAAAATAGTACTAGAAGAGCAAAGAAAGTATAAAAAATATTATAAAAACTCACCTTCCAGGCATATATCAATGTATATGTGTATATATGCATATACATGTGAACCTTTGCAAGCACACCTTATAACTTTTAAGGATGATCACTAATGACCCTGAATTTTTAATGGCACATGTGTCATAACAATAGCAACAAAAGCCTAGTTGAGCTCTAGGGCTAAAAATACAAAAAAATCCACATGAAATGACATGTCCTTTTAATACTAGTTTTTGGACTTTCAAAATGACTTTTAATACATTGCTCAATTTAAAATCTGGCCAATAGGAAAGCTGTAGGAAATTTAATTTTGAACAACTTTTGTGTTCGCAGGTTTGTAATTTGACCTTGGGAAGGAGGAGAAATTCTTGTTTTTACCACCAGGCCCCTTATGTTTTCTCTATTTCTGTTTCAACCCCTCCTCCACTGCTTCTCCCTCCTCCCCGCCCTGTCCCATCGCCAGCAGGCTAGCTGGCCGGCGTTCCACGCCGCCAGCCTGGCCAAGTGGACCCGCTAGCCCCTGAGGATCCTTCTGCGGCCCCACAAGATCATCCTCTTGCCTCCTGAACTGGCCACGCAGCAGCTGTTATTTGCCCGCACGCCACGCCGACGCCGGCGGCCGGCCAAACCGCCTGGCCTTGCCCCCGGTTTTGCTCTGGTCGCGCCCTTCCCTGGCAGCGCGCGTTCCAACTCGCACTCCCCCTCGCTGGCCTATAAAAGGGGCAACAAAGCTCCCCCTAAACCCGCAGCCCTCCGTCCTGTTCCTCCACGCCGGCGAGCTTCGGCCACCCGTGGGAACCCTCTCCCCCACATTGCCTAAACCAGCCCTCCCATCACCTTCCCCGCCTCACACCGAAGCTGCATGAGATTTTTGTATGGTAGTATCTATGTTAGGAGTAGACTCTTGAGTAAAATTTTCATGCTCAGAAACCATGAATAACTAGATGTTCTAAGCATAGCATGTGGTAGGCTAGATCTAAAGGATGCTTTTTATTCTTGATGTTACACTACTTAGTTTGAGCTGAAACTTTTATGGTACTCTGTTGATACTAGTTAGAAGCTACTTGAAAAGTTTGGACTAGTTTACCTCACTGGAACATGCTTAATCTTTTATTCTATGTGTAATAAACTAAAATCATAACCAGTAGATCCTGTGCTATGAAAATCATGATCTTTTTGCTACTAAACCTACTAGGGTATATGTTGATGCTACAGAAGTTTGGGAGTTAGATACTGAGTAGAACTCTCTGAAAAATTCATTCATGTTTGGTATAGATCTAGTTAATCTAGAATTTTACCATCGGATTATTGCATAGGAAATTTTACAGCACACTCACCACAGTATTAGCAGCACTCAATAAAATTTTGAGCACCAGTACTGTCATAGATTGCTCTGTATAAATAGATCTTGTTTCCAACAGTAGCTTTTTAATGTATTTTTCATGACTAATGTGCGAGCTAAAAGTATGTGAAACTTTTACTCTAAGTTTGTTTCTGTGTAAATAACTCTGCATAAAAGTTTCCAAATCAGAAACTATATGCAACAACAGTTAGGATTAATCCATGGTTAATTCCTGTAAATTAGAACTCATCATATGATAAAAACCCCAGCTACTTAATGAAGTTAATTACTTAAATTTATACTCTATTAACGATTGCCCAAGAAAACTTAACTAAAAAGTTTCACAACAAAAATTATGTTTTGTTGGACTGCAACTTTATCGTGAAGGAAATAATGTGATACATCACTTCAATAACTTGAAAACTTTGCATATCATATAGAATCAAGTTATCTCGCTGACGGAACATACGAGCTGATACCCACATCGGAGAACGAGCAACGTGAAGCCCAGGTGAACTTGACGGAAGTAACTAAAGACCCAAACCCGAATTCGAAAGACCCACTTACTAACACTGCCCAAGAAGGCAAGCCCCGGTGCATGATCCCAGTATTTTTGACTTATGCAATCTATGTTCCTATTTAATTGTGCATTTAAGTTCATAGGAGTTGAATGGAACCATAGATGCATTATCCTAGGTACCTATGTAATGACTACTAGAACTTGAGTGCGAGTAGATGCTCTGCTAATAGGTTTGGTAGAAGTCGAGTGATTTCCTGTCACTCGTGAGAATCATAGGAGTTGAATTTTTTACTACACACTACAACTATAAGGTCAACGGGCGGGGCTGGGTGTGATATGTTGGTGGTTGATGCCCTGTCTATTTAGTAAAGAATGCTAAGGCCGCGGTGTGTGGTAGTGGTGGTTAAGCGTTTGAACGTACTAGCCATATGCCGAATATGTGGTACTCGGTAAACTAAGTACCTAATTGGCCCGGGGAGTGGACTTTACTTTCACCCTACTTGAATGAAGTTCAGATGCGTCTACAGATGCGGGTGCAGAGCGAGGCTCTGTAGTCGAGGAGGGTGACCCTGTTCCACAAGCCGAAAAGAAGGGGAACAGTTGCTTGTGGTGACCCTTTGGTGCTCCTTGCGTGCGTGTTAGGTTCGCCTTGCAAGGTTAATAAACTCGATTCGAATCGTCCGTTTCTTTCGGTTTATGAGACTACTTAATACCTTTGCCACATAGAGTAACAAGTGGAATGATGATGATGAATAAACTTGTTGGATGAATAAGGTTCTACCATGTTTGAGTAGAAATAGATGCTCACGTAGAATGGTTAATTTTAACTAGAATCTTGAAAGCTAAAACATGAAAATAAGTACTTACTCTTTGTTGCTTTTTAGCAAAATGAAACCTAGAGCTTTAGAGCCATGCATGTTTAGGAGCAACTAAGTATATACCAATAGTCGGGTAAGTTTTGCTGAGTATTAGTATACTCAGCCTTGCTTGTGGCTTTGTTTTCAGGTATGTCCTTTGAGGATATGATAGCCGGATTGACTTTGCCTTGTATTCTGCCGCCTGGTTGGTCCGTGGATTGGGATACGTCCCCGTCCAACAATGACTATGCCGAGTGATGCCACGTACGGGCTTCATTGTGGTATCCATATCGATGATAGATGATCGTGTTTTATTTCTGCTGCCCTCGAACTCTGAATAAAGTCTTATGTTGAACTCAGAACTACCTGTTTTACGCACTCGTTTTATGAACTCGGGTTGTAATAAATAAATATCAGACTTGTTGATGTGAAAGATGTGGAATGTCGTAACCTCTGGACTTGCCTCCGTGCGAGCTATGTGTATGCTTTGTTTCGATCAAAATATTTAGTGGTTACATTGGGAATTACCCGACAAATTGTCAGATTACTCCGTTTGAAGTGCATGTTAGCCGTTTTGTCTTTAGGGGCGATGGTTAGTGCACTTGAGCCGGATTAATTTTAGGCGGTTCTGCCACACAGACTTCCAGGAGGAAAACCGGGCGGTCAACTTCATCTATGGTGGGGGCCCCAAGGTGCCGACGTCGCCTCAAGCTTGATCAGCGCGAGGTCAACTCTGTGTTCCAACACCCGGTCGAACCCTTGTGCTGGTCTGAGGTCGCAATCACCTTTGATCGGCGCGACCACTGGATACACCTACCCAACCCTGACTCCTAACCACTCGTGGTCAGCCCGGTGGTTAGCCAGGTGCATCTCTCCAAGGTGCTCATCGATGGACGCAGCGGCCTCAACATCGTCTTCTCCAAGACGCTGGAGAGCATGGGGTACGACATAACCTCCTTGGTCCCAACCCAGGAGGCCTTCTACGGCATCATCCCCAGCTCAGGCTCGACTCCTGTCGGCCAAGTCACTCTCCCAATCACCATCGGCACCCGGGAGAACTACAGGATGGAGCACATCCACTTCGAGGTGGCTTCCTTCGAGACGTCGTACCATGGCATCCTGGGGAGGCCCGCCCTCGCCAGGTTCATGGCCATTCCACACCACACGTATCTTGTCCTCAAGATGCCTGCTACCAACGGTGTGCTCTCCATCTACGGTGACCTGCAAACCTCCCACTCCTGTGAGACCGAGAGCATAAACATCTCGAAGGACCAAGAACGCCGTCATGATTGCCGAGTCGACAGAGGTGATGCCTCCAGAGGACATCCCCATCCCAACAAACGATTCGGTAACCGAGTCACAGCTGCAGCTCGGCTGCACGACAAAGACCATCCTCCTTAGGGAGAACGACCCAGATAAGATCGCCCTCATCGGGGCGGACCTCAACAAGGCATAGAAAGATGCGCTCACCTCCTTCCTCCGCGCCGATTGGGTCATCTTCGCATGGAAGCCCTCTGACATGCTAGGCGTTCCGAGGGAGGAGGCTGAGCACTCCTTAGATCTCGACGAAAAGGCGCGACCCATCAAGCAGCGACTCCGACACTTCGCTCAAGATCGGAAGGAGGCTGTTAGGGAAGAAGTTACTCAGCTCTTAGCCGCAGGATTCATTCATGAAGTCACACACCCCGAGTGGCTGGCAAACCCAGTCTTTGTAAAAAAGCAAAATGGTGAATGGAGAATGTGTGTTGACTATACAGATCTCAACAAGCATTGCTCCAAGGATCCCTTCCCTCTTCCTCGCCTCAACCAGGTCGTTGACTCTACGGCCGGGTGCGTCCTCCTCTCATTCCTTGATTGCTACTCCGGGTACCATCAGATTGCCCTCAAGGAGTCGGATCAAGAGAAGACCTCATTCATCACACCCTTCGGGGCATACTGCTACAACACCATGACATTTGGCCTCAAAAACGCGGGTGCTACGTATCAGAAAGCCATCCAGAGATGCCTGCAGTGGCAGATCGGCCGCAACGTCAAAGCATACGTCAACAACATAGTGGTTAAAACTAGGTCCTACGATCAGTTCATAGCAGATCTAGTCGAAACATTTGAAAATCTCAGGAAATTCAAATGGAAGCTGAACCCATGCAAGTGTGTTTTCGGGGTCCCGTTAGGAAAGTTACTCGGCTTCATAGTCAGTAACCGAGGTAACGAAGCCAACCCCACCAAGGTCAATGCCATCAGGAGAATGAAACCCCTCGGTGCAAGAAGGATGTGATGAAACTGACCGGGTGCATGGTGGCCCTGAGTCGATTCATCAGTCGACTCGGCGACAAGGGACTCCTCTTCTTCAAGCTACTTCGCAAAGCAAACAAGTTCGTATGGAACGACGACACTACTAGAGCCTTCCAGGAGCTCAAGGAATTTCTTACTAACCCACCGGTCCTCACGGCTCCAGAGCCCGATGAGGAGCTCCTCCTCCACATAGCGGCAACCACTCATGTGGTGAGTACCATCCTATTCGTTGAGCGAGACGAGCCAGGTCACATTTACAAGGTGCAGCAACCCGTTTACTTCGTCAGCGAGGTACTCGGCGAGTCCAAGGTGCGCTACCCTCAGGTCCAGAAGCTTTTGTACGCGGTCCTCATCACGTCCAGGAAGCTGCGGCATTACTTCCAAGCACACAACATTAGAGTCATTTCCTCATTCCCACTCGGCGATATTGATGAGGACATCAACACCAACGATACATCCACTCCGACACAAGTACCTATTGCTGGTCCTATTACTCGTGCTCGTGCGCATCAACTTAATCATCAGGTGAGTTCAAATCTAAGCTCATGTACATTATGTTTAGACCATGGAGACCCGTGTACTCTTGTTTTGCTTAGGAACCAAGGAGGCGACCGAAACGGAAACGGATTCGCGCAGGCTGGATTCGGACTGCAGAACAGTACCAACTTGTGACGGACACCACGGTCGCATATGAACTCGGATTGGGGCGTTCAAGTACTTCGTGGAAAGCTTATGAAGTCTTGTTTCAAACGGATCCAGCTTAATATCCATATCTATTACGAGTCGACCGCAATCGTAAAATTAATACAGAGTCCTTTTCTGCACATGGTGCTGCGTCATCCTGTTTTGGCCCAATGGGCCGTGTATCAAGTTGAGTCCATTACGGACGCGTCCTAGGGTTGGAGTACGACCCCAACACTCCTGTGGTCGTCCTCTCACGTACTTATACCCCTTAGCCACCACCAAGGATGTTTGGGTTTTGTTTAGATCAAGTTTAGCCTTCGCTACTTGCTTGCAAGCGCGCGTGCTGGATCAGCCGCCCATGGCCCAGTTGTAGTCGGGCGGCGACCGTGTGAGCCTCTGAATAATCCCACCTTGCTTAGCTTGGGAGGAGGAAGCCACCTTAAAAGGGAGAGCCACCCTTCCCCTATTGGACTAGTCTTTTAGGGAGATTGGGCCTTTCCCCGAGTGGGTGTGCCTAAGAACTGTTGGGGTCCGGGCAACCTTAATTTATTGGGCCTCGGCCAACCCCACCTGTGCCGGATGCATCATTTGGTATCAGAGCAAGGTTTATCGGTGAGAGACTTCTAATTCTTCGCTGTTTTGTTTTTCCTATAGTCCAGAAAAGCCAAAAAAAATAGTAGATTAGTTTACCTTCAGTCCTATAAACTCGTTTGAGCCTTTGCTAGCACTGCTTAGCTAGGGCTTGTTGAATTTTCGGTTGCATCGGTCGCGTCGAGTTGTTGGTCTTAGTTTTAGTCCTTTAGAGTTTCGAGTTCTTGTCACGTTCTAGTCACAACCGTGCGCTACCATACATACTCCGTTACTCCGTTACTCCGTTACCCCTGAAAAAAAAGAAAAAAAAGAAAATAAAAAAGGAAAAAGAAAGGAAAAAAAAGAAAAGAAAAAAGAAAAAAAAAGAAGGGAAAAAAAGAAAGGAAAAAAAAGAAAAAAAAGAAGAAGAAGAAAAAGAAGGGAAGAAAAAGGGGCTGTTCTTTGTGCATCTTTTTTGTTCTTCGGTGGTGTCTCGTGACTTTATTTGTGTCCAGGCTCGCGTCTCTAGCACGGTCTAGGTTAGGACCAGCATAGTACCGTCGTTGAACGATTTTTCAGCTTATTTTTGTAACTAACGTGGTGCTAGTTCATCCTTGCTTCAGCCCACCTATAGTTCCACATATCCGACTACAGCTTGACAGGTCCTGTTGTTGCGGCACCGATACACTTCATCCCACGGTTGCAGACTTGTTGGTTGCCGTCCCCTCCTGTTGAGCAAGGTAAGAATTGGTAAGAGCTTGTGTAACAGGTTGAGTGTGAGCGCCTTGCAGTAGCTACATCCCATTAGTTGTAGGATCTTATTTCTTCACCTATTTTCGTGTTTCCTTTGTTCATCTAACCATGACAGGATCAGAGGGTGATGGGAGTTTAAGTCACTCTCCTCGTACAAAGGGAATCATACAATATTTTGAAAATAAGATGAGGAGGCATGTAGATGGGCTTGCTGAAGATATGCTGGTGTCAAATGATAAGATTGGGCAGTTGGAGGCCACGCAGCTTGCCACCAACACCAAGCTTACAAGGCTGGAGACGTCGGTCGCTCATATTGACCAAAGCCTTGCTGCTCTTTTGAGGCGTTTTGACGAGATGCATGCCAGAACTGCAAATGGGCATGAGGGAGAAAACAAGAAGGATGAGCGTGTCGAGGATAATTGGGATGATTATGTCGCTGATACTGAACTAGATGACCAAGATGCTCCTAGTCGCCGACGACTGCGAACTAATCGGAGAGGTATGGGTGGACATCGACGACGTGAGGTACATAATAATGATGATGCTTTCAGTAAAATAAAATTTAAGATACCTTCTTTCGATGGAAAATACGATCCTGATGCATACATTACTTGGGAAATTGCTGTTGATCAAAAGTTTGCATGTCATGAATTTCCTGAGAATACACGTGTTAGGGCTGCTACTAGTGAATTTACTGATTTTGCCTCTGTTTGGTGGATAGAACATGCTAAGAAAAATCCTAATAATATTCCACAAACCTGGGATGCCTTGAAACGGGTCATGCGGGCTAGATTTGTTCCTTCTTACTATGCGCGTGATCTGTTACATAGATTGCAACAATTGAGACAGGGTAATAAAAGTGTAGAAGAATACTATCAGAAATTACAAATGGGTGTGTTGCGTTGTAATTTAGTGGAGGATGAGGAACCTGCTATGGCTAGATTTTTAGGAGGTTTGAATCGAGAAATTCAGGACATTCTTGCTTATAAAGATTATACTAACGTAACCCGTTTGTTCCATCTTGCTTGTAAAGCTGAAAGGGAAGTGCTGGGACGACATGCTAGTACAAGAACTAATATTTCTGCAGGAAAACCTTCATCATGGCAGCCGCGCACATCTACCTCATTGACCGGATGAGCTCCTGCACCTTCTACATTCCCGAGTCGGTCGACAATACCCGCTCCATCCAACGATTAGACACGTGCTCCCCTGACAAATTCAGCAACCACGACTGTCCAGAAACCAGCCACGAGTGCATCTTCGGTTGCCTCCACGGGAAGGACAAGAGATATTCAGTGCCATCGATGCAAGGGCTTTGGCCACGTGCAACGTGACTGCCCTAACAAGCGCGTTTTGGTGGTCAAAGGAGATGGTGGGTATTCCTCTACTAGTGATTTTGATGAAGATACACTTGCTTTGCTTGCTGCTGACCACGCAGGTACTAAGGAACAACCAGAAGAGCAGATTGGTGCAGAGGATGCAGATCATTATGAGAGCCTCATTGTGCAGCGTGTACTTAGTGCACAAATGGAAAAGGCGAAGCAAAATCAACGGCATACACTGTTCCAAACAAAGTGTGTTATTAAAGAGCGTTCATGCCGTTTGATAATTGATGGAGGTAGCTGCAACAACTTGGCTAGCAGCGATATGGTCGAGAAGCTTGCACTTACAACAAAACCGCACCCACATCCATATCACATTCGGTGGCTCAACAATAGTGGTAAGGTCAAGGTAACGAGATTGGTACGAATTAATTTCGCTATTGGTTCATATCATGATGTTGTTGAATGCGATGTTGTGCCTATGGAAGCTTGTCATATTCTGCTAGGTAGACCATGGCAATTTGATACCGATACCATGCATCATGGTAGATCAAATCAATATTCTCTTATACATCATGATAAGAAAATCGTTTTGCTTCCTATGTCACCTGAATCTATTGTGCGTGATGATGTTGCTAAAGCTAAGAGAACTAAAGCTGAGATCGATAAGAATGCCAAATCTGTTAGTAGCAGGGAAGATGAGATAAGATTGAAGGGACATTGCTTGCTTGCTACTAAGTCTGATATTAATGAATTGATTGCTTCCACTTCTGTTGCCTATGCTTTGGTGTGCAAGAATGCTTTGATTTCAGTTCACGATATGCAGCATTCTTTGCCCCCGGCTGTTGCTAACCTTTTGCAGGAGTATTCTGATGTGTTCCCAAGTGAGATACCAGCGGGGCTGCCACCAATACGAGGGATTGAGCACCAAATTGACCTTATTCCTGGTGCATCATTGCCAAACCGTGCGCCATACAGAACAAATCCGGAAGAAACTAAGGAAATTCAGCGAGAAGTGCAAGAACTACTCGACAAAGGTTATGTGCGTGAGTCTCTTAGCCCTTGTGCTGTTCCGGTTATTTTAGTGCATAAAAAGGATGGAACATGGCGTATGTGTGTTGATTGTAGGTCTATTAATAATATCACAATTCGATATCGACACCCTATCCCTCGTTTGGATGATATGCTTGATGAATTGAGTGGTGCTATTTTGTTTTCCAAAGTTGATTTGCGTAGTGGGTACCACCAGGTTCGTATGAAATTGGGAGATGAATGGAAAACTGCTTTCAAAACTAAGTTCGGGTTATATGAGTGGTTAGTCATGCCTTTTGGGTTAACTAATGCACCGAGTACTTTCATGAGATTAATGAACGAGGTTCTGCGTGCTTTCATTGGGAAATTTGTTGTTGTCTACTTTGATGATATATTGATTTACAGCAAATCTTTCGATGAACATCTTGATCACTTACGTGCTGTTTTTAATGCTTTACGAGATGCACGTTTATTTGGTAACCTTGAGAAGTGCACCTTTTGCACCGATCGAGTGTCTTTTCTTGGCTATGTCGTGACTCCATAGGGAATCGAAGTTGATCAAGCCAAGGTGGAAGCTATACAGGGATGACCTATACCGAAGACTATCACGCAAGTGCGGAGTTTCCTAGGACTTGCTGGTTTCTATCGTCGTTTTGTGAAGGACTTCAGCACCATTGCCGCGCCTTTGAATGAGCTTACAAAGAAGGGAGTGCCTTTTAGTTGGGGTAAAACACAAGAGAACTCCTTCAACACGCTGAAAGATAAGTTGACACATGCACCTCTCCTCCAACTCCCTGATTTTAATAAAACCTTTGAGCTTGAATGTGATGCTAGTGGCATTGGTTTGGGTGGTGTTTTGTTACAAGAAGGCAAACCTGCTGCTTATTTCAGTGAAAAATTGAGCGGGCCTGTTCTGAATTATTCTACTTATGATAAGGAATTGTATGCTCTTGTTCGCACATTAGAAACATGGCAGCATTATCTATGGCCCAAAGAGTTTGTTATTCATTCAGATCATGAATCTTTAAAACATATTCGTAGTCAAGGAAAATTGAACCGTAGACATGCTAAGTGGGTTGAATTTATTGAATCTTTTCCTTATATTATTAAGCACAAGAAAGGGAAAGAGAATATAATTGCTGATGCATTGTCTAGGAGATACACCTTGTTGAACCAACTTGATTACAAAATATTTGGATTGGAAACGATTAAAGATCAATATGTTAATGATGCTAATTTTAAAGATGTGTTGCTGCATTGTAAAGAGGGGAAGGGATGGAACAAATTCATCGTTAGTGATGGGTTTGTCTTTAGAGCTAACAAGCTATGCATTCCAGCTAGCTTCGTTCGCTTGTTATTGTTGCAGGAAGCGCATCGAGGTGGCTTAATGGGGCATTTTGGAGCAAAGAAAACGGAAGATATACTTTCTGGTCATTTCTTTTGGCCAAAGATGAGAAGAGATGTGGAGAGATTTGTTGCTCACTGCACGACATGTCAAAAGGCTAAATCACGATTGAATCCACACGGTTTGTATTTGCCTCTACCTGTTCCTAGTGCTCCTTGGGAAGATATTTCTATGGATTTTGTGTTAGGATTGCCTAGGACTAGGAAGGGACGTGATAGTGTGTTTGTGGTTGTTGATAGATTTTCTAAGATGGCCCATTTCATACCATGTCATAAAACTGATGATGCTTCTCACATTGCTGATTTGTTCTTTCGGGAAATTATTCGTTTGCATGGTGTGCCCAACACAATTGTTTTTGATCGTGATGCTAAATTTCTTAGTTATTTTTGGAAGACTTTATGGGCTAAATTGGGAACTAAATTGTTGTTTTCTACTACATGGCATCCGCAAACTGATGGTCAAACTGAAGTGGTTAATAGGACTTTGTCTACTATGTTAAGGGCTGTTTTAAAGAAGAACATTAAGATGTGGGAAGATTGTTTGCCTCATATTGAATTCGCTTATAATCGATCGCTGCATTCTACTATAAAGATGTGCCCATTTCAGATTGTATATGGTTTCTTGCCTCGTGCTCCTATTGATTTAATGCCTTTGCCATTTTCTGAAAAAACGAATTTTGATGCTACTAAGCGTGCCGAATTGATGTTAAAACTGCATGAAACAACTAAAGAAAACATAGAGCGCATGAATGCTAAATACAAGATTGCTGGTGATAAAGGTAGGAAGGAACTAAAGTTTGAACCTGGAGATTTAGTTTGGCTGCATTTGAGAAAGGAAAGGTTTCCTGAATTGAGAAAATCTAAATTGCTACCTCGGGCTGATGGACCATTTAAAGTGTTAGAGAAAGTCAATGATAATGCATATAAGCTCGATCTGCGTGCAGATTTTGGTGTTAGTCCCACATTTAACATTGCAGATTTGAAGCCATATTTGGGAGAGGAAGATGAGCTTGAGTCGAGGACGACTCAAATGCAAGAAGGGGAGGATGATGAGGACATCAACACCAACGATACATCCACTCCGACACAAGTACCTATTGCTGGTCCTATTACTCGTGCTCGTGCGCATCAACTTAATCATCAGGTGAGTTCAAATCTAAGCTCATGTACATTATGTTTAGACCATGGAGACCCGTGTACTCTTGTTTTGCTTAGGAACCAAGGAGGCGACCGAAACGGAAACGGATTCGTACTGCAGAACAGTACCAACTTGTGACGGACACCATGGTCGCATATGAACTCGGATTGGGGCGTTCAAGTACTTCGTGGAAAGCTTATGAAGTCTTCTTTCAAACGGATCTGGCCTCATATCCATATCTATTACGAGTCGACCGCAATCATAAAATTAATATAGAGTCCTTTTCTGCACATGGTGCTGCGTCACCCTGTTTTGGCCCAATGGGCCGTGTATCAAGTTGAGTCCATTACGGACGCGTCCTAGGGTTGGAGTACAACCCCAGCACCCCTGTTGTCGTCCTCCCACGTACTTATACTCCTTAGCCGCCACCAAGGATGCTTGAGTTTTGTTTAGATCAAGTTTAGCCTTCGCTACTTGCTTGCAAGCGCGCGTGCTGGATCAGCCGCCCGTCTTCTTGTCTTCGGAATCCCACCATTATTGAGATTACGTGTGAAACCTTCATTTACATCTAGTAAATTCAGTACTTGTCATACTTGTTCTTGCTAGTTCTTCGATTGCTTGCAGGACGAGTGCCCTAGTGGCCGGGTGCCGCGCTCCACAAGATCGCGACAGCCATTGGAGGGGGTGTATCGGTTGCTAAGGCGCAGCTTGGAAGGCTGTAGTCGGGCCGTGAACGTCGCCTCCATCAACCAATCGAGTTATCCACGCCTCTCATCGAAAGATCGGGAATCAAACCCTATCGGGTCGCCATTAGACATCCTACACAACCGCGATGCCAACGGCCGAGTCGTCAAGTGGTCCGTCGAGCTAGGTGCGCTCAACCTGCAGTTCTCCCCTCGATCCATGATCAAGTCTCAAGCCCTGGCTAACTTCGTGGCCGAGTGGACAGAGATATAAGACCCACCACTCGAGGAACAACCTGAGCACTAGAAGATGTACTTTGACGGTGCCCTCAACCTCGACGGAGCCGGCGCTGGAGTTCTACTCATGTCCCCGAAAGGCGAACAACTCAAGTACGTCCTCCAGTTACTTTTCAAAGGAACTAACAATGCTGCTGAGTATGAAGCCCTTATCCACGGTCTCTGAATCACCACTTCGCTCGGCATCAAGTGCCTCCTCGCCTACGACGACTCCAAAGTCGTTATCCAGCAAGTCAACAAAGACTGGGACTATACAAAGGAGAAGATGGACTCCTACTACAAGGAGATACGAAAGTTAGAAGCTAGCTTCTACGGGTTGGAGTTCCACCACGTCATCAGAGACTACAACGTCGCGGCCGATGTCCTCTCCAAGCTCAGCTCCAGTCGTGGCCTTGTACCGGCCGGAGTCTTCATCCAAGCCCTGAGACGACCCACGGTCGAGGTCGAGGAACCAACCCCCACCAAGCCAGACTTGGTGCCTGCTCAGGGCCAAGAGGTGTTGGAGATCGACTCCGACTAGCGCTCTCCCATCATCGACTTCCTCGTAAATAACAAGTCCTCCCCCGACAGATAAAAACATGAGAAGCTCTCATGACGAACTGCCAGCTACATGGTCATTGGCACCGACTTATTCAAGCACTCGGCCTCCTTAGGGACTCTGTCCAAGTGCATCTCTTAGAGCGAAGGAGTTGCTCTACTCCACGACATCCACTCGAGCATCTGCGGCAACCACGTAGGCGCCTCTACTATGGTGGGCAAGGCATTCAAGTCTGGCTTCTACTGGGCTACGGCACTCGCTGATGCCCACGACATCGTTAAAAGGTGCCCAGGGTGCCAATTCTTTGCCAAGCAGCAGCACGTTCTGGCTCAGGCCCTGCGAACGATTCCTCCTTCCTAGCCCTTCGCCTGCTGGGGGCTTGATTCGGTCGGACCTCTCATAGGTGGCTACGACCACATATTTGTGGCCATCGACAAGTTTACCAAGTGGATTGAAGTCAAACCAGTCGCGGTGACCACGACACTCAAGGCGGTTGAATTCATCCAGGAAATCTCCCACATGTTCGGTGTGCCCAACAGGATCATCACTGACCTGGGCACATCGTTCACCGGAAGCGCATTCTGGGACCACTGTCTTGAAAATTGCATCGACGTCTACTATGCCTCCGTGGCTCACCCAAGGTGCAACGGCCAGGTGGAACGCGCCAACGGTATGATCCTCCAGGGGCTCAAGGCGCGCATCTTCGACCCACTCTTGAAGTTCGGTCCCATGTGGATCCAAGAACTACCACAGGTCGTTTCGGGCCTACACACCCAAAAGAGCCGGGCCACCGGCTACTCTCCCTTCTTCCTAGTGTATGGCTCGGAGGCCGTCCTCCCGAGTGATGTAACCTTTGGTGCCCCGCGCATCCAAAACTACGAGAAAGGTGAAGATGAAATGACTTGGCACCCCGACATCGACCTAGTCTAGGAACATCGCGTCTCAGCTGCCTTGCAGCACGCATGTTACGAATAGCAGCTCAGGCGCTATCACGACCAAAATGTGCAAGAGTGAGATTTTAACATAGGTGACATGGTCCTGCGTCGCATCCAGTCTACTACTGGCGCACACAAGTTGTCTTCCCCATGGGAAGGTCCCATCATCGTCAGCGCAGTCGTCGCCCTGGCACCTATCGCCTGCAGAGAGAAGATGGCACAAACTTAGGCAATCCATGGAACATCGAACACCTTCAACGCTTCTACCCTTGAGAGGAGCTTGCAGCTATGTATCCCAACCTTTCTAAATAATAATAAGAGCATTTCATTGCTTTTTTGTCTTTCTGTATACTACTTCTTCTTCGCGACTGAAAAATGACCTGGTATAGCCCCTTTTGACTCATCCATCACGCTCGGGAGCTGCGACTCGGCCATGCCAACTCGCACCAGTATCGTTCACGTCAAAAACTAACCTAGCTGTGTGGTGAACTGATCGCAACCTGGTGCGTCCTGGAACCACTCTGTGTCACCTACGCCTATCACGTGCCTGATGACCAGCTCTCTATAGAAAGGGCAAAGGCACATCGCAGGGATGGCATCCTAACCACTTGGCTAAATCAGAAAACTACTCGGCTACGGAACTTAACGAAAGCAACACTTAATTACATGCAGAATAAACATTGTTTTTAGCCAACACTTAGCCCCATAATGTTTATGCCTTACTAACAACTTCTTACATGTTCATTTGGCCCATGATACGCTCGGCGAGGGGACCAACAGCGGCGAGGTGCACGTCCCACTCGGCGTTGGTTCAGTCCTCTGCAACACCCTCACCCACGGGATCCAGGTCCGCCTTAGGGTTGTGGGACTTCACGAGGGCCATCGCGAACTACACTGAGTCCTTAGCCGTCTTCCTGATGAAGGCCTTGAGGCGCTCCCGCGCATTGTCCAAGCGCTGTGCCACTTCCTCCACCAGGGCGACCCCCTCCGGCTCAAATGCGACCAGTATGGCATCGATCTTGGCCATCAGCTGGTCGAGGTCCGCCCGGGCGTTGGCCAAATGGGACTCCATCTCTACAAAAGATACCCGTATCAGTACGAGCGACTCAGCAGAACAGGTAATCTTCTAGAAACAAGAGCAGTTACCTTGGCAGCGCTGCTTCTCCAGCCGAAGTTTCTGCTCCGTGAGAGACTCCCGGCCTTCAGCGCCCTCCCGCAACTAGTGTAGCTCCTCGTTCGCCACCACGATGATCTTGAGCTCCCGGGCCATCGTCTTGTTGGCCTCCTTCAGCTCTGCACAGCCCCAGGCGTCAGCCCCTTGCGGCAACTCGGTAGCCAGACATGAAGACGACTAAAAAGCCAAACCTTTCAGCTTCGCCGACTGCTTCTTCGAGGCCTCAGAGTGGTGACGCTTCAGCACCTGCAGCTCCTCCTCCAGCTGGCGGACTCGGCCCGCCGACCCGCCTCCCGCCTCCCGCCTCGAGCTGACTGGCAGCTCGCTAACTCAGGTCGGCCAAAGCCTGCATAAACAAAGCGTATCAAGCAACATGCCCAGGCAGCTAAAACGCAAACTACAAAGACTCACCTCGGTAGCCTCGACCGCACGCCGGGTGGCCTCGATCAGCACCTCCTTGGTCACCACTGCCTCCTGCCCAGGCGCCTTCTCCTCAGGCAGCTCCTGGGCAGCAGCGAGCGTGGGGGCGATGGCTCGGAACCCTGCGTTCGGATTGGCAGGATCCTCCATGACCCATCCCTTGGCACCATCCCCCAGCGTGACCTCCAGGGGCATGACGTCATTCCCCTATTGCGGCTCTCACGCCGCCACCTCACCTTTGGCCCCGGCAGCCGCCCCCTTGATCAGTCGAGGGCAAGCTAGCAGCCGCTCCGATGGGGATGCCTCCCCCTTGGCCACATCAGCCGAAACGGCCTCATTGGTGGACTCCTCCGACTTGCGCTTGGCACCCCTAAGCAACGCCCTCCTACAATTAGACTCATCGACTCAGAATCGGAACCATGCATAAAAAGGAGCCAAGTCAAGAAGTGCAAGAGGCTGGAAAATCACCTCCCAGTCCGCTGCACGTTGAAACTCAGCTTCAGCGGCACAGCGGAGGGCAACGACAGTGTGACACCCCGGCCCAGGGCTTAATAGGATTAATAGAATACTCATACCAACAAGTTGCAACTTCTTTTTCGGAAGCCCAATTTCAAAGAACTCCAAATTTAAGCGTGCTTGGTTTGGAGCAATTTGGGGATGGGTGACCGATCGGGAAATTCTTCCTGGGTGCGGACGAGTGAGGACAAAGAGTGCAGAAAAGACTTGTGTTGGTCCGTGAGGGCAGTCTATATCCTAGGAAGCGGCCAAATGTAAGCGGCCCGGCCTCGGGGAGGCGGGACGCTACAGACAATGTCACCCGCGCGGGCGACCTCGCTGGCCGCCCCCGCTCCTCCCTCTGGTCCTCCTCCTCCGGCTTGGGGGTGGTGAGGTCGGCCTTCTCCACCGCGGCCTCTGTCCCCATCCTGCTCGCGCTCGGAGCGGTCGAGCTCTGGCCCCGCGAAGCCATGCCAGCCAGCTGAGCCTTCGATGCGGCCACCTTGCGGGTGGGGCGCCGCTTCTTCGTGGTGGAGCCGGCACCAGCCGCCAGCTCCGATACTTCAATAACATCGTCCGACTCGCTCCCAATGGAGGAGTCGGACGAGTAACTTCCAACGTCCACCGCCGACAGTGCAAGCCCGGCGGGCGGATCAACAACCTTGCCCTCCTGCCTCTCCGGCAGAGACGCAGGGCACCAGAATGACACAATTTTTTCCTGCAAAGAGTCGAGTGGTGTTACAACCCAATGGGTGACTCGATGACAAAAATGATTCAGTGGAAAACTACTCGGACCAAAACCACTCGGCAAGAAGCAAAATGACTCTACAAGCAGATTGCATACCTCGGTGGTGGGCCGCTTCAGGCAGTATGCCTTCGGGCAGCCCTTGTCGCGGACCTCCCCGCTCCCGATGAGCGTGACCCACCTGTGAGCCTTGCTGCGCAGGAGCTTGTGGTTCTGCACGCGAGTTTGGTCATCACGACCCGAGTATTCGTACCCAGGGTGGACCCGCTCCTGGATCGGCTGGGTCAGCCGCTTCACGAACGACAGCGCCACCGCGGCGCCGGTCAGCTTATCGGCCTTGAGCTTCTGCAGCTCAGCCAACAACACCTCCACCTCCACCATCTCCTCGTCGGTGGGCTTCTCCTCCCACCTGGCGTTCAGCACCGGCGGGACGCCGGTGCGAGGAGGAAGGCCAGGATCAGGGTTCGCCACCACGAACCACTCCTCCGCCCACCGCTTGTTGCTGTTGTTGAAGGTGGCCTCCGGGTACTTCCCGCCTTGGCAGAGCGAGAAGGCGGCGCCGCTAACCACATCCAGCATACCCTTGCTCGGATATGCCCGCAGATGATATAGGGCCCTCCACAGGTTGAAATGGGGTGTGATCCCCAAGAATCCTTCACACAGATGGATGAAGCTCGCGATCTGCGTGATGGAGTTGGGCTTGAGGTGCGTTGCCTCCAGCCCGTAGTAGTGGAGTCTTCCTCGGAAGAATGCCCCCGATGGCAGGCCGAACCCCTTCTCGTAGAAGGACCGGAAGACGACCGTCTCCGTCCGATCCTCCAAGGGGAACGCCTCCCCGAAGAAACTCTGCCAGTCGGAGATCGCCTTCTCCGGTAGTAGGCCCTTCACCACGAGCGCCTCTATGTCGGTGTCGGTCATGATGCTCGAGGACCAGGCCAGCTCCAGGGCTGGCGGCGCGACGGTGGCGGCGGCTGCTGCTAGAACTTCACCGGCCATTCCTGCGCGAGGCTAGTGGCGGCGGGAGAAGGGACGGTGGACCACTTGGGAGGTGAGTGCTTGGGAGGAGGCTAGAGATATCTGGAAGAGGTGGCGGCAGAGATGAAAGGGTGCAAATGGATAAGGTCGCGTCGAGCCAATCGCCTTTATATCAGCCACAACCCTAACGGGCTGATCGACTCCTCCCCTATTTTCAAATTTTGAAACGACTCCAGGAGCGTCCTTTCCTATCCCTGAGGTAGAGAGGGAAACGGTAACAAAGGATTTGATAGCGGCAGTAAAAGGAAAGGTGGCCCCGAAAAATAAGCTGCACAGTTGGTCAAAAGATCGGAACGGATCCCAGGATCCTTGGAACAGACTAGATCTGCCCGTTGGATTGGAATATTCCTTTCTGTATCAGGTGATGTAAAATGACTCAGCGTGTCTCCGTGACTTCGCATGCAACCCTGCTCGGGGGCTGGGCGGCGCTATTTGACTCAGCATGTCTCTGTGACTCCGCCAGCGACCCCGCTCGGGGGCTGGCGCCGCTATTTGACTCGGCGTGTCTCCGAGACTCCGCCAGCGACCCTGCTCGGGGGCTGGGCGCCGCTGTTTGACTCAGCGTGTCTCCGTGACTCCGCCAGCGACCCAGCTCGGGGGCTGGGCGCCGCTATTGGACTCGGCGTGTCTCCATGACTCCGCCAGTGACCCCGCTCAGGGGCTGGGCGCCGCTATTTGACTCGGCGTGTCTCCGTGACTCCACCAGCGACCCGGCTCGGGGGCTGGGCACCGCTACTGGATTCGGTGTGTCTCCGTGACTCCGCCAGTGACCCCGCTCGGGGGCTGGGCACCGCTATTTGGCTCGGCGTGTCTCCGTGACTCCGCCAGTGATCCGGCTCGGGGCCTGGGCGCTGCTATTCGACTCGGCGTGTCTTCGTGACTATGCTGGCTGTTTTGATTGAGAAGCTGGGCGTCGAAAGACGACTGGGAATGAAGGGCTTAAGTGGTTGTTTTCTTTTCTTGACCCTCAAAATGCTTCTGCAAAACCTTCCAAGGCTCGGGGGCTACACCCAACGGGTGCGCCCAGGGGCGCATCCCGTTGAAGAAGGAACATAAAGGCAGGAGTCTATTGAAGTCAAGTCGCAGCAAGAGCCCGAGGATGTAGGGATCATTATCTGATCACCGACTGGCCTCATTGATCGCTCAAGGCTCGACTCGGCGACTCGGCACTCGGGGGCTTGACGGAGGTAGATCGAGGTACCTCCTTGCCGAGTGGAGACGGCTACTCGGCTGAACGACTCCGCATAAACGACCCGGCGTACAGGCACTCGGCTGGACGATGGGCAGGATCCCCCGGGGTCAGGATCTAGGTCGAACTGGATAGGCATGTGATATGGCAGGGGCTGATCCCGATCTTTCGATGAGAGGAGGGGTAACTTCGATTTGGGGTGGAATTAACGTTTGTTGTCCGACTACAACAATCACAGGATGCTGCGCCTTAGCAATAGGTACACCGATTCCGATGTTGGTTGTTCTTGCCGAACCAAGAACACCCTTGAACCTGCTAGCAATCGAGAACAAGCAAGAACAAGATGAACAAGCAAATAAACTCACGAGTCTGAACCAAATGAAACCAGAATCACGAGTTGGGGTCTTGAATCAAGCAAATCGGGTGGTCTAGTCGACACACGCGTTCACTAGGAAGTAGCAGTAGCTAAACTTGCATCTAAACAAAACCCAAGTTCATCCTGGCGGCTGCTACATGTATTTATAGATGGGCAACAGCAAGGAGGCGTGGGAGGGTGTAAACCCTAAGCTGGAATGGGCCCCCTAGTGGGCTGCACGAGATACAAGGGTTTCAGCCCAAGACTGGAAGGCTGACGTCTCTTTGTCAATTCTGCTCGCTCCGGTGGAATTTCGTCATGAGGTTGGATCCATCTGAAAGTAGACTTCAAGATCTTTCCAACGAGTACTCATATGCCTCAATCAACATCCGGAGATGAGATATGTTTCCACGTCAATTTGATGTTGCCTGGCTGTACGAACTTGAAGTCTGAACTTGATGTCCGAACTTGTGCTTTCTTATTGTGAGATCTTGATGCCCAAACTGATTGGTTGATCCATTAGACTCCTCTCCATCATTCCTAATAATAATAAAATCATCACAATAATTTAGTAGCATCCAATTCTGAGATGAGGGTTTATGGACGGCGAGGAACGAGTTTACCTGATAATTTAGTTCTCGTGCACGGGCTCTTGTCATTGGTCCTTGCTGTGTAGTAGGCGTGGTTGTATCATTGGAAGGGATGTCCTCATCATCCTCCCCTTCTTGCATTTGAGTCATCCTCGACTCAAGTTCATCTTCCTCACCCAAATATGGTTTCAAATCTGCAATGTTAAATGTGGGGCTGACCCCGAAATCTGCAGGCAACTCAAGTTTGTATGCATTATCATTGATCTTAGCTACAACTTTAAAAGGACCATCAGCTCTCGGAAGCAACTTTGACTTTCTCAAATCAGGAAACTGATTCTTTCTCAAGTGCAGCCAAACCAAATCACCCGGTTCGAAAGTAACATGCTTCTTTCCCAAGCTACCAGCAAGTTTATATTTAGCATTCATGTTTTCTATGTTCTCTTTTGTGGTCTCATGCATTTTTAACATCAACTCAGCACGTTGTTTAGCATCAAAATTCAATTTCTCAGAAGTTGGTAAAGGCAGCAAGTCAATAGGGGCACGAGGCACAAAACCATAAACAATCTCAAAAGGGCTCCTTTTAGTAGTGGAGTGTTGTGAACGATTGTAAGCAAACTCAACTTGAGGCAAACAGTCTTCCCACATTTTTATGTTCTTTTTCAAAACTGCCCTAAGCATGGTAGATAAAGTTCTATTCACAACCTCAATTTATCCATCAGTTTGGGGCTCACAAGTAGTGGAAAATAGCAACTTAGTACCCAATTTAGCCCACAAGGTTCTCCAAAAATGACTAAGAAATTTTGCGTCACGATCTGAAACAGTTATGTTTGGCACACCATGTAAACGAACAATCTCACGAAAGAACAAATCAGCAGCATGAGTAGCGTCATCGGTCTTATGACATGGTATAAAATGTGCCATCTTAGAAAATCTATCCACAACCACAAAGACACTATCCCTCCCCTTCTTTGTTCTAGGCAGTCCTAAAACAAAGTCCATAGAAATATCCTCCCATGGTGCATTAGGGACAGGTAGAGGCATGTACAAACCGTGAGGATTAAGGCGTGACTTAGCTTTTTGGCATGTTGTGCAGCGAGCAATGAATCTGTCCACATCCCTCCGCATCTTGGGCCAAAAGAAATGATCAGCAAGGATGTTTTCCGTCTTCTTCGCACCAAAGTGTCCCATCAGCCCTCCTCCATGCGCTTCCTGCAACAATAACATACGCACAGAGCTAGCTGGAATGCATAGCTTGTTAGCTCGAAATACAAATCTGTCACTAAGGATGAATTTGTTCCATGTTTTTCCCTCCTTGCAATTCAGCAACACATCTTTAAAATCACCATCATGGGCATATTGCTCTTTTATTGTTCCCAAGCCAAAAATTTTGAAATCAAGTTGCGAAAGCATGGTATAACGCCTAGACAAAGCATCAGCAATTATATTTTCCTTCCCTTTCTTGTGTTTGATGACATAAGGAAACGACTCAATAAATTCAACCCAGCGAGCATGCCTACGGTTCAGTTTTGCTTGACTTCGAATATGCTTCAATGATTCATGATCAGAATGTACAACGAATTCTTTGGGCCATAAATAATGCTGCCATGTTTCTAAAGTCCGAACTAGAGCAAGCAATTCTTTATCATAAGTAGAATAGTTCAAACTAGGCCCACTCAACTTCTCGCTGAAATATGCTACAGGTTTTCCCTCTTGTAACAAAACACCTCCCAAACCAATTCCACTAGCATCACATTCAAGCTCAAAAGTTTTAGTGAAATCAGGGAGTTGGAGCAAAGGGGCATGGGTTAACTTATCTTTCAATGTGTCAAAAGCACTCTTGTGTGCTGCAGTCCAAGTGAATGTAACGCCCTTCTTGGTGAGTTCGTGCAATGGGGCTGCAATGGTGCTGAAATCCCTCACAAAATGGTGATAGAATCCAGCAAGCCCGAGAAAGCTTCTCACTTGTGTGACCTTGTGGGAACCGGCCAGCTATGTATTGCTTCAACCTTGGCTTGATCAACTTCAATTCTCTGTGGGGTCACAGCATAGCCAAGAAAAGAGACTCGATCCGTGCAAAAGGTGCACTTCTCAAGGTTACCAAACAAACGTGCATCACGTAGAGCATTAAAAACATCACGCAAATGATCAAGATGTTCCTCAAGTGATCTGCTGTATATCAAGATGTCATCAAAATATACCACAACAAATCTGCCAATGAAAGCGCGTAAAACTTCATTCATTAATCTCATGAAAGTGTTGGGTGCATTAGTGAGACCAAAAGGCATAACTAACCACTCGTATAGGCCGAATTTAGTTTTAAACGCTGTTTTCCATTCATCCCCTAACTTCATGCGAATCTGGTGGTAACCACTACGCAAATCAATTTTTGAGAGCACAATTGAGCTACTTAATTCATCAAGCATATCATCTAGCCTAGGAATAGGATGACGATATCTGATTGTAATGTTATTAATCGCTCAGCAATCTACACACATGCGCCAAGATCCATCTTTCTTAGGAACCAAAAGAACAGGAACAGCGCAGGGGCTAAGAGACTCACGCACATAACCTTTATCGAGCAATTCTTGCACTTGGTGCTGAATCTCTTTAGTTTCCTCGGGGTTGGTCCTATATGGCGCATGGTTAATCTGGTGCTCAATCCCACGGGTTGGTGGCAGCCCCGATGGCACCTCCTTTGGAAAAATGTCCGCATACTCCTGCAAAAGGTTAGTAACCGCAAGAGGCAAAGAAGAAGGTATCTCCTCAAGTGAAAACAAAGTTTGTTTGCAAATCAAAGCATAGCAAACAACAATATTAGCATCAATCTCATCCAAATCAGATTTGGTTGCAATGAAACATGACCCTTTCAGCTTGATCTCATTTTTATTATTGTGGGCAGATTTGGTGTTCTTTTTGTGCTTTTCAAGTTCATTTGCTACAATCTGATTTTCACTCTTAGCATGTTCCTGATTCTTTACTTTACTAGCTCTAGCAAGTTCATTTTTCCAAATAGCTTCAGGAGACATTGGGTGCAAAGCAAGTTTCTTGTCATTATGCATAAAAGAGTATTGATTTGTTTTACCATGATGCAAGGAATCAATGTCAAACTGCCATGGTCTTCCGAGCAACATAGAGCATGCTTGCATGGGTACAACATCGCAGTAAATAGAATCATGATAAGAACCAATAGCAAAACTAACTCTCACCAACCATGTTACCTTCACCTTACCGCTACTGTTCAGCCATTGAATGTAGTAAGGTTGTGGATGTGGCTGGGTGCACAATGCAAGCTTCTCCACCATTTCAGCACTTGCCAAGTTGTTGCAGCTCCCTCCATCAATGATGACTCGGCAAGAACGCTCCTTGATCACACACTTGGTTTGAAACAAAGTGTGGTGCTGATTTTGTTCAGCCTGCTCCATTTGTGCACTCAACACTCGCTCCACCACGAGGCTCTCATAGTGTTCAGCATGTTCCGTTCCAATGTGCTCCTCATTTTTGTTGTGCTCCTCATTTTTGTTGTGCTTCTCATCTTCGCCTAGACTGTTAGCTGCAAGCAAAGCATATGTTTCTTCATCTAAATCACTAGCAGAGGAATACTCACCATCAGGACGCACAACTAGCATGCGTGCGGTTGGGCAGTCCTTGCGCACATGACCGAAACCTTTGCAGCGGAGGCATTGAATGTCTCTCGTTCGCCCTGAAGATGCAATTGAGGATGAACTCTTGGTTGGTGCAGCAGCTGCCCCCTTTGTTGGTTCGGGAGGGCATGGTGAGGAGTTCATTGTCGAAGGACGTGGTTTGCTTCTTGATGAAGATGGGGCAGCAGCTCGGTACAGTTGGCCAGCGGGGTTGGATGGCGTCCAAGAGGTAGCACGACCTACAGACATGTTAGTTCTCGTGCTAGCTCTCCGTCCCTGAACTTCCCTTTCAGCTTTACAAGCAAGATGAAACAAATGAGTGATCGAATTGTATTCTTTGTAAGCCAAAATATCCTAAATTTCCCGATTCAGCCCACCCATAAACCTAGCCATAGCTGCATCCTCATTTTCTACCAAACCACAACGAAGCATCCCTGTTTGCAACTCTTGATAGTACTCTTCTACAGATTTGTTTCCCTATCTCAAAAGCTGAAGCTTATGCAAAAGATCACGTGCATGATAAGAGGGAACAAATCTAGCTCGCATAACTCTTTTCATAGCATCCCAAGTTTGTGGAGTGTTGTTTGGGTGGCTGCGCACATATTCGCTCCACCAAATAGAAGCAAAATCAGTAAACTCACTAGTAGCAGCCCTAACACGTTTGTTTTTAGGAAAATCATGACATGCAATTTTTTTATCAACAGCTAGCTCCCAAGTAAGATATGCATTGGGGTCATATTTTCCATCAAAAGAGGGAATGCTAAATTTAATCTTCCCTAAAGAATCATCATTGTCGCGTACCTCACGTCGTGGTTGACGAGCACGTCCACCATGTCGACAGCGGCGCTGCTGCTGGTTATGTTGGTCATTTACCTCCCCATCAAGCTCTGTGTCAGCTGAATATTCTTCCTCATCTTGCCCAGCAATGCTACCCTCGGTGTTGTTGTTGCACCGTCCCATACCATCACGACCCTCCTGGTCCATCCTATCCAAACGCTCCAAAATACCTACAAGAGAGGTGTTAAGAGCCCCAAGCGTGTTCTCCATTGAGGTCAGCTTGGTGTTGGTGTCGATCTACGTGGCCTCCAATTGGCCAAGGCGTTCGTTGGTAACTCGAACATCCTCGTCAAGGTGTTCAGCATGCACCCTCACTTGGCGTTCAAAGTGTTGAATGATGCCCCTTGTTCGAGGTGAATGAGCTCGTCCATCATCCTCATTTCCTGCCATGGTTAGCTTAGTAGCAATGTCCTACCACTAGTGGAACTAGGTGGCAGCAAACTCCATTCTCCCAATCTTGTGCCATCAAGTTCTTACATGTTCTTACCACGCTAGGAAGTTGGTGTTGGCAGCTGGCAAGAGCAGCACAAAATGTTACACAAGCACGGCCCTGTGATGTAGTAGATAATTTGTGGGGCTATAGGTGGCTGCAAGAAAAATCAAGGAACAGCTAGAACCACGTTAGCCAAAGCAAGTTGAATAAGCATTCATTGATGATTCTGTGCTGGTCCTAGGGCTAAATCAAGCTAGAGACGTGAGCCTGAACACAAGCATTGTCACACACCAAAGCAGCAAAGGAATGTAAGGAAACAACAACTTTCCAGCCTTCTCCTTTTTTTTTGCTCTTTTTTGTTTTTTGTTTTTCTTTCTTTTTCCTTTCCTTTTTTTTCAGGGGCTGAAACTCTTTTGTTCAGTATCACAACAACCTCAATAAAGGAAATACTGCACAAAGCTCTTTAAAGATCATATTGATATCTCAAGTTTCAGATAGCAGATCGCAACTCTCCAGTGCAATTGCGAAGTGCTCAAAGTGAATTTTTGAATATGGTTAGATCCGTTGGAAAGGTCAAAAGACAAGCTTTCCAGATTGTGTTTAAAATCTTGAATCGGACATCAAACACCAAATATAGGACTGTTTTCTGCCAGTGCTCAATTTGGGGAACTTGGATTCGTGGTGGCAGAATGGTAGCGGGAATATGAATGGTTTTAGTGGATTTCGTGGTGACTGGAAATGTGACCAGAACTCAAAACACTAAAGATTAAACCACTAAGAACCATCAACTAGTCCAAACAATGTAACTGAAAACTCAACAAGCAAAGAACTAAGCAGATCAGCAAAGGCTCAACTTGTTTTGGGAATTTCGAATCAGACCTGTTTTTGGGGTTTTCTAGATTGTAGGTAAAGTGTGGGTAAAATCTCTCACCGAAACAACCTTGCTCTGATTACCACTTGATATGGCAGGGGCTGTGGCAGAACCACCTGAATTAATCCGGCTCAAGTGTATTAACCATCACCATTAGGGCGATCTCGGTTAACTTACACTTCAAACGGAGTAATCCATTGGTCTGTCGGGTAACCTCCCGATACAACCACGGTAAAGCGGATCGAATGCCATACATACAAATGCTCATGCGACGATGAGCCCAGAGAATACCACATTCCAGCAGATAATATAAAAATTATCATAAGTGAATATTACAAGCCAAGTTTGAGTTTAGAAACCAAGTACTTCAGTGATCATAACTAATGAGTTCTTCAGAGTTTAAGTTGCAGCGGAAAATAAAACAACGAAAGCTACTCGACGATACAGGATGTCTCGGTGAAGCCCGTACGAGACATCACTCGGCATTATCTCCATTGGCCGGGGGCGTATCCCATTCCACCGACCAACCAGGGGGAAGAGTACACGGCCAAGTCAAACTAGCAATCATGTCTTCGAAGGTCTCACCTGAAAACAAGCCACAAGCAAGGCTGAGTATACTAATACTCAGCAAGGCTTACCCGACTAGTGGGGTATACTTAGCCGACTCCTAGACATGCGAGGCTTTTGGCTTGAGGGGTTTGTTTTGCCGAAAAGCATATATAGTAGGTCCTTACTTTCAGATTTTAGCTCCAGGTTCTAGCTTTCTTTAACCATTCTAGGTAAGCAACTATCCAATATCATTCATGGTGAAGTATTAAATTTCATCCAACAAGTTTATTCATCATCATTGTTCCTCTTCTTACTCTGTGGGTAAAAGGGGTTAAGCAGTCTCAATAGCCATGAGAAACGGACGATTCGAATCGAATTTCTTAACCTTGCAAGGGAAACCTAAACACACGTCACGTGGTTACTCCAAGAGTCACACGTGCAACATTTCCCTTCAATTCCCGCTTCACGGAACAGGCCCACCGCCCTCGACTACACCTCCCCACGGACCTCTGTACGTCGGGCCGTGGCGGCCGATGCACCCGCCATTAGCTAGATGTGAACGAATTCAAGACAGTGGGGAGTATATTCCGGCCTCGGTTCAATCCAGTACTTAAGCTTACCGATTACCATATTCTCGGCATGTGGTTAGTACGTTCAAAGACTTAACCACCACTACCACACACTGCGGCCTTAGCATTTTTCACTAAACAGACGGGGCCTCAATCATCAACATAAACATCGTACCATAGCCCCGTCCGTCGACCTTATGATTGCAGCATGTAGTAAACAATCAACTCCTAATTTCTCGCGAGTGACAGGAAATCACTCGACTTTTACCGAGTCCTATTAGCATAGCATTCTATCGAACCTAGCATCTAGTGTTCAGAGCATGGGTACCTAGGATCATGCAACTAAGTTTTCATCCAACTCCTATAAACTTAACGCACAAGTAAAAGTAGAGTAATAAGTTGCATAAGTTTAGAAAATAGGGTTCATGCTCCGGGGCTTGCCTTCTTGTGAACAGTTAGCTTGGGGCTCTTCCGAACTCGGGCTCGGGTCTTCAAGAGCTTCAGTTAGATTTACTTGAGCTTCACGCTGCTCACTCTCGGACGCTGGTACCAGCTCGTACGTTCCGTCGGCGAGAGTCGTCGATTCTATATGAATGCACCAATATAAGTTATAGTGAGGGTATATGACGATCATGTTCACTCACGTCAAAGTTGTAGTTCACAAAATAGCGATTGGGTTGTGATGTTACTTAGTTGAGATTTCTGTGGGCAATTGTTAATAGAGTAGAAAAGTATAATAAGTAACTTCGTTAAGCAAGGTGGGGTGGGTGTTCATGGGAACTCATGTTCCTCATGGAAACATGATTTAAGTGTAACTACTACAGAGAGTAGTTTCTGGTCATGAAATCTTGGATCTAGGCACATCAGGGATAAGCTTACTGTAACATTTTCAGATGTTTTCATGCAGCAGATTAATTATGAAAAATATAATACAGGGTTGCTACTAGATTCTTGTTCTTTTTGTACAGAACAAATGGTGCAAAAACTGAAGCTAAGATTTTTACAGTGCTTTCATTTAATCATGCAGGAGCTACTGTAATTTTTATAGGATTTATTATGCAGTTTTCGAAGCATAGTAAATATGACATTACACACCTAGGTTATTTAAGGATTTATTTTTACAGGATCCTACACCGGATTTTTGTCCATGAAACTTTTTACACAGTAACCTCTACCACTGAGTATCTTCTAGTAACAATATGAGAATTATCAAAGCTAGGATACTATTTTCTTAATTTAATGTATGTTATTAGCACATAAATCAATTAAATAGGTTCCTGTGAGATAAAAAGTCTCTAAATTTTTCTCTGGTATCTAGGTACCATTATACAAGTACAGCAAAAGTTCCATTAGGTGATTCATAACCTAACTGCAGGGATAATTAATTCTATCCAAACATGGTATGAAACTAAGTTTAATAAACAGTGTAGATAGAGATGGGATTTGGGCCTGATCTTTTTACACAGTCCTAAACATCAACAACTAACTTACTGCCCAAAATTTAGGGTCAGCATTGATCTACAACAGTGGGTACAAAAGAAGTCCATTAAACCTTCCATTTAATCTAGAGCAAAATATATTGAGAATATGAGAAACTTTATGTAACACAAGTTGTAGAGTTTCCTCTAAGGATTCCAAAACAGTCAAGTTTGTATTTGTTTGATTTTTCTACGATTTTATACAAATTTTACAAATTCACTGATTTTGGTTAAAACTTTCTTTACAGAGGGGTCCCTGGAACTAGCAGAAAACCCCCTAGGAAGATTTGGGCGATTGCAATGTGGTCCCTGGTCGCGATTCATGGCGGGGAACATCAAATCCGACCGAAATCCGGCGGGCTTGGTCGCCGACGGCGAGGGCAAGGTGGGGGAGGAGCAAGAGGAGGTTGGGGGCTACCTTTGGGTGGGTTTTGTGCGAGTTGAGGCGGCCGGGAAGGGGTGCCGCGGCGTGGAGCAGCGGCCCCGTCGAGGTGCGGCCGGGATTCCGGCGAACTCCGGCGAGGTGGGTGGTAGGGCTCAGGCTGGGAAGCTTCAGCGCACTGAGGAGGACCCGTTACAGCGCTTGTCTCGGGCGGAGGTGGGCCGGAGCAAAGGGCCCCGCGGCGAGGTGGGGGCGCCGGCGGCAATGGAGGCGCGGTGGCTTTCTAGGCGCGCGAGGGGCTCTGTTCGGCCTTTATAGGTGCAAGGGAGGGAGGAGAGGTCCAGGCAGGGCTGGGCCGGGCGGCACGACGGGGGCACGCCGTTGGGTGCCTGGGCGGCGGCCAGCGACTGGGCGGCGGGGGCGGTGCTGCAGGGCGGCGGGGGTTTGGCGCGCGAAGCTGGGTGCGCTCGGATTGGGCAGAGGCATGGCGTGGGGGGGGGGGGGGGTAAAGCCGCTGCGGCGTGGAGCGACGGCCATTGGCTTGGCGCGGCATGGGTGGCAGGCATCGCCGGCGACGTGGCGTGCGGCTGTCGGGCGAGCTGGGCGGCGAGTGAAACAGGGGAGAGAGAGAGAGAGAGGAGCGAAGGACCTTTTTGCGAGAATTTGAAAAGTTCCAGGGGGCTGGGTGCAAATAGGATGTTTTCTCCTCTTTCGATGAGAGGAGGGGTAACTTCGATTTGGGGTGGAATCAACGTTGGCTGTCCGACTACAACAATCACAGGATGCTGCGCGTTAGCAACAGGTACACCGATTCCGACGTTGGTTGTTCTTGCCGAGCCAAGAACACCCTTGAACCTGCTAGCAATTGAGAACAAGCAAGAACAAGATGAGGGTTTATGGACGGCGAGGAACGAGTTTACCTGATAATTTAGTTCTCGTGGACGGGCTCTTGTCATTGGTCCTTGCTGTGTAGTAGGTGTGGTTGTATCATTGGAAGGGATGTCCTCATCAGCATGATCTTGTGTATCTCAATCGATCGGATTCCTTGTAACAAACTCGAGTAGATTTACCCTAACTTGTAACCCACGGCTACCCGGATATATAAGGGGGCCGTAGGGGGACCCTTAGGAAATTCATCTCATTAAGCTCATACCACAAACCCTAATACAAACCCCCGAACACAGGACGTAGGGTATTATGCTCCGTGCGGCCCGAGCCTGTCTAAACCTCTGCATCTTTGTGTTACCATCAAGTTCACGGGCTCTCTCCAATCCACCTCGCCTATAAATCTACTGCTTGGGGCTACCCTTTGCAGACTTGCCGGAGTGCAAATCCGACAGGCACTCACATACATACACATGATTAGGAACGGGCTCTAGGCTCCCAGGCATCACCGGGAGACCGCACAGGATATGGCTAGGTGGCCACTAGATCCTCACGACTATTTTATGCACCTCCTACAGCTACTACACGAACGGCGAGGGTTACGCTGGATGGACAGGGCTGTCACCACGTGCCGTCCACCTCATCTAACCATGGTATAGAGCCGCATCCAGCAACATTGATTAGCCCAGACACCATGTCTACACTAATAAGCGATACTCTAATGCCCCGCACGAAGCCCCCACCCTTCGGATGGACAGACATCACACTAGAGCAAACATGCGAATACTGGAACCGATACCGTAGCCTAGATGTCTTACCACGTCTAATCATGCAAGATATAAGACCTAGATATAAACTAAGCATAGCATACACATCTGAATACACAGAACACATACTATACGAATACGCTAAACTAGAAGATAACACTATTAAGGAATTCCGAATATTACAAAGGAGAGGAAGAGTAAAACCCATACCGAACACTCTTAGGAAAGACTCGGGAACCGAAGAAGAGCTACTTCACCTAAACTCCACTATCCTAAAGACTAAGCAAGAAAGAAACTTGAGAGAGGCTTCAACTTGTGGTGTGTCTCATTTAGTAGCACCCCCCTCATATTTATAGAGATGAGTGAGGGGGGTGTGCAACAGCTTCTCGGCGCCCCTTCACCCCCTAGCACCCTGAACCGACATGGAGGACCAATGGGAGAGCTCCACGTGGAAGAGGAAGGTTGGTGGGGCCTGGCCTGGTTCGGCCGACCCACCTTGTTCGGCCGAACCAGGTTAGGCGCCCACCGCCTCCAGCTTCTTCTGTGGTGCTGACACGTGGGCTTTGGTCATTCCTGTGGGTGAGTCAAGTCTGTTCTAGGTCGGTTGTGCTTGTTTGTGGGCCCTTTGATCCATGGGAGGTTGAACGGCACGCTCTGTTGGGTTGCGCCATTTTCCTTGGATTGAAGTGCTTGTTTACACTTGATTTCTGCTCAATTTCCCTGCATTGCAAATTCTCCAAGTGGAATGTGGAAACGATATTATTCAAGATAAATATGCAAGTTAAGTATGCTAGTCATCCCAATTTTTTGATTAAATTGACGCTCAAAATTGGTCTGTAGCGAGCGTTAACACACGATTAGCTCCGCCATCATGTCGTTGGCTGCCTTCTTAAGCCGACAGGTCTCGCCCACAAGGGCGCGCTCCCTCTCCTAGGAAAGCGCCAGGTTCATCGAGCTATTGGTTTCAGCCGGCTGAGCGGCCGCCAGCTTCGATTCAGCACTGAGCCAAGCCTCCTCTGACCACGCTAGCTTGTCTTGTAGGATCGTGTTCCACTGTTTCAATTCTGTAGAAATCAAATTCAGAAATCAGCAATGATTAGGAAGTACTGACCAGGACAAACAAAACCTATTACCTTCCACAGCAGCCTCCAACGCTTGAATCCGCTCCTTCAAGGAGATCACCTCTCCGGCCAGGACATGGGAATGCTTCTCCGCGGACTTGCGAGCGGCCTATTCTTGTTCCAAAGCCGACCGAGCCGTGGATAGCTATCGCTCTGCGATGACCGCACGCTCGCGTTCCCGGCCCTCTGTCGATCACGCTGAATCCAACTCTCGCGCCAGCTCTTCCGCCCTCCGACGGGCCCCAACTTCCCGCTGCTCCCGAGCATGTTCCTCCAAAAGGAATTGCGATATCTCGCGGGAGATCAGCTCCAAACGGTGGGTGAGCTCCTGCAGCTCCCCCGAAGAGGTGTGACGGGCAGCCTGAACCCTCTTCAGGGCATCAGCAAGCTCCGACTCCGCCTTGGCAAGCTCATCATAGGCAGATTTCCCGACCTGGGCAGCCCGCCGCCAGAGGCCTCTGCCGGATTGCGAAGAACAAAACATGCCGGCTCAGGCTCCGATGGATCAGGCCACACCAGTTTGCGCGATGCCTTGCCCTACAACGCCGATGGTCCCCTCGCAAGTGTCAACGCGGAGCCAACCGCTCCCATTGACAGGGCCTCGCGTGATGGGGAGGCTTGCACAGTGCCACCGTCTTCAGTCGGAGCGTGTCCATCTCCTATGATGGCCGCGGCTGGCGACGGTGGTATCCGCCCATCATCATCCTCATTGTCCAGCACCACAACAGCCGAGGGTTCGGGGCAATCCTTGGCCGGTGAAGCAGGAGGGGTCACAATCCGACCTCCCCTTGCATCAGCCATAGATGGAAGGGCCACTGTCACCTCCTGCTCCGGCGAGTGGGGAAGCGCCTTTGGCAGAACGGCCAGATGAGCAACTCCTCGACCCGTCCCTCTACCCATCATCGAAAGAAGGGCCGGGATGGGAACCCATGCGACCATTTCCTAGGCGCTTCCCATGGAAATCTCCGTTCTTCCTCTAAAACAAGAAAGGCAAAGTTGAATCACAGATTCACAGAATACTTTACTAACCAGGATTGGGGGAAGTCCACATACCCGAACTTGAGGGGAGGAGGCCCCACCGACGAACGATTGCCCCCAGCTAGGGCTCTTGCAGCGCTAGACGTTCTCCCGAGCATCGGGGGCACCCCTCGCCCTGCTGGCGCCGTGCGGCCATCGCGGCGAGCCTGCATCTTCTGCCTGGTGGCCCTCGGGAATGGCGTCAATGCCATTGCCCGCGGCGACGGCGACACTGAGACAGACGAGGAGCAGCCGCCTCCGGCAGGCGTGCCCTCACGGTCCACCTGTGCCCCTGATGTAGGCAACGATCACGGCGACCCCGAACACCGCTCTGTCCGAGCGCGCTTTGCCTCCTCATCCTCTCACACCACGACATTCTCTGTTGCACGCTTCCTCGCGCAAGAATCATCGGGGACACCCCTGGAGCTGCTGGCATCACACGGCCTGGAGCTGCTGGCTTCATGCGGCCCGGCGTCACCATCCCTGCCCACCACAGTGAAGCATGGCGCCCCGATCCACGTCTCCTCCGAGTCGGCCCTACCGCTGGAACTGGGACCTGACTCGGCCTCGCTAGTGGAAGGATATTCCTCCTGCACCTTGTCACGATCCTGGCCCTGCGTACGTGGCGCGCGATCTCCTTCTCCTTCGCCTCTCGCTTCGCTTCCTTGTCGGCTTTCTTCTTCCTCTTCTCCTGAGCAGCTTCCAGCTTGGCAATCTGCCTTGCCCTGCCCTCTAGACCTTTGGAAAGGCGAGGACGAGAGCGCGGGTGGCCAAGCCCCTACGAAAATAGATCATCCATGAATTACAAAACCAAGCTCTGCACCACCAACTAAAAACACCTTCAAGGGAAGAGTGCGCACCAGATTGGGAGGGCTCTTGCAGTCAAAGGGAACCAGTGCCCTGAACTCCTCCTGATCCCCTCCCTTGAGGACCATCATCAGCCAGGAGTACACATCATCCTCCGGGAGCTCCTCGACGAACGCGCGATCCGGGTCGAACGAAACGGAGTACATCCACATCGACCTCCTCCGCTCCGCTAGCGGCGTCACACGGCGCTCGTGCATGGTGTAGAAGAGCGTCGCACCATTGAGCCCCGCCTCTACCACACGGCTCCGGATGACCTCCTTGATGGCCGCCACGAGGGTCTTCTTTGGCGTTGGCGTCCCCCATGTCCAACTCAGGTCCCTCGCCGACCGCTCCCCATGGAACTCGGGGAATGGCGCTTCCGGTGGGTTCTTGATGTAGAACCAATCATCGTGCCACCCCTTGTTCGTGTCAGCGGGGGTGTAGTCCGGGTAGATGTCGTCATAGCAAGGTCTCCTCTGCAAACCAAAGCTGCCAACAGGCACGGCAGATGACGTCTCCCCCTTCTCAATTCCGAGGAACGCTTCGCACAAGGTTAGGAAGCCGGCGATGTGCAGCACCCCATTTGCGACATCGCGGCGACGCATATCGCTACGGCAGCGGCTGCAGAGTTCTCTGGAGCGGGGGAACAGGCGGCAGCGGCGGCGGCGGCAGAGATGGCTTGAACAGACGAAAGGCGAGAGAAAGTTGTGGAACACGAGAAAAGGAGTCAACTGACAAAACCCTCTCTCCCACAGCCTCCTTAAGAAGACATGACCTATCGCAAGTGGGCCCGGGAGCCCTGCCGAAGCCGAACCGTCATGGCAGGCCACGCGGCCCGGGGGCCCCACGACTGGCACGCTTGCGGACTCCGCACGCGAAGCGTCGTTCGCATGTCCCGCCTCGAGAAATGTGACTTGTGAGACTCTGTTTGCACCACAGAGCGAATTGATTCGTACAAATGCGATTTGCAGGACTCCATTCGTGCTGCTGAACGGGTTTTGTTCGACGAAACGCACACAAGTTAACACATTTACAAGCCTGGACAAAAAGTTTTACACTAAAACTTTATTTAGTGCGATACATATTGGATCAGCGAGCATTACGCCCACTGATCCATTTCCGGAGTACGTGACACTCGGGGGCCCGGTCACCTAGACTAAAACAAAAGCGGCCCGCAGCACGGACGCCGCCTACATACTGTCTAGGTTCGGCCCGGCATCGCCGTAGAGGATGGCGTTGATGTCCACCTCCGCAGTGGCGCCGTTGCCCCGCTCCCGGAAGCCAGTGATGAGCTCCCGCTTCTGCTGCAGGACGAGGTGGGGCGGGAACCCAGGAGGGAACATTTGCAGGTCCCACATGGAGCAGCCGTACACTGCCGCCAGGGAGACAACACCTCCTTGGCGCACGCCCTCGGTCACCAGGTCGCGCACGCGGAATGGCAGCGCGCGTATACGGTCGGGCAGCAGATGTCCTCCCGTCCCCGTTGCCACCACCACCGTCATCGCGGCGCGCGAAAGGTCGCCGTGCTGCTCTTCCAGGTCGGCGTGGCGCCGCTGTAGATGCTCCAGCTCCGCCCGAAAGGCGGCCACCGCCTCCTCTCGCCCTGGAACGCAAAGACTATCAAACGACTTTCCACCTAGAAAACCAACTCGAACGAACACACCTCAAACTTAGACTAACCTGCGGCGAGCGCCTGGGCGTCCGCCGCCTCGATGCGTGCCGCAGCGGTCTCCAGCTCTACGGCGTCCAAGGCCCCCTTGATGTCCGTGGTTTTCTTCTCCGCAGCCTCTCGCGTCGCCACGAGGACGCGGATCGTCTCCCGCGCATTCCCATCGGACTCCAACGAAGACGCGGACCCTGAGGGGGACGATGAATGTGGCGGCGGCGAGTCGGAGGAGGGAGCAACGCCGGGACACGACCCCCTAGGTACATCCCGGCGCCGGTCCAAGCAACCCTGCATCAATCTCGACATCAGTCTCCTGCAACCTCGATCAAGCAACAAAACCATGAAAGGGAGAGGCGTGACTCACCCTTGAGCACGGAGCACCACACGCAGATGTAGTGGACCACGGCAGCGGCCCCTCGAGCCCTCACCGGCGACGCGCTTCTGGTCAGCCATCACTGCGCACAAAAATGAGAAGTGAAGGACTAGGGTTTTTTCTTTCTTTCTTCCTACAGGAATGGTGCAACTGCCGCTCGCTAGTGAACAGGCCGGGGGGAGACGGGGTATTTATAGCCGGAAAATGACTCCACGTGTCGCGCGACCCCTCGACTCCCGTGAAAAGGCCAAGAGGTACGACCCTTCCCGCATTTCCGCTTGACCCATGACCGCAACAGGAACGGGAGCCGGAGCAGTTGCCTGACGTAAGCGCAGGAAGGTACGACAAGCAAAGCGTCTCATCAAGTGCCACAGTGCAGCCTGACACGAGACGTGGCTAGGCGTCCCCAGGTAAAACCGAACCATGATTGTCACCGCGCTGGTGAGACCGAATGCACGCCCCTGCACATGTCATTCGCAAATCTACTTTGCCTATTGTTCTTGAATCTAATTTCAGGTACAAAGTGTGTCGAGTCCATAGACTCACAGACCGAGATTCAAAAGCCGGCTCCTAGCAAGCTCTAGGCTGCCTTGCATCGAACAGAGCCAGGGGGAAAATAGATGGCCGACTCCAGAAGTCGCTACCCAACTCATCCTAGCGACTGTTGACGTTTCCTAACGTCACGAAAATAAATCCGCAATTGCATGGATACCGTTGTAGCTTTCACCCAGGAGTATTCCAAGGGTATCGTATCCACTAAGGAGCGTGTGTACTTTCTCTATAGTTCAGGTTCGTCCAAGGACACCACACCCTCTAGAGGTGAGGGAAGAGAGGTTTCCTAAGGCTGGGATTCAGAGATAAGATAGAACTGTCCTAGCTGCTTGCTTCGGGCTACTAGCTACCCACAAAATAAGACTGGTGAGTTCTAGTAATACGGCACCGGGATATACCCGAACGGGGAGGGTTCCGCTGGATAGACAGGACTGTCACCACCTGCTAACTACCTCATCTAACCATGGGATATACCACAACCAACAGGTAAGTCTAGTCTAGATACCACGTCTACACTATCGTTACTACTCTAGCCTATGGCCTTAGACTAAAGCACCCACTATAAACTAGTGAACTACTGATCCAGCTAAGCAACTAAAGAGCTAGCACTATAACTTAACTAAGAAACTAAGCACATAAGAAAGTACGAATACTTACTTTGATTGAAAAGCATCCATCGAGGCACAAGTTGGAGAAGAGTGCCGACAAACCCAGCACTTCCCCAAACTCCTCCCCACTCTCACCCTAACTCTAATTCTCATCGGCGCCATCAGCAACTTCACCAACCGCGGAGGTTCTGCCGGCAACTTCCTCGGCGACAGCGGTCCCATAGGCGGCTCCATTGGTGACTCCATCGGTGACGATGAGTTTCATTCCGGAGGTAATCATCTGAAACTTTCCTCTTTTACTTTTTACTGCTCAGGTACTTTTTAGATCCATTCTCAGTTTTCTCCCTTTTCCCTCTTTTTTAGGCATTTAGGCACCAGATCACTATTTCCCTTTCCGAAACCCCTGGTCTCATCTGCTTAGGTTTCATGGGGAATCCAGACCCAACTAATTTGATCAACATAGAAACCCATAGAATTCCTTTCAAGCAATCATCTATGGATTTGGGTCAGTGGGCAGGTGCTTTTAGATCTTGGCCGAATGAAACCCCTGGCTGGAAAGAATGGTACCACAGATTAGCCAAGTCCAAGAGAGTTCAGTGGGATGAGTTAAAAAGCCAGTGCATCAATCTCTCTCTGTCCCAAATGGAGAAGAATGAACCCTTAGTAATAGCGGTCTCTTATTTCTGGTCCGACGCGCTCAACGCGTTTCTCTTTGGGCACGGACCTATGACTCCAAACCTGACCGATGTCCTGATGCTGACCGGCCTTGATATCTCCTCCCCTGATACACCCTTTGATTATCTAATCAAACCAACCCATCGGCTAGAGACAAAAGGAATCGGCGGGTGGAAGGGGTATATCAGCAAAAATATGAGGACCGGGATGATTTCAGAGAGAGAACATACAGCGTTCTTAATGATGTGGCTAGAGAAGCATTTCTTCTGTGGTAGAGCAGTTGGTCCTTCATCGAATACACAAGCTCTGGCAGAAGCCCTGTCACTAGGATCGGCCATCCCCCTTGGGAAGCATCTGTTAGGATCGGCCTACCATATGATGCACCAAATCGGCGTCAAATTATCAAAAGGGGAGCCGATTGGTAATCCTGGTGGTCCTTGGTGGTTCATCACCCTCTGGCTCAACCTATACATGAGCAAGGTCTCCCAGCAGCAAATGAAGACCAAAACATTTCCCAATATCGAGTCAGAGGAAAATCCCACCATACGACGACACTGTACCTCTTTTGGAGAAGCAGCATCAGCCTTCCCTGGTTGTCAGTTCACTGCTACCCGAACCGCCGAATACTTCAGATGTTTCTACAACGGCTTCAGTGAAGAGACCATCAGCTAGTATCCGTATCAGACGACAGGGCTGATTTTCGAGCTTCCCGTCTGTTATGACTCATCATCCACTTCTTTTGACGGTGATCTCATGGATATCCTGATCAAGCCAGGGATTTTACCGGCCAATTTCTTTTCTAGAAAAGATTTCCTGACCTATGAATTTTACAATCCATCAGTCGCAGCATGGCAATTGGGCTTTGCTTAGCTGCCGATTCAAATCTACTTTGCCGGCCGTGCAAAATTTCGAGATGAACTAACCAAGAGCCTCGACTACAGTCGGCTGTGTAATCTAATGCCAGACTCCAGTACCATCGACCTAAACAATTGGATAGTGGCCCCCTTTGCCGTCCAACAATTCAAACTGTGGTGGACAGAATGGAAGCAGTACCTCTTCTATTCGTCTCCCTCAACATATTGTAACAGCTTCGACCCAGACAATATCGATTCAAGTGCAGAGGTATTACCTTTCTCCCAGCCGATTTAAACATTGTCCCTTTTCATGCTACAATCTCGCCGCTAACTTGTATTTCTCCTTTCAGTCTAAAAGTCAAGTTCCCCCGACGCGGAGCCGAGTGGTAGGCCGATAGAGAGCAATCGCCCATACACAGCATTTCCACTTATCGGCCATCACGCCCCGACCATCAAAGACATCACCAGCGGCTGATGGAAGCAAACACTGAAAAGGCCCACTTTGAAGAAGACGAGCCACCGAGTCCGTGCCCGCATAGAACCAACTGATCAATCAGCGGCGGCATCGGCTGAAACTCCAACTGCGCCAGCTTTGCCGACTGCCGAGGAGGTCGATCTCTAGACTGCCACAGAAGTTGGAGCGGCCGCTGCATCACTGCTGGTAGAAGCTGTTCAGGTAACCTCGCATACTTCACATACCTTTAAGTATTCTATCAATATTAACCTCTTCCTTCTGCCAGGCTGCACAAATTTTTCCAGCGCAATCTCCGCAGCAATCAGCTATGTCCCAAGCGGAAGCCGAAACGCCAGCGATTCTCCTCACCGTGGTAGAGAGTCTCTTAACTCAATCTCTTGATATTCAACAAAAACTAACTGATTTTGATGCAGACCAATCTGGGTGCATCGATTGTACCCCCCCAACAAACATCGGCCGGAAGACTCACAGAGGTATGGCAGGTATCTCATATCATCAGATTTAATTATTCGCAGTATACTTATAAAATCTGTTTCCCATACCTTTTCAGGAAGCTGGCCCGAGCAGGGCACTGATAGTCATCGAGTCTTCCTCTTCTGATGAGCCGATCGCGTCGATTCCTGAGACGAGGGTGGCACTCCCGCCGGCGCAAGCAAGAGAAATCCGCTTCAAAGAGGTAAGAAACTTATCACCCAAATCGGCCGATTCCCCCTTACTGTCTGCTAATCCGTATCTTTACTTTTTCATATTCTTTCGCAGGAACAAGACACTCCTAATAACAGTCTTTTCTCTTTCACGGTTCCCCTTTCTGATGATGAAGAGGTCGCTTCACACCAAGTTACATCGAGCTCAATTCCTGATGACGTTCGTGCCAAGCTCGAGAGTATGCGGACCCTCCTCCAAGACAATATCGGCCGATTAGTGGGAGATGCCTCATCGATTCGGCGACTTCTTAATGACATCAGAGGCCGAATCTGAGAGGAAGCGACAGAAACTCTGGATCCTGCTGCATACATAGAGTCGATGCAGACCTCAGTGTTCAGAGCCCTGCGCCATATGGCCGATCGTGCCAAGCTAGCGCAAGTCCGTGAGGAAGAAGACTCCTACAAACACCAAGCCCAAGAAGTGCATCAGCGGATCAACTTCCTTGAGAACTCCCGTCCAGATATCGTCGGCACCATAGATCACCTCAAACGGCGGAGGGAAGAGCTAGCCAAAGAGATGGAGCAAGTAACCAAGGACATAGCTGCTGAAGAAAAGAGACTCCAAGACCTTCCATCTGTCATCACCGAGCTGAAGCAAGAAAGACATAACTTGGCCCGTGAAGCAATAAAACTTCATCGTCATATGCCAGAAATTCCTGGATCGGCCGATGACGACCAAAGAGTGTTAGACTCGGCCGATCAGATTAGGCAACGAGCGATTGCGACCATTGATGCGCTCCTTGGGTGAATTGTAAAGAATCCTATAAACATTTAATGCCCTCTTAATTTTGACGCGTCGATTCGAACTTGGACCGTCTTCTTTGGTAGCTTTTCATTTATGAATGCTTTTACTCTGATGGGATGCATCCTACCATCTCTTTACTCCTTTCCTTATATAAGTACGAGATCCCATATTGTTTCCAAAGGCGTCTCCATCTTCTTCTCCTCCAATAATTCGATCTTTATCCTCCCAGGCTGGACATCATGATGTCTTCTTCATCTTCCTCCTTCTCTGTCAACCAGGTACGAACCCTCTTCTATTTCTTCCCTTGACATCTCAATCGCTCTGATACTGGGTAGTTGTTTGTACCTTCTTAGCCAAAACGCCTTAGTCCCAGTCTTCAACGAGCGATTTAAGTTATGCATTCAGACGAACCACTGTCGCAGGCGGACATAGATCTGATAAGAGCTCACTCTGAAGAACTCAAAGGTCATGTTCCTGCTGATATCCAGAAAATCTGGGACCATATAGACGCTCACTGCTCCAAGCGACCGCCAACTGAAAGGAGTCATCCACTCCCTCGCTCAGTTGTCCTTGAAGATGCCGTGGCAGGAACATCCCAACCACCTCTTGATAGGAGCCATCCACTCCCTCATCAAGTCGAGGCTGAAGCCACCATGGAGGATCTGGAAGAGAAGAGCATCCGCCTTTTGATAAAATTTGGCCGGATCGAGAGAGAGTTCAAGAAAAAGCGTGATCAATAGATATATTGGTACTTTTTATCCTAAGGGCGACTTGTACCATGTCGGCCATGTACTCTGCTGTTTTCACCGAATAATGAATCGGTCAGACCAAATCAAATTGTTTCCTCCTTAAGGCGATGTCATTTTTACATCGGCTATATAGGCAAAAGCCGATAGGAGTCGGCCACACTGTCTTGATGCATCTTACCGCAAGTTATGCACCTACCCATATACTTGGATAATACCTCTTCAGATATCTCCCGTTTAAGGCTCTTGTGAATTCTTCCCCTTCGATAGTTTCTAATATATATGCATTTCCCGGAACACATCGGCCGATTCTATACGGCCCCTCCCATGTGGGCGACCATTTACCAAATTTGGGATCCTTAGACCCTATCGGCAGCAACAACTTCCATACCAAATCTCCTTGGGAGAATTGTTTAACCTTAACCTTCTTGTCATACCATCTGGCCACCCTTTTCTTGTTTTCTTCGATGCTAATCAGGGCCCTCAATCGCTGACCCACCGAATCATCGAGTTCATCCTTCATGAGGAAGGAATAGTCATCGGCCGTCAACTGATCTTGAAGCGATATACGCCTTGACCCCGTCCTTAATTCCCAAGGCAAGACTGCCTCGTGACCATATACCAACTGATAAGGAGATATCTTAGTGGCCCCGTGGCAAGCCATCCTATAAGCCCATAGAGATTCAGCCAAAGACATATGCCACTTCTTGGGTTGTTCCTCTATCTTCCTCTTGATCAACTTGATTATCCCCTTATTGGATGATTCGGCCTAGCCGTTGGCTTGAGCATAGTACGGAGAAGAATTCAGCAATTTAATCCCCATATCGGCGGCGAATTCTCCGAATTCCCCTGAGGTGAACATCGTTCCTTGATCAGTTGTGATAGTCTGAGGAATACTGAACCGATAAACAATGTGGTTCTTAACGAAATCGATCATATCGGCTGATGTCACGGTCCTTAACGGAACTACCTCCACCCATTTAGTAAAATAATCAGTGGCTACCAATATAAATTTATGCCCTTTGCTTGATGGAGGGTGAATCTGCCCGATGAGATCTATTCCCCAACCTCTGAACGGCCACGGCTTGATTACCGGATTCATAGCCGAAGCTGGTGCGCGCTGCACATTGCCAAACTTCTGACAGTCTTGGCAACCTTTATAATATTTGAAACAATCTTCAAGAATCGTCGGCCAATAATACCCATTGTTTCTGATCATCCACTTCATCTTGTGAGCCGATTGATAGGCTCAGCATACACCTTCATGGATTTCCCCCATCAGGACCTTTGCTTCTTCCGTTCCCAGGCATTTGAGAAGAACCCCATCAATCGTCCGGTAAAACAAATCGTCTTCAAGTAACACATATTTTGTGGCCTAGAAACGCACTCGCCGATCCACCTTCTGGGACGGATCCTTTAAGCAATCGGCAATCTCCTTTCGCCAATCATCGGCCGCGAGTTCCAAAATCATAGCTCCTTGAATCGGCCGATATCCGAACGCGTGTTGGGCCAGCCTATTGGCCTCTTCATTGTAATTTCTGAGGATGCGCTCAATTATTGCAGACTTGAATTCCTTTAACAGCTGGAGGCAATCTTCGTAGTAAATCCTTAAGATATCATCTTTGCATTCAGATTTCCCCGTTAACTGATCTACGATGAGCATGGAATCTCCAAAAATCTCGACTGCATCAGCTTTGACTTCCCTCAACAATTGGATACCTTTTAGGACGGCTCGGTATTCCGCCTGGTTGTTGGTTGCGGATGCTTCTATCGGCAGAGAGAAATCATAACTTGCCCGCTGAGGCGATACAAGAACGATGCCGATTCCCGATCCGGCTCCACACGAAGAACCATCGAAATACAAAGTCCATGGAACCAGTTCAACGACAGCAATTTCCGGTCCACAATGCTGAGCTACGAAATCAGCCATGAGTAGACCCTTAACAGCTTTGGCCGATTCGTACCTTAAGTCAAACTCTGACAGAGCCAGTATCCATTTTCCAATCTGTCCTTTCAAAATTGGCAGCGATAGCATATATTTTGCCACATCATCCTTGCATACGACTATGCACTCTGCCGATAACAAATAATGCCTGAGCTTGGTACACGAGAAATATAGACACAGGCACAACCGTTCCACTGGGGAATATCTTGTTTCGGCGTCCAGGAGTCTTCTGCTGATGTAATATACCACTCGTTCTTTTCCGTCGAACTCTTGTACCAGCGCCGATCCGATAGCTTGTTCGTCAGCCGATAAGTATAATCTGAACGGCTTACCGGGCTGTGGCGGGACCAACACCGGTGGTGAAATTAGATATTGCTTGACATCTTCTAACGCTTTGCATTGTTCTTCTCCCCACACGAATTCCTCATCGGGCTTCAATTTCAACAAAGGAGTGAAAGCTTGAATACGCCCAGACAAGTTGGATATGAACCTTCTAATAAAATTGACCTTGCCGATGAGGGATTGCAGCTCAGTTTTATTCTGTGGGGCTACAACTTTGTTGATGGCGTCTATGGTCTTCCGGTTAACCTCTATCCCGCGCTCATGGACCATAAATCTTAAGAATTGCCCGGCCAATACACCGAATGCACACTTGTTCGGGTTCATTTTCAACCCATGCTTCCTTATGCACTCCAGTACTTCTTGAAAATCGGCCAGATGTTCCTGATGACCTTTCGACTTGACCACAACATCGTCGATGTAAATTTCCACCGACACACCAATGAGCTTGTGAAAGATATAATTCATGGCCCGCTGATATGTAGCACCGGCGTTCTTTAACCCAAAGGTCATTACAACCCACTCGAATAAACCGAGGTGGCCCGGACACCTGAAAGCTGTCTTTGAAATATCTTCTTCAGCCATTAATATTTGATTGTACCCAGCATTACCATCCATGAAACTGATGACTTTATGTCCTACAGCAGCATCTATCAAGACATCGGCCGTCGGCATCGGATATCCGTCCATTGGTGTAGCCTGATTTAGGTTCCTGAAGTCGATGCATACGCGCAACTTTCCGTTCTTCTTATATACGGGCACAATATTAGTAATCCATTCGGCGTAACGGCACTGCCGAATAAATCCTGCTTCAATCAATCTTGTGATCTTGGCCTTTATATCAGGTAGAATTTTAGGATTGCACCGTCGTGCAGGTTGCTGATATGGCCGATATCCTGATTTTATAGGCAACCGGTGTTCAACAATGGACCGGTCTAGACCAGGCATCTCATGGTATTCCCAAGCAAAGCAATCTTTGAATTCTTTTAATAAACTTGTCAATTTACACTTGTATCCGGGATCCAAGCTAGCACTAATATACGCCGGCCTTGGCTTACTACCATATCCTAAATCCACCATCTCCAATGAATCGGCCGATGTGAATCCATGACCAAGCTTCCCGTCTTCTCAGACGAACTGATTCATCTATTCTGAATCTTCAGAGCCGACTGCTTGGATCGGCTGTAGACCAAAATCAGATAGTTTCAGGAAATCAATGTCCCAAGTTCTGCCAGATATACACTTGACGTGTTCATAGCTCCATTGTTGCGTGTCAGCCGCCGCAACACTGTAGGTGAATCGGCGGTGACTATTTCTGTACTGTCACCGACCCACTGTACAAGGCATTGGTGCATTGTAGACGGGACACAGCAATTCGCGTGTATCCAATCGCGACCGAGCAACATGTTATAGGATCCCTTACCATTAATAATAAAGAAGGTAGTGGGGAGGGTCTTACTGCCGATGGTGAGATTGACGCAGAGCGCTCCGCGGGCGGGAGACACGTTGCCTTTGAAGTCTTTGAGCATCATGTCCATCTTGGTCAGGTCTTCATTACTTTTGCCTAACTTCCGGAACATGGCATATGGCATGATGTTGACTGCGGCACCTCCGTCTACTAGTAGCCTGGTAACGGGTCGTCCGTTAACGTGTCCTTTGAGAAATAGTGCCTTGAGATGTTGCCATTTTTCGTCTTCTGGTTTCTCAAAGGTGGCTGTCATCGGCTCCAAAACCAACTGCGCCATCTGCTCCTCCATCCTTGTCACCTTATCTCGATCGGCAGGCGCCATGAACTCCATCGGCAATATGAACACCATGTTGACATCAGCTGCCGATTCTTGATTGTCGCCCTCTTTGTTGTTGCTCTTTTTGGGGCGCCAGACCCGAGACCTGTCGTTTTTCTTATCCAGCACCTGCCTCTGCTCTTCCTCTTGTTGTTCCCATTGGCACAGGCATTGGATCCTTCGTTTTTGAGATTTAGACAGTCCATCACGGCACCACCTGGGGTTTACTGGTCTAGCCGACGGTTTGGCGTGTTCCCCGTCTGGTTCCCTTCCTAGAGGGTTTTCATCTGACACTCTAACATCAGCCATTTCTTCCAGCCGATCGTGTACGCTGGTTCATCCCCCCAGTCGCTCATGCTGGTTGATCCTGCCTTTCGACCGGTGATACCGGTCAACTCTGCCCCCCAGCCGATCATGCACTGAAAGGCACTGACCTTCTTGTTCGCGCCAGTTTCTGCTGATCGGCTCTGATCCTCTGTCTCTGGAGCGCGATCTTTTGAACGGGCGATCATTGTGACTTGATCCGCTGCACTCAGGACAGTCATCGGCTGATGGCAATCTGAGGTCGTTTTCCCAGCAATGGATGAAGAACGGACATCGCCAATGATCCTCGTGTCGGCGTATCATCTCATCGTGGTATCTTGACCGTTCCTGCTGCCGCCGATATTTGCTGAGTAAGAATTGAGAAGTGACGGGTCTACGCAATCGTTCTGATCCTTCGCCCTCGTCTTCAGCCCGTCTTTTCCCTTTGACATCGTCCACCGTGACTTGATTCCTAGGATCCACGACGCCGCTTCTTCTAGCCGATTCCGACGTCAGCACCATGGTTCGAAGTGAGTTTCTTCCCGTGTCAACCATGTTAGTCGGGAAAGGATGCTGATCAATCTTCATCGGCTTTGCCGGTTTTGCCGGGATTTCGAACTTGAGTCTTCCTTGCTCAATGGCCGACTATATCTGCTGACGGAAGATCTTGCACTCATTTGTGTCATGAGATGTAGCGTTGTGCCATTTGCAGTACTTCATCTTTTTGAGCTGATCGGCTGAAGGAATGGTATGGTATGGTGAGAGCTTGATCTGCCCTTCCTGGAGCAGTAAGTCAAAAATTTTATCGGCCTTTGATGTGTCAAAGCTGAATGCTTCTAGTTCCTTTTTCCAAAAGGACACAATATTGGCTTCTTCCCTTTGAACCATTCTGCTAGGCCGATTTCTTCCTCTTCCTCCGATTCAGACCCTTCCAAATATGCCACCTTTTTCTGGAAATTCCTCCGCTGCTCAAACGGACGCACTTCCTGACCGGCCAATCGGTGAACGATCTGACTTAAACTTTCAAATTCTTGTGAGGCGTACCTCTCCTTGATATGTGGTAGGAGGCCTTGGAAAGCGATATCGGCCAACTGGGCATCGGTCAGAGCTAGGGTATAGCATTTGTTTCTGACCTCTCTGAACCTCTGTACGTACCAAGTTACTGGTTCGTCGCTCCTCTGCCTGAGGCTGGTCAAATCTGAAAGCTTCGTCTTGTGTACTCCCGCGTAGAAGTACTTGTGGAATTGCTTTTCTAGATCGGCCCAAGTAATGATGGAATTGGGTGGTAAGGTAGTGAACCACTAGAAGGCCGATCCAGATAGAGACGATGAGAACAGACGCACCCTCAGAGCATCTTGTGTGGCGGCTTCCCCGCACTGGATGATAAATCTGTTAACGTGCTCCACGGTAGAGGTGTCGTCCAGCCCTAAAAACTTGGTAAAGTCAGGAACTTTGTACCGGTGGGGAAATGGCAACAGGTCGTAGGCCGATGGGTATGGCGCCTTGTACGTATAAGTCTGCACTTTCGGCATCAACCCGAATTGGTCCTGAATTACTTCCGCTATTCTTGCCATCCAATCCACTTGCTGCTGATGAACAGCTGTTTGGGGTGCCGGCATATGTTGGTGGATTGGCGGTAGTACGGCCGGGTGATGGGTCGAAACGTGTGGCGGATTCTGTTGCATTACGGCCGTCTGAGCAGTTGACAGTTGATGGCGAAGCGAATCCGCCGCCCCATCGTACATCGTCATCGGTGCTGTTCTTCTGAGTGCTTCTGCGGCGTCTGCCCCCCTGCCAATTTCTGACATGGTTGGTTGATACTGAGGGACCGTCGGCCGAACGTTCGAATGGAACAGTGCCTGGATTGGATAGCTCCCATGTCCGTATGATTGATCGGGAAAAGCTGCCGTTGCTGATGCCCCCAAGGCACTGAGTTTGAGGGCAGCGATTGCATAGAAGCAATCTGGATAGGCTGAAGCGGCACTTGCAATCGGAAACATGGTGCACCGTTATACCCTGGAGGCATTGAAGGCAACGAAGTGTTGTATCCTTCGTGTTGCGTCGACATCGGCTGAGGAGCCGAGTGGGACGTGCCCGGTAAGCTTCTGGCTGGAGGTACAATAGGTCGGACGTATGCTGGCCCCTGATATCCCTGAGCTGCTCCGCTGACCAGAGAACTGATGACGGCGTTATACACCGTGTTGGTCATTACTGAGGATTGGTCGATGAAAGCCTGATAGACGGACTGTTGAATCATATCGGACATCTTGCCGGAATCCTTAGCGATGGTGATATGGCGGGGGACTGGAAGAGGAGCTTTCTTGATTGCCTCCCCGCTTCTGGTACGACTGAAAGATTGCAGATACATCCTTTTGTAATCCTCTAGATGTTTAGCCAGTTCCTCTTTCTGGTCGGCCTTGAGATCTGCTTCCGTGACATCAATAATATTGTCCTCAGAAACTTCGGTGGTCTTTGACATTTTGGATCTTGAGACGGTCCAATTGGGCGTGCCAAAAGTGTGTTGGTCCTAAAAATCGGCCAGGAATCAGCCGATGGCTTTCAGCGTCGGACACACGACCCGGGAGAATCTGCTTAGCTCCTGTTCGGGTGATTGCCCTGGTGCGGTTCGCGCGGCGTGCCAGTCAATCTGACCTGTTGATTGACAAGGAAATAAAAGTATTAAATTCCGGGCGTTCCGATCGGCTGAAGTTCCGATCTGTCCTTAAAAGCGTATTGGCGAATCGGCCGATTTGCTATGAAGATGACCGGCTATGGATCAGCCGATAATCACGTAATAATTGCAAAGAAAACTGCTAGAGCAACTTAAACAATTATTACAGATGCAACACTTGAAATAGATCTGATCGGCTGTATGATAATGAACGAGGGAAAGCACTGATAAAACCGATAGTTTCAATCCCAAGCTGGATAACTGGTGATAATACTAGAACAACAGGTAAAAACCTATAATTCCGGTAAATATCGATAACTGGTGAATAAATCCAAACGAAACCACGGCGATGCGCCCGAAGTTAAAGCTCAGATATTATTCCATAAGCGGAACCTACCAATTGGCCGAAGATCGAGTCGATGCAGCCCTGCCAATCCGTACGAACTCGTGAAAGAAAAAGAAGTAATGGCGAAGTCGCCGACTTGAAAGTAAAGTGCGATGAAAAAGTAGATTGTTTTGTTGATTGATTGATGTCTCTTCTACAAAACCCTAGCGACTCCTATTTATACCCTAGGACTAGGACTCCTGATCGATTATGATCTGTTACAAACTTGATTTAAATAGAAAACTACTATATCTATAATATTTTCCTAAAGGAAACAGGCTCCCGTAGAATCCTCTGCCGCCATCTCCTAGTCCAATCCAGACTCTTTCCATTGCTTCATGACCGAGTCGGCATCGTTCTTTCGACCAACGTCAGGCCACTTTTGACTAGGATCCTCTATTGGGATTCCAATGGCTTCATCTCTCTAACTACTGGCGCAGACTGCATCGCCCATCGGCCGATCCCCAAATGTAGCCTCAATCGGCCGATTCCCAACTGTAGCCTTCAAATCTGCCGCATCGGCCGGTCTCTTCTTTTCCTGACGCCGATTCAACACATGTCAAAATCTGGCGTCAACACCTTCCTAACAGCTATGTAGAAGCTCCCGTGATCAACAGTGACAAACTTTCATAAGAGGAGACCTCAAAGCTCATCGTTGTTTTAGAAAAGCATCAAGCTGTTCTTGGTTACGCCATCCAAGACCTTAAGGGCATTAGCCCTACTCTTTGCACTCATCGCATTCCCATAGATCCCGCTATGGCACCCTCCAGGGAGCCTCAACGCAGGTTGAACAATGTGATGTGTGAAGTGGCGAATAAGGAGGTCCTGAAACTCCTACACGCCGGAATCATCTATCCAGTCCCGTATAGTTAGTGGGTGAACCCAGTACAGGAAGTGCCCAAGAAAGGAGGTATGACGGTCGTGGAGAATAGCAAGAATGAGCTGATCTCACAACGAACCGTCACGGGATGGAGAATGTGCATAGACTACAGGAAGCTCAACAAGGCTACAAAGAAGGATCACTTTCCGCTTCCCTTCATTAATGAGATGCTTGAAAGGTTAGCAAAGCACTCCTACTTCTGTTTCCTTGATGGCCATCCCGACGACCAAAGCAAGACTACGTTCACATGCCCCTATGGAACCTATGCGTATCGACAAATGCCATTCGGGCTGTGTGATGCACCCGCTTCGTTCCAAAGGTGCATGATGTCAATATTCTCAGGCATGATCGAAGAAATTATGGAAGTCTTCATGGACGACTTCTCGGTCTACGGTAAGACCTTTGATCATTGCCTCAAGAATTTGGATAGGGTCTTGCAGAGATGCCAGGAGAAGGCCATGGTGATGAATTGGGAGAAGTGCCACTTCATGGTCCGTGAGGGCATTGTTCTCGGACATCTCATCTCTGAGAGAGGAATCGAGGTGGACAAGGCAAAAATCGAAGTCATTGAATGACTTCCGCCTCCCACCAATGTGAAAGAAATTCGAAGCTTCTTAGGTCATGTAGGGTTCTACCGGCGCTTCATAGCTAACTTTTCCCATATTGCTAGACCCCTCACAAACCTGCTAGCTAAGAACGCCCCTTTCCAATTCAATGATGAATGCCTAACAGCCTTTCACACACTTAAAAAGGCACTCATCTCAGCTCCAATCATTCAACCCCCGAATTGGAAGCTTCCCTTTCAGATCATGTGTGATGCTAGCAATTATGCGGTGGGGACCGTAAGGACAAGAAGCATCACACGATCGCCTATGCGAGCAAGACACTAACAGGAGCTCAGCTTAATTATGCCACAAAAGAAAAGGAGCTCCTGATAGTTGTCTTTGCTATAGATAAGTTTAGATCTTACTTAGTGGGTGCAAAGGTTATTGTATACACTGACCATGCAGCTCTAAAGTGTGGCAGAACCACCTGAATTAATCCGGCTCAAGCGCTAACCATCACCACAAGGGCAATCAGGGCTAACTCGCACTTCAAACGGAGTAATCCACTGGTCTGTCGGGTAACCTCCCGATACATCCACGGTTTTTGCCGATCGAAACCACACATACATGTACTCACACGAAGGTGAGCCCAGAAAATACAAACGGTTTTTGCCGATCGAAACCACACATACATGTACTCACACGAAGGTGAGCCCAGAGGATACAACATTCCACAAATTTTGCACCACAAGGTTCATCACAAATTATTATTACACGGAGATCAAATTCGTAAAACAGGGCACTTCAGAGTTCAAAATAAATGAGCTCTTCAGAGTTCAAGCAGCGGAAAAAAATATAACGACAACTACTCAACGATACAGGATGTCTCGATGAAGCCCGTACGAGACATCACTCGACATCATCACCGTTGGCCGGGGGCGTATCCCATTCCACCGACCAACCAGGAGGAAGGGTACAAGGCCAAGTCAAACTAGCAATCATATCCTCGAAAGTTTCACCTGAAAACAAGCCACAAGCAAGGCTGAGTATACTAATACTCAGCAAGGCTTACCCGACTAGTGGAATATACTTAGCCGACTCCTAGACATGCAAGGCTTTTGGCTTGAGGGGTTTGTTTTGACGAAAAGCATATATAAGTAGGTCCTTACTTTCAGATTTTCGCTCCAAGTTCTAGCTTTCTTTAACCATTCTAGGTAAGCAACTATCCAATATCATACATGGTGGAAGAATTATTTTGCATCCAACAAGATTAATCATCATCATCGTTCCTCGTCTTACTCTATGTGGTAAAAGGGTCAAGCAGTCTCAATAACCGCGAGAAACGGATGATTCGAATCGAATTTCTTAACCTTGCAAGGGAAACCTAAACACACGTCACATGGTTACTCCCAGAGTCACACGTGCAACTTTTCCCCTTTCTTCCTAGGTTGTGGATCAGGGCCACCATCCGAGACTATAGAGCCCGGCTCTATACCCACCATGTGCGCGCATGGAACCGAAGTTGAGATGGTGGGATGTTGTCCACTTGCCGGTCCGATTAGGTACTTAAGCTTACCGATTACCATATTCTCGGCAGTACGTTCAAAGACTTAACCACCACTACCACACACTGCAGCCTTAGCATTTTTCACTAAACAGACGGGGCCTCAATCATCAACATAAACATCGTTCCATAGCCCCTTCCGTCGACCTTATGATTGCAGCATGTAGTAAACAATCAACTCCTAAATTCTCGCGAGTGACAGGAAATCACTCGACTTTTACTGAGTCCTATTAGCAATAGCATTCTATCGAACCTTACATCTAGTGTTAAGAACATGTGTACCTAGGATCATGCGACTAAGTTTTCATTCAACTCATATAAACTTAATGCACAAGTAAGTAGAGTAATAAGTTGCATAAGTTTAGGAAAAATAGGGTTCATGCTCCGGGGCTTGCCTTCTTGGGAAAAGCTAGCTTGGGGCTCGTCCGAGATGCTAAATCGATGGCTAAGATGGTCAAACAATTCACTCTTTGCCAAGATGCTAAATCGATGGCTAAGATGGTCAAACAATTCACTCTTTGCTTCGCTGGTTCGGCTGTTTTTTCAGCAAAACGAGTTATAGTATCTTGCCTATAACTCAAACTGGCAAGATCCAATAGTGTTGAAATTTTGTGAGAACCTAGATCACAAAATTTAGGATAAGTTTGGTATTCAACACTCAGCCTAGAAATGTAAAGAGACATAGGTAAAAATTCCGACAAGTTTCTGCAATCGCAGATTCAACTGATTTCCAATATCACAATCAAACCACCAAGTTTATATAGCCATGTCCTACATGATTAGAGTATCCAATGGTCAAGTTGTACTCATCACAAAAGAGGTACTCAACTCTTAGTTAGACTATTACAACACTTGCCAAAAGTTAGGCTACACTATCGAGGAGTATATGCAAAAGTCCTCCTAGGTCATCAGCTAGAAGTCGTCGAGGTTGTTGACGGACGACTCGCTGTGAGTAGGAGAGTGAGCTCCCATTGGAGGTGGCTGCAGTGCCTCACCCTCAAAGTCCATTCCTGAAACACCATCAATCTCCTGTGGCTCCTCCTCATCTTTCTCCATAGCCACCACGTCGAGAGGGGCATTCTGATCATGGTGCCAGTGAATGTGCTCTTTAGCATCCTCCAACTCAAGGTTCAGATCATGGAGCTGCTCCTCCAAGTGTGCTATCATGTCATCCCTCTCACTCATGAGAGTGTCGTGCTCCTGAACTTGGCCCTCAAGTTGGCCAATCCGGGTGTCTCTGTCCTCGAGTTCCTCACTGAGTTCCTTAATCTGCTCATCCCTGGTATCTGCCATCAAGTGGTAGGCCGGTGCAAGATCAGTGAGCTGCACAAGCGCCTGACTCTGGAGAGTCTGAAGTCAGTAGAGTGCATTCATGCACTGCACGGAGGTCTCGATGATCTCCTGGGCATGAAAGTCCACCAAGTACTGTGAGTGTTGCACCCTATTGAGCCAAAAGGGGTCGTTGTCCTGGGCAGCAGGAAACAAACCAATAGGAGTGAGCGTGACGGCCTCGGGGCACTGCGCACAGAAAGTGGTGAGCGCCCTCATGGCAGCAAGCTCCCACGTATCGGCCAAACGGCAACCAATAGCCTCAATCTCCAAGGCGGGCCACTCCGGGTGTAGTGGGTGCGGAAAGATGGTCACGTTGACACGGCACTGGGTAACTCCATTCTCTGCAAACTCCAGTCCGGTGTAACGTGGGGGAATTGGATAGCCCGCGGTGCGCAGAACATCCCACAAGATAGAGGGAAAGCCCTCCCAGTGGAGACACTGCGAGTGAACGCGTCCATCCTCATCCACCATTATGGCAACAAGCTCGGCCATCTGAACAAAAGATCAAAGGGGTGAGATAGCGAAAAACCGTTAACAACACAGTGACAGGTTCTGGACAGTGCACTAAAATAGCCATAACTTCGACAGTTCTTGTCCAAAAATTCTCAACTTTTACCAAAACATTCCTAAGGTATTTGTGAACAACTTTTCTATTCAACTCCAGAGCTTGATAAGGCTCTAATATGGTCTTTCCCTTAAGGTTTTACTTTACTGTCTACCTAGAAATTTCAGTGAACAGTGGGCCAATGTTTCGTGCACCAGAGAAAATCTACCCAACAAAAATTTACCAAATTTTAACAGTAGCTGCCTAAGTAAATTTACAAGAAGTTTTGTGTTGAACACTTTAGCAGAAAACTGAAGAAAGGGTGCATAAAAATTTATGTGGCTGAACTGCTCATTTTGGACAGAAAACTGACATCTCCAAGTTTCGGGTGTTTCTCATTGTCCATATGTCCAGAATTTTTCATATTTAGACAGGAGGTAGAATACCAATTTTGGAACAAAAATTTCAACATGGGATTCTCAGAAGCGATCATTTTCTAAGCTTAATAAATCCATCTTTTCAGATAAGGCAGAAAGTGACAGATTTGCTAGATAATCCTTATGCAAAGACAAATGTGTGGCGCATGAACCATACCACTCTCACGCATCGCATGTTCAATTTCAGATTTATATAGTCATGATGCATGCACGTCCTATTCGTCCTCTCAAAATAAAATAATTGCCAAATAGCTTTGGTCTTACGAAGTTAGTTTCGGTGGCATACACAATACGGCTCTCACTATAATAGCTAGTCGAAAAATCTCTAGCCATTTTTAAACTTATCGTAATCGCGGTTAGTGTACCTGCAGAAGATTGATATAGCATATATATATATCCATTGAACCTTTCATGCCAGCACTCATGAAAGCGTCCATATTCATTACCGTTCACTATAGAAACGACATCCGTACAATTCCCGTCGTACAGACGACGTTAACATACGCTATCAAGATAGCGTATTCACGGGGGTACCGTCTTGAGACGGGGGTATGAACAGCGAACGCCATACCCTGCGCCAAACCTTCTACTCCCAATATAATCAACTAATAGTTGGTATATTGGCAGCACCTCAAGTAAGCCACTGCTTGAGGGCAGCGTTCGGCTCGCATCATTGACAGGAAGGCCAAGCTCTCTCAATTGGCTGAGGATTCTTACCTTCTTACCTTAGCGATGAGTGCGTCGTTACAGAATTTAAGGGTCGGTTGTGCATAAAAGTAAGTTTTGACAGAATGTAATGTGCTAGAAGTCAGTTGATAATATTCATAAGTTTGATAGCCACCTAGTAACTTTCCCATAATCCTTAGGGCTTTACAAACTAGGCACCATCCTTAACGAACCAACGCATTTTCCAACACAATTTTTGTGGTCAAGTTTTAGGAAAACAAGTTTTTAAGGCTTGTTGCATTCTCTGGCGTATCCATTTCGGCTCTGATACCAGCTGTGGCAGAACCACCTGAATTAATTCGGCTTAAGTACGCTAACCATCACCACAAGGGCAATCAGGGCTAACTCGCACTTCAAACGGAGTAATCCACTGGTCTGTTGGGTAACCTCCCGATACAATCACGGTTTTTGCCGATCGAAACCACACATACATGTACTCACACGAAGGTGAGCCCAGAGGATACAACATTCCACAAATTTTACACCACAGGGTTCATCACAAATTATTAATACACGGAGTTCAAATTCGTAAAAAAGGGCACTTCAGAGTTCAAAATAAATGAGTTCTTCAGAGTTCAAGTAGCGGAAAAAAAATATAATGACAACTACTCGACGATACAGGATGTCTCGATGAAGCTCGTACGAGACATCACTCGGCATCATCACCGTTGGCCAGGGGCGTATCCCATTCCACCGACCAACCAGGAGGAAGGGTACAAGGCCAAGTCAAACTAGCAATCATATCCTCGAAAGTTTCACCTGAAAACAAGCCACAAGCAAGGCTGAGTATACTAATACTCAGCAAGGCTTACCCGACTAGTGGAATATACTTAGCCAACTCCTAGACATGCAAGGCTTTTGGCTTGAGGGGTTTGTTTTGCCGAAAAGCATATATAAGTAGGTCCTTACTTTTAGATTTTAGCTCCAAGTTCTAGCTTTCTTTAACCATTCTAGGTAAGCAACTATCCAATATCATACATGGTTGAAGAATTATTCTGCATCCAACAAGATTAATCATCATCATTGTTCCTCTTCTTACTCTATGTGGTAAAAGGGTCAAGCAGTCTCAATAACCGCGAGAAACGGATGATTCGAATCGAATTTCTTAACCTTGCAAGGGAAACCTAAACACACGTCACGTGGTTACTCCCAGAGTCACACGTGCAACTTTTCCCCTTTCTTCCTGGGTTGTGGATCAGGGCCACCATTTGAGACTACACAGCCCAGCTCTGTACCCACCATGTGCGCGCACGGAACCGAAGTTGAGATGGTGGGATGCTGTCTACTTGCCGGTCTGATTAGGTACTTAAGCTTACCGATTACCATATTCTCGGCATGTGGTTAGTACGTTCAAAGACTTAACCACCACTACCACACACTGTGGCCTTAGCATTTTTCACTAAACAGACGGGGCCTCAATCATCAACATAAACATTGTTCCATAGCCCCGTCTGTCGACCTTATGATTGCAGTATGTAGTAAACAATCAACTCCTAAATTCTCGCGAGTGACAGGAAATCACTTGACTTTTACCGAGTCCTATTATCATAGCATTCTATCAAACCTTACATCTAGTGTTCAGAACATGGGTACCTAGGATCATGCGACTAAGTTTTCATTCAACTCCTATAAACTTAATGCACAATTAAGTAGAGTAATAAGTTGCATAAGTTTAGGAAAAATAGGGTTCATGCTCTGGAGCTTGCCTTATTGGGAAAAGCTAGCTTGGCGCTCGTCCGAGCCTGGGCTCGGGTCTTCGAGAGCTTCAGTTAGATTTACTTGAGCTTCACGCTGCTCACTCTCGGATGCGGCACCAGCTCGTATGTTCCGTCGGCGAGAGTAGTCGATTCTATATGAATGCACAAGTGTAAGTTATAGTGATGGTAATGACGATTATTTTCCTTCACGATAAAGTTGCAGTTCACAAAACATCGATTTGGTTGTGAACTTACTTAGTTGAGATTTCTGTGGGCAATTGTTAAAAGAGTATAACTTAAACTATTAACTTCATTAAACAAGAAGGGGGTTGTGTTATATTGGAAACTTAATTTTCTAAGCACAACATGGATTAATCACAACTTCTGGATTAGGTAACTTCTGGTGATGAAATTTTTATTTAGAGCACATTATGCAGAGACAAAAGCACTACAAGAATTTCAGACATTTTCACGCAGTAGATTAAATATGAAAATGCATTACACAGCCACTGCTAGAACCTAGTTAATTTTATACCGAACAAACCATTCAAGTATTGACACCAAAAATTTTACAGGGAATTAACCTATCCATATGTGTGTTACTATAAATTTTTCAGATTTTACTGAGCAAGACACAAAGCATAATAAATAGGACAAGATACCTAGTTTAATAAAGATTAATTTCTACAGGATGTTTTACAGGGTTTCTGTGTATTAAACTTTTTAAACAGTAAGAGTTACTCTAAAGAGTTCCACAGCAAAAAGTTGAACATTTTCCAAGCACAGAAACTAATTATTTGAATTAGTGCAATTTTTCCTACCACAAAATTATATAAATAGGTTACAGAGAGTATAAAGCTTCTAAACATTTTCTGTGGTATTTAGGCCTTAATATAACAGTTCTAAAAAAGTTTCACCACATGAACCATAATATAACAGTAGTTACAAATTAGTTTTTTTACTTCATTCCATTAATAAGTTTTATTAACAAGTTTAGCTAGAGATAGGTTCTGGCCCTAATATTTTTACACTGGCCTACAAATCTAGCAACCAATCTACTGTTAAATATTCAGGTTTAGACTTTGTCTACAACAGGGGGTACATTATAAGTCTATTAAACCTTCCATTTAATTTATATCAAGATTTAGCAAGCAACTGAAGAATTGCATGTAACAAAAGTTGTTGATTTTCATCTAGAGATTCCAGAACAGTTGAGTTTGTATTTTTCCAATTTTTCTACGATTTTACATGAATTTTACAAGTTCACTGATTTTGAATCTAGGGTCAAAACTTTCTTCTACAGAGGCGTCCTTGGAAATTTGCGTGCAGACTCTTTTAAATATTTCAATTGATGCAATTGGGTCCCTGGGCGGTGCTGGCATGGCGGCCGGCCAGATTCCGGCGAGGGGGCTCGTCGGCGGCGAGGGGAAAAGGGTCGGGGAGATCCAGGGAGGTTAGAGCTACCTCGGGATGGGCTTGGTCGGGGTTGAGGGTGACCGGAGGTGGCTCGTCGGCGCGGACCAGAGGAGCGGCTGCGGGGTGGAACGTCGGCGACGGTGCTCCGGCGAGAAGGGGAGGGTAGGGGCTGGTCGATGAGCTTCGCGGCGTCGAGGGGAACCCGTTTCGAAGCTTGGCTTGGACGGAGGAGCTTCGGCGTGGGCTGTCCATGGAGCAAGAAGGAGCGGCGGAGGCGGGGGCGGCGCTGGCGGTGCTCCGGCGGTTCTAGGCGACGATGGGTGGGGCAGTGAGCTGTGGTGGAGTGCTGTGGTGGTGGTGGAAGGCTCAGCTCTGGCAAGGGGTGGCCGGAGAGGTGAGCTCCACGGTGAGCTGGGCACGACGGCGGTAATGGTGGCGGCGGCGGCGTTCTGGTGTCTGGGCGCGCGAGGGGGACTCAGTGCGGCCTTTTGTAGGCAGCAGAGAGGCGGAAGGAGGGGCGGGACTGGTTTGCGAGGTGCGGGCGCGGGCTGCACGACGGGGGCGCGTTACTAGTCGTGGTGGGCGGCGAGCAGAGCCGGCGCGGCGTGCGGCGGGTGCGGGCAGGGGATTGGGTGCTGAGGATTTGTCGTGTGGAGCTGGAGATCACGCAGCGCGTGGGTGGGGCGACGAGCTGCAGCAGTTGTCTTGCTGGGCGGCGAGCGCGGCGACTGGCGGGACGCGGCGGAGACACGGGCACGGCGCGACTTTCCCATTGGGCGCGGCAGGCGGCGAGCATGGATTGGGGAGGAACGCAGCGTGCGGGCGCGCGTGCGGGCGCAGCCAGGCATTGGCTTGGCACCTAGCGCTGTCAGGCATCGCCGGCCAAGTGGCCTGCGGCGACTGCGCGGCGGGCGAGGGTTGGGAGAAGCGAGGGCCACAGCGAGGCTTATTTTGTAATTTAAACACCTGAGGTGTTACATGAAGTGCCTTCTCACTAAGAGAGATGCGAAGCCAAGGCTCATAAGGTTGATCCTTCTACTCCAGGAGTTTGATCTAGAAATTAAAGATAAAAATGGAGTAGAAAACTCGGTTGAAGATCACTTGTCGCGTATGAATATCACTAACATGCAGGAACTGCCAATAAATGATTTCCTCGAGGACGACATGCTACTCAAGGTAACAGCTTCAAACCCCTGGTATGCAAGTGGATGGGACCCTACCACGTCATCGACACATCAACGCATGGGGCCATAACGATACAAGATGATGAAGGTAACATCCACAAGGTAAATGGCCATCGTCTAAAATAATGGCGACCCGCTGGGGTTTGATTCCCGATCTTTCGATGAGAGGCGTGGATAACTCGATTGGTCGATGGAGGCAACGTTCACGGCCCGACTACAGCCTTCCAAGCTGCGCCTTAGCAACCGATACACCCCCTCCAATGGCTGTCGCGATCTTGTGGAGCGCGGCACCCGGCCACTAGGGCACTCGTCCTGCAAGCAATCGAAGAACTAGCAAGAACAAGTATGACAAGTACTGAATTTACTAGATATAAATGAAGGTTTCACACGCAATCTCAATAATGGTGGGGTTCCGAAGACAAGAAGACGGGCGGCTGATCCAGCACGCGCGCTTGCAAGCAAGTAGCGAAGGCTAAACTTGATCTAAACAAAACCCAAGCATCCTTGGCGGCGGCTAAGGGGTATAAGTACGTGGGAGGACGACCACAGGGGTGTTGGGGTCGTACTCCAACCCTAGGACGCGTCCGTAATGGACTCAACTTGATACACGGCCCATTGGACCAAAACAGGGTGACGCAGCACCATGGGCAGAAATGGACTCTGTATTAATTTAACGATTGCGGCCGACTCGTAATAGATATGGCTATGAGGCCGGATCCGTTTGAAAGAAGACTTCATAAGCTTTCCACGAAGTACTTGAACGCCCCAATCCGAGTTTATATGCGACCGTGGTGTCCGTCACAAGTTGGTACTGTTCTGCAGTCCGAATCCAGCTTGCGCGAATCCGTTTCCCTTTCGGCCGCCTCCTTGGTTCCTAAGCAAAACAAGAGTACACGGGTCTCCATGGTCTAAACATGATGCACATGAGCTTAGATTTGAACTCACCTGATGATTAAGTTGATGCGCATGAGCACGAGTAATAGGACCAGCAATAGGTACTTGTGTCGGAGTGGATGTATCGTTGGTGTTGGTGTCCTCATCATCCTCCCCTTCTTGCATTTGAGTCGTCCTCGACTCAAGCTCATCTTCCTCTCCCAAATATGGCTTCAAATCTGCAATGTTAAATGTGGGACTAACCCCAAAATCCGCAGGCAGATCGAGCTTATATGCATTATCATTGACTTTCTCTAGCACTTTAAATGGTCCATCAGCCCGAGGTAGCAATTTAGATTTTCTCAATTCAGGAAACCTTTCCTTTCTCAAATGCAGCCAAACTAAATCTCCAGGTTCAAACTTTAGTTCCTTCCTACCTTTATCACCAGCAATCTTGTATTTAGCATTCATGCGCTCTATGTTTTCTTTAGTTGTTTCATGCAGTTTTAACATCAATTCGGCACGCTTAGTAGCATCAAAATTCGTTTTTTCAGAAAATGGCAAAGGCATTAAATCAATAGGAGCACGAGGCAAGAAACCATATACAATCTGAAATGGGCACATCTTTGTAGTAGAATGCAGCGATCGATTATAAGCGAATTCAATATGAGGCAAACAATCTTCCCACATCTTAATGTTCTTCTTTAAAACAGCCCTTAACATAGTAGACAAAGTCCTATTAACCACTTCAGTTTGACCATCAGTTTGCGGATGACATGTAGTAGAAAACAACAATTTAGTTCCCAATTTAGCCCATAAAGTCTTCCAAAAATAACTAAGAAATTTAGCATCACGATCAGAAACAATTGTGTTAGGCACACCATGCAAACGAACAATTTCCCGAAAGAACAAATCAGCAATGTGAGAAGCATCATCAGTTTTATGACATGGTATGAAATGGGCCATCTTAGAAAATCTATCAACAACCACAAACACACTATCACGTCCCTTCCTAGTCCTAGGCAATCCTAACACAAAATCCATAGAAATATCTTCCCAAGGAGCACTAGGAACAGGTAGAGGCAAATACAAACCATGTGGATTCAATCGTGATTTAGCCTTTTGACATGTCGTGCAGCGAGCAACAATTCTCTCCACATCTCTTCTCATCTTTGGCCAAAAGAAATGACCAGCAAGTATATCTTCCGTTTTCTTTGCTCCAAAATGCCCCATTAAGCCACCTCGATGCGCTTCCTGCAACAATAACAAGCGAACGGAGCTAGCTGGAATGCATAGCTTGTTAGCTCTAAAGACAAACCCATCACTAACGATGAATTTGTTCCATCCCTTCCCCTCTTTACAATGCAGCAACACATTTTTAAAATCAGCATCATTAACATATTGATCTTTAATCGTTTCCAATCCAAATATTTTGTAATCAAGTTGGTTCAACAAGGTGTATCTCCTAGACAATGCATCAGCAATTATATTCTCTTTCCCTTTCTTGTGCTTAATAATATAAGGAAAAGATTCAATAAATTCAACCCACTTAGCATGTCTACGGTTCAATTTTCCTTGACTACGAATATGTTTTAAAGATTCATGATCTGAATGAATAACAAACTCTTTGGGCCATAGATAATGCTGCCATGTTTCTAATGTGCGAACAAGAGCATACAATTCCTTATCATAAGTAGAATAATTCAGAACAGGCCCGCTCAATTTTTCACTGAAATAAGCAATAGGTTTGCCTTCTTGTAACAAAACACCACCCAAACCAATGCCACTAGCATCACATTCAAGCTCAAAGGTTTTATTAAAATCAGGGAGTTGGAGGAGAGGTGCATGTGTCAACTTATCTTTCAGCGTGTTGAATGAGTTCTCTTGTGTTTTACCCCAACTAAAAGGCACTCCCTTCTTTGTAAGCTCATTCAAAGGCGCGGCAATGGTGCTGAAGTCCTTCACAAAATGACGATAGAAACCAGCAAGTCCTAGGAAACTCCGCACTTGCGTGATAGTCTTCGGTATAGGCCATCCATGTATAGCTTCCACCTTGGCTTGATCAACCTCGATTCCCTGTGGAGTCACGACATAGCCAAGAAAAGACACTCGATCGGTGCAAAAGGTGCACTTCTCAAGGTTACCAAATAAACGTGCATCTCGTAAAGCATTAAAAACAGCACGTAAGTGATCAAGATGTTCATCGAAAGATTTGCTGTAAATCAATATATCATCAAAGTAGACAACAACAAATTTCCCAATGAAAGCACGCAGAACCTCATTCATTAATCTCATGAAAGTACTCGGTGCATTAGTTAACCCAAAAGGCATGACTAACCACTCATATAACCCGAACTTAGTTTTGAAAGCAGTTTTCCATTCATCTCCCAATTTCATACGAATCTGGTGGTACCCACTACGCAAATCAACTTTGGAAAACACAATAGCACGACTCAATTCATCAAGCATATCATCCAAACGAGGGATAGGGTGTCGATATCGAATTGTGATATTATTAATAGCCCTACAATCAACACACATACGCCATGTTCCATCCTTTTTAGGCACTAAAATAACTGGAACAGCACAAGGACTAAGAGACTCACGCACATAACCTTTGTCGAGTAGTTCTTGCACTTGTCGCTGAATTTCCTTAGTTTCTTCCAGATTTGTCCTGTATGGCGCACGGTTTGGCAATGATGCACCAGGAATAAGGTCAATTTGGTGCTCAATCCCTCGTATTGGTGGCAGCCCCGTTGGTATCTCACTTGGAAACACATCAGAATACTCCTGCAAAAGGTTAGCAACAGCCGGGGGCAAAGAATGCTGCATATCGTGAACTGAAATCAAAGCATTCTTGCACACCAAAGCATAGGCAACAGAAGTGGAAGCAATCAATTCATTAATATCAGACTTAGTAGCAAGCAAGCAATGTCCTTTCAATCTTATCTCATCTTCCCTGCTACTAACAGATTTGGCATTCTTATCGATCTCAGCTTTAGTTCTCTTAGCTTTAGCAACATCATCACGCACAATAGATTCAGATGACATAGGAAGCAAAACGATTTTCTTATCATGATGTATAAGAGAATATTGATTTGATCTACCATGATGCATGCTATCGGTATCAAATTGCCATGGTCTACCTAGCAGAATATGACAAGCTTCCATAGGCACAACATCGCATTCAACAACATCATGATATGAACCAATAGCGAAATTAATTCGTACCAATCTCGTTACCTTGACCTTACCACTATTGTTGAGCCACCGAATGTGATATGGATGTGGGTGCGGTTTTGTTGTAAGTGCAAGCTTCTCGACCATATCGCTGCTAGCCAAGTTGTTGCAGCTACCTCCATCAATTATCAAACGGCATGAACGCTCTTTAATAACACACTTTGTTTGGAACAGTGTATGCCGTTGATTTTGCTCCGCCTTTTCCATTTGTGCACTAAGTACACGCTGCACAATGAGGCTCTCATAATGATCTGCATCCTCTGCACCAATCTGCTCTTCTGGTTGTTCCTTAGTACCTGCATGGTCAGCAGCAAGCAAAGCAAGTGTATCTTCATCAAAATCACTAGCAGAGGAATACCCACCATCTCCTTTGACCACCAAAACGCGCTTGTTAGGGCAGTCACGTTGCACGTGGCCAAAGCCCTTGCATCGATGGCACTGAATATCTCTTGTCCTTCCCGTGGAGGCAACCGAAGATGCACTCGTGGCTGGTTTCCGGACAGTCGTGGTTGCTGAATTTGTCGGGGGAGCACGTGTCTTATCGTTGGATGGAGCGGGTATTGTCGACCGACTCGGGAATGTAGAAGGTGCAGGAGCTCGTCCGGTCAATGAGGTAGATGTGCGCGGCTGCCATGATGAAGGTTTTCCTGCAGAAATATTAGTTCTTGTACTAGCATGTCGTCCCAGCACTTCCCTTTCAGCTTTACAAGCAAGATGGAACAAACGGGTTACGTTAGTATAATCTTTATAAGCAAGAATGTCCTGAATTTCTCGATTCAAACCTCCTAAAAATCTAGCCATAGCAGGTTCCTCATCCTCCACTAAATTACAACGCAACACACCCATTTGTAATTCCTGATAGTATTCTTCTACACTTTTATTACCTTGTCTCAATTGTTGCAATCTATGTAACAGATCACGCGCATAGTAAGAAGGAACAAATCTAGCCCGCATGACCCGTTTCAAGGCATCCCAGGTTTGTGGAATATTATTAGGATTTTTCTTAGCATGTTCTATCCACCAAACAGAGGCAAAATCAGTAAATTCACTAGTAGCAGCCCTAACACGTATATTCTCTGGAAATTCATGACATGCAAACTTTTGATCAACAGCAATTTCCCAAGTAATGTATGCATCAGGATCGTATTTTCCATCGAAAGAAGGTATCTTAAATTTTATTTTACTGAAAGCATCATCATTATTATGTACCTCACGTCGTCGATGTCCACCCATACCTCTCCGATTAGTTCGCAGTCGTCGGCGACTAGGAGCATCTTGGTCATCTAGTTCAGTATCAGCGACATAATCATCCCAATTATCCTCGACACGCTCATCCTTCTTGTTTTCTCCCTCATGCCCATTTGCAGTTCTGGCATGCATCTCATCAAAACGCCTCAAAAGAGCAGCAAGGCTTTGGTCAATATGAGCGACCGACGTCTCCAGCCTTGTAAGCTTGGTGTTGGTGGCAAGCTGCGTGGCCTCCAACTGCCCAATCTTATCATTTGACACCAGCATATCTTCAGCAAGCCCATCTACATGCCTCCTCATCTTATTTTCAAAATGTTGTATGATTCCCTTTGTACGAGGAGAGTGACCTAAACTAATCTACTATTTTTTTTGGCTTTTCTGGACTATAGGAAAAATAAAACAGCGAAGAATTAGAAGTCTCTCACCGATAAACGTTGCTCTGATACCAACTAATGGCGACCCGCTAGGGTTTGATTCCCGATCTTTCGATGAGAGGCGTGGATAACTCGATTGGTCGATGGAGGCGACGTTCACGGCCCGACTACAGCCTTCCAAGCTGCGCCTTAGCAACCGATACACCCCCTCCAATGGCTGTCGCGATCTTGTGGAGCGCGGCACCCGGCCACTAGGGCACTCGTCCTGCAAGCAATCGAAGAACTAGCAAGAACAAGTATGACAAGTACTGAATTTACTAGATATAAATGAAGGTTTCACATGCAATCTCAATAATGGTGGGGTTCCGAAGACAAGAAGACGGGCGGCTGATCCAGCACGCGCGCTTGCAAGCAAGTAGCGAAGGCTAAACTTGATCTAAACAAAACCCAAGCATCCTTGGCGGCGGCTAAGGGGTATAAGTACGTGGGAGGACGACCACAGGGGTGTTGGGGTCGTACTCCAACCCTAGGACGCGTCCGTAATGGACTCAAATTGATACACGGCCCATTGGACCAAAACAGGGTGACGCAGCACCATGGGCAGAAACCGACTCTGTATTAATTTAACGATTGCGGCCGACTCGTAATAGATATGGCTATGAGGCCGGATCCGTTTGAAAGAAGACTTCATAAGCTTTCCACAAAGTGCTTGAACGCCCCAATCCGAGTTTATATGCGATCGTGGTGTCCGTCACAAGTTGGTACTGTTCTGCAGTCCGAATCCAGCTTGCGCGAATCCGTTTCCCTTTCGGCCGCCTCCTTGGTTCCTAAGCAAAACAAGAGTACACGGGTCTCCATGGTCTAAACATGATGCACATGAGCTTAGATTTGAACTCACCTGATGATTAAGTTGATGCGCATGAGCACGAGTAATAGGACCAGCAATAGGTACTTGTGTCGGAGTGGATGTATCGTTGGTGTTGGTGTCCTCATCATCAAATTATTTTTAGGTCATAATACAGCTATAGATGAAGATATAGACATGATTGAACTCGTTCAACATGACTATATGCTTGACTAAAGACTCCATAGGCCATATACTAAGGTAAGCCACTTGTACAAACCTCCTAGACTCTCCCCACTGCTGTCCAGAGAAGGAAGGAGACCAGCTGGGCCAAGCCCAGGTCGGCCGACCTACCCAAGTCGGCCGACCCAGGTTAGTAGCTCCAGCAGCCCATCTTGCGCAGGTGAGGCTATCTTCGCGTCCTAGCCCAAGATCTGGCTGCCTCGGGTCTTTTCGACAGTAGAAAATAGGGTTTCTCCCTTTTTACTTCCCCCTTGAAAACCCTTCTTCCTCCTCTCAACCTCTTTCCATCTACCTTCGCCTCTCTGCCTCCAAAACCCATCTGCACTACTTGAAACCACCTATGGCTGGCAAAGAGGTCGTCGCATTCGTCAACTCCACCGCTGTTGATCAGCTGATGGCAACACCAACTCCGGCGAACAGTCCCAAGACCCCAATCCTTGTCAAGCCAGTAGAAGAGAGGGTCAAATCAACCGAAGTGGCACCCCCAGCTTTGAAACCCGCTGTTGTGCGCAGCACGATGCTGAGAGGCACCAGGCCTAGGTCGGCCGACCCCAGTGGAGGAGCCGCTCAGGGCCTCGTTCCTCGGTGCAGGAGTCCTCGCCGGGTGCAGCACAAATAGGGGAGGCTTGAGGCCAAAAGTCACGTAAACAGCGCCCAAAGGAGGTAATTGAGACAGTTAGAGTCATGTTGTTTCAAGACAAGGATGCTCCGGGGCCAAGGCTTAAAGCAGATGAGCAGTACGTGGGATCGCTGCTCAACAAGGATGGGAATGTCATAAGCCATGACTACAGAAGAGAGAAGATATCCCCAGACGATCCACCGTTGCAGCCACGCCTCAAGATTTTTGGTGTTCGACCACCAGCTAGGGAGGCGGATGACATCAAGGGACCAGCTGATTTCCCACAGTTATGGTCCAAGGAGGAGCTGATTTTCCTGATGAAGAGTCTACAGCTGGAACATAAGAAGTTGCACTAAGGATTGAGAAATCAGAAGGCAGTAGTGGCTGGAGTCTATAAGGATCTCCGGTTGTTTCACAGCAGCTTAAGCAGCAACATAGATTGGCTAGCTGAGACTCTAGGGGAGGGAAGTAACTTGGATGGTAACTCATCCGAGGATCTTCCTTAGTTTAGTTAGTCAGGCGCTAGGATCAGGTTTGTTTCTTTTGATTAGTTTGCTTCATCTCATTTTGTTTTCATTGTAAGTGCCCCCATTTGATTTGAATAATTTAAAACTATGGCTCCCCGGTGTTAATGCCGGCAGAACCCCTTTGGATTTTACTTTTTGCTTTGATTGAGTAAAGACAGGTTCGAAAACAAGTGTGGGGGAGATCCTCGTGACATCCAGTTACACGCCCCACGACTCACGTGCACCTCAGGACGGACTCGTACGCAAGTGAATATCCAACGCCGTCTCGTTCTGGAGTCACAGTTTGCATGTCCTCACTCGTTTTCTCCAAGTTCTCCGAGATTCAAACATGCTATTAAAACTACCTAATCTAAAATAGTTTAACTCATGAGAACCCACCGTGCCGCTGGGTGATTCATGCATAAATTTTATTCTTTACCATACTTGAGTTTGCGAACCAACAGTTAGAGAACCCATAATGCTAAAGTTGTTGTTTGATGAGAAAAATAAAAGATGGCATGCCAAAAGAAGCAAGACCCAAAAAAAAAGAAAGGGGAAAAGAAGAGAGGAAAAGATCATACCGAAAGAGTTCACATCCGCCACACGTGCACCGTCTTGATCAAACAGGTAAACGATACAGAATCTCCTTGGATCCAACCTTTGATGTTGCAACAGATGTACCTTCAAGAGTGTCTTCATATACCTCCTACCGAGCCCCACTTCAGCTTTACACAAAAGGAGAGAGGGTTACCGTTCTGAGCTAAACAAATGAATGAGTGACTGAGAGTGTTGCCCGAAGGTAAGACCATGGAATATTTTCTTTTCAAAAATCTTTCAAAAACATCCCAAGGTCAGCAGGTGAGCGGAAGAGAATACTTAAGTCATCATCATTCCATCCTTCAACCGCCTATAGCATATTGGTAGACACTTCAAGGATCGTGAATAAAGGTAAGGGTTTAGAATAACTTTTATGCAGGAACCTTACCAGAGCAGCCGTTCCGCCTTGGTTCTATCGCCTTCACTCGAGGACGAGCAAAGGGCCATGTATTGGGGATCTTGTTAACGCTCGATACGGACCACTTTTTGATCGTCAAAACCTGCATAAAAGTGACATTTATCCAAAGACCAACATTAGAATAGGGGTTTATCTAACGAATTCCATCGGTGCTGGTCGATTTCTGTATGCAGGCGATTACGGGACAAAATTGTAGGAAATGAGCAACTAAGATTCACGGCGTAATTTCAGAATGCACAAACGAGCAAGGCAAAGAGCAAAAGAGACCAACAAGGCAAGGAACCAGCCTCAACCAAGGCCCACGCACCTGCCATAGCCCCTAAGGTCCACCTACAGACCACGTGTCCAAGAGAGGAGCCGAGCAGGGACAGGCCTGGTTCGGCCGACCTACCCAGGTCGGCCGACCCAGGGAGGAGGCCACCGACTTACTCCTTTGACGTGGCGCCTCCTGATTTGTTGCTTAAGGCGGTTTGGGTAGGCTTCAGTGCGTTGCATGGCAGAAACACCCCTCACACACCCCTATAAATATAAGGGGGGTGCTTCTAAAGAGGACACACCTTCACATCCCTCTCAGCTCCCTCTTGGAGTTTCACTTGTGTTCATGAGCTCTACGCTCATCTCTAGAGGTGATTAGAGTTAGAGAGAGAGTGGGGAGGAGTTTGGGGAAGTGCTGGGTTTGTCGGCACTCTTCTCCAACTTGTACATCGACGGATGCTTATCAATCAAAGTAAGTGTTCATACTTTATTATGTGCTTAGTTTCTTAGTTAAGTTATAGTGCTAGCTCTTTAGTTGCTTAGCTGGATCAGTAGTTCACTAGTTTATAGTGGGTGCTTTAGTCTAAGGCCATAGGCTAGAGTAGTAACGATAGTGTAGACGTGGTGTCTAGACTAGACTTATCTGTTGGTTGTGGTATATCCCATGGTTAGATGAGGTAGGTAGCAGGTGGTGACAGCCCTGTCTATCCAGCGGAACTCTCCCCGTTCGGGTATATCCTAGTGCCGTATTACTAGAACTCACCAGTCTTATTCTGTGGGAAGCTAGTAGCGCGAAGCAAGCAGCTAGGATAGTTCTATCTTATCTATGAAACCCAGCCTTAGGAAACCTCTCTACCCTCATCTCTAGCGGGTGTTGTGTCCTTGGACGAACCTGAACCGTACAGAAAGTACACACGTTCCTCAGTGGATACGATACCCTTGGAATACTCCTAAGTGAAAGCTACAACGGTATCCGTGCACTTGCGGATTTATTTTCATGATGCTAGGAAACATCAACACACATCCACCGCCAGGCTGCGACGTCAAGCTCGAGATCGCCATTGTCGGCTGAAGATCATCGTCCGGCAGCCGAGGCGCCATCGCATGACACACCCGCTCAATTAAGCGGTTACGTCGAACATAGCAATGGTCGCTCGTAACCGAATGCGACGCGTCGGGCGGTAGCTCCCGGAGGTTGTCCCCCACTACTCGCAAAGTTTCCTCTAATACTGGATGTTGGAAGAACTACCGCCGCCCTCAGGAGGGCGCACAACGCAACATGAGAAACATGACTTAGGTGGCTCGTGGAGAGCACCCAACGCACCCCCTATTTATAGCCCAAGGGGGCAGTCAGAGACCCCTTCGGGCGACCGCACACGGGCCACACAGTCCCCTCATGTAGGGAACAGATTCCCCTTAAAAAGGTGAGACGGCAGGTCTCCGATGCGACACAATGGGTCAGAGACCCGTCAACTCCCCCATCGGGTCAGTGCGAGGCAGGTGGTGCAGAACCGTCATAATGGCCCAGTTACCCCTCGGACGAACCGCCGGGTAAAAGGATAACACCTCTACACAACCGCCACGTAGCGCGGCGCCCACGCGCAGTAACTCTGCCCTAACAAAGATAAAGCATCCACATGATTAAGACAAAATGGCGAGGATGCTCGGGGGCCACTGTTGGGTTCCTAGAACCAGGGTTACCAGCGGGTCCACCCTTTAGACCGTGGCTGAAACAAATTCCGCACTCGCGGCCTCTTAATCTATGCAGCGCTCGTGGGTCGCCCAGGCCCGTGAGCCCCGTCTAGCGGGTTTCCTCGGACCGGACTTCATAGCCCAGGGCCCCGAGTCCGAGTGCCCTCGCTCGAAGCCAACTGATGGACTGCACGCACTACTTCTCTGCCTCCTTTTAGACTCCCGATTGACTTGGGTCACTGTTGACGCTCGCTGCGAACCAATTTTGAGCGTCAATTTGACCCAAAATTTGGGATGACTGGCATACTTAACCTGCATATTTAACCCGAATAATATCATTTCCACATTTTCCTTGGAGATTTTGCAATGTAGGGATTTGGGCAAGAAATGCAGGTAAAACAAGCTCCAAAATCCATACCATAAAGTGCTGACAGACCGGAGCATGCCGACCAACAAAGAGTAGGTGTTTAATTACATAATTCCATATATGTTGGTGGATATGTGTGTATGCAGCTCAAGCAAATCAAGAAACATATGTCAAGAGCAAAGCAACATACCCTCAATCCAAGGCAACACCACTCTGACCAATCAGAACGCACCGTTCAGAGCCACATGGATCAAAGAGCCCACCAGAGCATGCAACCGACATAGGGCCACGCCAACTCATCAACCAGGGACCATAGGGCCCACTTACCAGTCACCCAGGCGAAGCTGGACCCGCAAGCCCAGGTCGGCCGACCCAGTAAAGGTGAACTGACTTACCAGCTTCCACGTGGCGCCTCCTAAAGCCTTCCCAAGGTCGGTTCTGCCTAAGTTCGCGAGATTGCTGGCCGAGACTCCCCCTGTTCACCCCTATAAATACAAGGGGAGGGGGTAAGAATAGAGACATACCATTCCATTCTCTCCTCTCTTACTTTTGGAGTTGGAGCTCTCTTTAGAGGCTTAGTGCTGCCTAGGTAGTGCTTAGGAATTAGGAATAGAGTGAGGGGGAGTCGGAGAGGAGCCAGTGGGCCCACCGGCGCTCTTCTCCATCTTGTACCTCGACGGATGCTTTTCAATCATAGTAAGTGTTTGTGACTTCCTTTATGCTTTAGTTTCTTAGTTAAGTTAGATCTAGGTCTCCCTAGTTGTTTGCCGGATCAATAGTTCACTAGTTTAGTGGGTAACTCTAGTTTGTAGCTAAGGCTAGAGTTAGTAACGATAGTGTAGACGTGGTGTCTAGACTAGACTTACCTGTTGGTTGTGGTATATCCCATGGTTAGATGAGGTAGGTAGCAGGTGGTGACAGCCCTGTCTATCCAGTGGAACCCTCCCCGTTCGGTTATATCCCAGTGCCGCAGTAATGGAGCTCACCAGTCTTATTCTGGGGGAAGCCAGTAGCCCGACGCGAACGAATAGGATAGTTTTATCTTACCTTTGATTCTTAGCTTTAGGAATCCTCTCTGACCCTTGCCTTTAACTGGTGCGGTGACCTTGGACGAACCTGAACCTTAGAGAATATACACACGTTCCTCAGTGGATACTATACCCTTGGAATACTCCTGGGTGAAAGCTACAACGTCATCCGTGCGCTTGCGGACTTGCTTTGTGACGCTATGAAACGTCAACAAGCTTTCTGGCGCTGTTGCCGGGGAACGGTTGCTATATTCTCTTCGGACCTAGTTCGCCCTCGTACCTTTTTCATTTCTTTGATTCTACCTTTATCCCTGGCTACAAACTCCATCCTTGGGTTATAGCCATGGTTCGGAATCGACCCTTCTCTAGAGCAATTAATGAAGATCCTTACGATCATCTGCAAGAGTTTGAGGAATTGTGTTCATGCTTGGTAATCCTAAGGATGACACAGGAAACATTATGATGGAAGTTGTTTCCTTTCTCTCACACAGGGAAGGCGGAGCAATGTTACACCCGCACGATAGGGAGTATGACCGGTAATTGGGGAGAATTTCCAATCTTACTCGTTCTCCCTTACGGAACACATAGAATCCCTACCGCTTGACATCCTCAGCTTCAAGCAATTAGACAAGGAGTCCATAGGTGCAGCGTGGGCTAGATTCTCATGCCTTTTGGCATCTATCTCAGACATGTCTATACCCGAAGATGTATCATTAGACATCTTTTGCTCGAGTTTAGATATGGAATCTGCCCTTGACCTTGACATCGCCACCGGAGGTTCGTTTACGCACAAAACTTTGACAGAAGGAATAGAGATTCTAGGTGACCTCTTAGAAGACTCTTCTTTCCATAGCGATCATAACAAACCCCGTCGAGAGGATTCCGAGCCAAGACATGAGAGTCTCTCAACAGCCAAATCGAAGCTTTTATCTTCGAAATCCCAAGATTCATCTGTTGAGCCCTCTCCCGAACCACGAACATCGAAGGAGGAAGAAATTCAACCTTCGGAGTTCTCTTCTCAATTTGAGGGTGATCCGCTTAGAAATCACAGAAACACCTCGAATCTCTTAGGGAAGAACCTTCTTCTGTCCATACGGATCAATTTCAAAATTCCTTGACAGAACCTTCCCTCAAGCCTACGGTAACCCATGTACCTCTCGATCCTCTCAACAAAGCAAATCTCAAGGAGGTCACGAAGGAGAAATCGTCGGGTGATGTGAGACACTTTTCCGAAGAAATTTAGATTAGTTCACCCTCCACAATAATCCCCTGCTCTATAAGGGGAATTACCGTAGAAGCCCATCTTAATCCCCTTACGAAGGTTAATATCATGCCATGGCACTTAGCGTACACACTTTTGGGCGATGTTACACTAAAACCATCCGACAAGCTCATCGAGAGTTGTCCCTTTGGACACATCCTTGAATGTAGGGGGGTCGCAAGTGCTGTGATGCTCTCAATAGACAAGATCGCAGTCAACCTAGACTTTCATATCTTCGATATCCTTGATCTTAATCTTCTCCTAGGCTACCCTCTAGAAAAACATCTGGATACACCTCAAGGGAGCCTAGATAAAAAGCTTAGGGAACCCACTTCTGCCATCACTACCTTCTATTTAGAAAATCCTATGGCGAAGCCCCTTCCCAAGCATAACACTCTCGAGAAGATGATGCATACATCTCCGTTCGTATCATCCGAACCTATTGTCTTCGAAGTTGCAAAACCAGGAACTTCCGAAGAGTACGATTCAGAAGAAATTCTTCACCCATGTAAAGACGAACAATCATCATCACCCTCGATCGAGTTTGAGCCTCTTCCCGCAGCCCGAAGTACGTTGTTCTCGACCACGATCGAGATACAGCCACAATCTTTCATGATGTATCTCTTGAGATGGAGAACCCATGGGCCATGGAATTTTGTGAGGAACCAACTCTGGAGTCCGAAAAGAAGGATTCCATAGATGAGCATGGAAGCTTTATTCTTGAAATACCCCAAGGACCATACTCGTTCAATGCCTCTTCAGAGTCAGGCATGCTTTGTGCCCCAAGCACGCAAGAGGACTACAACCACCTTAAGGTCCTCTTTTGCAAAATCTTCAGAAGGTTGGTTGTAGATGCATATGTTTATCATAAGCATTGCAAATTTCGTGTATACTCTGTGGTGCTAACCTTGCAGCTAAGGCTTCATGACATCAACAATTGATGGTGAGAGGGGAATGACATCACCAATGATAGCTGCAAGAGGAAGTTCCCATGGTCAAGCTTCTGACCATAAACAAAGCACTACCGGGAGATAACCCGGATTATCATTTCATTTTCCCCTTTCAAATAAAACCAAGAGCATGTTCTAGGATAAGCTTTTCCTTCGGGTATTTTTGGTCGCTAAACATTTCAGGTGGATATTACAAAGAACAAAGGACAGGTGATGCCTAAGAACATGAGAGCTACACCAAGTTCAACACTATGAGATGGTGTTGGTTCTCGCATCTTGCCCCATAAAAGAAAAGGAAAAAAAAAGAAGAGTTACCACGGCGGCAATTATGCTCTTCATCAACAAAACGCCATGGTAAGCACCTCCAGGTATGTCCTGCTTTTGACTTTAAACAAAGCCCTTCCGGGAGGTAACCCAGGGATCACCACTCTCTTATTCATGCTTATCTCTCCTTGAATAAAGCCTAGTCATGCTTTCATGATACCTTTATCTATACTTGTATGCTCTGGTTTGAATGTGTGGTACAACACATTCATAGGCCTTTTAAATTAAGTATGGTGCTTAGATTAAAATGTCCTCTTCAGTCAAACTAGACCTAGTGTCAAGTTTGATTGATGTTCCTAGAGTTAATACCTTGAAGGATATCAGCTGTATATGTGGACTAACCCCTGCAGGAAAATGTTCAAATACAAATGGGTAAGTCATTGAGCTGAATTCAAATGGAAAGGTAAGCCAAGGTATCAAATTCATGTTGCGCAATAGAGGAAGGAGGTATATATCACCCCTCAAGTTCCATCGTAAGTACATCCTCCTTTACTCATGTTGATGCAACGTCAATTCGCCCTTGCTTGAGTAAGTCTCATGGTGAGATTAAAAGTTTAGTTCCAATAAAATTTTAGGGCTCCCCGGTTCTTAAAACCGGCAGAGCCATTATTTTGTTTCCACCTTTTTGTTTTTGAATAAAGCACTAGGTACAAGAACAAGTGTGGGGGAGATCTGTGACACCTCGGGTGTTTAAATTGCTAAACAAGTCTCATTAGCATAACAATGTGCCTAACTAACTAAGAAAAGTTTAAAGAAACGAATTATAAGTTGGTTTTGCTTGGATTTGAAAGTATGTGTATATGTGCATAAGTACATGTACTTTAATCAAACAAATTAAATAACTCTAACCTCAAAGCACTTATGGCTGCGAAATTTGATAGGAACACCATTGATGGCAGGATAAACAAAAGTCTAGTTGAAGCCTAGGAGAGAATACAAATTTGTGCCCAAGAAATGACGTGCCCTCCGAATCATGCTTTATGAGTTTTTAAAATAACTTCTGAACTATAACTCAAATGAACTTTGGCCTGAAACAAAACTTGTGTAACTTTTCATTTTGAACAACTTTCATGTTCAGAGATTTTTGAGTTGCAACACAAAAATTTGAGAAACACTTGAATTTGCAAACCAGCCCCTGCCTTTTCTTCTATTTTCACTTTCAAACCCTCCCCTGTTTCACTCGCCGCCCAGCAGTGGCTGCCGGCCACCTGGCCGGCGATTCCTGCCACCCATGCCGCCCCAGCTTGCCCAATCGCCCGCCCGCATCGTTCACACGCTATGTCGTGCTCCGGTGCACCGCCCTGCTCGCCTAACGCACGCACGCCACGTGCATGGCGCCATGTGCGGCTCTGGTCATCGCCCCACCGCCCAGTGGCGTACCCCAGCTGTGCACTGCTCTGGCCACCGCCGGCCGTGCCCAATGGCGCGCCCTAGCACTGCCGGCACCCCACTCCCTCCTCTCCCTCGCTGTGTGTAACACCTCAGGTGTTTAGATTATGAAATAAGCCTCATTAGCTTAACACGATGCATAAATAACTAAGTTTAAAAGAAATGAGTTATAAATTGGTTTTGCTTGGAATTGAAAATAGTTGGGTATATGTGCATAAGTACATGTACGTTAATCAAACAAATTAAATAACTTTCACATCGATGCTACCATGGCTACAAAATTGAATAGGCACATCGTTATGAACAAAAGTCTAGTTGAAGCCTAGGAGAGAATGCAAAGTTTTGCCCAGGAAATGACGTACCCTCTGAACTGTACTTTTTGAGTTTTTATAATAACTTCTAAACTAGAACTCAAATGAACTTTGGCCTGAAACAAAACTTGTGTAACATTTTGTTTTGAACAACTTTCGTGTTCAAGGATTTTTGAGTTACAACACAAAAATTTGAGAAACACTTGAAACTGCAAACCAGTCCCTTCCTTTTCTTCTATTTCCACTGCAGACCCTTCTTCTCCGCCTCGCTCGACCCTTTGCTCGCCCGACCCAACGCTCGCCCGACCCTTTCACTCGCCCGACCCTACGTTCGCCCGACGCATAGCCGCTTCGCCCGACCCTCGGCTTCGCCCGACCCTCCGACCCGCAGTCGTTCACCCGACCCTTTTGCTTCGCCCGACCCTCCGCCGCCGCGCAGTCGCTGCAGGCCACTTGGCCGGCAATGCCTGACCGGCGCTAGGCGCCAAGCCAATGCCTGGCCGCGCCCGCACGCCGTGCTCCTTCCCAGTCCGTGCACGCCCACGCGCACGCCGGCGACGCGCGCCTCTGCTCGCCGCCCGCCGCGCTCCTCCCCAGTCCGCAGCTCGTCGCCCAACCCGCGCGTCGCGTGATATCCCGCTCCCCACGCTAAATCCTCAGCGCCGAATCCCCTGCCCGCGCCCGCCGCACGCCGCGCCGGCTCTGTTCGCCACCCGTCGCGACCAATAATGCACCCCCGTCGTGCCGCCCACGCCTCGCAGTCAAGTCCGGCCCTCCTCCCGCCTCTCTGGTGCCTAAAAAAGGCCGCACTAAGCCCCCTTCGCGCGCCCAGACACCAGAACGCCACCGCCGCCACCATTATCGCCGTCGTGCCCAGCTCACCGTGGAGCTCACCTCTCCGGCCACCCCTTGCCAGAGCTGAGTCTCCCACCACCACCACAGCACCCCACCGCAGCTCACTGCCCCACCCATCGTCGCCCAGAACCGCCGGAGCACCGCCAGCGCCACCTGCGCTGCCGCCGCTCCTTGCTGCTCCGTGGACAGCCCACGCCGAAGCTCCTCCGTCCCAGACAAGCCTCAAAACAGGTTCCCCTCGACGCCGCGAAGCTCATCGACCAGCCCATGCTCTCCCCTCCTCGTCGGAGCACCGTCGCCGATGCTCCACCCCGCCGCCGCCCCTCTGCTCCGCGCCGACGAGCCACCTCCAACCACCCCCAACCCCGACCAAGGCCATCCCGAGGTAGCTCTCACCTCCCTGTTTCTCCCCGACCCTTTTCCCCTCGTCGCCAACGAGCCCCCTCGCCGGAATCTGGCCGGCCGCCATGCCAGCGCCGCCAGGGACCACATTGCTTCGATTGCAATCTTTAAAAGAGTCTGCACGCAAGTTTCCAGGGCATATCTGTAAACCTGTGTTTAAACTTTGAATTCAAAAACAGCGAACTTGGAAAATTCATATAAAATCATAAAAAAATGGAAAAATACAAACTCAACTGTTCTAGAATCTTTAGAAGAAAATCTACAACTTTTGTTACATTCATTTCTTCAGTTGCTTGCTAAATCTTGATATAAATTAAATGGAAGGTTTAATAGACTTTAGTTGTACCCACTGTTGTAGACAAAGTCTAAACCTGAAAATTTAATAGTAGATTAGTTGCTTGATTTGTAGGCCAGTGTAAAAATACTAGGGCCAGAACCCTTTCTAGCTAAACTTTTTAATAAAACTTGTTTATGACATGAAATAATAAAACTAATTTGTAACTGCTATATATTGTGATTCATGTGCTGAACCTTTTCCGGAACTGTTGTATTAATGCCTAAGTACCACAGAAAAAGTTTAGAACCTTTTTCCTTTCTGTAACTTATTTATATAATTTTGTGGTAGGAAAATTGCACTAATTCAATTAATTAGTTTCTGTGCTTGGAAAATGTTCAAATTTTTACCGAAGGACCCATTAGAGTAGTTCTTGCTGTATTAAAAGTTTCACACACAGAAACCCTGTAAAACATCCTGTAGAAATTAATCTTTAATAAAATAGGTTTATTTTTTCCTATTTATTATGTTTTGTATCTTGCACAGTAAAATCTGAAAAATTTACAGTAACACACATAGAATAGGTTAACACCCTGTAAAAGTTTTAGCTTCAATATATGAATGGTTGGTTCTTTATAAAAATAACTATATTCTAGTAGTAGTTGTGTATTACATTTTTCATAATTATTCTGCTGCGTGAAAATGTCTGAAATTTTTACAGTGCTTTTGTCTCTGCATAATGTGCTCTAAATAACAATTTCATCACCAGAAGTTACCTAATCCAAAAGTTGTGTTTAATTCATGTTGTGCTTAGAAAATTAAGTTTCCAATACAACACAACCCCTTCTTGTTTAATGAAGTTAATAGTTAAGTTATACTCTATTAACAATTGCCCAAAGAAATCTTAACTAAGTAACTTCCCAACAAAATCGATGTTTGTGGACTGCCACTTTATCGTGAAGGAAAATAATCGTCATATACCATCACTATAACTTACACTTGTGCATTCATATAGAATCGACTACTCTTGCCGACGGAACGTACGAGCTGGTGCCCGCGTTCGAGAGTGAGTAGCGTGAAGCTCAAGTAAATCTAACTGAAGCTCTCGAAGACCCAAGCCTGAGTTTGGACGAGCCCCAAGCTAGCTTTTCCCAAGAAGGCAAGCCCCGGAGCATGAAACTTATTTTCCTAAACTTATGCAACTTGTTACTCTACTTTACTTGTGCATTAAGTTTATAGGAGTTGAATGAAAACTTAGTCGCATGATCCTAGGTACCCATGCTCTGAACACTAGATGTAAGGTTCGATAGAATGCTATGCTAATAGGACTCGGTAAAAGTCGAGTGATTTCCTGTCACTCGCGAGAATATAGGAGTTGAATGTTTACTACATGCTGCAATCATAAGGTTGACGGACGGGGCTAAGGTACGATGTTTATGTTGATGATTGAGGCCTCGTCTGTTTAGTGAAAAATGCTAAGGCCGCTGTGTGTGGTAGTGGTGGTTCTGTCTTTGAACGTACTAACCACATGCCGAGAATCGGTAAGCTTAAGTACCGGATTGAACCGAGGCCGGAATATACTCCCCACCGTCTTGAATTCGTTCACATCTAGCTAATGGCGGGTGCATGTGCCGCCATGGCCGGGCCATGGGGACGTGTAGTCGAGGGTGGTGGGCCTGTTCCGTGAAGCGGGAATTGAAGGGAAAAGTTGCACGTGTGACTCTGGGAGTAACCACGTGACGTGTGTTTAGGTTTCCCTTGCAAGGTTAAGAAATTCGATTCGAATCGTCCGTTTCTGGCGGTTATTGAGACTGCTTGACCCTTTTACCACATAGAGTAAGAAGCGGAACAATGATGATGATTAATCTTGTTGGATGCAAAATAATTCTTCCACCATGTATGATATTGGATAGTTGCTTACCTAGAATGGTTAAAGACAGCTAGAACTTGGAGCTAAAATTTGAAAGTAAGGACCTACTTATATATGCTTTTCGGCGAAACAAACCCCTCGAGCCAAAAGCCTTGCATGTCTAGGAGTCGGCTAAGTATATTCCACTAGTCCAGTAAGCCTTGCTGAGTATTAGTATACTCAGCCTTGCTTGTGGCTTGTTTTCAGGTAAAACTTTCGAGGATATGATCGCTAGTTTGACTTGGCCTTGTACCCTTCCTCCTGGTTGGTCGGTGGAATGGGATACGCCGCCGGCCAACGGTGATAATGCCGAGTGATGTCTCGTACGGGCTTCATCGAGACATCCTGTATCGTCGAGTAGTTATCGTTATTTTTCCGCTGCATTGAACTCTGAAGAACTCATTTATTTTGAACTCTGAAGTACCTTGTTTTACGAATTTGAACTCCGTTGTAATAATAATTTGTGTTGAACCTGTGATGTAAAATTTGTGGAATGTTGTATCCTCTGGGCTCACCTTCGTGTGAGTACATGTATGTGTGGTTTCGATCGGCAAAAACCGTGGTTGTATCGGGAGGTTACCCGACAGACCAGTGGATTATTCCATTTGAAGTGCGAGTTAGCCTTGATTGCCCTTGTGGTGATGGTTAGCGCGCTTGAGCCGGATTAATTCAGGTGGTTCTGCCACAGCTGGTATCAGAGCCGAAATGCATACGCCAGAGAATACAACAAGCCTTAAAAACTTATTTTCATAAAACTTGACCACAAAAATTGTGTTTGGAAAATGCGTTGGTTCGTTAAGGATGGTGCCTAGTTCGTAAAGCCCTTAGCGATTATGGGAACGTTACTAGGTGGCTATCTAACTTATGAGTATTATCAACTGACTTCCAGCACATTACTTTCTGTCAAAACTTACTTTTATGCACAACCGACCCTTAAATTCTGTAACGACGCACTCATCGCTAAGGTAAGAAGGTAAGAATCCTCAGCCAACTGAGAGAGCTTGGCCTTCCTGTCGGTGATGCGAGCCGAACACTGCCCTCAAGCAGTGACTTACTTGAGGTGCTGCCAATATACCAACTATTAGTTGATTATATTGGGAGTAGAAAGTTTGGCGCAGGGTATGGCGATCGCTGTTCATACCCCCGTCTCAAGACGGTACCCCCCGTGAATACGCTATCTTGATAGCGTATGTTAACATCGTTTGTACGATGGGAATTATACGGATGCCGTTTCCATAGTGAACGGTAATGAATACGGACGCTTTCATGAGTGCTGGCATGAAAGGTTCAATGGATATATATATATATATGTTGTATCAATCTTCTGCAGGTACACTAACCGCGATTACGATAAGTTTAAGAACGGCTAGAGATTTTTTGACTAGCTATTGTAGTGAGAGACGTATTGTGTATGCCACTGAAACTAACTTCGTAAGACCAAAGCTATTTGGCAATTATTTTATTTTGTGAGGAAGAATAGGACATGCATGCATCATGACTATATAAATCTGAAATTGAAAATGCGATGCGTGAGAGTGGTAAGGTTCATGCGCCCACACATTTGACTTTGCATAAGGATTATCTAGCAAATCTGTCACATTCTGCCTTATCTGAAAAGATGAATTTATTAAGCTTAGAAAATGACCCCTTCTGGAGAATTTCATGTTGAAAGTTTTGCTCCAAAATTTTTATTCTACCTCCTGTCTAAATATGAAAAATTCTGGACATATGGATAATGGGAAACAACAAAGACCTTGAGATGTCAGTTTTCTGTCCAAAACAAGCAGTTCTGCCACATAAATTTTTATTCCCCCTTACTACAGTTTTCTGCAAAAGTGTTCAACATGAAACTTGTTTTAAATTTACTCAGGCAGCCACTGTTAAAATTGGGTAATTTTTGGCTGGATAGATTTTCCCTGGTGCACGAAATCTTGGTCCACTGTTCACTGAAATTTCTGGGTAGACAGTAAAGTAAAACCTTAAGAGAAAGACCATCCTAGAGCCTGATCTAGCTCTGGAGTTGAATAACAAAGATGTTCACAAATACCTTAGGAATGTTCTGGTAAAAGTTGAGAATGTTTGGACAAGAACTGTTGAAGTTATGGCGATTTTAGCACACTATCCAGAACCTGTTCACTATACTGTTCACAGTTTTTTTTCGCTATCTCACCCATTTGATCTTTTGTTCAGATGGCCGAGCCTGTTGCCATGATGGTGGATGAGGATGGACGCGTTCACTCGCAGTGTCTCCATTGGGAGGGCTTTCCCTCTATCTTGTGGGATGTTCTGCGCACCGCGGGCTATCCAATTCCCCCACGTTATACCGGACTGGAGTTGGCAGAGAACGGAGTTACCCAGTGCCGTATGAACGTGACCATCTTTCGGCACCTGCTACACCCAGAGTGGCCCGCCTTAGAGATTGAGGCTGTTGGTCGCCGTTTGGCCGATACTTGGGAGCTTGCTGCCATGAGGGCGCTCACCACTTTCTGTGCGCAGGGCCCTGAGGCTGTCACGCTCACTCCTATTAGTTTGTTTCCTGCTGCCCAGGACAATGACCCCTTTTGGCTCAACAGGGTGCAGCACTCACAGTACTTGGTAGACTTTCATGCCCAGGAGGCCATCGAGACCTCTGTGTGGTGCATGAATGCACTGTACCGACTTCAGACTCTCCAGAGTCAGGTGCTTGCGCAGCTCACTGATCTTGCACAGGCCTACCACATGATGACGGATACCAGAGATGAGCAGATTAAGGAGCTCAGTGAGGAACTCGAGGACAGAGACACCCGGATTGGCCAACTTGAGGGCCAAGTTCAGGAGCACGACACTCTCATGGGTGAGAGAGATGATATGATAGCACACTTGGAGGAGCAGCTCCATGATCTGAACCTTGAGTTGGAGGATGCTAATGAGCACATCCAGTGGCACCATGATCAGAATGCCCCTCCCGACGTGGTGGCTATGGAGAAAGATGAGGAGGAGCCACAGGAGATTGATGGTGTTTCAGGAATGGACTTTGAGGGTGAGGCACCGCAGCCACCTCTGATGGGAGCTCACTCTCCTACTCACAGCGAGTCGTCCGTCAACAACCTCGACGATTTCTAGTTGATGACCTAGGAGGACTTTTGCATATACTCCTCGATAGTGTAGCCTAACTTTTGGCAAGAGTTGTAATAGGCTAACTAAGAGTTGAGTACCTCTTTTGTGAAGGGTACAACTTGATCATTGGATACTCTAATCATGTGCCATGGCTAAAAACTTGGTGGTCTGATTGTGATATTGGAAAGCAGTTGGATCTGTGATTGCAGAAATTTGTCGGAATTTTTACCCATGTCTCTTTATATTTCTGGACTGAGTGTTGAATACCAAACTTGTCCTAAATTTTGTGATCTAGGTTCTCACAAAATTTCAACACTATTGGATCTTGATAGTTTGAGTTATAGGCAAGATACTATAACTCGTCCCGCTGAAAAACAGCCAAACCAGCGACGCAAAGAGTGAACCCTTCGACCATCTTGGCCATCGGTTTAGCGTCTGAGTTGAATACCAAAGTTGTACATCCCTAAATTCCCTACCCACTGCCAAAATATGAGAAATTTTGGATGAACTTACCAGGAGTTATAAGTTTCTTATGGCAGACAGTATTATGTCCACAATTCTATCCATGATCTTTCGGAAGTCTATTTCTCCGCGCTAATCCTTTTTAATCATGGAAGCAATATGGATCACGATGCTAATGATAAACATTCACCTTGCAGATGGTTGGAGCAACCCGTAGAAACCCGGATGGTTTCGGTGCTAGTGCTAGTGGATCCCAACCACAGGCACTGCCACCACCCAGTTTGGCGGAAGTAATGGCCGCTCAAACCGAGTTGCTTCGCCAGCTCATGCAAGGACAGCACCAAAAGCGGGGTGGACACCATGTTCACCAACCTCAAGCTGCCGGTTACACGGATTTCCTTGGGACCCAGCCTCCATTCTTTCACAAAACGGAGGAACCCCCGGCCAACGGTGATGATGCCGAGTGATGTCTCGTACGGGCTTCATCGAGACATCCTATATCGTCGAGTAGTTGTCGTTATATTTTTTTTCCGCTGCTTGAACTCTGAAGAACTCATTTATTTTGAACTCTGAAGTGCCCTATTTTATGAATTTTGACTCCGTGTAATAATAATTCATGATGAACCTGTGATGTAAAATTTGTGGAATGTTGTATCCTATGGGCTCACCTTCGTGTGAGTACATGTATGTGTAGTTTCGATCGGCAAAAACCGTGGTTGTATCAGGAGGTTACCCAACAGACCAGTGGATTATTCCGTTTGAAGTGCGAGTTAGCCTTGATTGCCCTTGTGGTGATGGTTAGCGTGCTTGAGCCGGATTAATTCAGGTGGTTCTGCCACACTGTGCCCCTTTAAAAGCCAATCCGAGCCCCGGCCCCACGCGCGCCTAGACCACGCCGCACCTCCATTGCCGCCGCCAGGACCTCCAAGCCACGCCCCTACCCCCGGTCCTCCTTCGCCGGAGCCAAGCCCAGGAACGGGTTCCCCTCGACACCACGAAGTTCACCGGCCAGCCCCCACCGTCTCTCGCCCGCCAGCCTTGCCGGAACGCCCCCACCGTTGTCGCACACCACCGCCGCAGACGCCGCTTGCCGCGGGCGGCCCAGCTCAGGCCATCTCTGCCCCAACCGAGGCCTCCCCAAGGTAGCCCATGCCTTCCACTTGCTCCTCCCCCTTGTTCCCCTCACCACCGGCCCCTCCCCTCGCCGGAATCGAGCTCAAGCTTGCCGGCCGGCCGCCAGGGACCACATTGCTTTGATTGCAATCTTCCTAGGGTGTGGCAGAACCACCTGTATTAATCCGGCTCAAGCGCGCTAACCATCACCACGAGGGCAATCAGGGCTGACCCGCACTTCAAACGGAATAATGCATTGGTCTGTCGGGTAACCTCCCGATACAACCACGGTTTATGCCAATCGAAACCACACATACATGTACTCACACGAAGGTGAGCCTAGAGGATACAACATTCCACAGATTTTACATCACAGGGTTCATCATAAATTATTATTACAACTGAGTTCGAAATTTGTAAAACAAGGTACTTCAGAGTTCAAAGTAATTGAGTTCTTTAGAGTTCAATGCAGCGGAAAAATAACAATAAACTACTCGACGATACACGATGTCTCGATGAAGACCGTAGGAGACATCACTCGGCATTATCATCGTTGGACGGGGGCGCATCCCAATCCACCGACCAACCAGGAGGAAGGGTACACGGCTAAGTCAAACTAGCGATCATATCCTCGAAAGAAACACCTGAAAACGAGCCACAAGCAAGGCTAAGTATACTAATACTCAGCAAGGCTTACCCGACTAGTGGAATATACTTAGCCGACTCCTAGACATGCAAGGCTTTTTGGCTTGAGGGATTTGTTTTGCCGAAAAGCATATACAAGTAGGTCCTTACTTTCAAATTTTAGCTCCAGATTCTAATTTTCTTTAACCATTCTAGGTAAGCAACTATCCAATATCATACATGGTGAAAGAATTAATTTTTCATCCAACAAGATTAATCATCATAATTGTTCCTCTTCTTACTCTATGTAGTAAAAGGGTCAAGCAGTCTCAATAACCGCGAGAAACGGACGATTCGAATCGAATTTCTTAACCTTGCAAGGGAAACCTAAACACACGTCACGTGGTTACTCCTAGAGTCACACGTGCAACTTTTTCCCTTTCTTCCTGGGTTGTGGATCAGGGCCACCCTCCGAGACTACAGAGCCTAGCTCTGCACCCACCATGTGTGCGCATGGAACCGAAGTTGAGAGGGTGGGATGTTGTCCACTTGCCGGTCCAATTAGGTACTTAAGCTTACCGATTACCATATTCTCGGCATGTGGTTAGTACGTTCAAAGACTTAACCACCACTACCACACACTGCGGCCTTAGCATTTCTCACTAAACAGACGGGACATCAATCATCCACTTGAACATCGCACCATAGCCCCGCTCGTCGACCTTATGATTGCAGCATGTAGTAAACATTCAACTCCTATATTCTCGCGAGTGACAGAAAATCACTCGACTTTTACCGAGTTCTATTAGCATAGCATTCTATCGAACCTTATATCTAGTGTTCAGAGCATGGGTACCTAGGATCATGCAACTAAGTTTTCATCCAACTCCTATAAACTTAATGCATAAGTAGAATAGAGTATTAAGTTGCATAATTTAGAAAAATAGGGTTCATGCCCCGGGGCTTGCCTTCTTGGGTAAAGTTAGTTTGGGGCTCGTCCGAACTCGGTTTCGGGTCTTCGAAAGCTTCAGTTAGATTCACTTGAGCTTCACGCTGCTCACTCTCGGACGCGGGCACCAGCTCGTACGTTCCGTCGGCGAGAGTGGTCGATTCTATATGAATGCACAAGTGTAAGTTGTAGTGATGGTATATGACGAATATTTTCCTTCACGATAAAGTTGCAGTCCACAAAACATAGTTGTGAAGTTACTTAGTTACTATTTCTTTGGGCAATCGTTAACAGAAGGGGTGGTGTTGTATTGGAAATTTAATTTTCGCAGTATAAGCATGGATTAAGCACAAACACTGATCTAGGTAACTTCTGGTGATTAAATTTTTATTTAGAGTACATTATGCAGAGACAACAGCACTGTAAAACTTTCAGAAATTTCTTTGCAGTAGATTAATTTTGAAAAATGTAATACACAGCCACTACTAGAACCTAGTTATTTTTATACAGGACAAACCATGCAATGACGCCAAAAATTTTACAGGGTGTTAATATATCCATATATGTGTTACTGTAAATTTTTCAGATTTTATTGTACAAGATACAAAGCATAAATTGGACAAGATACACCTATTTTAATAAAAATTAATTTCTATAGGATGTTTTACAGGGTTTCTATGTATGAAACTTTTTATACAGCAAGAGCTACTCTAAAATGTCCCACAGTAAAAAGTTGAACATGTTCCAAGCACAGAAACTAATTATTTGAATTAGTGCATTTTTCCTACCACAAAATTATATAAATAGGTTACCAAAAGGAAAAAGGTTCTAAACTTTTTGTGTGGTATTTAGGCATCACTATAACAGCTCTAGAAAAGTTTCACAACATGAATTACAATATAACAGAAGGTATAAATTAGTTCTATTATTTCATGGTATAAACAAAGTTTAACAAAACGTTTAGCTAGAGATGGGTTCTGGTCCTAATATTTTTACACTAGCCTACACATCAATCAATAAATCTACTGTCCAAAAATCAAATTCAGAACTGGTCTACAACAGTGGATACAATTAAAGTCTATTAAACTTTTCATTTAATTTAGAGCAAGATTTAGCATGCAACTGAAGAAGAACATGTAACCAAAGTTGTAGATTTCCTTCTAACGATTCCAGAACAGTTGAGTTCGTATTTTTCTGATTTCTATGATTTTATATGAATTTTACAAGTTTGCTTTTTTTGAATTCAAAGTTTAAGCACAGGTTTACAATTATGCCCCTGGAAACTTGCGTGCAGGCCCATGGGAAGATTGCAATCAAAGCAATGTGGTCCCTGGCGGCCGGCCAGCGAGCTCGAGGTCGATTCCGGCGACGGGAGGGGCCGGCGGTGAGGGCAAGGTGGGGGAGGAGCACGAGGAAGGCATGGGCAAGGTGGCCGGTGGCGGGCTCGCCACGGTGGAGCAGGGGCGGCGGCGCTTGGAGTGATGAGGCCATCAACACCAACGATACATCCACTCCGACACAAATACCTATTGCTGGTCCTATTACTCGTGCTCGTGCGCATCAACTTAATCATCAGGTGAGTTCAAATCTAAGCTCATGTACATCATGTTTAGACCATGGAGATCTGTGTACTCTTGTTTTGCTTAGGAACCAAGGAGGCGACCGAAAGGGAAACGGATTCGCGCAGGCTGGATTCGGACTGCAGAACAGTACCAACTTGTGACGGACACCACGGTCGCATATGAACTCGGATTGGGGCGTTCAAGTACTTCGTGGAAAGCTTATGAAGTCTTATTTCAAACGGATCCGGCCTCATATCCATATCTATTACGAGTCGGCCGCAATCGTAAAATTAATATAGAGTCCTTTTCTGCACATGATGCTGCGTCACCCTATTTTGGCCCAATGGGCCGTGTATCAAGTTGAGTCCATTACGGACGCGTCCTAGGGTTGGAGTACGACCCCAGCACCCCTGTGGTCGTCCTCCCACGTACTTATACCCCTTAGCCGCCACCAAGGATGCTTGGGTTTTGTTTAGATCAAGTTTAGCCTTCGCTACTTGCTTGCAAGCGCGCGTGCTGGATCAGCCGCCCGTCTTCTTGTCTTCGGAACCCCACCATTATTGAGATTGCATGTGAAACCTTCATTTACATCTAGTACATTTAGTACTTGTCATACTTGTTCTTGCTAGTTCTTCGATAGCTTGCAGGACGAGTGCCCTAGTGGCCGGGTGCCGCGCTCCACAAGATCGCGACAGCCATTGGAGGGGGTGTATCGGTTGCTAAGGCGCAGCTTGGAAGGCTGTAGTCGAGCCGTGAACGTCGCCTCCATCGACCAATCGAGTTATCCACGCCTCTCATCGAAAGATCGGGAATCAAACCCTAGCGGGTCGCCATTATGGAGCTTGGCTCCGGCGAGCTCCGGCGATGTGGAGCGGCAGCGCTTGGCTAGGGAGCTTTGGTGGATGGTGGGGGACCGATTCCAGGAGTTGGATTGAGTGGAGGCGGGGCGGAGGGAGGGGCTCAGTGCTGAGCTCCGAGCGGCGGCATTAATGACGGGCGTCGGCGGGTCTGCGTGGGAGCAGGGGCGTACCTACCTTTTATAGTGAGCCAAGGGAGGGGAGAGGGTTGGGGCGGGCCGGGCATGGCAGGGGTGCGCCATTGGGCGCGGCCGGCGGTGACCAGAGCCGTGCACGGCTGGGGCACGCCATTGGGCGTCGAGGCGGCAGCGTTCTACTGGCCGTGCGGGATGTCGCGTGGGGGAGAAGGAGGACGCGGCCGCGGGTTGGGCGAGCTGGGCGGCAAGCAGAGGCGTCGGGGGATTGGCTTGGCGCCGGCGGCTTCGCTGGGCGGCAGAGCAGGGGAGGGAAGGAGCCGAGAGGGAAATAGAAGAAAGGTGAGGGGCTGAACTACAAATTTAAGTGTTTCTAAAATTTTTGTGTTGCAACTCAAAAATCTTTGAACATGAAAGTTGTTCAAAGTGAAAAGTTACACAAGTAAGGACCTACTTATATATGCTTTTCGGCAAAACAAACCCCTCAAGCCAAAAAGCCTTGCATGTCTAGGAGTCAGTTAAGTATATTCCACTAGTCGGGTAAGCCTTGCTGAGTATTAGTATACTTAGCCTTGCTTGTGGCTCATTTTCAGGTGTTTCTTTCGAGGATATGATCGCTAGTTTGACTTGGCCGTGTACCCTTCCTCCTGGTTGGTCAGTGGATTGGGATGAGCCCTCGGCCAACGATGATAATGCCGAGTGATGTCTCGTACGGGCTTCATCGAGACATCGTGTATCGTCGAGTAGTTTATCGTTATTTTTCCGCTGCATTGAACTCTAAAGAACTCAATTACTTTAAACTCTGAAGTACCTTGTTTTACAAATTTCGAACTCAGTTGTAATAATAATTTATGATGAACCCTGTGATGTAAAATCTGTGGAATGTTGTATCCTCTGGGCTCACCTTCGCGTGAGTACATGTATGTGTGGTTTCGATCGGCAAAAACAGTGGTTGTATCGGGAGGTTACCCGACAGACCAATGGATTACTCTGTTTGAAGTGCGAGTTAGCCCTGATTGCCCTTGTGGTGATGGTTAGCGTGCTTGAGCCGGATTAATTCAGGTGGTTCTGCAACAAGATCTCTCCAAGTTTGACGCACATACATTCGAGATCTCCCACAGGCAGATGCACAAGACCGAAAGAACCAGCACGCCAAACGACTAGACCACATCGTGATAGTTTGTGCACTCTACCCCTCAAATCTCCCTGATTCATGAGTTTAAATGAAATTCATTGCTAACCACTAAAATTAAACTGAATGGTGCTCGCTGGTCCCATACATTGCTAACCACTAAAATTAAACTAAATGGTGCTCGCTGGTCCCATACTTCAAGTTTGATTGGCTTGCATATATTTTATTCCCTGCTAAATTTGAGCTTGTGAATCATATCTTAGGGAACCCATAATTGTTAAGTTGTTGAAAAGTGTGATATGGCTTGATGAAGGAATCCTTGCTCTCTCTTCTTTTATGTCTAGGAAGTTTTATTTTTAAAAAGAAAATTCCTTCATAACTTTACAAACTCCCTGTGTCTGTCCTACCAAAGCCATATGTCGATCTTCATGAATGAAACCATATACATATGTGCCTTGCTGTTGCATTGAGCTTCATCAAATTTTGTGACCCTAGAGAGATGTCTTTCATACTTGCTTCATCAAGATCACGTACACTCCACATGCTAAACTTCTACACTGAAAGTTAGCCATTCTATCCATCCATCCACAAAATAAAACTCCATATGTGATGGTCTCTCTCCAAGTGTTGAGAAAAAATTTTGGACACATGAAGGTCCAAAGAAAAAAAAGAGAGAATATATAGCCATGTCCTCAAGTCTTCCAAATAAAAGGAGAGAGAGTTTCATAAAAAGGAGTCTTTCATTTTCATCATCCACCTTCCATACACTTGCACAATCTTGACAAGCTTGTATGATGTGTCATCTTCATGGATCCAATCTTTGATTTTGCAATATATGTGAAACAAATGCATGCTTCCAATCTCCTATCTTGAGCTCCACATAAGCTATATTTAGATGTAGGATGAAAAGGGGCAAAGCCTTGGTGAGGATATATACACATTGAGTGACTTGAGAGATCCTATGGAGGAGTAAAACTATGGTAAGTCTTTTCAAAAATCTTTCAAACCCCAGTCATACAACAGAGAAATGGAGGAGACTCAAGTCAATACCGCTCCGCTCTTCAACTTCCCAAACTTTTATGGTAGACATATCAAGATTCACAGGTAAGGTGAAGTTTGGAATAATCTATATGCAGGTGTCATATCAAAAGGAAGTGGTGTTCAACCTTAGTCCTAAGCTTTGCGTGAGGATGAGCAAAGAGAAAGTGTGGGGGATCTTGTTGACGCTCGCTGCGGACCAATTTTGAGCATCAATTTGACCCGAAATTTGGGATGACTGGCATACTTAACCTGCATATTTAACCCGAATGATATCATTTCCACATTTTCCTTGGAGATTTTGCAATGTAGGGATTTGGGCAAGAAATGCATGTAAAACAAGCTCCAGAATCCATGCCATAAAATGCCGACAGACCGGAGCATGCCGACCAACAAAGAGTAGGTGTTAAATTACCAAATTCTATATATGTTGGTGGATATGTGTGTATGCAGCTCAAGCAAATCAAGAAACACATCTCAAGAGCAAAGCAACATACCCTCAATCCAAGGCAACACCACTCTGACCAATCAGAACGCATCGTTCGGAGCCACACGGATCAAAGGGCCCACCAGAGCATGCAACCAACATAGGGCCACGCCAACTCATCAACCAGGGACCATAGGGCCCACTTACCAGTCACCCAGGCGAAGCTGGACCCGCAGGCCCAGGTCGGCCGACCCAGTAAAGGCGAACCGACTTACCAACTTCCACGTGGTGCCTCCGGAAGCCTTCCCAAGGTCGGTTCTGCCTGAGTTCGCGAGATTGCTGGTCGAGACACCCCCTGTTCACCCCTATAAATAAAAGGGGTAATGGCGACCCGCTAGGGTTTGATTCCCGATCTTTCAATGAGAGGCGTGGATAACTCGATTGGTCGATGGAGGCGACGTTCACGGCCCGACTACAGCCTTCCAAGCTGCGCCTTAGCAAATGATACACCCCCTCCAATGGCTGTCGCGATCTTGTGGAGCGCGGCACCCGGCCACTAGGGCACTCGTCCTGCAAGCAATCGAAGAACTAGCAAGAACAAGTATGAAAAGTGCTCAATTTACTAGATGTAAATGAAGGTTTCACACGCAATCTCAATAATGGTGGGGTTCTGAAGACAAGAAGACGGGCGGCTGATCCAGCACGCGCGCTTGCAAGCAAGTAGCGAAGGCTAAACTTGATCTAAACAAAATCCAAGCATACTTGGTGGCGGCTAAGGGGTATAAGTACGTGGGAGGACGACCACAGGGGTGCTGGGGTCGTACTCCAACCCTAGGACGCGTCCGTAATGGACTCAACTTGATACACGGCCCATTGGGCCAAAACAGGGTGACGCAGCATCATGTGCAGAAAAGGACTCTATATTAATTTTACGATTGCGGCCGACTCGTAATAGATATGGATATGAGGCCAGATCCGTTTGAAAGAAGACTTCATAAGCTTTCCACGAAGTAATTGAACGCCCCAATCCGAGTTCATATGCGACCGTGGTGTCCGTCACAAGTTGGTACTGTTCTGCAGTCCAAATCCAGCCTGCGCGAATCCGTTTCCCTTTCGGTCGCCTCCTTGGTTCCTAAGCAAAACAAGAGTACACGGGTCTCCATGGTCTAAACATGATGTACATGAGCTTAGATTTGAACTCACCTGATGATTAAGTTGATGCGCATGAGCACGAGTAATAGGACCAGCAATAGGTACTTGTGTCGGAGTGGATGTATCGTTGGTGTTGGTGTCCTCATCATCCTCCCCTTCTTGCATTTGAGTCGTCCTCGACTCAAGCTCATCTTCCTCTCCCAAATATGGCTTCAAATCTGAAATGTTAAATGTGGGACTAACCCCAAAATCCGCAGGCAGATCGAGCTTATATGCATTATCATTGACTTTCTCTAACACTTTAAATTGTCCATCAGCCCGAGGTAGCAATTTAGATTTTCTCAATTCAGGAAACCTTTCCTTTCTCAAATGCAGCCAAACTAAATCTCCAGGTTCAAACTTTAGTTCCTTCCTACCTTTATCACCAGCAATCTTGTATTTAGCATTCATGCGCTCTATGTTTTCTTTAGTTGTTTCATGCAGTTTTAACATCAATTCGGCACGCTTAGTAGCATCAAAATTCGGTTTTTCAGAAAATGGCAAAGGCATTAAATCAATAGGAGCACGAGGCAAGAAACCATATACAATCTGAAATGGGCACATCTTTGTAGTAGAATGCAGCGATTGATTATAAGCGAATTCAATATGAGGCAAACAATCTTCCCACATCTTAATGTTCTTCTTTAAAACAGCCCTTAACATAGTAGACAAAGTTCTATTAACCACTTCAGTTTGACCATCAGTTTGCGGATGACATGTAGTAGAAAACAACCACTTAGTTCCAAATTTAGCCCATAAAGTCTTCCAAAAATAACTAAGAAATTTAGCATCACGATCAGAAACAATTGTGTTGGGCACACCATGCAAACGAACAATTTCCCGAAAGAACAAATCAGCAATGTGAGAAGCATCATCAGTTTTATGACATGGTATGAAATGGGCCATCTTAGAAAATCTATCAACAACCACAAACCACACTATCACGTCCCTTCCTAGTCCTAGGCAATCCTAACACAAAATCCATAGAAATATCTTCCCAAGGAGCACTAGGAACAGGTAGAGGCAAATACAAACCGTGTGGATTCAATCGTGATTTAGCCTTTTGACATGTCGTGCAGCGAGCAACAAATCTCTCCATATCTCTTCTCATCTTTGGCCGAAAGAAATGACCAGCAAGTATATCTTCCGTTTTTTTTGCTCCAAAATGCCCCATTAAGCCACCTCGATGCGCTTCCTACAACAATAACAAGCGAACGGAGCTAGCTGGAATGCATAGCTTGTTAACTCTAAAGACAAACCCATCACTAACGATGAATTTGTTCCATCCCTTCCCCTCTTTACAATGCAGCAACACATCTTTAAAATCAGCATCATTAACATATTGATCTTTAATCGTTTCCAATCCAAATATTTTGTAATCAAGTTGGTTCAGCAAGGTGTATCTCCTAGACAATGCATCAGCAATTATATTCTCTTTCCCTTTCTTGTGCTTAATAACATAAGGAAAAGATTCAATAAATTCAACCCACTTAGCATGTCTACGGTTCAATTTTCCTTGACTACGAATATGTTTTAAAGATTCATGATCTGAATGAATAACAAACTCTTTGGGCCATAGATAATGCTGCCATATTTCTAATGTGCGAACAAGAGCATACAATTCCTTATCATAAGTAAAATAATTCAGAACAGGCCCACTAAATTTTTCACTGAAATAAGCAACAGGTTTGCCTTCTTGTAACAAAACACCACCCAAACCAATGCCACTAGCATCACATTCAAGCTCAAAGGTTTTATTAAAATCAAGGAGTTGGAGGAGAGGTGCATGTGTCAAATTATCTTTCAGCGTGTTGAAGGAGTTCTCTTGTGTTTTACCCCAACTAAAAGGCACTCCCTTCTTTGTAAGCTCATTCAAAGGCGCGGCAATGGTGCTGAAGTCCTTCATAAAACGATGATAGAAACCAGCAAGTCCTAGGAAACTCCGCACTTGCGTGATAGTCTTCGGTATAGGCCATCCCTGTATAGCTTCCACCTTGTCTTGATCAACCTCAATTCCCTGTGGAGTCACGACATAGCCAAGAAAAGACACTCGATCGGTGCAAAAGGTGCACTTCTCAAGGTTACCAAATAAACGTGCATCTCGTAAAGCATTAGAAACAGCACGTAAGTGATCAAGATGTTCATCGAAAGATTTGCTGTAAATCAATATATCATCAAAGTAGACAACAACAAATTTCCCAATGAAAGCACGTAGAACCTCGTTCATTAATCTCATGAAAGTACTAGGTGCATTAGTTAACCCAAAAGGCATGACTAACCACTCATATAACCCGAACTTAGTTTTGAAAGCAGTTTTCCATTCATCTCCCAATTTCATACGAATCTGGTGGTACCCACTACGCAAATCAACTTTGGAAAACACAACAGCACCACTCAATTCATCAAGCATATCATCCAAACGTGGGATAGGGTGTCGATATCGAATTGTGATATTATTAATAGCCCTACAATCAACACACATACGCCATGTTCCATCCTTTTTAGGCACTAAAATAACCGAAACAGCACAAGGACTAAGAGACTCACGCACATAACCTTTGTTGAGTAGTTCTTGCACTTGTCGTTGAATTTCGTTAGTTTCTTCCGGATTTGTCCTGTATGGCGCACGGTTTGGCAACGATGCATCAGGAATAAGGTCAATTTGGTGCTCAATCCCTCGTATTGGTGGCAGCCCCCCTGGTATCTCACTTGGGAACACATCAGAATACTCCTGCAAAAGGTTAGCAACAGCCGGGGGCAAAGAATGCTGCATATCGTGAACTGAAATCAAAGCATCCTTGCACACCAAAGCATAGGCAACAGAAGTGGAAGCAATCAATTCATTAATATCAGACTTAGTAGAAATAAAGCAATGTCCTTTCAATCTTATCTCATCTTCCCTGCTACTAGCAGATTTGGCATTCTTATCGATCTCAGTTTTAGTTCTCTTAGCTTTAGCAACATCATCACGCACAATAGATTCAGGTGACATAGGAAGCAAAATGATTTTCTTATCATGATGTATAAGAGAATATTTATTTGATCTACCATGATGCATGCTATCGGTATCAAATTGCCATGGTCTACCTAGCAGAATATGACAAGCTTCCATAGGCACAACATCGCATTCAACAACATCATGATATGAACCAATAGCGAAATTAATTCGTACCAATCTCGTTACCTTGACCTTACCACTATTGTTGAGCCACCGAATGTGATATGGATGTCGGTGCGGTTTTGTTGTAAGTGCAAGCTTCTCGACCATATCGCTGCTAGCCAAGTTGTTGCAGCTACCTCCATCAATTATCAAATGGCACGAACGCTCTTTAATAACACACTTTGTTTGGAACAGTGTATGCCGTTGATTTTGCTCCGCCTTTTCCATTTGTGCACTAAGTACACGCTGCACAATGAGGCTCTCATAATGATCTGCATCCTCTGCACCAATCTGCTCTTCTGGTTGTTCCTCAGTACCTGCATGGTCAGCAGCAAGCAAAGCAAGTGTATCTTCATCAAAATCACTAGCAGAGGAATACCCACCATCTCCTTTGACCACCAAAACGCGCTTGTTAGGGTAGTCACGTTGCACGTGTCCAAAGCCCTTGCATCGATGGCACTGAATATCTCTTGTCTTTCCCATGGAGGCAACCAAAGATGCACTTGTGGCTGGTTTCTGGACAGTCGTGGTTGCTGAATTTGTCGGGGGAGCACGTGTCTTATCGTTGGATGGAGCGGGTATTGTCGACCGACTCGGGAATGTAGAAGGTGCAGGAGCTCGTCCGGTCAATGAGGTAGATGTGCGCGGCTGCCATGATGAAGGTTTTCGTGCAGAAATATTAGTTCTTGTACTAGCACGTCATCCTAGCACTTCCCTTTCAGCTTTACAAGCAAGATGGAACAAACGGGTTACGTTAGTATAATCTTTATAAGCAAGAATGTCCTGAATTTCTCGATTCAAACCTCCTAAAAATCTAGCCATAGCAGGTTCCTCATCCTCCACTAAATTACAACGCAACACACCCATTTGTAATTCCTGATAGTATTTTTCTACACTTTTATTACCCTATCTCAATTGTTGCAATCTATGTAACAGATCACGCGCATAGTAAGAAGGAACAAATCTAGCCCGCATGACCCGTTTCAAAGCATCCCAGGTTTGTGGAATATTATTAGGATTTTTCTTAGCATGTTCTATCCACCAAACAGAGGCAAAATCAGTAAATTCACTAGTAGCAGCCCTAACACGTATATTCTCAGGAAATTCATGACATGCAAACTTTTGATCAACAGCAATTTCCCAAGTAATGTATGCATCAGGATCGTATTTTCCATCGAAAGAAGGTATCTTAAATTTTGTTTTACTGAAAGCATCATCATTATTATGTACCTCACGTCGTCGATGTCCACCTATACCTCTCTGATTAGTTCGCAGTCGTCGGCGACTAGGAGCATCTTGGTCATCTAGTTCAGTATCAGCGACATAATCATCCCAATTATCCTCGACATGCTCATCCTTCTTGTTTTCTCCCTCATGCCCATTTGCAGTTCTGGCATGCATCTCATCAAAACGCCTCAAAAGAGCAGCAAGGCTTTGGTCAATATGAGCGACCGACGTCTCCAGCCTTGTAAGCTTGGTGTTGGTGGCAAGCTGCGTGGCCTCCAACTGCCCAATCTTATCATTTGACACCAGCATATCTTCAGCAAGCCCATCTACATGCCTCCTTATCTTATTTTCAAAATGTTGTATGATTCCCTTGGTACGAGGAGAGTGACCTAAACTCCCATCACCCTCTGATCCTGTCATGGTTAGATGAACAAAGGAAACACGAAAATAGGTGAAGAAATAAGATCCTACAACTAATGGGATGGAGCTACTGCAAGGCGCTCACTCTCAACCCGTTACACAAGCTCTTACCAATTCTTACCTTGCTCAACAGGAGGGGACGGCAACCAACAAGTCTGCAACCGTGGGATGAAGTGTATCGGTGCCGCAACAACAGGACCTGTCAAGCTGTAGTCGGATATGTGGAGCTATAGGTGGGCTGAAGCAAGGATGAACTAGCACCACGTTAGTTACAAAAGCAAGCTGAAGAATCGTTCAACGGCGGCACTATGCTGGTCCTAGCCTAGACCGTGCTAGAGACGCGAGCCTGGACACAAATGAAGTCACGAGACACCACCGAAGAACAAAAAGATGCACAAAGAACAGCCCCTTTTCTTCCCTTCTTTTTCTTCTTCTTCTTTTTTTCTTTTTTTTCCTTTTTTTTCTTTCCTTTTTTTTCTTTTCTTTTTTTTTCTCTTTTTTCAGGGGATCCTCAAAACTGATTATATAACCTAAAAGACTTCAAAAGAGCCACACAGCACACAAATTTTTCCCGAAAGGGTAGGGGTATTCCGGTAAAAAAAAGATTATATGTATTCTTTCTCTCTCTCTCTCTCTCTGGAGTAAGCCGAGACTACTTCTGCCTTTCTGGAGCGCTACAAAATATGCAGTACAAGTGCGAATAACAATGGAATTTTATAACACGGCGCAATAACCAATTCGGACTCGGAAACCGATCCCTACTCGAATCACAGCACCGCGTGCGATTCGGTCACAAACCAACACAGAATCTAACTCGGACTTGAACACGAATATGGACTCGGATTCCTTCAACACGGAGTATGTATGGTAGCGCACGGTTGTGACTAGAACGTGACAAGAACTCGAAACTCTAAAGGACTAAAACTAAGACCAGCAACTCGACGCAACCGATGCAACCGAAAGTTCAACAAGCCCTAACTAAGCAGTGCTAGCAAAGGCTCAAACGAGTTTATAGGATTGAAGGTAAACTAATCTACTATTTTTTTTTGGCTTTTCTGGACTATAGGAAAAATAAAACAGCGAAGAATTAGAAGTCTCTCACCGATAAACCTTGCTCTGATTACCAACTAATGGCGACCCGCTAGGGTTTGATTCCCGATCTTTCGATGAGAGGCGTCGATAACTCGATTGGTCGATGGAGGCGACGTTCACGGCCCGACTACAGCCTTCCAAGCTGCGCCTTAGCAACCGATACACCCCCTCCAATGGCTGTCGCGATCTTGTGGAGCGCGGCACCCGGCCACTAGGGCACTCGTCCTGCAAGCAATCGAAGAACTAGCAAGAACAAGTATGACAAGTACTGAATTTACTAGATGTAAATGAAGGTTTCACACACAATCTCAATAATGGTGGGGTTCCGAAGACAAGAAGACGGGCGGCTGATCCAGCACGCGCGCTTGCAAGCAAGTAGCGAAGGCTAAACTTGATCTAAACAAAACCCAAGCATCCTAGGTGGCGGCTAAGGGGTATAAGTACGTGGGAGGACGACCACAGGGGTGCTGGGGTCGTACTCCAACCCTAGGACGCGTCCGTAATGGACTCAACTTGATACACGGCCCATTGGGCCAAAACAGGGTGACGCAGCACCATGTGCAGAAAAGGACTCTATATTAATTTTACCATTGCGGCCGACTCGTAATAGATATGGATATGAGGCCGGATCCGTTTGAAGGAAGACTTCATAAGCTTTCCATGAAATACTTGAACGCCCCAATCCGAGTTCATATGCGACCGTGGTGTCCGTCACAAGTTGGTACTGTTCTGCAGTCCGAATCCAGCCTGCGCGATTCCATTTCCCTTTCGGTCGCCTCCTTGGTTCCTAAGCAAAACAAGAGTACACGGGTCTCCATGGTCTAAACATGATGTACATGAGCTTAGATTTGAACTCACCTGATGATTAAGTTGATGCGCACGAGCACGAGTAATAGGACCAGCAATAGGTACTTGTATCGGAGTGGATGTATCGTTGGTGTTGATGTCCTCATCAAGGGGAGGGGGTAAGAATAGAGACATACCATTCCATTCTCTCCTCTCTTACTTTTGGAGTTGGAGCTCTCTTTAGAGGCTTAGTGCTGCCTAGGTAGTGCTTAGGAATTAGGGAGAGAGTGAGGGGGAATTGGGGAGGAGTCGGTGGGCCCACCGGCGCTCTTCTCCATCTTGTACCTCAACGGATGCTTTTTAATAATAGTAAGTGTTCGTGACTTCCTCTGTGCTTTAGTTTCTTAGTTAAGTCAGATCTAGCTCTCCCTAGTTGTTTCTCAGATCAATAGTTCACTAGTTTAGTGGGTAACTCTAGTTTGTATCTAAGGCTAGAGTTAGTAACGATAGTGTAGATGTGGTGTCTAGACTAGACTTACCTGTTGGTTGTGGTATATCTCATGGTTAGGTGAGGTAGGTAGCAGGTGGTGACAGCCCTATCTATCTAGCGGAACCCTCCCCGTTCAGGTATATCCCAGTGCTGCAGTACTGGAGCTCACCAGTCTTATTCTGGGTGAAGCCAGTAGCCCGACGCGAACGACTAGGATAGTTCTATCTTACCTTTGATTCTTAGCCTTAGGAATCCTCTCTGACCCTTGCCAATAACTGGTGCGGTGTCCTTGGATGAACCCGAACCTTAGAGAATATACACACGTTCCTCAATGGATACGATACCCTTGGAATACTCCTAGGTGAAAGCTACAACGTCATCCGTGCGCTTGCGGATTTACTTCGTGACGCTAGGAAACGTCAACAGTCACCACTGAAAGGTTAATCTCACTTGGTCACGAACGTCCAGACTTGGTCCGCAAGGGTTAGACCCAGCCATACCAATTGGATGCGGCCCTCCCAGGGTCGTACACGCGAACAGTGGGACACTGTGCCTCTACCACAGCAGAAGACCAAAACTATGGCGTCCACTTGGTCCTTGTGATGATCAAGCCTGGTGTCACCATGGATTGACCACCAAAAAACCTTAAACCAGGATAGGACTTGACATGCAAAACACTCCTCCTCGATGGGACAGCTGCATCGTCCCATCAGGGCTCCCTTACCTATTGATTGACCAGACCTGGTGAACAGGTTCAAGATGAGAAGACCCCCAGGATTTTGGGATCACGCAATCCACCAAGGACATCGCCAACTGACCACCTGAACGGGCCCATTGACGACTTGGGCCGCCTGACTGCCGGAGTCAAAGATATTTCTCCCCGAAGCCTTCTACTCCAAGGAATTTACAGTAATATGATCCCCCCTTGAACTATAAAAGAGGGGTCCCTTAGATTCAGACACAAGTCAAGTTAGATAGAACACCTAGCTCTCTAGCACTCGAAAAGCTTGTACTCCCCAACTCTCACGAGCACCTGGGCTCGAGCAATACATCCGACTAACCTCCGACTGGACGTAGGGCGTTCTCGCCTGAACCAGTATAATCCCTCGAGTCATTGTGTGCTAGGCCACCTCCGATCACGACGTGCGACACACGCTGTCGAGTAGTTTAGCTGTCGCCCATTTCCGGAACCGACACATAGTGTATAAGTTTTTTTATTTGTTTTGCTATATGTAAAGATTTTAATGAATTTTTGTAATAAATATAAAAATATTTTTAGGGGCGGGTGGTGACATCGCCCACCCCTATAAACGAATTTTTAGGGGGCGGGTGATGGCGTCACTCGCCCCTAGAAATCATTGTCAGAGTTTAAAAGAATAGCATACCCTATAAAATCACAAGTGAATGTGTAGTGTGGTGAAGAGAATGGTACGCGCGAGGTTTGAGATAAGCGGTTTGAACCTCGGGTGATGCAAGTATTCATAATTTATCAAAAGAATTGTACCTCTATAGTAATGGGCTTGTGGTGGTAGCTGGTTGGCTAGAATATTTTTTTCTTTTTTCTTTTGTTGTTTTAGATTTATTTTTATTTTTTTATTTTCTAGAAATTAATTTGTAGGCGCCATTAGAAATCAACTTTCAGGGGCGGGCGCGTTATCCGCTCCTACAAATAGCTATTTTTAGTTGCGAGAAGTAGGGACGGATACCGCTCCCGCCCCTAAAAACCCTATTCGTAGTAGTGACAGGTACCGCCACTCTCTGCAGGATGTTATTAATTAGCACATGAGAGAGGGTGAGACCGGCAAATCCTAGTGTTGCCCAGCTGTTTCAGGAAAGAGCGCGTGGACTCCTGTGAAATTAGTTTCTAACCGCTTGATCTCATCCATTTGCTGCACATGCTCTGGTGGACTCCCGCAGGCTCCACGTGAATCTAAACTACTAGTGATTGGCATGCGCCATGTGGCGCGCGGGTTGTTGACGTCACTACTATAGATCCGACCTGTAGTACCAGGCGGGAACCCCCGGTTAGTACCGGTTCCCCGCCCGGTACAGCGAGGTCGGTACTAAATGGGCCGTCATTAGTACCGGCGCGATGACTGGTGCTAAATGTGGCATTTAGTACCGGCTGGTAAGACCAGATGGTACTAAACTGCTCGCCACGCAGGGCAGTTGTGGCGGCAGTTTAGTACTGGCTGGTGTTAGCAGATGGTACTAATTTTTTTTTGTTTTATTGGTACTTACCGGCTGGTGTTTTATTGTTTACCAGCCAAAGCGATAGTATGGTTAACTAAGCTTTTTAACCTTATTTTTCAGTCCAGCAGGATGCCTGAAGAATGGAGGAGAAGTATATTAGTACCAATCTTCAAGAACAAAGGAGATGTTCAAAGTTGTACTAACTACCGTGGGATTAAGCTGATGAGCCATATGATGAAGCTTTGGGAGAGGGTTATCGAGCACCGTCTAAGAAGAGTGACAAGTGTGACCCAAAACCAGTTTGGGTTCATGCCTGGAAGGTCGACCATGGAGGCGATTTTCTTAATCCGACAATTGATGGAGAGATATAGAGAGCAGAAGAAGGACTTGCATATGGTGTTTATTGACCTTGAGAAGGCGTATGATAAAATACCGAGAAATGTCATGTGGTGGGCCTTGGAGAAGCACAAAGTCCCAACTAAGTACATTACCCTCATCAAGGATATGTATAAGGATGCGATGACGTTTGTCCGGACATGTGATGGTGACACCACTGACTTTCCTATTAACATAGGCCTACATCAAAGGTCAGCATTGAGTCCTTATTTATTTGCCTTGGTGATGGATGAGGTCACAAGGGACATACAAGATGATATCCCTTGGTGTATGCTCTTTGCTGATGATGTGGTGCTGGTTGACGAGAGTAGGGAAGGGGTTAATAGGAAGTTAGAGCTGTGGAGACGCACGTTAGAGTCGAAAGGATTCAGACTCAGTAGGACCAAGACCGAGTACATGATGTGCGATTTCAGCGCGACTAGGCATGAGGATGGAGATGTTAGCCTCGATGGGCAAGTGGTGGCCTAGAAGGATACTTTTCGGTATTTAGGATCGATGCTTCAAAAGGATGGCGACATTGATGAAGATGTTAGATATAGAATCTCAGCTGCCTGGATGAAGTGGCATCAAGTTTCTGGCGTTCTATGTGACAGAAGGGTGCCACAAAAGTTAAAAGGTAAGTTGTATAGGACAGCGATTCGTCCGGCGATGTTATACGGTGCTGAATGTTGGCCTACAAAAAGATGACATGTCCAACAACTAAGTGTAATAGAGATGCGGATGTTGCGGTGGTTTTGCGAGCACACACGAAGGGATAGAGTCCGGAACGAAGTCATTCAGGATAGAGTCGGGGTGGCACCAATTGAGGAGAAACTTATCCAACATCGATTGAGATGGTTTGGACATGTCCAACGGAGATCCCCTGAGGCGCCGGTGCGTAGTGGGGTTCTAAAGCATACCGAAAATGTAAAGAGAGGTAGAGGTAGACCTAAACTGACTTAGGACGAGTCGGTTAAGAGAGACCTTAAGGAGTGGAATATCTCCAAAGAGGTAGCTTTGGATAGGAGCGCTTGGAGACTCGCCATCCATGTACCTGAAGATCCGTGATCTTTGTTTTTTTTTATGGGTTTCATCTCTAGCCTACCCCAACTTGCTTGGGACAAAAAAGGCTATGTTGTTGTTGTTGTTGTTGTTGTTTGCTTATTTTCTTTCCTTATGCTTTTTTAGTTTTAATTCTTATTCATATTTGTATTCTATCTGTTTGTGTATAGCTAGCATTCGTATTCGTACTTGTATTTAATTTGTATTCGTATGTAGCATAGCAAAGACACATGTACAAACATATACATTAATTATAATTTGTGACGACTACATATATATTAGTTATATATATACAATTTATATATACATTTGAATAATACAAGTAGGCACACAAGTTGTTTCCGTACAAGTACTTCAATTATTAGTTGGGGTTGTCCTCATCGTCCTCTCTATCTGGATCAAATGGACCCACGCTTACCCTATGATCTGCATAAAATTCTCCCCTTGGATTTATGACCTCGTCGACCAGGAATCCATAGATTGCTTCTTGAACTGCCCTAACTCTTTCCGGTTCGATGAGGTCTTCTTTCATTCTCCAAATTTGTAATGTACAAACATCATTTTTTAAATCAATGCATATATGGAATTAAATGAACATAATGGTTCTTAATTTTTTACGTACATCGAATTATTTTTTTCTCATTTTCTTTGGACCGCAAAACGAGTTGATGAACTCACATACGTAGTAGCCACATAAGTTATTTTTGGGTGCCTGTCTCAAACACTGTATCGATATACATGGGTTATGTAATATTCTTAGTGTTTAAAGAAATGGAACTAGATGTGCGAATTGTATTCATACCGGAACGTCCGTTTTGATATGAAGTTCACCTGGGTTGTCTGAGACTCCTATGTGCTTTTTGAGGAAGTGAGCCCATGCTTTTTGGATGAGGTTAATGATGTTTTGATATGCTTCTACCGGTGTTTTCTTAGGGTCGAGCACCACAACTCGAGATCGATCAATCTCGAAAGAGAGCAAGATCCGGTGAAAGTTGTTGATACACGTATACAGATGAAAAGTTGGATATACTTATTAGTATCAAGTTGAAGGAATGGAAAAAAGAGTCGAAGGACTTACTTGAAGTTGTACGGAACATAATGAATTCACAATGATTCTGCCCATCCAAGGCCATGAATATGTTGTTCGTGGTCCGATTTGACCATTTGCGTACACTATTCTCGTTTATAACATCCGGGTCCCTAAAGTCGATGTTATAGTACCCCTTCTTCTGCATTCTTGCACCTTCATCCTATACATCAAATAAAACAAAGAGGGGATAAGAAAGCACAGAAGTAGTAGAGCTAGAATATAGAAATGACAGGAAATACTTACATAGCAAGTGCACTGATAAAGGTCTTGTCTAGGGCATCTTGATGGTATAGAAACCAAAGACTCTCAAACTCGATCCGGACGTCAGTGAGCCCTAGATAAAAATTGGTATGTTTAACCCGAGCTACGAACATGTAGACTCCATCTGCAGCGACCTTCAAGTTCCATTGATGCAACTCACGCATTCTCGTTGGTAGCATCTCCACCAACTCTGGCCACATAAGAGGTTCACCCAATTGAAATTGTTTTCTTCCTGACCCTGGGTGTTTCGGCATTTCAACCTCCCCTCGAAGTTGAGCTTTTGTGATATTTGTTTCCATCACAAATACGACTGTAGCTTCATCCTCTTTTGAAAGCACATTTAATGGAGGTATTGATTGTTTGGGTTGTTCTCCGAGCTGGGGGACATGGTTGTACCGACGATTACTCTCCTTCTCATAAGACTTTGTGATTGAGTGGTCATAGTCCGACAATGTTTCTTTCTCTCTTGGTTGGCACATATGTACGAAGAACTTCTGCCCTTTTGGATCCACTGGTTACTTTGGCTCAGGCTTCCACGGCGCTAATTGTTCTCGAACCTCCTTTCTCACATGGTCATCCAATTCCTCTTGACTCATATCATATGCTAACTTCTGTGGTGGAGGCTTCTCTTTCTTCTTAGTTGGGGGCCTCTTCGCCCTAGGAGGTGGCGGCGGCGGGACCAAAGCCTCTAAGTTGTTCTTCGCCCTAGGAGGTGGTGGCGGCGGTCTCATGCTTTGATCCCTTTGAGCGGCAGGTGACGGCGGATCCATCCTAGGATCCCTTTGTGGAGATGGTGATTGCACATCCATGCTTGGGCCCCTTTCTGTGGGTGGTGACGGTGGCGGTGGATTCTGAGGGGCAATGCTATGCAATCTGTGTTTCCTTGCAGAATCTTATGTAACTCTTGTTCCAACAGATCCAGGTGTGGAGGGCATCTTGTAGTTCCTATTCTCTATCACCTCCAGGGATCTCGAGGTCCAGGTCTTCCCATCCTTTCTCGATCTGGTCAACCATGACTCTAGTATATCCTTCAGGAATCGGCGCACCATGAATTGTCCCGCCTTGAACAGGTACTTCAGCAATATCGTGAGCCACCACTTTGATCTTTCTCCTTTGCTGATAAAGAAGCTTGCAGGGGGTTCTCACTTTGATGTCGTCCACGGGGTAATGTTGTTGGCTGTCCGCAACCAGTTCTGATCGGTCTCCGGCTGGGTGCTCCGTGGAAGCGATGCTACTACGGCGTTGACAGCCGGAGATGCTCTCCATATTAGGAACTGATGGAGCTTCTTGTTGTTGCTGGCTAGCTGGCAATGCACCTTCAATCGAAGCTACTCGTTCTTCAAGGGCACGCACTTTTCCTTCCTGCTCAGCCTTCCTTCCGCATCGGCTTCGATAAGTCTCGATATCTGCAATGAAGCCGTGCTTTCATGGAACTACACCCATTCCGCGGACACGTCATATGTGTTCCGGTGTCCCAAGAGCGTATCTTAGCTCGTCTTCCTCCCTGTCACGCTTCAAAGTTCCTTCGGCTATAGCCTTTAGTGCCATATCAAGCCTGTCAGCTACTTCTCTTAATTTTTCCGTAGTCACGAACGTTCCATCTTCCATGTTTAGTGTGCCTCCATAAGCATAGAATAAATACTTTGCTCACAATGGCCATTTAAAAGTCGTCGGTAGAATTCTTCTTGACATCAGGTCTTCTTCCATCTTCTGCCATTTCGGAATGGCCGACGAATAACCTCCTTGCCCTAGATGATGGAAGTGCTTCTTCATGCTCGCATTTTCTTTGTTCTGCCTTGTTCGCGCATCGCTTTCCTCGGTCAACTTGTACTAGATGAATTCATCCTAGAAATGATGTTGCTTCTTGAAGTTTTTCTCAAAGTCTGGCGTGAGGCCCTTTCTGATGTAGTCTTTGTTCAAGTTTTTCATGGATGCCTGGAAAGCAATAGCCATCTTCTTCATGACCCATTTCTTGAAGACTTACTCTTTGTCAACTGGAAAATTGAAGTGTTGTTTCACCTCTCTCCATAACATTTCCTTCTCTGTATCGGGGACGATATCTGCATCATTATCAGTGGTTTGTTTTTCTTCCATAGCTTATAGATAATGGGGATGTTTTTCCTGAAATAATATCCACATTGATTGACCACTGTCCTATCAACACCCTGGTGGTTGTACGCCCCTCCTTTTTGGTTTCCTCGAACAAGATGCTTGGAAACTATCTATTAATACACTTTATACATTCATAGAGTATTCTCGTTATGTATATAAATGCACAAATTCCACGTACATAACTTTGCACAACATCTGGATCAGCATCTTCTCAGTGCCGTCATCGCCGTCACCAGTAACGTTTAGATATTGGCTGCCATCATCCTCGAATGGTACATAATTAATCTTCGAGTGAAGTCGGTCGCTCCGTACCTTCACGAATCATATTTTGAAGAAGGAACTCCTGATCCTTGTCATCATTGAATCCCATTTCCTATAATTTCATAAAAGTTTTCAAATGTAACATACATATAGGATTAGTTTTCAAATGTAACATACAATTTCCTAAATTTTATAAGATATCCGACAATTTTCTACAATATGGTACAATTTCCTATAATTTTCTACAATTTTCTACACTATTATAAAATTCTCTACAACTTCATAAAATATCTGACAATTTCATACTGGATTAACTTTGGAAAAATATCACTGAAAAATATAATTTCTGCAATGTGAGTATGTGACATACAATTTCCTAAATTTCATAAAACATCCGACAAGTTTCTACAATATGCTATAATTTTTTATAATTTTCTACAATTTTCTACACTATTATAAAATTTTCTACAATTTCAAAAAATATCCAACAATTTTATATGGGATTAGCTTTGGAAAAATATCACTGAAAAATATAATTTCTAAAATGTGAGTATGTGACATACAATTTTTTAAAAATACATAAAACATCCGATAAAATTCTGTAATATGCTATAATTTCCTATAATTTTCTACACTATAATACAATTTTCTACAATATTAAAAAATATTTTATAATTTTCTACAATATGCTGCAATTTTCTACACTGCTCTACAATTTTCTAGAAATCTCTATAATTTCTACAATTTCCTGCAATAAATTAAAAAAATCTAAAAATAAAAAGAGCTCATGGCAGCACACAATAGTGCTGACATCAGCCCTAGTGGCCGACAACGACGGTTGTGGGAGGTGGAGGCGTGCAGGCGGTGGATGGCGGCGCTGGTGACCACGGCGTGGCAGCAGCGGGTCGTGCGTCTGCCTACGTCGGTCGGCGCGCGGAGGCAACGCTATCTCGGCGGCGGTTAGCCCCCCGCGCGAAGGTGGCCGGCGGCAATGATGGCACGGGCGGCGGTGCGGCGGCGCGGACGCCGGGCTCGGGCGGCGCACGGCTAGAGAGTTGTTCGGCGAGTCGGAGGCCGGCTCGAACGAGGCAGAGGAGGCCGGGACAAGGCGGTGGTGGGCGCGGCCGGATGAAGAAGGCGTGCGGCAGCGGTAGGACAACGCCAGCGCTCGTGGAGACGGGTGTCGCCGCGGGAGATTACGGGGACGCCGACGCGCACATAGGAGGTCGGGAGGAGGCCCTAGGGGCGATGACGTGGAGGAGCGGCGGCGAACAGCGGCGTGTGCGGTCGCCGGCGACGGGGACGAGGGAATTCGCGTCGATTGACATCGACGCCAAGTCCTATACCTTATATTGGCGGTGCTGGTTAGTATCGGACAAAGCCTCTGCCTGGTACTAACCTGCCTCTTGCGAAGGTTAGTATTGGTCAGGGACAGCGCCTGGTACTAAACTGCGCTGTTTAGTACCAGGCTAAGTCTCTACCCAGTACTAAACTGCCTCCACTGGTGGGAAATTTTTGTGGAGGCAGTGTAGTATCGGGCAGAGCCATGGCCCGGTACTAAACTGCCAATGCCCAATTGTTTTTATGACTTGCATTATATGTGTTTTAGATCTTTTTATGTGTACTAAATTAACTAAAGGCAAAAAAAATACAAATATATAATATTTTTAGCCTGCAAAATTATAGTACTGTATAGTTTTCATCACTTGGTCACATGACATATAGTTCTATGCACTTAATTAAACATATTGATTCCAAATTACCTTTTATAAGTTTCTTAAATATTTTTTGTTTGTAATAAATTAAATATAGGTTCAAAAATGCAAATATGTAACATTTTGATACGACAACGTATATACATTACATAAATTAAATATAGGTTCAAAAAATATGAATAGTATCGTTATTTGAAACATACGACATGATACAATACATAAACCATGAAATACAATATAATGGTTACACAAAACTACTCATCGTTCTTTAATGGGACATTGATAATCTTCTGAGTGACGAAGGTCCCTTGGTTGTGATGATCGTGGCGTAAGTAAGGAGCATCCTCTTTGGATAACAGGATGTTGGGGTCAACATTGACTGAGAATGGAGGAAGGTCATCAAACTGATCAAAATTTTCTAACTTATCTGATATGTCCTCAACACCAATGATTTATCTTTTTCCTAGAAAAACTATGTGGCATTTTGGCTCATTGTTCTTGGATTTGCTTGACATGTCCTTCACATAGAACACATGTGTCACATCCTTGGCTGGGACGAATGATTTATCTTTATATCCAATCTTTTTGAAGTCCACTATTGTCATCCCATACAGGTCTGTCGTCACGTCTTCTCCAGCTCGATTCACCCATTGGCATCGAAACAGAGGAATCTTCAAAGGTCCATAGTCTAGTTCACATATCTCCTCTATGACATCAAAGTAGCTGTCCTTTTTTCCATCGGTGCCTATTGCGTCTATACGCACGCCACTATTTTGGTTCTTGCACTTTTCATCTTGGGCTCTGGTGTAAAATATACTCATTTATCTCGTACCCTTGGTATTGCATGATTGTGATTGATGGTCCCCTCGTCAACTATTGAAGTTGTTCATCAATCGTGCCGTCACCCATGAATTTTCGTCTGAGCCAAATAGCGAAGGTATCTATGTGATGACGTGTGATCCAGGTCTCAGACTTGCCCGAGTTTTCAGACCGTACAATATTCATGTGCTCTTCCACATATGGAGCCACCAGGGATGAATTCTATAGAAACGTGAAGTTTGCTTTGCGGATTTCACTGTCAGGGATCTGCATATTAGATTTCTTTCCTAGTGTGCCCTTTCCCTTCAGTTTCCCTTCATGGTGTGACATGGGGCCCTGATCGGACTAAGATCATCAATAAAGTCAACACAAAACTCAATGACCTCCTCTGGACGAGAACAATTGCGGTCGTACCTCCCGAAAGGGAACATATTATATAGAAAAACAGGCCCAGAATGTTTATTTCTTTCATGATGTGAACGAGGAGATGTGTCATAATATTGAAGAACGAAGGTGGAAACACCATCTCAAAGCTGACAAAACATTGGACCACATCATTCTCTAGTTTTATGAGCTTATTTTGATCGATTGCCTTCGATGAAATTTCATTGAGGAAGGCACAGAGCTTCACGATCAGCAATCTTACATTCTCCGGTAGAATACCCCTATGTGGAACCGGAAGCAATTGTGTCATCATGACGTGGCAGTCATGAGACTTTAAGTTTGTGAACTTCTTCTCGTTCATATTTATTCTTTCTTGTATATTTGAGGAGTATCCGAGTGGTACCTTCATACTGTTCAAGCAATCAAACATGCTTTCCTTCTCCTCTATGCTAAGAGTGTAGCTAGCTAGGCGCAAGTAGTGTTGTTCATTGCCTCTCTTTTTGGGACGTTTCATTTCTTTCAGGTCACGCCTTGCTTCGATTGTATCTTTTGCCTTCCCATACGTACCTAGGAAACCGAGCAGGTTGACGCAAATATTCTTCGTCAGGTGCATCACGTCAATTGCGTTGCGGACCTCTAGTACTTCCCAATAAGGTAGCTCCCAGATAATAGATTTCTTCTTCCACATTGGTGCATGGCTATTTCCATCATTCGAAGCTTGCTGGCTGCCACGGCCCTTTCCATACTCGTTCATCATGTCCCTATACAGCGCCGTATCGCGGACATCAATGTTGGCCCTAATGGCAGTACCAACACCGCATGGTCAAAGTCGACGACATAAACGTATCGGAAAAAAAGATTTTTTTAACTTCACGATGGTTTTAATGGGAGCCTAAATAAATACATCATTAGAGTGTCAAAATAATACCTTCATTATACAAAATAATTACCATTACCCTTTTTTAAAAACCATAAATTCCTCTAGAATTTATACCAGAATGAATGTATAAATCAAAAAACGTGCTCATTCTCACTCTTTCTAAAAATCATAAATTTCTCTAAGCAAAAAACATTAAACGAAGAATAAAGACCATCAAAGAAGACATGATGAAGTTCATAACCTTTTGAGCACTTGGATGAGTGAAATCCCCACAAAACTTAGGAGAAATGGAAATGGGCAGCACCTCCTCCCTAACACGTCATGGAGATGAGAGGAGGCTCCCCGAGCTGTCGGTCAAATGATTTGGCACAGGCTCGGGGAGGAAGAATGCACTGGTATATAGAAGGCAAATTAGTATTGGCGGGAGCCTCCAGCCGGTACTAAATCTCATCGGCTCCATTTAGTACCGGCTAGATTGACACCAGGGGGAATGTAGTTGTTGCCCCCTGGTGTCGGTTAGTACCAGCCGGTACTAAGGGCAGGAGTTAGTACCGGCTGAAAATGCAGCCAGTAATAACGTCTAGGACGAATGCCCACTTCTCTGGCAGCGTGTGTTGTATGGTGCATCATCAAAATAGATTGTCAAATGATGGTTACACATATTCAGTAAGCACGGTGTGGAAGATTTAGCTAATTTAAAATTGCGGAGTTCATTGTTGATCTAAGTTGGAGGAAATTGGTACATGAAAAGCAGTGTGGACTATATAATACATGCAACATTGCTGATCAACTTGGAGGAAATACATATATAAACATCTCAGTTTAAACAGACAGATAATTTGAATGGGAGGTACTTCATAGTTTCTGTGAGTCAGAACTTTGTACATGTTTGTTAGATTTCGTTAGCCTGCCTAGCTAGTTGTTTTTCCTTCGGTTTGGATAAGAGGTCATGCACGAGCTCACAATCTGTGTGCTGCCGTGTATGCTGCTAGCTAGCTTTGCCCGAGTCTCGCACCGTGGGGATGGATGCGACAATGCCGTGGCCGAGGAATGCGCCCGGACGCTCCTTTTGCTTTACCGTGTAGTCACCAATAAAAGGAATAGAGTTCACAAGAAAAAGCTGCAGCTTCATCACAGCACAGTTTCAGATTCACTGGCAGATAAGAGGAAATTGGCATCAGCGTAGGAGTACTTGTTCGTGCAGTGTTTCTGGGTTTGTTATAATTAGCATCAGTATTTCCATTTTCTGGGCTCACGGTCATAGTGCAAATCAGTGAATTTGAAAGGTGAATATAATCAGGAATAATAGTATAGTGTTTAAATATGAATAGGATACGATGAAATGGTAGAGTTAATCGTACCTATTGTGTCGTACAATCAAGACCATTTGTCATCAGAGCTATATTCAGAATGGTCAACATTGTTGGTCGCAGGGGGTTTATCATGTCTTCTAAGTATTTTTGCTCTATTATGGGATACAAGATCAAAGGGAGAAAAGAAAAGCGAGAAAAATAGATAATATATATGGAGCCATGGAGGAAATGCGAGAAAAACAGAAAAGACAATTTGATTCACCTACACATGGTTGCCCTCGAATTAACAATGGATAAGATGCAGCTACGATGATTCACATTCTCCTATTATTTCTAATTACAGGTGTTATGCCCTGTAGATTACCACTGACCATAACCTCCCACCGAAGCATCAGAAATGAACTCATCAAGCTTCAAATCAATTACAACATTATAAGCATTTTCTTTTCTTTTTTTGATCAAGTGATGCTGCAGGAAGCTGTTTTTATTCAGCGAACGTACGAACTCAATGCATGTAGAAGCTACAAATATGAGGCCATAATATAAAAAACACGATAACCAACCTGAGATCTAAAGAAGAGTCTCTATCCAAGTTGTTGCCTGGTCTTGTGGTGATATGCTAAGCTGAGGAAACGGATGCAGCAAGCCTAAACACCAGCTATATAGCTGCAGCCTGCAGTACAGCACAAAGGCAAACAAAATTCTAGAATAGATACTATGATATATTTAGATGTAAAATGGTGTAACAAGAAAACGATGACCTATTTATGGGATCACTATATTTGTGTAACCAGGTGAATGAAAGAAATCGAGTAATCATCATCTTCAGCTATTTTCGCTATGTTCCAATTTAAACACTTGATTCATCTGAATGTTAACTGAACACATATGCCAACCATGAAAATCTGCAGGCAGACGGCGAGTGCGTGTAGAAATTTTGCAATTCTATCTGTCATTTTAATTAAACATGCGTTAATGGACGGTTTGGACAGGATTCACACATAAAAGGTTGATATCACTGTATAATATGCAGGTAACTGGTACAAACTTTCTAAGGTGTTCGTAGGGAAAAAAAGGAACACCAAATTTAGTAGTATCAGGTTCAATAGGATCTAACTGCTATTTAACACAAGGTGATCCGGTGATATGCTAATGATTGCTAGATATCATTTGCAATTCTATCAAACTAAATCGAAAATGTTGCTCAAATTTTGAAACAAAACAGGATGCATATAGCCTATTTTTTGTATTCTTGTTCTTTTCAATTGCAGATAAGTCCTGTTGCTTGTCTCGAGATTGAAATCACAGGCATTGTTGAGAACTCACATTGCAATACATTGATCTGGACATTTTGTCCACAAATAATTCAGAAAATCAACAGCCCTCATATTGTGTACTGCAAACTGAAGTGATTTAAACACAAAGAAACAGTACATGTTACAATACCTCATTTCCATGGATCCTGCAAGTCTGCAAGGAAGGACGCAACAGAAAGATATGTCAGACAAATTAACTGTGAGACATGCTTTGGCTTGTTTCTAAAAAGTACAATAAAATTAACTAAGGTCACAGTTTTGCAAGGACTGCTCCGTGATTATTTATTGGATTTTTACTTGACAGGATCAGGAGCTAAAATATTAGTACTGCTGCTGTTTCAATCAATCGCCAAATTAAGTCATTGCTCGGTGCTCGCCCAAATTGGATCACTCCCCACCGAGTCAAGCTTCTGTTCACCCAAAGGGAAAATGAAACCAAATCTAAGAGGTGAATCTTGACTTTTCTAGTGAGGAAGACGAGGGGAGGGGAAGAGAGTGGAGGGACGATGGGGTGTCCATGGCCACCACAACAAGATACGGCTTGCCCACCCCATCACTTCAGGTTGCTGATTACATGAATCATCTTCTTCGCTGCCTTTGCACCGGTAGCTGCCGTGCGGCCGCCTACCTCCGCCTGCTGTTGCATCTTCTTCTGCGCCTCTGGTTGCCCCTGCGGCTGCCCGAAGCTCCGCTCGCTCGCACTTGCACTCCACGCGCCCGCTGCAGCACCTCCGCCCGCCATCGCGAGCGCCCGCCGTCTAGCTGCGAGGTTTTCACTGCCCCCCATCGGAATGCGCAAAGCTAGGGAGCTTCTTGGCGGCGGCAATGGAGGAGATGGGGAGAATGGGGGCTAGGGTTTGGGGCAAGAGGGAGGCCGGTGCTTTAAAGGTGAGGAGGAGACGGACGGGCGCGACGCGCCACGCCGGCGGCCGCAGCACGACGGCCTTGCGGAGCGGCGGTGCGGAGGGATTGGGGCGCGGGCTGTGGCCCGCGGTGGCGGAGCAGCCAAAGCGGTTGCGGAGGCGCGCGAGGTCGCGGAGCTCGGCGGCGACGGCGGGATCGACGACAGCAGGCGGCGTGGGGGATGGCGGCAACGGCTGCTGGCGGCGCGTTGCCGGAGGCGGCAGCGCAGGAGACGGAGGAAGAGAGAGAAGGGAAGAGGGAGAGAGGAATGCGGGGAGGAAAGGCTGCGGGGCAGACGCGCGCTGCGCGGCAGCGGCGGCGGGGGTGTTTTTGGAAGAGTGACGGCGGGCGGTTTTCTGCAAAAATCAACTCGGATCAAGCAAAAATTTTACACTTAAAAATATCACATTAAATATTTTCGCACATTAACGGGTGAGGACTACCAGCAGGGATTCGTGGGAACCCCCATTTAGAGATTGGCCAGATGTGTAACAAGTGAGGTTCCAACCGTGGGACAAAGAGTTCAGACAGGTTCGGGCCGCTCGGAAACGTAAGACACTACGTCGTGTGTGTGGTGTTCTTGTTTACTGCTCGAGTGAGCTGGTCGCAAATGTGTTGTGGGACTTTGGTATGTCCCTTACATGTTGCCCTGATATCCTATTTATTGCCCCTCCCCTGGGCCTAGGGAGGGGTTTTACCGACTTGAATTCACCGTCCTTGTGTGTGAACACGGCTCCATTCTGGGCGGCAACTCCCTGCAAGTGGCGCCGCCCTTTTGACGTTATCTTATCCTGTGGGCCCCCACCCGGTCAGTTCCCAGGGTCTTCCTGTGGTACCCTGGGGCGGCCTGGCCGACGCCCGGGGTGTTTGAGGGGCCCACAAGGTCCCTAGGGGCGCGCCCTTGGACCGTCCCGGGGTCTTCTCCAGACCCCGGGATCTTCCTGGCGGTTCAACTGACGTGAAGGGGGCCTAGGTGATAGGATCCGCCTGCGCCACCCTCTGTCGGTTTGACAAGATGTGACGGGGGGAGGGGGAACCCTTTGCTCCAATCAGGGCGCCGTCTGATCGCACGCCTCTCCGTAATCATGCTGTTTTACGGGGAAGCCGCGCCGTGGTGGACCCCGCCCCTACTCTATGCCGGTGCGGTAAATATCTCCTGCTAGGGATAATTCCTTATAGGCTAAGGAACCGCCTTGACCAGTGGGGCCGCCCGCACCTCCACCTAGCTCGGCAACCTCTGGAGGCCATCGTGCCAGACCGGGCCTTGTCGCCCGTGGTGGGCCTGCTGGCCCATTATCCTTCCATTTGTCGGGTGGAGTGGGGACCCCCGTCCACACGACGCCGACAGTAGCCCCTGGCCCCACACCTTCAAGGCGGACGCCTCGTCTCCTGTCCAGCTCAACTCCCTGGGAGTCGTGCCAGTTCTTCCGCTCGTGCGCCACCCACGCCTCGCGGGAATCCGGCGTAGTTGGGGCGCTGCGTCCCCTTATTTTCCATTAAGTATAAAGCTTCGAAGAGATGGGGGGCTGCGGCTTCGTGCTTTCCTGCCCGCGAGCTGTCAGATTCGGGGCAGCGAAACTGCACACTTGGCTTACATATTCTTGTAGTAGGGGATGGCGTATAGGGCTAGGACTAGTCGGACGTAAGGAAACTACCCGACAACGTACTCGGGTAGGACTCCTCAGGCCGTCCCTGACTAGGACTTCCATATAACCCTGTCCCCCCAGACTATATAAGGGCGGGCAGGGATCCCTCTAAAACACAACGTGCATACGCATAACCTCTAAGGCAGTACAAACCACACAGGACGTAGGGTATTACGCTCTCGGCGGCCCGAACCTGTCTAAACTTTGTGTTCCTTGCACCTTCGAGTTCCTGATCTCGGCGACACCCTACCTACAACCTACCACCTCGGGGGTATCCCTCGGTGGGCTTAGCGGTAAAACACCGACAGCTAGCACGCCAGGTAGGGGTGTTCATCGAGCATCCACCGGAGAACTTGATGGCATCATTCAACTTCACCAGCGTCGTGCTCGACAATGGCACAACCTTCATCTTCGGCTCCCGGATCTGCATTGTCAACGGCTCAAGCGGCTTTGACAGCCACCTGGCCAGCTCCATGGAGCCCGAAGCATCGAGCTGTTCGAGCGGACTTGACGAGTTCATCGACAGCCTCGATGAGATGCAGCCGTATCTCACTATTGACAGTTCTTAACGTCGTCACCAGGATTGTTAGTCCTCGGCAACGGCGCCAGAAATGCTTGTTGGTATTTCTTAACATTCACAGATAAGATCCGCAAGCGCACGGAGATACCACTGTAGCACTTCACCCGTGAGTATTCAAGGGTATCGTATTTCCATGAGGAACGGAGGTACTAGCCTTCTAACTGGTTCATCCAAGGACAAACAAGAGATATGTCGGCGAGGATAGAGAGGATTCCTATGGCTTTAGAGTTCTGGTAAGAAAGGTTCAACCTCTACTAGTTTACTTGGGCACCGGCTTACTCCTGGTCTGCCAAGAGTATCCGGCTATTAGCTCTACGCCCAACCCGAACGTGGGGGACTACAAAGGACAGACAGGGTTGTCACCACCTGCCACCTACCCCGAGAGACCGTAGGGAAGGGTAGCAAACAAAGGCAACTTCAAGCCTAGACACCACATCTACGCTATCGATCACTACTTCAAACAAGACTCCGTCTAAATACTGAAGTCCATAGGCTAGAAGCAAACGTCCAAAGACGAACGATGAACCCGCAAGCAAGTAAAGAATAAAACTTACTTAACCAAAAGACTCACCACCATAGAAGATCATGAACACTTACTTAAGAAAGAAGCATCCGTCAAGGTACAAGTTGGAGAAGAGCACCAACAGGCCCGCGCCCCTCCGAACTACCCCTCACTCTCTCCCCATTTCTAAGGTAGGGCTTCGCCTTGGAGTGGAGATCTTCTCTTCCCTTGTGGTGTGTTGAATTAGGGGATCTCCTCCTCCTTATATAGCCCTCCAAGGGTGGATCTTTTTGTGAGCTTCCGAGGTGGTACCATCCGGGGTTGGCGTAGGCAGCGCAGTGGGAGTATGCAGGCGAAAGTTGGGCCTGTTCAGGCCCAGTAGGGGGTCGGGCGACCCAGGGGGTCGGCCGAACCCTTTCTATGGCTTTTTGGCCCCCTCTTCGGCCAGTGGACTCCTTGTGGGCCCCTTGTGTGGGCTATTGGGTGCTTCCCTGAAGTTAAGTGGGTTTAGCATGTCATTTGGCCCTTGATCCTTGTTCCTATCTCTGATTTTGTTGGGAGTGTGTTTTCTCTTGGACTTGGGCTGATCTGCTTTGGAATGTGGGCCCTCCAATTCTCATGCTCGTCTAACATGCTCTGAAATGTATGTTTACCTTTGTTTGAGCATGATTTTTATCCATATGCAGACATGGTCTCTTGAAAACCATGATTCACCAAAACTAGTGGAAATGATTAGTATTAAACTCCTCTCTCTAGTTTGGTGTTTGTTTTGACACTATTTTCTGCAAGAGTTGACGATAAGATATGGTACTTAAGCACCGTCAACACTCACTTCGGAGATCGAGGAGAATTCCATCCTTGACACGTTTCCGACTCGTGTCTCGACACGACTCCCTGACTCGGATCCGATCCGATCTAGGGAAGGGTGTACCCGATTCTGCTTCGGACTATGCAACGCGGCTTCCACATACGCGGAGGCCCTACGATCTAAGTCTTTCTCCGACTTGAAAGCGGATTTAGATCTCCTACTCAAGCTCGGAAATGAGGACGGTACATGGAGCATGGAGCATGGAACAAGGAGATGGAGATCATCTTGATGGACAGAAGCATGGTGATGGAGATCAACATGTGATAATGGGCCATACCGTGTCTCTATGTGAATGTTTATCCTCACTGTTTTACTTCAACATGCGATAATAGGTTTTTTGCATTCAGTAGAAGTAATTCGATTGATCCCTCGCAATATTTAAGTTTATGTGCCCTCCCAACTATACCTTGCTTCATCATGGGTCTTGTACATCTGGTGGTGGGTCTATGAAATTAGGGTGTCACTAGTTTTCCTTAACTAGATGAGTTCGTATCGGGTACTTACACGCATAAAGGGTTGGTTATCTTGAACAAAGTCATCTTAATGGTTAAGGACTTTGGGGCATAAGGGTTGAGAGCAGAGACATAGAGATGTCACCCAACAACAAGAGTCATATGTGATATGATTAGCAAAATGTTGCTTACCGATCTACCTGTCTTCTAGCGGTGATGCCAAAGCTCACTAGTCGACTTGATAGTTGTGAGTCTTGAATCACTAAGTATCAATTGAGGGATATTGATTTTAGTGGGAGTACATTCTGTTAAAACATTTAATGTAATTTACTCTATCTTGGATACGTTTGTCTTAGTATTTTGCATTATTATTTTGTTGTAGATCAATGGCACCCAACACCACCGCATCTTTTACTTTGCGTTTGATCCTTGGGAAGGACAAGTTGAATGGGACTAACTATACGAATTGGATCCGTAACTTGAGAATTGTTCTCAAGGCTGAGAAAAAGGAAGGTGTTCTGGATACCCCATTACCAGAAGAACCTGCTGATGATGCAACTGCTGCTGTCAAGAATGCTTACAAGAAAGCATGCGACAACAACCTTGAAGTGAGTTGCCTTATGCTTGCTTGCATGGAACCTGAGTTGCAGATGCAGTTCGAGATTAACCATGAGGCGCGCTTTAGGACATGTTTCAGACACAGGCTGGGACTGAAAGGTTCAATGTCGCCAAGGCCTTCCATGAGACCAAGCTAGCAGAGGGCGCAGTAGTAGGGCCGCATGTGATCAAGATGGTTGGTTACACGCAGAGGTTGGAGAAGCTAGGCTTCCCACTCGGTAAGAGTTGGCCACTGATTTCATCCTTGCGTCTTTACCGCCGAGCAATGGGAGCTTCATCTTGAACTACCACATGCACGGGGCTAAAAAGGGCTTGAATGAGTTGTGCGGCATGCTCAAGATAGCAGAGAGTGACATAAAGAAGAGCACGGGCGGCGGCCATGTGATGGCGGTCCAGAATAAGCCTAACGTCAAGAAGAAAGGTTCTTCTTGGAAGAAGAAGGGCAAGGCTAAGGTTGAAAACCCCAAGCCAAACCCAACACCCATGGCCAAACCTGGACTAGCTGTAGATAATGAGTGCTATCACTGTGGTGAGAAAGGTCACTGGAAGAGTAACTGCGTGGTGTACTTGGCTTCTTTGAAGAACCGTGGAAGTAAGAGTACTTCCAACTCAGGTACACTTGTTTTTTATATTATAGAAATATTCCTCGCTGATTCTTATGTAAATTCTTGGGTATTTGATATCGGATCAGTTGCTCACATTTGCAATTCGATGCAGGGAATGACAAGAAGTAGAAGCGTGGAAAGAGGAGAAGTTGATTTCCGCGTGGGCAATAATGCAAGGGTTGCTGCTTTGACCGTCGGGACGATGCAACTCCACCTCCCGTCAGGATTTATTATGGAGTTGAATAATTGTTATTTTGTTCCAAGTATGAGTCGAAACATTATGTCTCCTTCATGTTTGATAGAGGATGGTTATACATTTGCAAGTGAAAACAATGGTTGTGTGATCTCTAAGAATGGCATGTTTGTGGCTTTGCGACCATTGTGAATGGCTTATTTATTTTAAATCTTGATGAATCACCTGTCTATAATGTAAGTGCTAAAAGGCCTCAGCCTAATGATTTGAGTCCTACCTACATGTGGCATTGTCGTCTCGGACATATAAGCGAGAAGCGCATGAAGAAGTTCCATACGGATGGACTTCTAACTTCGTTTGATTTTGAATCATACAAGACATGTGAGGCTTGTTTGCTAGGCAAGATGACCAAGACGCCATTCACAGGTTTTCCAGAAAGAGCATCGGACTTCTTGGAACTCATACATAATGATGTGTGCGGTACAATGAGCACGACTGGCAGAGGAGGATTCCAACACTTCATAACTTTCACTAATGATTTGAGTAGATATGGTAATGTCTATTTGATGAAGCATAAGTCTGAAATCTTTCAAAAGTTTAAGGAATTTCAGAATGAGGTTGAAAATCAACGTGGCAAGAAAATTAAGGCCTTGCGATCTGATCGAGAAGGCGAGTATTTGAGCCATGATTTTAGCAATCATTTGAAGAGTTGCAGAATTGTTCCATAGCTCACGCCGCCTGGAACACCTTAGAGAAACGGTGTGTTCGAGCGACGTAATCGAACTTTGTTGGACATGGTTTGGTCGATGATGAGCCAGTCGGACCTACCGATATCATTTTGGGGTTACGCTCTAGAAACAACAGCTTTCACACTAAATAGGGTACTGTCTAAATCCGTAGTTAAGACACCATATGAGATGTGGACTGGGAAGAGTCCCAGCTTGTCTTTTCTGAAAATTTGGGGATGTAAAGTTTTTGTCAAGCGACTTCAGTTGGACAAGTTCACTCCCAAATCGGATAAGTGCATATTTGTGGGATATCCAAAGGAAACCTTAGGGTATTATTTCTACAACTGATCAGAGGGCAAAGTGTTTGTCGCTCGGAACGTTGTTTTCTTAGAGAAAGAGTTTCTTAGGAAGGAGAAAAGAGGACAGAAGGTGTATCTTGAAGAAGTTCAAGAGGAGCCAATCGAACAAGATTAAACTAGTGATGCTAATGTAGCAGAACAAGTTGAAGAACCCGTGGCAAGAGAAGAGCCACCGCAACCACGAAGATCGGCAAGGCTCCGCGCAACGCACGAGATATTATTGTTGGACAATGATGAGCCTGCGACATATGTAGAAGCGATGATGGACCCAGATTCCGAGAAATGGTGATGTGGACATCACCAGAATGGATACACCCACATGTAATAAACACACATGGAAGGTATGGAGGACCAAAGAAGTTGATTGGGGACCAAGCCTAAGTCTTCCCAATGTTCTCCATCAGGCCACCACGTCACTTTTGGTGCAAGGAAAGAAAGAGTCCATGTCCAACACGTTTTGGAGGCTGGATTCGGACTGCAGAACAGCACCAACTTGTGACGGACACCACGGTCGCATACGGACTCGGATAGGGACGTTCAAGTACTTCGTGGAAAGCTTATGAAGTCTAGATTCATATGGATCCGGACTCAAGTCCATATCTCTCCTGATTCGTCCGCAATGACCAAAATACTACCGACTGGTTTTCTGTCTAAAGGTGCTGCGACATCTTAATTTGGCCCGATGGGCTTTGTATCAAGTCGGGTCCATTAGGGACGCGTCCTAGGGTTGGAGTGCGACTCAAACACCCTCTTGGTCGTCCTCCTAGGTATTAATAAGGGTTAGAGCTGCCATGAACAGATTGGGGGGTTTTTGTTTTGTTGAAAGTTTAGCCATTGCTACTTCCTTGTAGACGCGTGTGTCGACTAGACCATCCGTTCTACTCGATTCGGAACCCCACCTTGTTGATTCCAGATTGGTTATTATCTCCATATTTGCAATTGAGTTGCTTGTTCTACTTGTTCTTGCTGGTTCTTCGATTGCTTGCAGGACAGGTGCCCTAGTGGCCGGGTGTCGCGCTCCACAAGATCGCGGCAGCCATTGGAGGTGGTGTATCGGTTGCTAAGGCGCAGCGTCCTTGGAAGGCTGTAGTCGGGCCGTGAACGTCGCCTCCATCTCAAATCGAGTTATCCCCCGCCTCTCATCGAAAGATCGGGACAAAACCCTAGCGGGTTCACATTAGTTGGTAATCAGAGCAAGGTTTATCGGTGAGAGACTTCTAATTCTTCGCTGTTTTATTTTTCCTATAGTCCAGAAAAGCCAAAAAAAAAAAGTAGATTAGTTTACCTTCAGTCCTATAAACTTGTTTGAGCCTTTGCTAGCACTGCTTAGTTAGGGCTTGTTGAATTTTCGGTTGCATCGGTTGCGTTGTGTTGCTGGTCTTAGTTTAGTCCTTTAGAGTTTCGAGTTCTTGTCACCTCTTTTTGTCTCGGAGTTTCAATTCATCAGTGGAAGAAAACTTTCATTGTTTCTGTGTCCGGTCTCCGATTTGCGAGTTTTTGTACAATCTGGAAAGCGTAACTCGTGATCTTTCCAACGGATCTGACCTGGGTCACAAACTCCATCTAAGTGCTCCAGAATCGACTTGGAGATTTGTGCGTCTGGCTGCGTGAAACAAGTTTCGTCAATCTGAGTTGGTAGCAGCTATATGCAGTAATCCTGTTGCGTTGTTTGTCAAACAAAGGATTTTAGTCCTCTACAAAAAAAAAGAAGAAGAAAAAAAGAAAACAAAGTGAAAAAAAACAGAAAAGAAAAGAAAAGAAACGAAAAAGAAGAAAGGGGCTGATCCATCTTTTGTGTTCCTGCTGTTTCGGTTGGTGCTTTGTGACTTCATTTGTGTCCAGGCTCGCGCCTCTAGTACGGTCTATGCTAGGACCAGCACAGTACCACCGTTGAACAATTATTCAGCTTGCTTTTCTGACTAACGTGGTGCTAGTATTTTCCCTTGATCAGCCCACCTACAGCTCCACATACTCGACTATAGCTTGACAGTTTTCTGTTGCTAAGGCACCGATACACTTCTTTCAAGGTGCTTGACTTGTTGGTTGCCGACTCATCCTGTTTTGCTTGGTAAGAACTGGTAAGAGCTCGTATTAAACAAGTTGAGTTTGAGAGAATTACAACCGACACATTCTAGTAGTTGACAGGAGGATACATATTATTTTTGTGTTCTTGTTTTCTACTGATCATGGCAGGTGATACAGTGATTTTTGAGCGGAGCAAACAACAACAAAATATTCTGGACATTATTCAATGCTTACCTTTATATCCTGGTGAGTTTGATCCTAAAGCTTACATTGATTGGGAGCTAAAAGTAGATAATGAATTTGATGAGCATGACCTGTCGGAGAAACAAATGATTTATATTGCCTCTAATATTTTAACAGAAAATGCTTTGCTAGAATGGAAATATATTTGTAGGCATAACATTATTCCGCAAACTTGGAAAGAATTCAAAATACATTTTAGAGATGCCTATATTCCTGCATATTATGTTGATCATTTGCTTACCAAACTAGAGAAATTAAAACAGGGTAGTAGGACTGTGAAACAATACTACCATGATTTTAAAATTTGTATCATGTTTGGTGGATTGGATGAATGCATGGAAGATGTTATGAATAGGTTCATGAGAGGGATCAATTCTGAAATTCGAAACTTGTTAATTGGCAAGTCCTATTGCTATATCGGTCAATTGTTTTGTCTTGCTCTCCATGCTGAAAAAGAAATTCTTTCATTTGTGAATACTTGCAAGAATGATGTGACTCATAGTGTCCAAACTTTGTCCACTCTACATGCTAACAAAGAGCAACGAATAGTGGAACCTGCTGCTGATTCAACTTTTTCACAAGATGAATTACTTGTTGTTTCTTATGATAAAGAGGACTTGTGTGCTAATACTTCTTTTACTCATATACCAGAATTAATGAATAAGTGTGATATTTTTGGTTTGGAACCATACGAATGTGCTGTAGATAATCCTTCTCATCCTATTACTTGTGTACAAGATGAACTGAAATTGTTGTCTTCTTTAAATACTTTGGGTTATATTGAATTTAATATTCTGTGTAATCTAAATTGTCTAAAAGAGAAGGTTCAATTAGATTCTAATTTGCCAAGTTTAAATCATTGTTCGCTTCATGCAATTGGAAAAAATGACATCAAAGGAGAATATTTGGTGCATAAAGTGTATATTTGTTCTAATCTGAAATATCCTTTTGGGCTACAATACCATGAGCAAATAGGGGGCTGCATTAACACTAATAATATCTTGCAAAGTTTTTCTAGTTTTTCTCTTATGCAACAGGATCAGCCTGAAGAACGGGAGCATTGTTTGTTGTGCCCATGCAGCATAGTCGTCGCTCCATGTTCCAACAACAAAGCAAGCACCTTTGAATGCCGTTGGAGCAAGTCGAGGACGACTTGCAGCCAAGAAGGGGAGAATGATGTGGACATCACCAGAATGGATACACCCACATGTAATAAACACACATGGAAGGTATGGAGGACCAAAGAAGTTGATTGGGGACCAAGCCTAAGTCTTCCCAATGTTCTCCATCAGGCCACCACGTCACTTTTGGTGCAAGGAAAGAAAGAGTCCATGTCCAACACGTTTTGGAGGCTGGATTCGGACTGCAGAACAGCACCAACTTGTGACGGACACCACGGTCGCATACGGACTCGGATAGGGACGTTCAAGTACTTCGTGGAAAGCTTATGAAGTCTAGATTCATATGGATCCGGACTCAAGTCCATATCTCTCCTGATTCGTCCGCAATGACCAAAATACTACCGACTGGTTTTCTGTCTAAAGGTGCTGCGACATCTTAATTTGGCCCGATGGGCTTTGTATCAAGTCGGGTCCATTAGGGACGCGTCCTAGGGTTGGAGTGCGACTCAAACACCCTCTTGGTCGTCCTCCTAGGTATTAATAAGGGTTAGAGCTGCCATGAACAGATTGGGGGGTTTTTGTTTTGTTGAAAGTTTAGCCATTGCTACTTCCTTGTAGACGCGTGTGTCGACTAGACCATCCGTTCTACTCGATTCGGAACCCCACCTTGTTGATTCCAGATTGGTTATTATCTCCATATTTGCAATTGAGTTGCTTGTTCTACTTGTTCTTGCTGGTTCTTCGATTGCTTGCAGGACAGGTGCCCTAGTGGCCGGGTGTCGCGCTCCACAAGATCGCGGCAGCCATTGGAGGTGGTGTATCGGTTGCTAAGGCGCAGCGTCCTTGGAAGGCTGTAGTCGGGCCGTGAACGTCGCCTCCATCTCAAATCGAGTTATCCCCCGCCTCTCATCGAAAGATCGGGACAAAACCCTAGCGGGTTCACATTAGTTGGTAATCAGAGCAAGGTTTATCGGTGAGAGACTTCTAATTCTTCGCTGTTTTATTTTTCCTATAGTCCAGAAAAGCCAAAAAAAAAAGTAGATTAGTTTACCTTCAGTCCTATAAACTTGTTTGAGCCTTTGCTAGCACTGCTTAGTTAGGGCTTGTTGAATTTTCGGTTGCATCGGTTGCGTTGTGTTGCTGGTCTTAGTTTAGTCCTTTAGAGTTTCGAGTTCTTGTCACCTCTTTTTGTCTCGGAGTTTCAATTCATCAGTGGAAGAAAACTTTCATTGTTTCTGTGTCCGGTCTCCGATTTGCGAGTTTTTGTACAATCTGGAAAGCGTAACTCGTGATCTTTCCAACGGATCTGACCTGGGTCACAAACTCCATCTAAGTGCTCCAGAATCGACTTGGAGATTTGTGCGTCTGGCTGCGTGAAACAAGTTTCGTCAATCTGAGTTGGTAGCAGCTATATGCAGTAATCCTGTTGCGTTGTTTGTCAAACAAAGGATTTTAGTCCTCTACAAAAAAAAAGAAGAAGAAAAAAAGAAAACAAAGTGAAAAAAAACAGAAAAGAAAAGAAAAGAAACGAAAAAGAAGAAAGGGGCTGATCCATCTTTTGTGTTCCTGCTGTTTCGGTTGGTGCTTTGTGACTTCATTTGTGTCCAGGCTCGCGCCTCTAGTACGGTCTATGCTAGGACCAGTACAGTGATGGGCACGTTGACTACAACGATGAACACAACCTAAAACCGGCAACAAGACTCGACCACGGACACAAACTCAACAATGCGACTCTGAAACGAAATTGCAAAGTCTAAAAACAAAAGGTTCTGGGATAGCGGATCTTTTTTGTAAGCTTTTTTTGGACTGTAGGACGAAGGTGAAAAAGATGAACTATAACTAGGGTAAGCCTGACGGTAGTACCAGAGTCTCTGATTACCACGTACTGTGGTACTGTGCTGGTCCTAGCATAGACCGTACTAGAGGCGCGAGCCTGGACACAAATGAAGTCACAAAGCACCAACCGAAACAGCAGGAACACAAAAGATGGATCAGCCCCTTTCTTCTTTTTCGTTTCTTTTCTTTTCTTTTCTGTTTTTTTTCACTTTGTTTTCTTTTTTTCTTCTTCTTTTTTTTTGTAGAGGACTAAAATCCTTTGTTTGACAAACAACGCAACAGGATTACTGCATATAGCTGCTACCAACTCAGATTGACGAAACTTGTTTCACGCAGCCAGACGCACAAATCTCCAAGTCGATTCTGGAGCACTTAGATGGAGTTTGTGACCCAGGTCAGATCCGTTGGAAAGATCACGAGTTACGCTTTCCAGATTGTACAAAAACTCGCAAATCGGAGACCGGACACAGAAACAATGAAAGTTTTCTTCCACTGATGAATTGAAACTCCGAGACAAAAAGAGGTGACAAGAACTCGAAACTCTAAAGGACTAAACTAAGACCAGCAACACAACGCAACCGATGCAACCGAAAATTCAACAAGCCCTAACTAAGCAGTGCTAGCAAAGGCTCAAACAAGTTTATAGGACTGAAGGTAAACTAATCTACTTTTTTTTTTGGCTTTTCTGGACTATAGGAAAAATAAAACAGCGAAGAATTAGAAGTCTCTCACCGATAAACCTTGCTCTGATTACCAACTAATGTGAACCCGCTAGGGTTTTGTCCCGATCTTTCGATGAGAGGCGGGGGATAACTCGATTTGAGATGGAGGCGACGTTCACGGCCCGACTACAGCCTTCCAAGGACGCTGCGCCTTAGCAACCGATACACCACCTCCAATGGCTGCCGCGATCTTGTGGAGCGCGACACCCGGCCACTAGGGCACCTGTCCTGCAAGCAATCGAAGAACCAGCAAGAACAAGTAGAACAAGCAACTCAATTGCAAATATGGAGATAATAACCAATCTGGAATCAACAAGGTGGGGTTCCGAATCGAGTAGAACGGATGGTCTAGTCGACACACGCGTCTACAAGGAAGTAGCAATGGCTAAACTTTCAACAAAACAAAAACCCCCCAATCTGTTCATGGCAGCTCTAACCCTTATTAATACCTAGGAGGACGACCAAGAGGGTGTTTGAGTCGCACTCCAACCCTAGGACGCGTCCCTAATGGACCCGACTTGATACAAAGCCCATCGGGCCAAATTAAGATGTCGCAGCACCTTTAGACAGAAAACCAGTCGGTAGTATTTTGGTCATTGCGGACGAATCAGGAGAGATATGGACTTGAGTCCGGATCCATATGAATCTAGACTTCATAAGCTTTCCACGAAGTACTTGAACGTCCCTATCCGAGTCCGTATGCGACCGTGGTGTCCGTCACAAGTTGGTGCTGTTCTGCAGTCCGAATCCAGCCTCCAAAACGTGTTGGACATGGACTCTTTCTTTCCTTGCACCAAAAGTGACGTGGTGGCCTGATGGAGAACATTGGGAAGACTTAGGCTTGGTCCCCAATCAACTTCTTTGGTCCTCCATACCTTCCATGTGTGTTTATTACATGTGGGTGTATCCATTCTGGTGATGTCCACATCATTCTCCCCTTCTTGGCTGCAAGTCGTCCTCGACTTGCTCCAACGGCATTCAAAGGTGCTTGCTTTGTTGTTGGAACATGGAGCGACGACTATGCTGCATGGGCACAACAAACAATGCTCCCGTTCTTCAGGCTGATCCTGTTGCATAAGAGAAAAACTAGAAAAACTTTGCAAGATATTATTAGTGTTAATGCAGCCCCCTATTTGCTCATGGTATTGTAGCCCAAAAGGATATTTCAGATTAGAACAGATATACACTTTATGCACCAAATATTCTCCTTTGATGTCATTTTTTCCAATTGCATGAAGCGAACAATGATTTAAACTTGGCAAATTAGAATCTAATTGAACCTTCTCTTTTAGACAATTTAGATTACACAGAATATTAAATTCAATATAACCCAAAGTATTTAAAGAAGACAACAATTTCAGTTCATCTTGTACACAAGTAATAGGATGAGAAGGATTATCTACAGCACATTCGTATGGTTCCAAACCAAAAATATCACACTTATTCATTAATTCTGGTATATGAGTAAAAGAAGTATTAGCACACAAGTCCTCTTTATCATAAGAAACAACAAGTAATTCATCTTGTGAAAAAGTTGAATCAGCAGCAGGTTCCACTATTCGTTGCTCTTTGTTAGCATGTAGAGTGGACAAAGTTTGGACACTATGAGTCACATCATTCTTGCAAGTATTCACAAATGAAAGAATTTCTTTTTCAGCATGGAGAGCAAGACAAAACAATTGACCGATATAGCAATAGGACTTGCCAATTAACAAGTTTCGAATTTCAGAATTGATCCCTCTCATGAACCTATTCATAACATCTTCCATGCATTCATCCAATCCACCAAACATGATACAAATTTTAAAATCATGGTAGTATTGTTTCACAGTCCTACTACCCTGTTTTAATTTCTCTAGTTTGGTAAGCAAATGATCAACATAATATGCAGGAATATAGGCATCTCTAAAATGTATTTTGAATTCTTTCCAAGTTTGCGGAATAATGTTATGCCTACAAATATATTTCCATTCTAGCAAAGCATTTTCTGTTAAAATATTAGAGGCAATATAAATCATTTGTTTCTCCGACAGGTCATGCTCATCAAATTCATTATCTACTTTTAGCTCCCAATCAATGTAAGCTTTAGGATCAAACTCACCAGGATATAAAGGTAAGCATTGAATAATGTCCAGAATATTTTGTTGTTGTTTGCTCCGCTCAAAAATCACTGTATCACCTGCCATGATCAGTAGAAAACAAGAACACAAAAATAATATGTATCCTCCTATCAACTACTAGAATGTGTCGGTTGTAATTCTCTCAAACTCAACTTGTTTAATACGAGCTCTTACCAGTTCTTACCAAGCAAAACAGGATGAGTCGGCAACCAACAAGTCAAGCACCTTGAAAGAAGTGTATCGGTGCCTTAGCAACAGAAAACTGTCAAGCTATAGTCGAGTATGTGGAGCTGTAGGTGGGCTGATCAAGGGAAAATACTAGCACCACGTTAGTCAGAAAAGCAAGCTGAATAATTGTTCAACGGTGGTACTGTGCTGGTCCTAGCATAGACCGTACTAGAGGCGCGAGCCTGGACACAAATGAAGTCACAAAGCACCAACCGAAACAGCAGGAACACAAAAGATGGATCAGCCCCTTTCTTCTTTTTCGTTTCTTTTCTTTTCTTTTCTGTTTTTTTTTCACTTTGTTTTCTTTTTTCTTCTTCTTTTTTTTTGTAGAGGACTAAAATCCTTTGTTTGACAAACAACGCAACAGGATTACTGCATATAGCTGCTACCAACTCAGATTGACGAAACTTGTTTCACGCAGCCAGACGCACAAATCTCCAAGTCGATTCTGGAGCACTTAGATGGAGTTTGTGACCCAGGTCAGATCCGTTGGAAAGATCACGAGTTACGCTTTCCAGATTGTACAAAAACTCGCAAATCGGAGACCGGACACAGAAACAATGAAAGTTTTCTTCCACTGATGAATTGAAACTCCGAGACAAAAAGAGGTGACAAGAACTCGAAACTCTAAAGGACTAAACTAAGACCAGCAACACAACGCAACCGATGCAACCGAAAATTCAACAAGCCCTAACTAAGCAGTGCTAGCAAAGGCTCAAACAAGTTTATAGGACTGAAGGTAAACTAATCTACTTTTATTTTTGGCTTTTCTGGACTATAGGAAAAATAAAACAGCGAAGAATTAGAAGTCTCTCACCGATAAACCTTGCTCTGATTACCAACTAATGTGAACCCGCTAGGGTTTTGTCCCGATCTTTCGATGAGAGGCGGGGGATAACTCGATTTGAGATGGAGGCGACGTTCACGGCCCGACTACAGCCTTCCAAGGACGCTGCGCCTTAGCAACCGATACACCACCTCCAATGGCTGCCGCGATCTTGTGGAGCGCGACACCCGGCCACTAGGGCACCTGTCCTGCAAGCAATCGAAGAACCAGCAAGAACAAGTAGAACAAGCAACTCAATTGCAAATATGGAGATAATAACCAATCTGGAATCAACAAGGTGGGGTTCCGAATCGAGTAGAACGGATGGTCTAGTCGACACACGCGTCTACAAGGAAGTAGCAATGGCTAAACTTTCAACAAAACAAAAACCCCCCAATCTGTTCATGGCAGCTCTAACCCTTATTAATACCTAGGAGGACGACCAAGAGGGTGTTTGAGTCGCACTCCAACCCTAGGACGCGTCCCTAATGGACCCGACTTGATACAAAGCCCATCGGGCCAAATTAAGATGTCGCAGCACCTTTAGACAGAAAACCAGTCGGTAGTATTTTGGTCATTGCGGACGAATCAGGAGAGATATGGACTTGAGTCCGGATCCATATGAATCTAGACTTCATAAGCTTTCCACGAAGTACTTGAACGTCCCTATCCGATTCGGAACCCCACCTTGTTGATTCCAGATTGGTTATTATCTCCATATTTGCAATTGAGTTGCTTGTCAAACGGTGGTAATCAGAGACTCTGGTACTACCGTCAGGCTTACCCTAGTTATAGTTCATCTTTTTCACCTTCGTCCTACAGTCCAAAAAAAGCTTACAAAAAAGATCCGCTATCCCAGAACCTTTTGTTTTTAGACTTTGCAATTTCGTTTCAGAGTCGCATTGTTGAGTTTGTGTCCGTGGTCGAGTCTTGTTGCCGGTTTTAGGTTGTGTTCATCGTTGTAGTCAACGTGCCCATCACTGTTTGTTTTGTTTCCGCCGCTATCCCATCCACCTTTACCCAAACAACAAGTCGAACCACCACATTACTTGACTTGCCCTCGCTAGTCGCCTTGTATGAACTCTCGCTGCGCCAGCTCTAGATAGGTTGCGAGCCGCCTTGTGCTTTTGCCTTCCATCGCAGCCCCCCGTTGATTCATCTGGCGATTACCTATTGCATATTCCAGGGAGGTTTGTGCCCTAAGTTGCTTGCTGAGACGCTTTGCTCAGCCTTGTTTGGCGTGAGAAGGATAGGGAAGCTTTGCCCTAGCAGCCACCATCCTATCTGCCGAGTTGTGCCTCTCTAAAAGCATAACTTGAGGTACCTTCAGTAAAACGGGCATAACTTTTCTCGGTGCTCCGTTTGAGCTCAATTTTTTACAACAGTTTCGTGACTCCATTTGGACCATACCCGGTTTGGATTTCAAGTTTTCAGAGATCGTGTTTGTTTTTCTATAGACCACATCTGACCTCTGTTTAAGGTCCCAATTTTTGTGGTTCCATCTCTTGTGATCCTTGTTCAGAGAAAAATATAAAAAAATAGTGGAGAAAAAAAATCTTGATTCCTACTAGTGCCTTTTAGAAATTCATAGGAAAATTGGGAAAAAGATAAACCTCTTTGGCAGAGTTGTTATGTGTTTGTTCTTTGAACTTTTTCCATCGTTCTTTGTTCCAACTTGTTGTGCTACGTCTAGGACACGTCTTAGCCAGCAATTGTGACTTGTACTTTGGATACTTATTGAACTTTGCTAATCTGCATTTGTTATTTGCTCCATATATACATATTGTGCCTGTCCCACAGCTCCACAGACAAATACTTCAGATCAGTATAGCAAAGGACCCTTGCAATCTCAGTACCACTTCCTCACAGGTACCACGAACAAGCCACTGGTTGTACCATCCATTGCTGGCGTTGGTAAGAACTTGGTAAGGACTTGGTAAGTCACGTGTGAGGGTGTGATTCCACCAGCCAACCCCAACTAGTTCATAGGGCCTTTGTTGATAACTAACCATGCCAGACGACGTGCCTATTTTGACTAGTCACTTGCAGGAGCTCAAGGATTTCAGGATTGCAGAGTTAGGCAAGGCAACCAATGAACTCAGGCAGACTAATCATTCGGTGGAGAGCTTGGACAAGCGAGTGTCCTCGCTGGTCGACAAGGTTCATTAGCTAGAGACCAACCCTCCGAGGACCAAAGAAGAGGATGCATATGATGATGAGATTTTCTATGGGTCAGATGGCTAGCCTGATCCTCTCAAGACCAGCTCAGAGAAGTTACGTCGATGTCTTCACAAAAATAAAATAGGCATGGGAGGTAACAAAAATCATCGTACTCAAGGTAATGATGATCCTTACGCCAAAATTAAATTTGCCACACCATACTTTCATGGGCGTTATGATGCGGAGGAGTATTTAGATTGGGAGATGATAGTAGAACAAAAATTTGCTTCCCACCTTGTCCCTGCTCGCCATAAGGTTAGACAAGCCACTAGTGAATTTAAAGATTTTGCTATTATCTGGTGGCAAGAATGTGCAACTTTAAACATGCAACCTAATTCATGGGATGGGCTTAAGACCGCTTTGAGTGATCGATTTGTTCTGCCTCTTATAAGCGTGATTTGCGTAAGAAATTACAACGTTTAGAGCAAGGAGATATGTCTGTTCAGGATTATTATGCAGTGCTTCAAAAGGGTATGGTTCGTTGCGGGGTAGTAGAGGATCCTGAGAATAAAGTATGTCGCTTTTACGGTGGTTTGAGACATGAAATTCAGGATATTGTTGACTATAAAGAACTTACTACTACCAACCAGTTGTTCCAGATTGCTATGCTTGCAAAAAAGGAATTGCAGGGACGACAGCAACAGCCACAACGGAGCAGGACCAGCAGCTCCTTCATGCCCAAGACCTTCACTCCACCAGCCGCTAGATCGCCAGGTCCTTCTCCTTCCACGCCACCAGCTGGTACACGCTCCACCCCGTCAGCGACAACGCCTTTCGATGGTAAGCCTCGTTTGTAGGACCAGACCAAGAGTGCCTCGCCTTACACAGGGCGCTCTTCCTCTTCCATACAGTGCCATCACTATCAGGGATTCGGTCATGTAATAAAAGAATGTCCAAGCAAGCGAATGTACATTGCCACTGATGATGGAGGTTACATTAGCACTTCTGATGTAGAGGACAACATTGATGATGAACCTACTGCCAAAGATGGCCTTTCTTTGAGTTCAGATGATGCGGGCAACAAACGGATTTTCATTGTACATCGAGTCCTCATTACACAGATGGAGCAAGCGGAACAGATGCAACACCATAATTTGTTCTAGATTTTATTTGTGATTCAAGATCGACATGCACGGGTCATTATTGATGGAGGAAGCTGCAACAATTTGGTAAGTTCAGATCTGGTCAAGAAGCTTGGCTTGACCACACGGCCTCATAAACATCCATACCATGTCCAGTGGCTAAACGACTCGGGTAAGGTCAAGGTAACTCAGACAGCCCGGGTGCATTTTTCTCTGGGCCCATACTCTGACTTTGCTGATTGTGATGTTGTACCCATGGAAGCTTGCTCCCTTTTGTTGGGTCGCCCTTGGGAATTTGATAATAACGCTATGCACCATGGTAGAAGTAATACATACACTCTTATGTATAAGGGCCAAAAAATTACGTTGCAACCTATGACCCCTGCTCAAATTGTACAAGCTGATAAAGAGAGACTTGCTAGCCTAACGAACCAAGATGATGATGCCAAAATTGAAACACAACAAGAAATTAAATTAAAAAGTTCTGTTATGCTTGCAACTAAATCTGATCTTGTTGATATTGATGCCTCTGCAATGTGCTATGCTTTAATATGTAAGGCTACTTTATTTTCCATTAATGATATAGCTAGCACTTTGCCTCCTGCTGTTACTAACATTTTGCAGGAGTATGAAGATGTGTTTCCACATGAGCTGCCACCGGGACTACCACCTTTCAGAGGCATTGAGCATCAAATTGACTTGATCCCGGGAGCTTCTTTGCCTAAGTGAGCAGCGTATAGCGCCGACCCAGAGGAGACGAAAGAATTTCAGTGCCAAGTCCAAGAACTTCTAGACCACGGGTATGTTCGTGAGAGCCTTAGCCCTTGTTCTGTGCCTGTGCTTTTGGTTCCTAAGAAAGATGGTACTTGGCGCATGTGTGTGGATTGTAGAGCCATTAACAACATAACCATAAGATATCGTCACCCTATACCTCGGTTGGACGATATGCTTGATGAACTCAGTGGCGCTATAATTTTTACAAAGATTGACTTGCGTAGTGGCTACCACCAAATTAGAATAAAATTGGGAGATGAATGGAAAACTGCTTTTAACTAATGCGCCTAGCACTTTCATGCGATTGATGAATGATGTTTTACATGCTTTCATTGTCAAATTTGTGGTGGTTTATTTTGATGATATCTTGATATATAGCAAGTCACATGAAGAACATCTTGATCACCTACATGCTGTTTTTGATGCCTTGCGAGAGGCACGTTTGTTTGCTAACCTTGAGAAGTGCATCTTTTGCAGCAATCGAGTTGCTTTTCTTCGCTATGTTGTGACTCCACAGGGCATTGAAGTTGATGGAGCGAAAATTGATGCTATTAGGAGCTGTCCTACCCTGAGACTGTTACACAAGTGCAAAGTTTTCTTGGTCTTGCAGGGTTCTATAGGCGTTTTGTGAGATATTTCAGCACTATTGCTGCCCCATTACATGAGTTGACGAAGAAGGGTGTTATATTCCATTGGGGTCCAGCACAATGCCAAGCTTTTGATGATTTGAAGGAGAAGCTTATTTCGGCACCTTGTGTTTACAAGAAGGAAAGTGGGAGCTCTTTCGCATTTCTAATCCTTTATGTGGATGACATACTGCTGATTGTGAATGATATTCCTATGCTGGAGTCCGTAAAGACTTCACTGAAAAATAGTTTTTCTATGAAGGACTTAGGGGAAGCCGCATATGTTCTGGGCATAAAGATCTATAGACATAGATCAAGGAGGCTAATAGGATTAAGCCAAGATGCTGACATTGACAAGGTATGAAAACATTTCAATATGGAACAATCAAAGACTCTAGTGCAAGTGGGAGACTGTTAGAAATATGCCCTAGAGGTAATCATAGAGATGATCATATTTCGTTGCATCCATGATGTATTATATATGTGTTCAATGAATATCCATGAAAAAAGCAATTTGTATTGATTGGCAGTTATGTGAATTGTTTGTGAGACTCTTTACTTGTATGGTTATTCTAAAGTTGTTCCTAGTCGGAGGTCATGTATGGACACACGTGAATATTAGACTAGCACATGTATTAGTTGATAACTATGTTTCACAAGTCATAGACATGGAGATGTCAAACTAATAATATGGATGCATGTATGACATGTGGCTGGATAGACCCTACTTGAAGAAATAGTGATTTCTCACTACACAAAGTGTACGCTATGTCCTTAGACCTGAGATTGTCGCATGCACTCAAGATGTGAACCGACCTACTTAGGAGCTATCAAACGCTACTCCGTAACTGGGTAGTAATAAAGGTGGTTCTCAGGTTTGTCAAGAAGCATGCTGTGAGACATGGTCAGTCAAGATGGGATTTGCCCCTCTCTACTTGAGAGAGATATCTCTGGGCCCTCGAGTGATCGGATCAAGAAATGCATGACCGTGCTAGGGTTAAGTGTTAACCAAGGATTCCGGATCACGGCATCGAGAAAGAGAGGTCAGCTTGGAGCTAGACCAAATATCGTGAGGTAAAGGGAATAGCATGTATATGAGATTGTGATGGCTCGTCCGATTTGATCTTTGCGCATGCATAGGAGTTGACACGTCTTGCTAGAGGCCGCTGTCAATTATTGGTCGATTAGGAGTACTCGGGCCATGTCTATACGCAAGTGAGCCCATAGGGTCACGCACTTAAGGGGCTGGAAGCCTAATACGGATTTCATCCAAATTAGTCTGGGCTTTGGTGCACTAATGGGCCTCGGTTGATGAGGACATCACTCCTTTGGATACTCACAACAATCCTCCATTGAACATTCCCATGACAAGAGCTCGCGCGCGACAGTTGAATATAGAGGTGAGCTCGTTTCTAAGCACTTCTTTATTTAATTTTGAGAATAAATTGCTACCTTATGATTATGTCATGCTTAGAAACCAAGGAGAGGACCAGGAGATACTCAAGGAAGGACATGGAGGCGTGGAGGACCAGCAAGGAAGCCCAAGTCGAGGTGGAGGCCCAAATCAAGTCGACTTCGAGGCTGCCTCGGAGCTCAGGAGCAGTCCGTGCTGAAACGGTCACCCAGGTCGCATACGGGCTCGGATTTGGGTGTTCTTTATATGCACAGAAACATAAGAAGAAGATACTTCAAATGGCACTGGTCTCAGGCCCAAAACTCAACCGGAGTCATCGGGAATTGCCAAAACAAGTTGACGTCAAGAATCTGCCTCGGTGCTGCGCCACCATATTTTGGCCTTTGGGCTGTGTATCGTGATGGAGCCCATTAGGGGCACATCTAGGGGTCTTGCACGACCCTAGGGTCTTCATAAACAGCCACCGCTCATCCATTAGGGTTTGGGTTTTGCTTTAGATTAATCTGTCTTTGAACAGTCGCCATTCATCGGTTTGTGAAACCCCAACTCGTGTGCTTAATCATTCATCTGTAGTTTATCACTTTCAATTGAGAGCTGCGTTCTTTCGAGTTGTTGCTTGTGTTCTTCATTTCGCAGGTAGGGATTAGCCTTCTTGGCGAGGTCAACCGGATTGTGACACAGTTGATAACTTGAGGAGTTGTGGTGCTAAGATTGCAGGGATTCGAGTCTTTGGATCTGAAGCCGGATCGGTGTGTCAAGCTCCGCCAAAACGACAGTTATCCTTCACCTGATGGAAGATCGGGCACCCTAGTTCCCATCAAGTGGTAATCAGAGACTCTGGTACTACCGTCAGGCTTACCCTAGTTATAGTTCATCTTTTTCACCTTCGTCCTACAGTCCAAAAAAAGCTTACAAAAAAGATCCGCTATCCCAGAACCTTTTGTTTTTAGACTTTGCAATTTCGTTTCAGAGTCGCATTGTTGAGTTTGTGTCCGTGGTCGAGTCTTGTTGCCGGTTTTAGGTTGTGTTCATCGTTGTAGTCAACGTGCCCATCACTGTTTGTTTTGTTTCCGCCGCTATCCCATCCACCTTTACCCAAACAACAAGTCGAACCACCACATTACTTGACTTGCCCTCGCTAGTCGCCTTGTATGAACTCTCGCTGCGCCAGCTCTAGATAGGTTGCGAGCCGCCTTGTGCTTTTGCCTTCCATCGCAGCCCCCCGTTGATTCATCTGGCGATTACCTATTGCATATTCCAGGGAGGTTTGTGCCCTAAGTTGCTTGCTGAGACGCTTTGCTCAGCCTTGTTTGGCGTGAGAAGGATAGGGAAGCTTTGCCCTAGCAGCCACCATCCTATCTGCCGAGTTGTGCCTCTCTAAAAGCATAACTTGAGGTACCTTCAGTAAAACGGGCATAACTTTTCTCGGTGCTCCGTTTGAGCTCAATTTTTTACAACAGTTTCGTGACTCCATTTGGACCATACCCGGTTTGGATTTCAAGTTTTCAGAGATCGTGTTTGTTTTTCTATAGACCACATCTGACCTCTGTTTAAGGTCCCAATTTTCGTGGTTCCATCTCTTGTGATCCTTGTTCAGAGAAAAATATAAAAAAATAGTGGAGAAAAAAAATCTTGATTCCTACTAGTGCCTTTTAGAAATTCATAGGAAAATTGGGAAAAAGATAAACCTCTTTGGCAGAGTTGTTATGTGTTTGTTCTTTGAACTTTTTCCATCGTTCTTTGTTCCAACTTGTTGTGCTACGTCTAGGACACGTCTTAGCCAGCAATTGTGACTTGTACTTTGGATACTTATTGAACTTTGCTAATCTGCATTTGTTATTTGCTCCATATATACATATTGTGCCTGTCCCACAGCTCCACAGACAAATACTTCAGATCAGTATAGCAAAGGACCCTTGCAATCTCAGTACCACTTCCTCACAGGTACCACGAACAAGCCACTGGTTGTACCATCCATTGCTGGCGTTGGTAAGAACTTGGTAAGGACTTGGTAAGTCACGTGTGAGGGTGTGATTCCACCAGCCAACCCCAACTAGTTCATAGGGCCTTTGTTGATAACTAACCATGCCAGACGACGTGCCTATTTTGACTAGTCACTTGCAGGAGCTCAAGGATTTCAGGATTGCAGAGTTAGGCAAGGCAACCAATGAACTCAGGCAGACTAATCATTCGGTGGAGAGCTTGGACAAGCGAGTGTCCTCGCTGGTCGACAAGGTTCATTAGCTAGAGACCAACCCTCCGAGGACCAAAGAAGAGGATGCATATGATGATGAGATTTTCTATGGGTCAGATGGCTAGCCTGATCCTCTCAAGACCAGCTCAGAGAAGTTACGTCGATGTCTTCACAAAAATAAAATAGGCATGGGAGGTAACAAAAATCATCGTACTCAAGGTAATGATGATCCTTACGCCAAAATTAAATTTGCCACACCATACTTTCATGGGCGTTATGATGCGGAGGAGTATTTAGATTGGGAGATGATAGTAGAACAAAAATTTGCTTCCCACCTTGTCCCTGCTCGCCATAAGGTTAGACAAGCCACTAGTGAATTTAAAGATTTTGCTATTATCTGGTGGCAAGAATGTGCAACTTTAAACATGCAACCTAATTCATGGGATGGGCTTAAGACCGCTTTGAGTGATCGATTTGTTCTGCCTCTTATAAGCGTGATTTGCGTAAGAAATTACAACGTTTAGAGCAAGGAGATATGTCTGTTCAGGATTATTATGCAGTGCTTCAAAAGGGTATGGTTCGTTGCGGGGTAGTAGAGGATCCTGAGAATAAAGTATGTCGCTTTTACGGTGGTTTGAGACATGAAATTCAGGATATTGTTGACTATAAAGAACTTACTACTACCAACCAGTTGTTCCAGATTGCTATGCTTGCAAAAAAGGAATTGCAGGGACGACAGCAACAGCCACAACGGAGCAGGACCAGCAGCTCCTTCATGCCCAAGACCTTCACTCCACCAGCCGCTAGATCGCCAGGTCCTTCTCCTTCCACGCCACCAGCTGGTACACGCTCCACCCCGTCAGCGACAACGCCTTTCGATGGTAAGCCTCGTTTGTAGGACCAGACCAAGAGTGCCTCGCCTTACACAGGGCGCTCTTCCTCTTCCATACAGTGCCATCACTATCAGGGATTCGGTCATGTAATAAAAGAATGTCCAAGCAAGCGAATGTACATTGCCACTGATGATGGAGGTTACATTAGCACTTCTGATGTAGAGGACAACATTGATGATGAACCTACTGCCAAAGATGGCCTTTCTTTGAGTTCAGATGATGCGGGCAACAAACGGATTTTCATTGTACATCGAGTCCTCATTACACAGATGGAGCAAGCGGAACAGATGCAACACCATAATTTGTTCTAGATTTTATTTGTGATTCAAGATCGACATGCACGGGTCATTATTGATGGAGGAAGCTGCAACAATTTGGTAAGTTCAGATCTGGTCAAGAAGCTTGGCTTGACCACACGGCCTCATAAACATCCATACCATGTCCAGTGGCTAAACGACTCGGGTAAGGTCAAGGTAACTCAGACAGCCCGGGTGCATTTTTCTCTGGGCCCATACTCTGACTTTGCTGATTGTGATGTTGTACCCATGGAAGCTTGCTCCCTTTTGTTGGGTCGCCCTTGGGAATTTGATAATAACGCTATGCACCATGGTAGAAGTAATACATACACTCTTATGTATAAGGGCCAAAAACTTACGTTGCAACCTATGACCCCTGCTCAAATTGTACAAGCTGATAAAGAGAGACTTGCTAGCCTAACGAACCAAGATGATGATGCCAAAATTGAAACACAACAAGAAATTAAATTAAAAAGTTCTGTTATGCTTGCAACTAAATCTGATCTTGTTGATATTGATGCCTCTGCAATGTGCTATGCTTTAATATGTAAGGCTACTTTATTTTCCATTAATGATATAGCTAGCACTTTGCCTCCTGCTGTTACTAACATTTTGCAGGAGTATGAAGATGTGTTTCCACATGAGCTGCCACCGGGACTACCACCTTTCAGAGGCATTGAGCATCAAATTGACTTGATCCCGGGAGCTTCTTTGCCTAAGTGAGCAGCGTATAGCGCCGACCCAGAGGAGACGAAAGAATTTCAGTGCCAAGTCCAAGAACTTCTAGACCACGGGTATGTTCGTGAGAGCCTTAGCCCTTGTTCTGTGCCTGTGCTTTTGGTTCCTAAGAAAGATGGTACTTGGCGCATGTGTGTGGATTGTAGAGCCATTAACAACATAACCATAAGATATCGTCACCCTATACCTCGGTTGGACGATATGCTTGATGAACTCAGTGGCGCTATAATTTTTACAAAGATTGACTTGCGTAGTGGCTACCACCAAATTAGAATAAAATTGGGAGATGAATGGAAAACTGCTTTTAACTAATGCGCCTAGCACTTTCATGCGATTGATGAATGATGTTTTACATGCTTTCATTGTCAAATTTGTGGTGGTTTATTTTGATGATATCTTGATATATAGCAAGTCACATGAAGAACATCTTGATCACCTACATGCTGTTTTTGATGCCTTGCGAGAGGCACGTTTGTTTGCTAACCTTGAGAAGTGCATCTTTTGCAGCAATCGAGTTGCTTTTCTTCGCTATGTTGTGACTCCACAGGGCATTGAAGTTGATGGAGCGAAAATTGATGCTATTAGGAGCTGTCCTACCCTGAGACTGTTACACAAGTGCAAAGTTTTCTTGGTCTTGCAGGGTTCTATAGGCGTTTTGTGAGATATTTCAGCACTATTGCTGCCCCATTACATGAGTTGACGAAGAAGGGTGTTATATTCCATTGGGGTCCAGCACAATGCCAAGCTTTTGATGATTTGAAGGAGAAGCTTATTTCGGCACCTTGTGTTTACAAGAAGGAAAGTGGGAGCTCTTTCGCATTTCTAATCCTTTATGTGGATGACATACTGCTGATTGTGAATGATATTCCTATGCTGGAGTCCGTAAAGACTTCACTGAAAAATAGTTTTTCTATGAAGGACTTAGGGGAAGCCGCATATGTTCTGGGCATAAAGATCTATAGACATAGATCAAGGAGGCTAATAGGATTAAGCCAAGATGCTGACATTGACAAGGTATGAAAACATTTCAATATGGAACAATCAAAGACTCTAGTGCAAGTGGGAGACTGTTAGAAATATGCCCTAGAGGTAATCATAGAGATGATCATATTTCGTTGCATCCATGATGTATTATATATGTGTTCAATGAATATCCATGAAAAAAGCAATTTGTATTGATTGGCAGTTATGTGAATTGTTTGTGAGACTCTTTACTTGTATGGTTATTCTAAAGTTGTTCCTAGTCGGAGGTCATGTATGGACACACGTGAATATTAGACTAGCACATGTATTAGTTGATAACTATGTTTCACAAGTCATAGACATGGAGATGTCAAACTAATAATATGGATGCATGTATGACATGTGGCTGGATAGACCCTACTTGAAGAAATAGTGATTTCTCACTACACAAAGTGTACGCTATGTCCTTAGACCTGAGATTGTCGCATGCACTCAAGATGTGAACCGACCTACTTAGGAGCTATCAAACGCTACTCCGTAACTGGGTAGTAATAAAGGTGGTTCTCAGGTTTGTCAAGAAGCATGCTGTGAGACATGGTCAGTCAAGATGGGATTTGCCCCTCTCTACTTGAGAGAGATATCTCTGGGCCCTCGAGTGATCGGATCAAGAAATGCATGACCGTGCTAGGGTTAAGTGTTAACCAAGGATTCCGGATCACGGCATCGAGAAAGAGAGGTCAGCTTGGAGCTAGACCAAATATCGTGAGGTAAAGGGAATAGCATGTATATGAGATTGTGATGGCTCGTCCGATTTGATCTTTGCGCATGCATAGGAGTTGACACGTCTTGCTAGAGGCCGCTGTCAATTATTCGTCGATTAGGAGTACTCGGGCCATGTCTATACGCAAGTGAGCCCATAGGGTCACGCACTTAAGGGGCTGGAAGCCTAATACGGATTTCATCCAAATTAGTCTGGGCTTTGGTGCACTAATGGGCCTCGGTTGATGAGGACATCACTCCTTTGGATACTCACAACAATCCTCCATTGAACATTCCCATGACAAGAGCTCGCGCGCGACAGTTGAATATAGAGGTGAGCTCGTTTCTAAGCACTTCTTTATTTAATTTTGAGAATAAATTGCTACCTTATGATTATGTCATGCTTAGAAACCAAGGAGAGGACCAGGAGATACTCAAGGAAGGACATGGAGGCGTGGAGGACGAGCAAGGAAGCCCAAGTCGAGGTGGAGGCCCAAATCAAGTCGACTTCGAGGCTGCCTCGGAGCTCAGGAGCAGTCCGTGCTGAAACGGTCACCCAGGTCGCATACGGGCTCGGATTTGGGTGTTCTTTATATGCACAGAAACATAAGAAGAAGATGCTTCAAATGGCACTGGTCTCAGGCCCAAAACTCAACCGGAGTCATCGGGAATTGCCAAAACAAGTTGACGTCAAGAATCTGCCTCGGTGCTGCGCCACCATATTTTGGCCTTTGGGCTGTGTATCGTGATGGAGCCCATTAGGGGCACATCTAGGGGTCTTGCACGACCCTAGGGTCTTCATAAACAGCCACCGCTCATCCATTAGGGTTTGGGTTTTGCTTTAGATTAATCTGTCTTTGAACAGTCGCCATTCATCGGTTTGTGAAACCCCAACTCGTGTGCTTAATCATTCATCTGTAGTTTATCACTTTCAATTGAGAGCTGCGTTCTTTCGAGTTGTTGCTTGTGTTCTTCATTTCGCAGGTAGGGATTAGCCTTCTTGGCGAGGTCAACCGGATTGTGACACAGTTGATAACTTGAGGAGTTGTGGTGCTAAGATTGCAGGGATTCGAGTCTTTGGATCTGAAGCCGGATCGGTGTGTCAAGCTCCGCCAAAACGACAGTTATCCTTCACCTGATGGAAGATCGGGCACCCTAGTTCCCATCAAGTGGTAATCAGAGACTCTGGTACTACCGTCAGGCTTACCCTAGTTATAGTTCATCTTTTTCACCTTCGTCCTACAGTCCAAAAAAAGCTTACAAAAAAGATCCGCTATCCCAGAACCTTTTGTTTTTAGACTTTGCAATTTCGTTTCAGAGTCGCATTGTTGAGTTTGTGTCCGTGGTCGAGTCTTGTTGCCGGTTTTAGGTTGTGTTCATCGTTGTAGTCAACGTGCCCATCACTGTTTGTTTTGTTTCCGCCGCTATCCCATCCACCTTTACCCAAACAACAAGTCGAACCACCACATTACTTGACTTGCCCTCGCTAGTCGCCTTGTATGAACTCTCGCTGCGCCAGCTCTAGATAGGTTGCGAGCCGCCTTGTGCTTTTGCCTTCCATTGCAGCCCCCCGTTGATTCATCTGGCGATTACCTATTGCATATTCCAGGGAGGTTTGTGCCCTAAGTTGCTTGCTGAGACGCTTTGCTCAGCCTTGTTTGGCGTGAGAAGGATAGGGAAGCTTTGCCCTAGCAGCCACCATCCTATCTGCCGAGTTGTGCCTCTCTAAAAGCATAACTTGAGGTACCTTCAGTAAAACGGGCATAACTTTTCTCGGTGCTCCGTTTGAGCTCAATTTTTTACAACAGTTTCGTGACTCCATTTGGACCATACCCGGTTTGGATTTCAAGTTTTCAGAGATCGTGTTTGTTTTTCTATAGACCACATCTGACCTCTGTTTAAGGTCCCAATTTTTGTGGTTCCATCTCTTGTGATCCTTGTTCAGAGAAAAATATAAAAAAATAGTGGAGAAAAAAAATCTTGATTCCTACTAGTGCCTTTTAGAAATTCATAGGAAAATTGGGAAAAAGATAAACCTCTTTGGCAGAGTTGTTATGTGTTTGTTCTTTGAACTTTTTCCATCGTTCTTTGTTCCAACTTGTTGTGCTACGTCTAGGACACGTCTTAGCCAGCAATTGTGACTTGTACTTTGGATACTTATTGAACTTTGCTAATCTGCATTTGTTATTTGCTCCATATATACATATTGTGCCTGTCCCACAGCTCCACAGACAAATACTTCAGATCAGTATAGCAAAGGACCCTTGCAATCTCAGTACCACTTCCTCACAGGTACCACGAACAAGCCACTGGTTGTACCATCCATTGCTGGCGTTGGTAAGAACTTGGTAAGGACTTGGTAAGTCACGTGTGAGGGTGTGATTCCACCAGCCAACCCCAACTAGTTCATAGGGCCTTTGTTGATAACTAACCATGCCAGACGACGTGCCTATTTTGACTAGTCACTTGCAGGAGCTCAAGGATTTCAGGATTGCAGAGTTAGGCAAGGCAACCAATGAACTCAGGCAGACTAATCATTCGGTGGAGAGCTTGGACAAGCGAGTGTCCTCGCTGGTCGACAAGGTTCATTAGCTAGAGACCAACCCTCCGAGGACCAAAGAAGAGGATGCATATGATGATGAGATTTTCTATGGGTCAGATGGCTAGCCTGATCCTCTCAAGACCAGCTCAGAGAAGTTACGTCGATGTCTTCACAAAAATAAAATAGGCATGGGAGGTAACAAAAATCATCGTACTCAAGGTAATGATGATCCTTACGCCAAAATTAAATTTGCCACACCATACTTTCATGGGCGTTATGATGCGGAGGAGTATTTAGATTGGGAGATGATAGTAGAACAAAAATTTGCTTCCCACCTTGTCCCTGCTCGCCATAAGGTTAGACAAGCCACTAGTGAATTTAAAGATTTTGCTATTATCTGGTGGCAAGAATGTGCAACTTTAAACATGCAACCTAATTCATGGGATGGGCTTAAGACCGCTTTGAGTGATCGATTTGTTCTGCCTCTTATAAGCGTGATTTGCGTAAGAAATTACAACGTTTAGAGCAAGGAGATATGTCTGTTCAGGATTATTATGCAGTGCTTCAAAAGGGTATGGTTCGTTGCGGGGTAGTAGAGGATCCTGAGAATAAAGTATGTCGCTTTTACGGTGGTTTGAGACATGAAATTCAGGATATTGTTGACTATAAAGAACTTACTACTACCAACCAGTTGTTCCAGATTGCTATGCTTGCAAAAAAGGAATTGCAGGGACGACAGCAACAGCCACAACGGAGCAGGACCAGCAGCTCCTTCATGCCCAAGACCTTCACTCCACCAGCCGCTAGATCGCCAGGTCCTTCTCCTTCCACGCCACCAGCTGGTACACGCTCCACCCCGTCAGCGACAACGCCTTTCGATGGTAAGCCTCGTTTGTAGGACCAGACCAAGAGTGCCTCGCCTTACACAGGGCGCTCTTCCTCTTCCATACAGTGCCATCACTATCAGGGATTCGGTCATGTAATAAAAGAATGTCCAAGCAAGCGAATGTACATTGCCACTGATGATGGAGGTTACATTAGCACTTCTGATGTAGAGGACAACATTGATGATGAACCTACTGCCAAAGATGGCCTTTCTTTGAGTTCAGATGATGCGGGCAACAAACGGATTTTCATTGTACATCGAGTCCTCATTACACAGATGGAGCAAGCGGAACAGATGCAACACCATAATTTGTTCTAGATTTTATTTGTGATTCAAGATCGACATGCACGGGTCATTATTGATGGAGGAAGCTGCAACAATTTGGTAAGTTCAGATCTGGTCAAGAAGCTTGGCTTGACCACACGGCCTCATAAACATCCATACCATGTCCAGTGGCTAAACGACTCGGGTAAGGTCAAGGTAACTCAGACAGCCCGGGTGCATTTTTCTCTGGGCCCATACTCTGACTTTGCTGATTGTGATGTTGTACCCATGGAAGCTTGCTCCCTTTTGTTGGGTCGCCCTTGGGAATTTGATAATAACGCTATGCACCATGGTAGAAGTAATACATACACTCTTATGTATAAGGGCCAAAAAATTACGTTGCAACCTATGACCCCTGCTCAAATTGTACAAGCTGATAAAGAGAGACTTGCTAGCCTAACGAACCAAGATGATGATGCCAAAATTGAAACACAACAAGAAATTAAATTAAAAAGTTCTGTTATGCTTGCAACTAAATCTGATCTTGTTGATATTGATGCCTCTGCAATGTGCTATGCTTTAATATGTAAGGCTACTTTATTTTCCATTAATGATATAGCTAGCACTTTGCCTCCTGCTGTTACTAACATTTTGCAGGAGTATGAAGATGTGTTTCCACATGAGCTGCCACCGGGACTACCACCTTTCAGAGGCATTGAGCATCAAATTGACTTGATCCCGGGAGCTTCTTTGCCTAAGTGAGCAGCGTATAGCGCCGACCCAGAGGAGACGAAAGAATTTCAGTGCCAAGTCCAAGAACTTCTAGACCACGGGTATGTTCGTGAGAGCCTTAGCCCTTGTTCTGTGCCTGTGCTTTTGGTTCCTAAGAAAGATGGTACTTGGCGCATGTGTGTGGATTGTAGAGCCATTAACAACATAACCATAAGATATCGTCACCCTATACCTCGGTTGGACGATATGCTTGATGAACTCAGTGGCGCTATAATTTTTACAAAGATTGACTTGCGTAGTGGCTACCACCAAATTAGAATAAAATTGGGAGATGAATGGAAAACTGCTTTTAACTAATGCGCCTAGCACTTTCATGCGATTGATGAATGATGTTTTACATGCTTTCATTGTCAAATTTGTGGTGGTTTATTTTGATGATATCTTGATATATAGCAAGTCACATGAAGAACATCTTGATCACCTACATGCTGTTTTTGATGCCTTGCGAGAGGCACGTTTGTTTGCTAACCTTGAGAAGTGCATCTTTTGCAGCAATCGAGTTGCTTTTCTTCGCTATGTTGTGACTCCACAGGGCATTGAAGTTGATGGAGCGAAAATTGATGCTATTAGGAGCTGTCCTACCCTGAGACTATTACACAAGTGCAAAGTTTTCTTGGTCTTGCAGGGTTCTATAGGCGTTTTGTGAGATATTTCAGCACTATTGCTGCCCCATTACATGAGTTGACGAAGAAGGGTGTTATATTCCATTGGGGTCCAGCACAATGCCAAGCTTTTGATGATTTGAAGGAGAAGCTTATTTCGGCACCTTTGCTGCAACTTCCTGATTCTGTTAAGACATTTGAGCTTGAGTGTGATGCTAGTGGAGTTGGCATTGGTGGCTTATTGATGCAAGGAGGTAAACCTGTTGCTTATTTTAGCGAGAAATTGCATGGGCCTACTCTGAGTTATTCCACGTATGATAAAGAATTTTATGCTCTTGTTCATTCACTAGAGACGTGGCAACACTATTTATGGCCTAAGGAGTTCATTATTCATTCTGATCATGAATCACTTAAGTACCTCCGTTCGCAAACTAAACTAAACCGTAGACATGCTAAGTGGGTTGAATTTATTGAGTCTTTTCCTTACATCATTCAACACAAGAAAGGGAAAGATAATGTTATTGCTGATGCTTTGTCTCGCTGCTACACCATGTTGTCTCAACTTGATTGTCGTATGTTTGGACTCGAATCAATTAAAGAACAATATGAGGTTGATGCTAATTTTAAAGATGTGCTTTTGCATTGCAAAGAGGGACGCGCTTGGAATAAATATGTGCTGAATGACGGATTTTTGTTTAGAGCTAATCGCCTATGCATTCCAATTGGTAACATTCATCTTTTGTTGTTGCAGGAAGCGCATGGTGGCGGCTTGATGGGGCATTTTGGTGCCAAAAAGACAGTGGATGTGTTGGCAACCCATTTCTTTTGGCCAAAGATGAGACGCAATGTTGACAGATTTGTGAGCCATTGCGCTACGTGTCAGAAAGCCAAGTCACGTCTGAATCCACATGGTTTGTATATGCCTCTTCATGTTCCTTCTATTCCCTAGGCAGATATTTCAATGGATTTTGTTTTGGGATTGCCTAGGACTAAGAAGGGGAGGGATATCATTTTTGTGGTGGTTGATCGATTCTCTAAGAAGGCGCATTTTATACCATGTCATAAATGTGATGATGCTGTTCATATTGCTGACTTCTTTTTCCAAGAGATTGTTCGATTGTATGGTATGCCTTCTACTATTGTTTCAGATCGCGATGCAAAATTTTTGAGTCACTTTCGGCGCACTCTTTGGAATAAATTGGGGACGAAATTGTTGTTTTCTACAACATGTCACCCAGAAACAGATGGACAAACGGAGGTGGTCAATCGCACATTGGGCACCATGTTGCGCGCCATTTTGAAGAAAAATTTGAAGATGTGGGAAGAATATTTGCCTCATGTGGAGTTTGCATACAATCGAGCCACACATTCAACCACAAAGGTAAGTCCTTTTCAGGTAGTGTATGGTTTCAATCCTCGTGCTCCCATTGATATCTTGCCTTTACCCACTAGTGAGAGGATTCATAAAGATGCTAAACACCATGCTGATTTTATTTTGCAAATGCATAAGACAATTAAGCACAACATTGAAAAGATGAATAAGCAATATAGACTTGCTGGTAGTAAAGGTCGAAAAGAATTAAAGCTTGAATCGGGTGATTTAGTTTGGTTGCACTTGAGAAATGATAGATTTTCAGATTTAAGAAAGTCTAAGTTGATGCCTAGAGCTGATGGTCCTTTCAAAATTTTTGAGAAAATTAATGACAATGCATATAAGCTTGAATTGCCTCCAGAGTTTGGGGTTAGTTCCACCTTTAACATTTCAGATTTAAAGCCATATGTGGGAGAAGAAGATGAGCTTGAGTCGAGGACGACTCCTATTCAAGATGGGGAGGATGATGAGGACATCACTCCTTTGGATACTCACAACAATCCTCCATTGAAAATTCCCATCACAAGAGCTCACAACAATCCTCCATTGAAAATTCCCATCACAAGAGCTCGCGCGCGACAGTTGCTCGTCTCTAAGCACTTCTTTATGTAATTTTGAGAATAAATTGCTACCTTATGATTATGTCATGCTTAGAAACCAAGGAGAGGACCAGGAGATACTCAAGGAAGGACATGGACGCGTGGAGGACCAGCAAGGAAGCCCAAGTCAAGGTGGAGGCCCAAATCAAGTCGACTTCGAGGCTGCCTCGGAGCCCAGGAGCAGTCCGCGCTAAAATGGTCGCCCAGGTCGCATACGGGCTCGGATTTGGCCGTTCTTTATATGCACAAAAACATAAGAAGAAGACGCTTCAAATGGCTCTGGTCTCAGGCCCATATTCATTCGGAGTCGTCGGGATTTGCCAGAACAATTTGACATCCAGAATCTGCCTCGGTGCTACGCCACCGTATTTTGGCCTTTGGGCCGTGTATCGTGATGGAGCCCATTAGGGGCACGTCTAGAGGTCTTGCACGACCCTAGGGTCTTCATAAACAGCCGCCGCCCATCCATTAGGGTTTGGGTTTTGCTTTAGGTTAATCTATCTTTGAACAGTCGCCGTTCATCGGTTTGTGAAACCCCAACTCATGTGCTTAATCATTCATCTGTAGTTTGTCACTTTCAATTGAGAGCTGCGTTCTTTCGAGTTGTTGCCTGTGTTCTTCATTTCGCAGGCAGGGATTAGCCTTCTTGGCGAGGTCAACCGGATTGTGACACGGTTGATAACCTGAGGAGTTGTGGTGCTAAGATTGCAGGGATTCGGGTCTTTGGATCTGAAGCCGGATCGGTGTGTCAAGCTCCGCCCAAAACAACAGTTATCCTTCACCTGATGGAAGATCGGGCACCCTAGTTCCCATCATCGGTTGAGCCCATTAGTGGGCGCCTAAGATCGGTGCTAAGAAGTGCCTAAGGTCCTAGACGAGTTTAGGTCGGTGACATAGACTAGCTTGGGACTACTATTCAGTCTTGCAATTCTGAATTGAATTTTTGATATTCCTTGCTACATATTGTGCCTACTCAAAGCTCCACATATACTTCTGATCAGTACAGGTTGTTCCGTCATGTTGGCTTTGGTAAGAACACTTGCAAGATAGTGGTAAGCCGCTTGATATATTGCAGTCCACTTTTCCACCTCCCAGTTCCAGTAGTTGCTAGTTTATAGGGATAATACTTTTGTGTTATCTTTTTCTATCTTCTAACAATGACATGTTGTTCATATCCACCAACTTATGATGGCATAGGTGTTGATGAGTACATTGAGTGGGAAATAGCCATAGATAAAATATTTGCTAATCGTTTTATGTGTGCAAGGAAGAAGGTTAAGAATGCAACTAGTATCTTGCGAGATTCCGCTTTAACTTGGTGGGAGACCTTGAGTCCATCAGATAAACCTCAAACTTGGGACGATATGAAATTTCTTATGAGGGAAACTTTTGCTAATCCATCTCATATAATTAACTCATATGATGAGGTGCATCAGTTAGAGGATCAGTCTATTGTTGTATCTCTTGCAATGCCTAACCTTTTCCAGGATTATAAAGTTGTAGTACTTGAAGTTAAATTTAAAATGGTAGAAGACGAGAATTTTTGTCCATCACAATTAAAGTGTCCGAAAAAAAAGAAGCAACGATCCTGCTGTTTTACTAGAATTAATCCATCTCATATAATTAACTCATGTGATGAGGTGCATCAGTTAGAGGATTAGTCTATTGTTGTATCTCTTGCAATGCCTGATCTATTGCAAGATTATAAAGTTGTGGTACTTGAAGTTAAATTTCAGATGGTGGAAGATGAGAATTTTTGTTCATCACAATTAAAGTGTCAAAAAAAAGAGAAGCAACAATACTGTTGTTTTAACTAGAATTGTGTGTGTTGACGTGAGTACGTTGGGTTCAGGCGTAGGAATACTTTATTCGATGTCTTTATTTTTAAGTGTGTTTGCTTTAGTGCTAAACTATGTCTGTGAACAGGTGGTGCACCTTCGGATCGTGCTTAGCTCACGCACTTGATCTTCTGTGAAGGCAATTAAATGTAGCGAAGTGGTCTACTCGCTTAACTTTATCATTTAATTTGCCTCCACTAAATTTCAGAAGTTCACACTAGCCAGTTAAATCTGAAATTTGACTTTATTTTGAATTATATGTTTTACTTGTGGCATTTCTCTTGGAGTTATAAATTTTAAAGGTATCTGAAGTTCATGCATTGCAATCATACATTTGCACTCTCGTATTGAATATGCATATGAAGAAACCGTAGCCAGATTGGTGCGGTAAGTACTGGTACAGCAATGCACGTTGAGATATAGCAATGTGGTTGCAGACCTCACTTCCTTCCTTGGGATTTGTGGATAGAAGTGAAGTCATGCATTGCATTGCACCATTTGCATATGCATTGAAGCATTGATATGAAGTCTTTATATATCTCTCTACACGTAGCTGTATACTGTCTCAATATGTTATATCAAATTATTAATCTAATATTTAACCAAATTGTGATTTAAATGGCTTGGTTGGAGCAGTTTGCTTGTTGAGGTTTTTCCATAACCCTCATATGTTTCCCCCCTCCGCAGGTTCTTGACTTGGAGGGTGCAACATTGGATGGGTGTAGCAGCACGTGTGCACACATTTATCTATATATGTTGGATAAATGTTTTATAATAAAATGTTTGGACGTAGAGTCTCTGATGTTGTTTTAAATTTCTCGCGTGGTTCACTTTGTGGAATATTTTTTTCGCTCCTGTGAATCTATTCTTAATCTATCTAAATAATTTATGTTGCCTCCGCATGTTTGTTTTAATCTGTGTGCTTGTAATAGTTGTGGCGTAGTGTGGTAAGGCTCTAGAATGTTGCTGCTGTTCTAGGGTGTTACAGAGTTGTTCTTGTTTGTTCTTGCTCCTCGAGGTTCAACATGAAGGGCGTAGGCAGGAAGATTTCCGGTGCATTGAAGAAGATGACGGGTGCAAGCTCATCCCGCCTTGGACACATACTTCAGCAATACCGTGAGCTACTAATTTGACCTCCTTCCTCTACCGATAAAGAAGCTTATCCCGCCTTGGACACATACTTCAGCAATACCGTGAGTCTTGACAGTGATTTCATCCACGTGGTAATGTTGTGGGTTGTCCGCAACCATTTCAGTTCATTCTTGTTAGAAAATTAGCCTTACCAACGACGAGCCTCCTGCTAATCTCCACCAGTAGAAGCGAAGATTGAATCTACTGAGATGAAGTTGCATGATCATAGATGACACCGGAGACATGATCTTTGTTGACGAGGTTCGGCCAAAGCCTACATCCCCGGGGCATAACTACGGGCACTGCTCCTAGTACCGCAACACCGGTCGCATTAGGGTCCCGGCATCGTGCTGCCTCCCTCCTACAAGCATGTTGCTATGTCATCATAGTTACAACAACAGTCCTCCTTTCATATTTATGAGGAAGTCTAGGTTACAAAGTTTGACATGAACTCTACCCTATATTTATGTCGTAACCGGACTGTACAAATATACCTTGGCGAATATTCTGCCCGCTGGAAGTTGTCATGTGCGAGTCTCCATGTACACTGACTTGAGTTGTTTCCTTTGCCACTCTATCGAGAGCTGCCCGAAGAAACAATGCTATCCCTGCAATTCCCGATTCCGTCACTCCACCTGCAATAGTGCACCCTTCTCTTCTATCACCAAAATCTCGGCCAAGCAAAATTAGATTCTGTTCCAGTTTAACAACTAACTGAACCTAAAACCATGCTCTAACTGACTGCCTGATACTGAGAACCTCACTATCACTATCTGAGTCACACAAAAGAATTGCCACATTAGCATTGCTATTTGTTTCCCGCTACATACTATGCCTGACGTCTTACACCATTGTCTCCTGCAGCCCTGATCAAACAGATTACTCCAGTTGCAAGTACATACATCCACAGTCTATACTTCCTTCCAGTTCAGCCCTTGAAGCTTCTTCGCACCCATCGATCCACGCTTTAGAACCTTGCACGTGCAACACAAATCGATCTGCGCCCTTGCTGATTTGGAAGCATGCAAACTCCTCCCATGCAAACCTGCATACCGAGATCGCACCACATGTCGCCACACCATAGAGAACAACAACCACATCAGCTGCCACACTCCTATGTCATTGTCGCTGATCCTGTCATCGTCTCTGACCACGGTTTGACTAGCCTGTTGCTGCCAGTGTCTCCGCCATGCTTTATGGTATGTTCATCCACAAAGTGAACTGTCCGCTAGCCATCCTGGACGGTCCGCTATGTGCCCCACGAACTGTTCGGCCCAGTCTATCCATCACAGTTGGACCACCAGCGAGCTGCTCAACACCTCGACCATGCCAGCTTGGCACCTGACTCCGTCGCTCCTGAGCACCCACTGACACCGCTGTCGAGCTCCTATCAGTTGCCATGTGCACCACGTCCGAACATCATGAACAACTTCTGCTCCTCGCCAACGAGCCCGCAACAAGCCTTGATCTGCAAACAGCTTCCATGCAACCGTATCGTTTGCGATCCCGTCGACTTCCATGCCGTCGCACATGACCATGCCAACCCACTCGAGCAACGCTTCCTGTTTGCTTTCAACCGCGCAAGCCTTGATCTGCAAACAGCTTGATTGCCTCCAATGCAATCTCCATAGACTCGTGTTTTGTTATATACCGAGCAAGAAACGTAATGGCACCTGTCCCGGTAGGATTGGACTCCTGCCTCTATCCTTTCCTTATTTCCTTGTCGCATATGTATCAGTCTATTGTTGTATCTCTATTGTTGTATCTCTTTCAATGCTTAACCTTTTGGAGGATTATAAAGTTGTAGTACTTGAAGTTAAATTTCAAATGGTAGAAGATGAGAATTTTTGTCCATCACAATTAAAGTGTAAAAAAAAAGAGAAGCAACAATACTATTGTTTTAACTAGAATTGTGTGTGTTGACGTGAGGATGTTGGGTTCAGGTGTAGGAATAATTTATTCGATGTCTTTATTTTGAAGTGTGTTTGCTTTAGTGCTAAACTTTGTTTGTGAATAGGTGGTGCCTGTCACACCCTGAAATTGTTGGATTTAAGGATGTGATTAGAAGTAAAAGTAAAGCAACAATTTCCCAATATTTTAAAATTTTCTCAACATTTATTTTCTTTATAGGAAATTTAGTATAGGAAAATAATTTATTGTTTTCTAAATTAAATAAATTTGTTCTGTTTGTCTTGCATTCATGCTGAGTGCATAATATTTTGGATGAAAAATGAATTTAAAATACGATTAGGTTTCCTCTTAATCTCTTTCTGTTCTTCTTCCCTATCTCGTTTGGCCCGGCCCAACAATCTTTCTCTCTCTTTCCCTCTTCTACCCTCCCTTTTCTCTCCTGCACAGCCCATCCAGTCCAGTTTTCTTCTCCTCTCTATCTCAACGATAGAAGGCGTTGATCGTCAAGACATTCTCTTTTCTCTTTCTTTCTTTATCTCGTTCGGTAGCTCCTAGTTTCTCGTCGTTGTCAGACCAAGTTGTTTCTCCAATGTCCATTCTTTTTTTCCTTTGTCCTCTCCGACACCCTAAGGTGCCCCATCGAGTTCTTCATTTTCTAACCTTTCTCCCTGACCAAAATGTGATCATAACAGTGCCCCGTGGCTCGTCTTCAGTGTTTGCCGACCATGCTCCACTGCAGCCACCGCTAGCTCCGGCAATTATCACCGTAGCTGCAGAACCTTCTCTCTCTTTCGTGCTCTCGAATGAGCCTTCTTCGCTAACGAGCCGAACCTACATCAACCCAAACCAGATCTGACCCAATTTAGCCACCAGCACGATCTCATCATCCGCCAAGTTTCTATCGACAAAAGTACACCTAAAGCTTTTTAGTCAGGTACCAAAGGAAACCCTCTCACTTTTCTTTTTCTTTCTTCCCGAAGTTTAATTGCTCGTCAGAGCTAACTGACCATTACCTTATTGTATGCCCTTTTTGTTCTATCACATCCACCAACCTTAGATGCCCCCTCAAGTTCCCCATTCTCTAATCTTTATCCCCAATCAGATCACACTCGAAACAGAGTTGTATCTCTTTTTTGGCTTTTTCGGCGATCTGCGTTGTCATCAACACCAACTCTGGCAACTAGTACCGTCGCTCTAAACCCGTAGGCCTAGTTGATCTCCCTCAGCGGCCCAATCTTTTTCACCCTCTCTTTACCCTTCCCTCCGTGACTCGATTTTCGTCCGCCGGCATGAATTAATCTTAGCCCAGACTAGTGTCCCTCGTTTCCTTCTCTCTCCCTCGCAACAGTGACCAGCCTATTGTTCCTATCCTTTCCTCCTTCCGCATGACAGCCATGCCAGGACATGCTCACCACCTGTGTGCTTGTGTGTGCTAGGACTCATCATTAGAGTCCAGTTTGGCCATGCATGTACGGCCTCGTCGGACACCCTTACGCCATCTGTAGGCCAAGCTAATTGTTCATCCTCTCTCTCTCTATTTATCTTTAGCCCGAGATCTTGAACAGCCACTTTAGCTCTGGCGAACCCACCTTTCTTTTCATCGCAAGCCGGATCCGCTTCGGCCCAGCTCGGTGGTCTAACCCAGCACCAATCAAACCTGCTCGGACAACCAAGGTTCAACTCTCGACCCATGGCCGAAACTGTTCGGCTTACACGCGAACCTGTCTCGGCCTAACCCGATCCCAACCAACCCAAACCCGGCCGATCCAATCGGCAAGCCCAGACTCATTTTCTCCTCTGATCCTTCAGCCCCGGGCCGTTTTGCTTTTCGGTCCATGACCGAGGCCAGTTCAGCCCACACGAACTTGTTTCTACCAGGCCCAACCCGGCCAGCAGCTCGCAGCCTAGTGCCAACCGTGGCCTGCCTGCAACGCTCACGCTAGGGCTGCTGCACGTATAAAACATGAGCCCCCGACGCCCCTCGCCCCTTCTGTATCGCCGGCCCTAGGCCCCCGCGGCCCCCTGTTGCACCGCATCCCCTCCTCCTCGCGAAAACCCTCGGCCCCGCTTCATTTCCTGCACAGCAGCGCCGCCGCCCAGAAAGTTGCCCCTGCTGCTCCCTGCATGCCTCCCGCCGCCTCCCGTGCTCCGCCCTCACCCTTGCCGCCGCGTCTCCCGCGACGCTGCTTTGCCCCTGCCGCCGCCCCTTCTTTCCTGTGAAGCGCCGAAACAGAAGCCGAGCGGGACCGTCGCCGTCCGTTACCGCAGTGCGCCCCTGCTCCCCATCACCGCCCTGCTGGCTGCAGCCTTGGGATCCCAACTGCTCGCGCTGCCGCATCACCTTCTCGACACGCAGCACCGCTGCCAGGAGAAAAGCCACGAACAGAACGCCGCCCCCTGATCGATCTCCTCAGAACAGACCAACGACACCAACTTTCGGACCAGATTCCCACTGCCTCGGTGCATCCCCGTCGCGGGTATTAGGTAAAACGGAATGCCCTCGATCTCCTCTTTCTTTTCCCCCGCTCCCCGCTCTCTCTCCCACTGCCTCGGTGCATCCCCATCCAGTCCAGTTTTCTTCTCCTCTCTATCTCAACGATAGAAGGCGTTGATCGTCAAGCCATTCTCTTTTCTCTTTCTTTCTTTATCTCGTTCGGTAGCTCCTAGTTTCTCGTCGTTGTCAGACCAAGTTGTTTCTCCAATGTCCATTCTTTTTTTCCTTTGTCCTCTCCGACACCCTAAGGTGCCCCATCGAGTTCTTCATTTTCTAACCTTTCTCCCTGACCAAAATGTGATCATAACAGTGCCCCGTGGCTCGTCTTCAGTGTTTGCCGACCATGCTCCACTGCAGCCACCGCTAGCTCCGGCAATTATCACCGTAGCTGCAGAACCTTCTCTCTCTTTCGTGCTCTCGAATGAGCCTTCTTCGCTAACGAGCCGAACCTACATCAACCCAAACCAGATCTGACCCAATTTAGCCACCAGCACGATCTCATCATCCGCCAAGTTTCTATCGACAAAAGTACACCTAAAGCTTTTTAGTCAGGTACCAAAGGAAACCCTCTCACTTTTCTTTTTCTTTCTTCCCGAAGTTTAATTGCTCGTCAGAGCTAACTGACCATTACCTTATTGTATGCCCTTTTTGTTCTATCACATCCACCAACCTTAGATGCCCCCTCAAGTTCCCCATTCTCTAATCTTTATCCCCAATCAGATCACACTCGAAACAGAGTTGTATCTCTTTTTTGGCTTTTTCGGCGATCTGCGTTGTCATCAACACCAACTCTGGCAACTAGTACCGTCGCTCTAAACCCGTAGGCCTAGTTGATCTCCCTCAGCGGCCCAATCTTTTTCACCCTCTCTTTACCCTTCCCTCCGTGACTCGATTTTCGTCCGCCGGCATGAATTAATCTTAGCCCAGACTAGTGTCCCTCGTTTCCTTCTCTCTCCCTCGCAACAGTGACCAGCCTATTGTTCCTATCCTTTCCTCCTTCCGCATGACAGCCATGCCAGGACATGCTCACCACCTGTGTGCTTGTGTGTGCTAGGACTCATCATTAGAGTCCAGTTTGGCCATGCATGTACGGCCTCGTCGGACACCCTTACGCCATCTGTAGGCCAAGCTAATTGTTCATCCTCTCTCTCTCTATTTATCTTTAGCCCGAGATCTTGAACAGCCACTTTAGCTCTGGCGAACCCACCTTTCTTTTCATCGCAAGCCGGATCCGCTTCGGCCCAGCTCGGTGGTCTAACCCAGCACCAATCAAACCTGCTCGGACAACCAAGGTTCAACTCTCGACCCATGGCCGAAACTGTTCGGCTTACACGCGAACCTGTCTCGGCCTAACCCGATCCCAACCAACCCAAACCCGGCCGATCCAATCGGCAAGCCCAGACTCATTTTCTCCTCTGATCCTTCAGCCCCGGGCCGTTTTGCTTTTCGGTCCATGACCGAGGCCAGTTCAGCCCACACGAACTTGTTTCTACCAGGCCCAACCCGGCCAGCAGCTCGCAGCCTAGTGCCAACCGTGGCCTGCCTGCAACGCTCACGCTAGGGCTGCTGCACGTATAAAACATGAGCCCCCGACGCCCCTCGCCCCTCCTGCAGCCTCGCCCCTTCTGTATCGCCGGCCCTAGGCCCCCGCGGCCCCCTGTTGCACCGCATCCCCTCCTCGCGAAAACCCTCGGCCCCGCTTCATTTCCTGCACAGCAGCGCCGCCGCCCAGAAAGTTGCCCCTGCTGCTCCCTGCATGCCTCCCGCCGCCTCCCGTGCTCCGCCCTCACCCTTGCCGCCGCGTCTCCCGCGACGCTGCTTTGCCCCTGCCGCCGCCCCTTCTTTCCTGTGAAGCGCCGAAACAGAAGCCGAGCGGGACCGTCGCCGTCCGTTACCGCAGTGCGCCCCTGCTCCCCATCACCGCCCTGCTGGCTGCAGCCTTGGGATCCCAACTGCTCGCGCTGCCGCATCACCTTCTCGACACGCAGCACCGCTGCCAGGAGAAAAGCCACGAACAGAACGCCGCCCCCTGATCGATCTCCTCAGAACAGACCAACGACACCAACTTTCGGACCAGATTCCCACTGCCTCGGTGCATCCCCGTCGCGGGTATTAGGTAAAACGGAATGCCCTCGATCTCCTCTTTCTTTTCCCCCGCTCCCCGCTCTCTCTCGCGCTGTAAATGGCTACAATTTTGACCAGCACCAAGCCTCTGTGCCAGCCATGGAGATGTCCAAGAATTTGCAGTTGGTCCCCGGTGAATCTTGTAATTTTCCTATTCTTTCTTGTATCTTGCAAGATCTACTTAAAACCCCCTGGAAATGTTAGTTCTTTTCAGTCCAGCCCCACCCCTGATCTTTTATAGATGTAACCCTAGCTTTTGATTTATTTGCGAGCTCAGTTTTCTGAGTCTTGTGAAAATCAGCCGCTAGCTCTTCACGTCTACAATTAATCGCGACTAGGTCCCTGCAACCCTGTTTCTTTTGTAGAATCGCCGTTTTAGATCCGTTTTGACCCGTTCTTATTGCGTTAGTCTTATTTCAACGTAGGCTATAGATTTGTAGTGTTGTTGTATCGTGGTTGCTGTTTTAAAATTAAATATAGATTTAAATTGATTAATGTTCTCTCAGCTAGTTTTCTAAATAAAATCCAATTAAGTCTTTACCTCTAGTTTTCTTAATTATTGTTAACATGATTAATACCAACTTAAATGTATTCTAATTATAATTTGTTTTGTTTAGTTCAACACGAGGAATCATAAAGTTATGCATTTAGATACTCTCACAAGTTTTGTTCCTAATTAATTGTTTAATTAGTATAACTTATACATAGAAAACTATATATAAAATTTGGTTAATTAAGTTCTATTTCAATTTCACAAATATAAATATATTATAAATTAATTATACTTTGGGATATTACTTTTGAGTATCCTTTACATGTGATTTATAAATAAAATAAATGAAGTCCGTAGTTCCTTTATTTTATTTTATAATCCAAATCGTTCGATAGCTGTTTCTTTCAACCGTAGCTTCGTTTTCCGCGTTTCTTGCACTCTCGTGATAGTAGGAACGAGCCATATCCTTTAGTATATTTTTTAAAGCTTTTATGTGATTGGTGTATTATTCTTAGCTGTACTTGTTTGTTGTTTTGTATGTTTGTGCTCGATGTTTGCTTCGACTAGAAGGATCGTTGTTCGAAGCCTGAAGATCAAGAATTCCATGTGAGCAAGAGCTGAAGAGCAGTAAGAGTAGCTTTTCATTGGAGAAAGGCAAGTGTCCCTAACCATCCTTCTACCTATGCTTTATTATAAAAATACTATGAATTAATTGGAACATGGAGAACCACCCAAGAAAACAGTTCAACCACAATACTATATGGTTCTGGTCTTGGCTAATTAATTAGAAACTCCGGCTTGTGATGATCTTACCAAAAGGGCAAGAGGGGAGTGCGTAAGATGGGGTATAGCTCAGTCCTCTTGGGTAGTAGCCTTTGCTAAGGTACTGACCATTAGGGAGGGTTATGACCACTACGGCCTGAAACCTTAGCGGATTGTCACAAGTTAGGGAATCTTTGTAAAGGCCTCGTAGTGAATCCCTTAGCGGATGTGTTTAACAGGCTCGCGACCTCCGGCGACATGGGAGACACGAATTATGGGTAAAGTGTACAACCTTTGCAGAGTGAAAACTGATATATCAGCTGTGCTCACGGCTAAGAGCGGCTTGGACCCTCACATGACTAATTTGACTTAAAGATGGACATAAATCACTTTCTAGTTATTTCTTGTGGCCTTGTTGAGTACCAACCATAAGTGTACTCACCCTTGCTTACTGCTGCTCAGAAGAAGGTGTATGAAGTTTTCTGAAGATGTTGCTGAGTTCTAGGCGTACGCAGCCCCCAGTCCTTTGCTTGTGAAATTTGGAGCCTCCGTTTCCAGGATTAAACGTATATCTCTGATAGTCTTGTAATTCTTTATTTATATTTTTGTACGTGATACTGTTGCTGTTATTCACTGATGATGTCACTATATGTATGAAACTTGATTCTGACATACATGTAGGTAGCACTTGATTTTGTTTTAAAATCGGGTGTGATAGTGCACCATCGGATCGTGCTTAGCTCACGTTCTTGATCTTCTGTGAAGGCAAGTAAATGTAGCGATGTGGTCTACTCGCTTTAACTTTATCATTTGATCTGCCTCCATTAAATTTCAGAAGTTCACACTAGCCAGTTAAATCTGAAATTTGACTTTATTTTGAATTATATGTTTTACTTATGGCATTGCTCTTGGAGTTATAAATTTTGGAGGCATATGAAGTTCATGAATTGAAATCATACATTTGCACACTCGTATTGAATATGCTTATGAAGAAACCGTAGTCGGATTGGTGCGGTAAGTACTGGCACAACAAGTTATAGCAATGTGGTTGTAGCCCTCACTTGCTTCCTTGCAATTCGTGGGTAGAGGTGAAGTCATGCATTGCATTGCACCATTTGCATATGCATTGAAGCATTGATATGAAGTTTTTATATATCTCATTATCTCTCTACATGTAGCTGTATACTGTCTCAATATGATGCTTCTTTTATATCAAATTATTAATCTAATGTTTAAACAAATTGTGATTTAAATGACTTGGTTAGAGCAGTTTGCTTGTTGAGGTTTTTCCATAAACCTCATACGTTTTCCCCCTCTGCAGGTTCTTGACTTGGAGGGTGCAACATTGGATGGGTGTAGCAGCACGTGTGCACACATTTATCTATATATGTTGGATAAATGTTTTATAATAAAATGTTTGGACATAGAGTCTCTGATGTTGTTTTAAATTTCTAGCATGGTTCAGGTTGTAGAATATTTTTTTTGCTCCTGTGAGTCTTTTTTAATCTATCTGAATGATTTATGTTGCTTCCGCGTGCTTTGTTTTAATCTGTGTGCTTGTAATAGTTGTGGCATAGTGTGGTAAGGCTCAAGAATGTTGCTACTGTTCTTGGGTGTTATAGGGTTGTTCTTGTTTGTTCTTGCTCCTCGAGCTTCAACATGAAGGGCGTAGGCCGGAAGATTTCCGGTGCATTGAAGAAGATGACGGGTGCAAGTTCATCTCGCCTTGGACACATACTTCAGCAATACCTTGAGCCACTAATTTGACCTTCTTCCTCTGCTGATAAAGAAGCTCGCAGGGGGGGTCTTCATAGTGATGTCGTCCACGTGGTAATGTTGTGGGTTGTCCAGAACCATTTCAGTTCGTTATTGTTAGAAAATTAGCCTTACGAGCGATGAGCCACCTGCTAATCTCCACCAGAAGAAGCGATGATCGAATCTACCGAGATGAAGTTGCAAGATCACAAACGACACCGGAGACACGATCTTTGTTGATGAGGTTCGGCCAAAGCCTACATCCCCGGGGCATAACTATGGGCGCTGCTACTAGTACCGCAACACCGGTCGCTTTAGGGTCCCAGCATCGTGTTGCCTCCCTCCTACGAGCATGTCGCTATGTCATCATAGTTGCAACAGCAGCCCTCCTGTCATATTTATGAGGATGTCCAGGTTACAAAGTTTGACATGGACTCTACCTTATATTGCTAAATGCAGATCCATGTCCTGTCGTAACCGGACTGTACAAATATACCTTGGCGAATATTCCGCCCCGTGGAAGCTGTCATGTGCGAGCCTCCATGTACACTGACTTGAGTTGTTTCCTTTGCCGCTCTATCAGGAGCTGCTCGAAGAAACACTGCTATCCCTGCAATTCCCGATTCTATCACTCCACCTGCAATAGTGCACCCTTCTCTTCTATCACCAAAATCACGCCTAAGCAAAATTAGATTCTGTTCCAGTTTAACAACTAACCGAATCTAAAACCATGCTCTAACTGACTGCCTGATACTGAGAACCTCACTATCACTATCTGAGTCACACAAAAGAATTGCCACATTAGCATTGCTATTCGTTTCCCGCTGACATACTATGCCTAACATTTTACACCATTGTCTCCTGCAGCCCTGATCAACAAAATTACTCCAATTGCAAGTACAGGCATCCACAGTCCATACTTCCTTCAGTTCAGCCCTTGAAGCTTCTTCGCACCAATCGATCCACGCTTTAGAACCCTGCACGTGCAACTCGAATCGATCTGCGCCCTTGCTGATTTGGAAGCATGCAAACTCCTTCCCATGCAAACCTGCATACCAAGATCGCACCACATGTCACCACGCCATAGAGAACAACAACCACATCAGCCACCATGCTCCTATGTCATTGTCGCTGATCCTGTCATCGTTCTTGACCACGGTCTGACTAGCCTGTTGCCGCCAGTGTATGGCAGAACCACCTGAATTAATCCGGCTCAAGCGCGCTAACCATCACCATGAGGGCAATCAGGGCTAACTCGCACTTCAAACGGAATAATCCATTGGTCTGTCGGGTAACCTCCCGATACAACCACGGTTTTTGCCGATCGAAACCACACATACATGTACTCACACGAAGGTGAGCCCAGAGGATACAACATTCCACAAATTTTACACCACAGGGTTCATCATAAATTATTAATACAACTGAGTTCGAGTTCGTAAAACAAGGTACTTCAGAGTTCAAAGTAGTTGAGTTCTTCAGAGTTCAATGTAGCGGAAAAATAACGATAAACTACTCGACGATGCATGATGTCTCGATGAAGCCCGTACGAGACATCACTCGGCATTATCATCATTGGTCGGGGGCGCATCCCATTCCACCGACCAACCAGGAGGAAGGGTACACGGCCAAGTCAAACTAGTGATCATATCCTCGAAAGTATCACTTGAAAACGAGCCATAAGCAAGGTTGAGTATACTAATACTCAGCAAGGCTTAGCCGACTAGTGGAATATACTTAGCCGACTCCTAGACATGCAAGGCTTTTTGGCTTGAGGGTTTGTTTTGCCGAAAAGCATATACAAGTAGGTCCTTACTTTCAAATTTTAGCTCCAGATTCTAGTTATTTTTAACCATTCTAGGTAAGCAATTATCCAATATCATACATGATGTAAGTTGTAGTGATGGTATATGACGATTATTTTTCCTTCACGATAAAGTTGCAGTCCACAAACATAGATTTGGTTGTGAAGTTACTTAGTTAAGATTTCTTTGGGCAATCATTAATAGAGTATAACTTAAACTATTTAACTTCACTAAACAAGAAGGGGTTGTGTTATATTGGAAACTTAATTTTCTAAGCACAAGCATGGATTAAGCATAAACACTGGTCTGAGTAACTTCTGGTGATGAAATTTTTATTTAGAGCACATTATACAGAGACAAAAGCACTGTAAAAATTTCAGAAATTTCTGTGCAGCAGATTAATTTTGAAAAATTTAATACACAGCCACTACTAGAACCTAGTTATTTTTATACAGGACAAACCATGCATGTTTTGATGCTAAAACTTTTATATGGTTTTACTCTATCTATATACGTGTTACTGTAAATTTTCCAGATTTTATTGTGCATGATACAGAGCATAATAAATAGGACAATATACACCTATTTTTTTAAGAATTAATTTTTATAGGAGAGTATAAAACTTTTTATACAATAAGAGCTACTCTAAAGTGTCCCACAGTAAAAAGTTGAACATTTTCCAAGCAGAGAAACTAATTATTTGAATTAGTGCATTTTTCGTACCACAAAATTATATCAATAGGTTACAAAAGGAAAAAGGTTCTAAACTTTTTCTGTGGTATTTAGGCATCACTATAACAGCTCTGGAAAAGTTTCACAGCATGAATCACAATATAAAAGCAGTTACAAATTAGTTTTATTATTTCATAGTATGAACAAAGTTTAACAAAAAGTTTAGCTAGAGATGGGTTCTGGTCCTAATATTTTTACACTGGCTTACACATCAAGCAACCAATCTACTGACCAAAAATCAGATTTAGAACTGGTCTACAACAGTGGGTAGAATTAAAGTATATTAAACATTCCATTTAATTTAGAGCAAGATTTAGCAAGCAACTAAAAAAACATATAACAAAAGTTGTAGATTTTTTTCTAACGATTCCAGAACAGTTGAGTTTGTATTTTTTTGATTTTTCTAAGATTTTATATGAATTTTACAAGTTCAATGTTTTTGAATTCAAAGTTTAAACACAGGTTTACAGATATGCCCCTGGAAACTTGCGTGCAGACTCTTTTAAAGATTTCAATCGTTGCAATTGGGTCCCTGGGCGGCGCTGGCACGGCGGCCGGCCAAATTCCAGCGAGGGGGCTCGTCGGCGGCGAGGGGAAAAAGGGTCGGGGAGATCCAGGGAGGTGAGAGCTACCTTGGGGTAGCCTTGGTTGGGGTTGGGAGTGGCCGGAGGTGGCTCGTCGGCGCGGAGCAGAGGGGCGGCGGCGGTGCGGGCGTCGGCGACGGTGCTTCGGCAAGGAGGGGAGGGTGTGGGCTGGTCGATGAGCTTCGCAGCGTCGAGGGGAACCCGTTCTGAGGCTATGCTCGGACGGAGGAGCGTCGGAGTGGGTTGTCCATGGAGCAGCAGGGGAGCGGCAGCGGCGCGGGCGGTGCTCCGGCGGTCGAGATGGTCGGGGAAGAGGCCGGTGAGCTTCAGTGGAGGGAGGGCAAGCTCGCTGGGTGATGGGTTTGGGCAGTAGGAGGCTTTAGGATGGGGCTCCACCGGCGGGTGGTGCACGGCAGCGGCAATGGCAGCGGTGGCGGCGTTCTGGTGGGTTGAGGCGCGCGCGAGTGGCCTTGTGTCGCCTTTTATAGGCTGCAGGAGGGAGGGAGAGGGCCGGGTGACGCTGGGGAGGGGCGGCACAATGGGGGCGCGTTACTGGTCACGGTGGGCGGCGAGCAGTGCCGGCGCGGCATGCGGCGGGCGCGGGCAGGGGATTGGGTGCCGGGGATTTGGTGTGGGGAAGAGGGAGATCACGCGACGCGCGGGTTGGGCGAGGAGCTGCAGCAGCTGGCTTGCCGGGCGGCGAGCAGAGGCGCGTGTCGCCGGCGTGTGCGTGGCGCACACGGGCTGGGTAGGGACGCGGCGTGGGGAGGAGCGCGTGCGAGCGGGGCGCGGCCAGGCATTGGCTTGGCGCCTAGTGCCGGTCAGGCATCGCCGGCCAAGTGGCCAGCGGCGACTGCGCGGCGGGCGGAGGGTCGGGCAGAGCGGAGAAGGAAGGGTCTGTGGCGACTGCGCGGCGGAGGGTTGGGCGGAGTGGAGAAAGGAGGGTCAGCGGCGACTGCGCATCGGAGGGTCGGGTGGAGCGGAGAAAAAAGGGTCTGAAATGAAAAATAGAGAAAAAGACAGGGGCTGGTTTGCAAATTCGCGTGTTTCTCAAATTTTTGTGTTGCAACTTAAAAATCTCTGAACATGAAAGTTGTTCAAAATGAAAAGTTACACAAGTTTTGTTTCAGGCCAAAGTTCATTTGAGTTCTAGTTTAGAAGTTATTTTAAAAACTCAAAAAGTATGATTCGGAGGGCACGTCATTTCCTGGGCAAAAATTTGTATTCTCTCCTAGGCTTCAACTAGACTTTTGTTTATCATGTCAATAACGATGTGCCTATTCAATTTTGTAACCATGTTTGCATCCATGTGAAAGTTATTTAATTTGTCTGATTAAAGTACATGTACTTATGCACATATACACAACTATTTTCAATTCAAAGCAAAACCAATTTATAATTCATTCCTTTTAAACTTTTCTTAGTTATTTATGCATCGTGTTAAGCTAATGAGGCTTATTTCATAATTTAAACACCTGAGGTGTTACAATGAGCTCGTCCTAGGCTTCAACTAGACTTTTGTTTATCCTGTCATCGATGGTGTGTCTATTAAATTTCGCCGCCAAGTGCGTTGAGGTGAGAGTTATTTAATTTGTTTGATTAAAGTACATGTATTTATGCACATATACACATCTATTTTTAATTCAAAGCAAAACCAATTTATAATTCGTTTCTTTTAAACTTTTCTTAGTTATTTATGCATCGTGTTAAGCTAATGAGGCTTATTTCGTAATTTAAACACCCGAGGTGTTACACAGTGTCTCCGCCATGCACCATGGTATGTTCACCCACAAAGTGAACTGTCCGCTAGCCATCCTGGACAATCTGCTATGTGCCCCACGAACTGTTCGGCCCAGTCCATCCATCATAGTTAGACCACCAGCGAGCTGCTCAACACCTCGACCATGCCAGCTTGGCACCTAACTCCGTCGCTTCTGAGCACCCTCCTATCGGTTGCCATGTGCACCACGACCGAACATCATCAATCGCTTCCGCTCGTCGCCAACAAGCCTGCAACACCAGTTTGAAGGTCTGGTCAGCCGAATGCTACCTCTCCTCTTTCGCCTGTTGCAAATGCATTGTTCGCGAGCCCGTCGACTTCCATGCCGTAGCACACGACCATGCCAACCAGCTCGAGCACTGCTTCCTATTTGCTTTCAACCGCGCAAGCCTTGATCTGCAAACAACTTGATTGCCTCCAATGCGATCTCCGTAGACTCGTGTTTTGTCATATACCGAGCGAGAAACATAACGGCACCTGTCTTGGTAGGATTGGACTCCTGCAGCTACCTTTCCTTGTTTCCTTATCGCATATGTATCTCCCGACTCCTGTAGGCTTACATTGACAGCTGCGCTTCTCTCATTGCAAAATAACCAGCCTGTTGCACACACACTACCAAACTGATGAGTTCCAATAAACAAGTCCAAATTGGACCCTCTGTGGCACGCACCCAACATGCAAGTGCCTGTAGCCTACACCTTGTCATCAGGCTCCGTGCACCACGTGCATGAGCAGGACTTCATCTCCATCTCACAAATAGGAGAACCTCGCACAATGCAGTGCTCTCGTTCACTAGCACAGTGTTGGCACTCCTTAGCCTTTATGCATTAATCCGCAAGCGCACGGATACTGATGTAGCTTTCACCAGGGAGTTTACATGGTATATCGAATCCAAGGAACGACAGACGCAACCAATCCTAGAACTATTCAACCGAACCCACCTAGAGAAAGGAGGTAAGAGGGTAGAGTCCTTTACTTCAGTTAGCCAACTCGTTACTTTGATAAACGAGGAACTTACTTTGATAATATTCCCCTAAGGTGGATACAAAGTGGAGAAGGACCACGAGAAAACCCCGGCTCCTTTCCTAGCTCGGCAAGCTCTCACCTCACACTCTCCCAATTGTACAACTGAACTGGAGCTACTAAGAATCTCACTTCTCTCTTGGATGATGTGTCTTACAAATGAGAAATGGAGCTCTATTTATAGCAGCTAGAGGTTGGTATCCGGTGAAGGGCGTCAAGACCACACGACCTTAGCAGTTATCGTAGCTTCCACACGAAGTTGAGCATCAAGTGGGGCCCTGCCGGCCTGGGGGTGGTGCCACTTGGCACCGCCTTTCGCGTGGACATCCCTGATCGCTTCTGAGGTCGGTAACTGTTGCTTTTTAGTTAAGCAACAATTTTTAGTTAGGGTCAGACTTTGTATCCCTGGGACTCATAAATATGAGGGCACTACCGTTGTAATTGTGAGACGACTTGGTGGCTGGCGTGGGTGGCGGCGAGGCCGCGGTGGTGCCTGGATGCGGGTGCAGCTACTGTTTATGGGGGAGGAGCGCCTGTAGTCATGCCCAGAGGACAGAGGATGTAGGCACATCGTCGAACCTCATTAAAAAACATCATGCCTCGGTGTCATTCTCCTTTTGTGTGATCTTGTGATTTGGTTTTGGGTTCTTGGGTTATCACTCCCGCGCTATTATTCTAACAAGACAATTAGCTGTACCGGCGACGAGCCGTCTGCTAATCTTCACCAGCGGAAGCGACGATTGAATGAACTGAGATGGCAGGGGCTGATCCCGATCTTTCGATGAGAGGAGGGATAACTTCGATTTGGGGTGGAATCAACGTTGGCTGTCCGACTACGACAATCACAGGATGCTGCACCTTAGCAACAGGTACACCGATTCCGACGTTGGTTGTTCTTGCCGAGCCAAGAACACCCTTGAACCTGCTAGCAATCGAGAACAAGCAAGAACAAGATGAACAAGCAAATAAACTCACGAATCTGAACCAAATGAAACCAGAATCACGAGTTGGGGTCTTGAATCAAGCAAATGAGGTGGTCTAGTCGACACCCGCGTTCACTAGGAAGTAGCAGTAGCTAAACTTGCATCTAAAAAAAACCCAAGTTCATCCTGGCGGCTGCTACATGTATTTATACATGGGCAACAGCAAGGAGGCGTGGGAGGGTGTAAACCCTAAGCTGGAATGGGCCCCTATTGGGCTGCACGAGATACAAGGGTTTCAGCTCAAGACTAAAAGGCCGAACGTCTCTTTGTCAATTCTGCTCGCTATGGTGAAATTTTGTCATGAGGTTGAATCCATCTGAAAGTAGACTTCAAGATCTTTCCAACGAGTACTCATATGCCTCAAACAACATCCCGAGATAAGAATTATTGCCACGTCAATTTGATGTTGCCTGGCTGTACGAACTTGAAGTCTGAACTTGATGTCCGATCTTGTGCTTTCTTATTGTGAGATCTTGATGCCCAAACTGATTGGTTGATCCATTAGACTCCTCTCCATCATTCCTAATAATAATAAAATCATCACAATAATTTAGTAGCATCCAATTCTGAGATGAGGGTTTATGGACGGCGAGGAACGAGTTTACCTGATAATTTAGTTCTCGTGCACGGGCTCTTGTCATTGGTCCTTGCTGTGTAGTAGGTGTGGTTGTATCATTGGAAGGGATGTCCTCATCATCCTCCCCTTCTTGCATTTGAGTCGTCCTCGACTCAAGTTCGTCTTCCTCGCCCAAATATGGTTTCAAATCTGCAATGTTAAATGTGGGGCTGACCCCGAAATCTGCAGGCAACTCAAGTTTGTATGCATTATCATTGATCTTAGCTACAACTTTAAAAGGACCATCAGCTCTCGGAAGCAACTTTGACTTTCTCAAATCAGGAAACCGATCCTTTCTCAAGTGCAGCCAAACCAAATCACCTGGTTCAAAAGTAACATGCTTCTTTCCCAAGCTACCAGCAAGTTTATATTTAGCATTCATGTTTTCTATGTTCTCTTTTGTGGTCTCATGCATTTTTAACATCAACTCAGCATGTTGTTTAACATCAAAATTCAATCTCTCAGAAGTTGGTAAAGGCAGCAAGTCAATAGGGGCACGAGGCACAAAACCATAAACAATCTCAAAAAGGCTCCTTTTAGTAGTGGAGTGTTGTGAACGATTGTAAGCAAACTCAACATGAGGCAAACAGTCTTCCCACATTTTTATGTTCTTTTTCAAAACTGCCCTAAGCATGGTAGATAAATTTCTATTCACACCTCAGTTTGTCCATCAGTTTGGGGATGACAAGTAGTGGAAAATAGCAACTTAGTACCCAATTTAGCCCACAAGGTTCTCCAAAAATGACTAAGAAATTTTGCGTCACGATCTGAAACAATTGTGTTTGGCACACCATGTAAACAAACAATCTCACGAAAGAACAAATCAGCAACATGAGTAGCGTCACCGGTCTTATGACATGGTATAAAATGTGCCATCTTAGAAAATCTATCCACAACCACAAAGACACTATCCCTCCCCTTCTTTGTTCTAGGCAGTCCTAAAACAAAGTCCATAGAAATATCCTCCCATGCATTAGGGACAGGTAGAGACATGTACAAACCGTGAGGATTAAGGTGTGACTTAGCTTTTTGGCATGTTGTGCAGCGAGCAATGACTCTCTCCACATCCCTCCGCATCTTGGGCCAAAAGAAATTATCAGCAAGGATGTTTTCCGTCTTCTTCGCACCAAAGTGTCCCATCAGCCCTCCTCCATGCGCTTCCTGCAACAATAACATACGCACAGAGCTAGCTGGAATGCATAGCTTGTTAGCTCAAAATACAAACCCGTCACTGAGGACGAATTTGTTCCATGTTTTTTCTCCTTGCAATTCAGCAACACATCTTTAAAATCACCATCATGGGCATATTGCTCTTTTATTGTTCCCAAGCAAAAAATTTTGAAATCAAGTTGTGAAAGCATGGTATAATACCTAGACAAAGCATCAGCAATTACATTTTCCTTCCCTTTCTTGTGTTTGATGACATAAGAAAAAGACTCAATAAATTCAACCCAGCGAGCATGCCTACGGTTCAGTTTTTCTTGACTTCGAATATGCTTCAATGATTCATGATCAGAATATATAACGAATTCTTTGGGCCATAAATAATGTTGCCATGTTTCTAAAGTCCGAACTAGAGCAAGCAATTCTTTATCATAAGTAGAATAGTTCAAACTAGGCCCACTCAACTTCTCGCTGAAATATGCTACAGGTTTTCCCTCTTGTAACAAAACACCTCCCAAACCAATTCCACCAGCATCATATTCAGGTTCAAAAGTTTTAGTGAAATCAGGGAGTTGGAGCAAAGGGGCATGGGTTAACTTATCTTTCAATGTGTCAAAAGCACTCTTGTGTGTTGCAGCCCAAGTGAATGTAACGCCCTTCTTGGTGAGTTCGTGCAATGGGGCTGCAATGGTGCTGAAATCCCTCCCAAAAACTTCTCACTTGTGTGACCGCTGTGGGAACCGTCCAGCTATGTATTGCTTCAACCTTGGCTTGATCAACTTCAATTCCCTGTGGGGTCACAACATAGCCAAGAAAAGAGACTCGATCCGTGCAAAAGGTGCACTTCTCAAGCTTACCAAACAAACGTGCATCACGTAGAGCATTAAAAACATCACGCAAATGATCAAGATGTTCCTCAAGTGATCTGCTGTATATCAAGGTGTCATCAAAATATACCACAACAAATCTGCCAATGAAAGCGCGTAAAACTTCATTCATTAATCTCATGAAAGTGCTGGGTGCATTAGTGAGACCAAAAGGCATAACTAACCACTCGTATAGACCGAATTTAGTTTTAAACGCTATTTTCCATTCATCCCCTAGCTTCAAGCGAATCTGGTGGTAACCACTATGCAAATCAATTTTTGAGAACACAGTTGAGCCACTTAATTCATCAAGCATATCATCTAGCCTAGGAATAGGATGACGATATCTGATTGTAATGTTATTAATCGCTCGGCAATCTACACACATGCGCCAAGATCCATCTTTCTTAGGAACCAAAAGAACAGGAACAACGCATGGGCTAAGAGACTCACGCACATAACCTTTATCGAGCAATTCTTGCACTTGGCGCTGAATCTCTTTAGTTTCCTCGGGGTTGGTCCTGTATGGCGCATGGTTGGGCAATGAGGCTCTGGGAATAAGGTCAATCTGGTGCTCAATCCCACGGGTTGGTGGCAGCCCCGGTGGCACCTCCTTCGGAAAAATGTCCGCATACTCCTGCAAAAGGTTAGTAACTGCAGGAGGCAAAGAAGAAGGTATCTCCTCAAGTGAAAACAAAGTTTGTTTGCAAATCAAAGCATAGGAAACAGCAATATTAGCATCAATCTCATCCAAATCAGATTTGGTTGCAATGAAACATGACCCTTTCAGCTTGGTCTCATTTTTATTATTGTGGGCAGATTTGGTGTTCTTCTTTTTGTGCTTTTCAAGTTCATTTGCTACAATCTGATTTTCACTCTTAGCATGTTCCTGATTCTTTACTTTACTAGCTCTAGCAAGTTCATTTTTCCAAATAGCTTCAGGAGACATTGGATGCAAAACAAGTTTCTGTATTGATTTGTTTTACCATGATGCAAGGAATCAATGTCAAACTGCCATGGTCTTCCGAGCAACATAGAGCATGCTTGCATGGGCACAACATCGCAGTAAATAGAATCATGATAAGAACCAATAGCAAAACTAACTCTCACCAAACGTGTTACCTTCACCTTACCGCTACTATTTAGCCATTTAATGTAGTAAGGTTGTGGATGTGGCTGGGTGCACAATGCAAGCTTCTCCACCATTTCAGCACTTGCCAAGTTGTTGCAGCTCCCTCCATCAATGATGACTCGGCAAGAACGCTCCTTGATCACACACTTGGTTTGAAACAAAGTGTGGCGCTGATTTTGTTCAGCCTGCTCCATTTGTGCACTCAACACTCGCTGCACCACGAGGCTCTCATAGTGTTCAGCATGTTCCGTTCCATTGTGCTCCTCATTTTTGTTGTGCTTCTCATCTTTGCCTAGATTGTTAGCTGCAAGCAAAGCATATGTTTCTTCATCTAAATCACTAGCAGAGGAATACTCACCATCAGGATGCACAACTAGCACGCGTGCGCTTGGGCGGTCCTTGCGCACATGACCGAAACCTTTGCAGCGGAGGCATTGAATGTCTCTCGTTCGCCCCGAAGATGCAATTGAGGATGAACTCTTGGTTGGTGCAGCAGCTGCCCCCTTTGTTGGTTCGGGAGGGCATGGTGAGGAGTTCGTTGTCGAAGGTCATGGTTTGCTGCTTGATGAAGATGGGGCAGCAGCTCGGTACAGTTGGCCAGCGGGGTTGGATGGCGTCCAAGAGGTAGCACGACCTGCAGACATGTTAGTTCTCGTGCTAGCTCTCCGTCCCTGTACTTCCCTTTCAGCTTTACAAGCAAGATGAAACAAACGAGTGATCGAATTGTATTCTTTGTAAGCCAAAATATCCTGAATTTCCCGATTCAGCCCACCCATAAACCTAGCCATAGCTGCATCCTCATTTTCTACCAAACCACAACGGAGCATCCCTGTTTGCAACTCTTGATAGTACTCTTCTACAGATTTGTTTCCCTGTCTCAAAAGCTGAAGCTTATGCAAAAGATCACGTGCATGATAAGAGGGAACAAATCTAGCTCGCATAACTCTTTTCATAGCATCCCAAGTTTGTGGAGTGTTGTTTGGGTGGCTGCGCACATATTCGCTCCACCAAATAGAAGAAAAATCAGTAAACTCACTAGTAGCAGCCCTAACATGTTTGTTTTTAGGAAAATCATGACATGCAAATTTTTGATCAACAGCTAGCTCCCAAGTAAGATATGCATTGGGGTCATATTTTCCATCAAAAGAGGGCATGCTAAATTTAATCTTCCCTAAAGAATCATCATTGTCGCGTACCTCACATCGTGGTTGACGAGCACGTCCACCATGTCGACAGCGGCGCTGCTGCTGGTTATGTTGGTCATTTACCTCCCCATCAAGCTCTGTGTCAGCTGAATATTCTTACTCATCTTGCCTAACAATGCTACCCTTGGTGTTGTTGTTGCGCCATCCCATACCATCACGACCCTCCTAGTCCATCCTATCCAAACGCTCCAAAATACCTACAAGAGAGGTGTTACGAGCCCCAAGCGTGTTCTCCATTAGGGTCAGCTTGGTGTTGGTGTCGATCTGCGTGGCCTCCAATTGGCCAAGGCGTTCGTTGGTAACTCTAACATCCTCGTCAAGGTGTTCAGCATGCACCCTCACTTGGCGTTCAAAGTGTTGAATGATGCCCCTTGTTCGAGGTGAATGAGTGTGGCAGAACCACCTGAATTAATCCGGCTCAAGCGCGCTAACCATCACCACAAGGGCAATCAGGGCTAACTTGCACTTCAAACGGAGTAATCCACTGGTCTGTCGGGTAACCTCCCGATACAACCACGGTTTTTGCCGATCGAAACCACACATACATGTACTCACAAGAAGGTGAGCCCAGAGGATACAACATTCCACAAATTTTACATCACAGGTTCATCATAAATTATTATTACAACTGAGTTCGAATTCGTAAAACAAGGTACTTCAGAGTTCAAAATAATTGAGTTCTTCAGAGTTCAATGCAGCGGAAAAATAACGATAAACTACTCGACGATACAGGATGTCTTGATGAAGCCCGTACGAGACATCACTCAGCATTATCATCGTTGGCCGGGGGCGTATCCCATTCCACCGACCAACCAGGAGGAAGGGTACATGGCAAAGTCAAACTAGAGATCATATCCTCGAAAGTCTCACCTGAAAACAAGCCACAAGCAAGGCTGAGTATACTAATACTCAGCAAGGCTTACCCGACTAGTGGAATATACTTAGCCGACCTCTAGACATGCAAGGCTTTTGGCTTGAGGGTTTGTTTTGCCGAAAAGCATATACAAGTAGGTCCTTACTTTCAAATTTTAGCTCCAAGTTCTAGTTTTCTTTAACCATTCTAGGTAAGCAACTATCCAATATCATACATGGTGGAAGAATTAATTTGCATCCAACAAGATTAATCATCATCATTGTTCCTCTTCTTACTCTATGCGGTAAAAGGGTCAAGCAGTCTCAATAACCGCGAGAAACGAACAATTCGAATCGAATTTCTTAACCTTGCAAGGGAAACCTAAACACACGTCACGTGGTTACTCCTAGAGTCACACGTGCAACTTTTCCCTTCAATTCCCGCTTCACGGAACAGGCCCACCGCCCTCGACTAGACGTCCCCATGGACCGGGCCATGGCGGCACATGCACTCGCCATTAGCTAGATGTGAAAGAATTCAAGACGGTGGAGAGTATATTCCGGCCTCGGTTCAATCCGGTACTTAAGCTTACCGATTACCATATTCTTGGCATGTGGTTAGTACGTTCAAAGACTTAACCACCAGTACCACACACTGCGGCCTTAGCATTTTTCACTAAACAGACGGGACCTCAATCATCAACATAAAGATCGTACCATAGCCCCGTCCGTCGACCTTATGATTGTAGCATGTAGTAAACATTCAACTCCTATATTCTCGCGAGTGACAGGAAATCACTCGACTTTTACCGGAGTCCTATTAGCATAGCATTCTATCGAACCTTACATCTACTGTTCAGAGCATGGGTACCTAGGATCATGCAACTAAGTTTTCATCCAACTCCTATAAACTTAATGCACAAGTACAATAGAGTAATAAGTTGCATAAGTTTAGAAAATTAGGGTTCATGCTCCGGGGCTTGCCTTCTTGGGTAAAGTTAGCTTGGGGCTCGTCCGAACTTGGGCTCGGGTCTTCGAAAGCTTCAGTTAGATTCACTTGAGCTTCATGTTGCTCACTCTCGGACTCGGGCACTAGCTCGTACGTTCCGTCGGGAAGAGTAGTCGATTCTATATGAATGCACAAGTGTAAGTTGTAGTGATGGTATATAACGATTATTTTCCTTCACAATAAAGTTGCAGTCCACACAAACATAGATTTGGTTGTGAAGTTACTTAGTTAAGATTTCTTGGGCAATCGTTAATAGAGTATAACTTAAACTAATTAACTCCATTAAACAAGAAGGGGGTTGGGAGTTGTGTTCTTTTGGAAACTAATTTTTCTAAGCACAACATGGATTAAACACAACTTCTGGACTAGGTAACTTCTGGTGATAAAATTTTTATTTAGAGTACAATATGTAGAGACAACAGCACTGTAAAAATTTCAGACATTTTTATGCAGCAGAATAATTATGAAAAATGTATTACAGAGCCACTGCTAGAACCTAGTTATTTTTATACAGAATAAACCATTCATGTATTGATGCTAAAACTTTTACAGGGTGTTAATCTATCCATATATGTGTTACTGTAAATTTTTAGATTTTATTGTGCATGATACAGAGCATAATAAATAGGACAAGATACACCTATTTCTTTAAGGATTAATTTCTACAGAATGTTTTACAGGATTTCTGAGTATGAAACTTTTTATACAGTATGAGCTACTCTAAAGTGTCCTACAATAAAAAGTTGAACATTTTCCAAGCACAGAAACTAATTATTTGAATTAGTGCATTTTTCCTACCACAAAATTATATAAATAGGTTACAGAGAGGAAAAAGGTTCTAAACTTTTTCTGTGGTATTTAGGCATCAATGTAACAGCTCTGGAAAAGTTTCACAATATGAATCATAATATAACAGTAGTTACAAATTAGTTTTATCATTTCATGGCACAAACAAGGTTTAACAAAAAGTTTAGCTAGAGATGGGTTCTCGTCCTAATATTTTTACACTGGCCTAGACATCAAGCAACCAATCTACTGTCCAAAAATCAGGTTCAGAACTGGTCTACAACAGTGGGTACAATTAAAGTCTATTAAACCTTCCATTTAATTTAGAGCAAGATATAGCAAACTTCTGAAGAAATGCATGTAACAAAGGTTGTAGATTTTCTTCTAAAGATTCCAAAACAGTTGCAATTATGTTTTTCCGATTTTTCTATGATTTTATATGAATTTTACAAGTTCGCTGTTTCTAAAATCAAAGTTTAAACACAGCTTGGACGGAGGAGCTTTGAAGTGGGCTGTCCGCGGAGCAGTAGGGGAGCGGCGGCGGCGCGGGCGGCGCTGGCGGTGCTCCGGCAGTTGAGATGGTCGGGGAAGAGGCCGGTGAGCTTCAGTGGAGGGAGGGCAAGCTCGCTGGGTGATGGGTTTGGGCAGTGGGAGGCTGGAGGATGGGACTCCACGGGCAGGTGGTGCACGGCAGCGGCAATGGCAGCGGCGGCGGCGTTCAGATGGGTTGAGGCGCGCGCGAGTGGCCTTGTGTCGCCTTTTATAGGCTGCAGGAGGGAGGGAGAGGACCGGGCAACGCTGGGGAGGGGCGGCATGACAGAGGCGCGTTACTGGTCGCGGTGGGCGGCGAGCAGAGCCGGCGCGGCGTGCGGCAGGCACGGGCAGGGGATTGGGCGCCGGGGATTTGGTGTGGGGGAGGGGGAGATCACGCGGTGCACGGGTTGGGCGAGGAGCTGCAGCAGCTGGCTTGCCGGGCGGCGAGCGCGGCGACTGGTGGGACGCGGCGGGGACACGGGCACGGCGTGGACTGGCCATTGGGCGCGGCGGGCGGCGAGCAGAGGCGCGCGTCGCTGGCGTGTGCGTGGCGTGCGCGGACTGGGGAGGAGCGCGTGCGAGCGGGGCGCGGCCAGGCATTGCCTTGGCGCCTAGCGCCAGTCAGGCATCGCCGGCCAAGTGGCCAGCGGCGACTGCGCGGTGGGCGGAGGGTCGGGTGAAGCGGAGGGTCGGGCGAAGCGGAGGGTCGGAAGGTCTGCAGCGGAAGGTGGAGGGTCGGGCGACGTGGAGAAGGGTCTGAAGTGAAAATAGAAGAAAAGGCAGGGGTTGGTTTGCAAAGTCAAGTGTTACTCAAATTTTTTTGTTGCAACTCAAAAATCTCTGAATATGAAAGTTGTTCAAAATGAAAAGTTACATAAGTTTTGTTGCAGGCCAAAGTTCATTTGAGTTCTAGTTTAGAAGTTATTTTAAAAACTCAAAAAGTATGATTCGGAGGGCACGTCATTTCCTGGGCAAAAATTTGTATTCTCTCCTAGGCTTCAACTAGACTTTTGTTTATCATGTCAATAACGATGTGCCTATTCAATTTTGTAACCATGTTTGCATCCATGTGAAAGTTATTTAATTTGTCTGATTAAAGTACATGTACTTATGCACATATACACAACTATTTTCAATTCAAAGCAAAACCAATTTATAATTCATTCCTTTTAAACTTTTCTTAGTTATTTATGCATCGTGTTAAGCTAATGAGGCTTATTTCATAATTTAAACACCTGAGGTGTTACAATGAGCTCGTCCATCATCCTCATTTCCTGCCATGGTTAGCTTAGCAGCAATGTCCTACCATTAGTGGAACTAGGTGGCAGCAAACTCCATTCTCTCAATCTTGTGCCATCAAGTTCTTATATGTTCTTACCACGCTAGGAAGTTGGTGTTGGCAGCCGGCAAGAACAGCACAAAATGTTACACAAGCACAGCCCTGTGATGTAGTAGATAATTTGTGGGGCTATAGGTGGCTGCAAGAAAAATCAAGAAACAGCTAGAACCACGTTAGCCAAAGCAAGTTGAATAAGCATTCATTGATAGTTCTATGCTGGTCCTAGGGCTAAATCAAGCTAGAGACATGAGCCTGAACACAAGCGTTGTCACACACCAAAGCAGCAAAGGAATGTAAGGAAACAAGTACTGTTGTTCTTCTTACATTCATTACAGTTATTATTAATTAATGGAATTTTTTAATTAATGGTTGTGCTATGGTACTTACATTCATACTGTAACTTAGCATGTGCACTTGTGTGACTAGAAGTTACAAACATATGTTTGTCTGATATTTGGTTAATGGTTGTGTTATGGTACTTATAATTGTTGCCTTTCTTACTAGTGAGCAGGGTTTAGCAGCAAAGTGAGAATATGGATGACCAGCAAAGGGAGCTAGAAGACTTGAAGCTGAAGTTCCAGGAATCCAAAGCAGCAAGGTAGATTCAAAGGGGAGAGATTGAAGCAATGGGGGAGACTTTTTGGTTGAGTCCATAGAGTTGTCTTGGCTGTTTAGTGAACCTATTATTGAGTAACTTATCTTTTTTTCTTTTGGGGCTGTTTATGGAGTGACTTGACAAGTGATGTTGGGGTGTGATATGCATATGAATCTGGTGGTTTTTGGACAAGTGATATCGGGCTGTAATAAATATTCTATCAAGTGACCTGCTGTTTTGAATGAATATGTTGTTTTGAATTAATCTTAGTCCAAATCAAATAATAAGATCGAAAAAAATATGCTGAAACTAAAAATTTGAATATTTTATGACGAATCAAATTGTTATACGTGGCACAAGCACATGTGTAGTCATCCAAGCACATATAGTTTTGTGATGTTTCTTGGTATTGATTATGATGAAAAATAAGCGTCATAGATTAGTGATGATAGAATAATCGTCACAAGATTTATGACGAAAAAATAGGTTTTCATCACAAAATAATTTTTATTACAGGGTATAGGCGACGAACGGATTTTCGTCACGCGAGTGTCACAAATTATGTAATATAAAGAAAATAACACTTTCAGTGACATAAATGGAACGTCAGAAAAGCTCACATGTGCTATAGTGTCTCCCGGCCGTGCGAGGAGCACAACTAGAGGGGTTTCTTGATGGATCTCAAGAGCAGCCGCCCAAGCAAATCACGGAGAAAGACACTGCAGGCAAGGACGTCAAGAAACCAAACCCTAATTATGCAAGGTGTCTTGCCCTTGATCAACATGTTCTCAGCTACCTATTGTCATCCCTATCACGGGATGTGCTAAGCCAAGTGGCGACGTTCAAGATGGCGTCGCATGTCCGGAAGGCTCTAGAGGAGATGTACTCCTCACAAATGCGTGTGCAACCAGTGAACACATGCATAGCACTCGCCACGACACACAAAGGTAATCAATCCATTACCGAATATGTTGGGAAGATGAACACTCTAGTAGATGAGATGGCCGGCGCGGGAAGACCCATTGAAGATGAGGAGCTGAACTGGTACATCATGCAAGGATTGGACATGGAGTTCAATCTAATCGTGTCGGCCATCCTTGCGCGTACCAAAGGAACATCCTTCTCCAAGTTCTTCTCCCAGCTTCTCAGCTTCGAACAAAGGTTGAATCTCTTGAACGGAGGCTCTCATTCCTCTATGAATGCCGCTAGTCGCGGTGGTCGCGGTGGCGGTTGCAGGAACTCCCGTGGCAGATCATAGGGACGTGGTCGTGATGGCGGCGGCGGCAGGAACCGAGGGGGCTACACTAACAATAACCCTTGGTCCAACTACAACAACATCTCCAGCTAATCCACCTCACGCTCATGCCCGCGCTGTCATGTGTGCCTCAAACCGGGGCACACTGCTAACTAGTGTTGGCATCGCTACGACGAGAAGTACGTGCCAGAAGAGAAGCATGTCAACGCAGCCAATGCTAGCTACAACATCGACAACACGTGGTACCCGGGTTCTACCGACCACATCACTAGCGAGTTGAACAAGCTCTCCATGAGACAATGGCACAGATCAAATCCACACGGCTAGTGGATCAGGTATGAGCATTAGTCATGTTGGCCATAGTGTTTTGCACACCCCTGATCAAGATCTATATCTAAATAATGCCTTGCATGGTCCTAAAGCCTAGAAAAATCTAGTTTCTGTCCATCGCTTCACCACTAAAAAATAATGCTTACCTCTAATTCCATCCTCATGTCTTCTTTGTTAAGGATCATGCAATGAAGAAAACAATCCTTAAAGGGGCATGTAAGGGTGGCCTTTACCCTCTCCCATCATCCTCAACAAGTCATCCCGAGAGATAGGCTGGAGCGCCACAAAACCTTCGGTTGAGACTTGGAACAATCGTCTTGGCCACAAAACCTTCGGTTGAGACTTGGCACAATCGTCTTGGCCACCCTTCGAGTCCTATCATTCGTCAAGTCTTGAGCTTAATTTACCATGTTCTCCTAGTGAGTCTAGTATCGAGTTAGTGTGTGATGCTTGCTAACAAGCTAAGAGTCATCAGTTACCTTATTTAAGGTCCTTTAGTAAATCTACTACTCCCCTAGAACTTGTGTTGTAAGATGTATGGGGACCAACGCCTAATTCTGTGGGCCGGAAGAAATATTATGTTAGTTTTATTGATGTTTTCTCCAATTTCACTTGAATTTACCAGCTAAAATACAAGTCTGAATTCTTTCAAAAATTTTAGGACTTCCCACATCTTGTTGAGAGAGCTTTTAGTTGCAAAATTATAGCCACGCAAACTGATTGGGGAGTAGAGTATGGAAAACTCAATCAACTCTTCACCAAGATGGGTATTCTCACATCACGTGTCATGCCCTCACGCACACGAACAAAACAGATCTGCAGAACGCAAGCATCGCCATACCGTTGAAGTAGGCATCTCCATTCTTGCCCATGCATCTATGCCACTAAAGTTTTGGGATGTAGCCTTCCTTGTTGCGGTATATCTGATTAATCACACCCCTAGCAAGCTTCTAGACTTTGCTACTCCTTTAGAACGCCTTTATAATCAAGCTCTAGATTATTCCTCTCTTCGCATTTTTGGGTGTGCGTGTTGGCTGAATCTCTAGCCATACAACAATAAGAAGCTTCAGTTTAGATCCAAGCAATGTGCTTTCCTTGGATATAGCAACCTTCATAAAGGATTCAAATGCCTTGACATCACGATAGGACGTGTTTACCAAACTTCATCCAAATGCCGGAGCCCTTCTACATTCTTAAATTGTTCTTCTTACTGATCATCTCCAAAATTCATCGAATTTATATCATGGGGGGCAAACAACTAGTGGACCACTAACTAATACTCAAGATCTGGAGACTAACAGTGAAAATTTAGAGCAAAACAACTGCTATTTCATGCAGGAACAACAAAATCCTGAAGCTGGGGAATACGGCACGGAGCACGGAGCTGATCCAGGTTCGGCACCTGCAGGCGAATCGCCCTTGGATCATGTGCCTCAGGAGTTCATGGCGGATCCGCCTCAGAGCAGCTGCCCTCCGACACCGCAAATAGCAAGCAAGTCCCCGGGCGACACGCAGCAACCGGCGATGCACGCGGGGCAGTAGCCGCGCTCCCCTCCACGGTCGCACCAGTCCGACGTCGGCACGTGTCCGCCTATCGCTGGATCTCCACCAACACCAGCAATGGCCTCTGCTGTCCCGACGGGCTCAGGATCTTCTGCGGCATCGCCAGATTGGTCTTCGCCAATAGCTCCTACACCGGCACGACGGCCTACGACTCGCCTTCAACACAGGATTTGTAAGCCCAAAACCTATACTGATGGCACAGTAAAATATGGATGCCTTGCAGAGAAAGGTGATCCGAGTAATCTAGATGAAGCTCTCTCTAATAATAATTGGAAGAAGGCCATGGATGAAGAATATGATGAATTGATGAGGAACAAAACTTGGCACCTTGTACCAGTTGAGAAAGGCAAAAGCATCATTTATTGCAAATGGGTGTACAAGATAAAAAGGAAGGCTAATGGCAACATAGACAGATACAATGCTCTCTTAGTTGCAAAAGGTTTCAAACAAAGGTATAGCATAGATTATGAGGACACATTCAACCCCGTGGTCAAGGCACGCGGTTACCATTAGAACAATGTTATCAGTAGCTGTATCTAGAGGTTGGAGCCTTCGACAACTGGATGCGCAGAACGCGTTTCTTCATGGTGTTCTGGAGGAAGAAGTATACATGAAGCAACCACCTGGGTATGAAAAACACTACTCTCAGTATGTTTGTAAATTGAATAAAGCTTTATATGGGTTGAAGCAGGCCCCTAGAGCCTAGTATTATAGACTGAGTGCCAAGTTACAACAACTAGGATTCATCCCTTCAAAGGCAGATACCTCTCTTTTCCATTATAAAAGGAATGATGCTACTATGTTCATGCTTTTGTATGTCGATGACATTATTGTGGCCAGTTCATCTCCAAAAGCAGTTGAAGCTTTGCTCACGGATCTGCGAATAGATTTTGCTCTAAAGGATCTTGGTGAGCTAAACTACTTTCTCCAGATAGAGGTAAAGAAAGCTAAAGATGGCATTCTCATGACACAGGAAAAGTATGCTTCGGATATTGTTAAGAGAGTAGGTATGGAACATTGTAAATCTCTTAATACTAAAATGTCAGTATCGGAGAAACTGTCCATTGAGATAGGAACAAAATTGGGAGCAGAAGACTCTACGAAATTCAGGAGCATAGTAGGATATCTCCAATTCTTAAGATTGACACGTCCTGATTTATCATTTCCACTAAACATGGTGTGTCAATTTCTTCATGCACCGACTACTGAACATTGGACAACAGTTAAGAGAACAATCAGGTATGTCAAAGGAACTCTAAACTATGGTCTGAAAATACATAGATCCTCTTCTATCTTGATCAGTGCATTCACAGACGCAGATTGGGCTGGTTCAGTTGATGATCAACGGTCAACAAGCGAGTTCTGTGTGTTTTTGGGATCAAATCTAGTTTCCTGGAGTGCAAGGAAACAAGCTATTATCTCAAGGTCAAGTACAGAGGCAGAATATAAAGCCATGGCCAATGCTATAGATGAAGTAATTTGGATACAAATATTACTAAAGGAACTGGGCTTATATAGTCCTTCAGCAGCAAAATTGTGGTGTGATAATTTGGGTGCTACATATCTATCAGCTAATCCAGTGTTTCATGCAAGAACAAAGCACACAGAGGTGGGCTATCATTTTGTTCGAGAGAGAGTAGCACATAAACTTTTGGAGATTCAATTTGTGTCCACTCATGATCAAATAGCAGATGGTCTGACTAAAGCACTTTCAGTATCGCTAACTATCCTTTGCAGATAATCTTCGGAGGGGATATTTTGGATCGGGTTCTGGTCAATCATATCTAAAGAGGAAGAGAAGACCATCTTGAAGGAAAGCTGCCAGCAATTGGAGATCACTGTCATGGAGATTTTCAATAATTATGGGTGGAAGTTTAGAAACAGGATTGAGGGATAGTCTGTTTCCTGTTTCCAGTTTTTTCTGCTCTTTTGTATCGCGTGTGACGTGCTGCAGTCTAGATGCTGCTCTTTGTTCAAACTCATGGCTGCAAGCTATCATGGTGTGGTTGCGGAGGCCGGTTTCCCCTTATCTAAAAAATGTGAAGTCTTTTAATGGCACTAATTTATCTTTGCACGCAATGTTATCGCATCTGTGTCTCCCATACATGCATGCACACGCCCACAGGTAAAAAAAATCACAACTTAGAGACAGCGCTAAATTGCCCATAGTTCGCCAACTGCCTTCTCAATATCTTTCCAGCTGGAGATTTTGGTATGGAGTCGACAAATAGAACCTTGCGGATCTTCTTATACGGGGCTACCCGCTTCGCAACAAATTCCATGATTTGAGCCTCGGTGACCTTGCTTCCTGGTTGCCTCACGACAAGCGCTATCGGTATCTGCCCTGCCTCCTCATGCGGATACCTGCAAATGCAGTGAAACTATCATTCCTGCCAAGAGCAGATGACAACTGCAGTCAGCAATACACTTGTGTGCCTGCTAGCCGGCAATCTTTGTTCTAGTATTTCAAGTTGCATTCGAAATCTAGAACACATGGCGCAGAAAAGATCAAAAAGATTAAGATAAGATTGATTTAGAGTATCTGCAACTGCAATTGTATGGTTCGTAGATCAGAGAAGCAGTTGGCAACAATCAGACTCCGAATCAGGTGTTCTAGTGGACTCACGGCATGACTGCTGCATCGACAACTTCTGGCAACGTTTGCAGGACGAGCTCCAGCTCCGCAGGTGGAACCTGCAGTGTTTAACACACCGGGGCAAATGGTCAGCCTCTGAAGACTCTAGCTTGGCATTTGTTCTGAAATCTGAAACTAAGGGTAACCAAACCCCAAACCTGATAGCCCTTGTACTTGATGAGCTCCTTCAGCCTATCCACCACGAACAGGAACTCGTCCTGATCGATGTTGCAAAGATCCCCTGTCTTAAGCCAGCCTTCAGAGTCGAAAGTGCTGGCGTTTGCCTCATCGTCTCCAACATATCCTGCAAAGGTTGAGTTCATAAACATTGGTAAAATCTTGACTAAAGTTAATATGAAGAGCGGCAGGTATATTCGAGTCTGGTTACCAGTCATGACGGCAGGCCCTCTCACCAATAGTTCCCCTTTCTGCCCCACCAACAGGGGCTTGCCAGTTACGTGCTCCACGATCTTCACCTCCACATTTTCCGAGACACGGCCGGCTGAGCCGATGCGACTGCACTCTTCCCGGCCGATCATCAGTGATATGCCACCAGCCTCATTTGAACCGTACCTCTGAAATTCATGATTCAGTTCGAGATGAAAACTGCATGATAGCATTTCTGATACAAGGACTTGCTAATTCCTTTGAGATTGGAAGAAATGCAGAATGCAAGATCCGTTGGAGTTTGGAATTCTGCTTAATGTATACTGGTTAAAGTATGCGTCTCGAGAAAATGCAACTGTTTTGACCAACGCAAGTGAGTTGACTCCAGGACTAATGACTCGGAGAGGCCAGAATTGACTCAAAAGAAGAAGAAAAACTAGATTGACAAGGGGAATTCGCAAGGTTTCAGAGTTGAAACTGTTCCCCGTCTTGAACTTTGTAGCCTTTGGACTAAATAGACTTGGGAGCCTTAGGGGAGCCCAAGTTCTACAGGCACTCCAAGAGGCACATGCGTTGTATGATGTTGCGATGAGGAGGAGCAGTATGATCTAACAAAACCTAAGCTTATTTTATTCCACATCTGGCCCCAATGCATTGTTCTCCCACGAGGCCACGAGGTTTAAACCCAGATCCATCCTTGCGTGATTTGCGATTGGTTCTCTGGCTGGACTTGACACTAGCGGCCCGGCTGCTTTGCAGAATCTGTTCTTCATGTGCGCTATGCTCGTCAACCCAAATCTTCTCCTCGACTTAAGTGCATCGCTCGGCGGCGCTCGTCGACACGCCCGTGACCAAGCCAGCCGCTACCGGAGCCGGCCGGCGCAACGGCGGATACACCAATCAAACCACCTCGACGTCGACGTGGCAGCACCCTGTTCCTTTGACGTGGCACCTCGGCATAGTGAACGGTCCCCGTTCAATTTTCTTAGTTGGCGCGCGTGCGCTACTATTAAATAGCAACGAACGGACAGCTGCACCCAAAACTTTGCGTTACCTGGTACGGAGTAGCAACGACGGACAATTGCGCTTAATGCTTTGGCTCACATGGTCATGTCCCCTGCTGTAAACAGATATTGTCTACTCTAGACGCCTCTCCTTCCGTTCCGTGCATCTTCCTATGTATCACTTGATAACTCTAGAAACTTCTATATAAATAATTCCAAAGTTTTTATATTAATAGTATAATGTTTTCTATATATCACTTGAAAGTTAGAGCTGTACACAATTTTTACAAAGTATTAAATCTACAAGTACAAAGTATTAGATCGGATAGTACAAAGTTTTAAATGTGTAAGTTCAAAGTTTAAGATTGCGAAATCTGAAATTACAAAGTTTTGGATCTAAGACTACCAATTTTATAATTTGCTAGTAGAAAGTTTCCAAATTTGGAGTGCAAAGTTTGGAATTACAAAAGTTTTAAATCTAGGAGTACTAAAATGCTGGAAGCATGATATCACCGCACCATGCTTGTAGGTTGTGGCTAGTAGAGAAAAATATTGGAGATCTACAAAGTTTTAAATATGATGTGTTAAAGTTTTTTTATATTCCAAGTACCATATTTTTTGTTTTGTGGTTTGTAAACTAGAGGTATTGAAAGTTTCTAGTGAATAATTTCAAAGTTTATATATTCCTAATACAAAGGCTTTTATTTATCACTTGAAAGTTAGAGACGTATAAACTTTTAAGCGTGTGATTTCAACTTTTTTAAATTCTAGATGCAACGTTTTTTATTTTTCCATTTAAATTTCGAGTATGAAGTTTTGAACATGTAAATTGAAAGTTAGGAATATATAAAATTTTGGATATATGAGTCAAACTCATTTTCTACCATATCAGTTTGGGAGCTCTCCATTGATGCTTCTATCAAAAGAAAATGAGAAGCACGTTTTTTACTATTGAGTTAATTAAAATGGAGAGTAATATTGAAGGGGTGTTCAGATTAAGGGTAAAAAAATTTTGCGTGTCACCTCAAAGAGAATTTTACCATTTAGAAATTTATAGAAGTAATAAAAGAATTCGCCTATAAACCGTAAGATGAATCTAATAAGGATAATTAATCCTAATAAGCGGATGGTTATTATAGCATCACTGTTGCAAATTATGGATTAATTAGGTTCATTAGATTCGTCTCGCGACTTACAACCCATCTCTGCAAAAGGTTTTGTAAACAAATTTTATTTAATAGTTCTAAATGGTAACATTCTCTTTGATATGATTGGTGAAAAAATTTTGGGATGAACTAAACACCTCCTGAATGCATTAAGCATGAAGCAAACCGCTGGCTTAACCAGTTCTAGATGCAAACCGGCTGACCGCCTACTAGCGGGCCCCGGTCTCCGTTGCAACATGATGTTTGCTGCTACGTTACGTCACTTCTCGTTAAAAATAATTCAACGGCGGCATAATAACATGGCTCGATCCTGGTCTGGATCACTGGGCCCCATTCCAAGAGTCAACGGTTCAACGGAGTACTACCAAGAAAATTATCTTGAATGGTACAACTTATGAAGGGAGGCTATTTTTGACAAACGTTCAAAAATATGTGACCTTCTACATATCTATTTTGATTTACTTTTACTCTTATTGTCTCCTTTTTAAATTATAGGTGGTTTTGACAAAACACTATATATATTTGATAGAACGACATACAGTTTGAAACGGAAGCAATAACTAGTAACTCCGATCCTATATTCTGAGATACGTTAGAGGGGGAAAGTTTTGCATCCTTGATGCACGCATCCATCATTGACAGAGACAAGACAGATGCGAGAGGAAGAATGAGGGCATACGAGCGAACCAACCCTTGCCTAATTTCTGGTCCCCTGCTCGAAAGGACACGTGAAAACAACTGGCATGCAAAACACAATGAGGCACGAGTAGGTAGCCCATGCCAACCGCGAGATCTACATACTTCGCTAATCTTGACCAGAGGTGCGTGGGTTCATTTTCATAAGTTTTAATGACAAGCCGAATTAATGTTTTAACGGGCACTAAGAGTATCGGTGGATTCATACTTCTACCACCCGAGTACAGAAAAAAATTGGTTTTTCCATCGTCTATTAATAATGTTCCATCTGTTGTTAAATATATGACTTTTAGAAGAAACTAGTTAATTTATTTTAATCTAATTTGTTGTAAATGTCATATATTTTTTCAAACCGAGGGATTATAACATAGTAGATATTGTTTTAGGCATGCCAACTAATAATGCAGCGTTTGTCATAGTCAAACAAGTCGATTTCAATAACTCTATTATTTGGCAAGCTGAATAATCCGCTAGAGCTAGGCGTTGAAAGTATCGTATGCTATTTACATCCCTGCCTGCTACGTAAGGGAAGTAATCTTCTTTCCTAGGATCCTTTAGTTATATAGAAAAAAAATCCTTTGAACATTCACTACTAGTGACGTAGGCGAGCTTTAATTTGATCATTGGTTCAAAGTTGACCATGCAACCTTTATATTTAATGAATTGTTTTGCTGATTTTGAGTTTTCTCTGGTCCCTCCCTTCGAATTATGAGTTTGATTTGTTCTGGTAGTAAGACACTGACCCCCTGCAAGAATTGATTGAAGAGCACCGGCAACAAATCATCCCTCTATCAGTTAAGAGCATTTAAAAGGAGCCATGAGGTACATGCTGCAACAAAATAATTCTGTCCCAACAAAATATCCTTCTCACCCAAAACAGAACTAGCTACACATCTGTACACGCGATTCTCTTACACAACTACTTCTAGTGCCTCAGCAGCAAGGTGCAAGGTCTTTCGAGTTAACTTGCCGCAACTGGATGACACTTTCTATTTCTCTGTATGTAGACACCAGTTCTGAAATTATGAAATGAGAATGTGTTCGTTCTAAGGTGGTAAATCATTTTTGGTAGGTTTACTGGAGATCCAAGATTTGCAGAAGACGAGCAAATTTTCAATTTCTGGTTTGCAAATAGAATCTTGATGACTACCACAACGATGCTCACAATAATTTAAGGCAATTTTGTCAGAAAACGTAGTATATACGGGAAAGATAACTGATGGTAACACAGAAGACACTGAGAACGAAAAAGGGGAAGCAGTAAGGAAAGCGACATGGCGAAAACTTACCATGCAGAGATCCACGTTGGGGAACCGTCGCCGGAACCTCTCCGCTGCCGTTGTCGGCAGCGGCGCGCCGCCGCATACCACCCGCTCGAGGGCCTCCAGGACGTACGGCTCCTTCGCCACGGCCATCACCACCGGCGGCGACGCCGTCATCTCGGTGACGGCCCACCTCTCCGCCGCCTCCACCACCCCTTTCACGCCGCGCCGTGCCACCGCGTCAGTCACCAGCACCGTCGTCTGTCCCAGCGCCACGGCCTTCAGCGCGAAGTAGAACCCCAGGGAGTGGAACATGGGCGCGCCCAGGAGCATCCTGTCGCAACCATGCCTCGGCTTCGGGGCCAGAGCGTGGGACCCTGCCGCCATGGCGATGAAGTTCCGGTGCGACAGTGCCGCCGCCTTCACCTGCCCGGTCGTGCCTGACGAGTACTGGATCGCGGCCGTCTCCGATTGGCGAACCGCCACCGTTTCCGGCGCCAGCCCCTCCCCGCGGCCTTTGCTGCGCAGCAAGGAACGGAATTGATCGGAATCTAGGAGGACGGTGGGGAGGCCAGCCGGCAGCTTGGTGGCGGTCGACGGCATGGCGAAGGCGACGGACGCCCCGGACAGCGCGACGAGGCGGGCGACCTCGGCGGCGGTGAGCGCCGGGTTCGCCGGCGACACGACGGCGCCGAAGGAGAGCAGCGCGAAGTAGAGAACCGGGACGTCCAGCCGCGCCGGCGCGATCACGAACGCGACGTCGCCGCGTTGGAGCCCGAGCCGCGAGCCCAGGGCCCCCGCTAGCGCGCGCACCTGGGAGCGGAACGCCGGGAACGACACGGCCTCGCCAGTGGCGGCGTCGAGGAGGGCCGGGTGCGCGGGCTCGGGGATGGCAGGAGCGAGAACGCGAACGCCGGGAACGAGAGCGGGGCGTCCTTCGGCGGCAGTGGCACCGGAGGACGCAGGCTGCGGAACGTCCTGGTCGCCTCGCAGTAGCCGCTGCGGCCGTCTACGCCGCCGGGAGCAGCGATGGAGGCGTCGGCGCTTGCCGCGGGCGCCGAAGTGGCCATTTCCTCTCGGCACTCACTCGTGAGTGAGCGAAGGACTTGCACAATGCGGACCCGGTGGTTGGTGATTTTGTCGGGTGGCTTCTTCAGTTTTTGTAGAAACGGTGTGGCCGCTTGGTAAGAGCAGCCACAGCCTTGGGTAAAAGCCATGCTCCGTTTGGAAAGAGAAGGTCCGGGCATCGTTTTCAACAATGCAGCAGCCGATGCTCCGAAAAAAGATTCTATCATCGAGAAAACTACATGCATCGATGCCACAACAGTAAAAAGTTTATTCTATCCCCTCCGCCGTAGCTGTGTACATACTCCATTTCTCTGACACACATGGAGCAGATGCACTTCTTTATCATTTTTTTCTCCGCATAGCAGCCCCAGCCTCGATGCTCCTACGTTGCAGCCAATATGCAAACCAGTCATCGTTTATGACGTGCCGTTCCGAACATCGGTAGCGATGCCTGTACACCCGGTGCCCTTAGGCTATGGTCATCAGTGGCGCAGTTTCTGAGGCTCAGAATCTGGTCAGTGGCGCAGGCTGCGGTACAAGTGTACAAACCGGCAGCCAGAGACGCAGACTGCTACTTGGTAGGCGAGGTGTCCTTTGAGTATGGTGAACAAAATCATGCAAATGATTTAACAATTATGCCTTCGTGTTTTCTGAGATTAAAGACTCAGAAGCCGTATGACAAACGTTTATTATGTGAGGAGCAGTAACATTGAAGCTACAGGATTAGAGGCGGTTAACGTTGATGATGACAAAAGACGGAACGTGTTGAATGCGGCCTCCACTAATGGGTGCCTGGACGATATAGAAGATTGCAATCCTATTTTCTAGTTCTGTACGTAAGCTAGATAAACAAGCACGATTTTTTTTAAGGGATAAACAAGCACGAGTTAATGAAGATGTACAAGGTTATTTCACTAGTACGGGACGCGAAGTATTAAAATGACTCGCAAATTTTCTTATGGAAATTAAAACTTACCCAAAGTCTAATCACCCAATGTGGCTAGACCATAGAAAGTGTGACTATTGTATCCGTTCCAAAGTTTTACAATCTAATTCTAATCTATACTATCATGGAATTCTAGGGATTTGAAATTGTGAAAAGTAAACCGATAGTTAGAACCCTTATTTTTCCCGAAATATCGAAGAGTCGGCATTCTCCCATAGTCTTCATTGGAGCACCCGGGCAAGGGTATCGCTCCGCTTTGATTGGCGCAAGAGTCAAGTGCTCTTTAGTAGTAACCATTCTTCAACTCCAGAACGGCTAATTCCAAATTGAGCGCAAACTTCTTAGGGCTACTCGCAAGACACCTCGTTGAGAACTCACCAAGAGCAACATCACCAAACCATCTTGGTGATGCCGATCACCATGAGTAACAAGCAAAAAACTTCACTTGACTTCCACAAGACCAACATATTGGTGGATGCATACTTGCCACTTCCTAAGCAATAATGATGTCTAATCTTCAATTAAGGAACACGAAAATCAAATCAGTCTAGTGCTTCACTTTCTCTTGACCTCCATTACATGAGTCTTTCATGGTGGCAAGAGAGATTCCTTGTAGGAGATGGACATGTATATATACACCAATTCGAAAGGACTAGTCGTTACCCATTTATTGTGCTCACGTAGCATTGATTGAGGCATCACCGAATTAGCCAGTAGTCACCTTTGTGCAGAGGGACAATGGTCACTTACAGGCGACCGCCTGATTTGGTCAACCATTTTCTTTATGATAACCAAACCTTGTTGCTATTCCAGAGAGGTTAGCTGAAGTCCAAGTAATCACCGACTAATTTGGTCAGAATCAAGCTCACAAGAACCGGATCAATCGGTCATTCCAGTAGCATTTAGTGAAGTTACACAGTATTAACGACTGATTCAGTCTTGACACTGTAAGCAAGCACCGGATGAAACTGTCATTCTAGTAGCTTCTGGCTAGCTAACATATAGCATCACTGACTGATTCGGTGGTACTCTCAGAATCCTGACCGGATTAATCGGTCATACTATGCCCTCCTAAGATCAGCATCAGATTAGTCCGCCAATTCAAAGAGTAGACAACTCATCCAATTCAAACCCTTTGAGTTTCTACCTCTCTTCCAAGCTTCTCATGGCTTCATCTGAGCTACATAGTACTCGAAATTTACAAGTGGGCATCACAGCTATACTCTAGTTTTATCTAGGTCAAGCTACTATTCTTCCCCCCTTGATAATATGGCCAAAGAAAAAAAGCAAAGTCCTAAACTACTCCAAGTATCTCTCAATACCCACGACACTTGGTACTAGCTTATCATTAATCTTCACCCATATCCTTTGCTCCATTAGTGAAAACCACAACAATGGGCCCATGAAAACCAATAATTGCACTGATTGAATATAGCCGCCGCAAAACACACATTAGTCACAATGCTCATGTTGTCATTAATCGCCAAAATCAAAATAAAGGGCCTAAATGCTCTTTCAAAGATTCATTAGGTTAAAGAGTCAATTTTAGATATTGGGTTTAAACAGGCCTAATCTTGAGATTTGAGTGGCCCGAAGCAAAACTAAAATAATGTGTTGTATAACAACATGATTAATTAATAATAGTAGTAGTAATAAAACACTTAAATCTGTCCAAAGCAACATTTATTTCAAAAAAATTATACATATTAATTACCTTAAAAAAATTCTTAGAAATTCCTAGATGCGAAGTCATTAATGATGGCATCAATGTTGATATGATCCAACGATTTCTTCTCATTCCATAAAGTGGCCAAACCATTTAACTTTTCTTGGGACATTACGGAACCGAGATGATTTTAGAACTATTTTGGACTAGACGAGCAGATGACTCGCTTGTTGCGATGGAGCTAGGGAGATTAGAGATTAGACGCGGTAAGGAGTCAAGGAAATCAAAGGGGTTGGTTTGGATGCCTGGTGTCTTCACGCACTCACACATGCTGCAAGCCTACAACGTGGGCATAACAGTAAAGAAAATGGCCCAATTAGGCCATTAAATGTGATTTTTGTGAAGTACATGTTCTTAGATACCATGGATGTAGTCCAAGACTTAGCAAAATCAATAAACAAAGAAAGAACTCAAAGAAGCTTTGAATTGGACGATTTACAGCTTGGAATAGGGTATCGGATGAACTAACACCCTTCAAAATTTAAGGGTCCGATCAATGCTGGGAAGGAGGAGAAGAAAGTTAGCACCGGATGCACCGACGTAGTACCAGATGATCCATTACTATAGCTGGAGCAATGCCACAAGCGCCAAACATTTATGAAGAGAGCATGTCAAGTGATAGAAGGTTTTAGAAGAAGTTACTTTAGCGTTAGATGAAACTGACACACCGCCGTATCAAGCGTAGGAGTAGGACTAAGCTTTGACCAATGACGCAAGCAGAAGTGGCTTCGGCAAAGGGCGCCAACGGCTATGTTGCTGAAAAGGGGGGGGGTACCAAATGAACTGATACCTATCTTGCCAGTGCACCGAATCATCCAATACCATTGAGGTTTTTTGCTAGCCGGTGGCCTATTTGTATCTATTGAGTTGTTGGTCTATTTGTATATCCTCTACTCGCCCATTTGGGGTTGCTAGACTTTAGAGAAAGCACACACACATTCAAGAAGACATGCAACCCACCGTAGTGCTAAAGTGATCATATCAAAGGCATTAGCACATGCTTAGAGAGTGTTCAATGCTATGTTAGGCTTAAGTAGTGAGAGAGCAAGGTCTTGTTGCAGTGTCCATTGGTTCTTGGAGTAAACAGACCTTGTAAGCTTGGTGCGCCAGCAAGTCATGGACCCTTCATCTTGGTGTGGAATGGTGAAGATGATTGTGTTTGGGGGATGAGGAGATCCCTTCCTTGGTGGAGAAGCTCCGTAGTAAAGACAGCTTCACAGTGACAAGTGAAAGGGAGTGGCGAGCCTTGCCTTTATGGAAAGCTTCTCATCCGGCTTGGAGAGAACCTTAGTGTTGAGCCAGGACATTGACCGGAAGAGACTTGGTGATCGAGAGCATATCCTTGGTGGAGATCCAACACGGGCTAGGGTTGGCTTTGCCTACTAATACCACAAGATAAAAATCCTCGTGCCAGGTTGGCACCTCTCTAACCCACTCATTTACATTTCCACATATTATATTTGCAACTTTTGTGTCTATTCCTTCTTAAAGTAGTTCTTTGATAGGATTGGCTTTGGTTTGCAAAACTCTTGTTGGGTGGGTGGAATCCCTAGTTTAACCGTATCCGAACATTTAGATAGGATGGCTTAGTTTAATCTTTTCAAAGTAGTTCAAAGTAGTGGAAGTCTTAGGTTAAGGTTTTAGGTTTGCTTAATTCATCCCCTCCTCCTCTTAAACATACTAGCACTAATTGCTTTCAAGTGGTATCAAAGTCGGGGCTCGCATCTTTCACAAAAAAATGCTAATTCTGTTGGCAAATTGTTAAGCTGACTCATTGGAACTATTAAGCTTTTCCGCCTAGTGAGTTAACTCATGTGGGATGGGATGGATCCTTTAGAAATGGCTCCATCGTTCGACGACACAAGTTTCAATTGTTGAAAAGTGCTTATGGAAGCATATCTTCAAGCAAAGGGCCTAAATGTTTAGAGAGTCACTAGAGATGGCATGAGACATGATAATCCTCAAGAGAAGCAATATGATGTTATTGCCAAAAGCATAATCTTGTTCATGCTTAGTGATTTAATCATGTGTTTGCTTGCAAGAATGCTAAAGAGCTAGGAATACTATCAATGAGAACCATGGAGGCACAAAGGATGTGTCAAATGAAAAATATCATGTTCTCATTGATAATCATAATAGAGTGAAGCAACTTGATCATGAAGATGCCGAAGCAATGTACTCACAATTGAATGTTCTTGACAATAAAAAAATTCCCTAGGTGTTTAGCAAATTGAAGATACATAACTCATTTGCAAGATCCTTCACTCTCTTCGAAGGCCGGACTATGATTTGATGACCTGCAATCAATATGAGGAAGAGATTAAGACAATGACTCTAAATCATGTCATCAACAGGGTGATATCCCATGAGCTTTGCAATGATATCAAGGCAATATCACCATCTTCACCAACTCATTGTGTATTTGCATGCAAGCAAGCAAGCCAAGAAGAGAATGAGGATGAAAAGTCCTCAAATGATGAAAGAGAATGGACCCCAAGCTTTTCATGAAAGTCAGAAAAATGGTAAAATGCTTGAAGAAACCACATGATGGGGTACATGGTCACTATCAAGGATGGGCGTCATCGCCAACAAATGAAGGTTGAGAGGATCAAATACAAGAAGAAGAAGGAAGTAAGGGAGAGGAGTCCCAACCTTTTCTTTGAAGAATGGCCAAGCAGTGGTGAAGAATCAAGTACAAGCTTAAGTGATGAATCAAGCAAGAGATTAACCACCCGCACAAATAGGGAGCTTCATCATCAAACATGTGCCAAATGAACAAAGGTATGAAAAGCGTTGTAAGTGATGATGACTCTGACTCTCCTTCTATGTATGAACTACCTGACTTGATCCATAAGAAACAAAGAGTCATTAAGAAACCATCAAAGGAACTAAAACAACTTAATACTCTCAATGATCTTCATGCTACTCCTATTACAAATTCTAATGATTCGTTATGCAAAATTATCTTGCTTAACAGGAAGCATGATGAGAGCTCGAATCTAAAATTGAGACCATTAATAATAAAACTAATGACTCTTTGTTGAAAATGGAGAAATCTATTCGTTGTGCTATTCCAATCTCCAAGGTACTTGGACTCTCCACGGGGCAAGACCTCTCCACCCTAAAAATCCAAAGGGACACAGCTGATTAAGACATCCAATCCATTTGAATCTATCAAACACAGTTATCTTTTTAACCTTTTCTTTGCTCTAACCTTTTCCAACCTCATTTGCTGTTATTCCTTCATCTCAATGGCGATTGATGATGTTCTAGGTGGCCTATCGAGCCTAAAACAGCCCAAGGTGCACTTGCCCCGACATCGTCCTTCCTCGACGAGCATTCGTTGGTTTCTTGTCGGGTTCTCAACAAAAGGTGGATGTTCTGGTTTTGGCGCAATGTCGCTTCAGGGTGCGTTGCAGCGGGTGCACGTGACGTGATCAGTGTTTGTTGTGGCGCATTTTTGGTCAACATACTTTTTGAGAAGTCCGTTGGGAATAAAAAGAAGAATTCTATCAGACCCGGGGCAGCGGGACTGCACACTTGGCGTACATATTTCTGCAATAGGGAATGGTGCATGGGCCATACCTTATCCTCATTATAACTAGTCGTATAGAACTAGGACTAGTCGGATGGAAGGAAACTACCCGAATAGTATTCGGGTTGGACTCCTCAGGCCGTGTCCAGCTAGGATTTCCATGTAACCCTGTCCCCCAGAGTATATAAGGGCGGCAGGGACCCCTCCAAAACAATCTCATAACCTCTAAGGCAATACAAACCACACATGATGTAGGGTATTACGCTCTCGGCGGCCTGAACCTGTCTAAACTTTGTTCCTTGCACCTTCGAGTTCCTGATCTCGGTGACACCCCACCTACAACATACCACCTCGGGGATATCTAAAAGGACCTTGATGTCGCCTAGAGGGGGGCGGGTGAATAGACATTTCTGCAAATTACAAAACTTAATTGCAACTGTCAGCACACTAACCGGTTAGACCGGTCAGATAGACCGGTCAGACCGGTTGAACACTTAGCACAGGCAGACAGAATGCCAACCGGTCAGACCGGATGTGGTGATCCGTCAGACCGGCCTACAACAGAAAACATGCTAGATCAGAGTTACTTCCCTCCTCTAGCTCTAGCAGATACCAAACTTGGTGTAAAGCTTTTGCATATGATTTCAAGTACTTCTAACATGACAATACACACAGAAACAAGACACCCAAGTAGATCGATGCGGAATTAACAAGTAAATGCTTGTTGGTATTTCTTAATGATCATAGATAAATCCACAAGCGCACAGAAGATACCATTGTAGCACTTCACCCGGAGAGTACTCAGGGTATCGTAATTTCTCAAGAAATGAGTAAAGGTCTTCTAGCTAGTTTACCCAAGGAAAAGGAAGAGGTAGAATGGCTTATGGATAGTGTGGTTATCCAAAGGTAAAGGAGTTAATGAAAGGTATAATTACGATATTGGTCGTTCACTTCGGGCACCGGTCTGACTTTGGTCTGCCAAGGACCTCCGGCTATTAGCTCTACTCTGAGCACGAACATGGGGGACTTCACTAACCACGAAGTAGCTTCGTAGCGGACCAACAGGGCTCCCACCACCTGCGGTCTACCCCTGCAATACCGTGGGACTCGAAGCAAACAAAGGTAATCTAGGGCCTGAACACCACGTTTATGTCGTCGACTACTACTCTTGCGATGTGCAGGGTTATCCCGTCTTTATCATGGGCCCTCACTAGAGCATCCGCTACTAGAACGAACAATGAACCCACAAATGAACAAGATCTTACCAGAAGATGAACTTGGATACTTACTCAACTGGATCGTATCCGTAGAGGTACAAGGACGAAGAGTAGCCGACAAGCCCGGCTCTTCTTCTCACTTCTTCCTCACACACTTCCTACTCTAAGAATACAAGTGGAATGACTCCTCTACAACTTCTTCTCCAAATTGTGTTATGTTGAGAGGGTGAGGGAGGCTCCTTTTATAGCTTCTATGGTTAGTTCTTGCCATCTCCTTGGATGGAAAAATTGTCCACTGACCTTGGGAGGATTAGGGGAATCTTCACGCCAAAATGCACCTAGACATCTTCCCGGGAGGGTGCGGCCGCACCTGGCGGTCGGCTGACCCCCCTCTGCCGCCTCTGGCCACCGCCTTAGGCTGGGGCACTGGTGGGTGGGCCTAGCCTTCATCCTTTGGGTGCTTGCCACCTTTCTACGTCGGTTGGGCTATCATGTGGTCCTCCCTTGTAAGTGTGATGAAGGAAGTAGTCTTTTATGTATTTATTTGTGTATGTTTTATGTATTTGTCCTTGTCTTTCATGCATGGGTTCCTGCACATCACAACTCAACAAAACTTGTGGAATTTGTTAGAATAAAGTCCTATATCTAAGTTTGGTGGAGAAATCATTGAGAATGCTGCAGGAGTTGACGGTTGTTTTTAGGGCTTAAGCACTGTCAACAACACCCCCACACTTAGCCCTTTGCTCATCCTCAAGTAAAGGTTAAGGACTAAGGTGGACGCATCTCTTTGAAGAAACCTGCATACAAGTTATTTCGAACCTCTTCCAGTCCTTGTGAACTTTATGGAAGTGGTACCATGCATTTCTTGGATAATTGAAGAATTGAACAATGAAGACTTCAGGTTCTAGCTCTTCATGCTTGGCAACTTGGGTTTTTGTTTTTGAAATAAACAAATAGCCTTGCTCCTCAAATTTTTCTCTCAAGTCACTCTTTCGGTTTTCAAGTCTCACCAAGGCAAAGTTGTTGTCTGCTTTGCCCCTATCATCTAATTAGGTTTATGTGGAGCTTGGGTAGGAGAAAGGAGGCATGCTTGCTTTGCTTATTTTGCTAAGTCAAAAACAAGAAGTGTGTGGTATTTTTGGTGGATGATGCATGAACTCCTTGTATGAACCAACTCCTTTTCTCCTTTTTCTCTTTTTACAAGACATGGGCTATTATTATTTATTTTTGTCATGCCCTTGTGAGCATGTTGCATACCTTCTTTGGGTTATGCATCTTTTCACTCTTCTTTTTTGACATGCCTTGTGAGCATGTGGTATACCTTCTTTGGGTATGCATCTTTTTATTCTCTCTTTCTCTCTCTTTTTTTTGTATAGCCCAGATCTTGTTTACAACGGAGATTTTTTTGGAGAGAGTGGCCATAGAATAACACGGAGTCTCTTATTTTGTGGATGGATGGCATGTTTAGCACAACTTCAAGTGTGAAAGTTGGCGTAAAGAAGTGGAGTGTACGTGATTTTGATTAAGTGAGCATGAAAAGTTTCTAAACAAGGGTCAAAGAGTCTGACAAAGCTCAAAGTAAAGACAAACAGCGAGATGCAAAATGTTTTAAATGAAGCATTTTGATCTTTGGCTCTGGTGGGAATGTTGGATTTGAGCAGGCAAGCTATTGTACTTTTATTTTCGAAAAGAAATTCCAAGTGCTTTACAAAGAAGAGCATAGTTCCATCTATCTCATTATATCACATTAATCAATCATTTAGAAAGCATGAGATCCCTATGAAAGAATTTTGTTCACATGAACCGTAAGATGAGTAAGGAATAAAGAGTATGCAAATTTTATTCATGAGAGTTCAATTCAAGTAGAAATCATTTTATTTTTAAATTGCCTTAAATAGAGATGCAAAATATTTAAAATAGAGATGTATGTGAGTTTGGAAAGCAGAGTTGGCCTGTGGAAGAAAGGAGGGACCAAGTGGGCCACATCGGGGTGCGGCCGCACAGGGGGGTCGGCCGACCCCTATGTGGGCACTTTGGTCATGCCTTTTGACGTGCAGTGTTCTTCAGGTCTGTGTTGCAGTTTGGGAGCGTGCTTCCCCCTCACTTATCTCTGTACCTGTGATCTCATTCACAAAACACATGGAAACAAAATGGAACTCTGCCGGTTTGAAAACTAGAGAGTTGAATTTTTTTTTTCATATAGAGGGCACATTACAATATTTAAAATGAAAAAGATGATGAAGGGAAATAATCAAAGTGCCCGAAGGGAAATTCAGGAAGGCAAAGGGTATACCTTTAGGCATCATTCTTCCTGATGGTCTTTGCCAAGGTGTTTACCTTGGAGCATAGACCGCGGCGGAGCGTGTCATAGTCATCCCTAACGGACTTGAGCTCTAAAGTGAGCTCCGCCATCTGATCGCTTAGCTTCTTATGCTCTTTGCACATTTCTAAGATGTTGTGCAAAAGATGAGCGACCTTTGGTCCCTTGAGGACCTTGTCATCCTCATTGCTTTCATATAGTCCGCCTAGGCGCGTAATCGGAGGCAGAGGTACGTGCCTTTTCACTGTTTTGCTGGCCCTAGGGGAGGAGTTCACGAACTCATCTCTCTTTCTTTTAGGAGATGGTCCGGGATAAGCCCCTTACCGTACCCACCACCTAGAGTGCGTATGCCTACAACGTGAAAACGTGGCTAAAGTGTAGGACTAGCGGGCGTGTACGTGTCCGCAGTGTAGTTGTGACTAACTACATTGCCGCTCTTCGAAGTTACAGAAAAAACGTGTCGCTGCCGTTCCTCTAAGGGCCCTGGCGGCAGTGGGTCGGCGAAGAGTTGCTTGCTGACTCCCTTGGGACGTAGTTCGCCTGTGGTCGGCCTCTGCGCGGTGACGACACGTCCACCCCTGCTCCTCTTGGCTCCTGAAGACTTGATGGAGTGCTGCACAGAACGGGGACGCGAGGGGCTGCCCTGGGGGTGCGACCGCACTAGGGGGCCGGCCGACCCCCTGCTAGTGCCCCCCGGCCCCTCCTTCGTTGTGGGTGCCGACAGCAAGGATAAAGGCGTGGTGGCGACGTGCTCGGCCTCCTGCTCGATGTCGTCAGCCACCACAACCTGATTTGCCAGTGTTGGCTCTCCCTCAAGTGCAAATGTGGAGGTGGAGCCAACAAACGGGACAATGGAGTTGTTGGCCATGGTGGAGAGCAGAAATTTTCAGAGAGAAAGGAGAAGTGTGGGATCAAGGTTGAAGATGAGGAATAAGAGAGAGCAAGAGGGGATCTTTTTAAAGAGAAAAGAGTCTCAAACCCGAGCAGAACCTTCCATTCCTTAGAGAAGCACGTAAGGAAACCAAAAGTGGCCGTTGGGTGAGCTTCTACGCAAAAATTCCCAGCCGTTGGCTCCCAGGTGGGGTCGGCCAACCCTGGGGTGCGACCGCACCCCTCCTGGCTCATCTGGGACCCACCTTTTTCCTGTGGGCCCAAGTAGAGGTGTGGTTTTTTGAGATTTTGTGCTTGGGCTCTATTTGGTTGTGCAAGTGGTGATAACTGTTGAAATCTACTAAGTTTATAACATCAAGACCTTCATTTGAAATGACGGGTTCATGAAAAACTTTTAAGCGATGGTCATTACCTTGAAGATATTTCCGTCATCGTCTTGAAGTGTGATGGCTCCATGTGGTGACGTGTTGATTATGGTGTATGGCCCTTTCCCCTTGCTTCGTAGCTTCCCCTGTCCATAAAGCTTAACCCTGGAATTAAACGTTAATACCTTGTCTCCTATCGTGAAGATTTTGGGCTTGATCCTCTTGTCATGCCATCTTTTTGTTCTATCCTTGTAAATCTTGGCACTGTGGTACGCTTTTTCTCTCCATTCTTCAAGTTTTGCAATTTGAAGTTTCATGTTTCTCCCGGCCATCTTGACATCCATGTTCCATTGCCGGATGGCTCAGTGGGCCCTGTGCTCCAGTTCTACTAGCAAGTGGCATGTTTTATTGTAAATAAGCTGGTATGGTGACATGCCGTTTGGGGTTTTGTATGCTGTTCTGTATGCCCAGAGTGCGTCAGACAGTTTGCTTTTCCAGCCTTTCCCATCTCGTTGACGGTCTTCTGCAGAATGCTTTTGATTTGTTTATTTGAAGTTTTTGCTTGACCACTGGTTTGAGGATGGTAGGGTGTAGCAATGTTGTTCTTGGCGCCAAGTTCCTTGAGGAAGCTTTGCAAGGTCTTGTCGATGAAATGGGACCCTCCATCAGTTATGACCATTCTTGGTGTCCCAAAACGAGGAAAAATGACCTCATGGAACATTTTTCGGGCATGCTTGGCGTCTGCAGCTCTGCATGGAAGTGCTTCCACCCATTTGGAGACGTAGTCAACAATGACCAAGATGTACTCGCAATCATGAGACTTTTGGAATGGTCCTATATAGTCGATGCCCCATATGTCGAAGAGTTCGTCTTGGAGGTTGTACGTGAGGGGCATCGCATTGCGAGCAGTGATTCCTCCTTGCATCTGGCACTTCTGACACCTTGAAATGAACTCTCGGGCATCTTCATACATTGTTGGCCAGAAGAAACCACTTTGCCAGACCTTTGTTTGGGTCCGAAATGCGCCAAAGTGGCCTCCATATGTTGAGGTATGACATCTTTCTATGATCTGTAGCCCTTCTACTGCTGGCACGCATCTCCTTAACAAACCATCTGTGCATACTCTGTATAGGTATGGGTCATCCCAAAGGTGACGTCTGCTCTCGAAGATCAACTTCTTTTTGTTCTCCCCAGGTGGTACGTAACCTGAAACCATAAAGTTAACAATATTTGCATACCATGGGGTTCAGTCCGTCACCTTGAGTAGCATGTCGTCGCGTAAGAAGTCGTTGATCGGTGGATCATGCATGTTAGTGACCTGCATACTTGATAGATGATCTACAATAGTATTCTTGAATTCTTGGAGTAGGAGGATCCATCTGATTAAACGTGTATTAGCATCTTTCTTGGTGAACAAATATTATAAAGCTGCATGGTCAGTATACACAATAACTTTTCCTCCAATCAAGTAAGATCTAAATTTATCAATAGCAAAAACAACGGCTAGAAGCTCTTTTTCAGTGATTGCATAATTTAGTTGGGCTCAAGTCAAAGTTTTGCTAGCGTAAGCAATAGCATGATGCTTTTTATCTTTGGTTTGGCCAAGGACCGCCCCAACTGCAAAATCACTAGCATCACACATTATTTCAAATGGCAAACTCCAATCGGGTGGTTGAATGATTGGAGCCGAGATGAGTGCATTTTCATTAATTTTAGCTTGGCCAAGAATGAGATCTTTTATGGAGGGTTTGTTTGAATTAAAATTCGAATTGTAATTAGAGTTATAATTGTTACCTCCTCCTTTGTACGGTGGGCGTGCTCGGCCCCACCCTTGGCCTCCTTATGGACGGTACCCGCCGCTGTTGTTGTTGTTGTTGATGTAGGCCGCGTCCTCACGGGTCTCAGGGCAATCATTCCCTGAGTGTCCACCATTACCGCAGACCTTGCACATAGGGTGCGAGTCTACGACTTGAGCATAGTTGTTCATACGCTCTTTGTACTGCGCCCGTTCGTCTAGGTGCTTCAGTAGGAGGTCCATCTTTGCGGCGAGCATATCCGTCTCCCTGACGGTGTGCATTCCGCCTTTGGTTCGGGGTTGAGAACGCTCCTCGTTCCAACCCTGGTTGGAGACCATCTTTTCTATCAAGGCCGTAGCCTTGGTTATCATGAGGTCCAAAAAGGCTCCTCCAGCAGCAGCGTCGAGGTGGGCTCTGGATGTTGTCGTTAGCCCATTATAGAAGCTTTGGAGCACAAGCCACTCGTCCATCCCATGATGAGGACAGGCGAGTATGTACTCTTGGAGTCTCTCCCAAGCGTCTGGGATGGATTCCATCCCCGTCTGCTGGAAACTTGAAATCTTCCCGCGCAGGGCATTCGTTTTGCCCAGCGGGAAGAACTTAGCGAGGAAGGCCGTGGAACATTGTCCCACGTGCTGACGGCTTCTACGTTTTGGTAGAACCACTATTTCGCCTTTCCCAGAAGGGAGAAGGGAAACAGGCAGAGCTCCAGGAAACTCTAGAAACTCTAGAGGTGGGCGTTGGCGTCCTCGTTAGGCTTGCCACAAAAAGGGCTAGCCTATACCATGCTAATGAGGCTGGATTTCAGGTCGAAGTTCTCGTTCGCAACATCAATGTTGGGTCCAGTCTCCACATTGGCGGCGGAGGGGACAAAAATGTCACGGAGGGTCTTCTCAGCTATGGGTTCGGTTGTTGTTGATGGTGCTTGAGGAAGGACTGGCTCGCTGGACATCAGAACGATCTGAGGAGGCACAACGCGAAGTCGGACCCTTCTCACGAGCTTCTCAGGATTTTCAACAAAGTTTGTCGGCAAGGAGAAACCAGTCATACACTACCCTGTTTTCATCCAAGTAGGAGAAAACAAAAGCAACATTAGCCTGTATAAGCTACAACTATAGAGCTTAGACACGACATCATGATCATGTATTAGTAAATCTTTTAATCAATGCCACTCGCCGGCAACGGCGCCAGAAATGCTTGTTGGCATTTCTTAGCGACACCACTAGGAATGAGAGTGTTAGTCCCATCCCTAGCAGCGGCGCTAGGAAACGCCGTGAGGTATGTCTTAATGATTACAAAATGAATCCGCAAGCGCACGGATATACCGTTGTAGCATTTCACTCGGAGAGTATTCGGGTATCGTTATTTATATTTTCCCAATGGAGGGCATGATGTAAAAGAGTTTACTTGGTACATAATCGAGATGGCATGAATAAGGTATAGACTATAACAATACAGGGGTAAGTTATGATAAAGATATGAATAGAGGTAATATGACACACACAACCTGGCCAAACTCAGATAAAGAATAAACCAATAAACCTACGGGTTAGTGGGAGCATAGGTATACCACAGAGTCCTAATGTCATGCAACATACATATGGTTAGGACTACAGGTGCTGGAAAATTAGGGATACCAGGGAGCACGGTCATATTTGAAGGATCCAGCATACCCGAGCACCACACTCATCTATGAAGTCACTACCCCAGCGTCCCGGGGTCTCCCACCCTTCGGATGGACAAGTAAGACGCTAAGGCAAGCCCGAGGGCACAACGAACTGATATCCTTACCCAAATCATGTGGCCTAATCATATATAAAGCATAACTAGTGTAACACCAAGCCATGATATGATTAACTAGCAAAGCAGCATAACAATACAAAGCACGATAAACTACTAAGATAGCAAAACAACCAAGGCTCAGCTCTACATTAAGAATAGAATACTAACTATTCGAATACAAAGCCATTACCGAGGCCGAGGATTTCTCTCCAGCCCTGAGGATGACTTGCTTCGCTAAGAGAGAAGTGCTAGCCTAGCTCCACTACCCTAAGGAGTACAAGTCTCAAGAGTGAGTGAGAGAGAGAGAGGCTCAAGTGTGTTGTGTGTAGAATGAGGGGGTGAGGGGTCCCTTTTATAGTGTGAGGAGGTTGGTTCCTGCCATTTCTCATAAGGAAACCTTATCATCTGTGATCATGAGACGTGGATGCTAGTCCTCCCCAAGATGCACCTAGACGGGATCTGCCGACCCTTGGGTGGCTCTCCCCAGGTACAGCCTTCCTCTGGTACTCTGCCAGGTGGGCCGGGTCTTATCCTTTGGGTGCTGGTGCCTTGGCACGCCCGTTTGCTTGCCAAGTGGGCCCTCTTTGTAAGTGTGCTGCAGCGAGTGATCTTCTGTGTATGTTTTGCTGCGTATCCTTCATGTTTCCTTCTTATGTGAGACTTGTATCCCTGAAATGGTTAGGTAGACAATACATCTGTGGAACTAGGTTAGTGATACATTTATGCGAGTAAGAGATATAGTTTCCCTTTGTTTGTAAGTATAGTTGACGGTCGGATTTTGCACTTAATGACCATCAACAAGCACTTCACCCGGAGAGGATTCGGGGTATCATAATTTCTCAGGAACGGATGTGTAAAGGTCTTCTAGCTAGTTTACCCAAGGAAAAGGAAGAGGTAGAATGGCTTATGGGTAGTCTAGTTATCCAAAGGTAAAGGAGTCAAGGAAAGGTATACTAAAGATATTGGTCGTTCCCTTCAGGCACCAGTCTTACCTTGTTCTGCCAATGACCTCCGGCTATTAGCTCTACTCCGAGCCCGGATGTGGGGGACTTCACTAACCACGAAGCAGCTTCGTAGCGGACCAACAGGGCTATCACCACCTGCGGTCTACCCCTACAATACCGTGGGACTCGCAGCAAACAAAGGTAATCTAGGGCCTAAACACCATGTTTATGCCGTCGTCTACTACTCTAGCGGTGTGCAGGGTTATCCCGTCTTTATCAGGGGCCCTCACTAGAGCATCCGCTACTAGAATGAACGATGAACCTGCAAACGAACAAGATCTTACCAGAAGATGAACTTGGATACTTACTGAACTGGATCATATCTGTAGAGGTACAAGGACGAAGAGTAGCCGACAAGCCCGGCTCTTCTTCTCACTTCTTCCTCACACAGTTCCTACTCTAAGGATACAAGTGGAATGACTCCTCTATAATTTCTTCTCCAAATTGTGTTATGTTGAGAGGGAGAGGGAGGCTCCTTTTATAGCTTCTAAGGTTGGTTCCGGCCATCTCCTTGGATGGAAACATTGCCCACCGACCTTGGGAGGATCAGGGGAATCTTCCCGCCAAAATGCACCTAGACATCTTCCAGGGAGGGTGCGGCCACACCTAGGGGTCGGCTGACCCCCGCCTGCCGCCTCTAGCCACCGCCTTTCGCTAGGGCACTGGTGGGTGGGCCTAGGCTTCATCCTTTGAGTGCTTGCCGCCTTTCTACGTCGGTTGGGCTGTCATGTTGGCCTCCCTTTTTAGTGTGATGAAGGAAGTAGTCTTTTATGTATTTATTTGTGTATGTTTTATGTATTTCTCCTAGACTTTCATGCATGGGTTCCTGCACATCACAACTCACCAAAACTTGTGGAATTTGTTAGAATAAAGTCGTATATCAAAGTTTGGTGGATAAATCAATGAGAATGCTACAGGAGTTGACGGTTGTTTTTAGGGCTTAAGCATCGTCAATAATGCTAGAGAGTGAGATATCAAAACAAACCAAATAGGGACACAAGGATTTGTATCCCGAAGTTCAGATCCACCACAGTGAATCCTACATCTCCGTTGAGGAGCTTGTTGGGCTTGAGTCTTTTTCAACTCGGTCCCTTGAGCTTGGTCTATTCCAACCAATCCTCGCTTCACTAATTTGATCCTTTCCACCAAGGGGGCAAGATCACAGCCCTTACAAACTTGCCGCTGCTCACCACACCTTGGAAGCTATCCAGCGACTCCTAGCCATCTAGCAGGCTTCACCCCCAAGAGTAACAAATGCTTCATGAGTTGCTTCGACTTTAACCACAAGTGTTCAAGCTATGGAATGCTCTCTTCAGTTCTCTACTGCTCACTTTTGCTCACACAAGATCTCTCTCTCAACCAAACACTAGGATATACAATCTAGTTAGCACAACTCACAAAGAGTGTTTGGGGAGAGCTTGCTGGTCAGTAGAAATGCTTTGGGGAGCTCAGGAATGCAGAAGAACCAGCAGCCCTCAAAGGAAAGGGCTGAGGGGTATAAATACCCCACTCTCAAAAACTAGTCGTTGCTCTGTCAGGGGCCAACCAGTCGGACAGGTCAGTTTGAAAAGACTAGCCGTTGGCGCTCAAACCGATCAGACTGGTCCTTCAAACCAGTCAGAACGGTTTGAGGTAGACCAGACCCAAAGTTTTCTTCTATCTAGGCTTCTCACTTAGGTATACCTATGAGCACTTTAGGTGTTGTCAATCAACCAATGTTGCATCCCTCTTGATAGTACGTCATTCCTATACTCAAGATAAAATATGAAATCTAATTCAATCACTTGAGGTTTGTGTCACTTCAATCTTGCCATACTTTGTCTTTCTCATTCTTTGGACTTTCAACATTGGTTATCATCTTGAGCACATCCATACTTGAGCCAGTGACTTAGGATTTTCCATCATTCAAGTTATTGTCCACTCGTATCCTTAAGTCACTCCATTTTATCAATCCCAACATATTTGATGCATTGCATTGCTCTTCTCTTTGAGACTTAGGTATGATACTTCGAGAACCCCACGAATACTAGATACTTCACCCTAGCAATACACACATGGTCTCAAGCCGTTGCTTAACCAAAGCTTGCTTAGTCCCTCGCTCTAGTCATCTCGGTTGGTTTCTTCACCACTTACCCTTGCCTCATTGAGTTAAGCTTTGCTCATCGATAATGAATTCCCACTTGAATATTTTTCTTCAAATGCTTGTTCTTGATTGATAAATAATATCACATATATTGCAAGCTTCCAATGATAAGACCAACATGTAAATATATGCTCTTGTCTTTTGAACATGTACACATGAATCCTTGTAATGTCTATTTGTGTATAACTGTATCTTTCCTGATGATCCCTTTTTTTGGTTGACCAAGCTTTGCTTATCATTGACCATCCAATATTCATCACCACGAGATCACATACTTATTTGGTATCACCATTGTGAGCCAAGTCATGTTCATCGATATATGAAACAACATCATGCAATGAACATTAGAATAAAAACTTGCTCACAATCTTAATCCAACAAGTTAATCCTTTAATCGTTTTGTCATTCAAACCACCAAAACCCGCTTAGGGGCCTAGATGTACTTTCAGTATCCCTCGGTGGGCTTGGCGGTAAAATATTGACAGCTGGCACGCTAGGTAGGGGTGTTCATCGAGCATCCATCGGCGAACTCGATGGCATCGTTCAACTTCACCAGCGTCGCGCTCGACAAGGACACAACTTTCATATCTTGGATCTGCATCGCCAATGGATCAGATGGTTTTGACAGCCCCCTAGCCGACTCCAAGGAATCGGAGGCATCGAGCTCCTCGAGCGGACTCGACGAGTTCATCGATACTCTCAATGAGATGCTTCCATATCTCGCCACGGAGATCGAGGAGAACTTCGTTCCTAACGCGTTTTTGACTCGTGTCCCAACACGACTTTCCAGCTCAGGTCTGACCCGATCTGAGGAAGAGCGTACCCGATTCCCAATCGGACTACGCAACGCGGCTTCTACCTACATGGAGGCCCTATGATCTAAATCCTTCTACGACTTGGAAAGGGATTTAGATCTCCTACTTGAGTTCGGAAATTAGGATGCCACCGCTTGCCGGGAGGCTCCCATTTTCAACAACTACTCGGATTCAGATGATGACCCCTACTCAACTCTAGAGCATAACGACCACTCCGCAGGGTAGATTTGTGTACTGGAAGGGCATGGAGCCCTCTGAGCTACTAGACAATGACGCCCACCTAGTGGCCACAATCCATGAACTGCCTTTTCAACAAGGCAAGCCACTTTCTCCCATCTAGGAGGAAGGAACCAGCTCTACAACTTCGACCGTTCTCGTCACCATCGACTACTCTGGCGAGTACTCGCCAGAGCGTGAAGTCTACATGGCCTCGCTGCACGACCTCGGTGATGATGAACCAGGCATCGAGTTCGACAATGAACTCGAGGATGAAATCTCTGCCAATCAGGACACCTGATGGCGGTCCTTAAGTGCAAAATCCGACCGTCAACCACACTCGCGAACAAAGGAAAACCATGCCTCTTACTCACATAATTGTATCACTAACCTAGCTCCACAGTTGTTTTCTCACTCTAACCATTACAGGGACACAAGTCTAAAATAAGCAGAAAACATGAAGGATACGCAGCAAAACAAAGCACAGATGATCACTCGATACATCACACTTACATGGAGGGCCCAATTGGCGGAGCAAATGGGCGTCCCAAGGCACCAGCACCAAAAAGATAAGATCAGGACCACCTGCTAGTGACTTAGGGGAAGGCAGAGCCGGGGAGGCGCCACCTGGAGGTCAGCCGACCCACAGTTTTGCTCACTTTTGCTCACACAAGATCTCTCTCTTAACTCAACACTAGGATATACATTCTAGTTAGCACAACTCACAAAGAGTGGTTGGGGAGAGCTTGCTGGTCAGTAGAAAGGCTTTGGGGAGCTCAGGAATGGAGAAGAACCAGTAGCCCTCAAAGGAGAGGGCTGAGGGGTATAAATACCCCACTCTCAAAAACTAGCTGTTGCTCAAGGGCCAACCGGTCAGACCGGTCCCCCAGACCGGTCAGATCGGTCGGTTTGAAAATACTAGCCGTTAGCGCTCGAGCTAGAGCAGACCCAAAGATTTCTTCTCTCTAGGCTTCTCACTTGGATAGACCTGTGAGCACTTTAGGGTCAATCAACCAATATTGCATCCCTCTTGATAGTACGCCATTCCTATACTCAAGATAAAATATGAAATATAATTCAATCACTTGAGGTTTGTGTCACTTCAATCTTGCCATACTTTGTCTTTCTAATTCTTTGGACTTGCAACATTGGTTATCATCTTGAGCACATCCATACTTCAACCAGTGACTTAGAATTTTCCATCATTCAAGTTATTGTCCACTCGAATCCTTAAGTCACTCCATTTTATCAATCCCAACATATTTGATGCATTGCGTTGCTCTTCTCTTTGAGACTTAGGTATGATACTTCGAGAACCCCACGGATACTAGATACTTCACCCTAGCAATACACACGTGGTCTCAAGCCGTTGCTTAACCAAAGCTTGCTTAGTCCCTCGCTCTAGTCATCTCGGTTGGTTTCTTCACCACTTACCCTTGCCTCATTGAGTTAAGCTTTGCACATCAATAATGAATCCCACTTGAATCTTTTTCTTCAAATTCTTGTTCTTGATTGATAAATAATATCACATATATTGCAAGCTTCCAATGATAAGACCAACATGTAAACGTATGCTCTTTTGTTTTGAACATGTACACATGAATCCTTGTAATGTCTATTTGTATATCATTGTATCTTTCTTGATGATCCCTTCGTTTGTTGACCAAGCTTTGCTTGTCATTGACCATCCAATATTCATCACGAGATCACATACTTATTTGATATCATCATTGTGAGACAAATCATGTTCATCAATATATGAAACAACATCATTCTATGAACATTAGAATAAAAACCTGCTCACAATCTTAATCAAACAAGTTAATCCTTTAATCGTTTTGTCATTCAAACCACCAAAACCCACTTAGGGGTCTAGATGTACTTTCAATCTCCCCCTTTTTGGTGATTGATTACAACCCGATTAAAGCTTACAAATGAATCAAATAAGGAACTGCAAATTCTCAGATATATCAAGAGCTCCCTCTTAATATATGCTTTGAATTGAATTTCAAACATGTCCTCATATGCCATGTGCACATAAGCAAGAAAACAATGGAAGCTCCCCCTAAATCTGAGAATCCATGGAGTGCAAAACAGTGTGTATGTGTTAACATATAAAATACATGATGCGCATGAAATGATATTCACTTCAACAAGAATGAAGAAAAAGATGGCTCTATCATGTGCCAACAAGTCAGACCAGTTACATAGACCGGTCAGACCGGTCTGCTCTTGACAGACCCTCAAAAATACGTTCACTTAAATACCATAAATAAGTTCAATACACATAGTAGCACACATTACAAGTCCTCAAGTCCACAAATAGATAGAATTCAAATATTAATGATCCAAAGTTCAGAAAAGAGACTACAGATTGGTCAGACCGGCCAGACCGGTCTGACAGAGATAGATAGCAGAACTGAACTATTTCTTCTCCCTCTTCTAGCTTTAATCCATACTTCTCCCCCTTTGTCATCTATCACCATAAAAGCGTTGAGGAGAAGCTATTGGTCATCTCCATTGTTCGACGGAGTGGCAATGTCCTATTGATGCACTAGAGTTGTATCGGGAGGTCGAGGACCAAAGATAGATGCACCCAAACTTGATGCCATTTGATCGGCCGTAGAAGGACGATGAGGCTGTGGAGGAGGTGGCATTCCTTGATAACTAGCAGCTCCATGAGATGAACTTGGAATGTATCCAACGATACCGACACAATAAGATGGTGGAGGTGGTGCTGCATATGTAGGCGGTGGCTGACCATAGATAATTGAAGAGAAGTGATCAACAGAGGCAGTACCAAAATATCCTCTATCTTGAGGTCCATGAGGCGGATAAAACATGCTACCATATTGGTCAAAGTTCCCGGAGTTCAAAAATCCACCTAGTCTTGCCTCAACTGAAGGAACCTCTACCTTGGAGGTGTAGGAGAGATGGGAGAGCGAGGAGGCTGAAGATTCATAGAATTATGCATCATATTGATTGAATCTCTTTCTTTGTTGCTTGCCCTTCATTAGCTTTTCTGCTCAACCTCAATGTCTCTTTGACTCTTGCACATGTATAACCGATCAGAGCGGCTCCATGCTGAGTGTCAGGCTGCTGCTGATGCTCATGCTGAATTTTCTCTTCTTCTTCTGCTGCAGCTGGTAGTTTGCGGCTCACATCACTAGGAAAGTTTGTTACGGTTGTCTTTTTGATCATATACATGATGTAAGGACTATAGCTGCAAATCTTTTGGGGATTTTCTGACAAATTCTTGATCTCTTACCAAATGAAGTCCCCAACACTAAACTGAGGTGATCCCGGTCCCATGGCTGCCATCAAATTTCTTTGAAATAGCATCACATCAGACGTGTTGCCATCTCTAGGTGTAAGAGTCTTTCTAAATAGCCGATTTAGAATTGCATAATATGTGTAGAGACTCTTCACCTTTCCCCAATCTCCTGTACAGTTCCGAGGGTAGATGAAGTGCATTTCTTTTGGTTCAAGTACACCTTCATCATGAAGCTTTGGAAAGTTAATGTCATCATTTCCAAGATAGAATAGAGAGACAAAAGCTGGAAAAGTGATATGATAGTTTTCCTCCTCCGTCATCCAAAACATGGCTCTCACATTCTGATAGTACCCAAAGTACACTGTAGCATAAAATTGTGCAATGATCTCCCTGTTCCAACTATGCTTGAATCCCATGAGATGCTTGATTCTCTTTTTAGCACAAGCAGCTATCACTTGATCAAAGATAGGATCATTCTTTCTAGCCATATGGTCCCAATCCACATATCGTGCCTCATGTGTGATCTTGGACTTCTTTAGAATGACTGTGGTATAGAAATCCTGCTGAAATAGAGTCCAAAACCTAGCATCTCTTGCTATCTTAGGCTCATTATATGTATTTTCCCTTCTCAATCTCTTCACTGCTTCAGTCATGCCATATCCAAAATAATTTGTTGGGGCTCTCTCTAAAGGATATCGTGGCCTATTGATAACAGGTGGTTCAGCATCACCTGCATCCTCATTCTCGCTGCCATTACCCTCATCATCATCACTACCACCAGCACCACCAGTATCTTCTTCTCCATCCTCACTGTCATCCTCTGCTGGACCCTTGCCTAGCCTGTGCTCAACTCTAAAGGTTTCATCTTCAACCTCATCATCACATGAGTTACAAGAGCTACCCTTGCTTCCCCCTTCAATGTCACCTGATGGTGCCCTTTTCTGCCCTCTTGATCTCAAAGTTCTGCCACTGACTTCATGGCTTGACCCACTCTCATTTGGATCAACTTGTGATGAATCGAGGCGGCGCTTTGTCCTTCCCTCACGTTGATTCTACATTCTGCTACTGATCCTGGGTTCACAATATGAGAAAACTAAGAACAAGACCACATGAATTGATTGTATATGATTGGGAATTGATAGGATCAAAAATTCAGAAAGCTTAGAGACTTTCTGTGTTAGACCAGTCAGGGAGACCGGACCGCTCTCACACAGATTGGACCTAAACTCTCCAAACTTTGCCAATCTAGCAGCTAGTGTTTGACATGAAGACCATATATGGGCTAAGGGTGTTCCTAGGACAAGATGTGTTGATCACATTGCACGAGTACATAATCTATGGCCCCACTGGGCAGACTGGTCTGGTTGACCAGTCGATCCAGTCCAAACCTAGATTTTGAATCCGTCCAATGTAGCCAACAAAATTGAACGATCTCCTAGGGATAGGTTTTATGATGTTGTAGAAGATTTCTACCAAAGGAAATTTGAATCTATGGCCTAGATGAGTAGATCAATGAAAAACAAGCCATAGAGTACCTTTAGATCGAGATTTCGATGAGGAAGATGAATGACTGGCTTGGGAACCTGGTCAGATCGGTGAAGAGCTTCAAATCCCCCAAAGGAACCTTCTTTTCCTTTCCTCAAATTGCCAATTGAGGGGCTTGGAGCTCGGGTTTGAGAGAGGCACGGTGAAACAGGACAAATGGGTGTCAGTGGAGGGTGAAAGGATAAGATTTTTACTGTTAAACTCACAGGAGGGGTAAAAAGGTAACTGCTAGGGGTGACCGGTCAGACCGGTTGGGCCAACCGGTGAGACCAGTTGCCCCCAGACAATTAGGATCAGTTGGGTTTGGGATAGGAATGAATTTCCAACAGGTATTTCAGTTGGAAGAGTATTGTATTGGATAGGAATGATAAGCAAATTCCAATATTCAAGCTTTTTCTTGATACTTCCAAGAAGAAGAGAGAGATAGATTTGGATTTATGGACTTGAGTTAATTTCACCACTTGTGACTAGCCAACAGACAATCAAAGATAGCTATAGTCACAAGTGGATCAATTGGGTCACAAATACCAACAACCAAATACTACCTAGGCACTCACACTTCCTATCATGCTAGTGGAATTTTAAATAAACTATCCTATGCCACACAAAGCATGAAGATGCACACACTAGCTCGACAAAGTGGCCTAGATGCACAAAGGTAAAAACATAAGTTCATGAGCACATACCTTTGCCGTTTAGTTGTAAGCATTGTGCAAAATTCCGGGAAATAAAGTTCACTTGCTCTCATTTGATATTTCCATTTAAATCACAACACAAGAGAGCAAACAAGGATAATTGCACAAGCTTCTAGTTTCACTCTAGTGATCCCTTTTGTTGTAGGAAGAATTAGGATCGTTAAAGATGAAACCTCACAATATAGGCTAAATTCCTTAATTATTTGTCAGGTAAGGATGTGTGGAAGACAAGTTCACATGCACTAACTTAGTCAATTATGTCCAACTCATGGAATTTAAACTATATCATGAAGAGTAGATATGCAAGAGTTAGTAACAAAAGTAAAGAATGGATATGGACAGGTTACCATTTTCACATTTGATTAAATCATAGCATACTCCAATTTGAGAGTTCTCAATTTCATCTCATGAGACTACGAAATCACTAGAAGAAATCGTTAGTCCCAAAATGGCACAAGCTTGTGAATGAGCTCCCCCTAAATCAGTGCTCAAGAAATTTGCTTTTCTCATGAATACAACACTTTACCCAATTAAGGGAATGGGGAAACTTATTCACAAACTAGGACAAAGCACAAGAATAATATGCAATATTGAAATTTGTGCTTAGAGTGCTTACAGTTATTTTATATGTACCCAAACTGTGCCATAAGTGAGATCAATATACAAGATATATTCAAATGAGCTTTTCTCAGTTTTTCATCATAAAGTTAGTTGACTCTGGGCCAGACCGGTTAGACCGGTCTGCCAAACCGGTCAGACCGGTTTGGTCAGAGATAGCCTGACTTAGGTGATGTGTCATGTACCTTGTCTTGTGAAAGGTCTTTACCAAGGATTTTCTTTCTGCACGAGATGTCATTAGAAGGATGCTTTCATCAATGTAGCTTTGCTTGGTTGTTACTTAAGTGATGTTGCTTTATTTCACCAACCAAGTTCCCAATGCATCTCCATTGTCCTGCAAGCTTAGCACGAGACTTTTGGTACCCAAATCTTGTTGGGTCCTATAATATTAGTCACAAGGTGCTTGGGAACTCAAATGGCCCTTATGCTAGTTTCAGGAGTATCAATCACTCTAATAGCACAAATACCAACTTTGTCCTTCCCAAGCTTAGTAAAATCATAATGGACGAGCGTTGATTTTGCCAAGTTACCTTTAGGGCAATCCTTACCGACATGTCCCTTCTCTCTTCATGTGTAGCAAGTGTGATGTTTGACTCTTCTAGTCTCTTTATTGACCTTAGGATCATATACTTGCTTCACAGCAGGCTTCATGAAAGATTTTGACTCTTGCTTGCTCTTGTAGGAGTGAGGTTGGGCTCTCTAACCACCAAGTCTGACCGGTAAGGTCAGAGTCCACCTCACTTTGAGGGATTGGACATGCTGCAATTAAGTGACCCTTTTGTTTGCATCTGAAACATACCCTTGTCCTTGCTCGATATTTTGCTGTTCTTGGTAGTTTCGTCTTGTTCTTGAACTCTATCGGACACATAGATGAGTTGTGTCCCTTGTTTGATTCTTTAATTTGAACAAGACATTCTTCATTTGGTTGAATCTTTCTTTGCTTGATTTGACCTTGTTGGAGAGCTGACGTAGTGATATTTGATCCCTTTTCAAGCTTCTTCACCTCATGGTTGCACTTGCCCTTTGCTCTTCAACTTGATCAAGTCCAATTTGAGCCTTCCTACCTCTCGCTTGAGTTCATCATTTTCTTGCACAATGAAATCATCACAAGATTCTACAACAACATGCTCAACACACGATTTAGTTGCTTGAGAGAACCAAGGTTTATCACAAGATAACATAGTTTTAACATGTGACATGCGCAAGTGTGTGCAGGAGGTTCATAGAATTTTACCGTTGTAACCATAACTTCATGAGCCACTTGTAGTAAAGCATGTGAGTCCACAAGCTTCTCATAGGACTTTACAAGTTCCATATGAGTTCCTTGTAGATTTACATGATCACTAGAGAGCTTCTCCAATTTAGCTTTGGGCACTCGATTTTCCTTCTCCAAAGAATCTATCTGAGACAACGAATTTGTGGAGAAGGCTTCTGACTTGCTTACCAAGGAGGCATAGGTGAGCTTGAGACTCTCAAGCTCCTTCTTGAATGTCTTTATTTTTTCACCTCCCTAGGCATCTTCTTTCTTGTTTTTGGTCATCAAGCATGTGTGACCATCATCACTGGGAGATGAGGGCCTTGTTGACACTTGGGCTTGTCTTGATCGCCTTCGAGAGCTCTTCTTGCTTTCTTTTCTCCTTTCCTTGGTAAGACCCGTCTGACCGGTCACATGGACCGGTCTGACTGGTTCCAACAAGGAACTTGCAGACTCTTCTGCTTTTGCTCCTTGATCTTTAGGAGGAGTCATAAGAGGATGAGTATAGGTTGCTGCAGCAGCATACTCCTCCAATGACTCCTCTTCCTCTTCCTCTCGATCTTCATCGTCACTATCTTCTTCACATATTATCTCAATAAACATCCAAAGACGATGTGCATCAAGTCGTATCTCTCGCAATTTATTCTCCTCTTGTATGGAGTCTAAAAGATCTCTGTCTATATTCTCAAACAAGAGATCAATAACACGATGGTTGCAAAACAAGTATTCCTTTTCCTCGTTTGATAATTTGGACAAATCATCAATGTCCTTGGGAAGAATACTCATTTTGACAGCACGCTCAAAGGAAGGACCCATGGTCCTTAAAACATTAAGTACATGAGCTGACCAAGAGGAGTAATTTGAGCCATCTAGAGCTAGTTGCTCCAATGATACCTCACATGTTGTCGACATCTTTTCCTCACGACGGTTAAGCTTGAATGTGAGTCCATGCTCTGATACCAATTGAAAGGACCTTGATGTCACCTAGAGGGGGGGTGAATAGGCGTTTCTGCAAATTACAAAACTTAATTGCAACTGTCAGCACAATGACCGGTCAGACCGGTCAGATAGACTGGTCCAACACTTAGCACAGGCAGACAGAGCCAACCGGTCAGACCGACCTACAACAGAAAACACGCTAGATTAGAGTTACTTCCCTCCTCTAGCTCTAGCACATACCAAACTTGGTGTAAAACTTCTACAGATGATTTCAAGTACTTCTAAAAAGTCACTACACACAGAAACAACACACCCATGTAGATCAATGCTGAATTAACAAGTAAATGCTAGAGAGTGAGATATCAAAACAAACCAAATGGGGACACGGGGATTTGTTTCCCAAAGTTTAGATCCACCACAGTGAATCCTACGTCTCGATTGAGGATCTTGTTGGGCTTGAGTCTTTTTCAACTCGGTCCCTTGAGCTTGGTCTATTCCAAACAGTCCTCGCTTCACTAAGTTTATCCTTTCCACTAAGGGGGCAAGATCACAGCCCTTACAAACTTGCCGCTGCTCACCACACCTTGGGAGCTATCCGGTGACTCCTAGCCATCCAGGAGGCTTCATCTCCAAGAGTAACAAATGCTTGACGAGTTGCTTCAACTTTAACCACAAGTGCTCAAGCTATGGAATGCTCTCTGTAGCTCTCTACTTCTCACTTTTGCTCACACAAGATCTCTCTCTGAACTCAACACTAGGATATACATTCTAGTTAGCACAACTCACAAAGAGTGGTTGGGAGAGCTTGCTGGTCAGTAGAAAGGCTTTAGGGAGCTCAGGAATGAAGAAGAACCAGCAGCCCTCAAAGGAGAGGGTTGAGGGGTATAAATACCCCACTCTCAAAAACTAGCCGTTTCTCAAGGGCCAACCGGTCAGACCGGTCCCCCAGACCGGTAAGACCGGTCGGTTTGAAAATACTAGCCGTTAGCGCTCGAGCCAGAGCAGACCCAAAGATTTCTTCTCTCTAGGCTTCTCACTTAGATAGACCTGTGAGCACTTTAGGTGTAGTCAATCAACCGTTGTTGCATCCCTCTTGATAGTACGCCATTCCTATACTCAAGATAAAATATGAAATATAATACAATCACTTGAGGTTTGTGTCACTTCAATCTTGCCATACTTTGTCTTTCTCATTCTTTGGACTTTCAACATTGGTTATCATCTTGAGCACATCCATACTTCAGCCAGTGACTTAGGATTTTCCATCATTCAAGTTATTGTCCACTCGAATCCTTAAGTCACTCCATAGGTAATGTAACTTAATCAATCACAAGCGGACTGGTGATTACTCCATTACCATATCGCTGATCAAGTGTCGCCTTCACATCAAGGCCTTTATGCCCACGTCCTAAACGACCCCCCGGAGGAGTATGTGCTTCTAAAAGGTCTTTGATACTGTGCCCAATTCCGAAGTTAGTTCGATACATATGACCGGCTTGTGATCTGTTTGCCAGAACCAAGGGGTCTTTCTGTGGAAACCTTCATGAAGAAAAGGTGGGCACTGTTTTCCTATCCTCGCCCTCGGCAAAGCAAAGCAGACAAGGGCCGAGAAGAGCACGACAATGCGGAAGTCAACGAAGCGAAGTCCGGAAGTACGGTACAATTTCCTACTGGAGGTAAGGCCCAGGACCAATAATGCGATGGGCGAACGACGGGAATTGAACCCGCGCATGGTGGATTCACAATCCACTGCCTTGATCCACTTGGCTACATCCACCCCTTAGGGGGGGAGCGAGCCAATGTATCAATGAATAGATACAGTCAACGGTAGATAGACAGCGCTGCCTACACGCGAATTAGCTTCAAGGAATAATCGACTACTTCACTTGGCCACATGCATGACTAGAGCATACAGCCGAGTCCATCTCTCTCTGGATCCAGGTGTCCTTCCTTTGGCAAATGTCACACTTCAAGTGGGTTCGCTTCACCGCTTTTCATTCATGAATTTCGTAACTACCTGTAACTGTCCCAACTGCCCATGTGTACTAACCCCCCGAAATCACTTTCCCTACTGCTAGACACTTCTTTCTCGACCGTGCGCGGTCTTCCCTATTTTATCAATCCCAACATATTTGATGCATTGCGTTGCTCTTCTCTTTGAGACTTAGGTATGTGTTGACGCCAGATTTTGACACGTGTTGAATCGACGTCAGGAGAAGAAGATTGGCCGATGCGGCAGATCTGAAGGCTACAGTAAGGAATCGGCCGATCGAGGTAAGAGTTGGAAATCGGCCGATTGGTGGTACAGCTTGTGCTAACAGGTTGGGGCTACTTCAGAGGGTCCCGGTAAAAGGTTGGTCAGCAGAGCGACGCTAAGTCGGTCGGGAAGCAATTGGAAATGTCCTAATTGGATTAGGAGACGGCGGCGGAAGATTCTGCGGGAGTCTGTTTCCTTTTTAAAGATGTTATAGATATAGTAGTTTTCCTGTTTTAAATAAGGTTGTAATAAGTCGTAATCGACCAGGAGTCCTAGTTTTAGGGTATAAATAGGAGTCATCAGGGCTTCGCAAAGGACATCAACACATCAATCAACAAAACACTTCTACTTTTTACTAGTACTTTACTTTCAAGTCGGCGACTTCGCCAATACTTTTTCTTCTTTCACGAGTTCGTACGGATTGGCAGGCTGCATCAACTTGATCTCCGGCCAATTGGTAGGTTCCGTTTATTGAGTAATATCCGAGCTTTAACCACGGGCGCATCGCTGTGGTTTCGTTGGGATTTATTCACTAGTTATCGATATTTACTAGAATTGCAAGTTTTACCTGTTGTTCTAGTATTATCACTAGTTATCCAGCTTGAGATTGGAACTATCGGCTCTGTCATCGCTTTTTCTCGTTCATCGTCATATAGCCGATCAGATCTATTTCAAGTGTTCTATCTGTAATAATTGTTTAGATCGCTCCAGCAGTCTTCTTTACAATTATTACGCGATTATCGGCTGGTCCATAGCCGATCATCTTCACAGCAAATCGGCCGATTCGCCGATGCGCTCTTCAGGACAGATCAGAACTCTAGCCGATCGGAGCGCCTGGAATTTAATACTTTTATTTCCTTGTCAATCAACAGGTTAGATTGACTGGCACGGCGAAATGCACCAGGGAAATAACCCGAACAGGAGCTAAGCAGATTCTCCCGGGTCGTGTGTCCGACGCTGAAGACCATCGGCCGATTCCTGTTTGGCCGATTTTAACGCCAACACACTTTTGGCACGCCCAGTGGGACCCAAATTCAAGATCTGATATGTCGAAGAACACAGAAATCTCCGACAACAACATCATTGAGGTCACAGAAGCGGATCTCAAGGACGACCAGAGGGAAGAATTAGCTAAACATCTAGAAGATTATAAGAAGATGTATCTGCAGTCGTTCAGTCGTACAAGAAGCGGGGAGGCTGTCAAGACAGCTCCTATCCCAGTTCCCCGCCATATCACCATTGCTGAGGATTCGGGCAAGATGTCCGATATGATCCAACAGTCCGTCTACCAGGCGTTCATCGACCAATCCTCGGTGATGACCAACACGATGTACAACGCCGTCATCAGCTCTCTGGCCAACGGAGCAGTTCAAGGCTATTAGGGATCGGCGTATGCCACGCCGACTGCACTCCCAGCCAGAAGCTTACCAGGCACGTCCCAATCGGCTCCTCAGCCGATATTGACGCAACGCGAGGGATACAACACTCCGTTGCCTCCGGCGTCTCCAAGATACAGCGGTGCACCATGTTTCCCATCACAGGCACCGCTTCAACCCGTCCAGATTGCTTGTGTGCAGTCGCTACCCACAAGCTCGGTACCCTGGGGGCATAGGTAACGACGGCTTTCCCCGATCCATCAACCTGGCATGGAAGCTACCCAATCCAGGCAACGTTCCAATCGGCCGTCCGGCCGACGGTCCCTCAGTATCATCCAGTCTCATTAGAGATTGGCCGGGGGGCAGGCGTTGCAGAGGCACTCAGAAGCACGGCGCCGATGATGACGTACGACAGGGCGGCGGATTCACTTCGTCATCAACTGACAACTGCTCAACAAAATTCGCCGCATGCTTCGATTCATCATCCGGCTGTACCACCACCAGCCCTTCACCATATGCCAGCACCGCGAACTGTCGTTCATCAGCAGCAGGTGGATTGGACGGCAAGAATAGCAGAGGTGATTCAGGACCAGTTTGGGTTAAAGCCAAAAGTGCAGACTTACACATACAAGACGCCATACCCATCGGCTTATGACTTGCTGCCGTTCCCACACCGTTACAAGGTGCCTGATTTCACCAAGTTTTCAGGGTTGGATGATACATCCACTGTAGAGCACATCAACAAATTTATCATCCAGTGCGGGGAAGCCGCTGTGCAAGATGCTTTGAGGGTACGTTTATTTTCATCGTCCTTGTCTGGATCGGCCTTTCAGTGGTTCACCACTTTGCCACCAAATTCTATAGTTACTTGGGCTGATCTGGAGAAGCAGTTCGACAAGTACTTCTATGCCGGAGTACATGAGATGAAACTCTCAAATTTGACTAGCCTCAGGCAGAGAAGCGATGAGGTAGTAACTGGATATATACAGAGGTTCAGAGAAGTCTGAAATAAATGCTACAATCTAGCTCTGACCGATGCAAAGTTGGCCGATATTGCTTTTCAAGGTCTCCTGCCTCAAATCAAGGAAAGGTATGCTTTGCAAGAGTTTGAAAGCCTAAGCCAGATCGTTCACCGATTGGCAGGACAGGAGCTCCGCCCGTTTGAGCAACGGAGGAATTTCCAGAAGAAAGTGGCATACTTAGAAGGGTCTGAAATCGATGGGGAGGAGGAAATCGGCCTGGCATAGTGGGTGAAAGGTAAAAAACCAATATCATGCCCTTTCAGAAAGAAAGAGCCAGAGACATTCGGCTTTGACACATCAAAAGCTGACAAGATCTTCGATTTATTACTCCAAGAAGGAAAAATTAAGCTTTCTCAGTATCATACCATCCCTACGGCCGATCAACTCAAGAAGATGAAGTATTGCAAGTGGCACAATGCCACGTCTCATGATACAAATGAATGCAAAATCTTTCGTCACCAGATACAATCGGCCATCGAACAGGGAAGACTCAAGTTCGAAGGCCCGGTTAAATCGGCAAAGCCGATGAAGATAGACTAGCATCCTTTCCCGGCTAACATGGTGGACACAGGGAAAAATCCACTTCAAACCAAGGTGCTGACGTCAGAATCGGCAAGAAGGAGCGGCGCCGTCGACCCCAGGAAGCAAGTCACGGCGGCTGAAATTAAAAGGAGCAGGCGGGGACTAGAACGATCACGCAGATTCGTCACCTCCCAGTTCTTTCTCAGCAAATATCGGCAGCAGCAGGAACAATCAAAGTACCACGACGAGATGATACACCGGCATGAGGATCACTGGCAATGTCCGTTCTTCATCCACTGCTGGGAGAACGACACTCGATTGCCGTCAGCCGATAACTGTCCTGAGTGCAACGGATTAAATTGCAACGATCGCCCGTTTAAAAGATCGCGCTCTAGGGACAAAGGATTAGAGCCGATCAGCAGAAATCAGCGCGGACAAGACGAACGGCGCATTTCAGTGCATGATCGGCTGGGGGGCGGAATTGACCAGCATCACCGGTCAAAAGGCAGGATCAGCGTGCATGATCGGCTGGAAGAGATGGCCGATGACAGGGTGTCAGACGAAGATCCCCTAGGAAGAGAACTAGATTGGGAACACGCCAGATCATCGGCCAAACTAGTAAACCCCAGGTGGTGTCCAGATGGCCTATCCAGATCCCAGAAATGGAGGATCCAACGCCTGCGCCAGTGGGAGCAACAAGAAGAAGAGCAAAAGCACGCGCTGGAGAAAAGAAACGTTAAGTCTCGGGTATGGCGCCCCAAGAAAAACAACAGCCAAGGAGCAAACAATCAGGAATCGGCAGCCGACATCAGCATGGTGTTCATATTGCCGATGGAATTCATGGCGCCTGACGATCGAGACAAAGCGACAAGAATAGAAGAGCAAATGGCGCAACTGGTGTTAGAGCCGATGACGGCTACTTTTGAGAAACCAGAAGAAGAAAAATGGCAGCATCTTAAGGCGCTGTTTCTCAAAGGCTACGTTGACGGGCGACCTGTCACCAGACTACTAGTAGATGGAGGCGCCGCGGTCAACATCATGCCGTATGCTATGTTCCGCAAGCTAGGCAAGAGCGATGAAGATCTGACCAAGATGGACATGATGCTAAAGGATTTTGAAGGCAATGTGTCTCCCACCCGCTGAGCGCTCTGCGTCTACCTCACCATCGGCAGTAAGACCCTTCCTACTACCTTTTTCGTTATTAATGGTAAGGGATCCTACAACATGCTGCTCGGTCGTGACTGGATACACGCAAACTGCTGTGTCCCATCTACAATGCATCAATGCCTCGTGCAATGGGTCGGCGATAGTACGGAGATAGTCACCGCCGATTCCGCCTACAGCGTCGCAGCGGCCGATACGCAGCAATGGAGCTGCGAGCACGTCAGCTGCATATCTGGCAGGACTTGGGACACTGATTTCCTGAAGGTGTCCGATTTCGGTTTACAGCCGATCCAAGCAGTCAGCTCGGAAGATTCAGAATAGATGGATCAGCTCGTCCGAGAAGACGGGAAGTTTGGGCATGAATTTACGTCGGCCGATTCATTGGAGGTAGTAGATTTGGGAGATAGCAGCAAATCAAGGCCGACGTATATTAGTGCTAAGTTGAATCCTGAGTATAAGTGTAAATTGATAAGTTTATTAAAAGAATTCAAGGATTGCTTTGCTTGGGAATATCATGAGATGCCAGGTCTAGACTGGTCCATTGTTGAACACCGGTTACCTATAAAGTCAGGATATCGGCCACATCAGCAACCTGCACGACGGTGCAACCCCAAGATTGTACCTGATATAAAGGCTGAGATCACAAAGTTAATTGAAGCAGGATTTATTCGGTAGTGCCGCTACGCTGAATGGATTTCTAATATTGTGCCCGTGTATAAAAAGAATGGAAAGTTGCGCGTATGCATCGATTTCAGGAACATAAATCAGGCCACACCAATGGATGGATATCCGATGCCAACGGCCGATATCTTGATAGATGCTGCCACAGGACACAAAGTTATCAATTTCATGGATGATAATGCCGGGTACAATCAGATACGAATGGCCGAAGGAGATATCTCGAAAACGGCTTTCTGGTGTCCAGCTCATCTTGGTTTATTCGAATGGGTTGTGATGACTTTTGGGTTGAAGAACGCCGGTGCTACATATCAGCGGGCCATGAACTATATCTTCCACAAGCTTATTGGTGCATCGGTGGAAATTTATATAGATGACGTCGTGGTCAAGTCAAAAGGTCACCAAGAACATCTGGCCGATTTACAAGAAGTACTGGAATGCACAAGGAAGCATGGGCTGAAGATGAACCCGAACAAGTGTGCATTTGGTGTATCGGCCGGACAATTCTTAGGATTCATGGTTCATGAGTGCGGAATAGAGCTCAATCGGAAGACCATAGACGCCATCAACAAAGTTGTGGCCCCACAGAATAAAACTGAGCTACAATCTCTCATCGGCAAGGTCAATTTTATCAGAAGGTTCATATCCAACCTGTCAGGGCGTATTCGAGCTTTTACTCCATTATTGAAATTGAAGCCCGATCAGGAATTTGTATGGGGAGAAGAACAACGCAGAGCATTGGAAGATATTAAGCAATATCTGGTTTCACCTCCGGTGTTGGTCCCACCACAGCCTGGTAAGCCGTTCAAATTATATTTATCGGCTGATGAACAGGCCATCGGATCGGCGTTGGTACAGGAGTTCGAAGGGAAGGAACAGGTGGTATATTATGTCAGCAGAAGACTCCTGGACGCCGAAACAAGGTATTCCCCGGTGGAGCGGTTGTGCTTGTGTTTATATTTCTCGTGTACCAAGCTCAGGCACTATTTGTTATCGGCAGAATGCATAGTTATATGCAAAGATGATGTGGTGAAATATATGCTATCATTGCCGATTTTGAAAGGGCGGATTGGAAAATGGATCCTGGCTCTGCTAGAATTCGACTTAAGGTACGAATCGGCCAAAGCTATCAAGGGTCAAGTCATGGCCAATTTCGTAGCTCAGCATTGTGGACCAGAGATTGCTATCGTTGAGCCAGTTCCATGGACTCTGTATTTCGATGGTTCTTCATGTGGGGCCGGATCAGGAATCGGCATTGTTCTTGTATCGCCTCGGGGGGCAAGTTATGATTTCTCTCTGCCGATAGAAGCATCCGCAACCAATAATCAGGTGGAATATCGAGCCATTCTAAAAGGAATCCAATTATTAAGGGAAGTCAAGGCTGATGCAGTCGAAATTTTTGGAGATTCCATGCTCATTGTGGATCAGTTAATAGGGCGATCTGAGTGCAAGGATGATATCTTGAGGATTTATTACGAAGATGGCCTTCAGCTTTTAAAGGAATTCAAGTCTGCAGTAATTGAGCATATCCTCAGAAATTATAATGAAGAGGCCAACAGGCTGGCCCAACATGCGTCCGGATATCGGCCGATTCAAGGAACTATGATTTTAGAGCTCGCGGCCGATGACTGGAGAAAGGAAATCGCCGATTACTTGAAGGATCCCTCCCGGAAAGTGGATCGGCGAGTATGTTTTCAAGCTACAAAATATGTGTTACTGGAAGATGATTTATTTTACCGGACGTTTGATGGAGTTCTCCTCAAGTGCTTGGGAATAGAAGAAGCAAAGGTCTTGATGGGAGAAATCCATGAAGGCGTAGGTGGAGCCCATCAATCGGCTCACAAAATGAAATGGATGATCAGAAACAATGGGTATTACTGGCCAACGATTCTTGAAGACTGTTTCAAATATTATAAAGGATGCCAAGACTGTCAGAGGTTTGGCAATATACAGCGCGCGCTAGCATTGGCTATGAATCTAGTGATCAAGCCGTGGCCGTTCAGAGGTTGGGGAATAGATCTCATCGGACAGATTCACCCTCCATCGAGCAAAGGGCATAAGTTCATATTGGTAGCCACGGATTATTTTACTAAGTGGGTGGAGGCAGTTCCTTTAAGGAACGTGACATCGGCCGATATGATTGAGTTCGTTAAGAACCATATTATCTATCGATTTGGTATTCCTCAAACCATCACAACTGACCAGGGAACAATGTTTGCTTCTGGAGAATTCGGAGAGTTTGCCGCTGATATGGGGATTAAATTATTAAATTCTTCTCCATATTATGCTCAAGCCAATGGCCAAGCAGAATCGTCCAATAAGGGGATAATCAAGTTGATCAAGAGGAAAACAGAGGAACAACCCAAAAAATGGCATACGTCTTTGGCTGAATCTCTATGGGCTTATAGGATGGCTTGCCACGGAGCCACCAAAATATCTCCTTATCAGCTGGTTTACGGCTATGAAGCAGTATTGCCTTGGGAATTAAAGACAGGGTCAAGACGTATGTCTCTTCAAGATCAGCTCACGGCCGATGACTATTCCTTCCTCATGAAGAACGAACTTGATGACTCGGCAGGTCTGCGATTGAGAGCCCTGATTAGTATAGAAGAGAACAAGAAAAGGGTGGCCAGATGGTATGACAAAAAGGTCAAAGTTAAAAAATTCTCTCAAGGAGATTTGGTATGGAAGTTGGTGCTGCCGATAGGATCCAAAGATCCCAAATTCGGTAAATGGTCACCCACTTGGGAAGGGCCGTACAGAATCGGCCGATGTGCCCCTGGAAATGCGTATATTCTAGAAACTATTAAAGGGGAAGAGTTCCCAAGAGCTTTAAACGGACGATATCTGAAGAGGTACTATCCAAGCATTTGGATAGATGCATAATTTGCAGTAAGATATATCAAGACAACATGGCCGATTTCCATCGGTTTTCGACTGCATAGCCGATGCAAAATGACATCGCCTGAAGAAAGAAACATTGTGATTCATTTTGACCGGTTCATTATTGGATAAAAACGACAGAGTGCATGGCCGACATGGTACAAGTCGCCCTTAGAATAAAAATACCGATATATCTATTGATTACGCCTATTCTGGATTTCTCTTTCAACACGACCCAGTTCTATCAGAAGGCGGGTCCTATTCTCCTTTGGATTTTCTACGGTGGCACCAGTCTCAGCTTGATCGCAAAGTTCTATCAGGAGGCGGGTCTTCTTCTCCTCCAGACTCTCCATGGCACCTTTAATCTTGACTTGATGAGGGAGTGGAGGATTTTTCTCAGAGGGTGGTCGTTTATGGACCAAGCAGTGAGCATCTATAAGGTCCCAATACTCCTGGACAACAGCGGGAACATGATCTCTAAGTCTCTCAGCATGAGCTCTTATCAGATCTTTGTCTGCCTGCGACAGTGGTTCGTCTGAATGCATGATTTCGATCGCTCGCTCCAAACCAGGGCTGAGACGTTTTGGCTAAACAAAGATGAAAATTCTACCCAATATCAGAGCGATTGAGATGTCTAGGGGAAAGACAGAAGAGAGTTCATACCTGGTTGACAGAGGAAGAAGATGAAGAGGACGAAGAAGACATCTTGCTGTTCGGTTTGGGAGGATAAAGATCTAGTGTTGGAAAGAGAGAGAAGATGAGTAATGCGAGTGCCTCTGGAGACGGTGAAGGATCTACTTATAAAGGGAAGAGGAGTAGATAGATGGTGAGATACGTCCCGTCAGAGTAAAAGCATTCATAAATGCAAAGCTGGTAAAAGAAGTGGTCAAAGATCAAGTCAGCGCAGTGACATTAAAGGAGCAAATCAGCGCAGTAACATTAAAGGGGTATTAAATGTTTACAGTGTTCTTTACAGCCCGAGAAAGGCATCTATGGCCGCAATAGCTCGTTGCCTAATTTGATCTGCCGAATCTAGTACTCTCTGGTCATCATCGGCCGATCCTGGAACTTCTGACATATGGCGACGAAGCCTTATCGCTTCACGGGCCAAGTGTTGCCTTTCTTGCTTCAGCCCAGTGATGACAGACGGGAGCTCTTGAAGCTTCTTTTCTTCAGCGGCTATATCCTTGGTTATCTTCTCCATCTCCTTGGCCCGCTCTGCTCTCCTACGTTTGAGCCGATCTGTCGTGCCGACGACATCCGGACGACAGCTCTCGAGGAAATTGATCCGTCGATGTACCTCTTGAGCCCGGTGCTTGTATGAATCGGCCTCCTCCCGGGTTTTTGTCAGCTGGGCGCGATCGGCCATATGGTGTAGGGCCCTGGAAACCGGAGTCTGCATATGTTCTATATATTCAGCACGCTCCAAGCTTTCTATTGTTTCTTCCGGGATTCGGCCCTTGATGTCGTTGAAAAGCCGTCAAATCAGCGAAGCATCTTCTACCAACCGGCCGATATCATCTTGGAGGAGGATCCGCATGCTTTCGAGCTTGGCGCGGACATCATCGAAAGCAGAGCTCGACGGAATCGGGCATGAAGAGATTTCCTCATCGTCAGGCAAAGAGACGGCAAAGGAGAAAATGCTGTTGTTCAGGGTGTCTTGCTCCTGTGGGGAAATAAAGAGAAGGGTTAGCAACCGGTAAAGGGGAATCGGCCGATTCCAATGGTAAGTTTGTTACCTCCTTAAAATGAATTTCTCTTGCATGCGCCGGTGGGAGTGCCTCCCTTGTCTCAGGGGCTGGTACAATCGGCTCGTCAGAGGAAGAAGATTCAACAACTATTAATGCTCCGCTCGGACCAGCTTCCTGAAAAGGCATAGAAAACAGGTCCTGTGAGTATACTATGGGTAATTGAAATAAGATGGTATGAGATATTTGCCATGCCTCCGTTGATCTTCCAGCCGATGTTTGTTGTGGGGTCACAACCAGCATACCCAAATCGGCCTGCATCAGGATCGTTTAAGTCCTCTGAATATCAAGAAATTGAGGTAAGAGATTATTTACCTCGACAGGAGGAACTGCTGGAGTTTCGGCTTCCACTTGGGATGTGGCCGATTGCTGTGGAGACTGCGGTGGAACAGCCTGTGCAGCCTGGCAGAAAGAGAAAGTTAGTGTTAGTAGGGCACTTAAAGGATATATGAAATAAGCAAGATTACCTGAACAACTTCTACTAATAGTGATGCCGCAGCTGCCCCGACTTCGGCGGTGACTTGAGGATCGGCTATCTCGGTAGCTGGCAAAGATAAAGGAATCGGAGTCTCGGCCGATGCTACCGCCGTTTGGTCAGCTGATCCGATGCGGGCTCGCACTCGACAGCTTGTTATCTTCGAGGTTGTCCTTTTCGGTGCTCGCTTCGATCGGCCAGTGGAAATGTCCTTGATGGTTGGAGTGTGGAAGCCGATGAGTGGTTATGGTGTATATGGATGATGATTATCTATCGGTCTGCCGCTTCGGCTTCGCATCGGAGGGACCTGGCTTTCAGACTAAGAAGATAAATGTGGGTTAATGATAAGATGGAAGTATGGAAAGAGATAGCATTGAAATCGGCTAGGAGAAAGGACATACCGCTGCATTTGGGTCGATGTTTCCGGGGTCCAGAATGTTGCAATAAGTTGATGGAGATTTGCAGAAAAGGTATTTCTTCCATTCTGCCCACCATAGTTTAAATTGCTGAGTGGCAAAAGGGGCCACTGACCAATTATTCAGCTCAATTGTGCTAGAATCTGGCACTAAATCGCACAGCCGACTGTAGTCAAGACTTGTAGTTAGTCTATCTCTGAATTTTGCTTGACTGGCGAAATAAACCCGAATCGGCAGTTGGCCAAAGCCCAGTTGCCTTGCTGCAGCCGATGGATTATAGAACTCATATGTGAGAGAGTCCTTTCCAGAAAAGAAGTTGGCTGGCAAAATTCCTGGTTTGATCAAGATATCCATAAGCTCCCTGTCAAAAGTATGAGTGGAGAAGTCGTAGCTGACGGGAGGTTCGAAAATCGGCTCCACTGCCTGATACGGATGCCAGCTGACAGTCTCTTCACTAAGGCCATTGTAGAGGCATCTGAAATATTCAGCTATACGGGTAGCAGTAAACTGACAGCCAGGGAAGGCCGATGCCGCCTCTCCAAAGGATCTGTAGCGTAGTCGGACGGTTGGATTCTCCTCTAACTCGATATTGGGGAAAGTTTTGGTCTCTATCCGTTGCTGAGAGACCTTGCTCATATATAAATTGAGCCAGAGAGTGATGAACCACCAGGGACCGCCAGGGTTCCCAATCGGCTCCACCTTTGACATCTTGGTGCCGATTTGGTGCATCAGGTTGTAGGCCGATCCCAGCAGATGTTTTCCGAGGGGGATGGCCGATCCTTGTGACAGAGCTTCCGCTAAGCTTGGGTGTTAGAAGAGGGTCCAACTGCTCTGCCACAGAAAAAGTGCTTTTCCAGCCACATCATCAGGAATGCAGTATGCTCTCTCTCTGAAACTGTCCCAGTCTTCATATTTTTGTTGATGTACCCTTTCCATCCGCTGATTCCTTTAGTTTCTAGCTGATGTGATGGCTTAATCAAATAGTTAAAGGGGATATCGGCGGAAGAGATGTCAAGGCTATTCAACAACAAGACATCGGCTAAAGTTGGGGTCATGGGTCCATGTCCAAAAAGAAACGCATTGAGTGCGTCGGACCAGAAGTAAGAAGCTGCTATGACCAAAGGTTCATTTTTCTCCATCTGGGACAGAGAGAGGTCTATGCATTGGCCGATTTTTTGTTCATCCCATTGAACTCTCCTAGACCTGGCTATTCTTTGGTACTATTCTCTCCAGCCAGGGGTCTCATTCGGCCAGGACCTAAAGGCGCCTACCCACTGATCTAGGCCCATGGGTGATTGCTTGAAAGGGACTCTGTGAGTCTCTAGATTGATCAAGTCAGTTGGGTCGGGGTTCCCCATGGGGCCTAAGCAGATAAGATCAGGGGATTCTGAAAGAGGGATGGTGATCTGGTGTCTAAATGCCTAAGAGAGGAAGAAAACGGGAAAAAACTGAGAAAGGATCTGAAAAAAACTGGAGCAGTAGAAAAGCAGAAGGGGAAAATTTCAAGTGTTTACCTCTGGGGTGAAGATCATCGTTGCCGATGGGGCTGCCGATGGAGCCGCCGATTGGGCCGCCGCCGCTGAGGGGATCGCCGATAGAGCCTCCGTGGTTGGAGTGGTCGCCGATGGTGACGCCATTAGGGGGGTAGAAGCAGATCGCGAGTGAGATTGTCGGAGGGGGCGGTTGGAGATCGAGAGGGCTCGGAGGAAGATGAACAGTGGTTCGCTGGGAGAAGATGCTAGGTTTGTGAGGAAAAGTAGGCGGAGAATGCCAATATTTAAGGATAAATCCGGGAGAGCAAGGGTAAAGGCGGTATTTTTGCCGCGCCGTCTACACGAATTCCAGGGGAGCGGTCGTTTCGCGCGCTCGGTCCGAGGAAATTGCAATCATTATGCGGAAGACCGCGGAACGGAAGGAGATTTTTACTACGCCGGTCTCGGAGAAAAAGATTAAAGAAAGAGTTTCGAAGAAAAAGTTATGTTTTACTCCGAAACTAGGGGGCATGTGTTGACGCCAGATTTTGACACGTGTTGAATCAGGGTCTGGAGAAGAAGATTGGCCGATGCGGCAGATCTGAAGGCTACAGTAAGGAATCGGCCGATCGAGGTAACAGTTGGAAATCGGCCGATTGGTGATACAGCTTGTGCTAACAGGTTGGGGCTACTTCAGAGGGTCCCGGTAAACAATTGGTCAGCAGAGCGACGCTAAGTCGGTCGGGAAGCAATTGGAAAAGTCCTGATTGGATTAGGAGATGGCGGCGGAAGATTCTGCGGGAGTCCGTTTCCTTTTTAAAGATGTTATAGATATAGTAGTTTTCCTGTTTTAAATAAGGTTGTAACAAGTCGTAATCGACCAGGAGTCCTAGTTTTAGGGTATAAATAGGAGTCGTCAGGGCTTCGCAAAGGACATCAACACATCAATCAACAAAACACTTCTACTTCTTACTAGTACTTTACTTTCAAGTCGGCGACTTCGCCAATACTTTTTCTTCTTTCACGAGTTCGTACGGATTGGCAGGGCTGCATCAACTTGATCTCCGGGCAATTGGTAGGTTCCGTTTATCGAGTAATATCCGAGCTTTAACCACGGGCGCATCGCTGTGGTTTCGTTGGGATTTATTCACTAGTTATCGATATTTACTAGAATTGCAAGTTTTACCTGTTGTTCTAGTATTATCACTAGTTATCCAGCTTGAGATTGGAACTATCGGCTCTGTCATCGCTTTTTCTCGTTCATCGTCATATAGCCGATCAGATCTATTTCAAGTGTTGCATCTGTAATAATTGTTTAGATCGCTCCAGCAGTCTTCTTTACAATTATTACGCGATTATCGGCTGGTCCATAGCCGATCATCTTCAGAGCAAATCGGCCGATTCGCCGACGCGCTCTTCAGGACAGATCGGAACTCCAGCCGATCGGAGCGCCTGGAATTTAATACTTTTATTTCTTTGTCAATCAACAGGTCAGATTGAGTGGCACGCCGCGCGAAATGCACCAGGGCAATAACCCGAATAGGAGCTAAGCAGATTCTCCCGGGTCGTGTGTCCGACGCTGAAGACTATCGGCCGATTCCTGTTTGGCCGATTTTAACGCCAACAGTATGATACTTCGAGAACCCCACGGATACTAGATACTTCACCCTAGCTATACACACATGGTCTCAAGCCGTTGCTTAACCAAAGTTTGCTTAGTCCCTCGCTCTAGTCATCTCGGTTGGTTTCTTCACCACTTACCCTTGCCTCATTGAGTTAAGCTTTGCACATTGATAATGAATTCCCACTTGAATCTTTTTCTTCAAATGCTTGTTCTTGATTGATAAATAATATCACATATATTGCAAGCTTCCAATGATAAGACCAACATGTAAACGTATGCTCTTGTCTTTTGAACATCTACACATGTATCCTTGTAATGTCTATTTGTGTATCACTGTATCTTTCCTGATGATCCCTTCATTTTGATGACCAAGCTTTGCTTATCATTGACCATCCAATATTCATCACGAGATCACATACTTATTTGATATCACCATTATGAGCCAAATCATGTTCATCGATATATGAAACAACATCATGCAATGAACATTAGAATAAAAACTTGCTCACAATCTTAATCCAACAAGTTAATCCTTTAATCATTTTGTCATTCAAACCACCAAAACCCACTTAGTGGCCTAGATGCACTTTCAATATCCCTCGGTGGGCTTGGTGGTAAAACACTGACAGCTGGCACGCATGGTAGGGGTGTTCATCGAGCATCCATCGGCGAACTCGATGGCATCATTCAACTTCACCAGCGTTGTGCTCGACAAGGACACAACTTTCATCTTCGGCTCCTGGAGCTGCATCGCCAATGGATCAAGTGGTTTTGACAGCCGCCTAGTCGACTCCAAGGAACCGGAGGCATCGAGCTGCTCGAGTAGACTCGACGAGTTCATCGATACACTTGATGAGATGCTTCCATATCTCGCCAGGGAGATCGAGGAGAACTTCGTTCCTGACGCATTTTTGACTCGTCTCCCAACACAACTTTCCAGCTCAGGTCTGACCCGATCTGAGGAAGAGCGTACCCGATTCCCAATTGGACTATGCAACGCGGCTTCTACCTACACGACTTGGAAAGGGATTTAGATCTCCTACTCGAGTTCGGAAATGAGGATGCCACCGCTTGCCGGGAGGCTCCCATTTTCAACAATTACTCGGATTCAGATGATGACCCTTACTCAACTCTAGAGCATAATGACCACTCCGCAGGGCAGATTTGTGTACTGGAAGGGCATGGAGCCCTCTGAGCTACTAGACAATGACGCCCATCTAGCGGCCACAATCCATGAACTACCTTTTCAACAAGGCAAGCCACTTTCTCCCATCTAGGAGGAAGGAACCAGCTCTACAACTTCGACCGTTCTCGTCACCATCGACTACTCTGGCGAGTAGTCGCCAGAGCGCGAAGTCTACATGGCCTCGCTGCACGACCTCTGTGACGATGAACCAGGCATCGAGTTCGACAATGAACTCGAGCATGAAATCTCTGCCAATCAGGACACTTGATGGCGGTCCTTAAGTCCAAAATCCGACCGTCAACCACACTCGCGAACAAAGGAAAACCATGCCTCTTACTCACATAATTGTATCACTAACCTAGCTCCACAGTTGTTTTTTCACTCTAACCATTACAGGGACACAAGTCTAAAATAAGAAGAAAACATGAAGGATACGCAGCAAAACCAAGCACAGATGATCACTCGACGCAACACACTTACAAGAAGGGCCCAATTGGCAGAGCAAATGGGCGTCCCAAGGCACCAGCACCAAAAGGATAAGATCAGGACCACCTGCCAGTGATTTAGGGGAAGGCAGAGCCAGGGAGGCGCCACCTGGAGGTCGGCCGACCCTAGACTATCTCCCGTCCAGGTGCATTTGGAGGAGGAGTCGTCGCTAAGTCACCTAAGGGATGGTGGGAACTAACCTTGGAGAGTATTAAAAGGAGGCCCTCATCCCCTCATTCCACACACACCACACTTGATCCTCTGTCTCACTCTCACACTTGAGACTTGTACTCCTTAGGGTAGTGGAGCTAGGCTAGTACTTCTCTCTTAGCGAAGCAAGTTGTCCTCAGGGCCGGAGAGCAGTCCTCGGCCTTGGTAATGGCTTTGTCAGTGTTCTATTCTTAATGCAGAGCTGAGACTTGGTTGTTTATCTATATTGGTAGTCTATCATGCCTTGTCTTGTTATGCTGCCTTACTAGTTAATCATATCATGGCTTGGTGCTTCACCAGTTATGTTTTATATATGATGAGTCCAAATGATCTGGGTAAGGATATCGGTTCGTTGTGCTTTCGGGCTTGCCTTAGCGTCTTACTTGTCCATCCGAAGGGTGGGAGACCCAGGGGCGCTAGGGTAGTGATCTCATACACGAGCATGGTGCTCGGGTATGCAGGATCCTTCGAATATGACCGTGCTCCATGGTTTGACTGGGGTAGACGGCAGGTGGTGACTGCCCTGTCCGTCCGCGACAAGCTGCTTCGTGGTTAGTGTATTCCCCGACATTCGGGTACAGTGTAGGAGTTCTAAAAGATGTAACGGCCCGGATGTACTCCGGGACGGGATATTCTCCCTGGTATCCCTAATTTCCCAGCACCTGCAGTTCTAACCATATGTATGTTGCATAACCCTTGCTTGTCTAAATAGATACTATTAGGACCTTGTAGTATGCATATGCTCCCGCTAACCCGTAGGTTTATTCCTTTATTCTTTATCCTGAGATTGGCCTGGATGTGTGTGTCACATTACCCTTATCCATATATTTATCATGACTTACCCCTGTGTATGTTATAGGCTATGGCTTATTCATGTGATCATCAATTATGTACCAAGTAAATCTCTTGCCCATCATGCCGTACTTTGGGAAAATATAAATAACGATACCCGAATACTCTCCGGGTGAAATGCTACAACGGTATATTCTGTGCGCTTGCGAATTCATTCTGTAATCGTTAAGACATACCACCACGGCGTTTCCTGGTGCCGCTGCTAGGGATGGGACTAACACCCTCGTTCCTAGTGGTGACGCTAAGAAATGCCAACAAGAATTTCTGGCACCGTTACCGGGGAGTGGCATTGATGTTAAAAGATTTACTAGTACATGATCATGACAATATGTTTAAGAAATAGCTATAGCTTTTACAGGCTAATGTTGCTTTTGTTTTCTCCTGATTGGATGAAAATAGGGTAGTGTATGACTGGTTTCTCCTTGCTGACAAACTTCGTTGAAAACCCCGAGAAGCTCGTGAGCAGGGTCCGACCTCGCATCGTCCCTCCTCAGATCTTGCTGTCGACAAGCGAACCAGCTTTCCAAGCACCATCAACAATCACCAAACCCATGGCTGAGAAGACCCTCCGTGACTTCTCCATCCCCTCCACCGCCAATGTGACGACTGCACCTAACATTGATGTTGGGGACATGAACTTTGAACTCAAGTCCAGCCTCATCAACATGGTGTAGGCTAGCCCTTTTTGCGGCAAGCCTAATGAGGACGCCAACGCCCACCTCCAAAAATTCTTGGAGTTATGCAAGACCGTAACCATACGGGGCATCATGGCTAACGCCATCTGGCTCCGTCTGTTTCCCTTCTCCCTCCTGGGGAAGGCAAAACAATGGTTCTACCAGAACAAAGAAGCCGTCAACATGTGGGACAAATGTTCCACGGCGTTCCTCGCGAAGTTCTTCCTGCTGGGCAAAACAAATGTCTTGCGAGGGAAGATATTGAGTTATTAGCAGACTGGGATGGAATCCATCCTAGAAGCTTGGGAGAGACTCCAAGAGTACATACTCGACTGTCCTCATCATGGGATGAACGAGTGGCTCGCGCTCCAAAGCTTCTACAACGGGCTAACAACAACATCCAGAGCCCACCTAGATGCTGCTGCTGGAGGAGCCTTCCTCGACCTCACGATAACCAAGGCTACGACCTTGATAGAAAAGATGGTCTCCAACCAGGGTTGGAACGAGGAGCGCTCTCAAGCCCGAACCAAAGGGGGAATACACACCATCAAGGAGACGGATATGCTCACCGCAAAGATGGACCTCCTACTGAAATGCCTAGACGAACAGGCACAGTACAAGGAGCAAAGGAACAACAACGCTCAAGCCTAGACTCGCACCCAATGTGCGAGGTCTGTGGCAATGGTGGACACTCGGGGAATGATTGCCCTGAGACCGGAGAAGACGCTGCCTTCATCTGCAACAACAACAGGTACCGTCCACAGGGAGGCCAAGGGTGGGGCCAAGCGCGCCTACCATACCAAAGAGGAGGTAACAACCACAATTCAAATTATAATTCGAATTTCAATTTTAACCAACCCTCCATTAAAAATCTTGTCCTTGGCCAAGTGAAAACAAATGAATCATTAACTAAAAGCTTGCTGCCAATGATAAAATTCTTGAGAGCATAAACATAAAAGTTGAAACACTTTCTTCTACTCTTAAAAATCAATTAAGTTTTAATAAAATGATAGAAACTCAACTTGCACAAATTGCTGCCACTGTTCCTGTTGTTGATTCTGGGAAGATCCTGGGGCAGCCCGAGGCTCCCGTTGAAAATGTAAGTATGGTGTCCACTAGATGGGGCAACTCGCTCCAAAGGGCACCACACACTAACCATGCAGGAAAATCCACGTGTCACAGAATGCATGCGTGGGGAGGGCTAACAGCAAAACCACATGGAGATCCATGGGTGCCGATGATCCGATGCTCAATCTACGACCAACACTACACTCAGGCCCTCTATGACCTTGGGGTAAGCATAAACATTATGCCCAAGGTAAATTTTGAGCGATTGCGATATCTTGTTGTTTCCTAGACCCGTATGCTTGTACAGCTTGCAGCTTCTACGATTTGACATCCCAAAGGAATAGTCGAAAACATGCTTGTACAGGTCAGGAACTTCTTCGTCCTAGCCGACTTTGTTGTTCTCGACATGGAGGGCGATCTTGGCATAGAGTTCATTCTTGGACGACCCTTCCTGAGGGACGCTAGGGCAAAGATCGACATCTGAACCAGTGAAATCCAATTCCACATCAGAAGCGACAATATATTTTTCAAACTTTTATACAGGAAGGAGCAGTGATTTGCAATCCACCAAGGGTACGACGGGAGTGGTATCTAGGGAGAACCACTTCCCGAACCTGAAACTCCACTTTTGACGGTCCTTAAATGCCAAATCTGACCGTCAATGATGCTCACAAGCAAAGGAAAACCATGCCTCTTACTCACATATTTGTATCACTAACCTAGCTCCACAGTTGTTTTGGAAGACTTATCATTTTAGGGATGCAAGTCCAAAACAAGAAGAAAACACGAAGAATACGCAGCAACACATGCACAGAAGATCATTCGCTACATCACACTTACAAGATGGGTCCATTTGCCAGACCAAACTGACGTCAAATGGCGACAAACACCCAAGGGATAAGATCTAGGCCCACCTACCAGTGACACGACCAAAGGCGGTGGCGAAAGGGGGCACAAGGGGGTCGGCCGCACCTACCCTGCCTCCCGTCCAGGTGCCCTTTGGCAGGAAGATTCCTCTAATCCTCCCAAGGTCAGTTGAAGTTGATTCTATACATAGAGATGGCGGGAACTGACATCAAGAGCTATAAAAGGAGGCCCTCACACCCATTGCAACATACCACCACTTGGAGTCATTCTCTCTACTCTCACTTGTGACTTTTAATCCTTTGGATAGTGGAGCTAGGCTAGAATCTTCTCTTAGTGAATCCAGTCGTCCTCGGGATTGGAGAGCAATCCTCGGTCCTTGGTATGGCTTTGTATTCAACTTGTCAGTATCTTATTCATAATATAGAGTTGAGCCTTGGTTGTTATGTTATGTTGATAGTTTATGACGCTTATGCCTGCTATGCTATCCTGGTAATGTGTCATGCCTTAGCTTGTTGCTTCATTAGTTATCCTCTTTATATGCTTAGGCCAGATGATCTGGGTAAGGATAACGGTTCGTCGTGCCTTCAGGTTCGCCTTAGTGTTTTACTTGTCTATCCAAATGGTGGGAGACCCGGGGACGCTAAGGTAGTGACCTCATACACGGGCGTGGTACTCGGGTATGCAGGATACTTCGGATATGCCTGTGCTCCACGGTATTGCAGGGGTAGACAGCAGAAGGTGATAGCTTTGTTGGTCCGCCATGACTTCTCGTCATGGTTAGTGAAGTCCCCCACGTTCGGGTTCTGTAACACCCAAAAATATAGGAGTTGAAACTTTTAAAAGTATTTTCATAAAAATCATAAATTAAAATTGTGCATGCATCTTTATTTCTTTTCTTCTCCTATTCTTTCTTTCAGCCAGCCCAATTCCTTTTCCTCTCCTTCTTTTCTTTTCCCGCGGCCCACTTAGTGGCCGATTCCCTCACTCGACTCTTTCTTCCACCGACAGCTAGGACCCACCTGTCGGCGCCTTCTCCTTCTTTCTTCTTTCCTTACCCAGAGTCCGGATCGATTCCGTACCGTCGTTCGCGCCCCTTCTTTCTTTCTTCTTACCCCGTGTCCTGATCGATTCCGCGACGACGCGTTCCTAACTCCCGGCCGATCTGCCCCTATAAAATCCCGCCGAAGCCCCGCTTTGCAACCAGAGCCAACTTCAATCTCGTTTGCTACTTGTCGATAAGAAAGTTGGCAGCAGAAATGTAGACTACAGGTCGCTGAATGATGTGACAATCAAGAATAAGTATCCACTGCCTAGGATTGAAGATTTGTTTGATCAGATGAGAGGTGCCAAGGTTTTCTCCAAGATTGATCTGAGATCAGGATATCATCAGCTCAGGATCCGACCAGAGGATATACCCAAGACAGCCTTCACTACCAGATACGGTCTGTACGAGTTCACTGTGATGTCGTTTGGATTGACCAACGCACCAGCGTACTTCATGTACCTGATGAACAAGGTCTTCATGGAATATCTTGACAAGTTTGTGGTTGTGTTCATTGATGACATCTTGGTGTATTCACAGAACGAGGAAGAACATGAAGAGCACTTGAGGATAGTGTTACAGAAACTCCGAGAGAATCAGTTATATGCCAAGCTGAGCAAATGTGATTTTTGGTTGAGAGAAGTTTCTTTCCTTGGACATGTTATCACAGATGGAGGAATTGCAGTAGACCCAAGTAAAGTTCAGGATGTTCTGAATTAGAATCCACCGAAGTCTGTGCCTGAAATCAGAAGTTTCCTTGGACTTGCAGGTTACTACCGCCGATTTATTGAGGGATTCTCAAAGATTGTAAAACCCATGACTTCCTTGTTGGAAAGAGGAAAAGAGTTTAAGTGGGATGATACATGCCAGAAGTGTTTTGAAGAGCTGAAAACAAGATTGACCACTGCCCCTGTGTTGATAATGCCAGATATCCACAAAGGGTTTGATGTGTATTGCGACGCTTCACGGATGGGTCTTGGATGTGTGTTAATGCAAGAAGGCAAAGTTGTGGCCTATGCTTCAAGACAGCTGAGAAAGCATGAGCAGAATTATCCTACCCATGACTTGGAATTGGCTGCCGTCGTGCACGCATTGAAGATTTGGAGGCACTACATGATCGGAACCAAGTGTCAGATCTTCACGGACCATAAGAGTCTGAAGTACATCTTCACGCAACAGGATCTTAACTTAAGACAGCGCAGATGGCTAGAATTAATCAAGGACTATGATTTGGATATCCAGTATCATCCTGGCAAGGCTAATGTTGTGGCAGACGCCCTAGCCGGAAAGGACAAGCTAATATGATGGTTGCTCGATTGATGCCTCAGGAGTTATGTTGGGAGATGGCACGTTTGAACTTGGGAATTGTCACACAAGCGGAAGCCATAACCATGGAGATGGAACCTACATTAGAACAGGAGATCAGAAAAGGACAGTTGACAGATGCGAAGATCAAAGAGATTAAGATTCAAATTGGTTTAGGCAAGACTAGGGATTCCACCGAAGATGAACAAGGAACTGTTTGGTTCAGAAAGAGGATCTGTGTACCCGAAATTGATCACCTTCGTGAACTTATTTTGAAGGAGGCACATGATTCTACTTATTCCATTCATCCTGGAAGTACCAAAATGTATCAAGACTTGAAAGAAAGGTACTGGTGGTATGGTTTGAAAAGAGACGTAGCAACTCACGTAGCTTTGTGTGATGTGTGCCAGAGAGTGAAAGCAGAACACCAGAGACCAACAGGTTTACTCCAGCCATTGATGGTACCCGAATGGAAATGGGAAGAGATTGGTATGAATTTCATTGTAGGGTTACCCCGTACTCGTGATGGTTACGACTCGATATGGGTTATTGTGGATAGATTGACAAAGGTCACACATTTCATCCCAGTCGAAACAACTTACACTAGAGCCAAGTTAGCAGAACTATACATGTCACGAATTGTGTGTTTGCATGGTGTTCCAAAGAAGATAGTGTCTGATCGAGGTACTCAGTTCACGTCACGTTTCTGGCAGAAATTACATGAATCCATGGATACAGAGCTCAATTTCAGTTCCGCATATCATCCGCAAACAGATGGTCAAACTGAGCGAACAAATCAAGTATTAGAGGATATGTTGAGAGCATGTGCCCTCAAGCATGGAGGTAGTTGGGATAAAAGTTTGCCATATGCAGAATTCTCCTACAATAATAGTTACCAAGAAAGTCTCAAGATGGCCCCATTTGAAGCACTATATGGGAGAAAATGTAGGACACCATTGTATTGGAATCAGACAGGAGAAAGTCAAGTTTTTGGACCAGAGATTCTTCAAGAAGCGGATAGACAAGTCCAGATAATCAGGGATAATCTCAAGACTGCCCAGTCACGACAGAAAAGTTATGCTGATACACGGAGAAGGGAATTAACATTTGAAGTTGGAGATTTTGTGTATTTGAAGGTATCACCCATCAGAGGTTTACATAGATTCAAAGTGAAAGGAAAGTTGTCACCACATTATATTGGTCCTTTTCAGATCCTGGAAAGGAAAGGTGAAGTGGCATATCAATTGGAGCTACCGGCACGATTGTCAGATGTCCATGATGTATTTCACGTCTCACAGTTAAAGAAATGTTTGAGAGTGCCTGAGGAGCAGTTACCGTTGGAGGAACTTGATGTACAAGAAGATTTGACTTATGCAGAGCATCCGGTTAGAATCTTGGAAACATCTCAGAGGGTTACCCGGAACAAGGTGATCAAAATGTGCAGAGTACAGTGGGGTCACCACTCAGAGGATGAGGCTACTTGGGAAAGAGAAGATGAACTGATTGCAGAATTCCCTCAGCTGTTCCCTAGTCCTTCCCAATCTCGAGGACGAGATTCTCTTTAAGGGGGGTAGGTTTTGTAACACCCAAAAATATAGGAGTTGAAACTTTTAAAAGTATTTTCATAAAAATCATAAATTAAAATTGTGCATGCATCTTTATTTCTTTTCTTCTCCTATTCTTTCTTTCAGCCAGCCCAATTCCTTTTCCTCTCCTTCTTTTCTTTTCCCGCGGCCCACTCAGTGGCCGATTCCCTCACCCGACTCTTTCTTCCACCGACAGCTAGGACCCACCTGTCGGCGCCTTCTCCTTCTTTCTTCTTTCCTTACCCAGAGTCCGGATCGATTCCACGCCATCATTCGCGCCCCTTCTTTCTTTCTTCTTACCCCGTGTCCTGATCGATTCCGCGACGCCGCGTTCCTAACTCCCGGCCGATCTGCCCCTATAAAATCCCGCCGAAGCCCCGCTTTGCAACCAGAGCCAACTTCAATCTCGTTTGCTACTCAACATCGTCGCACGCCGCTGGAAGTTGCACACCGGAGGAACGCCGCCGTCCCGATACGCCGCCTCTCCGTCGACTCGCCGTTCCGCAGCTTCTCCGCCGTCTTCAACTCTCGCCAGAGCTCCGCAAGTTGGTGAGCATCAAGCCGTACCAGATTCCCCTCTCTCCCTTGCTCCGCCGCAAACCCAATTTCTCGCCGGACCCCTGTTTCCGCCCGCCGCCGTGACCGCCAGTTTACAGCCGCTGCACAGCCATCCCGTGACCACCCTCACCTTCGCCGTATCGCCCACTCACTTCCCGGCATAAACCCAGCTTGAATCGAGCCCCGGAACACCGGATTCGGTGAAGCTCCGGCCGTCCGCCGCCGCACTCGCTCACCGCCGACGCCCAGCGCAGCTCCGCTACGCCCGACCCTTTTTGTTCCGTCGAGCCCACCCTTCCTTTGCCGCTCGATCTAGATCTAACGGCCAGAATCAATATTCACTTTACACTGCCGATTTACCCGACCTTTTCCTTACTCAGCCGATTTACCTGACCCACTCTTTATACTACCGATTCGCCCGACCCTTACCCCGCCGATTCGTCCAACCCGCCGCACGATTCTGATCCAACGGACCAGATTCATCCGACCCTAGCTGCTCCCAGAACTTTCGCAGAAAGACCCCTAGGTTTTCCAGGAATCAACCCGCAGTCCAGAGCAGTAGAAGAGTAATTAGAATTGAGCCCTTTCTTTTTTCTGACCCGACCCTTGACTTTTCTAGATTTAGTAACCGCCTTCCAGAACCTATAGTTTTGCACCCCGACCCTTTGTATAAAGTTTAATTATGTTTAGGCCCCTAATTTCTTCAGATTTAGCCCCTGGAAATTCAAAACTCTCGCAGTTAGGCCCCTAGACCACTGTTTTAGCCATATCTTCATCGTTTCAACTCCGATTTCAGCGATTCTTGCGCCTACCTGATCCTTGCATCATGAACTACAGCTTTAGTATCTTTTTACTTTCTGTTTGTATTGTTTGTTGTATTATTTCTTATTTGTTTGTGTATGCTTGTTTGTGTGATCGCGTAGACAACGTGACGTTCGAGCAAAATCAAGAGCAAGCTTACGAGGAAGAGAATCAGCAGCTGTTTGAAGAAGGCAAGTGGATTTCCCCCTCTGCATATTCTATTTGATCCCAACAACAGCATGAAAATTCACTTTACTTTACTGTTGCTTGCATAAACTTGATGGGTTACCTATACTAAGGATTTACCTAGTCTTTTACTCCAAACCTTGAAACACCTGGGTTTACTATACATATTGGGTAGTTACGCTTAGTCACAAACTTTGGGATTGGTATTGGTTTACTCTTCTACCAACGTTGGTCACGTTTCATACTGTTGTTATCGCATAAGTTCAAGATCAACTTTGTTTAATGGGAACATGGAGAACCACCCAAGTGAACAGTGCAACCACAAAGTCATATGGCTCTGACCTTAGCCAATTAATTAGATGTGTAGTTTGCTGGTGGCCTTACCGAAAGGGCAAGGAGGGGGTCGGTGATAGGGGTCATAGCCCGGTCCTCTTGGGGTAGCTGCCTTGGCTAAGGAGCTGACCATTAGGGAGGTTTATGGACCACGCCGCTACTGAAACTCTAGCGGGCTGCCTAGCTCTCAACATATCTTTGTAAAGGCTTCGTAGTGTACCCTCGCCACTCACCTCGGAAGTGTTTAAGGGCCTTGCAAACCCGGGCGACTCAGGGGAACATGATTTGTGGGTAAAGTGTACAACCTCTGCAGAGTGTAAAACTGTTATAACAGCCGTACTCACGGTTAAGAGTGGCTTGGACCCTCACATGATAATGAAACTTGAAGATTAATTAAATTGTGGTTCATGAATTATATTATGGTTGATGGTACCGTTATGTTTTTGCTAAAGTGGGTTGGTATAAACTTAAACCTAGTCAATAGGTGCTTGTTAATAAATACTTGACCAACTAAAAGTGACCGCTGCTGCAAACCTTAGCCTATCCTTGATGGCCTTGCATTTTTACCCCACTTGCTGAGTACCAACCATAAGAGTACTCACCCTTGCCCCCTGCTGTTCAGAAGAGAACTTTGAAGAGGAGCACTTCGACGACTTCGAGGAGTTCTAGGTCCTGCGTTCACCAGTCATCGCCTGTGGAAGACGGAGTTGTTGGAGACTTCGTATAGGGTTTAACGGTTATTCGTTTAAAGACATTTGTGTCTCTTTTATACGAAGTGTAATATTGTTAAATACTTTATTTAGTTACATTTTGAGCATTGTCTTTGATATATTTCACTTTCCGTCTACCATATGTGTGCGAACATGATCCTGGCGCACATATGAGATGCATCTGGTTCTTTCTAGAATCGGGTGTGACAGGTTCGGGGTAGGAGTTCATGAAAAGATGTAACGTCCTGGATGTACTCCGGAACCGGATATTCTCCCAGGTGTCCCTATTTTCCTGGCACCTGCAGTTCTAAGCATGTTTAGTGTATAAACTTTGCTTGTATGAATAGATGCTATTAGGACTTTGTTGTATGCCTATGCTCCCACTAACCCGTAGGTTTATTCGTTTATTCTTTATCATGAGTTGGCCCTGTGTGTCGCATTACCCTATTCATATCATTTATCTTGACTTACCCCTATTTATGTTATAGTATATGGCTTACTCATATGGTCTTGATTACGTTCTAAGTAAAATCTTTTACATCATGCTCTCCTTTGGGAAAATATAAATAATGATTCCCGAATACTCACCAGGTAAAATGCTACAGCGGTATATCCGTGCGCTTGCAGATTGTTTCTGTAAACGTTAAGACATACCACTCACATTTCTAGCGTCGTTGCCTGGGACTAACAATCCTGGTGACTACGTTAAGAAATGTCAACAAGCATTTCTGGTGTCGTTGCCGAGGAGAAGCATTGATATAAAAGATTAACTAGAGCATGATCATGAAAATATATTTAAGACATAGCTGTAGCTTATTCAGGCTAATGTTGCTTTTTGTTTTCTCCTAATTGGATGAAAATAGGGTAGTGTATGACTGATTTCTCCTTGCCAACAAACTTCATTGAAAATCCTGAGAAACTCGTGGGAAGGGTCCGACCTCGCGTCGTCCCTCCTCAAGTCATTCTTTCGGCAGGCGAACCAGTCCTTCCAGCACCAACAACCTGAACCGAACCCATGTCTGAAAAGACTCTCCGCGATTTCACCGTCCCCTCCGCCGCTATTGTGGCGACTGGACCCAACTTCAATGTTGGGGACGTAAACTTTGAACTCAAGTCCAGCCTCATAAACATGGTGCAAGCTAGCCCGTTCTATGGCAAGCCGAATGAGGACGCTAATGTCCACCTCTAGAACTTCCTAGAGTTGTGCAAGACTGTCACCATTAGGGGTGTTGCAGTTCACACCATAAGGCTCTGCTTGTTTCCCTTCTCCTTGCTAGGGAAGGCGAAACAATGGTTTTACAAGAACAAAGAAGCCATCAGCACTTGGGACAAGTGTTCCATGGCGTTCCTCGCCAAGTTCTTTCCGCTAGGCAAAACAAATGCCTTACACTGGAAGATATTCAGTTTCCAGTAGACGGGGATAGAGTCAATCCCCGAAGATTGGGAGAGACTGCAAGAATACATACTCGCCTATCCTCATCATGGGAAGGACGAGTGGTTCATTCCCCAAAGCTTCTACAATGGGCTGACTCCAACATCAAGAGCCCACATAGATGCCGCAGCTGGAGGAGCCTTCCTCGACCTCACCATCATCAAAGCAAACACCTTGGTCGAGAAGATGGTCTCCAATCATGGCTGGAACGAAGAGCGTTCCCAGCACATGAGCAAGGGCGGAATACACTCTGTCAAAGAAGTTGACATGCTCTTCGCAAAGACGGACCTCCTAATGAAGTGCCTCGACGAATGGGCACAATTCAAGGAATATATGAACAACTATGCTCAAGCCGTAGACTCGCACCCCATGTGCGAAGTCTGCGGTAGTGGTATTCACTCGGGGAATGACTGCCCCGAGACCCGAGAAGACGTGGCCTACATGAACAACAACAACAATGAGTATCGTCCATAAGTAGGCCAAGGGTGGGGTCAATCACGCCAACCTTATCAACAAGGAGGTAATAATTTCAACTCAAATTACAATTCAAATTTCAATTCAAACCAACCCTCCATCAAAGATCTCGTGTTTGGCCAAGTTAAAATTAATGAATCTATAAAGATGAAACTTGTTGCCGATGATAAACCCCTTGAGAGCATAAATATAAAAGTTGAAACTCTTTCTTCTACTCTCAAGAATCAGCTAAGCTTTAATAAAATGATAGAAACCCAGTTAGCTCAAATAGCTGCTGCATTCCTGTTATGGATGACGGGAAAATTCCGGGGCAACCGGAAGCTCCCGTCGAAAATGCCAGTATGGTGTCCACCGGATGGGGAAACCCGTACCGGAGTGATGTGAACCCGTTAGGGTTTGTTCCCGATCTTTCGATGAGAGGTAGGGGATAACTCTATTTGATAGATGGAGATGACGTTCATGGCCTGACTACAGCCTTCTAAGGATGCTGCGCCTTAGCAACCGATACACCACCTCCAATGGTCGTCGCGATCTTGTGGAGCACGATCAACCAAACCACTAGGGTAATTCCTGCAAGAAATCGAAGAACAAGCAAGAACACGTAGAACCAGTAACTCAATTGAAAATATGGAGATAATAACCAATCTAAAATCAACAAGGTGGGGTTCCGAATCGAGTAGAATGGATGGTCTAGTCGACACACGCGTCTACAAGGAAGTAGCAATGGCTAAACTTTCAACAAAACAAAACCCCATCTGTTTGTGACAGCCATGGAGGTATATGAGAGGGTGGAGGACGACCAGGATATGGTGGGGGTCGTCCCTCAACCCTAGGACGCACCCCTAATGGACCCAAACTCGATACACGGCCCGTTTAGCAAAAATATGATGATGCCGCACCTGGACAGAAAAGGTCCGCGAACCAAAACAATGACTGAGGCCGACTCCAAATAGATATGGAGGTCAGGCCAGATCCGTTTGAAAGTAGACTTGATAAGCTTTCCATGAAGTCCAAGAATGCCCCAATCGGAGTCCGTATGAAGTCATGGCAAGCGTTACAACTTGGTCCTTTCCTGCAGTCCGAATTCAACATCCAAAACGTGTTGGAATTGGACTCTTTCTATTCTTGCGCCAAAAGTGATGTGGTGGCCTGGTAGAGGACGTTAGGAATACATGGAATTGGTTCCCAATCAACTTCTTTGGTCCTTCATACCTACCATGTGTGTTCAATACTCTTTTTGATCCACGTATGTAATTCTGAAAATAACAATGTACACACATCATCTCGGAACATCAAATCTTCAAATGTATCAAATAGAATCATGATGATAAAGAATGGTTTCACCTTTGAATAAAACATTTCTAATTTGGTTGTATCCATGCAGGTGATGTCCTCATCATTCTCCCTTTCTTGGCTGCAAGTGGTCCTCGACTTGCTCCAATGGCGTTCAAAGGTGTTTGCTTTGACATTGAAACACGCAGCGACAGCCATGCTGTACGGCCACGACCAGCAAAGCTACCATTCTTTGAGCTGACCCTGTTGCCTGAGAGAAAAACTAGGAAAACTTTGCAAGACATTATTAGTGTTAGTGCAGCCTATTATTTGATCATGATATTGTAGCCCGAAAGGATATTTCAGATTAGAGCAAATATAAACTTTATGCACTAAATATTCTCCTTTTCTATCGTATTCGCCAATTGCATGAAGTGAACAACGATTAAAACATGGCAAAACGGAATCATTAAGCTTCTCTTTTAGACAATTTAGATTACATAGAATATCAAATTCAATATGACCCAAAGTATTTAAAGAAGACAACAATTTTAGTTCATCTTGTGCATTAGTAATAGGATGAAAAGACTTATCTTCAGCACATTTGTATTATTCCAAACCAAAAGTATCACACTTATTCATTAATTCTGGCAGATGTGTAAAAGAATCATCAGCAAACAAGTCCTCTTTATCACAAGCAACAGTAGGTAATTCATCTTGTAACAAAGGTGCATCAGCATCAGGTTCCACTATTTGTTGCTCTTGGTTGGCATGTTGAGTGGACAAAATTTTGACATTATGGGTCATATCATTCTTGCAAGTATTCACAAATAAAAGGGTCTCCTTTTCAGCATTGAGAGCAAGACAAAACAATTGAACAATATGGCTATATGACTTGCTAAATAACAAGTTTCGAATTTCAGAATTGAGCCCTTTCATGAACCTACTCATTACATCTACCATTCATTCATCCAATCCACCAAATATGATACAAATCTTAAAGACATGATAGTATTCTCTCACAGTCCTACTACCCTGTTTCAATTTCTCTAGTTTGGTAAGCAAATAATCAAAATAATATGCAGGAATATAGACATCTCTAAAATGTATTTTAAATCTTTCCAAGTTTGTGGAACAATGTTATGCCTACAAATATGTTTCCATTCTAGAAAAGCATGTTCAGTTAAAACATTAGAGGCAATATAAATCTTTTGTTTCTCGGACAGGTCATGCTCATCAAATTCATTATCTAGTTTTAACTCCAAATCAATGTATGCTTTAGGATCAAACTCACTAGCATATGAAGGCAAGTGTTGAATGATATCCTGAATTTGAGGGTGTAATTTTATTACCTCAAAAACCTCCGTATCACCTGCCATGATTAGTAGAAAACAAGAAATACAAAAATAATATGTATCCTCCTGGCAACTACAAGGATGTGTCTGTTGTAATTCTCTCAATCTCAAGCTATTCAAACAAGCTCTTACATGTTCTTACCAAACCAAACAGGAGATGACGACAACCAACAAGTCTGCAACCATCGAATGAAGTCTATCGGTGCCGCAGCAACAAAAACCTATCAGGCTGTAGTCGAATATATGGAGCTGTAGGTGGGCTGAAGTAAGGAAGTACTAGTACCACGTTAGTTACAAAAGCAAGCTGAATAATCGTTCAACGGCGGTACTGTGCTGGTCCTAGGCTAGAACGTGCTAGAGACGTGAGTCTGGACACAAACGAAGTCACTGAACTGCAGCAAAGACGGATCACAAGGAGAGGAATAGCATTAAAAGAAAACCTCTTCTCTTTTTCTTTCTCTTTCTTTTCTTTTTTTTCTTTCCATTATTTTCCTATTTTTTTCAAGTAGTACAAAAATGAAATTTTACAACAAGAGATATCAAGTTACTTGCAGCAACTAAATGTTCCCTTGGGAAGGGTTGATTCAACAACAAAGTCGAAACAAGTGGCTGTTTTGCAAAACCAGTAGATACGCAAATCTCTAGGGCAATTGCGAACTCTCAGAAGGAACTTTTTGGCGAGGCAGGATTCGTTAGAAACCTCATGAAATATCCTTTCCAGATTGTATTTAACTTCCCTAATTGACAATGGAAATATGGTTCTTTTCATTTCAAGCTGAAACTGGATTCCGAATCAAATTCTTCTTGGAACTTGTTGGGTTTTCTTTTTGTAGATGGAAGGATGGACTTGGATGAAACCTCAATGGTGACACAATCAATTGCAAATATGGAGATAATAACCAATCTGAAATCAACAAGATGGGGTTCCGAATCGAGTATAACAGATGGTCTAGTCGACACACGCGTCTACAAGGAAGTAGCAATGGCTAAACTTTCAACAAAACAAAACCCCATCTGTTGGTGACAGCCATGGAGGTATATGAGAGGGTGGAGGACGACCAGGATGTGGTGGGGGTCGTCCCTCAACACTAGGACGCGCCGCTAATGGACCCATACTCGATACACGGCCCGTTGGGCCAAAATATGATGACACAGCACCTGGACAGAAAAGGTCAGCAAACCAAAACGATGACTGAGGCTGACTCCTAATAGATATGGAGGTGAGGCCAGATCTGTTGTAAAGTAGACTTGATAAGATTTCCGTGAAGTGCAAGAACGCCCCAATCGGAGTCCGTATGAAGTCGTGGGAAGCGTTACAACTTGGTCTTGTCCTGTAGTCCGAATTCAACATCAAAAACGTGTTGGAATTAGACTCTTTCTTTTCTTGCGCCAAAAGTGATGTGGTGGCCTGGTAGAGGACGTTGGGAATACATGGAATTGGTCCCCAATCAACTTCTTTGGTCCTCCATACCTACCATGTGTATTCAATACTCTTTTTGATCTGTGTATGTAATTCTGATAATGACAATGAACACACATCATGTCAGAGCATCAATTCTTCAAATGTATCAAATAAAATCATGATGATAAAGAATGGTTTCACCTTTGAATCAAACATTTCTAATATGGTTGTATCCATGCAGGTGATGTCCTCATCATTCTCCCTTTCTTGGCTGCAAGTCGTCGTCGACTTGCTCCAATGGCATTCAAAGGTGTTTGCTTTGACATTGGAACACGGAGCGACAACCATGCTGTACGGCCACGACCAGCAAAGCTCCCATTCTTTGAGCTGACCCTGTTGCGTGAGAGAAAAACTAGGAAAACTTTGCAAGATATTATTAGTGTTAGTGCAGCCTATTATTTGATCATGATATTGTAGCCCGAAAGAATATTTCAGAATAGAGCAAATATAAACTTCATGCACTAAATATTCTCCTTTTCTGTCATATTTGCCAATTGCATGAAGTGAACAACGATTAAAACATGACAGCACAGAATCATTAAGCTTCTCTTTTAGACAATTTAGATTACATTGAATATCAAATTCAATATGACCCAAAGTATTTAAAGAAGACAACAATTTCAGTTCATCTTGTGCATTAGTAATAGGATGAAAAGACTTATCTTCAGCACATTTGTATCGTTCCAAACCAAAAGTATCACACTTATTCATTAATTGTGGCAGATGTGTAAAAGAATCATCAGCAAACAAGTCCTCTTTATCACAAGGAACAACAGGTAATTCATCTTGTAACAAAGGTGCATCAGCATCGGGTTCCACTATTTCTTGCTCTTGGTTGGCATGTTGAGTGGACAAAATTTTGACATTATGGGTCACATCATTCTTGCAAGTATTCACAAATAAAAGGGTCTCCTTTTCAGCATTGAGAGCAAGACAAAACAATTGAACAATATGGCTATAGGATGAATTTCAGAATTGAGCCCTTTCATAAACCTACTTATTACATCTACCATTCATTCATCCAATCCACCAAAAAATATGATACAAATCTTAAAGACATGATAGTATTCTCTCACAGCCCTACTACGCTGTTTCAATTTCTCTAGTTTGGTAAGCAAATAATCACCATAATATGCAGGAATATAGACATCTCTAAAATGCATTTTGAAATCATCCCATGTTTGTGGAACAATGTTATGCCTACAAATATGTTTCCATTCTAGGAAAGCATGTTCAGTTAAAATATTAGAGGCAATATAAATCTTTTGTTTCTCGGACAGGTCATGCTCATCAAATTCATTATCTACTTTTAACTCCTAATCAATTTATGCTTTAGGATCAAACTCACCAGCATATGAAGGCAAGTGTTGAATGATATCCTGAATCCGAGAGTGTAATTTCATTAGCTCAAAAATCTCCATATCACCTGCCATGATTATTAGAAAAAAAAGAAACACAAAAATAATATGTATCCTCCTGGCAACTATAAGGATGTGTCTGTTACAATTCTCTCAATCTCAAGCTATTCAAACAAGCTCTTACATGTTCTTACCAAGCCAAATAGGAGGTGACAGCAACCAACAAGTCTGCAACCATCGAATGAAGTGTATCGGTGCCGCAGCAATAAAAACCTATCAAGCTGTAGTCGAATATATGGAGCTGTAGGTGCGCTGAAGTAAGGAAGTACTAGTACCATGTTAGTTATAAAAGCAAGCTGAATAATCGTTCAATGGTGGTACTGTGCTGGTCCTAGGCTAGAACGTGCTTGAGACGTGAGCCTAGACACAAACAAAGTCACTGAACTGCAGCAAAGACGGATCACAAGGAGAGGAATAGCACAAAAAGAAAACCTCTTCTCTTTTTCTTTCTCTTTCTTTTCTTTCTTTCTTTCCGTTCTTTTCCTTTTTTTTCAAGTAGTACAAAACTGAAATTTTACAACAAGAGATAACAAGCTACTTGCAGCAACTAAATGTTCCCTTGGGAAGGGTTGATTCAGCAACAAAGTCGAAACAAGTGGCTGTTTTACAAAACCAGTAGATATGCAAATCTCTAGGGCAATTGTGAACTCTCAGAATCAAAAATAGGTATGGATCTTGACTTTGCTAATGTTTGGCATGCAGTCGGTTGGGAAGGTTTTGTCCCTGTTGAGGAGTATGGTTCCCGACTCCTCACTATTCAATTTTTTTGCACTCTTCAAGAGGTGGATGACGGTATTTGTTTTCGGCTTTTCAAAAAAGAGTATTATCTTACTTGGAAAATGTTGAGTCAACACCTTGGTTTTAACAAACGCTTGCCGGTTTCTCTTGAACATGCTAGCCGCGGGTTTAATCGTCATGATTTTTGGGGTTTGATTTCGGGTCAAGTTGTTCATGGTAAGTTTGCACCTCGGTGCAATGACATTCAAAATCCGACCCTTCATTTGATGCATAAATGGCTAGCCATCACTCTCTTTCCAAAAGGTGATTTGCGAGTCGTGCACAATGATGAGTTGATGATCCTATATGCCATGGTCAACAAGATCCGAGTCTCTCCCATAAAAGAAATAGTTAATCGTTGGCTTCAGAATTTCAAGTTGACAGGTCCTATTGAGTGCACTTCTTTGATAACCGGCATCGCTTCAAGCATTTGTGCCTTAGGAAGAAACAACGTTTCTTTCATCGATGGTGATCGTGTTTTGATCGATGAGGCTTATTTGGTTCAAGGCCAGATCCTCAAGAGGTGCCCGAATGACTCCTTGATTTTCTTCTCTCTAGGTTATGCAAATGGAGATCCTGTTGCCAAATGCGGGGTATTATTTGTATAATTGCCAGTCACTAACTGCCCCTCTCATTCCGGAAGATGCGGCACGAAGGCATAGTGTTTCTGATTTTCCTGGTAGGACCACAAGAAGCAGGGCTAGAAGAGGAACCGAGTCAGCACCACCACCGCCACAGCACCAAACTTCATACCACCATGAGGTGGGTGGTTCATCCTGGCACAGCGCAAGCACCGAGGAGTGGGCACGGCAGGCTCCAAGCCGCCGGTCCACCAGCTCCAGCTCCGGCGGTATCCCGAGTCTCGCACGACGCACGGCCTCCAGCCGTGACTTCGGCTCCGTTACTCAGTAGCTAGGAGAGCTGCGGGTCCAGGCCAACAACATCAAAGATACGCTGCACCAACACATCGAGAACAACCAAGGATGGCAGCGATACACCGGCGATAGGATCCACGCCATGGAGCAGAGGCAGCTGTAGCAGCAGGAGGAGTGGACAGCTTACTACCATTGGAGAGGGTTCAACGCCGACCAATAGCAGTGAGCCTGAAGCTAGCTTGGGGGAGGACCCCCATTGAGAGGTATCTTATATCTTAACTTCTTCATTCACTTTCAAAACCTTATGCATGATACAAAACAAAATCTGCAAAACTAAAAACAAATAAAAATTTGCAAAACCAAAAAGACCAAAAAAAATATTTACTTGCTTTTGTATGTGTAGTAAGCATGGTGTAGTTCTCCTTGTTGAGATGATGAATAGTTGCTCTATTAATTTCCTTCACATGCCTAGTTACAATTTAGTGCTCTTCCTAAGTTTTGAGTTTGTTGGCAAAATATTCAATCCTTAAGCTTGAAGCTTGTGGGTAGCAAAAAGCATGATCCAAATCTAGGTTGTTGTGAGTTATGATATGGTTGAATAGAGTTGCTATGATCTTCTCCAAAGTGATGCTTGATTACCGGAGTATTTATTTCAAAAAATAAAAAAAAACAAAGTTCCTCAATGATATGAAATTCTTATCCAAAGCCATATGTTGTTCCTATTGAAAACCCTCCACATAGGCAACTTGTTATCTCATTGAGCTTTGTCAAACTGTTGTGACCATTAGTGAGATTCATTTCATACTCGCATGATCAAGATCACGTACACACTATGCTACGCTTCTACACATGAAGTAAGCAAATATTATATTCATCCATCCACAAAGAAAAACTCCATATTGCCTCATGACCACTGTCTCCAAAGTTCCATAAGAAGAAGAAGCATGGGCTATACAAAAAAAAGAGAAAAAGATGCATACCCAAAGAAGGTATGCCACATGCCCACAAGGCATGTTAAAAAAAAGAGAAAGAAAAGAAAAGATGCATACCCAAAGAAGGTATACCACATGCTCAAAAGACATGTTAAAAAAAAAGAAAAGATAACCCATGCCCAAAAGAAGAAAGAAATGGAGAGATGGTTCATACCTAGGAGTTCATCCACTATCCACCAAAAATATCCACGCACTTGCACATCTTGATCAAGGTTTATGACTTGTCTCTCCTTTGGATCCGGTTTTTGACTTTGCGATACATAAGAAACAAGTGTGCCTTCAAATTCTCCATACCTACAACTCCACTCAAATCAAACATTTAGAGATAGGTTGAGGAAGAAAGGCAAAATAAAAAGCCTTGGTGAGGAATCATACACAATTAGCGATCCGAGAGATCATTTGAGGAACTTTGAAATTTCTTTTGAAAAGCTTTATAAAAACCCTCCAGATTGACGGTTGAGCAAGAGAGTAAGAAATATTAGCACTCTACAAAATCGTTCTGACTCTCATCTGCCAAAGATGAGGTGAAGCTACAAGCCCCATAGGAGTAAGGTAAGAGGTAAGAACAAGACCAACTTATTCAAAATCATGGTATGAACACTTTGTTGTGCCTAAAGTATAGGTTGGAACTGCAACATTTGAAGCAACTCCTGATCAACAACATAAAGCCTTGTTTTGCTCAGGGATGAGCAAAAAGCTAGCTTGGGGGTGTTGTTGACAGTCCTTAAGTTCCAAATCCGACCGTCAACGATACTCACAAGCAAAGGAAAACCATGGCTCTTACTCACATATTTGTATTACTGACCTAGCTCCACAGTTGTTTTGGAAGACTTATTATTTCAGGGATACAAGTCAAAAATAAGAAGAAAACACGAAGAATACGCAGCAACACATGCACAGAAGATCGTCTGCTGCGTCACACTTACAAGACGGGCCCATTAGCCAGACAAAACCAACGTCAAATGGCAGCAAACACCCAAGGGATAAGATCTAGGTTGTTGACGCCAGATTTTGACACGTGTTGAATCGGCGTCAGGAAGAGAAGATTGGCCGATACGGCAGATCTGAAGCCTACAGAAAAGAATCGGCCGATTGAGGTAACAGTTGGAAATCGGCCGATTGGTGATACAGCCTACGCCAACAGGATGGGACTATTTCAGAGGGTCCTGGTCAAAAGTTGGTCAAAGGGGGTACGCTAAGTCGGTCGGGGAGCAATTGAAGGAAATCCTGATTGCATTAGGGAACGGCGGTGGAAGATTCTGCGGGAGTCCGTTTCCTTTTAAAGTTCTTATAGATATAGTAGTTTAAATAAGGTTGTAGCAAGTCATGATCGACCAAGAGTCCTAGCTTTAGGGTATAAATAGGAGTCGTTAGGGTCTTGAAAAATATCAACACATCAATCAACAACAATATTTCTACTTTTCCAGCAATTTACTTTCAAGTCGGCGACTTCGCCAATATTTTCTTCTTCCACGAGTTCGTACGGATTGGCAGGGCTGCATCAACTTGATCTCCGGCCAATTGGTAGGTTCCGCTTACCGAGTAATATTCGAGCTTTAACTACGGGCGCATCGCTGTGGTTTCGTTTGGATTTATTCACCAGTTATCGATATTTACTAGAATTGCAAATTTTACCTGTTATTCTAGTATTATCACCAGTTATCCAGCTTGAGATCAGAGTAATCGGCTTCGTCATTGTTCTTCTTCGATTTATCATCATATAGCCGATTAGATCTATTTCAAGTGTTGCTTCTGTAGTATTTGTTTAGATCGCTCTGGTGGTTCTCTTTACAATTACTACACGATTATCGGCTGATCCATAGCCGATCATCTCTACAGCAAATCGGCCGATTCGCCGCCGACGCGCTCCTCAGGACAAATCGGAATCCCAGCCGATCGACGCGCCTGGAATTTAATACTCTATTTCCTTGTAAATCAACAGGTCAGATTGACTGGCACGCCGCGCGAACCGCACCAGGGCGATAACCCGAATAGGAGCTAAGCAGATTCTCCCGGGTCGTGTGTCTGACGCTGAAGACCATCGGTCGATTCCTATCCGGCCGAATTTAGCGCCAACATAGGCCCACCTACCAGCGACATGACCAAAGGCGGTGGCGAAAGGCGGCACAGAGGGGTCGGCCACACCAACCCTGCCTCCCCTCCAGGTGCCCTTTGGCACGAAGATTCCTCTGATCCTCCTAAGATCGGTTGAAGATGTTTCCATACATAGAGATCGCGGGAACCGACCTCAAGAGCTGTAAAAAGGAGGCCCTCACACTCATTTCAATACACCACCACTTGGAGCCATTCTCTCTACTTTCACTTGTGACTTGTAATCCTTAGGGTAGTGGAGCTAGACTAGAATCTTCTCTTAGCGAATTCAGTCGTCCTCGGGATCGGAGAGAATTCCTCAGTCCTTGGTATGTGTCGGATTTGCGCTCCGGCAAATCTACCAAGGGTAGCCCCAAGCAGTAGATTTGTAGGCAGGGTGGATCGGAGAGAGCCCATGTACTTGATGATAACACGAAGACGCAGGGACTTAGATAGGTTTGGGCCGCACGGAGCGTAACACCCTACGTCCTGTGTTCGGGGATTTGTATTAGGGTTTGTGGTATGAGCTAAATGAGTTGGCTTGAATTCCCTATGGGTCCCCCCATGGCCTCTTATATATCCGGCTAGCCGTGGGTTACAAGTTAGGGTAAATCTACTCGTGTTTGTTACAAGAAATCCGATCGGTTGAGATACACAAGATCATGCCTACTCAGTTCGACCTAGATCCTGACCCCGGGGGATCCCACCCATCATCTAGCAGAGTGCCTGTATGCTGGGTCATTTATGCGGAGTCGTTCATGCGGGTAACCATGTCCACTTGGCAGGGAGGTACCTGGGTCTACCTCCATCAAGCCCCCGAGCGCTGAGTCGCCGAACCGAGCCTTGACCGAGCAATGAGGCCAATCGGTGATCATATAATAATCCTTGCATCCTCAGGCTCTTGCTGTGACTTGACTTCAATTGACTCCTGCCTTCATGTTTCTTCTTCAACGGGATGCGCACCTGGGCGCACCCGTTGGATGTAGCCCCCGAGCCTCGGAAGGTTTCACAGAAGCGTTTCGAGGGTCAAAAAAGGAAATAACCTATTAAGCCCTTTATTCTTAATCGTCTTCCAGCGCCTAGCTCTTAGTCAGAGCAGTCGGTGGAGTCACTGAGATACGCCGAGTCAAATAGCGGCGCCCAGCCCCCGAGTAAGTTAGCTGGTGGAGTCAGGGAGACACAACGATTCGAACAGCGGTGCCCGGCCCCCTTGCAGGGTCACTAGCGAAGTCACGGAGACATGCAGAGTCAAATAGCGATTCCCAGCCCCTGAGCAGGGTGGCTGCCGGAGTCACGGAGACACGCCGGGTCAAATAGCGGTGTCCAGCCCCTGAGCAGGGTGGCTGGCGGAGTCACGGAGACACTCCGAGTCAAATAGCGGCCTCCAGCCCCCGACCAGGGTCGGTGGCGGAGTCACGGAGACACGCCGAATCAAATAGCGGCACCCAGCCCCTGAGCAGGGTCGCTAGCGGAGTCACAGAGATGCACTGAGACAAATAGCGGCACCCAGCCCCTGACCAGGGTCGCTAGCAGGGTAACGGAGATGCACTGAGTCAAATTGCGGCGCCCAGTCCCCGAGCAGGGTCACTGGCAGAGTCACGGAGACACGCCAAGTCAAATAGCGGCATCCAGTCCCCGAGCAGGGTCGCTGGCAGAGTCATAGAGACACGCCGAGTCAAATAGCGGTGCCTAGCCCCCAAGCAGCGTCGCTGGCGGAGTCACGGAGACACGCCGAGTCAAATAGCGGTGCCTAGCCCCCAAGCAGGGTCACTGGCGGAGTCACGAAGACACGTCGAGTTATTTGACACCGCCTGGTATGGAAAGGAATATTCCAATCCAACGGGCAGATTCAATTTGTTCCGAAGATCCAGGGATCCGTTCCGAGCTTTTGATCAACTGCACAGCTTATTCTTCGGGGCCGCCTTTCCTTTTACTGCTGCCGTCAAATCCTTTGTTACTGTTTCCCTCTCTAACTCGGGGAGAGGAAGGGACACTCCTGGAGTCGTTTCAAAATTCAAAAAGAAGGGAGAAGCCGAATGGCCCGTTAGGGTTGCGGCTGATATAAAGGCGATTGGCTCAGCACAACCCTATCCATTTGCAACCCTTTCATCTCTTCCGCCACCGAGCCTCCCGAGCAATCCACCGCCCCTTCTCCCGCCGCCACTCGCGTCAGGCAGGAATGGCCGGCGAAGTTCCAGCAGCAGCAGCCGCCGCCGCCGCCACACTGCTAGCCCTAGAACTGGCTTGGTCCCCGAGCACCCTGACCGACGCCGACATTGAGGTGCTTGTGGTGCAGGGCCTGCTACTGGAGAAGGCGATCTCTGGTTGGCGGAGCTATTTCGGGGAGGCGTCCCCCTCAGAGGACTGGACGGCGACGGTCGTCTTCCGGTCCTTCTACGAGAAGGGGTTTGGCCTGCCATTGGGGGCATTCTTCTGGGGATTGCTCCACTACTATGGCCTGGAGGCGACGCACCTCAAGCCCAACTCCATCACGCAGATTGCGACCTTCATCCATCTATGCAAAGGATTCTTGGGGATCGCGCCCCACTTCAACCTGTGGAGGGCCCTGTATCATCTACGGGCATATCCGAGCAAGGGTACGCCAGATGTGGTCGGCGGCGCCGCCTTCTCGCTTCACCGTGGTGGGAAGTACCCCGAGGCTATCTTCAAGGACAGCAACAAGAGATGGGCGGAGGAGTGGTTCGTGGTGGCGAATCCTACCCCTGGCCTTCTGCCCCGCACCGGCCTCCCACCAGTCGTGAACGCTAGGTGGGAGGAGAAGCCCACCGAGGAGGAGATGGTGGAGGTGCAGGTGCTACTGGCTGAGCTGCAGAAGCACAAGGCCGAGAAGCTGACCGGTGCCACGGTGGCGCTGTCATTTGCGAAGTGGCTGACCCAGCCGATCTAGGAGCGGGTCGACCCGGGTATGAGTACTCAGGCCACGAGGACCTGACTCACGGTCAGAACCGCAAGGTCTCACACGTCTAGGCTCACAAGCGAGTCACGCTCATCGTGAGCGGGGAAGTCCGCGACAAGGGCTATCTGAAGGCGTACTGCCCGAAGTGGCCTACCATCGAGGTATGTAGTCTGCTTGTAGAGTCATTTTGCTTTTCGCCGAGATGTTTTGGTCCGAGTAATTTTCCACTGATTCGTTTAACCGTCGAGTCACCTGTTGGGTTGTAACGCCACTCGGCTCTTTGCAGGAAAAAACTATGTCGTTCTGGTGCCCTGCGCCTGTGACTAGAGGGGCAGCAGGGCAAGGCCGTTGATTCGCCCGCCGGGCTTGTACTGCCGGTGGCGGACGTTGGAAGTTACTCGTCTGACTCCTCCATCGGGAGTGAGTCGAACGATGTTGTTGAAGTATCGAGGCCGGCGGCTGGTGCCGGCTCCACCACGAAGAAGTGGCGCGCCACCCGCAAGGGAGCCGCGTTGAAGGCCCAGCGGGGTGGAGTGGCATCGCGGGGCCGGAGCTCGACCCCTCCGGGCGTGAGCAGGGTGGAGGCGGAGGCCGCAGCCGAGAAGGCTGGTCTTACCACCACCAAGCTGGAGGAGGAGCGGGGGCGGCCAGCGAGGTCGCCCGCGCGTGTGGCATAGTCGCTGCCCTCCGCTGTGCAGCTGAAGCCGAGCTTCAGCGTGCAGTGGACTGGGAGGTGAGTTTCCAACCTCTTGCACTTCTCGATTTGGCTTCTTTTCATGCTTGGCTCCGATTCTGAGTCGATGAGTCCAATTATAGGAGGGCATCGCCAAGCGGCGCCAAGTGCAAGGTGGAGGAGTCCACCAGTGAGTCCGTTTCGCCCAAGGTGGCTAAGGGGGAAGTGTCCCCGGCGGAGCGGCCACTGGCTCACCCTCGACTGATCGAGGGGGCAACCACCAAGGCTGAGGAGAAGGCGGCGATGTTAGAGCCGCCACAAGGTGGCGGCGTCGTGCCATTGGAGGTTGCGCCGGGGGACGGTGCCCGGGCAGGGGTCGTTGAGGACCCTACCGACCCGAACGCGGCGCCCCGAGTCATCGCCCCCGTACTTCCTGCTGTCCAGGGGCCGTCTAAGGGAGGAAGCGGTGGTGACCAAGGAGGCGCTGCTCGAGGCACCCCAGCGCGCGGCCGAGGCGACCTAGGTGAGTCTGTGGAGTTTTGCTTAGGTGCCGGAGCATGTGGCTTGATGCGCCTTGTCTATGCAGGGTTGGTCGACCTGAGTCGGCGAGCTGCGAGCCAGCTTGTGGCGGGAGATGGGTCGGCGAGCCGAGACCTTCAGCTGGAGGAGGAGCTGCGGGCGCTGAAGTGTCACCATTCTGAGGCCTTGAAGAAGCAATCAGCGAAGCTGAAAGGTTCAGTTTTTGACTCATCTCTGCTTTTGACTACCGGACTTGCCGCGAGGGGCTGACGCCGAGGGCTTTGCAGAGCTAAAGGACACCAAGGAGACGATGGCCCGGGAGCTCAAGGTCGTTGTTGTTGCGAAGGAGGAGCTGCACCGGCTGAGAGAGGGCGCTGAAGGCCGGGAATCTCTCACGGAGCAGAAGCTCCGGCTTGAGAAGCATCGCTGCCAAGGTAACTGCTCTTATTTCTGGAGGGTTACCTTTTTTGGTTGAATCACTCATACTGATACGAGTATCTTTTGCAGAGATGTAGTCCCATTTGGCCAACGCTCGGGCGGACCTTGACCAGCTGATGGCCAAGATCGACGCCGTGCTGGTCGCATTTGAGCCGGAGGGGGTTGCCCTAGCGGAGGAAGCGGCGCAACGCTTGGACAATGCGCTGGAGCGCCTCAAGGCTTTCCTCAGGAAGACGACCAAGGACTTGGTGCAGTTCGCGATGGCCCTCGTGAAGTCCCACAACCCTGAGGTGGATCTGGATCCCGTGGGTGAGGGCGTTGCAGAGGACTGCACCGACGCCGAGTGGGACACGCAATTCGCCACCGTTGGACCCCTCGCCGAGCGCATCATGGGCCAAGTGAACATGTAAGAAGTCGTTAGTAAGGCAGGAACATTACGGGGCCAAATTTTGGCCAAAAATAATGTTTAGTTTGCATGTAATTAAGTGTTGCTTTCATTAAGTTCAGTGGCCGAGTAGTTTTCTGATTTGGCCGAGTGTTTAGGATGCCAACCCTATGATGTGCCTTTGCCCATTGTGTAGAGAGCTGGTCATCTGACACGTGATAGGCGTACGTGACGCAGAGTGGTTCCAGGACACACCGGGTTGCGATCAGTTCATCAGCCAGTTAGGTTAGTTTTTGATGCGAACGATACTTGTGTGAGTTGGCATGGCCGAGTCGCAACCCCCGAGCGTGCTGGATGAGTCGGAAGGGGCTATACTAGGTCGTTTTTCAAGCGCGAAGGAAAAATATAGTATAGAAAGACAAGAAGCAATGGAATGCTCTTATTATTATATAGAAAGATTGTGGTACATAGCTGCAAGCTCCTTTCACGGGTAGAAGCGCCGAAGGTGTTTGATGTTCCATGGATTGCCTACGTCCGTGCCATCTTCCCTCCACAGGCGATAGGTGCCAGGGGCAACGATTGTGCTGACAATGAAGGGTCCTTCCAATGGGGTGACAACTTGTGAGCACCGGTAGTAGACTGGATGCGACACAGGACCATGTCGCCTATGTTAAAGTCTCACTCCTGCACGTTCAGTCGTGGTAGTGTCTGAGCTGCTATTCATAGCGCGCGTGCTGCAGAGCAGCTGTGATGCGATGTTCCTCAACTAGATCGATGTCATGGCACCGAGTCGTTTCAGCTTTGCCTTCCTCGTAGTTTTGGATGTGTGGGGCACCAAAAGTTATGTCACTCAGGAGGACGGCCTCCGAGCCATACACTAGGAAGAAGGGAGAGTAGCCAGTGGCCCGGCTCTTTAGAGTGCGTAGGCCCCAAACGACCTGTGGTAGTTTCTGGATCCACTTGAGACCTGACTTCTCGAGTGGGTCGAAGATACGCGCCTTGAGCCCCTGGAGGATCATACCATTGGCGCGTTCCACTTGGTCTTTGCACCTTGGGTGAGCCACGGTGGCGTAGTAGACGTTGATGCAATTTTCCAGGCAATGGTCCCAAAATTCACTCCCAGTAAACGATTTGCCCAGGTCGGTAATGATCCTATTGGGCATGCCGAACCTGTGGGAGATTTCTTGGATGAACTCAACCACCTTGAGTGCCGTTGTTGCTGCGACTGGTTTGACTTCGATCCACTTGGTGAACTACTTAAACCTAACAGATTAATCCGCAAGCGTACGAATACCGATGTAGCTTTCACCCGGGAGTATTCCAGAGTATCGATTTCCATGGGGAACGTGAAGTGTACTAATCCTTACTAATTTGTTTGGGGGTAAGGTTGACGATGAAGGAAGAGAGTAAAGGATAGAGGGTAGAGAGGGTACTTATAGAATAACCAAGCCTGACTAATCGTTGAGGGGATTAGAGATTACTTCCACTGTCTACTTCGGGCGCCCAGACCGGACAAGCTCCAGAAAGGGATGAGAAGGGGAACTTGCGTAGTCTACTCCTAAGTCCTACAACACCAACCACTCTCACGTGGTGGAATACGTAGGCCGGATAGGGCAGTCACCACCTGCCCGCTACCACAACTATCCGTGGGGTTGGGTGAAAACCAAGGTAATCTTAAGTCTATACACCACGCCTACACTATTCAATTACTACTTCATTCCGCGCTAGAGCAAAGCACCCAGAGCCAGCAAGTAGACTTATTAAGCAATGAACGAGGAACCCGCAAACAATGTAAGTAATTACTAATGTTCAATTAAATAGAAAGACTAAAGTTACCATACAAGACCCGGACTTCACTCGAGGTTGAGCTGCATTCGCCGAGGTACAAGGTTGAAGAGGGGCCGACTCTCTGGCTCCTCTCCAGCACTCTCACCTTGCCTCTCTCCCTATTTTCTATTTCTAATTCTGCAGAGCTTTGCTTTGGATCTTCTCTTCACTTGTGTGTTCTGCTTCTACCCCGAACCAAGGTATTTATAGTGCCTAGAGAATGAGGGGGTACTTATAGCCAAAGAGCAGCTGAAGCGGTGGAGATGTCGGTGCGGCCGTACCAGTTCGGTTCGGTCGCACCCCTTGGATATGCCACCTTGAGCAATGCACGGCGTAGATGGCTTCCTGTGGTCGGTAAGTGTCTGGGCAAGGCGGTTGTAGCTTGCTTGGTAGTTAAGCTGGTTTGGCTGAACCACTTTTGGTTCGGCTGCACCAGACCCAAGGTCGTTTGGCCCTCCGTCTCACCGACCCGTTCCTTGGACGATATATGATGTTCCTAGGGGTGGGTTTCTGGTGAATGAAGTTGTTTTGCTTGAGTTTGTGGGCCCATGGATCCGTGGGTGATACACCGTGTCCCTCGGATTGAACTGACTCCAAACCAACGCTTAGGATGTGATCCATTTGTGTTTCCTTGCATGTGGTCGAAGCTGATCAGGATTGAGCCTGACCCTGGTTCGGCCGAACCAACTTTGTGTGGCCGAACCAGCTTTTCCTCGGTTTAGTCTGAATTTTGGTCTGTTGTGTTCCTGCATCGAATACTCAACAAAACTCATGGAATATGTCAGATTAAACAACGAGAGCTATGGTATTCCATGATTTTATCAAATTTTATACGGCGTTGGCGGTCTAAAGTTATGAGTTAACGATCGCCAACAAGCCCCCCCACACTTAGATCTTTGCTCGTCCCGAGAAAAGTAATTAACGAATGGAGCAAAGCCTAAGTTAGGTTTCATGTAACTTCCAAGATAACTGAACAAGCACATAAGACATTCCAAGTTCCTTTTCCATACTTGTGGCCTTTCTCAGTGTCTACCTCTTGGTCTTGGGTTGTTGGTAGGTGGAATTTGTCTTACAACTGAAACTCTTCCGTTCAATGATCAGGATATTTTGTATGATTTTTCAACAAAAGATACCTTTTTCTCGCATCCTCAAGCACTCTGATCGAATCTCACCTCTCTTTTTCCTCACTTTGCTATAGTATTTTACTTTAGGCAAGTCATATTTATCAAGTCAAAGGATGGTTCCAAGAAACTTTTCAAACTTACACCTGACCATCACTTGGATTTGAACATGTTTGATTTTCTTAGCCTTTTGACCCATATGTATTTTCTTGCTTTTGGGGAGTATGGATCTTTCCCCTTTATTTTTCTTAGGCCTTCATGTGCCTATATATATATTTTGTTTCCTTTTTTTTCATGGGACCTTTAGGTGCCCCTAATTTCTTTTTCTCTTTTTGTTTTCTTGGTGTCACAAGGCTTTTGGAATATCTCACTAAACAACAACTTAGAACAAGAGGGGTCCCTATCATAATTTTTCCACAAGTTAAAGGAATATTAGAACTCGGAATGAAGCATGTGAACAAGTTCAAGTTATCATAGAAATTCTCATGGAGCTTTTCAGGTTCTTTTTATTCAAATTTTTATGCATTGAACCAGGTCCAGGAGGCAGCTCATGATTAAAGGAGTGCACAGGAAGGGTGGAGAGAATGCAAACCGACGCATGTTCATTTTCATGGGTTGATGGGGTTCGGCCGCACCATGTGTGGTTCGGCCGCACCACCATTTTCGCATTTCGCTCGGTCGTTTGTGCGTCGTCATCCCCTGTGGTGTATGTGTCACGACTTGCCTGTGGTTTACCGTGTTTGTGTGGCACTCCTGGTTCAGGCGCACCAGGTACGTTTGCCGCACCACTTGGGTTCGGCCGCACCTGGCCTTTGCTACTTCGCCTCGAGATTTTTCATGTGACTTGTATAAATACTTTGCAAACCAGATTAGTTAAGCAATCTCTGGTTTGCTCAAGTGCACCAACCAGAGTAAATTTATTCATTCAACTAAACATTGAGCAATTGAAAGGGAAATTCTAAACAATCAAAACAAATTCTTTGCAGCGCCACCTAACTAAAGAAACCTAATACCTAAATGAAACAGCCTTGCTTATTTTATCCTATGAAAAGCCTATGGTGATGGCGGGTTGTAGAGGTTGGGGCGTCCCATCGCCTTCGTTATGCGTTTGATCTTCCCGCAAACACCCTTGCGAATGACATTGACCTTATCCTCAATGTCCATCCACCACAGCTCCCACTCCGTGATGCGCTCCTCCAAATTGTTGAACTTCTTTTTCAAGTTCAGGAGCTTGGCGCGGAGGCTATCCATGGTGTCCTCCGACTCCTCAGAATCTTACATCTATCTCTGTGAGCCCTTGATTGGTGGTGGCTGTGAATGGCGCTTGACCTTCGGGGGAGTGGAGTGCACGGATTCTTCCTTGTTCAACTCATCCCTCACAAGAGGAGGAATGAGTTGCTTCTCATATCCAGTAGGGGTTTTAACTCCCCTAATCCGGTAGCGGGCCGGTGAGTTATCCGGCGTGCGCACCAGAGTCTTGAGCTTAACCTCCTTGTAGCGCATTAGCACTGCGTCCCCCTCCATGTACTGCTCCACTTCATGAGAGACATTGGGTTTGTCCCTCGGAGTCAGCGTGAAATCCAACTTCTTCGCCGATTCCATCTTGATGATCACCTTGGGATGAAGTTGCCCCGTAGAAGGACGACGGGGTGATTCTGGTCGTGGAATCTTCATGTCGACGGACCTCCTGTGCGACAAAGGCCGCACACCAAAACGCGTCGGAGTGGGTGTCCTGTAGGGGATCGGCGGCACCGGGGTTGGTGCGGCCGCACCAGGAGTGGTTCGGCCACACCCCTCCCCGCGCAGCTTCACCCCCTGTGGTGACACTTTGACGAACACGACATCTTCCTTCTTGGGGATGATGGGTTGCTCTTGGTTTGATTGTTTGACATGGGTTTTGGATGGAGTTCCATTGGGGGTCGACATGGTGGAACGGGAAGGTTTCGGCAAGTGATCAGAGGTGAAGATCACGGGAGGTTTGTGAGGATGAACTTGAGGAAGAATGGAGATGAGTTTTGGTGGTTCTGCCATTGCTCTAGATCCATTTTATGGTGAAACAGGCGTGGAGGGATGTGGCAGAACCACCTGAATTAATCCGGCTCAAGTGCGCTAACCATCGCCACGAGGGCAATCAGGGCTAACTCGCACTTCAACGGAGTAATCCATAGGTCTGTCAGGTAACCTCCCAATACAACTATGGGATTGCCGCTCGAAACAACCCATACAAAGTACTCACACGAAGGTGAGCCCAGAGAATACAACATTCCACAAATTTTACATCACAGGATTCAACATAAATTTATTATTACAGACCAAGTTCGAATTTGTAAAACAAAGTACTTCAGATTTTAAAAGTAAACGAGTTCTTCAGAATTCATTGCAGCGGAAAAACAACGATAAACTACTCGACGATACATGATGTCTCGATGAAGCCCGTACGAGACATCACTCGGCACTACCATCATTGGCCGGGGACGCATCCCATTCCACCGACCAACCAGGAGGAAGAGTACACGGCCAAGTCAAACTAGCAACCATGTCCTCGAAAGTATCACCTGAAAACAAGCCACATGCAAGGTTGAGTATACTAATACTCAGCAAGGCTTACCCGACTAGTGGAATATACTTAGCCTACTCCTAGACATGCAAGGCTTTTGGCTTGAGGGGTTTGTTTTGCCGAAAAGCATATACAAGTAGGTCCTTACTTTCACATTTTAGCTCCAGGTTCTAGTTTCCTTAACCATTCTAGGTAAGCAACTATCCAATATCAGGCATGGTGAAAGAATTAATTTGCATCCAACAAGATTAATCATCATCATTGTTCCATTTCTTACTCTATGTGGTAAAAGGGTCAAGTAGTCTCAATACCGCGAGAAACGGACGATTCAAATCGAATTTCTTAACCTTGCAACGCAGACCTAAACACACGTCACGTGGTTACTCCCAGAGTCACACGTGCAACCTTTCTCCTTTCTTCCCGGGTTGTGGATCAGGGCCACCATCCGAGACTACAGAGCCTAGCTCTGCTCCCACCATGTGCGCGCATGGACCCAAAGTTAGGAGGGTGAGGGTGTTGTCCACTTGCCGGTCCAATTAGGTACTTAAGCTTACCGATTACCATATTCTCGGCATCTGGTTAGTACGTTCAAACGCTTAACCACCACTATGATACACTGCGGCCTTAGCATTTTTCACTAAATAGACGGGGTCTCAATCATCAATATGAACATCGCACCATAGCCCCGTCCGTCGACCTTATGATTGCAGCATGTAGTAAACATTCAAATCCTATATTCTCGCGAGTGACAGGAAATCACTCGACTTCTGCCGCAGTCCTATTAGCATAGCATTCTATGGAACCTTACATCCAGTGTTCAGAGCATGGGTACCTAGGAACTTAATTCACAAGTAAAATAGAGTAATAAGTTGCATAATTTAGAAAAATAGGGTTCATGCTCCGGGGCTTGCCTTCTTGAGCAAAGCTAGCCTTGGCCTCTTCCGAACTCGGGTTTGGGTCTTCTAAAACTTATGTTAGATTCACTTGAGCTTCAGGCTGCTCACTCTCGGACCCGGGCACCAGCTCGTACATTCCGTCAGAGAGAGTAGTTGATTCTATATGAATGCACAAGTATGAGTTGTAGTGATGATATATGACATTTATTTTCTTCACGATAAAGTTGTAGTCCACAAATCATAGATTTCTTGGGCAATCGTTAATAGAGTACATCTTAAACTACTTAACTTCATTAAACGAGAAAGGGTTGTGTTATATTGGAAACTTAATTTTCTAAGCACAAGCATGGATTAAACACAACTACTGATCTAGGTAACTTCTAGTGATGAAACTTTTATTCAGAGTACAACAAGCAGAGACAAAACCCTTGCAAAAATTTCAGACATTTTTGTGTAGCAGATTAAATATGAAAAATATAATACTCAGCCACTACTAGAGCCTAGTTATTTTTATACAGAAACAACCATGCATTATTGATGCTAAAAATTTTATAGGGTGTTAATCTATTCATATATGTGATACTGTAAATTTTTCAGATTTTATGGTGCATGATACAGAGCATAATAAATAGGACAAGCTACACCTATTTTAATAATGATTAATTTCTACAGGATGTTATGCAGGGTTTTTGAGTACGAAACTTTTTTATACAGCATGTTCTAACCCAAAGTATCCGATAGTAAAAAGATGAACATTTTCCAAGGAAAAAACTAATTATTTTGATTTAATGCATTTCTCCACCACAAAAATTACATAAGTAGGTTACAGAAAGGTAAAAAGTCCCTAAATTTTTCTGTGGCATCTAGGTATCAATATAACTGGACAGAAAATGTTTCATAACATGAATCACTATAGAACAGCAGGAAAAATTAGTTCTATCCCTTCATGGCATAAACAAAGTGTAACAAAAAGTTTAGCTAGAGATGGGTTCTGGTCCTAAACTTTTTACACTGGCCTACACATCAAGAAACTAATCCACTGTCCAAAAATTAGGTTCAGCCTTTGTCTACAACAGTGGGAACAAATAAAGGCTACTAAACCTTCCATTTAACCTAGGGAAAAATATAGCAAGCAACTAAAGAAATGCATGTAACAAAAGTTGTAGATCTTCTTCTAAGGATTACAGAACAGTTGATTTTGTATTTTTCTAATTTTTCTACGATTTTTAAAGCATTTTCAAAGTTTGCTGTTTTTGAATCTAGGGACAAAACACTGGTTCGCAGATATGCCCCTAGAAACTTACGTGCAGACCCTTAGAAAGATTGAAATCACTGCAATTGGGTCCCTGGTGGGGCTGGCATGGCGGCCCGCCAAATTTTGGCGAGGAGGCTCGCCGGCGGTGAGGGGAAAGGGTCAGGGGAGGACCAGGGAGGCGAGAGCTACCTCGTGGTGGCCTTGGTTGGGGTCGGGGACGGCCAGAGGTGGGTCTCCCACGGCGGACAGGGGACGGCGCCGGCGGTGGCTTGCGGTGGTGGCGCTCCGGCTGGGGTGGGCGGCGAGGGCCCGGTTGGGGAGCTGTGGTGGGGCGGTGTGGTGGTGGTTGGGGGGTCTGTTTGGGCCGAGAAGAGGCGGAGCGGCGAGGTGGCGTGCGGCAGGGCTCGCCGGCAATGGTGGGCGGCGGTGGAAGGAAGTGCCGCACGCAGGGGGCTCGGCATGTTGGGGTGGAGGCGTCGGGCAAGTTGGGCAGCAGCTCGGGCACAAGCTATTGGCCGCCGGGGCGGTGCGTAGAGCGCCGGCGTGGCATGCGGGTGGAGCGAGCAGAGGATTGGACGCTGGGGATTAGGCGTGGGGGAGGGGGGGATCGCGTGGGCGCGGGTTGGGCGAGCTGGGGCGGTAGCAGAGGTGTCGAGGATTGACTTGGCACGGCGCGGGCGGCAGGATGCCCTGCCAGGTGGCCGGCGGCTTCTGCGCGGCAGTCGGGGCAGAGCAGGGAGGGAGGTGAGGGAGGGACTGAATTGCGAGAATTTGAAGAAATTTAGGGGTCTGGTTGTAAAAGTGATATTTTCTCACATTTCTGTGTTGCAACTCAAAATTCTCTGAATAGAAAAGTTGTTCAAAATGAAAAGTTACACAAGTTTCGTTTCAGGCCAAAGTTCATTTGAGTTATAGTTCAAAAGTTATTTTAAAATCTCAAAAAGCTTGATTCGGATGGCACGTCATTTCATGGGCAAAACATCATATTCTCCCCTAGGCTTCAACTAGACTTTTGTTTATCATGTCCTTAATGATGCGCCTATTCAATTTTGTAGTCCTATTTGCATTGCTGTGAAAGTTATTTAATTTGTCTGTTTAAAGTACATGTACTCATGCACATATACACATACTTTCAAAATAAATGCAAAACCAAATTATAATACATTTCTTTTAAACTTTTCTTAGTTATTTATGCATATCGTTATGCTAATGAGACTTGTTTATCAAAATAAACACCTAAGGTGTCACAAGGGATAGCATGAGATAAGGATGAATTTGAATTTGAAAAGGCCGCTCGAATTTGAAACTCGGGTGGTGTGGCCGAACCATGTTGGTGCGGCTGAAGCAGCCCCGAGGGCGTTTGCTCTCTAGTTTGACGTGCCAGTTCCAGGCTTCGAGAAGGTTCAGGGAAAGGTTGGGGTCACCCAATATCTTTACACTACAACACCACGCCTCCCCTTCTCGAAAGCGAACTCTAATCGATATTAACGAACTTGATGAGATCTAACTCCTCGAGTTTAGGTATTTTAGGCTCGAGAAATAATTTGAGACGCTACCCATTTACTTTAAAAATATTCCCGTTCTCATCTTGGAGTTTGATTGCTCCATGAGAAGCGGTATTGATAACATTAAAAGGGCCTTCCCAATTACTTCTAAATTTCCCACGGCCAAACAATTTAACTCGAGAGTTGAATAGAAGTACCTTGTCTCCTGGAGTGAATTCTTTTACCTTGATCCTTTTGTCATGCCATTGTTTCATTCTTTCTTTGTATATCCTTGAGCTTTGATATGCCTTTTCTCGCCATTCGTCCAACTCTGCCAGCTGAATTCTTCTTTTTATTTCTGCTGCTGTGGCAGAACCACCTGAATTAATCCGGCTCAAGCGCGCTAACCATCACCACAAGGGCAATCAAGGCTAACTCGCACTTCAAACGGAATAATCCACTGGTCTGTCGGGTAACCTCCCGATACAACCACGGTTTTCGCCGATCGAAACCACACATACATGTACTCACACGAAGGTGAGCCCAGAGGATACAACATTCCACAAATTTTATATCACAGGTTCAACACAAATTATTATTACAACGGAGTTCAAATTCGTAAAACAAGGTACTTCAGAGTTCAAAATAAATGAGTTCTTCAGAGTTCAATGCAGCGGAAAGAAATAACGATAACTATTCGACGACACAAGATGTCTCGATGAAGCCCGTACGAGACATCACTCGACATTATCACCGTTGGCCGGGGGCGTATCCCATTCCACCGACCAACCAGGAGGAAGGGTACAAGGCCAAGTCAAACTAGCAATCATATCCTTGAAAGTTTCACCTGAAAACAAGCCACAAGCAAGGCTGAGTATACTAATACTCAGCAAGGCTTACCCGACTAGTGGAATATACTTAGCCGACTCCTAGACATGCAAGGCTTTTGGCTTGAGGGGTTTGTTTTGCCGAAAAGCATGTATAAGTAGGTCCTTACTTTCAAATTTTAGCTCCAAGTTCTAGCTTTCTTTAACCATTCTAGGTAAGCAACTATACAATATCATGCATGGTGGAAGAATTATTTTGCATCCAACAAGATTGATCATCATCATTATTCCTCTTCTTACTCTATGTGGTAAAAGGGTCAAGCAGTCTCAATAACCGCGAGAAACGGATGATTCGAATCGAATTTCTTAACCTTGCAAGGGAAACCTAAACACACGTCACATGGTTACTCCCAGAGTCACACGTGCAATATTTTCCTTCAATTCCCGCTTCACGGAATAGGCCCACCGCCCTCGACTACACGTCCCCATGGCCCGGCCATGGTGGCACATGCACCCGCCATTAGCTAGATGTGAATGAATTCAAGACGGTGGGGAGTATATTCCGGCCTCGGTTCAATCCGGTACTTAAGCTTACCGATTACCTTATTCTCGGCATGTGGTTAGTACGTTCAAAAACTTAACCACCACTACCACACACTGCGGCCTTAGCATTTTTCACTAAACAGACGAGGCCTCAATCATCAACATAAACATCGTACCATAGCCCCGTCCGTCGACCTTATGATTGCAGCATGTAGTAAACATTCAACTCCTATATTCTCGCGAGTGACAGGAAATCACTCGACTTTTACCGAGTCCTATTAGCATAGCATTCTATCGAACCTTACATCTAGTGTTCAGAGCAGGTGTACCTAGGATCATGAGACTAAGTTTTCATTCAACTCCTATAACCTTAATGCACAAGTAGAATAGAGTAATAAGTTGCATAACTTTAGGAAAAAAGGTTCATGCTCCGGGGCTTGCCTTCTTGGGTAAAGCTAGCTTGGGGCTCGTCCGAACTCGGGCTCGGGTCTTTGAGAGGTTCAATTAGATTTACTTGAGCTTCACGCTGCTCACTCTCGGACGCGGGCACCAGCTCGTACGTTCCGTCGGTGAGAGTAGTCGATTCTATATGAATGCACAAGTGTAAGTTATAGTGATGGTATATGACGATTATTTTCCTTCACGACAAGGTTGCAATCCACAAAACATCGATTTTGTTGGGAAGTTACTTAGTTAAGATTTCTTTGGGCAATTGTTAATAGAGTATAACTTAACTATTAACTTCACTAAACAAGGAGGGGTTGTGTTATATGGGAAACTTAATTTTCTAAGCACAACATGGATTAAACACAACTTCTGGATTAGGTAACTTCTGGTGATAAAATTTTTATTTAGAGCACATTATGCAGAGACAAAAGCACTGTAAAAATTTCACACATTTTCACGCAGCAGAATAATTATGAAAAATATAATACACAGCTACTGCTAGAACATAGTTATTTTTATACAGAACCAACCAATCATATATTGAAGCTAAAACTTTTACAGGGTGCTAATCTATTCCCATATATGTTACTATAAATTTTTTAGATTTTACTGTGCAAGATCAAAGCATAATAAATAGGACAGTATACACCTAGTTTAATAAAGATTAATTTGTACAGGATGTTTTACAGGGTTTCTGTGTGCTACACCAAAGTGTGCTACAGTAAAAAGTTGAACATTTTCCAAGCACAGAAACTAATTATTTGAATTAGTGCATTTTTCCCCATCACAAAATCATATAAATAGGTTACAGAAAGGAAAAAGGTTCTAAACTTTTTCTGTGGTATTTAGGCATTAATACAATAGCTCTGAAAAACTTTCACCACATGAATCACAATATACAGCAGTTACAAATTAGTTTTATTATTTCATGCCATAAACAAGTTGTATTAAAAAATTTAGCTAGAGAAGGGTTCTGGCCCTAATATTTTTACACTAGCCTACAAATCAAGCATCTAATCTACTGTTAAATATTCAGGTTTAGACTTTGTCTACAACAGGGGGTACATTTAAAGTCTATTAAACCTTCCATTTAATTTATAGCAAGATTTAGCAAGCAACTGAGGAAATGCATGTAACAAAAGTTGTAGATTTGCATCTAAACATTACAGAACAAATGAGTTTGTATTTTTCCGATTTTCTACGATTTTATACGAATTTTACAAGTTCGCTGTTTTTGAAATCAAAGTTTAAACACAGGTTTACAGATATGCCCCTGGAAACTTGCGTGCAAACTCTTTTAAAGATTTCAATCGTTGCAATTGGGTCCTTAGGCGGCGCTGGCACGGCGGCCGGCCAGATTCCGGCGAGGGGGCTCGTCGGCGACGAGGGAAAAAGGGTCGTGGAGATCTAGGGAGGTGAGAGCTACCTTGGGATGGCCTTGGTTGGGGTTGGGGGTGGCCGGACGCGGCTCGTCGGCGCGGAGCAGAGGAGCGGCGGCGGGGCGGAGCGTCGGCGACGGTGCTCCGGCGAGGAGGGGAGAGCGTGGGCTGGTCGATGAGCTTCGCGGCATCGAGGGGTACCCATTTCAAGACTTGTTTGGGACGGAGGAGCTTCGGCGTGGGCCCTCCACGGAGCAGCAAGGAGCAGCGGCGGCGCGAGCGGCGCTGGCGGTGCTCCGGCGATTCTACGCGATGATGGGTGGGGCAGTGAGCTGCGGTGGCGTGCTGTGGTGGTGGTGGGAGACTCAGCTCTGGCAAGGGGTGGCCGGAGAGGTGAGCTCCACGGTGAGCTGGGCACGACGGCGGTAATGGTGGCGGCGACGGCGTTCTGGTGTCTGGGCGCGCGAAGGGGGCTCAGTGCGGCCTTTTGTAGGCAGCAGAGAGGCGGGAGGAGGGCGGGACTTGACTACGAGGCGCGGGCGCGGGCGGCACGACGGGGGTGCGTTACTGGTCGCGATGGGCAGTGAACAGAGCCGGCGCGGCGTGCGACGGGCGCGGGCAGGAGATTGGGCGCTGAGGATTTGGCGTAGGGAGCCGGCACGGCGTGCGGCGGGCCCAACGAGCTGCAGCAGCTGGCTTGCCGGGCGGCGAGCACGGCGACTGGCGTGACGCGGCGGGGACACGAGCACGGCGCGACTTGCCCATTGGGCGCGGCGGGCGGCGAGCAAAGGCACGCGTCGCCGGCGCGCGCGTGGCGTGCGCGGACTGGGGAGGAGCGCGGCGGGCGGGCGCGGCCAGGCATTGGTTTGGTGCCTAGTACCGATCAGGCATCGCCGGCCAACTGGCCTACAGCGACTGCGCGGTGGCGGAGGGTCAGGCGAAGCGAAGGTCGGCGAAGCGAAAGGGTCGGGCGAAGCGGCTGCGCGTCGGAGGGTCAGGCTGTGGCAGAACCACCTGAATTAATCCGGCTCAAGTGTATTAACCATCACCATTAAGGCATCCTCGGTTAACCTTACACTTCAAACGGAGTAATCCACTGGTCTGTCGGGTATAACCTCCCGATACAACCACGGTGAACGGATCGAGCGCCGTACATACAAATGCTCATGCGACGATGAGCCCAGAGAATACCACATTCCAGCAATTATTACGACATTAACATAGGTAAATATTACAGGCCAAGTTCTGAGCTTAGAAACCAAATACTCCAATTAACATAAATAAGTTCTTCAGAGTTAAGTTGCAGCGGAAATAAACGACGGAAACTACTCGACGATACAGAATGTCTCGATGAAGCCCGTACGAGACATCACTCGGCCTTATCTCCGTTGGACGGGGGCGCATCCCATTCCACCGACCAACCAGGGGGAAGGGTGAAGGGCCAAGTCAAGCTAGCAATCATGTCTTCGAAGGTCTCACCTGAAAACGAGTCACAAGCAAGACTGAGTATACTAATACTCAGCAAGACTTACCCGTGTAGTGGAAACTACTCCGCCGACTCTAGACATGCAAGGCTTTTTGGCTCAGGGGTTTGTTTTGCCGAAAAGCATCTACAAGTGGGTCCTTACTTTCAACTTTTAGCTCCCGATTCTAGTTTCATTAACCATTCTAGATAAGCAGCTATCTAAAGCATACATGGTGAAGCATTAAATTTTTCATCCAATCCTGTTCATTCATCATCATTGTTCCTCTTCTTACTCTGTGGGTAAAAATGGTTAAGCAGTCTCAATAGCCGTGAGAAACGGACGATTCGAATCGAATTTCTTAACCTTGCAAGGGAAACCCAAACACACGTCACGTGGTTACTCCCTAGAGTCACACGTGCAACTTTTCCCCTTTCTTTCCGGGTCGTGGATCGGGGCTACCCTCCGAGAGTACAAGAGCTCCACGCCACGGTTCGGCGCCGGGTCGTGACCACTCTCTGCACTCGCCATATGCACATGGTACCGAAGTTCAAAGGGTAGGATGCCGTCCCCTTGCCGGGCCAATCAGGTACTTAAGCTTACCGATTCCCATAATCTCGGCATGTGTTTAGTACGTTCAAAGACTTAACCATCACTACCACACCCTGCGGCCTTAGCATTTTTCACTAGACAGACGGGCCTCAATCGTAACCATCGTTACATAACCCGTCCGTGTCCTTATGATTGCAGCGTGTAGTAGTCATTCAACTCCTATTTTCTCGCGAGTGACAGGAAATCACTCGACTTTTACCGGAGTCCTATTAGCACAGCATTCTATCGAACCTTACATCTAGTTTTCCAAGCAAGGGTTCCTGACATCATGCAACTAAGTTTTCATCCAACTCCTATAAACTTAATGCACAAGCAAAGAGTAATGAGTTGCATAATTTCGGAAAGAATGGGTTATGCTCCGGGGCTTGCCTTCGCAGTTCGCTTGGGGATCTTCCGAACTTGGGCTCGGGTCTTCAAAAGCTTCAGTTAGATTTGCTTGAGCTTCACACTGCTCACTCTCGGACGCGGACACCAGCTCGTAGGTTCCGTCGGCGAGAGTCGTCGATTCTACATGAGTGCACAAGTTTAAGTCGTGGAAATGGTACTCGATACGATTTAAGAGTAATTAATACAATGGATAGTTTCTGGTCATGAAATTTTGGATTTAGGCACATCAAGGAAAGATGTGCTTACTGTAAAATTTTCAGCCAATTTTAGGTAACAGATTAATTATGAAAAATACATTACATAGTTGCTGTTAGATACTTGTTCTTTTTGTACAGATCAATTGATGCAACAATTGTGGCTAAGATTTTTACAGAGCTCTCACTTGAGCATGCAGAAGCCACTGTAATTTTTGTAGGATTTATCATGCAGTATTTAGAGCATAGAAAATATGACATTCTACACCTAGGCTTTTTAAAGATTCATTTTTACAGGACCCTACACAGGGTTTTTGTCCATGAAACTTTTTACACAGCAACCTCTACCACAGTGTAACGCCCAGTAATAATTTGAAGATTTTCCAAGCTAAGATACTATTTTCTTGATTTAAGGTATGTTATTAGCACATAAATCAAATAAATAGGTTACTGTGAGATAAAAAGTCTCCTAATTTTTCTCTGGCTTCTAGTTACCAATACATTAGCATAGGAAAAATTTCAATGGGTGACTCACCACCTAACTGCAGGGATAAAACATTCTTCTTACACATGATATAAAACTAAGTTTAACAAACAGTAAATCTAGAGATGGAATTTGGGCCTGATCTTTTTACACAGTCCTAATCATCCAGCAACTAATTCACTGCCCAAAATTCAGGGTCAGCATTGTTATAGAACAGTGGGTATAAAATATGTCCATTAAAGCTTCTATTTAATGTAGAGCACAATATTTTGAGATTCTGAGCAAATTTTTGTAACAAAAGTGGTAGAGTTTGTTCTGAGGATTCCAGAACAGTTGAGTTTGCATTTTTCTGAATTTTCTACGATTTTATACGAATTTTACAAGTTTACTGAATTTGAATCTAGGTTTGAAATTTTCTTTTACAACTAGGTCCTTGAATCTTGCGCTCAGACCCTTCTAAAGATTTAAATTTTTGCAATTGGGTCCTCGGCGGCTCGGGTACGGCGGCCGGCCGAAATTCCGGCGAGGGGGGCTCGCCGGCGGCGAGGGGCGGGGGTCGGGGAAGGTTCAGGGGTGCGAGGGCTACCTTGTGGGGGTGTTGTTCTGGTGGGGGACGGCCGGGAAGGGCTCGCCGGCGTTGGAGCAGAGGCGGCGGCGGCGCGGCTCGCGTCGACGGCGGTGCTCCGGCGGGCTTGGGGCGGCGTGGTCCGGTCGGCGAGCTTCAGTGACGCGTGGGGAAGCCACTCAAGGGCTCGGCTTGGACGGAGGGGGTCGGGGTCGTGCTGTCCACGGCGAGCAGGGGCGGCGGCGGCGACGGCAGCGCGGGCGGCGGCGCTCCAGTGGCTCTGGGTGGCGTTGGGTGGGTCGGCGAGCTGCGGTGAGGTGATGTAGTGGTGGCTGGGTGCTCAGTTTGGGCAGTGGGCGGCGGCAGTGGGCTGTCCACGGACGGGTGGTGCTCGGCGGCGGCGATGGCGACGGCGAGGCGTTCTGGTGGCCGGGGGCTCGCGCGCGTGGCCGGGGTGGCGCTTTTATAGGGACAGGAGGGGCCTGGTTAGCGTGCGGGGCGGAGGCACGGCACGGCGCGCACTGGCCGCGGCGGGCGGCGGCAGAACGCCGGCGCGTCGTGTGGCACGCGGGCGCGGCGACTGGGTGGCCGAGATACGGCGTGAGCGCGGTGAGATAGTGCCGGGCGCGGAGTGGGGAGGCAGCAGCGGCAGCGGCTCGGGCGGAGGGCGGGCGCGACGACTGGTGGGGCGCGGGGGCCGGGGCGGCACGGCGGAGCGCGGCTACTGGGCGCGACGGGCGGCGGGTCTGGACGCGGCTGCGTCGCAGGCACGCGCGGGCGCGGACTGGGCGGCGCGGCGTCGGGGCGGGGCAAAGCCGGCCGTGGCGGGGTGGTGCGGCGGCCACTGGCCTGGCGGTTCGCGCCAGTCAGGCGACGCCGGCCACCTGGCGCGCGGCGGGCGGGCGAGCGCGCACGGCGCGGCAGAGGAGGGGGAGAAGCGAGGGACTGAAATGCAAAAATTCGAAAAAGTTCAGGGGGCTGGGTGCAAACAGGGCGTTTTCTCCTCTTTCTGATTTGAATTTCAAAAACTTTTGAACACGAAAGTTGCTCAAAATAAAAAGTTCTACAACTTTGGTTTCAGGCAAAACCTCATTTGGCTTATGGTTTTAAAGTTAATTTAAAAGTTTCAAATGTGTCCAAATGTGCCCAAATTTAATTTGAATTCCAACTGAACCCGTTTTAAATTCTTTCCACCCTCTCATTAGTTGGTTTAACACATGGAGTTAGGCTTATGTCATTGATTTTGGATTTGTAATTACCAGGGTTGCCACAGCCTTCCCCCCTTAACAAGAATCTCGCCCCGAGATTCGGTAATTCTTAGTGTGGGCGTGGGTGCACATACCAGTGGTTGAGGCAAGAAACCCAGGGAAATGTTGGTTCAGGTAGCTTTCCGTTTCCCAGGTGGCTTCTTCTTCCGTGTGGCGATTCCATTGTATTTTATACATTCTAATCACTTTCCTCCTGGTCTCTCTTTCTTTTTGATCCAGAATCTTAACTGGGTGTTCGACATACGAGAGGTCGGGTTCCAACGATATTTCTTGTTGTTCCACAATCTCGGTAGGGACTCGAATACACTTCTTGAGTTGAGATACGTGGAAGACATCATGGGTGGCCGTGAGTTGAGGGGGCAGTCGTAATTTGTAGGCTACGGGTCCGTAGCTCTCAATGATTTCGTAGGGACCAATATAGCGGGGCGCTAGTTTGCCTTTGATTCCAAATCTTCGTACTCCCTTGGTTGGCGAAACTCGAAGGTAGACATGATCGCCAACTTCGAACCTTAGGGGCTTTCTCCTTTTGTCAGAATAGCTCTTTTGTCGGGCTTGTGCGGCTTTAAGATTTGCTTGTATTACTTTTACTTTTTCCTCTGCCTCGATTACCAGGTCGGGTCCAATTATTTTACGTTCTCCGGTTTGTGACCAGCTCAAAGGGGTTCGACACCTTCGTCCGTACAGGGCCTCAAATGGTGCCATTTTTAAACTCGTTTGGTAGCTATTGTTGTACGAGAACTCTGCCAGGGGTAGGCATTTGTCCCAATTCTTGTCATAATGAATGACACAAGCTCTCAGCATGTCTTCAAGAATTTGGTTTACTCTTTCCGTTTGTCCATCGGTCTGAGGATGGTATGCTGAGCTGCGAATCAGCTTTGTGCCAAGAGACGTTTGCAGTTGTTCCCAAAAGCGTGCTACAAACTGGGGACCACGATCGGAAATGATTGTCTTAGGTATTCCATGCAGGCAAACAATATGATCGAGGTAAATATCGGCATATTTCTTGGTAGAATAGGTGGTGTGCACCGGAAGAAAATGTGCCGTCTTCGTGAGTCTATCAACGATAACCCATATGGAATCATGTCTCTAGGACGTGTTTGGTAGTCCAACGATGAAGTCCATACTTATGTCTTCCCATTTCCATGATGGTATAGGTAATGGTTGAAGTGTACCGGCTACCTTTAAGTGGCTAGCTTTTACTCTCTGGCACGTGTCACATTCCGAGACATACGTAGCAATTTCCCTTTTCATTCTAGTCCACCAGAAGTTTTGCCTTAGGTCCTGATACATTTTGCTACTGCCGGGGTGGATAGAGAATTTGGAGAGGTGTGCCTCATCAAGAATTTGCTTGCGGAGTTCACGATTCTTCGGAACGACTATACGACTTTCGAACCATAGAACTCCCTTATGGTCCTGGCGGAAACACTTATACTTCTCCTCACCTAGAGAGAGTTTTTGTTTGATGATCTTGATTCCTTCATCATGTAGTTGTGCCATGACGATTTGGTCGTGAAGAGTGGGCTCAACTGAGATGTGATTTAGAGTGCCTTGGGAAACCATTTCCAAGTTAAGCTTCCTCATGTCTGCACATAATGTCTCATGGTAGGACTCCATGGATAAGCAATGGCAATGGGACTTGCGGCTTAGTGCATCCGCGACTACATTAGCCTTACCGGGGTGATAGTGCACTTCAAGGTCATAATCTTTGATTAATTCTAGCCATCTTCGTTGTCTCATATTCAGATCGGCTTGTGTGAAGATGTACTTGAGACTCTTATGATCCGTGTAGATATTGCACTGTGTACCCATGAAATAGTGCCTCCATATCTTCAGAGCGTGAATGACGGCTGCGAGCTCAAGGTCATGCGTGGGATAATTCTGTTCGTGGGGCCGAAGGGCTCGTGAGGCATATGCAATCACTCGATTCTCTTGCATAAGCACACATCCTAGACCAGTACCTGATGCGTCACAATACACATCGAATGACTTGGTATTATCGGGTTGAGCTAACACAGGTGCAGTAGTCAGATGCTCTCTGAGAGTGTGGAAGGCTTCCTCACACTTCTCATTCCATACAAACTTTACTTCCTTCTTCAATAGTTCCGTCATGGGCTTAGCAATTCGAGAGAAATCCGGGATGAAGCGACGGTAGTAACCGGCTAAGCCGAGAAAACTGCGAATCTGATGAACAGAGGTAGGGGGTTTCCAATCCATCACCTCTTGTACCTTGCTGGGGTCAACAGCTATGCCTTCGCTGGAGATCGTGTGACCTAAGAACTTTACAATATCCAACCAGAATTCACACTTAGAAAACTTAGCATAGAGCTGATGGTCTCTGAGTCGCTGAAGAACAATGCGAAGGTGCTTGGCATGCTCTTCCTCATCCTTTGAATAGATAAGAATGTCGTCGATGAACACTACGACGAATTTGTCAAGTTCGGGCATGAATACCGAATTCATGAGATACATGAAGTAGGCAGGGGCATTGGTGAGTCCAAAGGACATGACCAAGAATTCATATAGTCCATATCGTGTGGAGAAGGCAGTCTTAGGAATATCGCACGGGCGAATCTTGATCTGATGATATCCCGAACGAAGATCAATCTTTGAGAAGACTCTGGCTCCAGCTAATTGATCGAAGAGCACATCGATGCGAGGAAGTGGGTATTTATTTTTAACTGTTACCGCATTGAGAGGTCGGTAGTCCACACATAATCTCAAACTGTCATCCTTCTTCTTTACGAATAGGGCTGGACATCCCCAAGGTGACGCGCTAGGGCGAATAAAACCTTTGTCCAGTAGTTCTTGGAGTTGAAGTTTCAGCTCGGCCAATTCTTTAGGGGGCATCCTATACGGTCTTTTGGATATAGGTGCAGTGCCTGGTGGTAGTTCAATAACGAACTCAATATCCCTATCCGGTGGCATTCCTGGTAAGTCATCCGGGAAAACATCGGCATACTCGTTCACCACAAGAATCTCATCTAGCTTAAGTCCTTCCATCTTATAAGCACAGGAATTCGTGCAATCTATGAATGGTAGGTAAAGGGTAGTGGCTCCGTGACTAGGTGAATTTATCTCAACGGCTCGGGAAGAAAGGTCCAGTGTGACTCCATGCATAGCCATCCAGTTCATTCCCAAAATAATGTCCATGCCGTCAAGGGGTAAAAGGACAAGGTCCGTGTCGATGGTTTTACTACCCAATTTGACTGGTACTTGTCTGACCATTAGGTTTGAAGCAATTTTACCACCCGGTGTTGATATCATATATGACCCTTTTGTGTGACAAACATCCAAGCCTACTTTTGCACCGAATTTTGCACTTATAAAACTATGCGATGCACCAGAATCAAATAATATAACGGCAGGCTTGTTATGGATAGAGAATGTACCCGACATCACTGGGGCGCCTTCTGGAAGCTCTGCAAGCGTGGTGAAGTTAATCCGTCCTTGCTTGACTTGCAGGGTCTGTCTCTTGCCCCTGTTCTTGGCGTTCGGGTTGGATCCTTGACCTTGGTTGGGCTATCCAGGCTGAGGGCATTCGCGTGCGAAGTGGCTGGAACTCCCGCATTTGAAACAGCGATTTGCGGGGCTAGGTCGAAGAGACTGCTGAAGAATGGGCCTCGGACCATTCTGTGGAGGCATCGGGGGTCGTACCACGCCTGGCTGCTGTGGGGGTCTGGCAATCCATCTTCCTGGCTGCGGGGCCTTTGGTGGAGCTGTAGGTGCGGTATTTTGCACGATGCGATACCTTGGTGGTTGGGCACTTGATGGTCCTGCGGGTGCCTTTCTCTTCTTCTCTGCCCGGTGTGCCATGATACAGTCTTCCTGGGTAATGGCCATATTGACCAACTCGTTGTAGGTGTCAGCCCTGGCTAGGTTCAGACGTTCCTTGAGCTTGGTATTCAGACCTCGGCGGAAACGATCACGCTTCTTGGCATCCGTATCAGCGTGATAGCCCGCATACTGGCATAGGTTGTTGAACGCCTGGGCGTACTGCAACACGGTGCGGGTGCCTTGGGTGAGTGCCAGGAACTCATTCAACTTTCTCTCCATGAGACCCTCGGGGATATGATGTGCCCGGAACGCGGTCTTGAATTCATTCCAGTCGACCACATGGTCAGCCGGGAGCATCGCAAAATAGTGGTCCCACCACAGTCGAGCGGTACCGCGAAGCTGTTGCGCGGCAAAACGAGCCTTGTTGGCCTCTGAGCATGGGGCCACAAGTAGTGTGAACTTGGATTCTATGGTGCGAATCCATGCATCTGCGTCAAGGGGTTCCTCGGTCTTATGGAACAAGGGCGGCTGGGTCCCCAAGAAATCCGTGTATCCTGCAGCTTGTGGTTGGTGAGCATTGTGCCCACCCCTCTGTTGGTGTTGTCCTTGCACAATCTGACGTAGCAGCTCGGTTTGAGCGGCCATCACTTCCACCAAACTGGGCGGGGGTGGTGGCGATTGTCGCGAGCGGCTGCCACCGGCACCAAAACCCTCGGGGTTGCCACGTGTTGATCCAACCATCTGAAACGTGAAAGGTTACCATTAGCAACGCGATCCATATTACTTTCTTGATTCATAAATAATTGGTGTAGTCATAGACTTCCGAAGTCTGAGCTAGAAGTATGGACAGAATCTCTGTTTGCTATGAGAAAAATCATAGCCTGCTGTGGGTGCAGTAGTCAGAGAATTTAGGAATGCACCACTTTGGTATTTTAACTTTGGTGCTAGAACTATAGCTAAGGTGGTCGAAAAGCTCGTCCTTTGCCTTACTGTCTTAGCTGTTTTTCAGCAGATTGATCGGTACGGTTTCGCCTATATCTCAAACTAGCGAGGTCCAATGATGCTGAATTTTTGTGAGAACCTAGATCACAAAACTTAGCACAAGTCTGGTATTCAACACTCAGCCAATAAATGCAAGGAGACATGGATAAAAATTCCGACAAGACTCAGTGATTGTGGATTTCATTGTTTACCAAGTTACAACGAATTCACCCAAGTTCATCGCCGTTCCTTACATGCTGAGGGTATCCACATGGTTCAGGCGTACCCAACACAAAAGAGTTACTCAACTCCTAGTTAGCCTATTACAATACTTGCCAAAAGTTAGGCTACCCTATCGAGGAGTATGTGCAAAAGTCCTCCTAGGTCATCCTCTAGAAATCATCCAAGTCGTTGACGGACGACTCGCTGTGAGCAGGAGAGTGAGCTCCCATCCGAGGTGCCTGTGGTACCTCACCCTCGAAATCCATACCTGAGATACCATCAATCTCCTGTGGCTCCTCCTCATCCTCCTCCATGTCGTCCTCATGGGGATGGTCATTCTGATCATGATGCCACTGAATGTGCTCATTAGCATCCTCCAACTCAAGGTTCAGATCATGGAGCTGCTCCTCCAACTGTGCTATCGTGGTATCTCTCTCACCCATGAGAGTGTCCTGCTCCTGGATTTGGCCCTCAAGTTGGCCAATCTGAGCATCTCTGTCCTCAAGATCCTGGCTGAGCTCCTTTATCTGCTCATCCCTGGTATCTGCCATCATATGGTAGGCCTGAGCAAGATCGGTGAGCTGCTCGAGTGCCTGACTCTGGAGAGTCTGAAGCGGGTAGAGTGCACTCATGCACCGCACGGAGGTATGGATAGTCTCCTGGGCATGGAAGTCTACCAAATACTGTGCGTGCTGCACCCTGTTGAGCCAAAAGGGGTCGTTGTCCTGGGCAGCAGGAAACAATCCAATGGGAGTGAGTGTGACAACCTCGGGACGCTGCGCACAAAATGTGGTGAGCGCCCTCATGGCTGCAAGCTCCCAAGTATCGGCCAAACGGCGACCAACAGCCTCAAGCTCCAAGGCGGGCCGCTCCGGGTGTAGCGGGTGCGGAAAGATAGTCACGTTGACACGGCACTGGGTAACTCCATTCTCCGCAAACTCCAGTCCGGCGTAACGTGGGGGAATTAGATAGCCCGCGGTACGCAGAACATCCCACAAAATAGAGGGAAAGCCCTCCCAGTGGAGACACTGCGAGTGCACGCGTCCATCCTCATCCACCATCATCTCAACAGGCTCGGCCATCTGAACAAAAGATCAAATGGAGTGAGATAGCGAAAAACTGTGAGCAGCACAAGGACAGATTCTGTATAGTGTGCAAAAATAATCATAACTCCCACAGTTCTCATCCAAAAATTCTCAAATCTCACCAGATCACTCCTAAGGTATTTGTGAACAACTTTTCTAGTCAACTCCAGAGCTAATTGGGTCTCTAAGATGGTCTTTCTTTTCAGGTTTTACCTTACTGTCTACCCAGAATTTTCAGTGAACAGAGGGCTAGAGTTTCGTACACCAGGGAAAATCTACCTAGCCAAAATTTACCAAATTTTAACAGCAGCTTCCTGGGTAAATTTGGAACAAGTTTCGTGTTGTGCTCTTTTGCAGAAAACCGCAGGAAGGGGGCCTAAAAATTTAAGGGGCAGAAGTGCTTATTCCGGACAGAATTCTGACATTTCAAGGTTTCTGTTATTTCTCACTCTCCATACGTTCAGAATTTTTCGTTTTTGAACAGAAGATAGAACACAAAATTTGGAACAATTTCTTCAACATGAACTTTATCAGAAATGATCATTTTCTTAGGCCATAAAATCGCTCTTTTTGGTGACGGCAGATTTCGGACAGTTTCGCTAGATAGTCCTTATGCAAACCATGGTTTAGATACGCAAGAACCTTACCACTCTCATACATCGCATTTTTGATTTCAGATACATATGTTCATGATGTATGCACGTCCTATTCGTCCTCACAAAATAAAATAATCGCCAAATAGCTTTGGTCTTACGAAGATAGTTTCGGTGGCTTACACAATACGGCTCTCCTATAATAGCTAGTCGAGTCTTTCTACTCGTCCCTTAACTTATCGTAATCGTGGTTAGTGTACCTGCAGAAAATCGACAAGCATATATATATCATGAACCTTTCATGCCAGCACTCATGAAAGCGTCCGTAATCATTACCGTTTACTTATAGAAACGATATCTGTACAATTCCCGCCGTACAGACGACGTTAACATACGCTATCGAGATAGCATATTCACGGGGGTACCGTCATGAGACGGGGGTATGAACAGCGATCGCGATACCCTGCGCCGAACCTTCTACTCCCAATATGTTCAACTAACAGTTGGCATATTGGCAGCACCTCAAGTAAGCCACTGCTTGAGGGCAGCGTTCGGTTCGCATCACCGACAGGAAGGCCAAGCTCCCTCAGTTGGCTGAGGATCCTTACCTTCTTACCTTAGCGACGAGTGCGTCGTTACAGAATTTAAGGTTGGTTGTGCATGAAAGTAAGTTTCGACAGAAAGTAATGTGCTGGAAGTCAGTTGATAATATATATAGAAGTTAGATAGCCACCTAGTAACTTTCCCATAATCCCTTAGGGCTTTACGAACTAGGCACCATCCTTAACGTACCAACGCATTTCGCAACACAACCTTCTAGTCAAGTTTTAGTAAAATGAGTTTTTAAGGCTTGTAGCATTCTCTGGCGTATGTATTTCGGCTCTGGTGTCCGCTGTTGCCAGCTGTGGCACCAGCTACGGCTCTGATACCAGCTGTGGCAGAACCACATGAATTAATCCGGCTCAAGTGTATTAACTATCACCATTAAGGCATCCTCGGTTAACCTTACACTTCAAACGGAGTAATCCACTGGTCTGTCGGGTATAACCTCCCGATACAACCACGGTGAACGGATCGAGCGCCGTACATACAAATGCTCATGCGACGATGAGCCCAGAGAACACCACATTCCAGCAATATTACGATATTAACATAAGTAAATATTACAGACCAAGTTCTGAGTTTAGAAAACAGGTACTTCAATTAACATAAATAAGTTCTTCAGAGTTAAATTGCAGCGGAAATAAACAACGAAAACTACTCGACGATACAGGATGTCTCGATGAAGCCCGTACGAGACATCACTCGGCCTTATCTCCGTTGGACGGGGGCGCATCCCATTCCACCGACCAACCAGGGGGAAGAGTGCAGGGCCAAGTCAAGCTAGCAATCATGTCTTCGAAGGTCTCACCTGAAAACGAGTCACAAGCAAGACTGAGTATACTAATACTCAGCAAGTCTTACCCGTGTAGTGGGAACTACTCCGCCGACTCTAGACATGCAAGGCTTTTTGGCTCAGGGGTTTGTTTGCCGAAAAAGCATCTACAAGTGGGTCCTTACTTTCAACTTTTAGCTCAAGATTCTAGTTTCGTTAGCCAGTCTAGGTAAGCAGCTATCTAATGCATACATGGTGAAGCATTAAGTTTTCCATCCAACCAGTTCATTCATCATCATTGTTCCTCTTCTTACTCTGTGGGTAAAAATGGTTAAGCAGTCTCAATAGCCGTGAGAAACGGACGATTCGAATCGAATTTCTTAACCTTGCAAGGGAAACCCAAACACACGTCACGTGGTTACTCCCTAGAGTCACACGTGCAACTTTTCCCCTTTCTTTCCGGGTCGTGGATCGGGGCTACCCTCCGAGAGTACAAGAGCTCCACGCCACGGTTCGGCGCCGGGTCGTGACCACTCTCTGCACTCGCCATATGCACATGGGACCGAAGTTCAAAGGGTAGGATGCCGTCCCCTTGCCGGGCCAATCAGGTACTTAAGCTTACCGATTCCCATAATCTCGGCATGTGTTTAGTACGTTCAAAGACTTAACCATCACTACCACACCCTGCGGCCTTAGCATTTTTCACTAGACAGACGGGCCTCAATCGTAACCATCTTACATGACCCGTCCGTGTCCTTATGATTGCAGCGTGTAGTAGTCATTCAACTCCTATTTTCTCGCGAGTGACAGGAAATCACTCGACTTTTACCGGAGTCCTATTAGCACAGCATTCTATCGAACCTTACATCTAGTTTTCCAAGCAAGGGTTCCTGACATCATGCAACTAAGTTTTCATCCAACTCCTATAAACTTAATGCACAAGCAAAGAGTAATGAGTTGCATAATTTCGGAAAGAATGGGTTATGCTCCGGGGCTTGCCTTCGCAGTTCGCTTGGGGATCTTCCGAACTTGGGCTCGGGTCTTCAAAAGCTTCAGTTAGATTTGCTTGAGCTTCACGCTGCTCACTCTCGGACGCGGGCACCAGCTCGTAGGTTCCGTCGGCGAGAGTCGTCGATTCTACATGAGTGCACAAGTTTAAGTCGTGGAAATGGTACTCGATACGATTTAAGAGTAATTAATACAATGGATAGTTTCTGGTCATGAAATTTTGGATTTAGGCACATCAAGGAAAGATGTGCTTACTGTAAAATTTTCAGCCAATTTTAGGTAACAGATTAATTATGAAAAATACATTACATAGTTGCTGTTAGATACTTGTTCTTTTTTGTACAGATCAATTGGTGCAACAATTGTGGCTAAGATTTTTACAGAGCTCTCACTTGAGCATGCAGAAGCCACTGTAATTTTTGTAGGATTTATCATGCAGTATTTAGAGCATAGAAAATATGACATTCTACACCTAGGCTTTTTAAAGATTCATTTTTACAGGACCCTAAACAGGGTTTTGGTCCATGAAACTTTTTACACAGCAACCTCTACCACAGTGTAACTCCCAGTAATAATTTGGGGATTTTCCAAGCTAAGATACTATTTTCTTGATTTAATGTATGTTATTAGCACATAAATCAAATAAATAGGTTACTGTGAGATAAAAAGTCTCCTAATTTTTCTCTGGCTTCTAGTTACCAATACATTAGCATAGGAAAAATTTCAATGGGTGACTCAACACCTAACTGCAGGGATAAAACATTCTTCTTACACATGATATAAAACTAAGTTTAACAAACAGTAAATCTAGAGATGGAATTTGGGCCTGATCTTTTTACACAGTCCTAATCATCCAGCAACTAATTCACTGCCCAAAATTCAGGGTCAGCATTGTTGTAGAACAGTGGGTATAAAATATGTCCATTAAAGCTTCTATTTAATGTAGAGCAAAATATTTTGAGATTCTGAGAAAATTTTTGTAACAAAAGTGGTAGAGTTTGTTCTGAGGATTCCAGGACAGTTGAGTTTGCATTTTTCTGAATTTTCTACGATTTTATACGAATTTTACAAGTTTACTGAATTTGAATCTAGGTTTGAAATTTTCTTTTACAACTAGGTCCTTGAATCTTGCGCTCAGACCCTTCTAAAGATTTAAATTTTTGCAATTGGGTCCTCGGCGGCTCGGGTACGGCGGCCGGCCGAAATTCCGGCGAGGGGGGCTCGCCGGCGGCGAGGGGCGGGGGTCAGGGAAGGTTCAGGGGTGCGAGGGCTACCTTGTGGGGGTGTTGTTCAGGTGGGGGACGGCCGGGAAGGGCTCGCCGGCGTTGGAGCAGAGGCGGCGGCGGCGCGGCTCGCGTCGACGGCGGTGCTCCGGCGGGCTTGGGGCGGCGTGGTCCGGTCGGCGAGCTTCAGTGACGCGTGGGGACTCAAGGGCTCGGCTTGGACGGAGGGGGTCGGGGTCGTGCTGTCCACGGCGAGCAGGGGCGGCGGCGGCGACGGCAGCGCGGGCGGCGGCGCTCCGGTGGCTCTGGGTGGCGTTGGGTGGGTCGGCGAGCTGCGGTGAGGTGATGTAGTGGTGGCTGGGTGCTCAGTTTGGGCAGTGGGCGGCGGCAGTGGGCTGTCCACGGACGGGTGTTGCTCGGCGGCGGCGATGGCGACGGCGAGGCGTTCTGGTGGCCGGGGGCTCGCGCGCGTGGCCGGGGTGGCGCTTTTATAGGGACAGGAAGGGCCTGGTTAGCGTGCGGGGCGGAGGCACGGCACGGCGCGCACTGGCCGCGGCGGGCGGCGGCAGAACGCCGGCGCGTCGTGCGGCACGCGGGCGCGGCGACTGGGCGGCCGAGATACGGCGTGAGCGCGGTGAGATAGTGCCGGGCGCGGAGTGGGGAGGCAGCAGCGGCAGCGGCTCGGGCGGAGGGCGGGCGCGACGACTGGTGGGGCGCGGGGGCCGGGGCGGCACGGCAGAGCACGGCTACTGGGCGCGACGGGCGGCGGGTCTTGACGCGGCTGCGTCGCAGGCACGCGCGGGCGCGGACTGGGCGGCGCGGCGTCGGGGCGGGGCAAAGCCGGCCGTGGCGGGGTGGTGCGGCGGCCACTGGCCTGGCGCTTCGCGCCGGTCAGGCGACGCCGGCCACCTGGCGCGCGGCGGGCGGGCGAGCGCGCGCGGCGCGGCAGAGGAGGGGGAGAAGCGAGGGACTGAAATGCAAAAATTCGAAAAAGTTCAGGGGGCTGGGTGCAAACAGGGCGTTTTCTCCTCTTTCTGATTTGAATTTCAAAAACTTTTGAACACGAAAGTTGCTCAAAATAAAAAGTTCTACAACTTTGGTTTCAGGCAAAACCTCATTTGGCTTATGGTTTTATAGTTAATTTAAAAGTTTCAAATGTGTCCAAATGTGCCCAAATTTAATTTGAATTCCAACTGAACCCGTTTTAAATTCTTTCCACCCTCTCATTAGTTGGTTTAACACATGGAGTTAGGCTTATGTCATTGATTTTGGATTTGTAATTACCAGGGTTGCCACACAGGCGAAGCCGAGGGTCGGGCGAAGCGGCTGCGCGTCGGGCGAACATAGGGTCGGGCGAGTGAAAGGGTCGGGCGAGGCAGAGAAGAAGGGTCTACAGTGAAAATAGAAGAAAAGGCAGGGACTGGTTTGCAATTTCAAGTGTTTCTGAAATTTTTGTGTTGTAACTCAAAAATCCTTGAACATGAAAGTTGTTCAAAATAAAAAGTTACACAAGTTTTGTTTCAGGCCAAAGTGTATTTGAGTTCTAGTTTAGTAGTTATTTTAAAAACTCAAAAAGTACAGTTCAGAGGGTACCTCAGTTCCTTGGCAAAACTTTGCATTCTCTCCTAGGCTTCAACTAGACTTTTGTTTATCCAGTTCATAACGATGTGCCTATTCAATTTTTTAGCCATGGTAGCATCGATGTGAAAGTTATTTAATTTGTTTGATTAACGTACATGTACTTATGCACATATACCCAACTATTTTCAATTCCAAGCAAAACCAATTTATAACTCATTTCTTTTAAACTTTTCTTAGTTATTTATGCATCGTTTTAAGCTAATGAGGCTTATTTCATAATTTAAACACCTGAGGTGTTACAGCCTGCCCCCCTTAAAAAGAATCTCGCCCCGAGATTTGGACAATAAGCTTAGGGTGGGTAGTGTGTGTACCTTCGGTAGAGTTGAGAAAACCAGGAAAATTTTGTTTTAGATAGCTTTCAGTTTCCCATGTGGCTTCTTCCTCAGTGTGATGATTCCATTGAATTTTATACATTTTAATCACTTTCCTCCTAGTGCTTCTTTCTTTTTGATCCATGATTTTGATAGGGTACTCAACATATGAGAGGTCGGGCTCTACTAATATTTCCTGTTGTTCGACAACCTCGGTAGGGACTCGAACACACTTCTTGAGTTGAGATACGTGAAAGACGTCATGGATGGCTGCAAGCTGAGGGGGCAGTCGAAGTCTATAGGCTACGGGTCCACAGCTCTCGATGATTTCGTAGGGACCAACATAACGGGGAGATAGTTTTCCTTTGACTCCGAATCATTGTACACCCTTGGTTGGTGAAACTCGAAGGTAGACGTGGTCACCAACTTCAAATTTTAGTGGCTTTCTCCTTCTGTCGAAATAGCTCTTTTGCCTGGATTGTGCGGCTCTAAGGTTTTCTTGTATTACTCTCACTTTTTCTTCTGCCTCGATTACCAAGTCTGGTCCAAATATTTTGCGTTCTCCGGTCTGTGACCAACTCAAAGGGGTTTGGCACCTTCGTCCGTATAAGGCCTCAAATGGTGCCATTTTCAAACTCGCTTGATAGCTATTGTTATATGAGAACTCTGCTAGGGATAGGCATTTGTCCCAACTCTTGCCATAGTGAATGACGCAAGCTCTAAGCATGTCTTCAAGAATTTGGTTCACTCTTTCAGTTTGTCCGTCAGTTTGAGGATGATAGGCTGAGCTTCGAATCAATTTAGTACCAAGAGAAGCTTGCAATTGTTCCCAAAAGCGCGCTACAAACTGAGTACCATGATCAGAAATAATAGTCTTCGGTACTCCATGTAGGCAAACAATGCGATCGAGATAAATCTCGACATATTTCTTGGCAGTATAGGTGGTGTGTACCGGAAGAAAATGTGCCGTCTTTGTGAGTCTATCAACGATAACCCATATGGAATTGTGTTTCTGTGCGGTACTTGGCAATCCAACAATGAAATCCATACTTATGTCTTCCCATTTCCATGAGGGTATAAGCAAAGGTTGAAGTGTACCGGCTACTTTCAAGTGGCTGGCTTTTACTCTCTGGCATGTGTCGCATTCTGAGACATATTTAGCGATTTCTCTTTTCATTGTAGTCCACCAGAAATTTTGCCTAAGGTCTTGATACATTTTCTTACTGCCGGGGTGGATAGAAAATTTGGAAAGGTGTGCCTCATCCAGAATTTGCTTACGGAGCTCATGATTCTTCGGAACGACTATGCGACTTTCGAACCATAGAACTCCCTTATGGTCTTGGCGGAAACATTTGTATTTCTCTTCTCCTAGAGAGAGTTTCTGTTTGATGATCTTAACTCCTTCATCGTGCAGTTGTGCCATGATGATCTGGTCGCGAAGAGTGGGTTCGACCGAGATGTGATTCAGAGTGCCTTGGGAAATCATTTCCAAACAAAGCTTCCTCATTTCCGAACATAATGTCTCATTATAGATTTCCACTGATAGGCAATGGCAATGGGCCTTGCGGCTGAGTGCATTCGTGACTACATTGGCCTTGCCGGGGTGATAGTGCACCTCGAGATCATAATCCTTGATTAATTCTAGCCATCTTATTTGTCTCATATTCAGATCGGCTTGGGTGAAGATATATTTGAGACTCTTGTGATCGGTGTAGATATTACAATGAGTGCCCATGAGATAATGTCTCCATATTTTTAGAGCATGAATGACTGCTGCTAATTCGAGATCATGGGTCAGATAATTCTGCTCATGGGGCCGAAGGGCTCGTGAAGCATAAGCGATAACTCGATTTTCTTGCATAAGCACACAACCAAGACCAGTGCCAGATGCGTCACAGTAAACATTGAACGGCTTGGTGTTATCGGGTTGAGCTAACACAGGGGCTGTAGTCAAACGTTCTCTAAGAGTGTGGAAAGCTTCTTCGCATTTCTCATCCCACACAAACTTTACTCCCTTTTTCAATAGTTCAGTCATAGGCTTAGCAATCCTGGAGAAATCCGGAATGAAACGGCGACAGTAACCGGCTAAGCCAAGAAAACTGCGAATCTGATGAACAGAGGTAGGAGGTTTCCAATCCATCACTTCTTGTACCTTGCTGGGGTCAACGGCTATGCCTTCGCTGGAAATAGTGAGACCCAAGAATTTCACACTATCCAACCAGAATTCGCACTTAGAAAAACAATGTGTAGGTGCTTAGCATGCTCTTCCTCGTTCTTGGAATAGATAAGGATGTCGTCAATGAAAACTATGATGAATTTGTCGAGCTCGAGTATGAATACCGAATTCATGAGATACATGAAGTAGGCAGGGGCATTGGTGAGACCAAAGGACATGACCAAGAATTCATATAGTCCATATCATGTGGAAAAGGCGGTCTTAGGAATATCGCATGGACGAATCTTGATCTGATGATATCCAGATCGAAGATCAATCTTTGAGAAGGCTCTAGCTCCAGTTAATTGATCAAAGAGAACGTCGATGCAGGGAAGTGGGTATTTATTCTTAACGGTTACCGCATTGAGAGGTCGGTAGTCCACACATAATCTTAAACTGTCATCCTTTTTTTACAAATAGGGCCGGACATCCCCAAGGTGATGCACTAGGACGAATGAAGCCTTTGTCCAGTAGTTCTTGGAGTTGTGTTTTCAGTTCGGCCAATTCCTTAGGTGGCATCCTATAGGGTCTTTTGGAGATAGGTGCAGTGCCTAGTTGCAGTTCAATAATGAACTCAATATCCCTATCTGGTGGCATTCCTGGTAAGTCATCCGGAAAAACATCGGCATACTCGCATACCACTGGAATATTCTCTAGGTTGATCCCTTCCATCACGAAAGCACAAGAATTCGTGCACTCCTGGAACGGTAGGTAAAGGGTAGTGGTTCCGTGACTAGGTGAATTTACTTCAACAGCTCGGGAAGAAAGGTCCAGTATGACTCTGTGCATAGTCATCCAATTCATTCCCAAAATAATATCCATGCCTTCAAGGGGTAAGAGAACCAGGTCGGTGTTGATGATTTTACTACCCAATTTTATCGGTACCAGCCTTATTATTTGGTTGGAAGCTATTTTTCCACCCGGTGTTGATATCATATATGACCCTTTTGTGTGACAAACATCCAGGCCTACTTTTGCACCAAACTTTGTACTAATGAAACTATGTGATGCACCAGAATCAAACAATATAACTGCAGGCTTGTTATGGATAGAGAATGTACCCGTCATCACTAGTGCTCCTTCAGGAAGTTCTGCAAAAGTGGTAAAATTGATCCGTCCTTGTTTGACCTGAATGGTCTGCCTCTTGCCTTTGTTCTTATTGTTGTGGTTAGAGCCTTGGCCCTGAATTGGCTGCCTAGGCCGAGGGCATTCTCGGGCAAAATGATTGGAACTTCCACAATTGAAACACTGATTGGTGATTTTTGGATGAAGGAATTGCTGAGCAATGGGCCTTGGTCCAGTTTGCTGAGGCACAGGGGGTCGTACAACACCTTGTTGCTGCGGGGACCTGACAATCCAACGCCCTGGCTGAGGGGCTTTCGGTGGAGCTGTAGGCGCAGCATTTTGCACTAAGCGATACCTCGGTGGCTGAGCTCCCGAGGGTCTAATTGGCGCCTTTCTCTTCTTCTCGGCACGGTGAGCTGCAATACAATCCTCTTGGGTAATTGCCATGTTTGCCAGCTCATTATATGTATCGGCCTTGACAAGGTTCAGTCGCTCCTTGAGTTTGGTACTCAATCCTCTGCGGAAACGATCCCGCTTCTTAGCATCCATGTCTGCGTGATAGCCCGCGTACTGGCACAGGTTGTTGAAGGCCTGGGCATACTGAAGTACAGTGCGGGTACCCTGAGTGAGTGCCAGAAACTCATTTAGCTTTCTTTCCATAAGACCTTCTGGGATATGGTGTGCTCGGAATGCAGTTTTGAATTCATCCCAGGTGACAACGTGATCAGCCGGGAGCATAGCAAAGTAGTGGTCCCACCAAAGATGAGCTGTACCGTGAAGCTACTGCGCGGCAAAGCGAGCCTTGTTTGCATCCGAACATGAGGCCACAAGTAGAGAAAACTTGGACTCAATTGTGCGAATCCAAGCATCCGCATCCAAGGGTTCCTCCGTCTTGTGAAACAAGGGAGGCTGGGTCCCAAGAAAATCCATGTAACCGGCAGCTTGAGGTTGGTGAACATTGTGTCCACCCCACTGTTGGTGCTGTCCTTGCACGAGCTGGCGAAGCAACTCGGTTTGAGCGGCCATTACTTCCACCAAGCTGGGCGGTGGCGGTGGCTGTTGTTGTGATCCACTTGCGCCAGCACCAAAACCTTCCGGGTTACCACGGGTTGCTCTAACCATCTGAAAGGTGAATGTTTACCATTAGCAACATGATCCATATTGCTTCCATGATTAAAAAGGATTAGCGCGGAAAAGTAGACTTCCGAAAGATCATGGATAGAATCATGGACAGAATACTGTCTGCCATAAGAAATTTATATCTCTTGATAGATTCATCCAAAATTTCTCATCTTTTCGCAGTGGGTAGGGAAGTTAGAGATGTACAACTTCAGTATTCAACTCAGACGCTAAACCGATGGCCAAGATGGTCGAAAGATTCACTCTTTGCGTCGCTGGTTTGGCTGTTTTTCAGCAGAACGAGTTATAGTATCTTGCCTATAACTCAAACTAGTGAGATCCAATAGTGCTGAAATTTTGTGAGAACCTAGATCACAAAATTTAGGACAAGTTTGGTATTCAACACTCAGCCTAGAAATGTAAGGAGACACAGGTAAAAATTTCGACAAGTTTCTGCAATCACAGATTCAACTTTTTTCCAATATCACAATCAAACCACCAAGTTTTTAGCCATGGCCTACATGATTCGAGTATCCAATGGTCAAGTTGTACCCATCACAATAGAGGTACTCAACTCTTAGTTAGCCTATTACAACACTTGCCAAAAGTTAGGCTACACTATCGAGGAGTATATGCAAAAGTCCTCCTAGGTCATCATCTAGAAGTCGTCGATGTCGTTGACGGATGACTCGCTGTGAGTAGGAGAGTGAGCTCCCATCGGAGGTGGCTGTGGTGCCTCACCCTCAAAGTCCATGTCTAAAACACCATCAATCTCCTGTGGCTCCTCCTTATCTTCCTCCATAGCCACCACGTCGGGAGGGGCATTCTGATCATGGTGCCACTGAATGTGCTCCTTAGCATCCTCCAACTCAAGGTTCAGATCATGGAGCTGCTCCTCCAAGTGTGCTATCATATCATCTCTCTCACCCATGAGAGTGTCATGCTCCTGAAGTTGGCCCTCAAGTTGGCCAATCCGGGTATCTCTGTCCTCAAGTTCCTCACTGAGCTCCTTAATCTGCTAATCTTTGGTATCTGCCATCATGTGGTAGGCCTGTGCAAGATCAGTGAGCTGCACAAGCGCCTGACTCTGGAGAGTCTGAAGTCGGTACAGTGCATTCATGCACTGCACAGAGGTCTCGATGGTCTCCTGGGCATGAAAGTCTACCAAGTACTGCGAGTGCTGCACCCTGTTGAGCCAAAAGGGGTCGTTGTCCTGGGCAGCAGGAAACAAACCAATAGGAGTGAGCGTGACGGCCTCGGGGCACTGCGCACAGAAAGTGGTGAGCGCCCTCATGGCAGCAAGCTCCCAAGTATCGGCCAAACGGCGACCAACAGCCTCAATCTCCAAGGCGGGCCACTCCGGGTGTAGCGGGTGTGGAAAGATGGTTACGTTAACACGGCACTGGGTAACTCCATTCTCTGTAAACTCTAGCCCGGTGTAACGTGGGGGAATTGGATAGCCCGCAGTGCGCAGAACATCCCACAAGATAGAGGGAAAACCCTCCTAGTGGAGACACTGTGAGTGAACGCATCCATCCTCATCCACCATCATGGCAACAGGCTCGGCCATCTGAACAAAAGATCAAATGGGTGAGATAGCGAAAAACTGTGAACAATATAGTGAACAGGTTCTGGACAGTGCGCTAAAATAGCCATAACTTCAACAGTTCTTGTCCAAAAATTCTCAACTTTTACCAGAACATTCCTAAGGTATTTGTGAACAACTTTTCTAGTCAACTCCGGAGCTAGATAAGTCTCTAAGATGGTCTTTCTCTTCAGGTTTTACTTTACTGTCTACCCAGAAATTTCAGTGAACAGTGGGCCAAAATTTTGTGCACCAGGGAAAATCTATCCAGCCATAAATTACCAAAGTTTAACAGTAGCTGCCTGAGTCAATTTACAACAAGTTTTGTGTTGAACACTTTTGTAGAAAACTGTATTAAGGGGGCATAAAAATTTATGTGGTACAACTGCTCATTTTGGACAGAAAACTGACATCTCAAGGTCTTTGTTGTTTCTCATGTCCATATGTTCAGAATTTTTCATCTTTAGACAGGAGGTAGAATATAAGTTTTGGAGCAAAACGTTCAACATGAACTTCTCCAGAAAGGATCATTTTCTAAGCTTAATAAATCCATCTTTTCAGATAAGGCAGAATGTAACAGAATTGCTAGATAATCCTTATGCAAAGACAAATGTGTGGCGCATGAACCTTACCACTCTCACGCATCACATTTTCAATTTCAGATTTATATAGTCATGATGCATGCACGTCCTATTCGTTCTCTCAAAATAAAATAATTGTCAAATAGCATTGGTCTTACGAAGTTAGTTTCGGTGGCATACACAATACGTCTCTCACTATAATAGCTAGTCGAGAATTCTGTAACCGTTCTTAAACTTATCGTAATCGCGGTTAGTGTACCTGCAAAAGATTGATAGAGCATATATATATCCATTGAACCTTTCATGCCTGCACTCATGAAACCATCCGTATTCATTACCGTTAACTATAGAAACGGCATCCGTACAATTCCCGCCGTACAGACGATGTTAACACACGCTATCGAGATAGCGTATTCACGGGGGGTACCACCTTGAGACGGGGGTATGAACAGCGATCGCCATACCCTGCGCCAAACCTTCTACTCCCAATATAATCAACTAATAGTTGGTATATTGGCAGCACCTCAAGTAAGCCACTGCTTGAGGGCAGCGTTCGGCTCGCATCACCGACAGGAGGGCACAGCTCTCACAGTTGGCTGAGGATTCTTACCTTCTTACCTTAGCGATGAGTGCGTCGTTACGGAAATTAAGGGTCGATTGTGCATAAAAGTAAGTTTTGACAGGGAGTAATATGCTGGAAGTTAGTTGATAATATTCATAAATTAGATAGCCACCTAGTAACTTTCCCATAATCCCTTAGGTCTTTACGAACTAGGCACCATCCTTAACGAACCAACGCATTTTCCAGACACAATTTTTGTGGTCAAGTTTTAGGAAAACAAGTTTTTAAGGCTTGTTGCATTCTCTGGCGTATGCATTTCGGCTCTGATACAAGCTGTGGCAGAACCACCTGAATTAATCTGGCTCAAGCGCGCTAACCATCACCACAAGGGAAATCAAGGCTAACTCGCACTTCAAATAGAATAATCCACTGGTCTGTCGGGTAACCTCCCGATACAACCATGGTTTTTGCCGATCGAAACCACACATACATGTACTCACACGAAGGTGAGCCCAGAGGATACAACATTCCACAAATTTTACATCACAGGTTCAACACAAATTATTATTACAACGGAGTTCAAATTCGTAAAACAAGGTACTTCAGAGTTCAAAATAAATGAGTTCTTCAGAGTTCAATGCAGCAAAAAAAATAACGATAACTACTCGATGACACAGGATGTCTCGATGAAGCCCGTACGAGACATCACTCAGCATTATCACCGTTGGCCGGGGGTGTATCCCATTCCACCGACCAACCAGGAGGAAGGGTACAAGGCCAAGTCAAACTAGCAATCATATCCTCGAAAGTTTCCCCTGAAAACAAGCCACAAGCAAGGCTGAGTATACTAATACTCAGCAAGGCTTACCCGACTAGTGGAATATACTTAGCCGACTCCTACACATGCAAGGCTTTTGGCTTGAGGGGTTTGTTTTGCCGAAAAGCATGTATAAGTAGGTCCTTACTTTCAAATTTTAGCTCCAAGTTCCAGCTTTCTTTAACCATTCTAGGTAAGCAAATATCCAATATCATGCATGGTGGAAGAATTATTTTGCATCCAACAAGATTAATCATCATCATTCTTCCTCTTCTTACTCTATGTGGTAAAAGGGTCAAGCAGTCTCAATAACCGCGAGAAACGGACGATTCGAATCGAATTTCTTAACCTTGCAAGGGAAACCTAAACACACGTCACTTGGCTACTCAAAGAGTCACACGTGCAACTTTTCCCTTCAATTCCCGCTTCACGGAACAGGCCCACCGCCCTCGACTACACGTCCTCATGGCCCGACCATGGCGGCACATGCACCCGCCATTAGCTAGATGTGAACGAATTCAAGACGGTGGGGAGTATATTCCGGCCTCGGTTCAATCCGGTACTTAAGCTTACCGATTACCATATTCTCGGCATGTGGTTAGTACGTTCAAAAACTTAACCACCACTACAACACACTGCGGCCTTAGTATTTTTCACTAAACAGACGGGGCCTCAATCATCAACATAAACATCGTACCATAGCCCCGTCCATCGACCTTATGATTGCAGCATGTAGTAAACATTCAACTCCTATATTCTCGTGAGTGATAGGAAATCACTCGACTTTTACCGAGTCCTATTAGCATAGCATTCTATAGAACCTTACATCTAGTGTTCAGAGCAGGGGTACCTAGGATCATGCGACTTAGTTTTCATTCAACTCCTATAAACTTAATGCACAAGTAGAATAGAGTAATAAGTTGAATAAGTTTAGGAAAATAGGGTTCATGCTCCGGGGCTTGCCTTCTTGGCTAAAGCTAGCTTGGGGCTCGTCCGAACTCGGGCTCGGGTCTTCGAGAGCTTCAGTTAGATTTACTTGAGCTTCACGCTGCTCACTCTCGGACGCGGGCACCAGCTCGTACGTTCCGTCGGCGAGAGTAGTCGATTCTATATGAATGCACAAGTGTAAGTTATAGTGATGGTATAAGACGATTATTTTCCTTCACGACAAGGTTGCAATCCACAAAACATCAATTTTGTTGGGAAGTTACTTATTTAAGATTTCTTGGGGCAATTGTTAATAGAGTATAACTTAACTATTAACTTCACTAAACAAGGAGGGGTTGTGTTATATGGGAAATTTAATTTTCTAAGCACAACATGGATTATACACAACTTCTGGATTAGGTAACTTCTGTTGATGAAATTTTTATTTAGAGCCCATTATGTAGAGACAAAAGCACTGTAAAAATTTCAGACATTTTCAGGTAGCAAAATAATTATGAAAAATATAATACACAGCTACTGCTAGAACTTAGTTATTTTTATACAGAACCAACCATTAATATATTGAAGCTAAAAATTTTACAGGGTGCTAATCTATTCCCATATTTTAGGCATTAGTTTTACTGGATGTTTTACCTAGTTTAATAAAGATTAATTTCTACAGGATGTTTTACTGGGTTTCTGTGTATGAAACATTTTATACTGCAGGAGCTACTCTAAAGTGTGCTACAGTAAAAAGTTGAACATTTTCCAAGCACAGAAACTAATTATTTGAATTAGTGCATTTTTCCCTATCACAAAATCATATAAATAGGTTACAGAAAGGAAAAAGGTTCTAAACTTTTTCTGTGGTATTTAGGCATTAGTACAATAGCTCTGAAAAAGTTTCACCACGTGAATCACAATATACTGCAGTTACAAATTAGTTTTATTATTTCATGCCATAAATAATTTGTATTAAAAAAGTTTAGCTAGAGAAGAGTTCTGGCCCTAATATTTTTACACTAGCTTACAAATCAAGCAACTAATCTACTGTTAAATTTTTAGGTTTAGACTTTGTCTACAACAGGGGGTACATTTAAAGTCTATTAAACCTTCCATTTAATTTATAGCAAGATTTAGTAAGCAACTGAGGAAATGCATGTAACAAAGGTTGTAGACTTGCATCTAAAGATTCCAGAACAGTTGAGTTTGTATTTTTCTGATTTTTCTACGATTTTATATGAATTTTACAAGTTCGCTATTTTTGAAATCAAAGTTTAAACACAGGTTTACAGATATGCCCCTGGAAACTTGCGTGCAGACTCTTTTAAAGATTTCAATCGTTGCAATTGGGTCCTTGGGCGGCGCTGGCATGGCGGCCGGCCAGATTCCGGCGAGGGGGCTCGTCGGTGGCGAGGGGAAAAGGGTCATGGAGATCTAGAAAGGTGAGAGCTACCTTGGGATGGCCTTGGTCGGGGTTGGGGGTGGCCGGAGGTGGCTCGTCGGCGCGGAGCAGAGGGGCGGCGGCGGGGCGGAGCGTCGGCGACGGTGCTCCGGTGAGGAGGGGAGAGCGTGGGCTGGTCGATGAGCTTCGCGGCGTCGAGGGGAACCCGTTTTGAGGCTTGTCTAGGATGGAGGAGCTTCGGTGTGGGCCGTCCACGGAGCAGCAAGGAGCGGCGACGGCGCGGGCGGCGCTGGTGGTGCTCCGGCGGTTCTGGGCGACGATGGGTGGGGCAGTGAGCTGCGGTGGGATGCTGTGGTGGTGGTGGGAGACTCAGCTCTGGCAAGGGGTGGCCGGAGAGGTGAGCTCCACGGTGAGATGGGCACGACGGTGGTAATGCTGGCGGCGGCGGCGTTCTGGTGTCTGGGCGTGCGAAGGGGCTCAGTGCGGCCTTTTGTAGGCAGCAGAGAGGCGAGAGGAGGGCGGGATGTGACTGGTCGCGACGGGCGGCGAACAGAGCCAGCGCGGCGTGCGGCGGGTGCGGGCAGGGGATTGGGCGCTGAGGATTGGGCGTGGGGAGCGGAAGATCACGCGACGCGCGGGTTGGGCGACGAGCTGCAGGAGCTGGCTTCCCGGGCGGCGAGCGCGGCGACTGGCGGGACGCGGCGGGGACATGAGCACGGCGCAACTTGCCCATTGGGCGCGGCGGGCGGCGAGCAGAGGCGCGCATCACCGGCGCACGTTTGGCGTGCGTGGACTGGGGAGGAGCGCGGCGTTCGGGCACCGCCAGGCATTGGCTTGGCGCCTAGCACCGGTCAGGCATCGCCGGCCAAGTGGCCTGCAGCGACTGCGCGGCGGCGGAGGGTCGGGCGAAGCGAGGGTCGGCGAAGCGAAAGGGTCGGGCGAAGCGGCTGCGCGTCGGAGGGTCAGGCGAAGCCGAGGGTCGGGCGAAGCGGCTGCGCGTCGGGCGAACGTAGGGTCAGGCGAGTGAATGGGTCGAGCGAGGCGGAGAAGAAGGGTCTGCAGTGAAAATAGAAGAAAAGGCACGGACTGGTTTGCAATTTCAAGTGTTTCTCAAATTTTTGTGATGTAACTCAAAAATCCTTGAACACGAAAGTTGTTCAAAATAAAAAGTTACACAAGTTTTGTTTCAGGCCAAAGTTCATTTGAGTTCTAGTTTAGAAGTTATTTTAAAAACATAAAAAGTACAGTTCAGAGGGTACGTCATTTCCTGGGCAAAACTTTGCATTCTCTCCTAGGCTTCAACTAGACTTTTGTTTATCCAGTTTATAACGATGTGCCTATTCAATGTTGTAGCCATGGTAGCATCGATGTGAAAGTTATTTAATTTGTTTGATTAACGTACATGTACTTATGCACATATACCCAACTATTTTCAATTCCAAGCAAAACTAATTTATAACTCATTTCTTTTAAACTTTTCTTAGTTATTTATGCATCGTGTTATGCTAATGAGGCTTATTTCGTAATTTAAACACCTGAGGTGTTACAGCTGCCTCCAAGTTCATTCCCCATTTCTTGATTGCGCAATGAGCCTTGAATTCTAATTCCACCTGAAGATGGCATGCCTTTCCATAAACCAATTGATAGGGAGTCATCCCTATAGGTGTTTTGTATGTTGTTCGGTATGCCCACAGTGCTTCTGGTAGTTTTTCTTTCCATGCTTGGCCCATTTCATTTACAATGTTCTGTAGAATGTTCTTTATCTGTTTATTTGATGTCTCTGCCTGACCACTTGTTTGGGGATGATATGGTGTGGCAACCCTGTGATTGACTCCAAAGCTCGCGAGATATTTTCTGAATAACCTTATCAATGAAGTGAGATCCCCATCGCTTATCACTATTCTTGGAGTGCCAAAGCGGGGGAAAATAACTTCATGGAACATCCTTCGTGAATTTTTGGAGTCTGCAGCTCGACATGGCAAGGCTTCAACCCACTTTGAGATGTAACCCACTGCCACTAGGATGTATTCACACTCTCTTGACTTAGGGAACGGACCCATGAAGTCGATTTCCCAAACATCGAAGATTTCCACTTCTAGGTTGCTTGTGAGCGGCATTGCATCTCGGGTGTTGATGTTACCATGTTTTTGACATCTAGGGCATCTTCTCACAAATTCTTTGGCATCTTCATACATACTCGGCCAAAAGAATCCACTTTGCCACACCTTGGAATGTGTCCTAAATGTCCCATAGTGACCTCCATATGGTGACGCGTGGCAACGTTCCAAGATTTTTGTTGCCTCCCATGCTAGTATGCATCTTCTCAACAATCCATAAGTACAAACCCGAAACAAGTAGGGGTCGTCCCAAAGATGGAGTCGACTCTCATATTCCAACTTCTTTCTGTGTTCTCTTGGCGAGACATATCCTGACACCATGAAGTTGACAATGTTTGCATACCACGGATCTGCTGCAGTCACTTTCAGTAGAGTGTCCTCTTTGAGGTAATCATCAATGGGTAGTGAATTGTCATCTTGGATTCTCAGTTGGGACAAGTGATCTGCCACTGAATTTTCTACCCCTTTCTTATCTCGGATTTCAATATCGAACTCTTGGAGTAGTAAAACCCAGCGCATGAGCTTGGCTTTACATCTTTCTTGGTGAGGAGGTATTTTAATGCTGCATGATCTGTATAGACAATGACCTTTGCCCCAACCAAGTATGATCGGAACTTGTTGATGGCGAAAACCACTACGAGTAGTTCCTTCGTAGTGGCCTAGTTCAATTGAGGCCCTGTTAAAGTTTTACTAGCGTAGGATATGGCATAATGCCTCTTATCCTTAGTTTGGCCTAGAACTACACCTACTGCGTAATCACTCGCATCACACATGATTTCGAAAGGGATTGTCCAATTGGGTGGTTGTATTTTGGGAGCAGAAATGAGTGTTTGTTTTAGAGTGTGAAAGGCTGCATAGCACTCTTCATCAAAAATGAAGGTGGCTTCCTTGGCTAAGAGGTTTGATAGAGGTCGGGCTATTTGAGAGAACTTTTTGATGAATCTTCTATACATCCCGGCGTGTCCAAGGAAAGTACGAATCCCCTTCACATTGGCGGGAGGTGGTAATTGCTGAATGACTTCAATTTTGTCTTTGTCCACCTCTATGCCACGCTCGGACACTCGGTGTCCTGGCACAATGCCCTCTCGCACCATGAAATGGCATTTCTCCCAGTTGAAGACTAGGTGCTTTTCACCGCATCTTTGCAAGACCATATCGAGATTTTTTAAGTAGTCGGCAAAGGTCTTTCCATACACCAAGAAGTCATCCATGAATACTTCCATCATTTGTTCAATCATGTCAGAAAAGATTGACATCATACAACGCTGAAATGATGCGGGGGCATTACATAACCCAAAGGACATTCGCCGATAGGCGTACGTTCCATATGGGCATGTGAACGTTGTCTTACTCTGGTCATCGGGGTGTATAGGAATTTGGTGATATCCAGAGTAACCATCAAGGAAGTAGAAAAAGGAATGTTTGGCAAGTCGTTCGAGCATTTCATCGATAAAAGGGAGAGGGAAATGGTCTTTCTTAGTGGCTTTGTTTAATTTTCTATAGTCTATACACATACGCCACCTTATGACAGTACGCTGAGGACTAAGTTCATTCTTTTCATTTCGTACAACCGTCATTCCTCCCTTTTTAGGCACGACTTGAACGGGGCTGACCCATTCACTATTTGGCACGGGATAAATGATCCCGGCATGTAAGAGCTTAAGGACCTCCTTCTTAACTACCTCTCTCATCGCGTTATTCAGCCGTCTTTGAGGCTCTCTAGACGGTGTGGACTCGGGAATGATTGGGATGCAATGAGTGCAGAGTGTTGGGCTTATTCCCTTCAGATCTTGGAGCGAATATCCAAGAACTGCGCGATGTTTCTCTAGGACAGTGAGGAGTTGTTGGGTTTCTAATTCAGAGAGCAAGTCACTAATGATCACTGGAGTTTTTTGATTTCCAAAGAAATAGGTATATGTCAGCCCGGGAGGAAGAGGTTTCAGCTCGACTGGGGATGGTTTAGGTTCTTTGGTAGTGTCAAGATCATTGGGGTTTTGATTATCTTCCTCCTCTATAAAGTCTTGGGCTTCCTGTTCAAGATTTGGTTGTACTGACTCATCTAACGAGGCAGTCAAGTCTTGTTCTAACGGATCGTCGTCCGAGTCGGGCTCTACAAAGGTATTGGCTGAACGTGTGTATGAAATTGGTATGTCTTCTTTTCCAATCCTAAGATTAATGGCCTCATTTCGGGGGATTCCTTCTAAGATTTTCAGAATTGGTCTTCTGATGATGATTTTGTGTATGAAAGAACCCGGAAGATCAAAGTTATGAAAATCTAGATAAATTGGGGGATGGTTGATCATGATGGGAACAACTCGTAAGATTCCAAGACAGTCCAGAACTGGTCCACTAGGGAGTTTGAGTCCTAGTTGTGAGTGTGATCGTGGTCCTCTAGATAATTCTGGTGGAATCGATGCATAAGAGATGATGTGGATCCCGAGACTTGGGTCGTACCACTTTTCGTCTCTTGAACTAAGGATTTGACAATTAATTGTTCGCATTGTCCTTGGTAAGAGGACAACTTTGGGTACGGCTTCTGCCTCCTTCAACCATTCCCAACTCATGATAGCAGAGAGATTTCCGAGGACTTCTCCTTGCCTCTGTAGTTCTTCGGGGTCGGTTCTATGGACATCCTGACATTTTAGAACTACGTGGTTTTCCATGATTTGTTGCCTTGCAGTTTTTCCAAAATCATGGAATAACCCATCGTAGAAGTTTTAAGGGTATTCTGGACAAAATTCATAGGAGTCCATGAAAGGTTGAGGTTGAGGTTTTGAGAACGTGCTGGGTGTCGGTACCAGAAGAGATTCAGTGATTCTTAACGTGGTTGCTTCTTCGGGTATCGCTATTTCAAGAGCATGCTCTATGGGCTTCTCTTCTACGGAATCGATATGAATGTCGGTATAGGTGGCATTTTCTTAGATTTTGTCCAATACTAACCTCCCTTCTGCCAGTGTTAAATGAGGAAATGATCCCCCTGAAGAAGTTTCTAAAAATGTGGCCGATTCCGGATCAAGACCTTGCCGGAAATGTTGTAAAACAATGGGTTCTGACAAACCGAGATCGGGTCCAGAGGCCAACAATTGTTTGAAACGAGCCTAGGCTGCTCCTAGTGACTCCTTATCATGTTGCTTAAATTAAAGGACTTCGAGTCGGAGGCTAACGACCTTAGAGAGAGGGAAGAAAGATAAACAAAATTTGTCTCTCAATACTTCCCATCTTCCTTCTGCACTTTTTACGGAGAGAGAATACCATTGCTTTGCTCTCCTAATCAATGAGAATGGAAAAAGTTTCTTGGTTCATGCCCGCTATTGTGGGACATGAGCAAAGCTGCTCAAACTCTCGCAACTGGGTATGTGGATTCTCATCCTCTAGGCCAGCAAAAGGTTGTTCTTGAACCATAGCTATGAAACCAGGACGAAGCTCCTAGCTGGATGTGTGAATAGGATGTGATGATGATGGAGGCTCCACATTTTCGCCCTTGGGAGCCGAGAATTCGGATAAGGTAGGATTTGGGTTCATGATGGGTGTAAGAATACGCAGACGAACTAGGTTCGGATCAAAACAACTACCGTTCCCCAGCAACGGCGCCAGAAAGCTTGTTGGCACTTCTTAAGCCTAATAGATTAATCGACAAGCGTACGAATACCAATGTAGCTTTCACCCAGGAGTATTCCGGAGTATCGATTTCCACGAGGAACGTGAAGTGTACTAATCCTTACTAATTCATCTAGGGGTAAGGTTGATGATGAAGGAAGAGAGTAAAGGATAGAGGGTAGAGAGGGTACTTATAGAATAACTAAGCCTGACTAATCGTTGAGGGGATTAGAGATTACATCCACTTTCTACATCGGGCGCCCGGACAGGACAAGCTCCAGAAAGGGATGAGAAGGGGAACTTGCACAGTCTACTCCTAAGTCCTAAAGCACCAACCGCTCTCACGTGGTGGAATACATAGGCTGGATAGGGCGGTCACCACCTGCCGGCTACCACAACTATTCGTGGGGTTGGGTGCAAACCAAGGTAATCTTAAGTCTAGACACCGCGCCTACACTATTCGATTACTACTTCAGTCCACGCTAGAGAAAAGCACCCAGAGCCAGCAAGTAAACTTACTAAGCAATGAACGAGGAACCCGCAGACAATGTAAGTAATTTTTAGTGCTCAATTAAATAGAAAGACTAAAGTTACCATACAAGACCCGGACTTCACTCGAGGTTGAGCTGCATCCGTCGAGGTACAAGGTTGAAGAGGGGCTGACTCTCCAGCTCCTCTCCAGCACTCTCACCTCGCCTCTCTTGCTATTTTCTATTTCTAATTCTGCAGAGCTTCACTTTGGATCTTCTCTTCACTTGTGTGTTTTGCTTTTACCCCGAACCAAGGTATTTATAGTGCCTAGAGAGTGAGGGGGTACATGTAGCCAAAGGGCAGCTGAGGCGGTGGAGATGCCGGTGCGGCCGCACCAGGTCGGTTCGACCGCACCCCTTGGATACGCCGCCTTGAGCAATGCATGGCGTAGATGGCTTCCTAAGGTCGGTAAGTGTCTGGGCAAGGCGGTTTCAGCTTGCTTGGCAGTTAAGCTGGTTCGGCCGAACCACTTTTGGTTCGGCCGCACCACTTCTGGATCGGCAGCACTAGACCCAGGGCCATTAGGCCCTCCATTTCACCGACTCATTCCTTGGACGGTGTATGATGTTATCAGGGGTGGGTTCGCAGTGAATGAAGTTGTTTTGCTTGAGTTTGTGGGCCCATGGATCCGTGGGTGATACACCGTGTCGCTCGGATTGAACCGACTCCAAACCAACGCTTAGGATGTGATCCATTTGTATTTCCTTGCGTGTGGTCGAAGCTGATTGGGTTTGAGCCTTACCCTGGTTCGGGCGAACCAACTTGGTGTGGCCGAACCAGCTTTTCCTCGGTTTAGTCTAAATTTTGGTCTGTTGTGTTCCTGCATCGAATACTCAACAAAACTCATGGAACATGTCAGATTAAACCCCGAGAGCTATGGTATTCCATGATTTTATCAAATTTTATACGACGTTGGCGGTCTCAAGTTATGAGTTAACGACTGCCAACACGGGGCCACTCTTGTGTTCCTACTGCTTGGATGACTCGGGTCGGTCGTTGTGTTTGCAGGAGTTGTGGCGAGGGTGCTGACCGTCAGGTCGTTGACGATCATTGTGTCGCTGTTTGGGCCGGTCGTCAGAGTGACGTCGGTCCTTGTCGTGACGGTGCGCCTTCTCAGCATCCTCCATGTCGGCGGGCTTGTTGACGACGACCATCATCTCGGAGACGGTTCTGGGGTTGCTCTCGAACATCTTGCGCCAAAGCTCGATGTTGTGCAGCCCTTGGTGGAAGTAGTGGATGATATCCCTGTCATCAACGTCCGTAATCATGTTACGGTTGGTGAAGTACCTCTTGTTGTAGTTGCGTAGGGATTCGTTGGGTTGTTGAGTGATGTTGCCCAGATCCCATCTGGTTTTGGGACCCGGGCATGAAGCCTGGAAGTGGTTGACGAAGGTGGTGCAGAGGTCCTGCCAGCTGTTGATGGAGCCAAGGCAATGTCCCTCGAGCCAGTTGAGAGCTTGGCGACTCATCATGACTAGGAAGTAGGCCGCCATGATGTCGTTGTTGCCGCTCGTCGCTTGGACGGTGATGGAGTAGGTGCGTAGCCATGTTTTTGGGTTGGAGTCGCCGTCGATCCCGACTGGCTTGAACGTGGATGGCCACGTGACCCCACGGAGTTGGTTGGAGAAGGCGGAGAAGCCATCCATGTCACCTGTGTTGTCATCATCGAGGTTGATCGGGACCTGCGGGGGTCGATGTGAATGCTGATTGGCGTTGCCGTGGCGAACCCGACCTCCCCGATTAGCATTGGGTGGACCTTACTCCTCGTCGTATCGTTGATGGCGCTCCCACTCGGCCTCCTCGCATTCGTGGTGTCAATCATTGATGACGGGTCGAACGTCGCGGTTGCGGAGGTTGGAGCACAGATCCGGCTGGTTGACCTCATTGCCATCGTGGTGGCGGGCTGTGGAGTGGCGAGAACAACTAGATTGGGCTCGTAGAGCCGAGTAGTCCTTTCTCAAGCGTTGGACCTGAGCAGCAGAGACATGCAAACGAGTCTGAGCCCGTTCGAACTCGGGTGAGTGAGGTAGAGCCTTCAGTACCTCGAATGCGGTGGCCAGATTGGTGGATGGGGTGGCGAAGATGTTCTGGCCATCGCACTCGAGGACGAAGTCATCGTCGAGGTTGTGCGGGGTCGTCGGTGTGCGCCGAGCAGGGTCGCTGCCCGAGTCATGGAGACACGCTGAGTCAAATAGAGATGCCCAACCCCCGAGCAGGGTCGCTAGCGGAGTCAAGGAGATGCGCCGAGTCAAATAGCGGCACCCAGCCCCCGAGCAAGGTCGCTGGCGGAGTCACGGAGACGTGCAGAGTCAAATAGTGGCACCCAGCCCCCGAGCAGGGTCCCTGGCGGAGGCACGGAGATGCGTCCAGTCAAATAGCGGCGCCCAACCCCCAAGCAGGGTCGCTAGCTGAGTCACAAAGATACACCAAGTCAAATAGTGGCGCCCAGCCCCCGAGCAGGGTCGCTGGCGGAGTCACGGAGACACGCCGAGTCAAATAGCGGCATCCAGCCCCCGAGCAGGGTGCTGGCGGAGCCATGGAGACACGCTGAGTCAAATAGGGGCGCCCAGCCCCCGAGCAGGGTCGCTAGCGTAGTCACAAAGACGCGTCGAGTAAAATAGCGGCGCCCAGCCCCCGAGCAGGGTTGCTGGCCGAGTCACGGAGACACACCGAGTCAAATAGCGGCGCCCAACCCCCGAGCAGGGTCGCTAGCGGAGTCACAGAGACGTGCCGAGTCAACTAGCGGTGCCCAGCCCCCGAGCAGGGTCGCTGGCGGAGTCACGGAGACGCGCCGAGTCAAATAGCGGTGCCCAGCCCCTGAGCAGGGTCGCTGGTGGCGGCACGGAGACGCGTCGAGTCAAATAGCGGCGCCCAGCCCCCAAGCAGGGTCGCTGGCGGAGTCACGAAGACACGCCGAGTCAAATAGTGGTGACCAGCCCCCGAGCAGGGTCACTGGCGGAGTCACGGAGACACGCCGAGTCAAATAGCGGCATCCAGCCCGCGAGCAGGGTCGCTGGCTGAGTCACGGAGACACGCCGAGTCAAATAGTGGTGCCCAGCCCCTGAGCAGGGTCATTGGCGGAGTCACGAAGACACACAGAGTTATTTGACACCACCTGGTATGGAAAGGAATATTCCAATCCAATGGGCAGATCCAATCTGTTCTGAAGATCTTGGGATCCGTTCCGATGTTTTGATCAACTGCACAGCTTATTCTTTGGGGCCGCCTTTCTTTTTACTACTGCCGTCAAATCCTTTGTTACCGTTTCCCTCTTTACCTTGGGGAGAGGAAGGGATGCTCCTGGAGTCGTTTCAAAATTCAAAAAGTAGGGAGAAGCCGAACGGCCCATTAGGGTTGCGGCCAATATAAAGGCGATTTGCTCGGCGTGACCATATCCATTTGCACCCCTTTCATCTCTGCCGCCACTGAGTCTTCTAGATCTCTCTAACCTCCTCCCGAGCACTCGCCTCCCGAGCGATCCACCACCCCTTCTCCCACCGCCACTCGCCTCACGCGGGAATGGCTGGCGAAGTTCCAGTAGCAGCCGCCACCGCCGCCGCCGCGCCGTTAGCCCCAGAGCTGGCCTGGTCTACGAGCACCCTGACCGACACCGACATTGAGGTGCTCGTGGCGCAGGGCCTGCTACCGGAGAAGGCGATCTCCGGCTAGCGGAGCTATTTCGAGAAAGCGTTACCCTTAGAGGACCGGACGGAAACGGTCATCTTCCAGTCCTTCTACGAGAAGGAGTTTGGCCTGCCATCGGGGGCATTCTTCTAGGGATTGCTCCACTACTACAGGCTGGAGGCAACGCACCTCAAGCCCAACTCCATCACGCAGATTTTGACCTTCATCCATCTGTGCGAAGGATTCTTGGGGATCACGCCCCACTTCAACCTGTGGAGGGCCCTGTATCATCTACGGGCGTATCCAAGCAAGGGTATGTCGGATGTAGTCGGCGGCGCCGCCTTCACGCTTCTCCAGAGGGGAAGTACCCCGAGGCTGTCTTCAAGGAAAGCAACAAGAGATGGGCGGAGGAGTGGTTCGTGGTGGCGAACCCTGCCCCTGGCCTTCCGCCCTTGTGGCAGAACCACCTGAATTAATCCAGCTCAAGCGTGCTAACCATCACCACAAGGGCAATCCGGGCTAACTCGCACTTCAAACGGAATAATCCATTGGTCTGTCGGGTAACCTCCCAATACAACCACGGTTTTTGCCGATCGAAACCACACATACATGTACTCACATGAAGGTGAGCCCAGAGTATACAACATTCCACAAATTTTACACCACAGGGTTCATCACAGATTGTTATTACACTGGAGTTCAAATTCGTAAAACAAGGTACTTCAGATTTTGAAATAAATGTGTTCTTCAGAGTTCAAAGCAGCGGAAAAGATAACAACAACTACTCGACGATACAGGATGTCTCGATGAAGCCCGTACGAGACATCATTCGGCATCATCACTATTGGCCGGGGGCGTATCGCATTCCACCGACCAACCAGGAGGAAGGGTACAAGGCCAAGTCAAACTAGCAATCATGTCCTCGAAAGTTTCACCTGAAAACAAGCCACAAGCAAGGCTGAGTATACTAATACTCAGCAAGGCTTACCCGACTAGTGGAATATACTTAGCCGACTCCTAGACATGCAAGGCTTTTGGCTTCAGGGTTTGTTTTGCCGAAAAGCATATATAAGTAGGTCCTTACTTTCAGATTTTAGCTCCAAGTTCTAGCTTTCTTTAACCATTCTAGGTAAGCAACTATCCAATATCATACATGGTGGAAGAAATATTTTGCATCCAACAAGATTAATCATCATCATTGTTTCTCTTCTTACTCTATGTGGTAAAAGGGTCAAGCAGTCTCAATAACCGCGAGAAACAGACGATTCGAATCGAATTTCTTAACCTTACAAGGGAAACCTAAACACACGTCACGTGGTTACTCCAAGAGTCACACGTGCAACTTTTCCCCTTTCATCTTGGGTTGTGGATCAGGGCCACCATCCGAGACTACAGAGCCACGCTTTTACCCACCATGTGCGCGCATGGAACCAAAGTTGAGATGGTGGGATGCTGTCCACTTGCCGGTCCGATTAGGTACTTAAGCTTAACGATTACCATATGGCATGTGGTTAGTACGTTCAAACGCTTAACCACCACTACCACACACTGCGGCCTTAGCATTTTTCACTAAAAAGACGGGGCCTCAACCATCAACATAAACATAGTACCATAGCCCCGTCCGTCGACCTTATGATTGCAGCATGTAGTAAACATTACACTCTTATATTCTCGCGAGTGACAGGAAATCACTCGACTTTTACCGAGTCCTATTAGCATAGCATTCTATCGAACCTTATATCTAGTGTTCAGAGCATGGGTACCTAGAATCATGCAACTAAGTTTCCATTCAACTCCTACAAACTTAATGCACAAGTAAAGTAGAGTAATAAGTTGCATAAGTTTAGAAAATAGGGTTCATGCTCCGGGGCTTGCCTTCTTGGGAAAAGCTAGCTTGGGGCTCGTCCGAACTTGGGCTCGGGTCTTCGAGAGCTTCAGTTAGATTTACTTGAGCTTCACGCTGCTCACTCTCGGACGCGGGCACCAACTTGTACGTTCCGTCGGCGAGAGTAGTCGATTCTATATGAATGCACAAGTGTAAGTTATAGTGATGGTACAAGACGATTATTTTCCTTCACGACAAAGTTGCAATCCACAAAACATCGATTTTGTTGGGAAGTTACTTAGTTAAGATTTCTTTGGGGCAATTGTTAATAAAGTATAACTTAACTATTAACTTCATTAAACAAGAAGGGGGTTGTGATATATTGGAAACTTAATTTTCTAAGCACAACATGGATTAAACACAACTTCTGGATTAGGTAACTTCTGGTGATGAAATTTTTATTTAGAGTACATTATGCAGAGACAAAAGCACTGTAAAAATTTCAGACATTTTCACGTAGCAGAATAATTATGAAAAAGGTAATACACGGCTACTACTAGAACTTAGTTATTTTTATACAGAACCAACCATTCGGGTATTGACACCAAAAAGATTACAGGGAATTAATCTATCCATATATGTCTTACTGTAAATTTTTCAGATTTTACTGTGCAAAATACAAAGCATAATAAATAGGACAAGATACACCTAGTTTAATAAAGATTAATTTCTACAGAATGTTCTACAGGGTTTCTGTGAATGAAACTTTTTACACAACAAGAGTTACTCTAATGTGTTCTAGAGTGAAAAGTTGAACATTTTCCAAGCTCAGAAACTAATTATTTGAATTAGTAAATTTCTTATACCACAAAATTATATAATTAGGTTACAGGAAGGAAAAATGTTCTAAGCTTTTTCTGTGGTACTTAGGCATTAATACAACAGTTCCAGAAAAGTTTCACCACAAGAATCACAATATAACAGCAATTACAAAATTAGTTCTATTACTTCATGCCATAAACAAGTTTTATTAAGAAGTTTAGCTAGAAATGGGTTGTAGCCCTAATATCTTCACACTGGCCTACAAATCAAGCAACCAAACTACTGTTAAATTTTTAGGTTTAGATTTTGTCTACAGCAGTGGGTACAATTAAAGTCTATTAAACCTTCCATTTAATTTAGATCAAGATTTAGCTAGAAACTGAAGAAAAGCATGGAACAAAAGTTGTAGATTTTCATCTAAAGATTCCAAAACAGTTGAGTTTGTATTTTTTCGATTTTTCTACGATTTTAAATGAATTTTACAAGTTCACTAATTTTGAATCTAGGGTTAAAACTTTCTTTTACAGAGGGGTCCTCGAAAACTTGCGTGCAGACTCTTTTAAAGATTTCAATCAAAGCAATGTGGTCCCTGGGTGGCGCTGGCATGGCGGCCGCCCAGATTCCGGCGAGGGGGCTCGTGGGCGGCGAGGGAGAAAGGGTCGGTGAGATCCAGGGAGGTGAGAGCTACCTCGGGATGGCCTTGGTCGGGGTTGGGAGTGACCGGAGGTGGCTCGTCAGCGCGGGGCAGAGAGGCGGCGGGCGGGCGGAGCGTCGGCGACGGTGCTCCGGCGAGGAGGGGAGAGCGTGGGCTGGTCGAGGAGCTTCGCGGTGTCGAGGGGAACCCGTTTCGAAGCTTGGCTTGGACGGAGGAGCTTCGGCGTGGGCTGTCCACAGAGCAGCAAGGAGCGGCGGCGGCGCAGGCGGCGCTGGCGGTGCTCCGGTGGTTCTGGGCGATGATGGGTGGGACAGGGAGCTGCGGTGGGGTGCTGTGGGGGTGGTGGAAGACTCAGCTCTGGCAAGGGGTGGCCGGAGAGGTGAGCTCCACGGTGAGCTGGGCACGACGGCGGTAATGGTGGCGGCGGCGGCGTTCTGGTGTCTAGGCGCACGAGGGGGAACTTAGTGCGGCCTTTTGTAGGCAACAGAGAGGCGGGAGTAGGGCAGAACTTGGACTGCGAGGCGCGGGCGCGGGCGGCACGACGGGGGCGCATTACTAGTCGCGGCGTGCAGCGAACAGAGCCGGCGCGGCGTGCGGTGGGTGCGGGCAGGGGATTGGGTGCTGAGGATTTGGCGTGGAGCTGGAGATCACGCGGCGCGCGGGTTGGGCGACGAGCTGCAACAGCTGTCTTGTCGGGCTACGAGCGCGGCGACTGGCGGGACGAGGCGGAGACACGGGCACGGCGCGACTTGCCCATTGGACGCGGCGAGCGGCGAGTAGGGGCGCGCGTCGCCGGCGCGCGCGTGGCGTGCGCGGACTGGGGAGGAACGCGGCGTGCGGGCGTGCGTGCGGGCGCGGCCAGGGATTGGCTTCGCGCCTAGTGCTGTCAGGCATCGCCAGCCAAGTGGCCTGCGGCGACTGCGCGGCGGGCGAGGGTCGGGTGAAGCGAGGGCCGCAGCGAAGCCGAGGGTCGGGCGAACGTAGGGTCGGGCGAGTGAAAGGGTCGGGCGAAACCAAAGGGTCGGGTGACACGGAAGGGTCGGGCGACGCGAGGGTCGGGCGAGGCTGCGCGTCGGAGGGTCGGGCGAGGCGGAGAAGAAGGGTCTGCAGCGAAATAGAAGAAAAGGGCAAGGACTGGTTTTCAAATCCAAGTGTTTCTCAAATTTTTGTGTTGCAACTCGAAAATCTCTGAACACAAAAGTTGTTCAAAATGAAAAGTTACACGAGTTTTGATTCAGGCCAAAGTTCATTTGGGTTCTAGTTTAGAAGTTATTTTAAAAACTCATTTCGTTGAAACTTCTCTTAATTATTTATGCACCGTGTTAAGCTAAAGAGGCTTATTTTGTAATTTAAACACCTGAGGTGTTACAGCCCTGCACCGGCCTCTCGCCAGTCCTGAACGCCAGGTGGGAGGAGAAGCCCACCGAGGAGGAGATGGTGGAGGTGAAGGTGTTACTGACCGAGCTGCAGAAGCTCAAGGCCGAGAAACTGACCGGCGCCGCGGTGGCGCTGTCGTTTGCTAAGCGGTTGAACCAGCCGATCTAGGAGCGGGTCCACCCCGGTTACGAGTACTCGGGCCACGAGGACCCGACTCACGGTCAGAACTGCAAGGTCTCACGCGGCGAGGCTCACAAGCGAGTCACGCTCATCGTGAGCGGGGAACTCCGCGACAAGGGCTGCCCAAAGGCGTACTGCATGAAGCGGCCCACCGCCGAGGTATGTAGTTTTCTTGTAGAGTCGTTTTGGTTTTCGCCAAGTGGTTTTGGTCCAAGTAATATTCCACCAAGTCATTTTACAGTCGAGTCACCCATTGGGTTGTAACGCCACTCGGCTCTTTGCAGGAAAAAATTGTGTCGTTCTGGTGCCTTGCGCCTCGGCCGGAGGGCAGCAAGGCAAGGCTGTTGATCCGCCCGCCGGGCTTGAACTGCTAGCAGCGGACGTTGGAAGTTACTCGTCCGACTCCTCGATCGGGAGTGAGTCGGACGATGTTGTTGAAGTATTGGGGCTGGCGGCTGGTGCTGGCTCCACCACGAAGAAGCGGCGTCCCACCCGTAAGGTGGCCGCGTCGAAGGCTATTGACGCTCGCTACTGACCAATTTCGAGCATCAATTTGATTAGAAAATTGGGATGACTAGCACCCTTAACTTGCATATTTATCTAGAATAATGTTGTTTCCACATTCCCCTTGGAGAATTTGAAATGTAGGAAAATTGAGCAGAATTCAAGTGTAAACAATCACCTCAATCCAAGGCAAGTGACGTCGACCAATCAGAGCGCGCCATTTGGACTCCAATGGATTGAAGGGCCCACCAAAGCATTCAACAGACTTAGGATAGCGTCTACTCACGCACAGAAGTGACCAGGACCCACATGGCAGCCACACAGAGCAAGTTGGGTTCGATCTGGGCCAATCCCGGGTCGGCCGACCCATCAGGGAGGAACCGACTTACCTCCCTCGACGTGGCGCTTCCCCATTGGCTCCTAACGTCGGTTTGGCAAGGCTTCAAGCAGTTGGGCGCCGAGGAGCTGCCGCACACCCCCCTCACTCACCTCTATAAATATGAGGGGGGGGGGAGGGCTAATAATAGAGACACACCACAAGTTGAAGCCTCTCTCAAGTTTCTCTCTTGCTTAGTCTTTAGGATAGTGGAGTTTAGGTGAAGTAGCTCTTCTTCGGTTCCCGAGTCTTGCCTAGGAGTATTCGGTATGGGTTTTACTCTTCCTCTCCTTTGTAATATTTGGAATTCCTTAATAGAGTTATCTTCTAGTTTAGTGTACTCGTGTAGTATATGTTCTGTGTATTCAGATGTGTATTCTATGCTTAGTTTATATCTAGGACTGATATCTTGCATGATTAGATGTGGTAAGACATCTAGGCTATGACATTGGTTCCAGTATTCGCATGTTTGCTCTAGTGTGATGTCTATCCATCCGAAGGGTGGGGGCTCCTTGCGGGGCATTAGAGTATTGCTCATTAGTCTAGACGTGGTGTCTAGGCTAATCAGTGTTGGTGGATGCGGCTCTATACCATGGTTAGATGAGGTAGGCAGCAGGTGGTGACAGCCCTGTCCGTCCAGCGTAACCCTCCCCATTCGTGTAGTAGCACTAGGAGATGCATAAAATAGCCGTGAAGATCTAGTGGTCACCTAGCCATATCTTGTGCGGTCTCCCGGTGATGCCTGTGAGCCTAGAGCCCGTTCCTAATCATGTGTATGTATGTGAGTGCCTATTATAGACTGTATTCTTAGTTAGGAGTACGTAAGTCCTTAGATTAGTTCTCTTCTTTCTTTCTCCCTTCCTATAAGCTTTGCATAGAGTTAGAACTTGAGTAACTTGTGTGTCACACTACCTCTTTACCATATATTATCTTACCCCTTTGTATTCAATAGAATATCCATGTTAGAACCAATCAACACACTAATCTTTTCCAATAACCACCGCCTTCACTACAGAAATATAAATACGACTCCGTACTCATGGGTAAAATGCTACAACGGTATTCCGTGCGCTTGCGGATCCTTCTGTAACATAAAAAATACCCCATGGCATTTCTGGCGCCATTGCTGGGAAACATCTATCCTAGTGATGGCGCTATGAAACGCGAACAAAGGCCCAGCGGGGTGGAGTGGCGTCGCGGGGCCGGAGCTCGACCCCTCCGGGCGCGAGCAGGGTGGTGGTGGAGGCCGCTGCGGAGAAGGCCGGCCTCACCACCCCCAAGCCAGAGGAGGAGGATCGGGAGGAGGAGCGGGGGTGGCCAGCAAGGTCGCCCGCATGGGTGGCACAGTAGCTGCCCTCCACTATGCCGCTGAGGCCGAGCTTCAGCGTGCAGTGGACTGGGAGGTGAGTTTCCAACCTCTTGCACTTCTCGATTTGGCTCCTTTTCATGCTTGGCTCCGATTCTGAGTCGATGAGTCCAATTATAGGAGGGCTTTGCTTAGAGGAGCCAAGCACAAGGTGGAGGAGTCCACCAATGAGGTCGTTTCGACCGAGGTGGCTAAGGGGGAAGCGTCCCCGGCGGAGCGGCCGCTGGCTCGCCCTCGACTGATCGAGGGGGCAGCCACCAAGGCTGAGGAGAAGACAGCGACGTCAGAGCCGCCGCAAGGTGGCGACGTCGCGCCAGTGGAGGTTGTGCCGGGGGACGGGGCCCGGGCAGGGGTCGTTGAGGACACTGTCGACCCGAACGCGGCGCCCCGAGTCATCGCCCCCGTACTTCCTGCTGTCTAGGAGCCATCTAAGGAGAAGGCGCCCGGGGACGAAGCGGTTGTGATCCAGGAGGCGCTGCTCGAGGCCGCCCAGCGCACGGGCGATGCTACCCATGTGAGTCTGTGGAGTTTTGCTTAGGTGCTAGAGCATGTGGCTTGATGTGCCTTGTTTATGCAGGGCTTGGCTGACCTAAGTCGGCGAGCTGCTAGCCAGCTCGAGGCGGGAGATAGGTCGGCGAGCCGAGTCCTTCAGTTGGAGGAGGAGCTGCGGGCGCTGAAGCATCACCTTTTCGAGGCCTCGAAGAAGCAGTCAGCGAAGCTGAAAGGTTCGGTTTTTGACTCATCTCTGCTTTTGGCTACCTGACTTGCCGCGAGGGGCTGACGCCGAGGGCTTTGTAGACCTGAAGGAGGCAAACGAGATGATGGCCTGGAAGCTCAAGGTCGTTGTTGCGGCAAACGAGGAGCTGCACCGGCTAATAGAGGGCGCTGAAGGTTGGGAATCTCTCACGGAGCAGAAGCTCCGGCTTGAGAAGCAGCGCTGCAAGGGTAACTGCTCTTATTTCTGAGGGTTATCTTTTTTGTCAAATCGCTCGTACTAATACGAGTATCTTTTGCTGAGATGGTGTCCCATTTGGCCAACGCTTGGGCGGACCTCGACCAGCTGATGGCCAAGATTGACGATGTGCTGGTCGCATTTGAGCCGGAGGGGGTTGCCCCGGCGGAGGAAGCGGCACAGCGCTTGGACAATGCACGGGAGCGCCTCAAAGCCTTCGTTAGGAACACGGCCAAGGACTCGGTGCAGTTTGCGATGGCCCTTGTGAAGTCCCACAACCCTGAGGCGAATTTGGATCCCGTGGGTGAGGGCGTTGCGGTGGACTGCACCGACGCTGAGTGGGACGCGCACTTCGCCGCCGTTGGACCCCTCGCCGAGCGCATCATGGGCCAAGTGAACATGTAAGAAGTCGTTAGTAAGGCAGGAACATAACGGGGCCAAGTGTTGGCCAAAAACAATGTTTATTTTCCATGTAATTAAGTGTTACTTTTGTTAAGTTCAGTGGCCAAGTAGTTTTCTAATTTGGCCGAGTGGTTTGGATGCCGACCCTACGATGTGCCTTTGCCCATTGTGTAGAGAGCTGGTCATCAGACACGTGATAAGTGTAGGTGACGCAGAGTGGTTCCAGGACACACTGGGTTGCGATCAATTCACCACCTAGCTAGGTTAGTTTTTGACATGAATGATACTGGTGCGAGTTGGCATGGCCGAGTCGCAACCCCCGAGTGTGCTGGACGAGTCGGAAGGTGCTATACCAGGTCGTTTTTCAAGCGCGAAGGAAAAATATAGTATAGAAAGACAAAAAGCGATGAAATGCTCTTATTATTATAAAGAATGGTTGGGGTACATAGCTGCAAGCTCCTTTCATGGGTAGAAGCGCCGAAGGTGTTTGATGTTCCATGGATTGCCTACGTCTGTGCCATCTTCCCTCTGCAGGCGATAGGTGCCAGGGGCAACGACTGCACTGACAATGAAGGGTCCTTCCCATGGGGAAGACAACTTGTGAGCACCGGTAGTAGACTGGATGCGACGCAGGACCATGTCGCATATGTTGAAGTCTCGCTCCAGCACGTTCCGGTCGTGGTAGGGCCTGAGCTGCTGTTTGTAGCGTGTGTGCTGCAGGGCAGCTATGATGCGATGTTCCTCGACTAGGTCGATGTCATGGTGCCGAGTCATTTCAGCTTCGCCTTCCTCGTAGTTTTGGATGCGCGGGGCACCAAAACTTATGTCACTTGGGAGGATGGCCTCCGAGCCATACACTAGGAAGAAGGGAGAGTAGCCGGTGGCCCGGCTCTTTTGGGTGTGTAGGCCCCAAATGACCTGTGGTAGTTTCTGGATCCACTTGGGACCTGACTTCTTGAGTGGGTCGAAGATACACGCCTTGAGCCCCTAGAGGATCATACCATTGGTGCGTTCCACTTGGCATTGCACCTTGGGTGAGCCACGGAGGCGTAGTAGACATCGATGCAATTTTCCAGGCAGTGGTCCCAAAATGCGCTCCCCGTAAACGATGTGCCCAGGTCGGTAATGATCCTCTTGGGCATGCCAAACCTATGGGAGATTTCTTGGATGAACTCAACCGTCTTGAGGGCCATTGTTGCCGCGACTGGTTTGACTTCGATCCACTTGGTGAACTTATCAATGGCCGCAAATATGTGGTTGTAGCCACCTACAACCATCTTGAGAGGTCCGATCGAGTCGAGCCGCAAGTAGGCAAAGGGCCAAGAAGGAGGAATCGTTCGCAGGGCCTGAGCCAGAACGTGCTGCTGCTTGGCCAGGAATTGGCACCCTGGGCACCTTTTGACGATATCATGGCCGTTAGCGAGTGCCGTGGTCCAGTCAAAACAGGACCTGAATGCTTTGCCCACCATGGTAGAGGCGCCTGCGTGGTTGCCGCAGATGCCCGAGTGGATGTTGTGGAGTAAAGCGACTCCTTCGCCCTGAGTGATGCACTTTGACAACATCCCTAAGGAGGCTGAGTGTTTGTATAGGTTGGTGCTGATGACCACATAGCTAGCGGCTCATCGCGAGAGCTTCTCGTGTTCTTTTCTGTCTTGGGAGGACTTGTTGTTGACAAGAAAGTCGATGATGGGAGAGCGCCAGTCGGAGTCGATCACCAGCACCTTTTGGCCCTGAGCAGGCACTGAGTCTGGCTTGGTGGGAGTGGTTCCTCGACCTCGACTGTGGGTCGTCTTAGGACTTGGACGAAGACTCCAGCCAGGAGAAGGGCGCGACTGGAGCCGTGCTTGGAAAGGACGTCGGCCGCGATGTTGTAGTCTCTAATGATGTGGTGGAACTCCAACCTGTAGAAGCTGGCTTCTAACTTTCGTATCTCCTTGCAGTAGGCGTCCATCTTCTCCTTTGTGCAGTCCCAGTCTTTATTGACTTGTTGGATAACAACTTTGGAGTCTCCGTAGGCAAGGAGGCGCTTAATCCCGAGCGAAGCAGCGATCTGGAGACAGTGAATGAGAGCTTCATACTCAGTAGCATTGCTAGTTGCCTTGAAGAGTAATTGGAGGGTGTACTTTAGTTGTTCGCCTTTTGGGGAAATGAGTAGAACTCCAGCGCCGTCTCCATCGAGGTTGAGGGCGCCGTCGAAGTACATCTTCCAGTGCTCACGTTGTTCCTCGGGTGGTGGGTCTTGTATCTCTGTCCACTCGGCCATGAAGTCAGCATGGGTCTGAGACTTGATCATGAACTCAGGGAAGAACTGCAGATTGAGCACGCCCATCTCGACAGACCACTTGACGACTCGACCATTGGCGTCGCGGTTGTGGAGGATATCGCCAAGTGGGAAGAAGGAAAGACCTTGACGTTGTGTGCTTAGAAATAATGCCGCAGCTTCCTGGACGTGATGAGGACGCATACAGAAGCTTTTGGACCTGAGGGTAGCATATCTTGGACTCACCGAGTACCTCACTGATGAAGCAAACGTGTCGTTGCTCCTTGTAAACGTGACCTGGCTCATCTCGCTCAATAACCAGGACGGTGCTGACCATATGGGTGGTTGCCGCTATGTAGAGAAGGAGTTCTTCCTCGGGCTCTGGAGCCGTGAGGACTGGTGGGTTGGTGAGGAATTCTTTGAGCTCCTGAAAGGCTGTAGAAGCATTGTCATTACATACGAACTTGTCTGCTTTGCGAAGCAGCTTGAAGAAGGGGAGTCCGTTGTCGCCAAGTCGATTGATGAATCCACTCAGGGCCGCCATGCACCCGGTCAACTTCATCACATCCTTCTTCCACCAAGGAGTCTTCATTCTCCTGATGGCGTTGACCTTGGTGGGGTTGGCCTAGATGCCTCAAGTACTGACTATGAAGCTGAGTATCTTTCCTAAGGGGACACCGAAGACACACTTGCATGGGCTCAGCTCTATGGCTTATTCATGTCATTATCGATTATGTACCAAGTAAATCTCTTACCCATCATGTCGTACTTTGGGAAAATATAAATAACGATATTTGAATACTCTCCGGGTGAAATGATACAACGGTATATCTGTGCACTTGCGAATTCATTGTGTAATCGTTAAGTCATACCACCATGGCGTTTCCTGGTGCCGCTGCTAGGGATGGGACTAACACCCTCGTTCCTAGTGGTGATGCTAAGAAACGCCAACAAGCATTTCTGGTGCCATTGCAGGGGAGTGGCATTGATGTTAAAAGATTTACTAGTACACGATCATGACAATATGTTTAAGAAATAGCTATAGCTTATACAGGCTAATGTTGCTTTTATTTTCTCCTGATTGGATGAAAATAGGGTAGTGTATGACTGGTTTCTCCTTGCTGACAAACTTTGTTGAAAACCCCGAGAAGCCCGTGAGCAGGGTTCGATCTCGCGTCATCCCTCCTCAGATCTTGCTGTCAACAAGCGAACTAGCTTTCCAAGCACCAAACCCATGGCTGAGAAGACCCTCCGTGACTTTTCCGTCCCCTCCGCCGCCAATGTGGCGACTGGACCTAACATTGATGTTGGGGACGTGTACTTTGAACTCAAGTCCAGCCTCATCAAATGGTGTAGGCTAGCCCTTTTTGCGGCAAGCCTAATGAGGACGCCAACGCCCACCTCCAAAATTTCTTGGAGTTATGCAAGACCGTAACCATACGGGGCATCATGGCTAACACCATCTGGCTCCGTCTGTTTCCCTTCTCCCTCCTGGGGAAGGCAAAACAATGGTTCTACCAGAACAAAGAAGCTGTCAGCATGTGGGACAAATGTTCCACGACGTTCCTCGCGAAGTTCTTCCTGTTGTGCAAAACTAATGTCTTGCGAGGGAAGATATCGAGTTTCCAGCAGACAGGGATGGAATCCATCCTGGAAGCTTGGGGGAGACTCCAAGAGTACATACTCCACTGTCCTCATCATGGGATGGACGAGTGGCTCGTTCTCCAAAGCTTCTACAACGGGCTAACGACAACATTCAGAGCCCACCTAGATGCTACTGCTGGAGGAGCCTTCCTCGACCTCACGATAACCAAGGCTACGGCCTTGATAGAAAAGATGGTCTCCAACTAGGGTTGGAACGAGGAGCGCTGTCAAACCCGAACCAACAGCGGAATACACACCATCAAGGAGACGGATATGCTCGCCGCAAAGGTGGACCTCCTACTGAAACGCCTAGACGAACAGGCGCAATACAAGGAGCGAAGGAACAAGAACGCTCAAGCCTAGACTCGCACCCCATGTTCGAGGTCTGTGGCAATGGTGGACACTCGGGGAATGATTGCCCTGAGACCCGAGAAGACGCTGCATTCATCTGCAACAACAACGGGTACCGTCCACAGGGAGGCCAAGGGTGGGGCCAAGTGCGCCTACCATACAAAGGAGGAGCTAACAACTGCAATTCAAATTATAATTCGAATTTCAATTCGATCCAACCCTCCATTAAAGATCTTGTCCTTGGCCAAGTGAAAATAAATGAATCAATAAATAAAAAGCTTGCTGCTAATGATAAAATTCTTGAGAGCATAAATATGAAAGTTGAAAGTCTTTCTTCTGCTCTTAAAAATCAATTAAGTTATAATAAAATATAGAAACTCAACTTGCGCAAATACTACACTGTTCCTGTTGTTGATTCTGGGAAGATCCCGGGGCAGCCCGAGGCTCCCGTTGAAAATGTAAGTATGGTGTCCACCGGATGGGGCAACTCGTTCCAAAGGGCACCACACACTAACCAAGCAGGAAAATCCACGCATCACAGAATCCACACATGGGGAGGGCTAACAGCAAAACTACATGGAGATCCATGGGTGTCGTTGAACCGGTGCTCAATCTACGACCAACACTACACTCAGGCCCTTTATGACCTTGGATAAGCATAAACATTAGGCCCAAGGTAAATTTTGAGCGATTGCAATATCCTGCTCTTTCCAAGACCCGTATGCTTGTATAGTTTGTAGATTCTATGTTCGGGACGTTGAAAACATGCTTGTACGGTTCAGGAACTCCTTCATCCTAGCCGACTTCATTATCCTCGACATGGAGGGCGATATGGGCATAGAGCTCATTCTTGGATGACCCTTCCTGAGGGACGCGAGGGCAAAGATAAACGTCTGGACCGGAGAAATCTAATTCTGCATCGGAAGCGACAATATATTTTTCAAACTTTTTATACAGAAAGGAGTAGTGATTCGCAATCCACCAAGGGTACGACGGGAGTGGTATCTAGGGAGAACCACTTCCCGAACCTGAAACTCCATTGTTGACGGTCCTTAAGTGCCAAATCCGACCGTCAATGATACTCACAAGCAAAGGAAAACCATGCCTCTTACTCACATATTTGTATCACTAACCTAGCTCCACAGTTGTTTTGGAAGACTTCTCATTTCAGGGATACAAGTCCAAAATAAGAAGAAAACACAAAGAATACGCAGCAACACTTGCACAGAAGATCATCCGCTGCATCACACTTACAAGACGAGCCCATTTGCTAGACCAAACCGACGTCAAATGGCGGCAAATACCCAAGGGATAAGATCTAGGCCCACCTAAAACTAACATGACCAAAGGCGGTGGTTAAAGGCGGCACAGGGGGGTCGGCCGACCCCTGGGGTCGGCCGCACCTACCCTGCCTCCCGCCCAGGTCCATTTGGCAGGAAGGCTCCTCTGATCCTCCCATGGTTGGTTGAAGTTGATTCCATACATAGAGATGGCGGGAACCGACCTCAAGAGCTATAAAAGGAGGCCCTCACACTCATTCGAACACACCACAACTTGGAGCCATTCTCTCTACTCCCACTTGTGACATATAATCCTTAGGGTAGTGAGGCTAGGCTAGAATCTTATCTTAGCGAATCCAGTCATCCTTGGGATTGGAGAGAAATCCTTGGTCCTTGGTATGGCTTTGTATTCAACTTGTCAGTATCTTATTCATAATATAGAGCTGATCTTTGGTTGTTATGTTATCTTGATAGTTTATCATGCTTATGCCTGCTATGCTATCCTGGTAATGTGTCATGCCTTAGCTTGTTGCTTCATTAGTTATACTCTTTATATGCTTAGGCCAGATAATCTAGGTAAGGATAATAGTTCATCGTGCCTTCGAGTTTGCCTTAGTGTTTTACTTGTCCATCCAAATGGCGGGAGAGCCGGGGATGCTAAGGCAGTGACCTCATACACGGGCGTGGTGCTCGGGTATGCAGGATCCTTCGGATATGCCCGTGCTCCACGGTACTGCAAGGGTAGACCGCAGAAGGTGATAGCTCTGTTGGTCCACCATGGAATCTCGTAATGGTTAGTGAAGTACCCCACATTCGGGTTCAGTGTAGGAGTTCATGCAAAGATGTAACGTCCTGGATGTACTCCGGGACGGGATATTCTCCCTGTTGTCCCTACTTTCCCAGCACCTGCAGTTCTAAGCATGTTTAGTGTGTAACCTTTGCTTGTATGAATAGATGCTATTAGGACTTTGTTGTATGCCTATGCTCCCACTAACCCATAGGTTTATTCGTTTATTCTTTATCCTGAGTTGGCCTAGTGTGTGTGCCGTATTACCCTATTCATATCATTTATCTTGAATTACCCCTATTATGTTATAGTCTATGGCTTACTCATATGGTCTTGATTACGTTCTAAGTAAACTCTTTTACATCATGCTCTCCTTTGGGAAAATATAAATAATGATACCCGAATACTCACCAGGTAAAATGCTACAGCGGTATATCCGAGCGCTTGCAGATTGTTTCTGTAAATGTTAAGACATACCACTCACATTTCTAGCACCGTTGCCTGGACTAACAATCCTGGTGACGACGTTAAGAAATGTCAACATCCACCAACCACACAGCCAAAAGGGAAGAAATCAAAGAAGGCATGGCGGAAGGTGGAAAGCTCGTCCTCATACACTTCTCCGAGACGAGATGACAAATGGTAAGTAAACACTGGAGAAAAGTTCTGCCCGCCGGACACAAAATGACGAGCCCTTGCCAAAAAGAAAATTGGTATTTGTCCCATATTTGATTTACCAAAAATTTCTTCTCACTCCATTTGAATTTTCCCACTTCATGTTTTGATTTTGCAAAATTTTTCTTGCATGCTGGAATTTTTCTTTCTTTTTACGAAAAACCCAAAAATATTTCTACGCATCAAAATCCCTTGAAAAATATTTCTGAACATCTTTCCGAGGCAAATTCTGGCCAACCACCCACAACTATCTTCCATATTTGTATCACTAACTTAGCTCCACAGTTGTTTTGGAAGACTTATCATTTCAGGGATGCAAGTCCAAAATAAGAAGAAAACACAAAGAATACGCAGCAACACTTGCACAGAAGATCATCCGCTGCATCACACTTACAAGACGAGCCCATTTGCTAGACCAAACCGACGTCAAATGGCGGCAAACACCCAAGGGATAAGATCTAGGCCCACCTAAAACTAACACGACCAAAGGCGGTGGTTAAAGGCGGCACAGGGGGGTCGGCCGATCCCTGGGGTCGGCCGCACCTACCCTGCCTCCCGCCCAGGTCCATTTGGCAGGAAGGCTCCTCTGATCCTCCCATGGTTGGTTGAAGTTGATTCCATACATAGAGATGGCGGGAACCGACCTCAAGAGATATAAAAGGAGGCCCTCACACTCATTCGTACACACCACAACTTGGAGCCATTCTCTCTACTCCCACTTGTGACATGTAATCCTTAGGGTAGTGAGGCTAGGCTAGAATCTTATCTTAGCGAATCCAGTCATCCTTGGGATTGGAGAGAAATCCTTGGTCCTTGGTATGGCTTTGTATTCAACTTGTCAGTATCTTATTCATAATATAGAGCTGATCTTTTGTTGTTATGTTATCTTGATAGTTTATCATGCTTATGCCTGCTATGCTATCCTGGTAATGTGTCATGCCTTAGCTTGTTGCTTCATTAGTTATACTCTTTATATGCTTAGGCCAGATAATCTAGGTAAGGATAACAGTTCATCGTGCCTTCGAGTTTGCCTTAGTGTTTTACTTGTCCATCCAAATGGCGGGAGATCCGGGGATGCTAAGGCAGTGACCTCATACACGGTCGTGGTGCTCGGGTATGCAGGATCCTTCGGATATGCCCGTGCTCCACGGTACTGCAAGGGTAGACCGCAGAAGGTGATAGCTCTGTTGGTCCACCATGGCATCTCGTAATGGTTAGTGAAGTACCCCACATTCGGGTTCAGTGTAGGAGTTCATGCAAAGATGTAACGTCCTGGATGTACTCCGGGACGGGATATTCTCCCTGTTGTCCCTATTTTCCCAGCACCTGCAGTTCTAAGCATGTTTAGTGTGTAACCTTTGCTTGTATGAATAGATGCTATTAGGACTTTGTTGTATGCCTATGCTCCCACTAACCCATAGGTTTATTCGTTTATTCTTTATCCTGAGTTGGCCTAGTGTGTGTGCCGTGTTACCCTATTCATATCATTTATCTTGAATTACCCCTATTATGTTATAGTCTATGGCTTACTCATATGGTCTTGATTACGTTCTAAGTAAACTCTTTTACATCATGCTCTCCTTTGGGAAAATATAAATAATGATACCCGAATACTCACCAGGTAAAATGCTACAGCGGTATATCCGAGCGCTTGCAGATTTTTTCTGTAAATGTTAAGACATACCACTCACATTTCTAGCGCCGTTGCCTGGACTAACAATCCTGGTGACGACGTTAAGAAATGTCAACATCCACCAACCACACAGCCAAAAGGGAAGAAATCAAAGAAGGCATGGCGGAAGGTGGAAAGCTCGTCCTCATACACTTCTCCGAGACAAGATGACAAATGGTAAGCAAACACCGGAGAAAAGTTCTACCCGCCGGACACAAAATGACAAGCCCTTGCCAGAAAGAAAATTGGTATTTGTCCCATATTTGATTTACCAAAAATTTCTTCTCACTCCATTTGAATTTTCCCACTGCATGTTTTGATTTTGCCAAATTTTTCTTGCATGCTGGAATTTTTCTTTCTTTTTACAAAAAACCCAAAAATATTTCTAAGCATCAAAATCTTTCCGAGGCAAATTCTGGCCAACCACCCACAACTATCTTCCATATAGCCGTTGGGAATCACACAAAAAAGCGCAGCAGTCGTGGGCCCACTGTGGGATCGGCCGACCCAGGAGCAACGACTCCTAGGCCCCACCACCTCCAACGGTCACTAGCTGTTGCATGCTGCCCATTGCCAACATGCTCCCGGCCATTGCTCTATAAATAGAGCTCGAGGTTTCATTAGTTTTGTGATCAAATTCAAGTGCAAGAATTCTCTCTCTTTCATTTCTTTGCTACAAGAAAGTCAAATACTTAGAGGAATGACGATCAGGTAAGAGCTTCCATTTCATTTCACTAACATAACCCGATTCGAGTTGTTCTTGTTGTCCTTGTTCAAGCACAAAGAGGATTGGACGCAAGGTCTCCGGTGCGTTGCAAAAGATGACGGGAGGAAGCTCATCCCGTTCTCGGGGTGGCTCAAGCTCCCACCACACTCCCGGACCTACGCCAAGCCCGACCGTGATGGACTACGAAGAAGAAGAGCAAGAGCAAAAACAACAAGAAGTGCAAGCCGAACCACTAGCCGCGGACATGGAGATGGACGACGATGATGCACCCTACCTCGACTTGCGAGATGACCACGAATGACAAGCCTATGCCATCCTCAAAAATCGAAGCTTCGGCCACACCAAAGCTTTCGATTCGGATCTCCTCACAAAGACATGTATAGACGTAGACTTTGCTAATGTTTGGCATGCGATCGGATGGGATGGTTTTGTGCCTATTGAGGAGAATGGTTCTCGTCTCCTCACCATCCAGTTTCTTTGCACTCTTCGAGAGGTGGATGACGGTGTTTCATTTTGACTTTTTGGGCATGAAGTTTAAATCACTTGGAAAGATTTGAGTCACCACCTCGGTTTTAGCAAGCGGTTGCCAGTTTCTCTTGCAAAAGCTTGCCGTAGTTTTAATCGTCATGAATTTTGGGGTTTGATTTCGGGTCAAGTGGTCTATGGCAAGTTTGCACCTAGGTGCAATGATATTCAAAACCCAACTCTTCGTTTGATGCACAAATGGTTAGCCATCACCCTCTTTCCAAGAGATGATGTTCGAACTGTGTGCAATCATGAGTTAATGATACTATACGCCATGGTCAACTAGATCAAAATCTCCCCCGTAAAGGCAATAATTTCGAATGGCTTATGAATTTCAAGATGACGGGTCCTATTGAGTGTACCTCTTTGGTTACACGCATCGCTTCAAGTCTCGGGGTCTTAAACGGGAATGCCATTCCCTTCATTGAGGATCCCCGTGCTCTTATCGATGAAGCTTATTTGATTTATGGACACACACTCAAGAAAGACCCGAATGACTCTTTGATTTTCTTCACCTTGGGCTATGCAAATGAAATTCCGTTGCGAAATGCAGGGTATCATTTGTATAATTGCCAGTCACTAACCGCCCCTCACATTCCAGAAGAGGTGGCACACAAACATAGTGTTTCTGGTTTGCCTGGCAGGATGACAAGAAGCAGGGTCAGAAGAGGAACTGAGCCAGCACCACCGCCGCAACAACCCTAGCCTTCATATCACCATGAGGCGGGTGGTTCATCCTGGCACAGCGCAAGCATTGATGAATGGACACGGCAGGTTCCAAACTGCCGGTCCACCAGCTCCAGCTCTAGCGGGGTCCCGAACCTTGCATGACGTACGACCTCCAGCCGTGAATTTGGCTCCATCACCCAGTAGCTAGGCGAGCCACGGGTTCAGGCCAACAACATCAAGGATACGCTGCACTAGCACATCAAAATCAACCAAGCTTGGCAGCGGTACATCCGCGATAGGATCCATGCCATGGAGCAGAGGCAGCTGCAGCAGCAGGAGGAGTGGAGAGCCTACTACTGTTGGACGGGGTACAACCCCGACCAACAACAGTACGTCTGAAGCTAACTTGGGGGGGACCCCCACCGAGAGGTATCTTGTATCTTGTACCTTCATTTCTTTACCACATCCAAACCTTATGCATGAAACAAAACAAAAAGACCAAAATATTTAATTCCTTTCTTATGTGTAGTAAGCATGGTGTAGTTTTCCTTGTTGAGATGATGAATAGCTGCTCTGTTAATTTCCTTCATATGCCTAGTTACAACTTAGTGCTCTTCCTAAGTTTTGAGTTTTTTGGCTAAATGTTCAAACCTTAAAACTTGAAACTGGTGGGTAGCAAAAAGCTTCATTTGGATCTAAGTTGTTGCGAGCTATGATATGGTTGAGTAGAGTTGCTACGTGATGCCTTATTTTTTAGAGTATTTATTTTTGAAAATACAAAAACAAACAAAGTTCCTCAATGATATGAAATTCCTATCCAAAGCCATATGTTGATCCTATTGAAAACCCTCCACATATGCAACTTGTTATCTCATTGAGCTTTGTCAAATTGTTGTGACCTATAGTGAGATACATTTCATACCCCCCTGATCAAGATCACGTACACACCCCACCATATGCTACGCTTCTACACAAGAAGTGAGCAAGAATTTCATCCATCCATCCACAAATAAAAAACTCCATATTGCCTCATGACCACTCTCTCCAAAGTTCCATAAGAGAAGAGAGACATGGGCTATACAAAATGAAAAAAAAAGAAGAAGAAAGAAACAGATGAATACCCAAAGAAGGCATGCCACATGCTAACAAGGCAAATCAAAAAAGAGAGAGAGAGAAAGATAGCCCATGTCCAAAAAAGAGGAAAATAAAGAGACATGGTTCATAAAAAGGAGTTCCTCCACCATCCACCAAAAATATCCACACACTTGCACATCTTGATCAAGGTTTATGACTTGTTTCTCCTTTGGATCTGATTTTTGACTTAGAAATATATGAGAAGCAAGTGTGCCTTCATATCCTCCATACCTACATCTCCACAAATTTTGACCCTTAGAGATAGGTTGAGGAAGAAAGGTAAAATAAAAGCCTTGGTGAGGAATCATTCATAAAGAGCGATCCGAGAGATCATTCGAGGAACTTTGAAATTTCTTTTGAAAAACTTTATAAAAAACCTCCGGTTTCACGGTTGTGCAAAGGAGTAAGAAATATGAGTACTCTACAAAACCGTTCTGACTCTCAACCGCCAAAGATAAGGTGAAGCTATAAGCCCCACAGAACTAAGGTAAGAGGTAAGAACAGGGCCAACTTATTCAAAATCATGGAAAGAACACTTTGTTTTGCCTAAGGTATATGTTGGAAATGCAACATTGAAGCAACTCCTGATCAACAACATGCAGCTATACTCACAATCAAAGGAAAACAATGAGAAAAAAGTATGCCTTCAAAACCTCCATACCTACAGCTCCACCAAATCAAACCTTTAGAGATAGGTTGAGGAAGAAAGGCAAAATAAAAAGCCTCGGTGAGGAATCATACACAATGAGCGATCCGAGAGGTCATTTGAGGAACTTTGAAATTTCTTTTGAAAAATGTTTATAAAAACACTCCGGATTGACGGTTGAGCAAATGAGTAAGAAATATTAGCACTCAACGAAACCGTTCTGACTCTCAACCGCCAAAGATGAGGTGAAGCTATAAGCCCCAAAGGAGTAAGGTAAGAGGTAAGAACAAGGCCAACTTATTCAAAATCATTGTAAGAACACTTTGTTGTGCCTAAGGAATATGTTAGAAATGCAACTCCTGATCAACAACAGAAAGCCTTGTTTTCCTCGGGTCGAGCAAAAGGCTAGCTTGGGGGTGTTGTTGGTGGTTCTTAAGTGCAAAATTCGACCGTCAACCACACTCGCGAATAAAGGAAAACCATGGCTCTTACTCACATAATTGTATCAGTAACCTAGTGTCGGTGTTTTATCGGCAAGCCTACCTAGGGATACCCTAAGGTAGTAGACTTGTGGTTAGGGTGTCGCCGAGATCAGGAACTCGATGGTGCATGGAACACAAGGGTTTAGACAGGTTTGGGCCGCAGTATGCGTAATACCCTACGTCCTGTATGGTTTGTATTGCCTTAGAGGTTATGAGATATTTGGAGGGGGTCCCTGTCCGCCCTTATATATCCCGGGGGGACAGGGTTACATGGAAATCCTAGTCTGGTACGAGCTTAGGAGTCCTAACCGAGTAATTTTCAGGTAGTTTCCTTCTGTACTGGCTAGTTGTACTCATATCCAAGTACTTTACAGTGTGGATAAGGTATGGGACATGCCCCACCCCTTACTCTAGAATGTTTTACGCCACGCGTGCAGTCCCGTTGCCCCGGGTCTGACACCTAGCTCCACAGTTGTTTTGTCACTCTAACCATTACAGGGGCACAAGTCTAAAATAAGAAGAAAACACGAAGGATATGCAGCAAAACAAAGCATAGAAGATCACTCACTGCAACACACTTACAAGGAGGGCCCACTTGGCAGAGCAAACGGGTGTCCCAAGGCACCAGCACCAAAATTATAAGATCAGGCCCACCTGCCAGTGACTCAGGGGAAGGCAGAGCCGGGGAGGTGGGGGTCGGCCAACCCCCAGGGTCAGCCGACCCTGGACTAATCCTCGAGGATAACGTTTCCATATCAAGGGATGGCGGGAACCGACCTTGGAGACTATAAAAGGAGGCCCTCACCCCCTCATTCCACACACACCACACTTGAGCCTCTCTCTCACTCTCACACTTGAGACTTGTTGATGAGGACATCCTCCACTATTACCCGCTGGCAAAGACGCAACAAAGGGGCCAAGTGGCCTAGTTGTAGTCGGGCGGTGACCGTGTGAGCCTCTGAATAATCCCACCTTGCTTAGCTTGGGAGGAGGAAGCCAACTTTAAAGGGAGAGCCACCCTTCCCCTATTGGACTAGTCTTTTAGGGAGACTGGGCCTTTCCCCGAGTAGGTGTGCCTAAGAACTGTTGGGGTCCGAGCAACCTTAATTTATTAGGCCTCGGCCAACCCCACCTGGGCCGGATACATCATTTGGTATTAGAGCTGGGCCTTTGCTTAAGGGGGTGGGAATGATGAGGACATCCTCCACTATTACCCGCTGGCAAAGACGCAACAAAGGGGCCAAGTGGCCTAGTTGTGGTCGGGCAGCAACCGTGTGAGCCTCTGAATAATCCCACCTTGCTTAGCTTGGGAGGAGGAAGCCACCTTTAAAGGGAGAGCCACCCTTCTCCTATTGGACTAGTATTTTAGGAAGACTGGGCCTTTCCCCGAGTAGGTGTGCCTAAGAACTGTTGGGGTCCGGGCAACCTTAATTTATTGGGCCTCGGCCAACCCCACCTGCGCCGGATGCATCACTTGTAATCCTTAGGGTAGTGGAGCTAGGCTAGTACTTCTCTCTTAGCGAAGAGAGTCATCCTCAGGGCCGAAGAGCAGTCCTCGGCCTTGGTAATGGCTTTGTATTCGGATTGTCAGTGTTCTATTCTTAATGCAGACCTGAGCCTTGATTGTTTATCTATCTTGGTAGTATATCATGCCTTGTCTTATTATGCTGCCTTGCTACTTAATCATATCATGGCTTGGTGCTTCACTAGTTATGTGTTATATATGATTAGGCCAAATGATCTGGGTAAGGACGATATCGGTTCATTGTGCTTTCGGGCTTGCCTTAGCGTCTTACTTGTCCACCCGAAGGGTGGGAGACTCGGGGGCGCTAGGGTAGTGACCTCATACACGAGCGTGGTGCTCAGGTATGCGGGATCCTTCGAATATGACCGTGCTCCATGGTTTGACTGGAGTAGACAGCAGGTGGTGACAGCCCTGTCCGTCTGCTACGAAGCTGCTTTGTAGTTAATGTTGACGCAAAAAGCCTTAAGTCGGCCTTCAACACCGGCACACGCGAGGACCCGAGAGCCTCTTGCTTCGCTCATGCGCGGCATCCAAATCGGCTGCGTGGTGGTGCAGGGCGTGCTAGTCAAATTGACCTACAATTGATAAGGGACAGGTAAAATGTCATATTACCAGAACGTATCGGCTGGTGTTCTGCTGGCGTTTCTTAACATCGTCACCAGGGTTGTTAGTCCCTAGCAACGATGCCAAAAATACTGTGTGGTATGTCTTAACGATTACAGAATGAATCCGCAAGCGCACGGATATACCGTTGTAGCATTTCACCCGGAGAGTATTCAAGTATCATTATTTATATTTTCCCAAAGAAGGGCATGATGTAAAAGAGTTTACTTGGTACATAATCGAGATGGCATGAATAAGATATAGACTATAACAATACAGGGGTAAGTTATGATAAAGATATGAATGAGGGTAATGCGACACACACGCTCAAGCCAACTCTGGATAAAGAATAAACGAATAAACCTAAGGTTAGTGGGAGCATAGGCATACAACAAGTCCTAATAGTATCTATTCAGGCAAGCAAGGGTCATGCAACATACATATTGTTAGGAGTGCTGGTGCCGGGAAATTAGGAATACCGGGGAGAATGTCCCGTCCCGGAGAACATCCGTGTCGTTACATCTTTCAGAACTCCTACACCGTACCCAAACGACGGGGAGTGCACTAACCATGAAACAGCTTCATAGTGGACGGACAGGGCTATCACCACCTGCCGTCTACCCAGTCACACTGTGGAGCACGGTCATATTCCAAGGATCCCGCATACCCGAGCACCACGCTCGTGTATGAGGTCACTACCCTAGCGCCCCCGGATCTCCCACCCTTCGGATAGACAAGTAAGATGCTAAGGCAAGCCCGAAGGCACAACGAAGTCATGATGTACTACTAGGATAGATAAACAAACAAGGCTCAGCTCTGCATTAAGAATAGAGTACTAACTATTCGAATATACAAAGCCATTACCAAGGCCGAAGAATGCTTCTCTGAACCTGAGGACGACTTGCTTCGCTAAGAGAGAAGGTACTAGCCTGGCTCCACTACCATAAGGAGTACAAGTCTTGTGAGAGGGAGAGAGAGGCTTCAGGTGTTGTGTGTGTTGAATGAGGGGGGTGAGGGGTCCCGTTATATAGTCTCCAAGGTCGGTTCCCGCAATCCAAATATATGGAAACCTTATCATCTGTGATCAGGAGACGTGGATGCTACTCCTCCCCAAGGTGCAGCTGGACGGGAGTCAGGCCAGGTTTGGTCGTCCCTAGGTGTTGGCCGACCCCTAGTGGCACTCCCCCAGGTGCCCCCTTCCTCTAGCACGCTGACATGTGGGCCCAGGTGGATATTCTGCATGTTTGCTTCCTTGGCGCGCCCGTTTGGTCTGTCAGGTGGGTCCCTCTTGTAAGTGTGATGCAGCGGATGATCTTTTGTGCATACTTTGTTGTGTATCCTTTGTGTTTTCTTCTTATTTTAGACTTGTGTCCCTGAAATGGTTAAAGTGACGAAACAACTGTGAAACTAGGTTAGTGATAAAGTTATGCGAGTAAGAGGTATAGTTTTCCATCATTTGTGAGTACAGTTGACGGTCGGATTTTACACTTAAGGATCGTCAACATGTTCCAAATCGTTCCACCACGTGCATCGGCTAAGCATCCGATGCGGTAGTAGATCAATCGGCCAAAACTCCAGCCGATTGTGCAGGTAAGGCAGCACTAATCGGGTTAACGAAGCCTCGGTAACCAACACATAGATCGAACCCGATTGGCCTGGCGATGAGCAACAGACGAGCTACACGTCGGCCGATGGTATTTAGATTTAGGCTGGATAAATTGTGGTAAAAACTAAATAAAAATAAGATCAAACGAATCTAATCCTGTCAAATCTAGCAAATAACAATAACTTGTGATAATAGCGAGAAGCAAGATAGACTAAACAGACTAATCTAACAAGAACAAGCTTATATCGATAAATTGGTGAACATACTAGACCTAGATCCAATCTGCTCGATAACTTGAACTAATACAGGATAGAGGAAGAAGCAATGCGCCGTCAACCTTGAGCCTATCTGCCTCGTTCGACGCGGAACTAACCAGCAAGTTGGAGATCGAAGTCAATGCAGCCCCACGTGCAGGAAAGAACTCGTAAAAAGAAAATCTACTGCAAATAAGGCAAAGCCGCCGAAAAGGGAAAAAGGGAAAAAAGGGTTTGTGCATTGATCATTGGATGGATTTGTTACATGCCCGAGGGCAGCTATTTATAGCCTAAGCTACAAACCCAAGTTGATTACGATGTACATTACTTTACAATAAAGAAAACAAAACTTTCCTAAACTCTAACAGATAACTTGCTGGCGTAGCCTCGCAAGCTCTTTGAATGCAACATCGGCCACGACGCCCCTTCTGGCCCAAAAAGCCCAATATGCCTCATTCTTCGCTTCTGATCCAGCGTCAGCCCAATTTCTATCGGCCTCTTCCACAACAGGTTGACACGTGTCAAAAAACAGTGTCAACACATGCCCCCCAATTTCGGGATAAAAATGCTTTGTTCCAAAATTCGGTCAAAGCTTTTCTCTGCATCCCTTCAATTCATTGCAGTTCTTCGACTTCCAATTTTCTGCAACTGATCGGCGCAAGATTAAAAACAGCCGATACTATATAACCTTTGACTTCTCGCCCATCCTCATCATTACTCCTCTGTGGGAAAGGTATGATCGGCCATCCATCAACCACCCCATCTTGTCAAGTAACTCCACGACCCCTCGATTATCGGGATGGTAACTGGAACATGTCTCCGACTCCTCCACTTACCTTTTAATTGCAACCATCCGGCCTCTGGAATCCTCTATCTCTTTTCTATATGTCAAAGAGCACAACAGAGCATAAAGAAAAAACCCAATCCTGCTCTTCTTCTTCTTCATCATTCACTTTCATCTATGCTTTTGCTCCGACGCTTCCCATCTACTCATGGCTGACAACAGGCGCCCCGACGACGAATCTCCTAGGCCAACTCAGCGCCTGCGAACCACTACCCAAGCCATTGCTTCAAGGCTATCTCAATGGCCGATGATGTGTATCATGCCGGTACATCATCACCGCCTACACCAAGCACCCCAGTCGCGGGTTCTTCCAGCTCTAGTAACTCCTCACACCCCCGGGTGACCGAGCTGGAGTCTTCTCTACGCACATCCAGGGCCGCCCTAACGATAGCAGAGGCAAGGCTCACCACTACCCAAGCCACGCTGGTCGAGGCTGACACGAGGGTAATAGGTATACCTTCTTGATGCATGCCTTTTGGTTCTTATGTATTCTCCATGCTTCCCTCTCTAACTTCTAGATTTTTTAGCCCTTGAAGCTCAACTCCAGACTCTTCAGTTATCGGTGAACTAGTCCACTGAGTTTGTCAATGCCCGAGGCCTTCTGCTTGTCGACCGTCTGCAAGATACTCCCGTTCGCGTGCGAGAAATTGCCGGTAATGACATCCGTGACGGGGCGGCTACGGCTCTGGCCACAGTACAGACCCAATTAGGCTATAACGTCCAAGATCTGGATCCTGTCCATACTGAAGGGAAAGATTTTCTTGATTTCCTGGATGTCACGGAGGATTTTGAGCACACAGCTGCAACTATCTCTGAAAGCACTAGTGTAGATTCTGTAATCAACTCAACTTTTTTTGATGAGTAAATCATCATGTGTAATAATGCATCACTTCCATGAACCTCTCTTGCTTTGCCTTTTCCGCATAATTTCTCTTGATTCATGTGTGTCTCATCTGATAAACGCTGCGATTTTGTGCCTTTAGTTCCAACATTGGCTGAAGCGTTAATCACAACCGGAAACGCAATTGACGAAGAATCACTGGTCTTGTGCTTAATTCTATCCAAACAATATTTGGCTGCTTACTTTTTGCACTAAGGGCGATGCATATCGTATCGGCCATTTGAGCCTGATCAACATGATCGGCTTTTACAAGACTAGTTCATCGGCCAGAAATTTTCTACCTTGCTCCTCATTGGCCGATGGGATGCCCGTTTAGATTCTTTTACGGAGTAGATACCTCAGGGCCATCCTCCTGAACTTGATCAAGGCCAAAGTCTTCCATCTTCAAGAAGTCTTCTTTTCGAACTTTCCCTGACATGCACTCCACACCATCAAATCCCCAGACTAGAGGGTCAACCCAAGCAACAATGAGAGACGGATCTGCGTGCACCATTTCAACTGAACCATCATCTAACCACTGAACAAGGCACTGGAGCAACGTGGACGGGATGCAACAATTAGCGTGGATCCAATCCTGGCCCAAGAGCAGATTATATGCACCCTTGCTATCCATGATGAAGAAAACAGTAGGTAAAGTCTTGCTTCCAATAATCAGATCGACAGAGATTGCCACCCAAGCAGGCGATGTCGTTCCTTCGTAGCTCTTGAGCATCATATCAGTCCCCATCATGTCTTCTTCATCATATCTATGCCGTTGAAAAATAATATAGGGCATAACATTAACAACGGCTCCTCCATCGACCATTATCCCAGTCCTCAGCTTACCGTCAACATGCCCCTCATATACAAAGGCCTCAGATGTTTTTGTTCTTGCTCATCTGGTCTCTTGAATAATGCTTGGGCTGGATTCAGCACATGTTTCACTACTGCCTTGTTACCATCATCATGTACTAGCGTTTTGCACTATGTTGGTTGCATATAAACCATATTGACCTATGTTGACGGGGTAGTTTCATCGGTACTTACGCGCCACACTTGTGATTTGACCATCTTCTTCTCAAAGGCGCGTGCTTCTTCTTGCTCCTGATGATGGAGCCTCTGAACCGTCTTCTTCAAAGAATGGGTCAACCCCTGGATGGACCAATCCGGGTACTCCTCTGGATCAAACTTGTGACTATCATGACGTTTGAGCGATCGATCTAGAGGCGCTTCATCAGGTACACGGGCTGCAGCTTGTTCTTTGATCTTGCTTGCTTAGGGATATGTAGACCCAGCCGATCATGGACAGAGACAAGATGCTTGCCCCTAACAGTCGACTGCTGATGATTGTCTTCATGGTGCTGCCTTTTGAAATCGTATCGGCCTTCCTGTGTCCCGTTGCATTCGGGACAATCATCGACCGATGGCAAGCGCAAGCCCTCGTTCTAGCAGAATGCAAAGAACGGGCATCGCTAGTGTTCTTCATAGCGCCTGTCCTTTTCTTCTTGACGGCGTCTTTCTCTTTCTTGCTGGCGCTGATATTTGTTCACGAGCATCTGAGACGTAACTACTCTGCATGGTCTCCTGAAACTCCCTCCTTGTTCATATCGGCCTTGGTTCCCCCTGCCATTGGCCGATACACGAGTCTTCGGATTTTCAGCATCATGATCGGGGTGATCAGAAGGTGATACCTTTGCATTTCTATCGACTTCCTGGGCTCCCACATCAACCACGCTGGCTGAGAAGGGATGCTCGTCAATCTTCATCGGCCTGTCGAACTTAATTCTTCCTTGCTTGATGGCTGTCTGAATCTCCTTCCTAAACGTCTTGCAGTCGTTAGTATTATGAGTGATGGAGTAATTCCACTTACAATACCTGTGCCGTTTTATTTCATTGGCCGATGGGATCACATGGTTGGAGGGCAATTTAAGCTATCCCTCTTGCAAAAGTAGATCAAAGATCCTATCGGCCTTTGTGATGTCAAACCCGTAGTTTTCAGCTTCCTTCTTGGCGAACGGGCATGAGATCGGCTTCTTGGACTTGACCCATTCAGCAATGCCTATTTCAGCCTCGCTTTCTGATTCAGAAGAATGTCCAACATAGTTGACCTTCTTCTGAAATACGTTCTTCCTGGCGTCGTGGGCTCGAACATCAACATTAGCAAGCCTGGATGCTAGATGCTTCAGGCTTTCGAACTCCTAGGATGAGAACTTCTCCCTGATGTGTGGCAGGAGTCCCTGAAAGACCAATTTAGCTAACTGGCCGTCACTAAGAGATAGGTTGAAACAACGGCTTCTGACGTCCCTGAATCTTTGAATGTAGTCCGGGACGGGCTCATCATTCCTATGCCGCACTGCAGTAATGTCGGTGATCTTCATTTCTTGTACCCCTGTGAAGAAGTACTTGTGGAACTGCTTTTCGAGATCGGCCGAAGTAATTATGGAGTTGGCTGGCAGCGATGCAAACCAGGCAAAGGCCGATCCAAGAGAGATAGCGGGAACAAGCGGATTTTTAAGGCATCCGTCGCTGTAGCTTCCCCGCATTGTACCAGGAACCTGCTGACATGCTCAACGGTTGACATGTTGCCCTGTCCAGAGAATTTGGTGAAGTCTAGCAACTTGTACCGTTGATGCAGTGGGATCTGATCATAGGCTTCTGGGTAAGGCTTCTTGTACATGAATGCAGGCTCGTTTGGCTTCAAGCCGAATTGATTCTTCATCACATCAGCTATCTTGCTGGCCCAATCAACTTCAGTGTGCTGCACCATGAGGTTTGGCATCCGAAAGCTTGCGTCTTGAAGGGCCCTCTAGACTTGGGGACTCATTGCTGTGACACCTCAGGTGTTTAAATTACTAAACAAGTCTCATTAGCATAACATATGCTTAACTAACTAAGAAAAATTTAAAGGAAATAAATTATGAGTTGGTTTTGCTTGGATTTGAAAGTATGTGTATATGTGCATAAGTACATGTACTTTAATCAAACAAATTAAATAACTTTCACATCAAAGCAAATATGGCTGCAAAATTGAATAGGCACACCATCAGTGACATGATAAACAAAAATCTAGTTGAAGCCTAGGAGAGAATACAAATTTTTGCCCAAGAAATGACGTGCCCTCCGAATCATGCTTTTGAGTTTTTAAAATAACTTCTAAACTAGAACTCAAATGAACTTTGGCCTGAAACAAAACTTGTGTAACTTTTCATTTTGAACAACTTTCGTGTTCAGAGATTTTTGAGTTGCAACATAAAAATGGGAGATAATTTTGTTTTACGACCAGACCCCTAAACTTCTGCAAATTCTTGCAGTCCAATCCCTCCTCCCTCCCCTATTTCACCCGACCTCCGCGCAGAGGCCCCGGCCACCTAGCAGGGCATCCCTGCTGCCTGCATCGTGCCAAGCCAATGGCTGGCCGCGCCCCTACCGCACGCCAGCTCCCTGCCCCACGCCGCGAAGCCTGCCCAGCCCGAGCGTGCCACGAGCGCGACGTCGTCGCCCGCCTCTGCTCGCCGCCCACCGCGCCCAATGGCCAGGCCGCGCCGTGCCCGAGCCCACACCGCATCCCACCAGTTGCCGCGCTCGCCGCCCGACCAGGCCGCTGCTGCAGCTGCTTGCCCAACCCGCGCGCCGCCTAATCTCCCGCTCCACCACGCCAAATCCCCGGCGTCCAACCCCCTGGCCGCGCCCGCCGCACGCCACGCCAGCACTGCCACCGCCCCGATGGCCCAATGGCACGCCCCCGTCGTGCCGCCCACGCCCGAGCCTTGCAGTCCAGCCCCGCCCCTCCTCCCGCGTCTCTGCTGCCTACAAAAGGCCGCACTGAGCCTCCTCGCGCGCCCAGACACAAGAACGTTGCCGCCGCCTTCCATTGCCGCCGCCGTAAGGAGCTCACCGTGGGCTCACCTCCCTGGCCACCCATTGCCAGAGATGAGCCTCCAAACACCACCACACAGCCCCACCGGAGCTCACTGGCCCGCCCATCGCCGCCCACCTCAGCCAGAGCGCCGCCGGCGCTGCCTCCACCACCACCGCACCCCACCTCGCCGTGGACAGCCCAGCTCCGACCCTCCTCCGCCCAAGCCAAGCCTCGTAACGGGTTCCCCTCGACGCCGTGAAGCTCACCGACCCGCCCCCGCAGGCTCTAGCTCGCCGGAGCATCATGGCCGACATGCCACACCGCCGCCGCCCCCTGCTCCACGCCGACGAGCCACCTCCGGCCATCCCCAACCCCGACCAAGGCCCCCACGAGGTAGCTCTCGCCTCCCTGGTTCTCCCCGACCCTTTATCCCTCGTCGCCGACGAGCCCCCTCGCCGGAAGTTGGCCGGCCACCATGCCAGCACCGCCCAGGGACCACACTGCAACGATTGAAATCTTTAAAACGGTCTGCACGCAAGTTTCCAGAGGCATATCTGCAAACAAGTGTTTTAACTTTAGTTTCAAAAACAGCGAATTTGTAAAATTCATATAAAATCGTAGAAAAATTGGAAAAATACAAACTCAACTGTTGTGAAATCTTTAGAAGAAATTCAATAACTTTTGTTACATGAATTTCTTCAGATGCTTGATATATTTTGTTCTACATTAAATGGAAGGTTTAATAGCTTTTAATTGTGCCCACTGTTGTAGACCAGTGCTGAATCTGATTTTTGGATAGTGCCTTAGTTTCTTGATGTGTAGGCCAGTGTAAAATGTTCAGGACCAGAACCTGCCTCTAGCTGGACTTTTTTTTAAGCTTTGTTTTATGCCATGAAGACATATAAATAATTTTCCCTACTGTTCTATAATGATTCATGTTGTGAATCTTTTCCAGAGCTGTTATATTGATGCCTAGATCCCACAAAAATAATTAGGGACTTTTTACCTGTCTGTAACCACTTATGTAATTTTTGTGGTGCAAAAATGCATTAAATCAAAGTAATTAGTTTTTATGCTTGGAAAATGTTTATATTTTTACTATGGGATAATTTGGGTTAGAACATGATGTATAAAAAGTTTCATACTCAGAAATCCTGTAAAACAGCTTGTAGAAATTAATCTTTACTAAAATAGGTGTGTCTTGTCCTAATTATCATACTCTGTGTCATACACAATAAATACTGAAAACTTTAAAGGAACACACATATGTCTAGATTAACACCCTTGCAAATTTTTAGCATCAATACTTGTATATTTTGTTCAGTATAGAAATAACTAGGTTATAGCAATGGCTGTGTATTACATTTTTCAAAATTAATCTGCTACATGAAAATTTCTGAAATTTTTACGGTGCTGTTGTCTCTGCATAATGTACTTTGAATAAAATTTTCATCACCAGAAGTTACCTAGTTCAGTAATTGTGTTTAATCCATGTTTGTGCTTAAGAAAATTAAGTTTCCAATATAACACAACCCCCTTCTTGTTTAACGGAGTTAATTAGTTTAAGTTATACTCTATTAACGATTGCCCAAAGAAATCTTAACTAAGTAACTTCACAACCAAATCTATGTTTTGTGGACTGCAACTTTATCGTGAAAGAAAATAATTTGTCAAATACCATCACTACAACTCATACTTGTGCATTCATATAGAATCGACTACTCTCGCCGACGGAACATACGAGCTAGTGCCCGAGTCCGAGAGTGAGCAGCGTGAAGCTCAAGCGAATCTAACTGACGTTTTTGAAGACCCGAACCCGAGTTCGGAAGAGCCCAAGGCTAGCTTAGCTCAAGAAGGCAAGCCCCGGAGCATGAACCCTATTTTTATAAATTATGCAACTTGTTACTCTATTTTACTTGTGCGTTAAGTTTATAGGAGTTGAATGAAAACTTAGTTGCATGATCTTAGGTTTCTATGATCTGGACACTAGATATAAGGTCCGATAGAATGCTATGCTAACAGGACTCCGGTAAAAGTCGAGTGATTTCCTGTCACTCGCGAGAATATAGGAGTTCAATGTTTACTACATGCTGCAATCATAAGGTCGATGGACGGGGCTATGGTACGATGTTCGTGTTGATGATTGAGGCCCTGTCTGTTTAGTGAAAAATGCTAAGGCCGCAGTGTGTGGTAGTGGTGGTTAAGTCTTTGAACGTACTAACCACATGCCGAAAATATGGTAATCGGTAAGCTTAAGTACTGGATTGAACCGAGGCTGGAATATACTCCCCACCGTCTTGAATTCGTTCACATCTAGCTAATGGCGGGTGCATGTGCCGCCATGGCTAGGCCAGTTCCGTGGTCCATGGGGACGTGTAGTCGAGGGTGGTAGGCCTGTTCCGTGAAGCGGGAATTGAAGGGAAAAGTTGCACGTGTGACTCCGGGAGTAACCACGTGACGTGTTTAGGTCTGCCTTGCAAGGTTAAGAAATTCGATTCGAATCGTCCGTTTCTCACGGTTATTGAGACTGCTTGACCCTTTTACCACATAGAGTAAGAAATGGAACAATGATGATGATTAATCTTGTTGGATTCAAATTAATTCTTTCACCATGCATGATATTGGATAGTTGCTTACCTAGAATGGTTAAGGAAACTATAATCTGGAGCTAAAATTTGAAATTAAGGACCTACTTGTATATGCTTTTCGGCAAAACAAACCCCTCAAGCCAAAAGCCTTGCATGACTAGGAGTCGGCTATGTATATTCCACTAGTTGGGTAAGCCTTGCTGAGTATTAGTATACTCAGCCTTGCTTGTGGCTTGTTTTCAGGTGATACTTTTGAGGACATGGTTGCTAGTTTGACTTGGCCGTGTACTCTTCCTCCTGGTTGGTCGGTGGAATGGGATGCGTCCCCGGCCAATGATGATAATGCCAAGTGATGTCTCGTACGGGCTTCATCGAGATATCATATATCGTCGAGTAGTTTATCCTTGTTTTTTCTGCTGCAATGAACTCTGAAGAACCCATTTACTTTTTAACTCTAAAGTACTTGTTTTACGATTTCGAACTTGGTCTGTAATACTAAGTTTATGTGGAACTCCGTAATGTAAAAATTATGGAATGTTGTATTCTCTGGGCTCACCTTCGTGTGAGTACTTTGTATGTGTTGTTTCGATCGGCAAACCCATGGTTGTATCGGGAGGTTACCCAACAGACCAATGGATTACTCCGTTTGAAGTGCGAGTTAGCCCTGATTGCCCTCGTGGTGATGGTTAACGCACTTGAGTCGGATTAATTCAGGTGGTTCTGCCACATTGGCTGTCCCACAGTGTCTTCTATCGGCTGGAAAGCCGATGCATCTACGTGATGCCCCCAAATCTGAGTTGGTGCTAGCGGAGTCTGCGGTGGATGCTGAATTATCGGAGCTGATGGCACAAACGGCAGTGCAGTAGTAGGGAAGTTCACCGCGTTGCTACTTTGTCCGAACATCTGTGGATAGCGGTACGGCCAGAATTCCATTGGCATGCCCAACGTAGAAGGTACGAACCCTGCTAGAGTGTTGAGCATGCCTCTGTTTGGTGTTGATGCATTCATTGTTGGATTGGCAACGAATGCCGTTGTTGGTGGCGATGAAGCATGTGCTACCAAAGGTCCTGGGTGCCTCAACACATAAGGCGATGAACTTGTCCCAGCGCCAGTCATCGGCACAGTTGTTGTACTGGGCAGAACACCATCGTCCATCATCGTTGATATTGTGACGCCAGCAGCGGCCGATGGTCCCTCGTTGGAGTATGATGGTCCTGTATTACCCCTTTGAGTGCCCTCTGCTAGGACGTTCTTGAAAGCGTCCTTGATGTTCTCGATCAGAACCCCTGATTGATTGATCACTGCGTGGCTTATGGACTGATCGAACATCTCCTTGAACTTGGCTGAGTCTTGAGTGATGGAGATGGCCCCCGGCCTTGGTAGCGGCTGCTTCTGTATTGCCTGCCCCTCCTTGGTTAGAATAAACGACCTGAGGTAGGCGTCTTGAGACTGCTTCATGGCTTCTTCAACCAACTGCTTCTGATCTTCATTGAGATCATCCATGGTAGGCAACAAGATTTTGTTATTGTCCATCCCATTGTTCTTGGTCATCGTGGTATCGTTGTCGTGTCCCACCGGTCGTGCCAAAAGCGTGTTGACGCAAAAAGCCATAGCTCGGCATTCAACGCCGGCACATGCGAGGACACGGGAGCCTCTTGCTTCGCTCCTGCGCGGCGTCCAAATCGGCTGCGTGGTAGTGCAAGGCATGCCAGTCAATTTGACCTACAATTGACAAGGGACAAGTAAAACGTTAAATTACCGGAACGTATCGGCTGGTGTTCCGAATCATTCCGCCACGTGCATCGGCCAAGCGTCTGAAGCAGTAGTAGATCAATCGGCCAAAACTCCAGCCGATTATGCAGGTAAGGCAGCGCTAAGCGGGTTAGCGAAGCCTCGGTAAACAACACCTAGATCCCGATCGACCTGGCGATGAGCAATAGACGAGCTACGCGTCGGCCGATGGTATTTAGACCTAGGCTGGATAAATTGTGGTAAAAACTAAATAAAAACAAGATCAAATGAATCTAATCCTGCCAAATCTATCAAATACCGATAACTTGTGATAACAGCGAGAAGCAAGCTAGACTAAACAGATTAATCTAACAAGAACAAGTTGATATCGATAACTTGGTGAACAGACCATACCTATATCCAATCTGCTCGATAACTTGAACTAATACTGGATAGAGGAAGAAGCGATGCGCTATCAACCTTGAGCCTATCTGCCTTGTTCGATGCGGAACTTACCAGCAAGTCAGAGATCGAAGTCAATGCAGCCCCACGTGTAGGAAAGAACTCATAAAAAGAAAATCTACTGCAACTAAGGCGAAGCCGCCAAAAAAGGAAAATAGGAAAAAAGGTTTGTGTATTGATCATTTGATGGATTTGTTACATGCCCGAGGGCAGCTATTTATAGCCTAAGCTACAAGCCCTAGTACATTACTTGACAATAAAGAAAACAAAACTTTCCTAAATTCTAACAGATAACTTGCTGACGTAGCCTCGCCCCTTCTTCGCTTCTGATCCAGCGACCTCTTGCCCAACAGGTTGACACATGTCAAAAAATGGTGTCAACAGTTAGTGTATTCCCCAACGTTCGGGTACGGTGTAGGAGTTCTGAAAGATGTAATAGCCCGGATGTACTCCGGGATGGGACATTCTCCCTAGTATCCCTAAATTCCCGGCACCTGCAGTTATAACCATATGTATGTTGCCATGACCCTTGCTTGTCTGAATAGATTAGGACCTTGTGTATGCTTATGCTCCCACTAACCCGTAGGTTTATTCATTTATTCTTTATCCTGAGATTGGCCTAGATGTGTGTGTCACATTACCCTTATCCATATATTTATCATGACTTACCCCTGTGTACGTTATAGTCTATGGCTTATTCATGTCATCATCGATTATGTACCAAGTAAATCTCTTAACCATCAAGCCCTCCTTTGGGAAAATATAAATAACAATACCCGAATACTCTCTGGGTGAAATGGTAGAACGGTATATCCGTGCACTTGCGGATTCATTATGTAATCATTAAAACATACCACCACAGCCTTTCCTGGCGCCGCTGCTAGGGATAGGACTAACACCCTCGTTCCTAGTGGTGACGCTAAGAAACGCCAACAACACCGCCGACGCCCCTCAGGACGAGAATAAGGAGCAAAGACGAGTATGTAAATGGAAGGACGCGAGGAGGGCCAAGCATAGACGCAATGCTCAAGCCCGTGTTGGCAACCCACAATGGCGAAGAGACTTGCGTGGGGAATTCACAGCTGTGGCCAACCAAGAATCCATCACCCCCATGGGCAACATCTATGAGGCCTCGTTGCTCCTACAACAACTCCCACAAACGGAGAGAACTCAGCGGATCATGCGGCTTGCCAAGCAAGCCATGGTCTAACTGGATTTGATGAACCCGATGGACTCTGCCCAGCATACGTGCTCCAGATTGGAATGTCATGGCAGCACTGTCCCTATGGCTAGTCGTACGCCTGGCGGCCACCCTGTGCCCCGAAACAATCGACATGCCGAACAGGAGGTGCAGCAACAGAACCAACAGGCCCGATGATCTAGAGGTGGAGGGCAACCCACGGGCGGCCAAGGCCACCAAGGGCCCTAGCAGCCCCCACCGCTTGGAGACTTGAGGCAAAGAATCAACAGCAACCGCAACGCACGTACCGTCATCAACAGCCGACTACGTGAATGTGCTGAAGATGACGCTCACGACTTTGAAGATAGTGATCGTTTCCCAGCTTTCGCTGAGAACATCACCAACCGCGATATCCTGAAGGACTTCAAGCCTATGACTATACCCAAGTTCGACAAGAAATAAGACCCGTGGCAATGGCTACGTTGCTACTCCATCGCTATCGAGGTCTTAGGTAGCTCCAACTCGACAAAAGCCCTCTACTTCCCGATGGAATTGGAGTCAGCGCCACTCACATGGCTTGAGAGCCTCAAGACGAACTGCATTGACTCCTGGGAGGCACTAAAGAAGGTCTTTGTCGACTACTTCCAAGGATCTATGATCCGAGCAGGTACTCAACACGACTTGTGACAGGTCAAGCAAGAGGAGAACGAGACCCTGAGGTCGTACACTCGCCGTTTCTTCGACACCTACGCCACCTTCGCCAACATCGCCGATGAGGAAGTCATCCGCTGCTTCCGAAATGGCCTCGCTACCAAGCAAACTTACCGCGAGTTCGGGAGAAACCTTCCGACTACCATGGTTCAGCTACGTGACATGATGCAGCGATGCGGGTCAAGAAGACGAGGAGAACGAGCACTTCCCCAAGTGCAAGAACGACAAGGGCAAAAACAATAATCGTCCCGACAAAGGTCAGTACAACAATTCGGATTCCTCCCAAAAATGCAAGCCGGAAGACCAAGTGGCGAATGTTGAGCGCAATCCTCGCGGCAAGAAGTCAGGCAAGCTCCAAGATTATTATGAGAGGATCCTCCATAATCAATGCCCAATGCACCCAAAGGCACAACACACAATGTACCAGTGCACTACCCTCCGCAAAAGCCTCAAGGCGCCTCCTCTTGACGATGAAGAGAAGGGCAAGGACAAGGAGGGCGAAGGCAACGACAAGTTTGGGCCTCCGGGTTTCCAACACCCGACTAATGTTGTCAACATCAACTTCGGAAGCGACGACGGCATCCTCTCCAAAGGTGCGTGGAAGCTCATTCGGCGTGAGATCATGTCAGTTGAGCCTATCGTGCCACATCCCCTGAGACACAACGAGGTCCCGATCTCTTTCTCTAGAGACGATCGGTGGACCAGCTTCTCCGAGCCGGGAAAACTTCCGCTCGTACTTGACCTAGTTGTGGCAGGCTCTACTTTGACCTGGGTACTCATCGATGGGGCCAGCGGCCTAAACCTGTTGTTCCCGAGTACTCTGAAGAAGATGGGATTGGACATCGGCAAGATGCTAACCCCCAGTAAGGCTCCATTCTACGGGATCATCCCGGGTAACGCAGCTACACCGATTGGTTCAGTCACCCTGCCAGTTACTTTCGGGACAACGGCTAACTTCTGTACGGAGTACATAAAATTTGAAGTCGCCAACTTCGAATCATCATACCACGCCATCCTTAGTAGACGAGCTCTAGCCAAGTTCATGGCTGTACCCCACTACGTTTACTTGGTACTCAAGATGCCTGGTAAGACAGGTGTACTCTCCCTCCGAGGTGACGTTCAGAAGTCCTACGACTACGACCAGGAGGCCATCGAGTATGCTTCAACAACACTCGTGCCAGAGCCTTCATCCAAAGTACTCGCGGCCGCACAACAACTCTCCGACATGGAACTGGAAGTGGCGAGCAAGAAGCCAAGCCAGTCGAGGGTGAAGCCAAACCCCGATGTCGGCATCAAGACTATCTAGCTCCAAGAAGGCGACCCATCCAAGATAGCCCTGATCGGCGGGCACATAGATAGCAAATAGGAACTCGCGCTCGTCAACTTTCTTAGGGCCAACCGGGACATATTCGCGTGGAAATCAGCGGATATGCCTGGTGTGCCCAAGGAGTTGATCGAGCATACCCTTAAAGTCGATCCTAAGGCCACTCCAAAGAAGCAACGACTATGTCATTTTTCTCTCGAGAAGAGGTAGGCCATCAAGAAAAAGCTAGCTAAACAACTCGCTGTTGGTTTCATTAAAGAAGTGTACCACCCAGAGTGGCTAGCCAACCCTGTACTTGTTCTTAAAAAGAATAATAATGAATGGAGGATGTGTTTTGATTAGACTGATCTCAATAAGCACTACCCAAAAGATCCTTTTGCGCTACAACGCATTGACCAGGTCATCGACTTCACCACCGGCTGCTCCTGGTCTCCTTCCTTGACTGCTACTCAGGCTACCATCAGATTGCCCTCAAGGAAGAAGACCAGATCAAGACTTTGTTCATCACCCCATTCGGAGCATACGCCTACACGACTATGACCTTCAGGATGAAGAACGCAGGCGCTATGTACCAGCGAGCCATACAATTATGTCTCACCGGCCAGCTACATCGCAACGTTGAGACCTACGTGGATGACGTGGTCATTAAGACCAGAAGTCCCGACGAGTTCATCTCTAATCTCGAGGAAACCTTCAACAGCTTGCACAGATTTCACATGAAGCTCAACCCGACTAAGTGTGTCTTCAGCGTACGACAGGGAAAATTGCTCAGTTTAATTGTCAGCCACCGAGGAATTGAAGCTAACCCTAAAAAGATCACCGCCATCACCACCATGGGGGCTCCACAAAAGATTAAAGACGTGCAGAAACTCACTGGTTGCATGGCGGGACTAAACAGGATCATCTCTCGACTTGGAGAACGGGCCCTTCTTCAACCTCCTCAAAAGGTAGGACAACTTCACCTGGATCGAGGAAGCAGCGTTGGCATTGGAGGACCTTAAGCGTCATCTCCAGTCACCCCCATCTTCACAGATCCAAATCCAGGCGAAACTCTGCTACTCTACATTGTAGTGACTACTCATGAAGTCAGCACAGCCATCGTGGTGGAACGAGATGAGGAAGGCCATGCATTTGGTGTGCAGGGGCCAGTGTATTTCGTCAGCGAAATCCTCTCTGAATCCAAGGTTCGCTACCCATCAATTTAGAAACTTCTCTATGCTATACTTATCACCTCTAGGAAACTTCGCCACTACTTTGATGAGTGCAAGATCCCAGTTGTCACTGATTTCCCATTGGCGGATATACTCCACAATCGGGATGCCACTGGACGCATATCCAAGTGGGTAGTGGAACTGGGGGCACTCAACATCGACTTCAAGCCACACACCGCCATCAAGCCACAAGCTCTAGTCGATCTCCTGGCGGAGTGGCAAGAAAACCAAGTACCAGCACCAACCAACCAGCCAGAGCATTGGGTCATGTACTTTGACGGATCCCTCAAGCTCAAAGGTGATGGGGCGGGGGTACTCTTTATCAGTCCAATTGGGCAGCAGCTTAAATATGTATTCCAAATACTATTTAAGGTCTACAACAATGAAGCCAAGTACGAGGCAGTATTGCACGGGCTATGCCTGGCTGTCTCCCTTGGCATCAAGCGACTACTCGTTTTCTGTGACTCCCTGCACTACTGGAAATCAAGGCATCCGTTACGAACGATTTTCATCACTGTAAACGCGAAATACATCATAGAAGGTTTTCTGTGATGAATTTGCGTTCGTCTTAGAAGCCGCGTCCTGTTACATCTACCGTGACGAACTTCCAAAAAACATCACGAAGCTATTTTTTTTAGTGACGAAGAAACGTTCGTCACGGAAGCATATTTTGCTTCTGTGACGAGTTGTGAAACGACACCAAAAGCCGATTCCACATGTTCCAGCCCACGCTGGCAGCTAACATGGCGCCGTCCACGTTGCCGGTTGACATGTCATCCATGCTGGAAGCTGACATGGCAATGTCCATGTTGGCTGTTGACGTGTCATCCACGCTGTCAAGTGACGTGTCAGGCGTCACGTGCCACAAAGGGGGACCGACACGTGACGACCTTGCATGACGCCACGTGTTACTATATTGTCCGCCCAAGTGTCACTATCTAGGCATCCCACGTGTCCTCGCCTCAAGTCGACAGGTGTCACTATTCGGGCAGCCCACGTGTCACTATTTGGTCCACCCTCGTGTCACTCTGCGGGCACCCACGTGTCCTCACCTCAGGTCGACACGTGTCACTAATTTGCCAGCCCACGTGTCCTTGCCTAAGGTGGACACGTGCAGCCTTGTGATAGCGGCACGTGCCATTCCAGGATGTTGCCACGTTACATTACTAGATGGAGCCACGTGTCCTCTTCTCGTTTGTGCACGTGTTGCCCTGGAGCTTGGCCACGTGGCCTCGACCGATTCAGTAGTGTTCATCACACATAGATGCATATGAAAGCACTTGTGCTCATCACCTAATAGATGATTACTCATGCCTACACTCTACCTCAACGCATAACCAACTCCCATGGCAACAAGGGCTATAGCCAGTAGACAGAAGAAAATCATAGCTTGGGTCAATTTCTCCAGCTTTGCTTCGAATCCGTTGCTCTTTAGCATGGCACCACCTGCTGCAGGGCTCCCAGCAGCATGAATGTGCTCCACGGATTGGACTTCTTGAATCTCTTCTTCATCACAAAATGTAGGTGGACCATCTTTTCTTTAATCAAATCATTCAAGTAACCCCTCTGCCATGTGAAGTAGCCACACCATTGAATAAACAAAAAACCCTTGCTTAAACCCTATCACAGATCTGAAAGCACAAAAACCAAATCAAAGCTAAATCCACTAACCGGACATTCAAAATACACCCGACCGATGTTCTCATTCTCTTTCCTCGATCGGGCCTCATGCATCCTGGGCAAGCCAGTCTCTTCCCCAACAAGCGAGGGCATTTGCCTTCTTCTGGATGAGGACTTCGCAACATGCGACATCCTTCCGCGCCGGTGGCAATGGCGGGTGGTCAGACGGGCCAGATTTTGGCGGCATTGGCGGGCGGCGAGCAGAGAAGTAGCAGTGAGCCGCGTCTGCCTAAAGGATAAGGTAGGGACAAAAGGGTCCTTTGGCGTGGGATGTGCGGAGACACGTCAACAACCTAGGCTTAAACGCATTGTGAGAGTGAAATACTGAATGGATGGAAATTACTTAAATATCCCTGAGCATCTCCCCCTTTCCCTGCCTACTCCTCCCTTCCTCTTTCGACTCCGGCAAACAAGGCGAGCGGAAGGATCCCCATCGAGCTAACCAGTGACAACGACTCCGACTACGGCATGGGTTTCCCCATGGTGGCAGATCTGCCGGTGCTAGCCAAACGCCCCCGTGGTCGCCCCCCGAAGGCTGAGTCGTGCCCCTCGGCCTTGCCACCGGCCAAGCGCCCCCGTGGTCGCCCACAGAATGCCGATAGGCCCTCCTCGGCCTCCCCACCGGCCATGAGCCCCTGTGGTTAGTCGCTGATGGCAAAGTCGCCCTCCTCCCATGCGTCTCCGGCCAAAGGTCAATGCAGACGTCCGCCGAAGACAAATGTGGCCTGCATCGCCTCGCCGTCGCATAAGCAGGCCCGCGGCCGACCACCAAAGAAGGCGTCGTCCGAGGCCAAGATGTCTGCATGCATCGACGACTTCTCCGCCGGCCACGACGAGTCCGACGATTCCTTTGACGAATTGGAGTTCATGAGGAAGCGCATGCACGAGATAGGTGATGAACTATACGAGAAGAGAAAGATGCTTGCAAAAGCGCAAGCCAATATTGCTACACTTGAAGATGAACTTGGGATTTGGAAATCAAAAGAAAAAAAAGGGCAGAGGGCACTTATGGAAATGCAAAGGAGTGATGTGGATGGGTAGTCACTGACAAATAATTGTGATGTTATTTTGGTGATGTGGAATTGGTAGATGCTAGTGTGATGTATGAATTTGGGAAGTTCCTATCTATGAATTTGGGATGTTGTTCCATCTTTAGTGAACAAATTGTGATTGTACTCCATGTTTCACAAATATGTAATGTTTTTACTCCATCACGAATACTCTTGTGGAAAATTGAGTTAATTTGTCATTTTTGTGGAAAATTGAGTTAGTTTGTCATTTTTATTCCGTCACAAATATTGTGGTGCCAAATTGAGTAAGTAAATTTGTCAGCAAAAAAAGGTCCAACAAATGAATCGAACTGGAGACCTCAGGCTTGTGGTGGACTTTCCCATCCACCAGACCGACTGCACGCTTGTGAAGGTGATGGCTCTTTTACGTTATAGTAGAATAAGGAAATGGACACGTGCCACCCAGGCGGTGTAGAGGTGGGCATCACCTGCTGCTCCACATGGTAACGCGTGATTGGCTGAGAGGCATATGAGCTCGTAAATAGTCCACCTTTCTCTTTTTAATTTGGAATTAAAACTTGTAACTAGTATTTCTCCCTCATAAGAACTCCGAATTCGATGATTCTTGTTCCTAGTTTTATATAAAATCACACTCTACCATTTCGTGGTGTCTTTATTCTAGTTAGTTTCTATTTCCTAGATCTTTTAAGTAGCACATAGTTTTATACACCAAAGTAGAAAAAAACAAAATGATATTGCATGAGAATTGCAAATATAACTTCACATTCTCTAATTGTAAGGTCAATATGAGTTTGTGTCAAAATTTGAGGTGTATATGATGTCAAAAGTATTGTGTGCTAGGCAAACTTGAAAGTTTGAGTTAAGTTCTAGGGAACTATGTGGGAGATGTATTCATTTGTGAACAATGTATGGCCCGGCTTTGTTAAAACCATTTGATTTTTTTCCCTCAGGCTTATGGTCCTAAAATGTGTTGATGTGTTAGTTTGTAGAATTTTCTGACAAACTTTTGATATTTTTTTTGGTATTACCTTAGACTTAGGATAAAATAGTATATGTTTCCATATCTCATACTTAGGCTACAATAGTATATGTCCCTGAATATATTTTTCTGTATTTTTTTGAATCTTATTGGTGGCAGATATAGTTATTTTTGAGCATACATTTCAAAATTCTTGTGACGGTAACTGGCGGAGGTAGACCTAGGTACCTCCCTGCCGAGTGGAGATGGCTACCCGGCTGAACGATTCCACATAAACGACCTGGCGTACAGACACTCAGCTGGACATTGGGTAGTATCCCCCGGGGTCGGGATCTAGGTCGAACTGGATAGGCATGATCTTATGTATCTTAACTGATCGGATTCCTTGTAACAAACCCGAGTAGATTTACCCTAACTCAGCTACTCGGATATATAAGGGGGCCGTGGGGGGAACCGTGGGCAATTCATCTCATCCTAGCCTTGACGGCTAACCCTAATACAAGCCCCCGAACAGAGGACGTAGGTTGTTACTCTCCGTGCGGCCCGAACCTGTTTAAGTCCATGCGTCTTCGTGTTACCATCAAGTTCATGGGCTCTCTCCGATCCATCCCGCCTACAAATCTACTACTTGGGGCTACCCTTGGCAGACTTGCCGGAGTGCAAATCCGACAGTTGGCGCGCAAGGTAGGGGGATCTCCAGGGTCCTCTTGGCGAACTTGATAGCATCCAACTCCGGCGTCTTCTTCTTCGTGCAAGTGACGCTCCAGATCGAGGCTGCTGCCGTCCACTCTATCATCTTTGGAAGCTTTCCAGAGATGTCTGCTCCCAGGAGCTCGTCGCCAAGTTCATCTGTCTCCAAGACAGAAAGCATCCAAGGTTACAGATCTGATCTGACCCTCTCCAGCTCAGTGCTGCACCAGGTGGAGGACCTGAATATCAAGGACAAAGCCTAAAACCTCTTGCGGACGACCCGTCACCTGTGCATCAACATTGATGATATCCTGCAGGTTTTGACCGAGTCGGTGCCTCCCTGGCCGAGTGCATCGGGCTCGCGAATTCGGCACTCTACCGTTACCGCGACTCGGCCCCTCAGGCCACGTTCGGGCTCCGCTCCAGCTCCTCCGTTTATTCGGACCAGATCCGATCTTCGATGGAGAAGCTTCGCCTTTCCAACCTAAGTTAACCCAGCGTTGACCGTATTGGATCTGACATGGACCACAAGCTGGCTACCACGAGGTTCTCTTCACCCTCCCACCCAACCTTGTGAGTTCTCCAAATCGGCGGGAGATCTCCATCGTTTCCTTCGACGAAGCATCTGTCAAAGGAGAAGACAAGGAGGCCAAGAGCCAACGACTCCACCACAACCAGAACCGCCAAGAATGATGCAACAACGAGGCCGTCATCGATCAAGCTGAAGAAGATCTCCGCAACACCGACAGCCGCAATCCGCGGGTTCCACCCAGACACACACCAGCGACCCCGCGGAACCTTGACGATGACTTTGTCCTCGAGTGCGACGGCCAGAACGTCTTCACCACCCCACCTGCTAACTTGGCCGCCGCATTCGAGGTATTAGAGACCCTAGCTCACTCACCCGAGCTCGAACGAGCCCGGACTCGTTTGCATGTTGCTGCTGCCCAGGTCCAGCGCTTGAGGAAGGACTACTCGGCCCTACGAGCCCAATCTAGTAGCTCTTGCCACTCTACAGCCCGCCACCACGATGGTAACGAGGTCAACCAGCCGGATCTCCACTCCAACCTCCGCAACCGCGACGTTCGACCTATCATCAACGAACGACACTGCGAGCGCAATGAGGCCGAGCAAAGCCCCGCCGACGGTACGACAAGGAGTACGGCCCACCTGCAACTAACCGCGGAGGTCGGGCTTGCCACGGCAACACCGACCAACGTCCACATCTACCCCAGCAGGCTCTGATCAACCTCGATGACGATGTCACCAAGGACCTGGACAGCTTCTCTGCCTTCTCCAATCGATTCCGCGGAGTCTGGTGGTCCTCTACGTTCAAACCAGTCAGCATCGATAAGTTCGATGATGACTCCGACCCCAAGATGTGGCTGCGCACCTACAACATGGGCGTCCGGGCGGTGAGCGGCAACAACGACATCATGGCAGCCTACTTCCCAGCTATGATGAGTCGCCAGGCCCTCAACTGGCTCGAGGGACTCCGTCCCGGCTCCATCAACAGTTGGCATGACCTCTGCACCGCCTTCATCAACCACTTCCAGGCTTCATGCCCGGGTCCCAAAACCAGATGGGATCTGGGCAGCATCACTCAGCAACCCAGTGAATCTCTACATGACTACACCAAGAGGTACTTCACCAGCCGTAACATGATTACGGATATTGATGATAGGGACGTCATCCACTACTTCCACCAAGGGCCGCACAATATCGAGCTTTGGCGCAAGATGTTCGAGAGCAACCCCAAAACCATCTCCGAGATGATGGTCGTTATCAACAAGCACGCCGACATGAAGGACGTGAAAAAGGCGCACTGTCATCACAAAGACCGGCATCGCTTCGACAACTGGCCTAAGCAGCGACACGACGATCGTCAACAACCTGACGGTCGACCGCCTCGCCACAACTACGCCAAGCACAATGACCGACCCGAGTCGTCCAAGTAGTAGGAGCGCAAGCGCGGCCCCGACAACACCATCGCAATCATGGATCGACCTCGACAGCGCACCTCCCTTAACCAAGATGAGCTGGATCGACTCCTCGACGGCAAGTGCCCCTAGCACAAGGACTTCAACATCACGGCGCGGGAGTTTCACGCACTACGCAATAGTGTGGCCCAGGACGACCCCAAGTGTCCTCACTATGACGACCATGACAAGCCCGGCAACTCCAAAACCTCCAGGGCTCGAGGACGCCGGAACGACTCGCCCAGGAGAGATCGGGACAACCAAGGAGACAAGTCCCCAACGGACTTCCAGGAGGCAAACCGGGCGGTCAACTTCATCTATGCTGGCTCCAGCGCCCCAAGGTGCCGACGTCGCCTCAAGCTTGATCAGCGCGAGGTCAAATCTGTTTTTCAACACCCGGTCGAACCCTTGCGCTGGTCCGAGGTCGCAATCAACTTGATCGGCGCGACCACTGGATACACCTACCCAACCCTAGCTTCTACCCACTCGTGGTCAGCCAGGTGCGACTCTCCAAGGTGCTCGTCGACGGAGGCAGCGGCCTCAACATCATCTTCTCCAAGACGCTGGAGAGCATGGGGTACGACATGACCTCCCTAGTCCTGACCCAGGAGGCCTTCTACGGCATCATCCCCGGCTCAGGCTCGACTCCGGTCGGCCAAGTCACTCCCCCAGTCACCTTTGGCACCTGGGAGAACTACAGGACGGAGCACATCCACTTCGAGGTAGCTTTCTTCAAGACGTCGTACCATGCCATCCTAGGGAGGCCCGCCCTCGCCAGGTTCATGGCCATTCCACACCACACGTATCTTGTCCTCAAGATGCCTGCTCCCAACGGTGTGCTCTCCATCTACAGCGACCTGCAAACCTCCCACTCCTGTGAGACCGAGAACATAAACATCTTGAAGGCACTTGAGAGGACCAAGAATGTTGTCATGATTGCCGAGTCGGCAGAGGTGATGCCTCTAGAGGACACCCCCATCCCGACAAATGATTCGGTAACCGAGTCATAGCTGCAGCCCTGCTGCATGACAAAGACCATCCTCCTTAGGGAGAATGACCTAGATAAGACCGCCCTCATCGGGGCGGACCTCGACAAGGCATAGGAAGACGCGCTCACCTCCTTCCTCCATGCCAATTGGGACATCTTCGCATGGAAGCCCTCTGACATGCCAGGCGTTCCAAGGGAGGAGGCTGAGCAGTCCTTATATCTCGACGAAAAGGCGCAGCCTGTCAAGCAGCAACTCTGGCGCTTCGCTCAAGATCAAAAAGAGGCTATTAGGGTAGAAGTTACTCAGCTCTTAGCCGCAGGATTCATTTGTGAAGTCACACACCCCGAATGGCTGGCAAACCCAGTCCTTGTAAAAAAGCAAAATGGTGAATGGAGAATATGTGTTGACTATATAGATCTCAACAAGCATTGCCCTAAGGATCCCTTCCCTCTTCCTTGCATCGACCAGGTCGTCGACTCTATGGCCGGGTACCACCAGATCGCCCTCAAGCAGTCGGACCAAGAGAAGACCTCGTTCAGCACACCCTTCGGGGCATACTGCTACAGCACCATGACGTTTGGCCTTAAAAATATGGGTGCTGCGTATCAGAAAGCCATCCAAAGATGCCTCCAGGGGCAGATCGGCTACAACGTCGAAGCATACATCGACGACGTAGTGGTTAAATCTAGGTCCTATGATCAGTTCATAGGAGATCTAGTCGAAACGTTTGAAAATTTCAAGAAATTCAAATGGAAGCTGAACCCATGCAAGTGTGTTTTTGGGGTCCCCTCAGGAAAGTTACTCGGCTTCATAGTCAGTAACCGAGGCATTGAAGCCAACCCCACCAAGGTCAATGCCATAAGGGGAATGAAGTCCCCTCGGTGCAAGAAGGATGTGATGAAATTGACCGTGTGCATGGCGGCCCTTAGTCGATTCATCAGTCGACTTGGCGACAAGGGACTCCCCTTCTTCAAGCTTCTTCGCAAAGCAAACAAGTTCGTATGGAACGACGACGCTACTAGAGCCTTCCAGGAGCTCAAGGAATTTCTTACTAACCCACCGGTCCTCACGGCTCCAGAGCCCGACGAGGAGCTCCTCTACATAGCAGCAACCACTCATGTGGTGAGTACCGTCTTGGTCGTTGAGCGAGACAAGCCAGGTCATGTTTACAAGGTGCAGCGACTCGTTTACTTTGTCAGCGAAGTACTCGGCGAGTCCAAGGTGCGCTACCATCAGGTCCAGAAGCTCCTGTAAGCGGTCCTCATCACGTCCAGGAAGCTGCGACATTACTTCCAAGCACACAGCGTCAGAGTCATTTCCTCATTCCCACTCGGCGACATCCTCCACAACCGCGATGCCAATGATCGAGTTGTCATGCGCTCATCCTGCAGTTCTCCCCTCGGTCCACAATCAAGTCTCAAGCCCTGGCTGACTTCGTGGCCGAGTGGTGTGGCAGAACCACCTGAATTAATCCGGCTCAAGCGCGCTAACCATCACCACAAGGGCAATCAGGGCTAACTCGCACTTCAAATGGAGTAATCCACTGGTCTGTCGGGTAACCTTCTGATACAATCACGGTTTTGCCAATCGAAACCATACATACAAAGTACTCACACAAATTTTACATCACAGGGTTCATCATAAATTATTATTACAACTGAGTTCGAATTCGTAAAACAAGGTACTTCAGATTTCAAAGCAAATGAGTTCTTCAGAGTTCAATGCAGCGGAAAATCAACGATAAACTACTCGACGATACATGATGTCTCGATGAAGCCCGTATGAGACATCACTCGGCATTATCATCGTTGGCCGGGGGCACATCCCATTCCACCGACCAACCAGGAGGAAGGGTACACGGCCAAGTCAAACTAGCGATCATATCCTCGAAAGTCTCACCTGAAAACAAGCCACAAGCAAGGCTGAGTATACTAATACTCAGGAAGGCTTACCCAACTAGTGGAATATACTTAGCCGACTCCTATACATGCAAGGCTCTTGGCTTGAGGGGTTTGTTTTGCCGAAAAGCATATACAAGTAGGTCCTTGCTTTCAAATTTTAGCTCCAGATTCTAGTTTTCTTTAACTATTCTAGGTAAGCAACTATCCAATATCATACATGGTGAAGGAATTAATTTTTTATCCAACAAGATTAATCATCATCATTGTTCCATTTCTTACTCTATGTGGTAAAAGGGTCAAGCAGTCTCAGTAACCGCGAGAAACGGACGATTCGAATCGAATTTCATAACCTTGCAAGGCAGACCTAAACACACGTCACGTGGTTACTCCCGGAGTCACACGTGAAACTTTTCCCTTCAATTCCCGCTTCGCGGAACAGGCCCACCGCCCTCGACTACACGTCCCCATAGACCACGGACCCGGCCGGGCCATGGCGGCACATGCACCCGCCATTAGATAGATGTGAACGAATTCAAGATGATGGGGAGTATATTCCGGCCTCGGTTCAATCTAGTACTTAAGCTTACTGATTACCATATTCTCGGCATGTGGTTAGTACGTTCAAAGACTTAACCACCACTACCACATACTGCGGCCTTAGCATTTTTCACTAAACAGACGGGGCCTCAATCATCAACATAAACATCACACCATAGCCCCGTCCGTCGACCTTATGATTGCAGCATGTAGTAAACATTCAACTCCTATATTCTTACGAGTGACAGGAAGTCACTTGACTTTTACAGGAGTCCTATTAGCATAGCATTCTATCGAACCTTATATCTAGTGTTCAGATCATAGGAACCTTAGTTCATGCAACTAAGTTTTCATTCAACTCCTATAAACTTAATGCACAAGTAAAACAGAGTAATAAGTTGCATAATTTAGAAAAAAATAGGGTTCATGCTCCGGGGCTTGCCTTCTTGAGCAAAGCTAGCCTTGGGCTCTTCCGAACTCAGGTTCGGGCCTTTGAAAGCTTCAGTTAGATTCACTTGAGCTTCACGCTGCTCACTCTCGGACTCGGGCACCAGCTCGTACGTTTCGTCAGCGAGAGTAGTCGATTCTATATGAATGCACAAGTATGAGTTGTAGTGATGGTATATGACATTTATTTTCCTTCACGATAAAGTTGCAGTCCAAAAAACATAGATTTGGTTGTAAAGTTACTTAGTTAAAATTTCTTGGACAATCATTAATAGAGTATAACTTAAACTAATTAACTCCATGAAACAAGAAGGGTTGGGGGTTGTGTTCTTTTGGGAACTAATTTTTCTAAGCATAACATGGATCAAACACAACTTCTGAACTTGGTAACTTCTGGTGATGAAATTTTTATTTGGAGTACATTATACAGAGCCAATAGCACTGTAAAAATTTCAGAAATTTCTGTGTAGCAGATTAATTTTGAACAATATAATACACAGCCACTGCTAGAACCTAGTTATTTTTATACAGGACAAACCATGCAAGTATTGAGGCTAAAAGTTTTATAGGGTGTTAACCTATCCATATATATGTCACTGTATATTTTTCATATTTTTTTTGCATGATACAGAGCATAATAAATAGGACAAACTACACTGATGTTAATAAAGATTAATTTCTACAGGATGTTCTACAAGGTTTCTGAGTATGAAACTTTTAATAAAGTATGAGATACTCTAAAGTGTCCCACAATAAAAAGATGAACATTTTCCAAGCACATAAACTAATTATTTGAATTAGTGCATTTTTCCTACCACAAAATTATATAAATAGGTTACAGAAAGGAAAAAGGTTCTAAACTTTTTCTGTGGTATTTAGGCATCAATATAATAGCTCTGGAAAAGTTTCACAACATGAATCTCAATATCAAAGTAGGTACAAATTAGTTCTATTATTTCATGGCATAAAACGAAGTCTAGCAAAAAGTTTAGCTACAAATGGGTTTTGGTCCTAATATTTTTACACTGGTCTACACATCAAGTAACTAAACTACAGTCCAAAATTCAGGTTCAATCTTTCTCTACAACAGTGGGTACAAATAAAAACTATTAAACCTTCCATTTAATTTAGAACAAGATTTATTGAGAAACTGAGAAAGTGCATGTAGCAACAGTTGTATATTTTCTTCTAACGATGCCAAAACAGATGAGTTTGTATTTTTCTGAGTTTTCTATGATTTTATATGAATTTTACAAATTCACTGATTTTGAATTTTAAGTTTAAATATAGGTTTGCAGATATGCCCTTGGAAACTTGTGTGCAGACCCTTCTAAAGATTTCAATCGTTGCAATTTGGTCCCTGGGCAGTGTTGGCACGGCGGCCGACCAAATTTCGGCGAGGGGGCTCGTCGGCGGCGAGGGGAAAAGGGTCGGGGAGATCCAGGGAGGCAAGAGCTACCTTGTGGGGCCTTGGTCGGGGTTGGGGGTTGCCGGAAAGGGCTCGTCGGCGTGGAGCAGGGGGGCGGCGACGGCGGCGCACGTCGGCGATGGTGCTCCGGCGGGGTTGGGGCAGCGTTGGCGTGTCGGGAAGCTCCGGTGGGATGATGTAGTCCCGTTCTGAGCCTTGGTTCGGGTGGAGGAGGGCCGGAGGTGGGGTGTCCACGGCGGTCAGGGGCGGCGGCGGTGGAGGCAATGCTGGCATCGGTGCTCCTGTGGTTCTGGGCGATGATGGGCGGAATAGTGAGCGTCAGTGGGATGCTGTGGTGGTGGTTGGGGGCTCAGCTTGTGTGGTGGATGATCGTAGGGGTGAGCTCCACGCTGAGCTGGGCACGACGGCGGTAATGGAGACAATGGCGGCGTCATGGTGGCTGGGCGCGCGAGCAGGTCTCGGGGCGGCTTTTATAGGGACATGAGGGACGGAGAGGGCTGGGCGAAGCTGGGGCCGGGACGGCACGATTGGGGCGTGCCATTGGGCGTCGGGGCGGCGTCCGGAGGCTCGGCGCGGCGAGCGGCAGGCGGGAGCAGGGGATTGGGCGTGCTGGATTCGGCGTGGGGGAGCGGAAGATCTCACGGCGCACGGTTGGCCATTGGGCGCCGCGGCGGCGAGCAGAGGCGGCGACGGCGTCGCGCGCGTGGCACCCACGGGCTGGGCATGGTCGCGGTGTGTCACACCCAGTTTAGGGACAAAACCGAATGCAGAACTATATGTATGCCAGGATCAAGTTCCATACGTATAGTGACATCATTAGTGAATAACAGCAACAGTATCACGTAAAGAAATATAAATAAAGACTTACAAGACTATCAGGGATATGCGCTTATCATGGCAACGAAGGCTCCAAACTTCACAGGCAAACGACTGGGGGTTGCGTACGCCTAGAACTCATCATCATCTTCAGTGGACTTCACACCTTTTTCTTCTGAGCAGCAGTTAGCAAGGGTGAGTACACTTATGGTTGGTACTCAGCAAGGCCACAAGATATAACCAGAATAATGATTTAAATCCATCTTTAAGTTTATTAATCATGTGAGGGTCCAGGGCGCTCTTGACCGTGAGCACGGCTGATATATCAGTTTTAGACACTCTGCAGAGGTTGTACACTTTCACCACAAGTCGCGTAAAAGTTCAAAAGAACTTCGGACCCAACCATGCTGTGCTAGCTAGGCACAATACCACACTTCCGAGGTGTGATTGCATAGGGACGCTATGGTCAGCTCCTTAGCGAAGGCAGCTACCCCAAGAGGACCGGGCTATGAACCCTATCACCGATCCCCTCCTTGCCCTTTCGGTAAGACCGCTTCAAACTAGAGTCTCTAATTATTTAGCCAAGACCAGAGCCATATAGTCCTCGTGGTTGTACTGTTTTCTTGGGTGGTTCTCCACGTTCCATTTAATACATGGTATTCTTGTAAATAAGCCTAGATAGAAGGATGGTTAGGGTCACTTGCCTTTTTCCAACGAAAAGCTACTCTTACTGCTCTTCACTTCTTGCTTACTTGGGAACCTTGATCTTCAAGCTTCAACAACGATCATTCTACTCGAAGCAAACATCGAGCACAAACATACAAAACAACAAACAAGTACAGCTAAGAACAATACACCAATCACAACACAAAAGCTTTTAAAAGAGAGTGCTAAAGGATAAGGCTCGCTGCTACGGTTACAAGAGCACAAGAAACACGGAAAACGGAGCTAGGGTTGAAAAGACACAGCTATCGGAAGATTGGTATTATATAATAAACAAAAGAACTATAAGTTTTACATATTTTTATTGGAAAACAAATGTAAAAGATATTCAAGACAAAATATCCTTGATTATAATTAACTTATATTATATTTTTATTTATAAAAACGGAGTAGAACTTAGTCATATTTTATTTATGATTGTCTATGTACAAATTACACTAATTAACAATTAATTAGAAAGAAAACTTGTGAGAGCATCTAAACGAATAACTTTATATTTGGTGTTCAACTAAACAAATTATATTTAGAACACATTTGAGTTGGTATTAATTGAATTGACATTAGTTATGAAAACCGGAGGTAAAGACCTAGGTAGATTTTAATTAGAAAAACTAGGTGAGAGAACTTTAATCAAATTAAATCTATTTTTAATTAAAAGATAGGAACTAAGGCACAACGACACGACTAAACGGTAGCTTAGGGTTTTATAAGACTTAACGCAACAAGAACGAGTCGAAATAGAGCTAAAACGACGAAGGTAGGGCTAAAACAAGGCTCCAGGGACTTATCTGCGAAGAAACTGAACTTTTAGGGCTAAATTGAAGAAATCAGGGGCTAAAACATAATTAAACCTTAAACAAAGGGTTGGGGTGCAAAACTGGAGATCCTGGATGGCGGGTACTAATTCTGGAAAGGTCAAGGGAACGGACAGAAAATGAAAGGGCTCAACTATAATTATTTTTCTACTGATCTGGACTGCGGGTTGATTTCTGGAAAGTCTAGGGGCTTTTCTGCAAATGTTTCAGGGTCGGCTAGGGTTTGGCTCAGTCGGGCGGATCTGGTCCGTTTGATCACGATCCGACGGTAGGGTAAGGGTCAGTCGATTTCGGACGCGGCTCGTCAGAGTAAGGGTTGGGCGATTCTGGTCCGTTGGATCAGGATCGGGCGGCAGGTTGTGGGTCGGGCGAATCGGGTCGACTCAGCAGAGTAAGGGTCGGGCGAATCGACGGAGTAAGGGTAGGGCGAATCGGCGGAGTAAGGGTCGGGCGAATCGGCGGGCGGTGCTGGGCGGCGGCAGACGCCGGCGGCGAGCAGGTGCGGCGGTGCCTCGCCGGTGTACACCGGAATCGGTGCTCCGGGGCACGGATTGGCACGGGAAAGAGCCGAGGAGCGAGAGTAGGCGACGGGGAACTCTGCTAGGGGCTCGGGACGGCTGTGCGGCGGCCGGAGACCGGCGGACCACGGTGGTGGGCGGAGCCAGAGCTCCGGCGAGCAATTGCCGGGGCAAGAGAGCGAGAGGGAGGGGAAAACGGGAGCGGCGTGGTGCTTACTTCCTCGCGAGAGTCTTGCGGGGGTTGAAGACGGCGGAGTTGAGGCGAAAAGGCGGGTCGACGACGAGGTGCGGCACGGGGCGGCGGCGTTCCTCCGGTGTGCGATTTCCAGCGTCGTGCGACGGTGCAGAGGGGAAGACGAGGCCGGTGACGGTGCGGGGTGGAAGAAGAGGGGCAGGGGTTCTAGCGCTGGTTTTATAGGGGAGGAGAGGAGGCGGAGCGGCCGGGACTTGGAAGGCAGCGGTTCACGCGGCGGATTTGCAGCGGGCGCCTGCGAAGGAAAGGGGCGTAATGGGGGCTGGTCGTCCGAGGGGCGCGTGCCGCGGCCATTAAGGCAGGCAAGCGTCGCAGGAAAGGAAGGAGAAGACGCGGGCGATGAGCGCGGGCGCGGGCAGGATTCGGGGTGAAGAAGAAAAGGAAAAGGGAGGGAGGTGCGAACGACGGGCGACGGCGACGGACGCGTCTGGTGTCGCGGCGGAAAGGAAAGAGAGAGGAGCGGGAGGAAGAAGAAAGGAAGGTGGGGCGGCGAGATTCGCGGCGAGGTCTGGGGGAAGAAAGGAAGGCGCCGGCGACGCAAGAAGGAAGGTGAGAGCGGGAGGTAGGGGATGGCGCCGACAGGTGGACCCGGCATGTCGGTGAGAGAGAAGGGTGAGCAGTGGTGAGAGGGGAGGCAGCGGGTTGGGCCGGCTTTCGGGCCGCGGGGGAGAAAAAACAAAGGAGAAGAGAGAGAGGTTTGGGCCACGGGGAGAGAAAAGAAAGAGAGGAGAGGGAGAGGTTTTGGGCTGGGCTGGAAGAAGGGAAAGAGAGAGAGAAAGATGGGGTGAGCCAAAAGAGATAGGGAAGAGAGAGAAAAGATTTTAGGGTAGTTTTTTTGGGTATTTTTATTTTGCAAACTCAAACACGCAAACAAACAAAAACCAATGCAACGACATGAATGCAACATACATAAGACCATTTTATTTAATTCTGAAAGACAATTATTTATTTTTTTTCTATACTAGATTTTCTGTAAAGAAAATAAATGTTGAAATTTTTATATAATTATGAGGAAATCATTGCTTTATTATTATTTTTTTTAATCACATCCTAAAATCCATTAATTTTAGGGTGTGACAAATCTACCCCCCATAAAAGGAATCTCGTCCCGAGATTCGCAAAGGCTAGCAAGAGACAAAGGTTTAGGTGAGTGGCATCCAATTTTCTTCCACATCGTTCATTCTTACAATAGGTCCTCGATCACACTTGTTAATGCTCCACTACCACATGAGACACTTCTTGGATACTTAGTCTAATTCCACTTTTAACTATCCATTCCTTCCTCAGCTTCGTTGGCCCATCTTTTGAAGAACCTTCTTCATATATTGATAAAGTGATTTGAATAGAACTGGATTGATTCCATGATCGCTTTTCCTTGGCTTGACTGTCTCCTTCCAAGATATCCTCAATTCTTCTCAGCCTAACTTTTACTTGCTTTGGTATCTTGGCGACTCGAGGTGGTATGAGAAATGGGCATTGGGGATTGATGGCATTCTTGTCTAGCTGAGGTATCCTGATCATCTATCCTGCTAAGGAGGCAAACTGATGACATCTGACTGAGTGCAGGGCCATTAGGACTTTGGTCCAAGGGTTGATTATCATCCTCTTTTGCACACCAACTAGCAAGATGTCCGTCTTCTCGACACTTGAGGCAATATAATCCAGCATCACATGACCTAGTCACCTTACGCTTTGTTGGACATTTATTAACATAGTGACCTTTTTCACCACATTTGAAGCACACTCCTTTAACATATCCATTCGGGCTTCCTTTCTGCTCCACCATAGCTCTTCGTGAAGCAATCTGGGCATCAGGATTCTTCTTGATAGAGTTGTCATGTGGAGGTTGAACAACTTTAGGTTGTAGTTGGTTGGAACAGGGTTGAGTACTGCTATGTACCAATGGTTCTGGTAACTCCATCTTCTCTTGGCTTTCTTCGCTTGCTTGTTTCTTGCGTTGCTTGATTCTACTAGGCTGAAATTCCTTGAAAGAAATACTCCAATCCTCAAGGGTCATAGTCTGAGTACCATCTTGATATTGGGTAACTCCCTCTTGGAAAGTCTCTTGGGTATATAAATCCTTAATATCTAAATAGTAATGTTGTCTTGCTTCAGCTTTCATTAGGCTAGCATCTTCTTGAAGACATGGCTGACCATAATGCTCACAACATTGACATGTTCCTGGGGTCTTGATATCTTTATATTGTCTGTCCAATTCTAGCTCTAGCGTTCCACGACTTTTCTTATTCCTTTGACGGTTCCATGCTTTAGCGACTTGCCTCTTCACTGGTCTGGTAGGAATGTCTGGTTTGGTCAACTTCATGTTATGAGGGAATGATGTATTGGGCTGCATCCTTCCTCGTAAGACTTGAGCCTGCATGGCTAATAGCTTCTTTTTATCAAACGGTGGCAGAATTGGTGAAATCTGATGGTTATTACTACCAAGGGAGTTGTGGTTCATAGGAGCTGAGGCTTGCTCTGTAATATGCTGATGGATATTGATCATGGTTTGAGCCATTGCTTGTAGACTTTGAGTTTGTGCTGCCATATACTCTAGCATCCTATGCTCAAATGATGAGGCTACAGGTGGAATGTTGAGGTCACCTTCATTAGCTCCTTCTTCATGATTTCCATTGGGACTCACCATCTGGTTGGGTGGTAAGGGTGAAATTAGGGGAGAATGAGAATAAATATAAAATATATAATGATAAAGAATGATTGAGGGATAAGGTAGAGTCCATGATATCATTTTCATTTGCTTGATTTTTGAGATGGTAAGCAAACAAATCAAGGTAGAGAGGAGAATAGCACAGAGGTGACAAAAGGAAATAGAGCATTCTTGGCTTTAGCTTCTTTAATTTGTCGACCACTGCAGATGTTTGTAGGTTTTCACTGATGATGTCGGTGTTGCCTTCAACTTCCTACGGGGTTATTGAGGTCATCATCGAAGTAAGGTAGACTGAAGAATAGCAAGCTGCAAGGTGGTAAAGGAACTAGAGTAGGGTCTTCCTTTCTTTGACTTGCTTGTAGCTAGGCGATGGTGGTGTCAATAACTTCTGCTTGTTGACATTGGTGTTGCCTTTAGCTTCCTTCTCAACATCCTCTTTTGGAATAGGGAGAAAGAAAGGAAAAGTCATTGTAGGTAGAAGACCCACAATACACCAACAATCATTACAAAGAAGCGAATCAGGCAAGGTCATAAAGAAAAGCAACATCACGCAAACACAGAACTACACTAGTCAACACACAGTCAAGGAACGATGCTAAACATTGTTAATAGGGCTGCAAGAGGTACACCTAAGCACGGGTTGTCTCTTCATGTTCAACTTTCTTGATACAGGCATCCTTTAGCTTGCGCAGTGTACAATCTTGCTCTTCGGGTGAGTGTGGCATAGTATTCCGCTGTTGATTTTAACTTTTCTGGGGGAAAAGTGATGACTCCATCCTTCAATTGTCTTGAGCAGGCTTTGGGTCAGGTGGCACGAATGATCTAAACATTTTGAATAAAAGGAGAGTAGAAGGTCATCTTGGAATGAAAAAGGCAACGGAAAGAATCCAAAATGGTCGTGCTTAAGATGCAAGGGGATCGGAGGTACAATATGGAGGATAGATAAAATCAAGCAGGTGATATGTTTAAAAAGATATATAGGAATTAATAAGAAAATATTAAGGAGTGGAGGTAAACAATATCACCAACAAATCAAACGGAGGTGAGATGCGATTGCGGTTTTAGTAAAAACCAGAAAGGATAATTGACCAAAGGTCGAGTATCAAAATAAGTTATCAAAGAAAAGAGTAAGTCAATAGATAAGGATGGGGGTTTTACATTTTCAAAATAAGGAAGTGCAAATGAAAAAGAAGGTCAGGTGAGAAAGTTGAGTTATCAAGGCGGATTGAGAAAAGAAGATGGTCAAGGAGCGAGAATATTTATTAGAAAGGTCAAGGGTAGGATAGGAATAAGTTGTATAGTAAAATAGACCTTAAGGAGCGACAATTGCTATCTAGGCTTACGTCCTATAGTCGATACAGCTCTGATACAACTTCTGTCACACCCGGTTTAAGGACAAAACCGAATGCATAACTATATGTATGCCAGGATCAAGTTGCATACATATAGTGACATCATTAGTGAATAACAGCAACAGTATCACGTAAAGAAATATAAATAAAGACTTACAAGACTATCAGAGATATGCGCTTATCATGGAAATGAAGGCTCCAAACTTCACAGGCAAACGACTGGGGGTTGTGTACGCCTAGAACTCTTCATCATCTTCAGTGGACTTCACACCTTTTTCTTCTGAGCAGCAGTTAGCAAGGGTGAGTACACTTATGGTTGGTACTCAGCAAGGCCACAAGATATAACCAGAATAACGATTTAAATCCATCTTTAAGTTTATTAATCATGTGAGGGTCCAGGCCGCTCTTGACCCGTGAGCACGGCTGATATATCAGTTTTAGACACTCTGTAGAGGTTGTACACTTTCACCACAAGTCGCGTAAAAGTTCAAAAGAACTTTGGACCCAACCATGTTGTGCTAGCTAGGCACAATACCACACTTCCGAGGTGACCCCTATCACCGACACCCTCCTTGCCCTTTCGGTAAGACCGCTTCAAACTAGAGTCTCTAATTATTTAGCCAAGACCAGAGCCATATAGTCCTCGTGGTTCTACTGTTTTCCTGGATGGTTCTCCAAGTTCCATTTAATACATGGTATTCTTGTAAATAAGCATAGATAGAAGGATGGTTAGGGTCACTTGCCTTTTTCCAACGAAAAGCTACTCGTACTGCTCTCCAGTTCTTGCTTACTTGGAAACCTTGATCTTCAAGCTTCAACAGCGATCATTCTACTCGAAGCAAACATCGAGCACAAACATACAAAACAACAAACAAGTACAGCTAAGAACAATACACCAATCACAACACAAAAGCTTTTAAAAGAGCATGCTAAAGGATAAGGCTCGCTGCTACGGTTACAAGAGCACAAGAAACACGGAAAACGGAGCTAGGGTTGAAAAGATACAGCTGTCGGAAGATTGGTATTATAAAAGAAACAAAAGAACTATAAGTTTTATTTATTTTAATTGGAAAACAAATGTAAAATATATTCAAGACAAAATATCCTTGATTATAATTAACTTATATTATATTTTTATTTATAAAAACGGAGTAGAACTTAGTCATATTTTATTTATGATTGTCTATGTACAAATTACACTAATTAACAATTAATTAGAAAGAAAACTTGTGAGAGCATCTAAACGCATAACTTTATATTTGGTGTTCAACTAAAAAAATTATATTTAGAACACATTTGAGTTGGTATTAATTGAATTGACATTAGTTATGAAAACCGGAGGTAAAGACCTAGGTAGATTTTTATTAGAAAAACTAGGTGAGAGAACTTTAATCAAATTAAATCTATTTTTAATTAAAAGACAAGAACTAAGGCACAACGACATGACTAAACAGTAGCTTAGGGTTTTATAAGACTTAACGCAACAAGAACGAGTCAAAACGGAGCTAAAACGACGAAGGTAGGGCTAAAACAAGGCTCCAGGGACTTACCTGCGAAGAAACTGAACTTTCAGGGGCTAAATTGAAGAAATCAGGGGCTAAAACATAATTAAACCTTAAACAAAGGGTCGGGTTGCAAAACTGGAGATCCTGGATGGCGGGTACTAATTCTGTAAAGGTCAAGGGAAGGGACAGAAAATAAAAGGGCTCAACTCTAATTATTTTTCTACTGATCTGGACTGCGGGTTGATTTCTGGAAAGTCTAGGGGCTTTTCTGCAAAGGATCCGGGGTCGGCTAGGGTTTGGCTCAGTCGGGCGGACCTGGTCCGTTGGATCACGATCCGACAGCAGGGTAAGGGTCGGGCGGTTTCGGACGTGGCTCGTCAGAGTAAGGGTCGGGCGATTCTGGTCCATTGGATCAGGATCGGGCAGCAGGTTGTGGGTTGGGCGAATCGGGTCGACTCGGCAGAGTAAGGGTCGGGCGAATCGACGGAGTAAGGGTCGGGCTGTAACACCTCAGGTGTTTAAATTACGAAATGAGCCGCTTTAGCTTATTGGTTTGTTTCCAATTTCCCCGCGTTCCACTTTCTGTGCGCAATGCCCCGAGGCCGTCACGCTCACTCCTATTGGTTTGTTTCCTGCTGCCCAGGACAACGACCCCTTTTGGCTCAACAGGGTGCAGCACTCACAGTACTTGGTGGACTTTCATACCCAAGAGACCATCGAGACCTCCGTGCGGTGCATGAATGCACTCTACCGACTTCAGACCCTCCAGAGTCAGGCGCTTGTGCAGCTCACTGATCTTGCACAGGCCAACCACATGATGGCAGATATCAGGGATGAGCAGATTAAGGAACTCAGTGAGGAACTCGAGGACAGAGACACCCGGATTGGCCAACTTGAGAGCCAAGTTCAGGAGCACGACACTATCATGGGTGAGAGAGATGACATGATAGCACACTTGGAGGAGCAGCTCCATGATCTGAACCTTGAGTTGGAGGATGCTAATGAGCACATTCAGTGGCACCATGATCAAAATGCCCCTCCCGACATGGTGGCTATGGAGGAAGATGAGGAGGAGCCACAGGAGATTGATGGTGTTTTAGGAATGGACTTTGAGGGTGAGGCACTGCAGCCACCTCCGATGGGAGCTCACTCTCCTACTCACAGCGAGTCGTCCGTCAACAACCTCGACGACTTCTAGCCGATGACCTAGGAGGACTTTTGCATATACTCCTCGATAGTGTAGCCTAACTTTTGACAAGTGTTGTAATAGGCTAACTAAGAGTTGAGTACCTCTTTTGTGATGAGTACGACTTGACCATTGGATACTCTAATCATGTAGGCCATGGCTAAAAACTTGGTGGTTTGATTGTGATATTGGAAAGCAGTTGAATCTGCGATTGCAGAAACTTGTCGGAATTTTTACCCATGTCTCTTTACATTTCTAGGCTGAGTGTTGAATACCAAAATTGTCCTAAATTTTGTGATCTAGGTTCTCACAAACTTTCAGCACCATTGGATCTTTATAGTTCGAGTTATAAGCAAGATACTATAACTCATTCTGTTGAAAAACAGCCAAACCAGCGAAGCAAGGAGTGAATCGTTTGACCATCTTAGCCATCGATTTAGCATCTTGGCTGAATACCAAAGTTGTACATCTCTAAATTCCCTACCCACTGCCAAAATATGAGAAATTTTGGATGAACCTACCAGGAGTTATAAATTTCTTATGGCAGACAGTTTTATACCCACGATTCTATCCATGATCCTTCGGAAGTCTACATTTTTGCACGTTAATCCTTTTGAATCATGGAAGCAATATGGATCACGTTGCTAATGATAAACATTCACCTTTTCAGATGGTTGGAGCAACCCGTGGTAACCCGGATGGTTTTGGTGCTAGCGCAAGTGGATCACAACCACAGCCGCCGCCACCACCCAGTTTGGTGGAAGTAATGGCCGCTCAAACCGAGTTGTTTCGCTAGCTCGTGCAAGGATAGCACCAACCGCGGGGTGGACACAATGTTCACCAACCCCAAGTTGCCGGTTACATGGATTTCCTTGGGACCCAGCCTCCCTTGTTTCACAAAACGGAGGAACCCTTGGATGCGGACGCTTGGATTCGCACAATCGAGTCCAAGTTTTCTCTACTCGTGGCCCCATGTACGGATGCAAACAAGGCTCGCTTTGCCATGCAGCAGCTTCGCGGTACAGCTCGTCTTTGGTGGGACCACTAATTTGCTATGCTCCCTGTTGATCACGTCGTCACCTGGGACGAATTCAAAACTGCGTTCCGGGCACACCATATCCCAGAAGGTCTTATGGAAAGAAAGCTAAATGAGTTTTTGGCTCTCACTCAGGGTACCCGCACTGTACTTCAGTATGCTTAGGCCTTCAACAACCTGTGCCAGTACGCGGGCTATCACGCAGACACGGAGGCTAAGAAGCGTGATCGTTTCCGCAGAGGTCTAAGTACTAAACTCAAGGAACGGCTGAATCTTGTCAAAGCCGATACATATAATGAGCTGGTCAATATGGCCATTACCCAAGAGGATTGTATTGAGGCTCATCGTGCTGAAAAGAAGAGGAAGGCGCCAGCTGGACCCTCGGGTGCTCAGCCACCAAGGTATCGCTTGGTGCGAAATGTTGCGCCTACAGCTCCACCGAAAGCCCCTCAGCCAGGGCGTTGGATTATCAAGCCCCCGCAGCAACAAGGTGTTGTACGACCCCCTTTGCCTCAACAAACTGGACCAAGGCCCGCTACTCAGCAGTTTCTTCGACCGAGCATCACCAATCGTTGTTTCAAGTGCGGGAGTTCCAGTCTTTTTGCCCGAGAATGCCCTCGGCCTAGGCAGCCAGTTCAGGGCCAAGACTCTAACCAGAACAATAAGAACAAAGGCAAGAGGCAGACCCTTCAGGTCAAACAAGGACGGATCAATTTCACCACCCTTGCGGAACTTCCTGAAGGAGCACCAGTGATGACGGGTACATTCTCTATCCATAACAAGCCTACAGTTATATTGTTTGATTCTGGTGCATCACATAGTTTCGTTAGTGCAAAGTTTGGTGCAAAAGTAGGCTTGAATGTTTGTCACACAAAAGGGTCGTATATGATATCAACACCGGGTGGTAAAATTGCTTCAAATCAAATGATAAGGCAAGTATCAATCAAGTTGGGTAGTAAAATCATCAACACGGACCTTGTTCTTTTACCCTTTGACGGCATGGACGTTATTTTGGGTATGAATTGGATGGCTCTACACGGAGTCACACTGGACCTTTCTTCCCGTGCTGTTGAAATAAATTCACCTAGTCACGGAGCCACTACCCTTTACCTACCGTTCCGGGAGTGCACGAATTCTTGTGCTTTCGTGATGGAAGGAATCAAGCTAGATGATATTCCAGTGGTATGCGAGTATGCCGACGTTTTTCCGGATGACTTACCAGGAATGCCACCAGATAGGGATATTGAGTTCGTTATTGAACTGCAACCAGGCACTGCACCTATCTCCAAAAGACCCTATAGGATGCCACCTAAGGAATTGGCCGAACTGAAAACACAACTCCAAGAACTACTGGACAAAGGTTTCATTCATCCTAGCGCATCACCTTGGGGATGTCCAGCCCTATATGTAAAGAAAAAGGATGACGGTTTAAGATTATGTGTGGACTACCAACCTCTCAATGCGGTAACCGTTAAGAATAAATACCCACTTCCCCGCATCGACGTTCTCTTTGATCAATTATCTGGAGCTAGCGTCTTCTCAAAGATTGATCTTCGCTCTGGATATCATCAGATCAAGATTCGTCCATGCGATATTCCTAAGACCGCCTTCTCCACACGATATGGACTATATGAATTCTTGGTCATGTCCTTTGGTCTCACCAATGCCCCTGCCTACTTCATGTATCTCATGAATTCGGTATTCATGCCCAAGCTCGACAAATTTGTCGTAGTTTTCATTGATGACATCCTTATCTATTCCAAGAATGAGGAAGAGCACGCTAAGCACCTGCACATTGTTCTTCAGCGTCTTAGAGACAATCAGCTCTATGCTAAATTTTCTAAGTGCGAATTCTAGTTGGATAGTGTGAAGTTCTTGGCTCACACTATTTCCAGCGAAGGCATAGCCGTTGACCCCAGCAAGGTACAAGAAGTGATGGATTGGAAACCTCCTACCTCTGTTCATCAGATTCGCAGTTTTCTTGGCTTAGCCGGTTACTATCGCCCTTTCATCCCGAATTTCTCCAGGATTGCTAAGCCTATGACTGAACTATTGAAAAAGGGAGTAAAGTTTGTAAGGGATGAGAAATGCGAAGAAGCTTTCCACACTCTCAGAGAACATTTAACTACAGCCCCTGTGTTAGCTCAACCCGATAACACCAAGCCGTTCGATGTTTACTGTGACGCATCTGGCACTGGTCTTGGTTGTGTGCTTATGCAAGAAAATCGAGTTATCGCCTATGCTTCACGAGCCCTTCAGCCCCATGAGCAGAATTATCCAACCAATGATCTCGAATTAGCAGCAGTCATTCATGCTCTAAAAATATGAAGACATTATCTCATGGGCACTCATTGTAACATCTACACCGATCACAAGAGTCTCAAATATATCTTCACCCAAGCCGATCTGAATATGAGACAAAGAAGATGGCTAGAATTAATCAAGGATTATGACCTCGAGGTGCACTATCACCCCGGCAAGGCTAATGTAGTAGCGGATGCACTCAGCCGTAAGGCCCATTGCCATTGCCTATCAGTGGAAATCTATAATGAGACATTATGTTCGAAAATGAGAAAGCTTAATTTGGAAATAATTTCCCAAGGCACTCTGAATCACATCTCAGTCGAGCCCACTCTTCACGACCAGATCATCATGGCACAACTACACGATGAAGGAGTTAAGATCATCAAACAAAAACTCTCTCTAGGAGAAGAGAAATACAAATGTTTCTGCCAGGACCATAAGGGAGTTCTATGGTTCGAAAGTCGCATAGTCGTTCCAAAGAATCATGAGCTCCGTAAGAAAATTCTGGATGAGGCACACCTTTCCAAATTTTCCATTCACCCCGGCAGTAACAAAATGTATCAAGACCTTAGGCAAAATTTCTGGTGGACTAGGATGAAAAGAGAAATCGCTAAATATGTCTCAGAATGCGACACCTGCCAGAGAGTAAAAGCCAGCCACTTGAAAGTAGCCAGTACACTTCAACCCTTGCCTATACCCTGATGGAAATGGGAGAACATAAGTATGGATTTCATTGTGGGATTGCCAAGTACCGCACAGAAACACGATTCCATATGGGTTATCGTTGATAGGCTCAGAAAGATGGCACATTTTCTTCCGGTACACACCACCTATACCGCCAAGAAATATGCTGAGATTTATCTTGATCGCATTGTTTGCCTACATGGAGTACCGAAGACTATTATTTCTGATCATGGTACTCAGTTTGTAGCATGCTTTTGGGAACAATTGCAAGCTTCTCTTGGTACTAAATTGATTCAAAGCTCAGCCTATCATCCTCAAACTGACGGACAAATTGAAAGAGTGAACCAAATTCTCGAAGACATGCTTAGAGCTTGCGTCATTCACTATGACAAGAGTTGAGACAAATGCCTATCCCTAGCAGAGTTCTCATATAACAATAGCTATCAAGCGAGTTTGAAAATGGCACCATTTGAGGCCTTGTACGGACCATGGTGTCGAACCCCTTTGAGTTGGTCCCAGACCGGAGAACGCAAAATATTTGGACCAGACTTGGTAATCGAGGTAGAAGAAAAAGTGAGAGTAATATAGGAAAACCTTAGAGCCGCACAATCCAGGCAAAAGAGCTATTTCGACAGAAGGAGAAAGCCACTGAAATTTGAAGTTGGTGACCACGTCGACCTTCGAGTTTCACCAACCAAGGGTGTCCAACGATTCAGAGTCAAAGGAAAACTATCTCCCCGTTATGTTGGTCCCTACGAAATCATCGAGAGCTGTGGACCCGTAGCCTATATAATTCGACTGCCACCTCAGCTTGCAGCCATCCATGATGTCTTTCACGTATCTCAACTCAAGAAGTGTGTCCGAGTCCCTACCGAGGTTATCAAACAACAGGAAATCGTAGTAGAGCCCGACCTCTCATATGTTGAGTATCCTATCAAAATCATGGATCAAAAAGAAAGGAGCACTAGGAGGAAAGTGATTAAAATGTACAAAATTCAATGGAATCATCATACTGAGGAAGAAGCCACATGGGAAACTGAGAGTTTTCTAAAACAAAATTTCCCGGGTTTTCTCAACTCCACCGAAGGTGCACACCCCCTCCACCATAAGCCTATTGTCCGAATCTCGGGGCGAGATTCTTTTTAAGGGGGGAAGGCGGTAACACCTCAGGTGTTTAAATTACGAAATAAGCCTCTTTAGCTTAACACGGTGCATAAATAATTAAGAGAAGTTTCAACGAAATGAGTTATTAAAATAACTTCTAAACTAGAACCCAGATGAACTTTGGCCTGAAACAAAACTTGTGTAACTTTTCATTTTGAACAACTTTCATGTTCACAGATTTTTGAGTTACAACACAAAAATTTGAGAAACCCTTAAATTTGCAAACCAGTTCCTGCCTTTTCTTCTATTTCACGGCAGACCCTTCTTCTCCGCCTCGCCCGACCCTCCGACGCGCAGCCGCTCGCCGACCCTCGCGTCACCCGACCCTTCCGTGTTGCCCGACCCTTTCGTTTCGCCCGACCCTTTCACTCGCCCGACCCTACGTTCGCCCGACCCTCGGCTTCACTGCGGCCCTCGCTTCGCCCGACCCTCGCCCGCTGCACAGTCGCCGCAGGCCACTTGGCCGGCGATCCCTGACAGCGCTAGGCGCCAAGCCAATGCCTGGCCGCGCCCGCACGCGCGCCCGCACGCCTCGTTCCTCCCCAGTCCGCGCACGCCCCACGCGCGCCAGCGCCGCGCGCCCCTGCTCGCCGCCCGCCGCGCCCAATGGGCAAGTCGCGCCGTGCCCGTGTCTCCGCCGCGTCCTGCCAGTCACCGCGCTCGCAGCCCGGCAGCTTGTCGCCCAACCCGCGCGCTGCGTGATCTCCAGCTCCACACGCCAAATCCTCAGCGCCCAATACCCTGCCCGCGTCCGCCGCACGCCGCGCCGGCTCTGTTCGCCGCCCGTCGCGACCAGTAACGCACCCCCGTCGTGTCGCCCGCACCCGCGTCTCACAGTCAAGTCCCGCCCCTCCTCCCGCCTCTCTGCTGCCTACAAAAGGCCGCACTGAGCCCCCCTCACGCGCCCAGACACCAGAACGACGCCGCCGCCACCATTACCGCCGTCGTGCCCAGCTTCCTGTGGAGCTCACCTCTCCGGCCACCCCTTGCCAGAGCTGAGTCTTCCACCACCACCACAGCACCCCACCGCAGCTCACTGCCCCACCCATCGTCGCCCAGAACCGCCGGAGCACCACCAGCGCCGCGCGCGCCGCCGTCGCTCCTTGCTGCTCCGTGGACAGCCCATGCCGAAGCTCCTCCATCCCAGCCAAGCTTCAAAACGGGTTCTCCTCGATGCCGCGAAGCTCATCGACCAGCTCCTACCCTCCCCTCCTCGCCGGAGCACCGTCGCCGACGTTCCGCCCCGCCGCCGCCCCTCTGCTCCGCGCCAACGAGCCACCTCCGGCCACCCCCAACCCCGACCAAGGCCATCCCGAGGTAGCTCTCACCTCCCTGGATCTCCCCGACCCTTTTTCTTCGCCGCCGACGAGCCCCCTCGCTGAAATCTGGTCGGCCGCCATGCCAGCGCAGCCTAGGGACCACATTGCAACAATTGAAATCTTTAAAAGAGTCTGCACGCAAGTTTCCAGGGGCATATCTAAAAACCTATGTTTAAACGTTGATTTCAAAAATAGCGAACTTGTAAAATTCGTATAAAATCATAGAAAAATCGAAAAAATACAAACTCAACTATTTTGGAATCTTTAGATGAAAATATACAACTTTTGTTCCATGCTTTTCTGTAGTTGCTTGCTAAATATTGATATAAATTAAATGGAAGGTTTAATAGACTTTAATTGTACCCACTGTTGTAGACAAAGTCTAAACCTGAAAATTTAACAGTAGTTTGGTTGCTTGTTTTGTAGGCCAGTGTAAAAATATTAGGGCCAGAACCCATCTCTAACTAAACTTCGTAATAAAACTTGTTTATGGCGTGAAGAAATAAAACTAATTTGTAACTGCTGTTATGTTGTGATTCATGTGGCGAAACTATTCTAGAACTGTTGTATTAATGCCTAAGCACCATAGAAAAAGTTTAGAACCTTTTTACTTTTTGTAACCTATTTATAAAATTTTGTGGGATGAAAAATTGCACTAATTCAAATAATTAGTGTCTGTGCTTGGAAAATGTTCAACTTTTTACTGTAGCACACCTTAGAGTAGCTCTTGCTGTATAAAAAGTTTTATGCTCAGAAAACCTGTAGAACATCCTGTAGAAATTAATCTTCGTTAAAGTAGGTGTATGTTGTCCTATTTATTATGCTTTGTATTTTGCACAGTAAAATCTAAAAAATTTACAGTAACACATATATGGATAGATTAATTCCTTGTAAAATTTTTGATGTCAATACTTGCATGGTTTGTTCTGTATAAAAATAACTAGGTTCTAGCAGTGGTTGTGTTTTACCTTTTTCATAATCTTTCTGCTGCGTGAAAATGCCTGAAATTTTTTTACAGTGCTTGTGTCTCTACATAATGTGCTCTAAATAAAAATTTCATCACCAGAAGTAACCTAATCCAGAAGTTGTGTTTAATCCATGTTGTGCTCACAAAATTAAGTTTCTACTATAACACAACCCCTTCATTTTTAATGAAGCTAATAGTTTAAGGCATACTCTATTAACAATTGCCCAAAGAAATCTCAACTCAGTAACTTCGCAACCAAATCAATGTTTTGTGAACTATAACTTTACCATGAAGGAAAATAATCGTCATTACCATCACTATAACTTACACTTGTGCATTCATATAGAATCGACTACTCTCGCCGACGGAACGTACGAGCTGGTGCCTGCGTCCGAGAGTGAGCATCGTGAAGCTCAAGTAAATCTAACTGAAGCTCTCGAAGACCCGAGCCCAAGTTCGATGAGCCCTATGCCAGCTTTTCCCAAGAAGGCAAGCCCCGGAGCATGAACCCTATTTTTCCTAAACTTATGCAACTTATTACTCTACTTACTTGTGCATTAAGTTTATAGGAGTTGAATGAAAACTTAGTCGCATGATCCTAGGTACCCAAGTTCTGAACACTAGATGTAAGGTTCGATAGAATGCTATGCTAATAGGACTCGGTAAAAGTCGAGTGATTTCCTGTCACTCGCGAGAATTTAGGAGTTGATTGTTTACTACATGCTGCAATCATAAGGTCGACGGACGGGGCTATGGAACGATGTTTATGTTGATGATTGAGGCTCGTCTGTTTAGAGAAAAATGCTAAGGCCGTAGTGTGTTGTAGTGGTGGTTAAGTCTTTGAACGTACTAACCACATGCCGAGAATATGGTAATCGTTAAGCTTAAGTACCTAATCGGACCGGCAAGTGGACAGCATCCCACCATCTCAACTTCGGTTCCATGCGCGCACATGGTGGGTACAGAGCCGGGCTCTGTAGTCTCGGATGGTGGCCCTGATCCATAACCCAGGAAGAAGGGGAAAAGTTGCACGTGTGACTCTGGGACTAACCATGTGACGTGTGTTTAGGTTTCCCTTGCAAGGTTAAGAAATTCGATTCGAATTGTCTGTTTCTCGCGGTTATTGAGACTGCTTGACCCTTTTACCACATAGAGTAAGAAGAGAAACAATGATGATGATTAATCTTGTTGGATGCAAAATAATTCTTCCACCATGTATGATATTGGATAGTTGCTTACCTAGAATGGTTAAAGAAGACTAGAACTTGGAGCTAAAATTTGAAAGTAAGGACCTACTTATACATGCTTTTCGGCAAAACAAACCCCTCAAGCCAAAAGCCTTGCATGTCTAGGAGTCGGCTAAGTATATTCCACTAGTCGGGTAAGCCTTGTTGTGTATTAGTATACTCAGCCTTGCTTGTGGCTTGTTTTCAGGTGAAACTTTCGAGGACTTGATTGCTAGTTTGACTTGGCCTTGTACCCTTCCTCCTGGTTGGTCGGTGGAATGGGATACGCCCCCGGCCAACGGTGATGATGCCGAGTGATGTCTCGTACGGGCTTCATCGAGACATCCTGTATCATCGAGTAGTTGTCGTTATTTTTCCGCTGCATTGAACTCTAAAGAACTCATTCATTTTGAACTCTGAAGTACGTTGTTTTACAAATTTGAACTCTGTTGTAATAATAATTTGTGATGAACCCTGTGGTGTAAAATTGTGGAATGTTGTATACTCTGGGCTCACCTTCGTGTGAGTACATGTATGTGTGGTTTCGATCGGCAAAAACTGTGGTTGTATCGGGAGGTTACCCGATAGACCAATGGATTATTCCATTTGAAGTGCGAGTTAGCCCGACTTGCCCTTGTGGTGATGGTTAGCGCGCTTGAGCCGGATTAATTCAGGTGGTTCTGCCACATAATGCCGGAGAAAAGTCCTGCCTATCAGACTTTACACGACAAGCCCTTGCTAAAGGTAAATTGGTATCTATCTCATATTTGATTTTTCCACAATTTGATTTTTCGCCCAATTTAATTTTTCCCAATGCATATTTGATTTTTCAAAAAAAACCTATCGCATGCTGGAATTATTCTAGCCATTTCTCACTTACACAAAAATCCCAAAAATAATTATGACCATAAATTCTTTTGAAACATACATTTGAACATCCTGTCGGAGCAAAGTGTGGACGGGCACCAAAAATTCAAAAGAAGGTGACCGTTGGGAGGCAGTGGGCCCAGGCTGACAGCAGGGTGAGCTAGCCAGGGTGCGGCTGCACCTGGTGTGGCCGACCCCACACCAACGGCTCCTGGGCCCTACTTCTTCCATAGGCTCCTAGCCGTTGTGCCTGGCGCCTTCCCAAGTGCTCATGTCCATTGCTCTTTAAATAGAGGCCGAGAGGGGGTGTGTTTCACTCACACTCATTCTCACTCCCTCTCACACTCTCCCAAACTTTGCTCTCATGTATGGCACTCGTAGGAAAGGGGTCTTAGCTGATAGGCCGATGATGGATGGGCCAACGCCAGATCAGGAGCAAGGAATGGAGCTTATTGGGCTTTGGGCCGAAAAGAGCATCGCAACCGATGAAGCTATGGAAAGGGCTGATAGAGCTACGTCAGCAAGTTATCTTTTAGATTTTGTTTAGAAAAAGTTTTGTTTCTTTGTCATCAAGTAATTTGTAAGTTGTAATCGACTAGGATTTGTAGCTTAGGCTATAACTAGCTGCCCTCGGGCATGTACCAGGACCATCCAACGATCAATACACAAACCTTTTTTCCTTTTTTCTCTTTTCGGTTGCTTCGCCTTAGTTGCAGTATATTTTCTTTTACGAGTTCTTTCCTGCACGTGGGGCTACATTGACTTCGATCTCCAGCTTGCTGCTAAGTTTCATGTCGAACGAGGAAGATAGGCTCAAGGTTGACGGCGCATCGCTTCTTCCTCTATCCTGTATTAGTTCAAGTTATCGAGCAGATTGAATCTCGGTCTGGTCTGTTCACCAATTTATCGATATCAAAGAAATCGTGAAGCAAACTCAAGACGCTTGCCTCAGGTCATTAACTCTGACCAGGAGAGGAGAGGCGCTGCAGAAGCAGCCGCTACCAGTGCCGGGCATCTCCATCATGGACGACTCGGCCAAGTTTAAGGACATGTTCGATCAATCCATAAGCCACACTCTGATCAATCAGTCCGGGGTCTTGATCGAAACCATCAAGGACGCCATCAAGAATGTATTAGCTGAAGGCATTCAAGGAGTCAATGTGGGGCCATGCTACCCCAATCCAGAAACATCGGTCGCAGCTGGTGCCAGAGTACCTGTATCAATGGCCGATGGAGTTCTGCCCAAGACAACAAGTGCGCCGATGACCAGTGCTGGAACGAGCTCGTCTCGTACGTGTTAAAGCGTCTGGTATCTTCAGTAGCGCACACTTCATCGCAATCTGCAACTGCGTTCACTGCTAATCCTGCAATAAACGCGTCGACGCCAAGCACAGGCTTGTTCAACACCCCAGCTGGATTTATACCTTCCACATTGGGCATGCCGATGGAATTCTAGCCGTACATCTATCCATGGATGTCCAGATAAAACAACAACGCGATGAACACTCCTACCGCCACATTGCCGATGGTGTTGTCTGCCCCGTCGATTCAACATCCACCGCAGACTCCACCGGCACCAGCCCAGGCTAGGGGGCATCACACAGATGCATCGGCTTTCTAGCCGATGGATGATATTGTGGGACAGCCGTTGAGTCCCCAAATTCAGAGGATCCCACAAGATGCAAGCTTTCATATGTCGAACCTCATGGTACAGCAGCCTAAAGTTGATTGGGCCAGCAAGATAGCCGACATGATGAAGAATCAGTTCAGCTTGAAGCCAACGGAACCTGCATTCATGTACAGGAAGCCTTACCCAGAAGCCTACGATTAGATTCCATTGCCTTATCGATACAAGCTGCTAGATTTAACCAAATTCTCTGGACAGGGCAACATGTCAACCGTTGAGCACGTCAGCAGGTTTTTGGTGCAATGCGGGGAAGCTACAGTGACAAATGCCTTGAAGATCCGCTTGTTCCCGCTAACCCTCTCTAGATCGGTCTTTTCCTGGTTTGCCTCGCTACCAGCTAACTCCATAATTACTTGGGCCGATCTCGAGAAGCAGTTCCACAAGTACTTCTTCACTCGAGTACAAGAGATGAAGATTACCGACCTGACTGCGGTGCGACAGAGGAACGACGAGCCAGTCCTGGACTACATTCACAGGTTTAGGGATGTTAGAAGCCGCTGCTTCAGTCTGTCTCTTAGTGATGGCCAGTTAGCTGAATTGGCCTTTTAGGGACTCCTGCCACACATCAGGGAGAAGTTTTTGTCCTAGGAGTTTGAAAGCCTGAGTCATCTAGCCTCCAGGCTTGCTAATGTCGACGTCCGAGCCCATGACACCAGGAAGAACATGTTCCAGAAGAAGGTCAACTATGTTGGGGATTCTTCTGACTCGGAGAAGGAAGCTGAGATCGGCGTAGCTGAATGGGTCAAAACTAAAAAGCCAATCTCATGCCCGTTCGCAAAGAAGGAAGCCGAAAGCTATGGGTTCGACGTCACAAAGGCTGATAGGATCTTTGATCTACTACTGCAAGAGGGTCAGCTTAAGTTGCCCTCCAACCACGTGATCCTATCGGCTAATGAATTAAAGGGTCGTAGGTATTGTAAGTGGGATCACTCAGTCACTCATCATACTGACGATTGCAAGACCTTCAGGAAGGAGATCCAGACGGCCATCGAGCAAGGAAGGATCAAGTTTGACAGACCGATGAAAATTTATGAGCATCCTTTCCCAGCCAGTGCGGTTGATGTGGGAGCCTAGGAAATCAACGGGGACGCGAAGGTATCAGCTTCTGATCATCTTGATCATGGTACCAAAAATCCAAAGACTCGTGTATCGGCCAATGGCAGGGGGAACCAAGGCCGATATGAGCAAAGAGGAAACTTCAAAAGGCCACGCAGAGTTGTCACATCCCAGATGCTCCTGAACAAGTACCAGCGCTAACAAGAAAGGGAGAGACACCGTCAACAAGAGAAAGACAGGCGTGACACAGAACACTAGTGATGCCCATTCTTTGCTTTCTGCTGGAATGAGGGCGTGCGCTTGCCATCAACCGATGATTGTCCCAAGTGCAATGGAGCGCATGAAGGCCGATACGATTTCAAAAGGCAGCGCCATGAAGACAACCATCAGCAGTCGATCTTCAGAGGCAAGCACAATGGTCATGTCTCTGTTCATGATCGGCTCGGTCCGCACGTCCCTGAGCAAGCCACAATTGAAGAGCAAGTTGCAGATCATGTACCTGATGAAGCACCTCTGGACCGGTCGCTCGAGCATCACAACAGCTACAGGTACGATACAAAGGAGTACCCGGATTGGTGCATTCGGGGGTTGACCCGGTCTCAGAAGAGGAGGGCTCAAAGGCTCCAGCACAGGGAGCAAGAAGAAGCACGTGCCTACGAGAAGAAGACAGTCCAATCACAGGTATGGCGTGCAAGACAGAAGACCGATGAAATTGCCCCGTCAGCATCGCTTAATATGGTTTTTGTGCTGCCCATGGAATTCAAGGCAACGGCTCTAGGCGATAAAGAGGTGGTAGTGGTAGAACTTGCACTTGATCCAGTCTAGGCCTTGTTCAAGAAACCGGATAAGGAAGAGCGAAGACATCTAAGGCCTTTATATGTGAAGGGGCATATTGACGGCAGGCCGATGACTGAGATGTTGGTCGATGGAGGGGCCGCTGTCAATGTCATGTTGTATATTGTTCTCTAGAAGCTTGGGTATGGCAAAGAAGATATGATGGGGACTAATATGGTTCTCAAAAGCTATGAAGGGAAAACTTTGCCTGCTCGGGGGGCAATCACCATCGAATTAACGATTAGGAGCAAGATTGTACCTACTACGTTCTTTGTCATGGACGGCAAGGGATCATAAAATCAGCTCTTAGGCCGAAATTGGATTCACGCTAATTGTTGCGTTCCATCCACAATGCATCAATGCCTTATTCAGTAGCTGGAGAATGATTCAGTCGAAGTGGTACCCGCGGATTAATCTCTCAGTGTTGCTTGGGCCGATTCTCCAGTCTGGGGCTTCGATGGCGTGGAGTGCATATCGAGAAAAATATGGGAAGGAGACTTCTTGAAGATGGAAGACTTTGGTCTTGATCGAGTTCAGGAAGATGGTTTTGAAGACCCTGCTCTGTGAAGGGATTTAAGCAAGCCTCTCATTGGCCAACAAGAAACAACATAATAAATCTCTGGCCGATGGAATCATCTTGTAAAAGCCGATCGTGTTGATCAGGCTCAAATGGCCGATACGTTATGTATCGCCCTTAGTGCAAAAACACCCATAACAAAGCTTTATTTTGGTGAGGGTGTTTTGATTAATGTCATGGTTGTCCATCAGATGGTCAGCTAAAGAGTTATGCCTGAAATGATTGGGGTTATCTTTGAATTATATGCTTCCTACAGAGCTACCACAGCCGATTGACGTTAGGTGAACCCTGTCTTTTCTTGGAGGACGTCGCAAATCGAAGGGTTAGTCATTGAATCTGGATTCACATCGCTGTTTTGGAATTAGAAATTCGAGAATGCAAGGTTCATAAAGCCAGTGTATTATTACACACGATGATTTAATCATCATAAAAGACCAAGTTGATTACAGAATATACACTGACGTCTTCGCTAACGGCAGCGACCATGTATTCAAGATCGTCCCTGAGGTCCCAAAATTCAAGGAGAGCTTCTCCTTCAGCATGGATGGGGTCTAAATCCCGAACGTCATGACCTAGCTGAATCTGCACTGTGGCCAGAGCAGTAGCCGCCCCGACATGAATGCCATTGCTTGCGATCTCCTGGATGCGGACAAGAATATCTTGTAGGCGGTCGATGAGCAGAGGACCTCGGGCGTTGATGAACTCAGCAACCTGGTTCGCCGAGAGTTGAAGATCTTGGAGTTGGGCTTCAAGAGCTGAAGAAATCTAGAGGTCAGAACGGAGAGCATAGAGATGAATAAAGATCAAAGAGTGTGCATCGAGGAGATATACCTGCTACTCTTGCATCAGCTTCGACTAGCATGGCCCGGGTTGTGGTAAGCCTTGCCTCTGTTGCTGTCAGTGCGGCCCTGGATGCACGCAGAGAAGACTTCAGCTCGATCACCCAGGGGTTTGAGGAATCATCAGAACTGGAGCTGGAAGAGCCCGTGGCGGAGGCGCTTAGCGTAGGCGTCGACGGCGTGCCGGCGTCGTACACACCGTTAGCCATCGAGATAGCCCTAAAGCAATGGGGGAAGGAAATTAGATAAAAAACTAGAAGAAGATGAACAAAATTGAGGTTTTCTCTTGCACTCTGCCTTGTCTCTTGATTTATAGTAACGATCAGAAGAGTCCAGAAGCCGGACGGTTGCGGTTAAAAGGTTAGTGGAGGAGTCAGAGACGTGTCCCAGTCACCATCACGATAATCGAGGGGTCATGGAGTTACTTGACGAGACAGGGTGGTTGATGGATAGCCGATCGTACTTACCCCGTAGAGAAGTAATGATGAGAAGGGCCGAGAAGTCAAAAGTTGAACAGTATCGGCTATTTGTTTTCACGCCAATGAGCTACAGAAGTTGGATTGCTGCACAGGAAACGAAGAGCTGTAATAAATTAGGAGACTTTGATTGGAATTTCGGAACAAAGCATTTTTATTCCGAAATTGGGGGGCATGTGTTGACACCAGTTTTTGCACGACTGGTTAAAACCAAGGTCAGAGATTCTGAGTCGATCAAAAGGACTGGAGGCAGCATAAAGGGTTGATCGTCAAAGAGAAAGACGATGAGATTGAATGATTGCCGATAAGAAAGAAGGATGGCACTCGCAGGAAAGGGGTCTTAGCTAATAGGCCGATGATGGATGCGCCAACGCCAGATCAGGAGCAAGGAATGGACCTTATTGGGCTTTGGGCTGAAAAGAGCGTCGCAGCCAATGAAGCTATCGAAAGGGCTGACAGAGCTACGTCAACAAGTTATCTTTTAGATATTGTTTAGGAAAAGTTTTGTTTCTTTGTCATCAAATAATTTGTAAGTCGTAATCGACTAGGGTTTGTAGCTTAGGCTATAAATAGCTGCCCTCGGGCGTGTACTAGGACCATCCAATGATCAATACACAAACTCTTTTTTCCTTTTTTTCTCTTTTCGGCGGCTTCACCTTAGTTGCAGTAGATTTTTCTTTTACGAGTTCTTTCCTACACATGGGGCTGCATCGACTTCGATCTCCGGCTTGCTGATAAGTTCCGTGTCGAACGAGGTAGATAAGCTCAAGGTTCCTGGTGCATCGCTTCTTCCTCTATCCTGTATTAATTCAAGTTATTGAGCAGATTGGATCTTGGTCTGGTCTGTTCATCAATTTATCGATATCAGCTTGTTCTTGTTAGATTAATCTGTTTAGTCTAGCTTGTTCTTGCTGTAATCACCACTTATCGGTATTTGCTAGATTTGACAGGGTTAGATTCGTTTAATCTTGTTTTTATTTAGTTTTTACCATAATTTATCCAGCCTATATCTAAATACCATCGGCCAACGCACAGCTTGCCTGTTGCATTCGTTAGGCCGATCGAGTTCAGATCTAGATGTTGTCTATCGAGGCCTCGCTAACCCGTTTGGCGTTGCCTTATCTGCACAATCGGCCGGAGCTTTGGCCGATTTATCTACTACCGTATCAGACTCTTGGCCGATGCCCTTGGCGGAACGATTCGGAACCCCAGCCGATACGTTCCAGTAATTTAAAATTTTTCCTGTCCCTTGTCAATTGTAGGTCAAATTGACTGGCACTCCCTGCACCACCACGCAGCTGAATTGGACCCCGCGCAGGAGCAAAGCAAGAGGCTCCCGGGTCCTCATGTGTGCTAGTCCTGAAGGCCGACCTATGACTTTTTGTGTCAACAGGACTACAAAGAACAAGAAGAACAAGAAGAAATGCAAGCGGAAGTGCAAGCCGAGGACATGGAGATGGACGACAAAGATGCACCATACCTCGACTTACGCAACGACCGTGAGCGCCAAGCCTACGCCATTCTCAAGCACCGAAGCTTTGGCCACACCAAAGCCTTCAACCCGGACCTCCTCGAAAAAATAGGTATGGACCTTGACTTCGCTAATGTTTGGCATGCGGTCGGTTGGGAAAATTTCATGCCCGTTGAGGAGTATGGTTCTCGACTCCTCACCATTCAGTTTCTTTGCACTCTTCAAGAGGTGGGTGACAGTGTTTGTTTTTGGCTTTTTGAAAAAGAGTACTATCTTACTTGGAAAATGTTGAGTCACCACCTCGGATTTAACAAACGCTTGCCAGTTTCTTTTGAGCATGCTTGCCGCGGTTTTAATCGTCATGAATTTTGGGGTTTGATTTCGGGTCAACTTGTTCATGGCAAGTTTGCACCTCGGTGCAATGACATTCAAAATCCGACCCTTCGCTTGATGCACAAATCACTAGCCATCACTCTCTTTCTAAGCGGTGACTTGCGAGTCATGCGCAACAATAAGTTGATGATCCTATGCCATGGTCAACAAGATCCGAGTCTCCCCCATAAAAGAAATAGTCAATCGTTGGCTTTCGAATTTCAAGGTGACGGGTCCTATTGAGTGTACTTCTTTGATAACTCGCATTGCTTCAAGCATTGGTGCCTTAGGAAGAAACAATGTTTCTTTCATTGAGGGTGACCGTGTTTTTATTGATGAGGCTTATTTGGTTCAAGGCCACATACTCAAAAGGGGCCCGAATGACTCCTTGATTTTCTTGTCTCTGGGCTATGAAAATGAGATCCCGTTGCCAAACGCGGGGTATTATTTGTATAATTGTCAGTCATTAACCGCCCCTCTCATTCCAGAAGAGGTGGCACGTAGACATAGTGTTTCAAGTTTGCCTGGCAGGACTACAAGAAGCAGGGCAAAAAGAGGAACCGAGCCACCACCACCACCGCCGCAGCCCCAGCCTTCATACCACCATGAGGCAGGTGGTTCAGCCTGGCACAGTGCAAGCACCGAGGAGTGGGCACGGCAGGCCCCAAGCCGTCGGTCCACCTGCTTCTGCTCTAGCGGAGTCTCGAGCCTCGCACGACGCACGGCCTCCACCCGTGAATTTGGCTCCGTCACCCAGCAGCTAGGAGAGCTGCGGGTCCAGGACAACAACATCGAGGATACGCTGCACCAACACATCGAGACCAACCAAGCCAGACAACGGTACACTGGCGATTGGATCCACACCATGGAGGAGAGGCAGCTGCAGCAACAGGAGGAGTGGAGGGCCTACTACCGTTGCATGGGGTACAACCCCGACCAGCAGCAGTGAGACTGAAGCTAGCTTGGCGGAGGACCCCCACAAGAGGTATCTTGTACCTTAATTTATTTACTTCTTTCAAAACCTTATGCATGAAACAAAACAAAAATCTGCAAAACTAAAAACAAATAAAAATTTGCAAAACCAAAAACACCAAAAATATTTACTTGCTCTCTTATGTGTAGTAAGCATGTTGTAGTTTTCCTTGTTGAGAAGATGAATAGTTGCTCTATTAATTTCCTTCACATGCCTAGATACAACTTAGTGCTCTTCAAAAGTTTTGAGTTTGTTGGCTAAATGTTCAAACCTTAAGCTTGAAACTTGTGGGTAGCAAAAAGCATGATCCAAATCTAAGTTGTTGTGAGTTATGATATGGTTGAATAGATTTGCTATGATCTTCTCCTATGTGATGCTTGATTTCCGGAGTATTTATTTTTGAAAATACAAAAACAAACAAAGTTCCTCAATGATATGAAATTCCTATCCAAAGCCATATGGTGATCATATTGAAAACCTACCACATATGCAACTTGTTATCTCATTGAGCTTTGTCAAATTGTTGTGACCCTTAGTGAGATACATTTTATACTCCCATGATCAAGATCACGTACACACTCCACCATATGCTACGCTTCTACACAAGAAGTGAGCAAGCATTCCCTCCATCCATCCACAAATAAAAAACTCCATATTGTCTCATGACCACTCTCTCCAAAGTTCCATAAGAAAAAGGAGCATGGGCAATACAAAAGAAATAGAGAAAAGATGCATACCCAAAGAAGGTATGCCACATGCTCAAAAAGCATGTCAAAAAAGAGAGAAAAGATGCATACCCAAAGAAGGTATGCCACATGCTCAAAAGGCATGTCAAAAAAAAGAGAAGAAAAAGAATTAGCCCATGTCCAAAAAGATAAAAAAATAAAATGGAGAGATAGCTCATAAAAAGGAGTTCAGCCACCATCCACCAAAAATATCCACACACTTGCACATCTTGATCAAGGTTTATGACTTGTCTCTCCTTTGGATCCGGTTTTTGACTGCAAAATATGAGAAACAAGTGTGCCTTCGAATCCTCCATACCTACAGCTCCACTCAAATAAAACCTTTAGAGATAGGTTGAGGAAGAAAGGCAAAATAAAAAGCCTTTGTGAGGAATCATACACAATGAGCGATCCGAGAGATCATTTGAGGAACTTTGAAAATGCTTTTAAAAAAACCTTTATAAAAACCCTCCGGATTGACGGTTGAGCAAAGGAGTATGAAATATTAACACTCTACAAAGTCGTTCTGACTCTCAACCACCAAAAATAAGGAGAAACTACAAGCCCCACAGGAGTAAGGTAAGAGGTAAGAACAAATGCCAACTTATTCGAAATCATGGTAAGAACACCTTGTTGTGCCTAAGGTATAGGTTGAAAATTCAACAATAAAGCAACTCCTGATCAACAACATAAAGCCTAGTTTTGCTCAGGGACGAGCAAAAGGCTAGCTTGGGGATGTTATTGACGGTCCTTAAGTGCAAAATCCGACAGTGCAAACAAAGGAAAACCATACCAATTACTCACATATTTGTATCACTAACCTAGTTCTAGAGTTGTATTGTTGATTTACCTATTTTAGGGATACAAGTCTTCAATAAGAAGAAAACACGAAGAATATGCAGCAACACAACATAGAAGATCATCTGCTGTGTTACACTTACAATAAGGGCCCACCTGACAGTTAAACCAACGTAGAAAGGCGGCAAACACCCAAGGGATAAGATCAAGATCCACCTGTTAGTTTCCCATCCAAAGGTGGAGGCAAAAGGCGGCGAGGGTGGTCGGCCGACCCCAGGGTGCGGCCGAACCCGGCCTGCATCCCGGCCAGATGCACTTTGGTGGAAAGATTCCCTTGATCCTCCTAAGGTCGGTTAAAGATGTTTCCATACATAGAGATGGCGGGAACCGCCCATGGAAACTATAAAGGCCCTCACACTCATTTCAACACACCACCACTTGGAGCCATCCTCTTAGACTCTCACTTGTGACTTGTAATCCTTAGGGTAGTGGAGCTAGGCTAGAACTTCTCTTAGAGAATCCAGTCGTCCTCGGGATCGGAAAGCAATCCTCGATCCTTGGTATGGCTTTGTATATGACTTGTTAGTATCTTATTCATAATGTAGAGATGAGCTTTGGTTGTTATGTTATCTTGATAGTCTATCATGCTCCTATTTATTATGCTATCTTGATAGTGTATCATGCCTTGGCTTGGTGCTTCATTAGTTATACTCTTTATATACTTAGGCTAGATGATCTGAGTAAGGATATCGGTTCGTCGTGCCTTTGGGCTTGCCTTATTGTTTTACTTGTCCATCTGAATGGTGGGAAACCCGGGGACGCTAAGGTAGTGACCTCATACACAGGTGTGGTGCTCGGGTATGCGGGATCCTTTGAATATGCCCATGCTCCACGGTATTGCAGGGTTAGACCACAGAAGGTGACAACTCTGTTCATCCACCATGACGTCTCGTCGTGGTTAGTGAAATCCCCCACGTTCGGGTTCGGGGTAGGAGTTCATGCAAAGATGTAACGTCCTGGATGTACTCTAGGACGGGACATTCTCCCTGATATCCCTATTTTCCTGGCACCTGTAGTTCTAAGCATATTCAGTGTGTAACCTTTGATTGTATGAATAGATGCTATTAGGACCTTGTTGTATGCCCATGCTCCCGCTAACCTTAGGTTTATTCGTTTATTATTTATCCTGAGTTTGGCCAAGTGTGTGTGTCACATTACCCTTATTCATATCATTTATCATGACTTACCCCTATTTATGCTATAGCCTATGACTTATTCATATAGTCTTGATTATGTTCCAAGTAAACAATTTTACATCATGTTCTCCTTTGGGAAAATATAAATAACGATACCCGAATACTCATCGGGTGAAATGCTATAGCGGTATATACGTGCGCTTGCGGATTCTTTCTGTAATCGTTAAGACGTACCACTTGGCGTTTCCTAGTGCCGTTGCTAGGATGGGCTTAATGATGTGGACATCACCAGAATGGATACACCCACATGTAATAAACACACATGGAAGGTATGGAGGACCAAAGAAGTTGATTGGGGACCAAGCCTAAGTCTTCCCAATGTTCTCCATCAGGCCACCACGTCACTTTTGGTGCAAGGAAAGAAAGAGTCCATGTCCAACACGTTTTGGAGGCTGGATTCGGACTGCAGAACAGCACCAACTTGTGACGGACACCACGGTCGCATACGGACTCGGATAGGGACGTTCAAGTACTTCGTGGAAAGCTTATGAAGTCTAGTTTCATATGGATCCGGACTCAAGTCCATATCTCTCGTGATTCGTCCGCAATGACCAAAATACTACCGACTGGTTTTCTGTCTAAAGGTGCTGCGACATCTTAATTTGGCCCGATGGGCTTTGTATCAAGTCGGGTCCATTAGGGACGCGTCCTAGAGTTGGAGTGCGACTCAAACACCCTCTTGGTCGTCCTCCTAGGTATTAATAAGGGTTAGAGCCGCCATGAACAGATTGGGGGGGTTTTTGTTTTGTTGAAAGTTTAGCCATTGCTACTTCCTTGTAGACGCGTGTGTCGACTAGACCATCCGTTCTACTCGATTCGGAACCCCACCTTGTTGATTCCAGATTGGTTATTATCTCCATATTTGCAATTGAGTTGCTTGTTCTACTTGTTCTTGCTGGTTCTTCGATTGCTTGCAGGACAGGTGCCCTAGTGGCCGGGTGTCGCGCTCCACAAGATCGCGGCAGCCATTGGAGGTGGTGTATCGGTTGCTAAGGCGCAGCGTCCTTGGAAGGCTGTAGTCGGGCCGTGAACATCGCCTCCATCTCAAATCGAGTTATCCCCCGCCTCTCATCGAAAGATCGGGACAAAACCCTAGCGGGTTCACATCAGTTGGTAATCAGAGCAAGGTTTATCGGTGAGAGACTTATCTTTGCTATTTTTTTTTCCTATAGTCCAGAAAAACCAAAAAAAAAAGGTAGATTAGTTTGCCGGCAATCCTATAAACCCTTTGAGCCTTTGCTGGTACTACTTAGTTAGGGCTTGTTGAGTTTTCGGTTGCATCGGTTGCGTCGTGTTGCTGGTCTTAGTTTAGTCCTTTAGAGTTTCGAGTTCTTGTCACCTCTTTTTGTCTCGGAGTTTCAATTCATCAGTGGAAGAAAACTTTCATTGTTTCTGTGTCCGATCTCCGATTTGCGAGTTTTAGTACAATCTGGAAAGCGTAACTCGTGATCTTTCCAACGGATCTGACCTGGGTCACAAACTCCATCTAAGTGCTCCAGAATCGACTTGGAGATTTGTGCGTCTGGCTGCGTGAAACAAGTTTCGTCAATCTGAGTTGGTAGCAGCTATATGCAGTAATCCTGTTGCGTTGTTTGTCAAACAAAGGATTTTAGTCCTCTACAAAAAAAAGAAGAAGAAGAAAAGAAAACAAAGTGAAAAAAACAGAAAAGAAAAGAAAAGAAAAGAAAAAGAAGAAAGGGGCTGATCCATCTTTTGTGTTCCTGCTGTTTCGGTTGGTGCTTTGTGACTTCATTTGTGTCCAGGCTCGCGCCTCTAGTACGGTCTATGCTAGGACCAGCACAGTACCACCGTTGAACAATTATTCAGCTTGCTTTTCTGACTAACGTGGTGCTAGTATTTTCCCTTGATCAGCCCACCTACAGCTCCACATACTCGACTATAGCTTGACAGTTTTCTGTTGCTAAGGCACCGATACACTTCTTTCAAGGTGCTTGACTTGTTGGTTGCCGACTCATCCTATTTTGCTTGGTAAGAACTGGTAAGAGCTCGTATTAAACAAGTTGAGTTTGAGAGAATTACAACCGACACATTCTAGTAGTTGACAGGAGGATACATATTATTTTTGTGTTCTTGTTTTCTACTGATCATGGCAGGTGATACAGTGATTTTTGAGCGGAGCAAACAACAACAAAATATTCTGGACATTATTCAATGCTTGCCTTTATATCCTGGTGAGTTTGATCCTAAAGCTTACATTGATTGGGAGCTAAAAGTAGATAATGAATTTGATGAGCATGACCTGTCGGAGAAACAAATGATTTATATTGCCTCTAATATTTTAACAGAAAATGCTTTGCTAGAATGGAAATATATTTGTAGGCATAACATTATTCCGCAAACTTGGAAAGAATTCAAAATACATTTTAGAGATGCCTATATTCCTGCATATTATGTTGATCATTTGCTTACCAAACTAGAGAAATTAAAACAGGGTAGTAGGACTGTGAAACAATACTACCATGATTTTAAAATTTGTATCATGTTTGGTGGATTGGATGAATGCATGGAAGATGTTATGAATAGGTTCATGAGAGGGATCAATTCTGAAATTCGAAACTTGTTAATTGGCAAGTCCTATTGCTATATCGGTCAATTATTTTGTCTTGCTCTCCATGCTGAAAAAGAAATTCTTTCATTTGTGAATACTTGCAAGAATGATGTGACTCATAGTGTCCAAACTTTGTCCACTCTACATGCTAACAAAGAGCAACGAATAGTGGAACCTGCTGCTGATTCAACTTTTTCACAAGATAAATTACTTGTTGTTTCTTATGATAAAGAGGACTTGTGTGCTAATACTTCTTTTACTCATATACCAGAATTAATGAATAAGTGTGATATTTTTGGTTTGGAACCATACGAATGTGCTGCAGATAATCCTTCTCATCCTATTACTTGTGTACAAGATGAACTGAAATTGTTGTCTTCTTTAAATACTTTGGGTTATATTGAATTTAATATTCTGTGTAATCTAAATTGTCTAAAAGAGAAGGTTCAATTAGATTCTAATTTGCCAAGTTTAAATCATTGTTCGCTTCATGCAATTGGAAAAAATGACATCAAAGGAGAATATTTGGTGCATAAAGTGTATATCTGTTCTAATCTGAAATATCCTTTTGGGCTACAATACCATGAGCAAATAGGGGGCTGCATTAACACTAATAATATCTTGCAAAGTTTTTCTAGTTTTTCTCTTATGCAACAGGATCAGCCTGAAGAACGGGAGCATTGTTTGTTGTGCCCATGCAGCATAGTCGTCGCTCCATGTTCCAACAACAAAGCAAGCACCTTTGAATGCCGTTGGAGCAAGTCGAGGACGACTTGCAGCCAAGAAGGGGAGAATGATGTGGACATCACCAGAATGGATACACCCACATGTAATAAACACACATGGAAGGTATGGAGGACCAAAGAAGTTGATTGGGGACCAAGCCTAAGTCTTCCCAATGTTCTCCATCAGGCCACCACGTCACTTTTGGTGCAAGGAAAGAAAGAGTCCATGTCCAACACGTTTTGGAGGCTGGATTCGGACTGCAGAACAGCACCAACTTGTGACGGACACCACGGTCGCATACGGACTCGGATAGGGACGTTCAAGTACTTCGTGGAAAGCTTATGAAGTCTAGTTTCATATGGATCCGGACTCAAGTCCATATCTCTCGTGATTCGTTCGCAATGACCAAAATACTACCGACTGGTTTTCTGTCTAAAGGTGCTGCGACATCTTAATTTGGCCCGATGGGCTTTGTATCAAGTCGGGTCAATTAGGGACGCGTCCTAGAGTTGGAGTGCGACTCAAACACCCTCTTGGTCGTCCTCCTAGGTATTAATAAGGGTTAGAGCCGCCATGAACAGATTGGGGGGGTTTTTGTTTTGTTGAAAGTTTAGCCATTGCTACTTCCTTGTAGACGCGTGTGTCGACTAGACCATCCGTTCTACTCGATTCGGAACCCCACCTTGTTGATTCCAGATTGGTTATTATCTCCATATTTGCAATTGAGTTGCTTGTTCTACTTGTTCTTGCTGGTTCTTCGATTGCTTGCAGGACAGGTGCCCTAGTGGCCGGGTGTCGCGCTCCACAAGATCGCGGCAGCCATTGGAGGTGGTGTATCGGTTGCTAAGGCGCAGCGTCCTTGGAAGGCTGTAGTCGGGCCGTGAACATCGCCTCCATCTCAAATCGAGTTATCCCCCGCCTCTCATCGAAAGATCGGGACAAAACCCTAGCGGGTTCACATCACTTAACACCCCCATTCCTAGTGATGACGCTAAGAAATGCCAACATTCTACCCCACGGAACTGATGTGGTAGGCGGCACGTGGTGACAGCCCTGTCTGTCTGTTGTAGTCCACCACGTTCGGGTGTTTTCATAGCAGTAGTCGGTGGTGCCATTGGACTCTCCTCTCATCCCTTTCCGATGTCCTTCCTCGCCAGCCGCCGAAGCTGATCAAGTTAGTTTACTAGCTAGTCTTCTGGGTAACGAGTTGGCTAACCGTTGTTAGACCCTCTACTTACGTACCTCTCTTCCTCTAGTGGGTCCGATAGAATTAGTTCTAGGTCTGGTTGCGCTTATCGTTCCTTGGATTCGATATCCTAGGTAAACTCTCTGGTGAAAGTTACATCGGTATCCGTGCGCTTGCGGATTAGTTCGTATAGGCTAAGGAGTTCCAACAGCTCCGCGCTTGTACAACTTGTCACCAACCAAGACAAATCCCTTGTTGCGTTTCATGATGCGGGCTCCTTCTGCACTTTTTGCTGACATCCCAGCTGGTAGTTTCCTGTCCTTAATGAAGTCAATGTAGTGTTCTCGCCAATCTGCCTTCAGCACCATGACCTCCTGACTTGGATCTGAGGGTCCTGGGTTGGTGGTTACTAGTTCCATGTTCTTTATTGATGGTTCCTTGAGTTCTTGGACAAACACTCCAGCTGGTACTTGGGCACGAGTAGATCCTAGCTTGGAGAGTACGTCTGCTCCCATATTGTGGTCCCTGACCACATTTTGGATCTCGAGGCTAGCAAACTTGTTCTTCAGCCTTTGCAGTTCTGCTACATAGACATCCATGGCCTCCTTGTTGCAATCCCATTCCTTGTTGACTTGTTACATGACTAGTAGAGAATCGCCGTATACAAGTAGTTGTTTGATGCCGAGGGAGACTACCAAGCGAAGCCCGTGGAGTAGCGCTTCGTACTCGGCCTCATTGTTGGACACCTTCCAAAGGATCTGCAAGAAGTATTAGAGTTCCTTGCCCTTCGGAGAGATGAAAAGTACTCCTGCACCACCACCTTCGAGCTTGAGCGAGCCATCGAAGTACATCATCCAATGCTCTGGCTTGTTCACCGGAGTAGGCACTTGATATCCCGCCACTCAGCCATGAAGTCAACCAATACTTGAGATTTGATGGTTGTTCTTGGCTTGAAGTCGATACAGAGAGCCCCTAGTTCTACTGCCCACTTGGAGATACGACAAGTGGCATCCCGGTTGTGGAGAACAACCGCCAACAGGAAGTCAGTAACAACTGAGATCTGGTACTCATCGAAGTAGTGGCAAAGCTTCCTGGATGTGATGAGTATTGCATAGAGTAGTTTCTGAATTGAACGGTAGCGAACCTTCGACTCAAAGAGTACCTCGCTGATGAAATAAACTGGCCTCTGTACACCGAATACATGGCCTTCCTCAGAGCGCTCCACCATGATTGTTGTGCTGATCACATGAGTAGTCGCAGCAATGTATAGCAGCAAGTTCTTGCCTGGGCGTGGTGCTGTGAGTATGGGGGGCGACTGCAGATGTAGCTTGAGGTTCTACAGTGCCTGCTGGGCTTCCTCCATCCAATGAAATTTGTTCTGCTGCTTCAAGAGCTTGAAGAAGGAAAGGCCTCGTTCTCCAAGTCGTGAGATGAATCTGTTCAACGCCGCCATGCACCTTGTCAGCTTCTACGTCCTTGACCGTTGCTGGAGCCTTCATATCAGTGATGGCGGTTATCTTCTCTGGGTTGGCTTCAATCCCTCTGTGGCTGATGATGAACTCGAGTAGTTTCCCTGACGGTACACCGAAGATGCACTTAGTCAGGTTTAGCTTCCACTGGTACTTGCGCAGGCTGTTGAAACTTTCTTCCAGGTCTGCAATCAGGTCCTCGGATTTTCTAGTCTTAATGCCCACATCATCCATGTAGGCCTCCACATTGCGGTATAGTTGTTCTGCAAAGCACATTTGAATTGCCCGCTGGTACGTTGCGCCCGCGTACTTCAACCCAAAGGACATAGTTTTGTAAGCATATGTGCCGAAGGGTGTGATGAACGCGGTCTTGATCTGATCTTCTTTCTTGAGGGCAATTTGATGATAGCCCGAGTAGCAATCAAGGAACCATAGGAGTACAAAGCCAGCGGTTGAGTTGATTACTTGATCAATGCGCGGTATCCCTAAGTGATCCTTGGGGCAGTGATTGTTGAGATCGGTATAATCAACACACATTCTCCATTTATTATTATTCTTCTTTTTTACAAGGATAGGATTAGCTATCCACTCTGAGTGGAACACCTCTTTGATGAATCCAGCTGTGAGTAGTTTAGCTATCTCCTTTTTTATCGCCTCCCGTTTATCTTGAGCGAACCTACGGAGTCACTGCTTCTTGGGAGTAGCTTTTGGACTTATATTCAAACTATGCTCGATCAGTTCCTTGGGCACCCCTGGCATATCCACTGGTTTCCATGCGAATATATCTCGGTTGGCCCTAAGGAAACTGACGAGCTTGCTTTCCTATTTAGCGTTGAGTTGTGTCCCGATCAGAGCTGTCTTGGATGAGTCACCCTCCTGCAGCTGGATCATCTTCAGAGTAAGTTCTCCTGCGGGCTGCAATTTGGATTGGTTCACCTTCTACATCGGGATCTCCAGCCCTTATTGGTATAGTTGCTACGTTGCCACGAGTACTTCTTGTGAACTATCTAGCACACGTGTAGTCGAGGCGTACTCGATGGCCTCCTGGTCGCATTCGTACAACTTCTTCAGGTCATCGTGGAAAGTGAGTACTTTGTTCTTTCCTAGCATCTTTAGAAGTAAGTAGACGTAGTGGGGTATGGCCATGAATTTGGCCATTGCTGATCTTCCTAGGATGGCATGGTATGAGGATTCGAAATCCACCACTTTGAACTTGATGTACTTGGTACGGTAATTTCCCTCCTACCGAAGGTCACGGGGAACGTTACTCTGCCAAGGGGTGTAGCTGCGTTCCCCGGTACGATGTCGTAGAAGGGGGTCTTGCTCGGGGTGAGCATGTCGATGAAGTTGACGCCCATCCTCCTCAAAGTACTCGCAAAGATGAGGTTGAGGCCGCTTCCCCCATCAATGAGTACTTTGGTGAGCCTGACATCCGCTATTACTGGGTCTAGGACTAGCGGGAGTTTTCCCAGCTCTGAGAAGTTGGTCCACTGATCGGCCCTTGAAAACAAGATGGGGACCTCCGACCATTGAAGTGGTCATGCTACCGCCGGCTCAATGGACATGATCTCATGCAGTGTTAGCTTGTGAGTTCTTCTAGAGGGGAAACCTGACTCGCCACCAAAGACGACGTTGATGGTCTTCATCACATCTGGGAACTGAGTGGCATCGGTCTTGTCCCCCTGGACTTCATCCTCCTGGTCCTTCTTCTTGTTGTTGCCCTTTTCTAGGGGTGGGATGTGGAAGGTCCTTCGGAGTTGATAGCACTCAAATGCCGAGTGCTTGGAGTGTGGATGTGTAACACCTCAGGTGTTTTAATTGTTAAACAAGCCTTATTAGCATAATAAAATGCATCACTAACTAAGAAAATAAAAGGAATGGATTAAGTTTGGTTTTGCTTTTACCTTTAAAAGTTTGTATGTGCATAAATGCATGTACTTTAATGAAACAAATTGGATAACTTTCACATCAAAGCAAATATGGCTATGAAATTAAATGAGCACACCAGTTTTAGCATGACCAATAAAAGTTTAGTTGAAGCCTAGAGAAGAAAAATGAAATTTTGAAATAAAATGACGCGCACTCCGAATACAGTTTTCTTTAAGTTTTTAAAATAACTTTGGAACTAAAGCTCAAATGAACTTTGCCCTGAAACGAAACTTGTAGAACTTTTTATTCTGAACAACTTTCTTATTCAAAAGATTTTGAAATTCGAATTAGAAAGTGGAGAAAACGTCCTGTTCGCAACCAGCCCCCTGGAAATTTTCGAATTCTCGCACTTAGGCCCTTGCCCCTCCTCTGCTGCACCGCACCCTCGCCCGACCGCCGCCGGCCACCTGGCCCTCGACGCCTGCGCGGCACCAGGCGCCGAGCCAACCCCCGGCGCCCTGCCTGCTGCCCGCCCCCGCTTGCCCAACTGCGGCCGCGCTTTCTTCTCCCTCCCGCACGGCATGCCCCTGCCCAACCCGCGGCTCCCTGCAGCACCGCACTGCCTCCCAGTCTCTGGCCGCCGCCCCCCTCCACCCAGTGCCCCGTCGTGCCGCACCAGCTCGCCAGTAGCACGCCCGCGTCGCCCGCACGCGACGTCGCGCCCCGGTGCGCGCCCAGCGCACGCACGCCACGCGCACGGCGCGCCTCTGGCCACTGGTCACCGCCGGCCACCCCCAATGGCGCCCAGCCTCGCCGCCCCCTCCACCCAGCGCCCCGGCCGTGCCAAGCTCACCCCCACGAGCTCCACCGGCTATAAAGCCCGGCGCAGCGCCCCTCCCTCCTCTCCTTGTTCCCCTTTCTTCCCCGCAGAACAGAGCAAAGCAGAGCCGAGCTCCGCCCCACGCCGCCGCCGTGGAACCCCCTCCTCCGCCCCTCCTCGACCCGAGCTAGGCCCCAAAATCGCTCTCCTACCTCCGCGCGAAGCTTCCCAGCCCAAGCCCCGCCGCCCAGCTCGCCGGAGCTCGCCGGAGCAGAGCTCCACCCGCCGCCGCCCCCCTGGTAGCCGTGGGCAGCCCTGCTCAGACCGCTTCCGCCCCAACCGTGACCACCCAAAGGTAGCCCCCAACCTCCTCTTACTCCTCCCCCACCTTGCCCTCGCCGCCGGCGACCCAGCTCGCCGGAATTTGGCCGGACAGAATGATCCCCGCCGTGAAATTGCGACCAGGGACTACATTGCAAACGCCCAAATCTTCCTAGGGGGTTTTCTGCTAGTTTTCAGGGACCCCTCTGTAAAGAAAGTTTTAACCAAATTAGTGAACTTGTAAAATTCGTATAAAATCGTAGAAAATTCAGAAAAATGCAAACTCAACTGTTCTGGAATCCTTAGAAGAAACTCTACAACTTTTGTTACATAAAGTTTCTCAGATTCTATATATATTGCTCTAGATTAAATGGAAGGTTTAATGGACTTCTTTTGTACCCACTGTTGTAGATCATTGCTGACCCTAATTTTTGGGCAGTGAGTTACTTGCTTAATGTTTAGGGCTGTGTAAAAAGAACAGGACCAAAAGCCAACTCTAGATACACCTTTTGTCCAACCTTGTTTTATGCCATAAAGTGATAGAACTAATTTTTCCTGTTGTTCTGTGATGTCTAATGTCATGAAACTTTTTCTGTGTTGTTGTAGTAATACCTAGAGGCCATAGAAAAATTTAGAAACATTTTTACTATATGTAACCTGTTCATATGAATTTGTGGTAGGAAAACTTCACTAATTCAAAATAATTAGTAAAGCACTTATAAATGTTCATCTTTTTGCTATGAAACGCATTAGAGTAGCTCAAGCTGTACAAAAAGTTTCATACATAGAAACCCTGTATAACATCCTGTAGAAAATAATCTTTAATAACATGAGTGTAGCTTGTCCCATTTATTATGCTCTAAATCATGTGCAATAGAATCTGAAAAATTTACAGTAGCACAAATATGGTTATAGCAACACCCTGTAAAATTTTTAGCATCAATTCTTGCATGGTTTGTTCTGTATAAAAATAACTAGATTCTAGCAGTGGTTGTGTATTACATTTTTCATATTTAACGTGCTACACAAAAATGTCTGAAATTTTTACAGTGATCTTATCTCTGCATAATGTACTTTGAATAAAAATTTTATTACCAGAAGCTAACTAGATTAGTATTTGTGTTCAACTCATGTTTGTGTTTAAAAAGAAACTAAGTTTTCAATATAACACAACCCCTTCTTCTTTAATGAAGTTAAATAGAGTAAGATAAACTCTATTAATGATTGCCCAGGAAATGTTAAATTAAGTAACTTCACAGCAAAACTTATGCCCTATGAACTGCAACTTTATCATGAAGGAAATAATGTCAGTTAACTATCACCACAACTTACGCTCCTGCATTCATATAGGATCGACGACTCTCTCCGACGGGACGTACGAGTTGGTGCCCGCGTCCGAGAGTGAGTAGCGTGAAGCTCAAGTAAATCTAACTGAAGCTCTTGAAGACCCGAGCCCAAGTTCGGAAGAGCCCCAAGCTAACTGTTCACAAGAAGGCAAGCCCCGGAGCATGAACCCTATTTTCTAAACTTATGCAACTTATTACTCTACTTTACTTGTGCATTAAGTTTATAGGAGTTGAATGAAAACTTAGTTGCATGATCCTAGGTACCCATGCTCTGAACACTAGATGTCAGGTTCGATAGAATGCTATGCTAATAGGACTCGGTAAAAGTCGAGTGATTTCCTGTCACTCGCGAGAAATTAGGAGTTGATTGTTTACTACACGCTGCAATCATAAGGACGACGGACGGGCTATGGTACGATGTTTATGTTGATGATTGAGGCCCGTCTGTCTAGTGAAAAATGCTAAGGCCGCAGTGTGTGGTAAGTGATGGTTAAGTCTTTGAACGTACTAACCACATGCCGAGAATATGGTAATCGGTAAGCTTAAGTACCGGATTGAACCGAGGCCGGAACATACTCCCCACTATCTTGAATTCGTTCACATCTAGCTAATGGCGGGTGCATCGGCCGCCACAGCCCGACGTACCGTGGTCTGTGGGGAGGTGTAGTCGAGGGCGGTGGGCCTGTTTCGTGAAGCGGGAATTGAAGGGAAAGGTTGCACGTGTGACTCTGGGAGTAACCACGTGACGTGTGTTTAGGTTTCCCTTGTAAGGTTAAGAAATTCGATTCGAATCGTCCGTTTCTCACGGCTATTGAGACTGCTTAACCACTTTTACCCACAGAGTAAGAAGAGGAACAATGATGATGAATAATCTTGTTGGATGAAAATTAATGCTTCACCATGAATGCTATTGGATAGCTGCTTATCTAGAATGGTTAATGAAACTAGAATCTTGAGCTAAAAGTTGAAAGTAAGGACCCACTCGTAGATGCTTTTTGGCAAAACAAACCCCTCAAGCCAAAAGCCTCGCATGTTTAGGAGTCGGCTAAGTATTCCCCATTAGTCAGGTAAGCCTTGCTGAGTATTAGTATACTCAGCCTTGCTTGTGGCTCGTTTTCAGGTGAGACTTTCGAGGATATGATTGCTAGCCTGACTTGGCCCTGCACTCTTCCCCCTGGTTGGTCGGTGGAATGGGATACGCCCCCGTCCAACGGAGATAATGCCGAGTGATGTCTCGTACGGGCTTCATCGAGACATCCTTATCGTCGAAGTAGCTTTCGTTGTTTTATTTTTCCGCTGCAACTTAAACTCTGAAAAACTTCTTAGTTATGATCACTGAAGTATTTGGTTTCTAAACTAAAACTTGGTTTGTAATATTCACCTATGATAATTTTGTAATATTTGCTGGAATGTGGTATTCTCTGGGCTCATCATCGCATGAGCATTTGTATGTATGGCATTCGATCCGCTCTACCGTGGTTGTATCGGGAGGTTATACCCGACAGACCAGTGGATTACTCCGTTTGAAGTGTAAGGTTAACCGAGATCGCCCTAATAGTGATGGTTAATACACTTGATCCGGATTAATTCAGGTGGTTCTGCCACAGGATGCCACAGGCATTGCTTGTGTAGGAGCTTCTTGAACTACTCTTGCATGTTCCCCGACTTCTTGCCGCGTGGGGCGCGCTCGACAGCCGCGACAAGATCGTCTGGCTTGCGCTTACAGGAAGATCCCGAGTAGCCTTGCTGGCTTCTGTCACTGCGGTGGTCGTTGTTCCGCTTGTTGTTGTTGTACTCATTGCCGCGCTTCGAGAAGTGATCGCGCTCCTGCTCCTCTTGGTCCGCCTAGGACTGCATCATGTCGCGGAGGGTGGCAACGGTCTTGGGGCGGTTCTGGCCGAAGTCGCGGAAAAGAGCCTGGTTGGTGAGGCCGTTGTGGAAGCAGTTGATGACGTCATTCTCCGAGATGTTCGCGATTGTGGCGCGGGTCTTGAAGAAGCGGTGAGTGTATGAGCGCAGGAGTTCGTTCCATTCCTGTTTGCGCTGAGACAAATCATGATGAGTGCCTGCCCTGGCGATCGCTCCCTGGAGTTGTCGATGAAGACGGTCTTGAGTACTTCCAAGGAGTCGTTAGAGTTCTTGGTTAGGCTTTCCAGCCATGTGAGTGGCACAATCTCTAAGGCCAGCAGGAAGTAGATGACCTTCGTAGTGTTGGTGCCGCCTGCGACTTCAATGGCGGTGGAGTAGCACCTGATCCACTAATGGAGGGCCTGCTTGCCGTCGTACTTGGTGATGCCGATGGATTTGAAGCCATCCGGGTACTTGTACTGGCTGAAGCGCTCCAAGAACGCCGAGAAGCGATCGTTGTCATCCGGTGCGGTACATCCCTCAGCAGCGGCGCGTTCCTTCCTCCAGGCTTCAATGACTGAGCGGGCGTCACGCCCGACGTTGATCTTGTCCCGGATATCAACTATTGGCAACTTCTCAAGTTCTTCCGATGGTTGTTGCCAACGGATGGTTCTTGTTGTCCCTAGGGCGGCTGGCCCATGGGGCAGCTTCCTTGTGGGCCCGTGGGGCGGCTTCCTTGTGGCTGTTGAGATGGACCAGTCGGTCGTCTGGGGTGGCCTCTGGGCGTTCTGCTGATTTGGCTTTCGCCTGCACCCTCCCGCCCTCCACGTGAGACTGTGGGGGCAGGTTTCTGGTTGTTGAGCTGGAGCCATGCCTGTTGCACCATGCGAACGGATGTCTGGACGGCAGGATCTGGGTTGTCTGCGAGCACCGCCACTATTCCCACAATGTGGGCGATAGGGGTATTGAACCTCGCATCCGTTGCTGCCGTGAACTCAGCGTCGAGGTCGCATTGTATGTGTTGCTGCCGTTCAGTAGTTCTTCTTCTGCACGTGGCGTGCTTCTGGTTCCGTAGCCTCCAAGTGTCGCGTTGGGCTTCATCCTCGTTGCCGGCATCGGCGGTGTTCTCATCTGCTGAGATCTGCTCCGGTTTTTCATTGCGGTATCGGCTGCTGACTTCGTCTGACTCCACCATAAATACGTGGCGGAGCGTGGAGGTGTCGTTCGAGTAGTCGACCAACACAGTTCCTCCCGAATTGGGTCTGCCTTCCTGGAACGACAGTGAGACGAGGTGGGCCACCAATCGTTCGTCGTCTTCGAATATTTCGGAGGGTTTCATGCCCTTCCGGTACACGAAGCGGCCCTTCGGGGTGGAGGTTATAACGAGGCCTTGGTGGCCACCCATGAAAGGTTCGGCTACGGAGTTAGAGTCCGAGTCATGGTCTTCGAAGACAGGGGGCCCCTGGCATGCGGTGGCATCCTTTTCTTCGATCTTGAGTAGATCGTCTAAGTCCTTCTCCAATGCGGAGTGGAACTCGGACTGTATGGCCTCCTGATAGATAGAGGAGGCGTTGCGTAGACCGAATGGGAATCGGGTACGTAGTCCCCCAGATGGAATCGAGTCCGATTCGAGGAAGCTTGGTGCAGCACGAATCGGAGTCACGTTGAAAACAGACTATTCCTCGATCTCCCCAACGAGGTCAGGGAGCAGCATCGCACCGAGGTTGTTGACGAACTCGTCGAGATTGCTGCTTGATGTTACTGCTGGAGCCTCCAGCTTGGTGTTGACAAGGTGCCAACGAAAGTTGCCTGTGCCATCACCGACACAGACCCACGAGCCAAAGACGATAGTCGTGCCCTCTGGGAGCACAGCGCTGGTGAAGCTGAAAGTCGCCATTAAGTTCGCCAGTGGATCTTCGACGAACACCCCTACCTGGCGCCCAGCTGTCGGTGTTTTGCCGGCAAGCCTACCTAGGGATACCCTAAGGTAGTAGACTTGTGGTTAGGGTGTCGCTGAGATTAGGAACTCGAAGGTGCAAGCAACACAAGATTTAGACAGGTTCGGGCCTCAGTATGCGTAATACCCTACGTCCTGTTTGGGTGGTTTGTATTGCCTAGATGATGATATGTTTGGAGGGGGTCCCTACCCGCCTTATATACTCTAGGGGGGACAGGGTTACATGGAAGTCCTAGACCGATACTAGCCTAGGAGTCCTATCCGAGTACTTCTCGGGTAGTTTCCTCTTGTACCGACTAGTTCTACTCCTATCCGAGTACTTTACAGTATGGATAAGGTATGGGACATGCCCCACCCCTTACTCTAGAACATTCTACGCCATGTAAGCAGTCCCGTAGCCCCGAGTCTGACAACAGGGTTACATGGAAATCCTAGCTAGACAAGGCCTGAGGAGTCCTACCCGAGTACTACTCGGGTAGTTTCCTTTCGTCCGACTAGTCCTAGTTCTGTACGACCAGTTACAATGAGGATAAGGTATGACTCATGCACCATCCCCTATTACAGAAATATGTATGTCAAGTATGCAGTCCCACTGCCCGGGTCTGACACATCCCTTCCACCAGCGGACTCAGATTGGCTGCAAGCCAATAGGACTTCACAAGCACCAAGATCTGGCCCACATAAGTCCTGGCAACCTCCGAGAGATAGCTGCTGATCCGCTGTGGAGCTCTTTGTAGACGCTCCATGCAGTGCCAACACTATCTTCTTGAGGATCCACCATATCTACAACCGCTTAGGCGGCACTCTGGAGTTCTTCGAGCTCCTTCTTTAATATCTCCTTGCTCTTCATCAACTCCTGTTTCTGGGAACTTGACTCAACAAGTTGACATTTCAGCTGTTCGAATTCACCTGCAATCAACACCAGACCAAAATCTAGAGTAGATGTTGAAGATCCCTCTACACAGTCATAGCAGATTGCAAGACTTAACTTGGTGAGTTTTTGTCAGTATGTTGTTCTTGTTCACCAAATGACAAGTCGTTGCTTCAAGCCTTGGAATTTTTGGGATTCCCTCTGCTTAAGGAGAGCCACCTCATTGGATAGTTGAGATATCTTGAGGGCTTGCTCCTTAATCAGTTGATCCTTGTCCTCCAACATCCAAGACATCTCCTCCATGGTTCTGAGTTTGTTGGATTTGATTCTGGATCAATTCAGCGCAGTCTGCTCAACAAGATTTGGTCAGTCTCGAACAGAACCAAAACTACTCGACAAGCGAAGGGCACCAGAACTGGATACTCACCATGGAAAATTGCTATGTTTCCTTGAGAGTGTCTTGGAAATACTTCATGTACTCATCTGTTAGCATGGGATCTTCAACAAGATCTCTCGTCAAAATATCGTCATCAGTTTTTTCTTGGGGCTTTGGCGTTCTTGCCCTTGTTTCGGAGTGAAATGGTGATTTTGCCCCTATTTTTTCAACTGTGCAATTTTACCCCTACTTTTTGTAAATGAAGGGAGAGTTTGCCACTATTCTGTGAAGTGCATGTAACGGTGTTAAAAATGATGTAGAAAAACTGATTTGCCCTTGCGAATTTGCCCCTACTATTATGTAAACTTTGTGATTTTACCCTTACTTTGACCGAAGTAATGGACAACATTTTGACCGATATAAATAGAATTTGCAAAAGCAAATTCGAACAAAATTTTTATAACTTCCAAGCAAATTGATAATTTTTTTAAAATTTTGGCAGCAACATGACATAACATGAATTTAAGTTCAAGTGCACATAACTTACATATGTATGTATGTCCAACAAAAATACCATAAAACACATATATATGTCCACCAAAAGTAACTGATCACATTCTATCAGGGCCAAAATAGGGGTACCATCATGTCTAGATCATATTCCCCACATACAAGTCCAACAAAAGCAAGATTACATGGCCAACTAGGGGTACCATCATTTCTACATGCCTAACAATGCAGCCAAACTTGTTGTCCTTCCTCTTCCTCCTCCTGTCCTTCCTCCTCTTACCCCTGCCCTTCCTCCTCCCCTTCCTCTCCCTGTTCCAGTTGCTCTTGCTCCTCCCCTTTCCCTTTGTCTACATTGAGATCAAACCACTCAATCGAGCGGTCCGCAAGGAGGAGGAGCCAAATCCGCCCGTGCTGGAAACACTCGCCCGCCCCCACTCGTCCGACCCGGGCCGGCCTGCGTGCTCCCCCCCCCCCCCCCCCAGCGCGCGTCTGATGCCGCTGCCTCCTCCCCTACTGCTGATGCCGCCTGTTGCAAGCGCTGGCTCCCCTAGCCCGCACGTGCTAGCATCACCGCGCACCCAAGTCAGACCCGACCTGTGCGCTACCCACCCACCCACCCCCCCCCACCCTGCGCGCGCTGCGCCCACCGCGTCCTCCTCCCAAACTGTGCCGCCACCACCGCCTGCTGGACCGGACGCCGCCTGCTAAGCTTACTGCATGGGATGAGAGGGCCTGGGAACCGGGATGAGAAAAGAGAGAGATGTGGATAGGGTTAAGGGTATCAAGGTCTTTTCCCATTGCTCTGTGTTTTTCTCCAACTTATTTTTACTGTTTTAGTGGGCATACAACTAAAGATGTTAAAAGTAGGGGTAAACAGAGCCTTCATTTCAAAAAAGCAGGGGTTAAATCTCACAACCCAAAAAATGAGGGAAAATCACCATTTGGCACCCAAATAGGGGCAGGAACGCCAAATTCCCTTTCTTCTTCCTGACTGCTGGGGGCTGCATCCGATGGCGGATTCTCTACATCAAAGCAGAGGTAACATCCTAGGCAGCACAAAGATTTTAAACAAGAAGGGGAGCTCAATTTTCCAATAGTCCTACCTGGAGGTGAATTACTAGTCCTAGCCTTGATCCCTTTCGTCACAGAGTTGGCAGTGGCACCAGCAGTAGTTGTGGATACAGAAGGAGTCAACTCCTCTGAACTCACTTTTGATTCTCGATTGGGCTTCTCTTGCAGAGTTTTGACCCTCAACTCGGGGGCTAGCGATTCGCCAACATTGCCAAGATCTACTACCCCCAGAGCAGAGGATGGCCTGACCATCCAAGAAGGCAACATGCAGTCAAAACATGCTTCACGAAAGCTTAACAGATGAATTGAAAACATAAAGTACTCGACTACTTACAGTTGCAACCTTTTTATGGCCAATTTCTTCACACAAAGAATCTTCCACGCGGAAGATGGTGGTGGAACTTGTTCCAGCGCAGCGCTGACTACGGGGTTCGACCCCACAGCTACAACAACCGGCTGCAACGGCGGATCTGACGAGTCTGCCTCAAGGGAAAGTATTGTTTCTCTCCTTGCGGTATCATCCCCGACCTTCTACAGTTTTGAGCTCGGCGAACTAGAATTGAAGGACAAATTCAGTCAAGCAACCAATCAGGATTCTAGCAGAACATTGGGGGACACCATGATTCAACATTAACCTAGACATATCAAGACAACTCAAAGCAGCATTCACCTTGCGCTTTCGAGTAGGTGTACCCCTTTGTTGCTAGATTTCAGCCAGGGTGCGGCTGTCTTCTTCCTCAACCATTTCTCGGACTTCTTCATCGGCCCTGGCGAGCGACTTGTGTTGTTGTTCTTCTATAGTTGCTGATAGCAGAATGTATCTTGGACAATTGATGTCAGAAGTGGGCGGCATACTCCAGAAAATATTCACATCAACCTGCAATAATACACCAGTCAGTCAATTGGAGTTTTTGACTACTTGTTGATGCTCGCTACGGACCAATTTCGAGCGCCAATTTGATCAGAAAATTAGGATGACTAGCATACTTAACTTGCATATTTATCTAGAATAATGTCGTTTCCACATTTCCCTTCGAGATTTTGCAAAGCAAGAAATTGAGCAGAAAATAGAGGGAAAACACACAATTGAATCCAAGGAAAATTCCACCGACCAATCAGAACACTCCGTTCAGCCTCACATGGATCAATGGGCCCACCAGAGCATGCAACCGACTCAAGACAAACCCAACTCACATAAAGGAGTGGTCAGGGCCCACTTGGCAACCCCTCAGCCGAAGCTGAGGTCGGTTGGTGGCCGGGCTGATTCCACCGAACCAGCCAGGTCGGCCGAACCAGACCATGCGCCACCGACTTACCTGTTGCACGTGGCAGCTCCCCATTTGCTCCTTATGTCGGTTTGAGGAGGCTCCAGCTCGTTGCACGTCGAGGAGCCGCTGCACACCCCTGTAACACCTCAGGTGTTTAAATTATGAAATAAGCCTCATTAACTTAACACGATGCATAAATAATTGAGAAAAGTTTAAAAGAAAACGAATTATAAATTGGTTTTGCTTGGAATTGAAAATAGTTGTGTATATGTGCATAAGTACATGTACTTTAATCAAACAAATTAAATAACTTTCACATTGATGCAAACATGGCTACAAAATTGAATAGGCATATCGTTATTGATATGATAAATAAAAGTCTAGTTGAAGCCTAGGAGAGAATGCAAAGTTTTGCCCAGGAAATGGCGTGCCCTCCGAATTATACTTTTTCAGTTTTTAAAATAACATCTAAACTAGAACTCAAATGAACTTTGGCCTGAAACAAAACTTGTGTAACTTTTCATTTGGAACAACTTTCATGTTCAAGAATTTTTGAGTTGCAACACAAAAATTTGAGAAACACTTGGATTGGTAAACCAGCCCCTGCCTTTTCTTCTATTTTCACTGCAGACCCTTCTTTCTACGCTCCGCCCGACCCTCCGATGCGCAGTCGCTCGCCCAACCCTACGTTCGCCCGACCCTTCGCTTCGCTCGACCCTCGGCTTCGCCCGACCCTCGCTTCACCCGACCCTCGGCTTCGCCCGACCCTCGCTTCGCCCGACCCTCCGACGCGCAGCCGCTTCGCCCGACCCTTCGCTTCACCCGACCATCCGCCGCCGTGCAGTCGCCGCAGGCCACTTGGCCGACGATGCTTGACCGGCGCTAGGCACCAAGCCCATGCCTGGTCGCGCCCACATGCCGCGCTCCTCCCCACGCCGCACTCCTCCCCAGTCCGCGTACGCCACGCGCACGCCGGCGACGCGCGCCTTTGCTCGCCGCCTGCCGCGCCGTGCCCGTGTCCTCGCCGCGTCCCGCCAGTCGCCGTGCTCGCCACCTGGCAAGCCAGCTGCTGCAGCTCCTCGCCCAACCCATGCGCCGTGTGATCTCCCGCTCCCCACGCCAAATCTTCAGCGCCCAATCCTCTGCCCGCGCCCGCCGCACGCCGCGCCGGCTCTGCTCGCCGCCCGCCACGACCAGTAATGCGCCCCCATCGTGCCGCCCGCGCCCGCGCCTCGAAGTCCAGTCCCGCCCTCCTCCAGCCTCTCTGCTGCCTACATAAGACCGCACTGAGCCCCCCCTCGCGCGCCCAGACACCAGAACGCCGCCGCCGCCACCTCTACCGCCGCCGTGCACCACCCGCCCGTGGAGCCCCACTCCCCAGCCTCCCACTGCCAAACCCGTCGCCCAGCGAGCTTGCCCTCCCTCCACTGAAGCTCACCGGCCTCTTCCCCGGCCAGCTCGACCGTCGGAGCACCGCCAGCGCCGCCCGCGCCGCCGCCGCTCCCCTGCTGCTCCGTGCACGGCCCACACCGAAGCTCCTCCGTCCAAGCCAAGCCTCGAAACGGGTTCCCCTCGACGCCGCGAAGGTCATCAACCAGCCCACACCCTCCCCTCCTAGCCGGAGCACCATCGCTGATGCTCCGCCCCGCCGCCGCCCCTCTGCTCCGCGCCGACGAGCCACCTCCGGCCACCCCCAACCCCGACCAAGGCCATCCCAAGGTAGCTCTCAGCTCCCTGGATCTCCACGAACCTTTTCCCCTCGCCACCGACGAGCCCTCTCGCCGGAATCTGGCCGGCCGCCATGCCAGCGCCGCCAGGGACCACATTGCTTTGATTGCAATATTCCTAGGGGCCTGCACGTAAGTTTCCAGGGACCCCTCTGTAAAAGAAAGTTTTAAACCTAGTTTTAAAAATAGTGAATTTCTAAAATTCATATAAAATCGTAGAAAAATCGTAAAAATACAAACTCAACTGTTCTGGAATCTTTAGATGAAGGTCTACAACTTTTGTTACATGCAATTCTTCAGTTGCTTGCTAATCTTGCTGCAAATTAAATGGAATGTTTAATAGTATTTAAATGTACCCACTGTTGTAGACAAAGGCTAAACCTGAAAATTTAACAGTAGATTAGTTGCTTGATTTGTAGGCCAGTGTAAAAATATTAGGACCAGAACCCATCTCTAGCTAAACTTTTTAATAAAACTTGTTTATGCCATGAAATAATAAAACTAAATCGTAACTGTTGTTTTATTGTGATGCATGTTGTGAAACTTTTCCAGAGCTGTTATATTGATGCCTAAATACCACAGAAAAAGTTTAGAATCTTTTTCCTTTCTGTAACCTATTTATATAATTTTGTGGTAGAAAAAATGCACTAATTCAAATAATTAGTTTCTGTGCTTGGAAAATGTTCAACTTTTTACTGTGAGACACTTTAGAGTATCTCTTGCTGTATAAAACGTTTCATACTCAAAAAACCTGTAAAACATCCTGTAGAAATTAATCTTTATTAAAGTAGGTGTATATTGTCCTATTTATTATGCTTTGTATCTTGCACAGTAAAATCTGACAAATTTACAGTAACACATATATGGATAGATTAACCCCCTGTAAAATATTTGGTGTCAATACTTGCATGGTTTGTCCTGTATAAAAATAACTAGGTTCTAGCAGTGGTTGTGTATTACCATTTTTATAATTATTCTGCTGCGTGAAAATGTCTAAACTTTTTACAGTGCTTTTGTCTCTGCATAATGTGCTCTAAATAAAAATTTCATCACCAGAAGTTACCTAGTCCAGAAGTTGTGTTTAATCCATGTTGTGCTTAGAAAATTAAGTTTCCAATATAACACAACACCTTCTTGTTTAATGAAGTTAATAGTTTAAGTTATACTCTATTAACAATTGACCAAAGAAATCTTAACTAAGTAACTTCGCAACCAAATCGATATTTTGTGGACTGCAACTTTATCGTGAAGGAAAATAATCGTCATATACCATCACTATAACTTACACTTGTGCATTCATATAGAATCGACTACTCTCGCCGACGGAACGTACGAGCTGGTGCCTGCGTCCGAGAGTGAGCAGCGTGAAGCTCAAGTAAATCTAACTGAATCTTTCGAAGACCCGAGCCCAAGTTCGGACGAGCCCCAGGCTAACTTTACCCAAGAAGGCAAGCCCCGGAGCATGAACTCTATTTTCCTAAACTTATGCAACTTATTACTCTACTTTACTTGTGCATTAAGTTTATATGAGTTGAATCAAAACTTAGTTGCATGATCCTAGGTACCCATGCTCTGAACACTAGATGTAAGGTTCGATAGAATGCTATGCTAATAGGACTCCGGTAAAAGTCGAGTGATTTCCTATCACTCGCGAGAATTTAGGAGTTGAATGTTTACTACATGCTGCAATCATAAGGTCGATGGACGGGGCTATGGTACGATGTTTATGTTCATGATTGAGGTCCCGTCTGTTTAGTGAAAAATGCTAAGGCCGCGGTGTGTGGTAGTGGTGGTTAAGTCTTTGAACGTACTAACCACATGCCGAGAATATGGTAATCGGTAAGCTTAAGTACCGGATTGAACCGAGGCCGGAATATACTCCCCACCGTCTTGAATTCGTTCACATCTAGCTAATGGCGGGTGCATGTGCTGCCATGGCCGGGTCCATGGGGACGTGTAGTCGAGGGCGGTGGCCCTGTTCCGTGAAACGGGAATTGAAGGGAAAAGTTGCACGTGTGACTCTAGGAGTAACCACGTGACGAGTGTTTAGGTTTCCCTTGCAAGGTTAAGAAATTCGATTTGAATCGTCCGTTTCTCGCGGTTATTGAGACTGCTTGACCCTTTTACCACATAGAGTAAGAAGAAGAACAATGATGATGATTAATCTTGTTGCATTAAAAATTAATTCTTCCACCATGTATGATATTGGATAGTTGCTTACCTAGAATGGTTAAAAAAAACTAGAATCTGGAGCTAAAATTTGAAAGTAAGGACCTACTTGTATATGCTTTTCGGCAAAACAAACCCTCAAGCCAAAAACCTTGCATGTCTAGGAGTCGGCTAAGTATATCCCACTAGTCGGGTAAGCCTTGCTGAGTATTAGTATACTCAGCCTTGCTTGTGGCTTGTTTTCAGGTGAAACTTTCGAGGATATGATCGCTAGTTTGACTTGGCCTTGTACCCTTCCTCCTGGTTGGTCGGTGGAATGGGATACGCCCCCGGCCAACGGTGATAATGCCAAGTGATGTCTCGTACGGGCTTCATCGAGGCATCCTGTATGGTCGAGTAGTTTATCGTTATTTTTCTGCTGCATTGAACTCTGAAGAACTCCATTATTCTGAACTCTGAAGTACCTTGTTTTACGAATTTGAACTCCGTTGTAATAATAATTTATGATGAACCTGTGATGTAAAATTTGTGGAATGTTGTATCCTCTAGGCTCACCTTCGTGTGAGTACATGTATGTGTGGTTTCGATCGGCAAAAACCGTGGTTGTATCAGGAGGTTACCCGACAGACCAGTGGATTATTCCGTTTGAAGTGCGAGTTAGCCCTGATTGCTCTTGTGGTGATGGTTAGCGCGCTTGAGCCGGATTAATTCAGGTGGTTCTGCCACAACTCCCCTCACTCACCTCTATAAATATGAGGGGTGTGCTACAATAGAAGACACACCTCAAGTTGCTCTCTCTCAAGTTCGTCTCTTGCTTAGTCTTTACGATAGTGGAGCTTAGGTGAAGTAGCTCTTCTTCAGTTCCCGAGTCTTGCCTAGAAGTATTCAGTATGGGTTTAACTCTTCCTCTCCTTTGTAATATTCGGAATTCCTTAATAGAGTTATCTTCTAGTTTAGTGTATTCATATAGTATATAGTATATGTTCTGTGTGTATTCAGATATGTGTGCTATCCTTAGTTTATATCTAGGTCTTGTATCTTGCATGATTAGACATGGTAGGACATCTAGGCTACGGCATTAGTTCCAGTATTCATACATTTGCTCTAATGTGATGTCTGTCCATCCGAAGGGTGGGGGTTCCGCGCGGGGCATTAGAGTATTGCTCATTAGCGTAGACGTGGTGTCTGGGCTAATCAGTGTTTCTTGATGCGGCTCTATACCATGGTTAGATGAGGTAGGTGATAGGTGGTGACAGCCCTGTCCGTCCATCGTAACCCTCCCCGTTCGAGTAGTAGCTGTAAGAGGTGCATAAAATAGCCGTGAAGAACAAGTGGCCACCTAGCCATTTCTTGTGCGGTCTCCCGGTGATGCCTGGGGGCCTAGAGCCTAATCCTAATCGTGTGTATGTATATAAGTGCTTAGTATAGACTGTATGCTTAGTTAGGAGTACATAATTCCTTATATTAGCTTTCTTCTTCCTTTCTCCCTTCCTGTAAGCTTTGCATAGAGTTAGAGCTTGAGTAACTTGTGTGTCACACTACCTCTCTACCATATATTATCTTACCCCTATTTATTCAAGTGAATATCCATGCTAGAACTAATCAACCTACTAATCTATTCCAATAACCGCCGTCTTCCCTGCGGAAATATAAATACAACCCCGTACTCACGGGTAAAATGCTACAATGGTATTCCGTGCGCTTGCGGATCCTTCTGTAACGTAAGAAATACCAACGGTCATTTTTGGTGCTGTTGCCGGAGGATGGATTCTATGTCCACACTTGGTGACTGTGTTACGAAATGTCAACACTACTCGAGCATTTCTTTCGACTACTCGGGAGGACATATCTGCTTCGGTGGATTGGTGGCGGAGAAAGATTTTGGAAAGTGGGGAACCACATCCCCACTGATGAGCACTCGGCTCACATGTCGCACAACTTGTTCCTTGGTTATTTTCTCTATAGAAAACCGAGACGGGTCTGAGAGACTAGTATACTCAAAAGAAAAATGGTCTCATTTCTACAATGGCTTGATTCGCTTGATGATCAAAGAATACATCATCGTAATCCCAGTAATTCCTACAGTCCGACAGTCCTGGCTTTTGGGGCAGCTCGGGGATCTGGCTAGCATCTCTGCATTCCTTAAACCATTCAACTCGAGATTTGAGTACTCCGGATGTCCTCTCTGGTAGTGCAAGTTCATGATTTCCAATATAGAACCACTTCTCCCTCCATCTAGCAGATTCGACAAAAATTTTGTGCGGGTTGTACTTCTATTCCATCCCTGGCCTAAACTGGATTTCGGCTCCGCCAACTTCATACATTGCATCTGCTTTTGGTTGTGACTTCACTTGGAACAGATAGCAAAAGAGATCGAAGTGGGGTTCTATCCCTAAATAGGTTTCACAAAAATGGATAAAGATGGAGATGTGAAGGATCGAATTGGGATTCAGATGATGCAGTTGCAGACGTAGTAGTATAACAACCTACGAAGAAATCGGAAGTCGGGATGGCTAATCCCCTCTCAATGAGATCTTGGAAGGCAACTATCTCTTTGGCTTCCTCAACACGCCTCGCATCACCAGCAGCGGCCCTGCACTAAATAATTTACTTAGGCTAGAGCAGTCTAGAGGATATGAGCACCTCAAGATGGGACTCGGAACACTTACTTTTCCACCATCCATCACCGGCGGTGACAGTGGCGGCCGGCTCCCTCCCCTTCGTGGATCTTTTCTTTCCAGCCATCGACTTCTTGATGGTTGTATGAAACAAACTTGGGGGCTAGATGAAATCTAGTGCAAAGGGAAACTAGATCTAGTTGCTGCAATAAGTGGAGAAGATGAAGGGCGGAAGCAGTGGAAGCACAAAGTGACGGCATGGTGAAAACCCTAGGTCACTATAGGGTTAAATAAAGACCTGCGGCCTTTTAGTTACTGTGCAGAAGCTGAAGCGGTTTTCACAGGCACCAGTGTTATTTCGTGAAGTGATTTGGGACCTATGCCATGACTTTTAATCCTTGGAAGATTATTTTTCAAAAATTCTTCGAAGATAAGGAAAGAAGATTCAAGATAGATTCGACCCTCAGCCTGTTTCTTCGATTCAACCTAAGGCTCGGGGGCTACTTCATATGGAGTGCGAGTTCATCGCACCCTATATAAAAGAAGACTTGAAGACTACTTGGGGCTTGAGCACCTCATAGCCTCAATACAGCCAAGGAAAGTACTCAAAGACGCCCTTAGAAGTACTCGAAGACACCTTCAGGATGGAGTTCAAGGAAGTACTTGAAGACGCCTTTAGAAGTACTCGAAGCCTGTAGTACTCAACTACGAAGAGCTCGGGGGCTTGTCAGACCCGAGACTACGGGACTGCTGACATCATGAAGAATCCATAGGATAGGGGATGGGGCATGGCCCACACCCTACGCCAGATATAACTACTCCTACATAGTTAGGACTAGTCGATATAAGGAAACTACCCGATTTGTATCTCGGTAGGCTTCCTGCGCAAGTATCAGGCTAGGACTTCCATGTAACCCTGTCCCCCCAGACTATATAACGGCGGGCAGGGACACCATCAAAACATACCAACACCACATCAAACCCTAAGGCAATACAAATCACCACACAGGACGTAGGTATTACGCTCTCAGCGGCCCGAACCTATCTAAACCCTTGTGTTCCTTGCACCTTCGAGTTCCAGATCTCGGTGACACCCTACCTACAAATATCCACCTCGGGGGTATCCCTCGGTGGGCTTGGCGGTAAAACACCAACACATTGGGCCATAGGCCACAAAAGGAGTTTGACCTAACCAAAGTGGTTCGGCCGAACCACCCCAAAAGTGTTTCCAGCTCTGCTTTGCCCACATGCAAGAAGGCGGTGGGAGGATGCCTTGGCGCAGGAGTTCGGCGCAAACCGACCTTCTCCCTGTGCTAGGTGGCAAGAGGAGAGAGCTTGGAGGGAGAATATTCCCTAGTATCAAGGAGACCTTCTCCACTCTCCCAAGGCAACTCCACACTATAAATAGACATCCTCATTCTCACTTGTAACACACACCACCAAGGAGCAATTCTTTCACTCTATCAAGATGTAGAGTTAGGCTAGTATAGTTGGGAGTTAGAGAGTCGGGTCGAGCTTCGTCTTGGGGTTCCGGAGTTGTCTTCGGGAGTTCGGTAAAAGCTCTTGTATCTTTTTCCTTTTCTTCTGTAAGACTTTGAGTTAATAATATGAAATATCTTCTATCTTTATTTGAGTTAATTAAGTTCTACAATTATTTTGCGGATAATTGTGGAATGTGTAGTTTCGACCACGTCGGGTTAGATTGGCACTAGAGCGAGTGTTGTAGTCCCTTGTATGCGAGTTTCACGTTTTTCTCTTAGGCTCTTTTCCTTAGAGCCTCAGGGAGAGGGTGCTCTCTTGCTTGGAATGCCAGGAGAGTATTAAGTTATATCTATAGGCATGGTGCCTAGAGTTATCATTTAACTTGATTTGCACCCAACCCCACGGATAGTAGTGGTAGCCGGCATGTGGTGACAGCCCTGTCCGGCCTACGTATTCCACCACGTGAGAGCGGTTGGTGCTGTAGGACTTACGAGTAGACCGCACAAGCTCCCCATCTCATCCCTTTCTAGAGCTTGACCCGTCCGGGCGCCCGAAGCATGCATGGACCAGCTACAATAGTTTCTCTTCCCTGTCTCTGCTTCCACTTTTAAATCTATACTAGAGTTGGCTCGAATACATAAGAAGTAACTATGAATCTATCTCGTCTCGTTGTCCTCCCACCTAGCTAGACAGCTTTGCTTTTGTTTATCATTTATTTAGGTTATCTCCTGTGTGTGTCATTGAATACCACTCCTATCATTATATTCACCTCCACTCTGGTTGAGCTGGTACTTCAATTACTAGATATATCCTTGTTAATTCTCTATAACTTTAGCTATTGCTTCCCTGAGGAAAAATACGATACTCTAGAATACTCCCGGGTGAAATGCTACAACGATAATTCTGTACGTTTGCAGAATTAATCTCATATTAAATCTGTGATCATAAGAAATACCAACAAGTATTTCTAGCGTCGTTGTCGGGGAAGCAATTGGCGAAAGATATTGAAATTAACATTGGTTATCTAGTAAGTTAATTTGCTGCTAAGTTTTAGCGCGATCACCGTTGTTTTTCATGATCCATCAACGTTCAACTCTTCTGCAACCATGGTGCAAGTTTCAATAAATTCTCACAGGTATGTAATAAAAAGCAATATATCTCCTAACCATGTGCAAAATTAAGAAAAGGTCACTGTCATAAAAGAAAAAAAAATCACCATATGTGACAGATCAAAGACAGAGGTCTTGCTTTTGACTTTGAACAAAGCCCTTCCAGGAGGTAGCCCGAGGTTCACCACTCTTATACTCATGTTTATCTCCATTTGAATCTAACTTGATCATGCTTCCTTTCTCTATGCTTGTATGCTCTGGTTTGAGTGTGCGCTCGAGCTACATTCATAGGCTTTTTAAATTAAGCATGGTGCTCAGGTTGAAAAGTTTTCTTTGGTCAAATTAGACATGGTGTCAAGTTTGATTAATGAGCCTTAGAGTTAATGCTTGTATAGATCTTGGTTGTATATGTGGACTAACCCCTATAGGAAAATCTTCAAATCCAAATGGGTGAGTCGTGGAGCCGAATTCAAATGAGAAGGTAAGCCAAGGCATCGGATTCATGTTGCGCAACATACAAAGAAGGTACATATCACCCTTCACGGCTCCACTGTGAGTATATCATTTCTTTGCTCATGTTGATGCAATCTTAATTCAGCCTTGTTTGAGTAAGTCTCATGGTGAAAGTAAAATAGAATAAAAGTAAAACCTCAAAAAAAACAAAAAAAATCTTTGAGTTTGAATAAAATAGGGCTCGCTGGTTCTCGAACCCGTAGAGACCCTTTTGTTTCCACCATTTTGTATTTGAATAAAGTATCAAGTACAAGAACAAGTGTGGGGGAGATCTCTCGGAGTTTTGACGCACATACCCTCGAGATCACCCACAAACATGTGCACATGACTAGAAGAACCAACACGCAAAATGCCTAGACCCCATCGCGACGGTTTGTGCACTCTGCCCCTCAAATCTCCTTGACCGATGAGTTTAAATGAAATTCGTTGCTAATCACTAAAATTAAACTCAATGGTGCTCTCTAATCGCATACTTCAAGTTTGATTAGCTTGCATATATTTTATTCTTTGCTAATCCTGAGCTTGAGAATCATATTTTAGAGAACCCATAATGTTTAATTGTTGAAAAGTGAGATATGGTTTGTTGAAAAGAATCACGTTTTATCCGTTGTATGTTTGGGAAATCTTACATCAAACGAGAACTCTTCATAGTTTTACAACCCCTCATGTTTGTCCTACCAAAGCCATATGTCGATTTTCGTAAAGAAACCATATACATATGTGCCTTGTTGTTGCATTGAGCTTCATCAAATTTATTGACCCTAGTGAGATACTTCTCATACTTGCTTGATCACTATCACATACACTCCGCAAGCTAAAATTTTACAGTGGAAGTTAGCCATTCCATTCCATTCATGCACAAAATAAAACTCCATATGTAATGACTCTCTCTCCAATTCCTTAAAAGAGGCATGGTCTATAGAAAAAAATAATATATAGATATATGGAAAATACATGCTCAAAAGCATGGTGAAAAAAAAGGACACATGAAGGTCCAACTATTGAAAAAAGAAGAAGAAAAAATTGGACACGTGAAGGTCCAAGAAAAGTATTGCCATGTCCTTATGCTTGCCAAACAAAGGAGAGAGATATTCATAAAAAAGGGAGTGTCCTATTTTCATCATCCACTTTCCATGCACATGCACAGTCTTGATAACCTTGTATGATATGTCATCTCCATGGATCCAACCTTTGATTTTGCAACAAATGTGAAACTAGTGCATGCTTCTAAATCTCCTACCACGAGCTCCACAAAGCCTAGCTTTAGAAGTAGGGTGAGAAAAGAGGCAATGCTTTGGTGAGGATATATACACACTTAGTGACTTGAGAGATCCTATGGAGGATTAAAGCTATGGTTGTTCTTTTCAAAAATCTTTTAACCACCCAGTCATACAATAGAGAAGTGGAGGAGACTGGAATCAACATCGTTCCACTCTTCAACTACCCAAACCGTTATGGTAGACACATCAAGATTCACAGGTAAAGGTGAGGTTGGGAATAATCTATATGCAGGTATCACATCAAAAGGAAGTGGTGTGCCACCTTAGTTTCAATCATTACTCGAGGACGAGCAAAGGTCTAAGTTAGGGGTGTGTTGGCGGTCGTTATTCCAAAATTTCGACCACCATCTTCTCGGTGAATAAATGAGATATAAATATAGTTCTATGCATTATTGGTTTGTACCTAATAAATTCCACGAGTTTTGGTGGTTTAAAGTGTTTTGTAGGGATATGCTTAGAATGTCATTAAGTGGAGCAAAGACGATCATGGAACAAATGGACATGAGATGGAACCTAAATATATCATCCTCACAAACAGTGTCAAATGCCAACTTGAAGAACACCAATGCGAAGAACTCCTCGAGATGATCAAAATGGACTTTTGGTTCATCCAATCTGGAGTTCGGACGTAAAAGTTATGCCTCTCGGAAGCTTGCAGTGCGGGCTGAAGAGTTCAGCCGAACCGAAAGAGTTCGACTGAACCCAAACAGGGCCGAATGACCCCGATCTTCTGCAGGAAGTTTATTTGGACATCTTAGAGCCCAAGGGAAGGTAGAGTTGGGCCATGGGCCACAAAAGGAGTTCGGCCGAACCAAAGTGGTTCGGTGGAACCATCCCAACAGCGTTTTCAGCTCTACTTTGCCCACATGCAAGAAGGCGGTGGGAGGATGCCTTGGCGCAGGAGTTCGGCGCAAACCGACCTTCTCCCTGTGCTAGGTGGCAAGAGGAGAGAACTTGGTGGGAGAATGTTCCCTAGTATCAAGGAGACCTTCTCCACTCTCACAATGCAACTCCACACTATAAATAGCCCTCCTCATTCTCACTTGTAACAAACACCACCAAGGAGCAATTCTTTCACTCTATCAAGATGTAGAGTTAGGCTAGTATAGTTGGGAGTTAGAGTCGAGTCGAGCTTCGTCTCGGGGTTCCGGAGTTTTCTTCGGGAGTTCGGTAAAAGCTCTTGTATCTTTTTCCTTTTCTTCTGTAAGACTTTGAGTTATTAATATGAAATATCTTCTGCCTTTATTTGAGTTAATTAAGTTCTACAGTTATTTCACGGATAATTGTGGAATATCTAGTTTAGACCAGGACAGGTTAGATTGGCATTAGAGCTAGTGTTGTAGTCCCTTGTATGCGGGTTTCACGTTCTTTCTCTTAGGCTCTTTTCCTTAGAGCCTCGGGGAGAGTATTAAGTTATATATGTAGGCACGGTGCCTAGAGTTATCGCTTAACATGATTTGCACCCAACCCCACAGATAGTAGTGGTAGCCGGCATGTGGTGACAACCCTGTCCGGCCTACGTATTCCACCATGTGAGAGGGGTTGGTGCTGTAGGACTTACGAGTAGACCGCACAAGCTCCCCTTCTCATCCCTTTCTGGAGCTTGTCCCGTCCGGGCGCTTGAAGCATGCATGGACCAGCTACAACAGTTTCATTTTCCTGTCTCTGCTTCCACTTATGAATCTCTACTAGAGTTGGCTCGAACACATAAGAAGTACCTAGGAGTCTATCTCGTCTCGTTGTCCTCCCACCAAGCTAGACCGCTTTCCTTTTGTTTATCATTTATTTAGGATATGTCCTGTGTGTGTCATTGAATACCACTCCTATCATTATATTTACCCCCCACTCTGGTTTAGCTGGTACTTTAATTACTAGATATATCCTTGTTAATTCTCTATAACTTTAGCTATTGCTTCTCTGAGGAAAAATACGATACTCTAGAATACTTCTGGGTGAAATGCTACAACGGTAATTCTATACGCGTGCAGAATTAATCTCATATTAAATCTGTGATCATAAGAAATACCAACAATGAGGTACATTTTAGGAGGATGGTTTGGGCTGTTTTGGCTGGTATGGTGAGGCCCATGAGGAAAGTATTGCTGGGGTTTTTTACTTGAATTCAGTCTGTTCGGGTATTTTGGTTACCCGACACCTAAAACTGAATTAATCGAGATTAATTCAGTTACTTAAAACCTTAGACCAAAATTGTAACCAAAAAATTCGGTTTCGGGTATTTCAGGTATGGTCATGGTCTTTTCGGTTCGGTTCGGTTCCTCGGTCTCGGTTAATTATGCCCACCTCGAGATACGATACCCCGGAATACTCCTAGGTGAAAGCTACAGTGGTATCTATGCGTTTGCAGATTTATTTGTGATTGTAACATACGCCAACAGCATTCGCGTTCACTGTTCACCGAACGGGCCTTAGCACAGTCGAGCTTCTCATGCTCGTAGGCGGCTTGCTCCTCCAGTGTGCACTCCGCCGGTGGGTTGGCCGACACGTCGCCGGATCCACCCATCGGATCCACCCCTGTCGCGTGCACCATGTTGCACTGCCGCGAGGGGTGGCTCCCCTCGCAGGGTGAGGACTCGGAGCTCGAGTCGCACAACTCCTCCCTGAGGAGGTCGTGAATCGACGTCGGGGCGTAATCCGCCATCCCAACGAACTCTGGACATGGGCTGGACGTATGTCGCGTCCGTTCCTTGATCTGCAGCCCGAAGAGAGCCGCTGGTTTCCTTAACCCGAAAGGGAGAGGACGTTCACCAGTGCGTAGAAGGTGCGCCAGCACTCCTCGGGTTCCGACTTGAGGCCGAGGTGCGCATCAATGCGCCGCGCGAGGGCGTCGGCGTCCACCGTGGGGGCGCCGGCCCCGGCGATGGCAGCATCCTTCGCGGCGGGGGGGGGGGGGGGGGGGGGGGGAGGGGGGACTGGCACTACCTGTGCCTTGTCCCCTGCACCACGGAGGTGAAGGTGTCCAAGACTATCTGACACAAACTAAAGAGTATCAAAGCGAATGGACTGGATGGAATGGGGATGATAGGCGTACCATTGCTCGCCGGCACTGACGATGGTGAACCTCAGGCTCCCAGCGCGGACGGAGCCTCCAGAGGCTTCGACCACCATGTTGATGTCGAGGACCGCCATCGAGCGATCATGTGGCGGTGAGAGTGCGCGACTTCCCCTACCTGGCACGCCAACTGTCGGTGTTTCGATTATCGGCTAGTAAATTTAGTGCCGCGCTTCTTCATGGCTCGATGACTAACAATCGAAGGCAAGGATTTATACTGGTTCGGGCAATAGCCCTACGTCCAGTGGGGGGTGGTGTTCTTCGTGTTCCTTACGGTCGAATGCTGGATGCTTACAACGGGGCGCTTGCAAGCAAGGTGCATGAGATTGTGAGATAGGTCGAGATATAGATCAAGAAAGGAGGCCGAGCTCCACCTACACTACGTGAGAGAGGGGGTGTCCCACCCCAGGGGTAGGCATCCGGGGAGAGGTTGGCTGTTCTACACGTGTCCATCTGGGGGTCCCGTCGGTTGCAGACGCTCCACTGCACCCTGTCCTGGATCTTGTTCGTCCGTATTGCGACGCCGCCTGACACATCCTTGTGTCCGCGCACCCTTACTGTGACATGGGATGGTGTCGCTGCACTATTGGCATGCCAGGCTTCTCGAGAGCGACTTGGGAGGTCGGTAGCCTTGCTCCTCGCCTGACCGCTAGGGCCAGGATGGGTCCTGCTAGCGCGGGGCGCCTTTTCTCCCTACGCCTGGCGGCGGAGGGGGACTCGGGATGAGCCGTCCCATCATCCTGCGGAGGGAGTGTGACCGCCGCGATATGCCCTGTGTCATAGATAAATGAGGCCCTCCATAGGGCGACATTCCCTCTCCGAACCCTAACACGTAATCTGACTACTATTCAACTGTCAACTAAGGTGTGAGGATTCAAGCTGAACTTTGCCCTGAGCCCCTGACACCGTCTTCTGTGGCATGCAGTGCGGGGTGAAGGCCGGCCGCACGGCAGGTGCGCGGAGGCCGGCATAGGGGAGACAATGGCTGGTGCAATGCGAGGTGATGGCTGACAGCCGGCCACGCAGTAGGCGAGGAAGGGTGTGTGGTAGAGGCTGGGTGAAAGGTAGAAGATAACGCAAAGAGGGAAAAAAGTCAAAGTGAATGATATGTGGGTCCCACGACTGACCAGTGGGGCCCTATCGATAAATGTTGCTAACACCTAACGGTATGACAATGGCATCCATTCCATCTCTTTCAATCCCTCCACCAAACAACCAAACATAAAGGTGGGATAAATCTGTTCCCTTCAACAGAGCACGAGATGAGTTCAACCCAACCCAAAAAATAGAGATAGACTTATAGATCCTAAATTTTTTTATAGTAGATCTCAGATCTTAAGTCCCACTTAACTCTCAAACCAAAAATAACACATCAAACCGGACTACTAAAGACACAGTTCCTCTTTTGGCAAAAAAAAAAACCTAGGCAGCCCAACTCCCCCGGGGGCCCACGTATCCCCCACATGGCCCAAAACCTCTCCACACCGGTTTCTCCAGGCCCAAATCGCCCAATCCCCCTGTCGGACTCCCGATAGACCCTTCCCTGCCGATTCGCCGCCGCCGCCCGTCCTGCTCAGACCCCCCCCCCCCCCCCCCCCCCCCCCCCCCGCCGCCCGCCGCCCGTCCTGCCCCGGCCGCCGCCCGTCCTGCCACGCAGCCCCGCCCCCCGGCCGCTGCCGCCTTGTGCCCACCTGCCAGTACCCGGGATCCACGTGCGCAGGGCCGCAGGCGCCAGGCAGGCCCCCGTAGGGGCTAGCCGGGCAGTGGCTCCGGCTGCCGCACAGGCGTCGCCGCGCTGCCTGGCCTGCGCGCTGCGGAGTCGAGATCCATCTACCCGGAGGCGGGTCGGTCTCGTTCTTCTGTGTTGGTAAGTGTCGGTCCTTGCTTGCTAGGATGGATTCCTCGTTCTATGCTCTCAATCAAACTCGATAACTTTCCGTGGATCTCCCCGCTCCGTTGTGTTAGTTGTGGCTTTTTGTGCTCGGGCTGCAGCGATGCCGTAGGTTCGAAGTTGGGTTAGATTGTTCCGCGCCAGCGATGCCTGGATGCCACTGGCTGTAGTACACTAGTACTTGGTGTCCAATTAGGACGCGGATGCAGTTTATTTGTTTGCGAAAAATTCGAGGGTCCCACGCCAAGCCGGCTCAAAGTTGCTGAAATCGAGTTACAGGGTTTTTGTGTCTAATGTCCTGAATCCCAAATCCCTATTACCCTTTGTAGGAGCATTTTGGCTTATGCCAGATAAGGCATAGTAAGGCTTAGCATTTCAGATTGTAAACATTTCGTTCAGTAGCACTTTTTTTTCCCCTTTTGTTCTCTCATTACCACATTGAGCATTGCCATACATAGCATGGCTGTTTCAGTGTGTGTTTTAGCGTCAGATTAAGATTGGTGGTGCATCATCTGTCTGTTCGTTTCGGTGTTTATTCAAAATATTAAGTTAAATGTGGATTGTGTATGTATGACACTCGTCTCTCAAGGTTTTCCCCTCCATCTCTCAAGGTTTCTACATCTTCCATGGCGCTCGTTGTGATGTGTGGGCAGCCATGCAGCGGCAAATCAGCAGCTGCTGCTTGCCTTGCTGCTGCACTGCGCACCTCCTCAACTGACCTTACTGTGCGTATCATTGATGAGTCATCACTCCATCTCGGACGCAATGCTAGCTACAAAGGTATTGACTATTATGTGTCTTAACTATGCACGTCTATTAATGCTACTCTTAACCTCTATTTTTGCCCCTTGTGATGAGCTTGTTTCTTTCTGATCATGTTTGTTTGTTCCCTTCTTAGATATGGTCGTGGAGAAAAACTTGAGAGGAGTTCTTAGATCAGAAGTTGACAGATCGGTGTCACGAGACAGCATAATTATTGTCGACTCTTTGAACAATATTAAGGTGGGCAGTATCAAATTTTTCAACCTATTTTCGCAAATTTGTAGTGAGTAATAAGTTCTCAATTAATAATATAATTCTACAGTCTTTGTCCCATCTTATAGTTTAGACTTTTACTCCTTATCACTGTGATGAACTGATGATCAGGGCTGCAGAATACTTGTTTGTAAGTTTCCCAGACCTTTCAAGGGAGCTGGGAACCAACTGGTTTATGGAGGTTACTGGATGGTTACTAGTTCAATCCCAGCCATAAACTTTTGAAACCTTCTACAATTTTCTACTTCCAAAAAAAAATTATTTAGCCAGTTTAGTAAAACATAACAGTAAAAAGGAAAAGTTTAAATTTGCATACTTTCACCAGGATTATTTTATCTTGGAACCTGTTGGAATTTCAATTTCCAGTGACCCATGGTAGCTGCTGGTTATTACCCGAGTTTGGATCCTTTATCTTTATTATCTGCAAAATATGTTTTAAATTTGCTTTAAATCAATATGGCATGATCACCATTTCCACCATAAATAATAGAACTTTACATGAATATTAAAATTCTTTTATTATAAGCTGATCTTTTTTTTCTATTATTATTGTAGTATATCTTAAGCTAGTAAATCAAATAATTTTTTTCTCGAACGCGCAGGAGAACTGCGCATCAATATATTAAGAAGAAGAAGGGGGTAAAGAACCCCAAAGTGTTACAGATATCAGGGCCTGTAACCTGCCCTTTTTACAAAGAAAAAAACTAACTTACTCTTAGATACAACTCGACCAGGAACACAAGACCAAACACTTAATTGTCTGCAGATGCTTGGGCAAGGAGGAAAGAAACTCCTCGAGCCCCAGTAAAAGACCACTGCAGCAGCTCGTCATTGATGACTGAGACGATGCTGGATAAACTGGATTGACTCCATCAAAAACACAGCGATTCCGATGGTTCCACAGGGTCCAAGCTCCTAAGATGATAATGAAGTTTAAACCCTTCTTTCCTTGACCTGAAACCCTCCTGCTTTATGTTTTCCCACCAATCTTCAAAGGACAGCTCCACTTCGTGTGGGGCAAGGTCCTATAAGCCAAAACCTTAATCATGCAGCAAGTGATGAGCCTCCTTTTCTAGTGGGTTATTTTGCATCAGTTCAAGAATTCTCAAAGAAGTCTCATAAATACACAACATTTAGCTTCTATGAAGTGAACAAGTAATATGACAATCTAGTTGCAAATGTTGCTACATGCTAACTCTATTGACTGACGTTCATTGATTCAGTGATGAGATACTCAGTTGCAAATGTACTGGTCTTTAGGCTGACTTCCTTTGTTATTATTACATCCAAACCGTTCCGTATAAATTCTCACATTATTTGTGATATAAAATAGAACCTGCAATTTGTGTTACATGATTTTACCGTTGTGATGCCTTTGATTGCATTATGGTCTTGCAACATTATTGTGTATAGGTATGCAATTATTGTGCATGTGTATGTATCTTAGGTGCAGACAATTGACATATGCAGGGGTACCGATATGAGCTGTGGTGTCTTGCACGTGCATCTGGAGTAAGATATTGCATGGTAGCCACTTGCTCTCTCGTTTATGTACTTATTATTATTTCATGTTAGAATGATGGTTTTGCTAGCATAATTCAAACAGGCTAGAGTTGTAGACGATATTATGTGTTATGGCAGCAGGCTGGGCCTGTATGAGCTGAGTAGAGCCCAAAAGGGAGGCCGTGGTACTGTTCATGTGGCTACAGTACGCATGAACCGTACCCCGTGTGTGATTAGGGTTTGATGGGGCGCCTAGTCTATAAAGGCGGCCTAGGTCCTAGGGTTAGAATCATCGAAGAAGAATAGACCCATCCTTAGGCGGCCTGTTCTTCGATGATCTGGCCGGGTTTCCTGCCCGGCCACGAAAGCCAGGGGAACCTCCTGGATCGCTGACGAAGCACCTTGCGTAGCCATCTCCACGGCCACGATGCGAGCTTCTTGGGCGTTGAGGCGGTGGATGATGATCTCGATGTCAGCGAGGATGCGGTCGATCTTGGCAGAGAAGGTTGCAGGATCGATGCTAGGGCCGGTCATGGTGGATGACGATGCCCCTGCGCTGGATCTCTGATACCAATTTGTTACGGCGTGGCTGCCGGCGAGGAGAACGGAGGGGAGAATGCAAAAGGAGCGATGCCTGCGAGTGAGAGCGGAGCACGTATCGGGACGGCGAGCTGTGATCGCCGGTGGCTGAGGACGCCACCGTCGAAGACGACTCGCCCAGAACGGGAGAGCTTTCTTCTTCGATGATTCTAACCCTAGGACCTAGGCCGCCTTTATAGACTAGGCGCCCTATCAAACCCTAATCACCCACGGGGTACGGTTCATGCGTACTATAGCCGCATGAACAGTACCGCGGCCTCCCTTTTGGGCTCTACTCAGCCCATACAGGCCCAGCCTGCTGCCATAACATTATGTGTTCCAAAAGTATGGATTTAGTTAACATAAGAGTCAGATGATAGTGTTGTTTGCATGATGAGCTACCTTATCAGACTAGCCTTTTTATTTACGAGAAAATTCCCTATATGCCATCCAAATTTATAACCATCCCTTATACGCCATTGAAAATATAGCGATCCCTTCATTGCCATTGATTTTAATTTTTCATCCCTTCATTGCCACTACCGTTACTTTCCGTTAAATTCTACCATCCATTAGCACAATGTGCTGATCCAACTTCAGTTCTTGCCTCGCATCCAGCGCCGGGCGTGTTCCCTTCGAGCTGGCAAACTGTCGTGAGCCTGTGACCATTCCTCGTCATCAGCCGGGCCCCGACAGTTCCTGATGGAGCTTCTCCTAGCACTAATAGCAAATCAGAAAAGAGAGCTGGTCAACTCGGTTCCTAATTGGAGGACAAAACCTCCTGTGGCCGTCAAAGCATATGGACTAATCATCGTTTCATCAGTCACCATTTGATGAGACATTATAGTGTCTTGCTGGAGCTGCTGCTCGTCAGCGGCGTTCCCAGGCCAACAAAGCCGCCCATGCTGGCCATGCGCAAGGCTGCCTCTACGACGCTCCAGTCCCCTGCGCCTGCGCAGCTGCCCCATGCGCAGGCACCGCCCCCTGCGCTGCTCGCTGACCTGCGCAGCTACCGCACGCGCCATCCATGCACGCACGGCTGCTGCCTCCGGCCCTCCAGTTCACCGCACCTACCGCGACTCACCACTCATGTAGCTTACTGCTCGTTGTCCGCATGGTGGCGCGGGAGCTGCCCCCACCCCGCAGCTCGCCGCAAATCACCTCCCATCCAGCCCGCCGTCCACACCTCAAATCACCTCTGGCGCAAAACTGCAATGGCCCACATGCCATCCTCATCTTTAACGGTAGAATTTAACAGAGCAAACGGCAATGGCATATGAGGGATGGAAGATCAAAATCTAATGGCGTTGAAGGGATCGCTATATTTTCGATAGCATATAAGGGATGGTTATAATTTTTGATGGCATAGAAGGAATTTTCTCTTTATTTATTCACCTAATTTAAGTTGCAAGACAAAGCCTCACCTAACTCAACCTAAATAAACTTACAAAGTGGATTTATTTAATTTGATAAATAGGACAAGTTGGAATTCATGACCATGTTCTGTCTGATATTTGTCTCCAACAGCACCTATAGGGCAGCTTGGAAACTTTATTGTGCTTTGAACAGTTCAGTGATAAATCATACCTTAGAAAGTGATTTCCTTTATACTTTCTCTTTTATTTTCAGCTTTTTTGTGATACAGAAGTGGACCATTGTAGGGAATGGAACAGCGATCGTCAGGAGAAAGGAGAACCAGCATACGATTGTAATATGTAAGTCACTTTTTTCTTATGGAGCTGACCTGAAACGACTAATGGGTCACATATTATTGACATTCTTGTTTTAAATGGACTCATAATTCTTAGTTATAAAATCTTTAGTTACTACATTGGATTTCTGGGGGCTGGATAACACAACTGCGCATTTCTGTCTAATTACTGCTATCAGTAACAGTTGCCCTCTCATTTCCTTTTCTTCAATGATGACAGATTTGAAGATCTTGTGAGGAGATTTGAGAAGCCAGATAGGAGTAATCGTTGGGATTCTCCTCTTTTTGAATTGTTTCCATCTAGAGGTAACTGACTTGCTTCCTTGTTTAAAAAAAAGAGAAATTAACTTCTACACATGATCTTGTACTAGTTATCCTCATTGTCTGTGTTTAATCTCTCAAAAATTTCTTCACTAGTGTTGCATATGCTGTCAAATTTATAGCCACTTCACTGCCCTGTTTTTTTGTCTTAACTATGCAATTGTTTGTCTAAAGTTGATTGAGAGCATCACATGTTCCACTACAACAAGTAGCGATGAAAGGCACTAGTGCCGTGTGGACTAGTAAATAGCAATGCCATACTAAGCATTCTGCTTCTGTAGTTATTTTAAAATATACTGTTTGAACTCAGTAATTATTACTAGTTGTTATCGAGACTAATAAGTAGACAGTTATGTGCACCATGGATGGAAACATAGACTAGCAGTAGACAAAGTTGTTGGTTTCCTGTCATCATGGCTGTTTCTGCACATTTTTTAATTGACTGGAGAAATAGATGCTGGAAATTGGAATTGTTCGTTGGGATAGATCTACTTGAGTACTGAGGGACAGGAAGAGAGTGGGTTTCTGGAATGGGGCATGAGGAATGTCTCAATTCCCATGTGTTAGGATATGAGTACATTTTTCCTTCCAGCCATTAGCTCATGGTTATCGAAGTTGTCTGAGACTCTGAGCCTCCAAAATAATTTGCTATTGATGTCACTGGTTCCGGCTTGCTGCCAAACGCCCTTGCCATCCTTTACCACAGGTGGCCCACTCTTGTTCTCATTCAGATCAGAGCCCCTTCCGAAGTTGCTCTTCTGCCTGGTCCAATGGCTGCTCTTGAGCCAGCAGCCAAGCAGCAGTCAAGGCTGTCCTTTTGCCCCATCGAGGCATTTGCAGTACCCTATCAAGTTATTGATATAATTGCTATTGGTCTGGAATTCATCCCTGTTTATTCATTTGGCGGGGGCTTTATGTAAAAAGTAGAATGGATGCTTACCTGAAAATTTCGGTCATGAAAATGCAACTACAGTCCCAAATGAGGCGTTTCCAAATGTACCAAGGGTACCAGAATCTCACATTCCAGTTTCTAAACCCACCTCATATTCCTGCCATTTCCATCCATGTCAAACACATTATTCACATGCTAGCTTAGCAATAATTACCACCCAACAATTTTGAACTATATGTGTTTTTCTGGCTTTCAAAACTCTATGGCTCCATTACAGGCTAAAGAAATCAAAAAGAAAAACTGTATGGCTCCATTTGTCAGAACTTTGTTTGTCAGAACTGCTTTTGAAAATTTGGTGTTTGATTAGTTACTTATTTCTAAACTATGTCCCAGCAAAAGGAGGTGTAGCATCCCAATTAAGAGAATATCTGGAAGTAGTATGTAAAGATACTCTCATGTGAAAAATTAGGGAAGGATCGATCATTGCAGTAAGTTTTGTAAAACAGTAATCTGATCTGCCTAACAGAGTGTTGGACTTTTCATAAATTGCTTCTGCAGCAGCTTAAAAATATGTGCACACAGGACACTGCAGCAACGCATATTGCCTCAATTTTGTTTATATTGTGGTTGGCACATAATTCAATTTGGTTTGTCTGTTTTCTCTACTGTTTTTTGATAGATGAAATAGTGGAATCAGCTCCTGTCGTTGCCGAGGCTGTATCGTATTTGACAAAGAAAGTGGATTCAAAAACAAGAGATGTAAAAGTTCTCCAACCTACAATTGCCACTCAGACTGTAAGTATAAACTCTGGTTGTAAGGATGAAGTTGAAATAAATAACAAGACTAGTGAAGCTGCATTATGCTGTAATTTAATCTCCATATAAACTTCTTCCTGAATTATTTGGTACTGTGATAATTTAGTGTGGTGTTGTAACATTTGGCATCTTATTTCAAAATGTTTAGAACCATATGCCTAGCATATACTTCTAATAACTGAATATGGATATATAGAACATGGACATCGCTAGCGCACATTCAGTTCCTTATTATATTACCTGTTCAGTGCTTGTTGGAATCTTAGGATATGTGAATGGTTATGCGGCATACTCTGGTTTCCTAATAAGCATAAGCCCTAAGCCTAGGACAGGTGTGATAGCAACCTGCTGCGCGAAAAAGTGTGCATTTTGTACAAGTGACAATTTTCTACATTTTCTACAGCTGGATTGAACATGCTTTACTATCCTAATTACATGGTACTTTAATGTGTTTGGGCGCTATACTTTTCAGATTTCTAGGTTGTTCAGTGGTACCTATATCGGGAGTAGTCCAGCCCAAAGATATTGAGTAAATACCATAGTTACTGAAATTGGCCATATGAAATATGGAATAGTTCAAGAAAAAACTGGCAGCTTCGCTTCCATCATGTAAACTAACTTAGGGTATCGAATGCTTTACAAATTTCCTTTCCTGCGTCTTAAATGTACATTAGTACAAATGCTGTTAATTTTCTTCCTGGATCCTGGCAATTACCCAAGGATTTTTCCAATGGCTTGATATTTCAGGTGAGAACAACAGAGGCTAATTCCCTCTATGAGATGGACAAAGCAACACAGGTACTAGCTGTTCTCTTGGTTGATAGCTGGTCTTCAATCTACAAGCCTTGATAATGTGCTGCGTTTTGCAGGAGGTGGTGAATGCAATTGTTGAAGCACAATCCTGTGGTCTTGGGCTTGCCTTGAACAAGATTTCTATTGGACCTAACTTGCCAACTATATCCTTTGTTCATTGAAAAAATGTTATAGTAAATTTATTATGTGACATTGTACAAATGCAATCTCAGTGAGTTAAACATCCATAGGTTGTTTTTTATTTAAGTTTGCTGTCCAGTCTGCACATGGTATCAATGTAGAATTAACTCCACAACTTCATATATTAGCTTGAAGAATTTGCCTCTTCTGCATTTCTACATGCATATAGTAAAGTGGGAAAACTTAAGCTATCTTTTGCTGTTACTATTTGAATTGAGATCCTTAACTAATTGTAACATCAATCTTCAAAGATCTGTTGGCCTGCCTGAGCTCCGAAGCCTGCGACGAACTTTCATCAAGCTGGCAGGGCAGTACAGCTTGAGTGGCCCACCACCGCCGACTGATGCCGATAGTGCAAAGAGGATGTTTGTGGACTACTTAAACCGTGAAGTTGGTGCTTGATGGGTTTTCCTATCTGATGCATAAATATTTTGGGGCTAACATATACTCTTTTAGTGGCGTTGAAAAGACTTTGCCTCTGCTGATTGTATCTTCAGTATAGGATTCATAAATGCTGACATTATACTGGAACACTTGTACTGTGTGTAACACACAAAATTCCAGGGAAACCAAACTTTGAAAATCCGCTTGTTTCAATTCTTATTTTTACTACTGGGCCTTTTACCTTTGTGCGACATCTGCTGACGATCTGAGTTTAAATGATCAAAAGCAAATAAAATCGGCAAGTTACATGAAATTTGTCAAGCTGGCAGATCGAACTAAAGAGGTGCAAGTGCAGGCTTTTTCGCACATGTCCAATTTAAACGTTAATTCTCCACAAATGTCATGGGTATAGATGCTGTTTAGTTCAAGGCCCCCAGAGTTGTAAGAAGGGTGCTCCAAAAAAGTGAAGTACAGCTTTACCAATTCCATCAAATTGTTGCAGTCGGCCTATTTAGCTAGCTCTACCTAGCTCTTGGCCAGAGTTAGGAGTTGGACTGTTGGAACCATGCTAAACAGACCCTTATTGCCATGACTCATCACATAATAGGACCGAGAAGAATGCAAATAATAAAGACAATTGCCTGGACTTCTCCAGGTAGGCAACGGCAGTAACCAGTTCATCACGTGTGGCACCGACAGTAAACTGGAGCCTTTGTCAAAATTCGGAAGGGTGAACTCACTGTCATAGCATTGGTACAAAACATTGTCCCATCATGCTGAAGATTATTGCAAAAGAAAAAAAAAAACTGGTGAAGTTCACTGTGCTCATTATCTGATCAGTGTCAGATGAAAAGAAATAGGAACTCTAAGTCTTGGCATGTCAGTATCAATTTGGACCTCTACAACATCATAAGATCTAATTAGAGTTCCGCAATTTGATCTCCAAAATGGTGGCACGTCAAGATAGGGCTTTCTGGACCTCAGCCATCACTTCCTTCGGTGGCTTCTCGGCATGAAGGTTCGCCACTATGCCCTTCTTGTAGTAATAATCAATCACCTGGTGGAAAAAAATCGGTCAAATAAAGAATATGTGACTCGCAAAAGCACTGCCGTAACACAGTTAGACAAGCAGCAAAATTCAACTATTCAAATCTTTAACTACCAGAAGATGCAGCAGAATGCAAAATCTCAGCTGTGTCCAAATGGACTCAAATGAACTCAGTGCAAAACATTACAATCGCATCATTGACAAAAATGTTTCCATAATTACAGTACTTATCCCATAAAACAAGCAAAGAATTGAGGTTAGCAAACAATTACAGTAGTGCACAAAATGGGAAATATAGTCAAGAAGAACTCAAGTGTTATTAAGACTGGAGAAAACATTGATACATTTGAGAGAGTAGCATACCGGTTCAGTTTGTCTGTGGAAAGCTTCAAGCCTAGACTTCAAAACCTCAGCTGTGTCATCCTTCCTTTGAATCAGTGGTTCTCCAGTGACCTAACGAAAAGGCAACATATGGAATGATTAACAAGACTTTGGGAGCAAGGAAGACTTGTCATAAGAGGAACCTTAGACTAGCTGCACTAACAAGATCATTGATTCTTGTAAGCGATATCAACAAGATCAGCAGACTTCAATGAGATGTATGGGAATAATGTGATCAGAGGATAGAAACGAACAGTAGTATGATATTTATGGAGAAGATGCATGTATAGTAAAAACAATGTGGACCTAACCAAAGTGCACTCATAAAGCAAACAAAACATTAGAAGTATCATAACATCTGCAGCTTTATCATTACCAACAAACTTATAACAGTTTGTTTGGCAAATTTAACATCATAAGCAAACAAGTAAGATTTTGCAGGCTCGAAGTATAATAACATCATATGAATTATTTATGTAGATCAAACCATCAAACACGATGTCATAGTATTAGCATAGTTTCCCAAAAGAATTGTAATAAATACACATAGAAAGGAACTTATAATAGTTTGTTTGGCAAATTAAATATCATAAATGGATAAACATTATGCAGATTTGAATAATTAAACACCAAACCATGCCATAGTTTAGCATAGCAGACAAAATTTAAATTAGAGTATCTACTGAAATGATATGGAACTAGGCATGGTCTGTATTGGACCTACATCATCAACGCCAGGAACCTTGGGGGGTGCAAATTTTGTGTGGTAACTCCTACCACTGGAGGGATGGATCCATCGGCCAGTGATCCTTTCTTCCAAAATTGCATCATCAATTGCAAAATTAAGAACCTTGTCAACCTTAGTGCCTTTCTTTTCCAGCATCTCATCAAGCTGGAGATAACATTTAATGAAAACAGTAAGAAAGAACTATGTTTGAAACATGGGTTCATATTCTACTCATAAAGAATTGAATCAACTCACTAACATACGTCCATTTTAATCAACAATTTGTTCAAATTCCAATCATCTCACCTTTTGAGCTTGAACAACAGTGCGAGGGAACCCATCAAGAATAAATCCATTTTGACATGAAGGTTTCTTCATGGCTTCATCAATAATCCCAACAACCAAATCATCAGAAACAAGCTCTCCCTAACAAACAGGAATTGAGCAAATCTTAGTCATGGAACATTTTTTATGGCCATTAATTCGTCCTTTGTATGCCCATTGTCTTAATACCTTGTCCATTGCTTCTTTTGCCTTAACTCCTAAAGGAGTCTTAGCAGCAACAGCAGCCCTCAACATATCACCAGTGGCTAAATGGCATAAGCAATACTCATCTTTAATAAGAGGAGACTGTGTTCCCTTGCCAGATCCCGGTGGACCTAAAAAATCAGGAGAAATCATTTTAAAACGCTGGAATAAAGATCATCTGAAAATAAAATCCCACAAGGAAGACGTAGAATCGATAAAGATCACAGAATTTGTTGCATATGAATCCAAGTTTCAACTAAAATAAGGTAAAGAAAGATATCTTAATTGTTCAATATGTGCCACCAATCTGCTAGCAGTTCCTTCACACTGCATCTATTCTGTCCAAAAAAAAAACAAACAAACTTCACCCGTGGTTATTAATTCAATTCAATTTACTTCCAGTGGCATCATTAGAAAAAAGATTCCCACAGTTATCAGATCTAACTAGTAATCATTCAAGTCTGCAGCCACTCCCTAGGAGGTTTTCTGCACAGAAACGTTCATATTTTGCTATCAGAATTATATCACCTATTTATTCTTGAACCACACACACTTCTAAGTTATGCGTGAAGAGTTTAAACACTAGCAGAAAGATGAAAGTTTGTTCAGAATGTCACGCATTGCAGGGACAATATCCTAAACAAACACATTATCAAGATTAAAAGTATGAGATTTTCTTGAGAATTACAAACATTGCTGAGACTTAACACTCAATCCCATCAACTGCAATTCACATAAAGATACCTTCTCAATTCGAAACGTACGGAGGCAATTTGAGCATGATTCCACAACAAATGCTACGGATCTCCACCAACTAGTCATCAAGCGCGCGCAAGCGGAGATAGAAAACAGGTAAAGGTAAAGTACTAAAGTCAACTACCATACTTGACGAACAAACAAGGACGGAAGGACCCGAGGTGGCCAGATGGGAACCAAAAGGCCGCCCGGATCTATAGCCTAGACCAATCCTCGGAGGCAAAAGCGGGGGATCTCCCGGCTCACAACCGGATCTTGACCCGCGCACGCGCAGAGACCAGAGGAAGAAGAGGAGAAGGGAGATGTGGGCAGGCGGACGCACCGATGAGGATGAGGCGCTTGTCAGGCTTGGAGCTGCACTTCATGCGGCGGAGCAGCTCGTGCATCAGATCCAGCGACGGCACGTCCTCCAGGTTTGCCGCCATCGCCGTCGTGAGCTCTCGCCTCGCTTCCCTCGAGCTCGGGGTTGGAGGTTGGGTGGATGGGGTTCAGGACTTCAGGCTGTGTTGAGCTCGCGCACTTGGATTTCGTTGGGGTTTTGCTGGGCTTTTGTGATGTGACGACCGGCCGGCGGTGGCCACGATGCTTACGGACAACTCGGGACTCTAGAAAGGTGGTATATGGAACGGAATCCGGCGACGTTTTTGTGTCAAAACAAAATGTCCAGACGTTTAAATTCGGCTGTTCACTGTTTGGAAGCGAAAAATTGGTCTGGAGTTGTTTCTGCGACAGTACAATGCCCGTGCTCTTATAATCATCCAACCAAACCAAAAGATGATATATGTTATGGTAATGGTCCAACTTCTAAGAACAGAAATAAGCATAGTGACATCAACCAAAACTGAATAGCAAAATTAGCTGCAAGGCACTGTTTAAAGGTGACTTTTGCTACAGATCATTAAAAAAACTTATCTTTGCCTATAGATACTACAATTCAATGATAATATGCTGCTGATACTACAACCATTATTATATTTAATTTTAATGGAAAGGTACCTAGAAACACTATTTTACCCTCGTACGGAAGCTAAGCCGTTTGCAGCTGAAAAAACAGATCACGAACTGCAAAGAAAAAAAGATCACGCACTTCCGGGGAGTCCGACAGCTGCGACTCACTTCGCGCGGTGTCAACTCCCGGCAGATGCGGGCACTTCCTTGCAGCACCCATTCCTTGCGCACCTCCTCTGCTTGCTCTCTGCGGTGGCTGGCGGCAGCTAGGACGGGCTACGCTGGAGAGGAGGGAGAGGAAGGCAAGGGAGAGGAGCTGGAGATGTACGAGCTAGGTGCCGTGCAGGGGACCTCCGAACCTGGCCGTGTAGGCTGCAGAAGCACCGACGGGCCTGCTGGCAGCAGAGATCAATAAGATGATGCAGCTCGTCGCGCAGAATGGGCTACAGGAGAGGATGGAGAGGAAGGCAAGGGTAAAGTAGTCTTTTTAAGTGGCTTTAGCTTAAAATTAAATATAATAATCGTTGTAGTGTCCAGCAGCATATTACCATTGCATTGTAGTGTGGATAGGCAAAGATAAGTTTTTCTAGTGTTCTGTAGCAAAAACCACCTTTGAACAGTGTTCTACAACCAATTTTGCCAAACTGAATTCAAGCAGATGTTTTACTAATGACCATAGAAGTCTTTTTATCATAGGTATACCAACATAACATCGAGACAATCCTGTGTTGCCAAGACATGCCAATTATGGCAGGAAAGATAGTTGTATATATCCCCTTTTTTAGTGCCAATGCATGTGACATATTGTTTGTCTTCAGAAGTACATCAAATGAATTCTAACATCTAGAACACGGTTCAAAATCACACATAACTTAAAAGTCGACCACAACTGCATCCGCACATTATGACATTTACTCCTGACCTGAAGGTCAGCACACCTTTCACTTGCATGACCAATTGTGTATCCCACCAAAGCATACTCACATAAGTTTTGGCTCTGTTGAGAGTGGATGCAACCTCTAACAACCAAATCAAATAAGGTAGTGTTTAGATCCCAAAAATTTTTGAGCGCTACAGTAACTTCGAACGTTTGACCAATAATTGGTAGTATTAAATGTGCATAACTGATAAAACCCATTCCATAACCCCGGGTGTAATTGCGAGACGAATTTGTTAAACCTATTTGGACTATGATTAGATAATATCATGCTACAGTAAACAACCTCTAATGATGGATTAATTAGGCTTAATAGATTCGTCTTACGATTTCCCGTCCATCCATGTAATTAGTTTTATAATTAGATCATGTTTAATCCTTCTGATCTTTGGTTGAAAATTGCTACATTAAATTTTGTCCAAAAATTTACAGCATCTGAACACTACCTAAGGAAAAAAATTATATCAATAAATTACAGCACAACTCCGGAAGAAAAAGAACTTATCAAGTTTACATTTCACATATTCAGGTTGCAGTTATAGGATCTTAAAAATGGAGTACTTCTGTTCATAGTTCACATAATATCTTCAAGTGAAATCCATCTTTCGAAACACAAAACACACTTGCATACTCAGTGAAAATTGGCATGCTTTAATCAGTTCAGATCAACGAATACAAAAATAATGATAATTTCTATAGGTTTAGAGTGAATGGAAGTGATGCAACATACTATTCACATATTGAGCTGCAATATCTGAAGGTCCCTACATATTTCCAATATCTAGATTTGAGCCAAACATTCTCTATATCTCCTTCTGCAAAAAACAGGATTCATTTTCTGATTCAATTTCTGCCACTTGCTTCCAAGAACCATCAACTGTAAATGGGAGGAAGTTGCAGGGTCTGTGCAAGGACAACTCACGGTTCATCAGTGCATGAGCTCATTTTTTTCATGAGTAGGCATCCAGTTCAATGCTTTGAAGCCTCTTTGGTGGCTCCATTAAACTTGATCGTTGCCATTTTCAGGAAGCAGACTGACACATGCTTTCATATTAACATACCTGAGACAAAATACAATTCAATGATATATACGGCAGCCACTGGGACAAAAGAAAAGCCGATGGAATTGGCTAAAATTACTGTGGGAATACATTGCCAAAGAAAAGGCAATAAAAACATCAACTTTAAGTTTGGTAGCAATTCCACTGAAACTTATACTTATCCAAAAACATCGATCTCGGTAATGAGGAAAAAAAACAGAAACGAACAATAAAAATCAGCCTGGATATATATGGCGATGGGGAAAAAGGCAATAAACAAACCTAACTGGTGGAATTGGCCCAACAATCCTAATAAGGGTGATTCGTATTGGGCATATTGCTTAAGGCAATGATATGCCAAACTTTTTAGCAACATGTAGGCACTATCACTATCATGAGAGAGAGAGAGAGAGTGAAATACAAGAAGCTATTGTTTTCGCTACATCATTTTTTTAGGGAAGTGCGAGGAGTTTTGGATCTGTCGATCTGCTGCATTTGATAAAGAAAGTGCAACCTGTGTACAGAAATAAAATCTATTCAGATGAATGGAAAATAGAAGCCATTCATGAATGTTAGACATATCAAAGCATTTAGACATTCAGGCATGGCAGAATGGAAACGATTTCATGACCTTGCATGCATCTTGCACTTGCCGGCACTGTTCGAAGAGGACATATATGTAATACAGCAAGGAAGCAGGCAATTAATAGATGCAATAAACAGATTTGTGTAGTCAACTAGTCATGATGCTCTGCCATTACAGTTCCAATGATAGGGTACGAAGAACTTAACTGAATTGAAGGAAGTAGTAACCAGCAGTGCTTTGTAACACCTGCTAACATGCAACTGCAAATCACCCGCAAGGGTGTTATTATACTGCAATAAGGAAAAAAAAACTTCTATTCTGCAAGTAAAATCTGATATGTATAATGCACTAAAAAACAGGCGTATACTGAAAATAATTGGGGCGAGTGGGGGGTAATTAATATGCACTAAATAACATGGAGTTCTCAATGCCATAACCAAGTGATCATAAACTGAAAAAGAAAAGATGTGAACTTTGTGCTTCCGGTGATCATAATCTGGGTTGAACTCTTTAATATTCTAGTAAAGTGTACCTTCGATATGCACATATTTAAAAAATCTTGTAAATTTATTATAATTATAGAAACATAATAAATAATACTTTTGTATTTATATTCCATAAATAATTCAATACGAGGGTTCGAGTATATTAACTGTCACACATATTCTATTGAACCCAATACATCATTTCAATTCCCAAAAAGTTGTGCTTGTTGACTATAGCTTCTCAGGTCACATAACCTACTAACGGTTCTCCAGCCTCTGTAATAAAAATAAAAGCTGGTTCATACGAAGTTAGTGTAGAGAGGCTAAGAATGGGGAGCACCATACACCCTGATTAGGGGGGGTGTCATATTATATATATAGCCAATGAGCTCAAGTATACATGGAAAGGAATCAAGTATACAAGGCAGGTGAGTAAACACAATAAACACCTACAACTATATATATCTCTAATACCCGCCCGCAGTCGTAGCGAGAGGATCCCGGACGCAAAGACAGGACCTGAACTTCGTGAACAGCTGAACGGGCAAGCCTTTCGTCATGATGTCCGCGAACTGGTGGGAAGAGGGAACATGGAGGATCCGGTCCTGTCCCAAGGTCACCTTCTCGCGGACAAAGTGGATGTTGATGTCAATATGCTTCGTGCGATGATGATGGACGGGGTTGGCAGCCATATAGACCGCACTGACATTATCGCAGTAGACAACCGTCGCTGAAGCAATGGAGATGTGGAACTCTTGGAGGAGCTGGCGCACCCAGCAGGACTCTGCAACAACATGAGCAACGGCCCTGTACTTGACCTCAGCACTGGAGCGAGAGACCGTAGTCTGTCGCTTCGAAGATCAGGAGATGAGGTTGTCGCTGAAGTAGATGCAGTAGGCGGGTGTGGAACACGAGAGTTAGGACACCTACCAGTCAACGTCGGAGTAAGCCGTCAGGGAGGAGGTGGGGCCAACTCCGATGTGAAGTCCGGAGGAGAGCGTGCCCTTCACGTAGTGCAGAATGCGCTTGATCCGCATGAGGTGGGGCTTGCGAGGATCATGCATGAAGAGGCACACCTGCTGAACGGCATACACTAAGTCCGGCTAAGTCAGCGTGAGGTATTGTGGGGCGCCGGCGAGACTCCGAAACTCCGATGGGTTCTCGACTGCAGTGACGTCCGATGCCGACAGCTTGGCGCGGGTGTCCACTGGAGTCATCATGGAGTGGCACTCGGCCATGCTTGCACGCTGCAGGAGATCGAGGGCGTATTGTCGCTGAAACAAGAAGAGGCCATCGTCAGAGCGCGTGATAGAGATGCCGAGGAAGTGGTGAATATCCCCGAGGTCCGTCATGGCAAACTCTGAGTGGAGTCGCTCGGTGATGTGCCGGAGGAGGTCCATTGAGGAAACAGTGAGGATGGTGTCGTCGACGTAGAGGAGCAGGTACGCGACACCATCACCCTCTTTGTAAACAAAGAGAGAGGTGTCGGATGCTGAAACAGTGAAGCCGGTGTGCCAGATGAATGTGGTGAATCGCAGGTACCATGCTCGCGGGGCCTGTTTCAAGCCATATAGTGAGCGCTGCAACAAGCAAACATAGTCAGGGGTGGCGGGGTCGACAAAGCTGGGAGGCTGTTGGAAGTAGATGGTCTCCTCCAGGTGGCTGTGAAGAAATGCATTCTTCACGTCGAGCTGGTGAATCAGCCAGGAGCGGGAGGTGGCGATGCTGAGGATGACCCTGATCGTTGCCGATTTGACAACCGGGCTGAATGTCTCGTTGTAGTCGATGTCGTGCTGCTGGGAGAAGCCACAAACCACCCAACGAGCCTTGTGATGGGTGAGAGTACCGTCGGAGTGGAATTTGTGCTTATAAATCCATTTGCCCGTCACAACATTAGCGCTTGGAGGACACGGAACAAGGCGCCAGGTGCTGTTGTCGATGATCGCCTTGTACTCGTCAGCCATCGCAGCTCGCCAGTTCGGGTCAGCGAGCCCACTGCGGTAGTTCACCGAGATTGGTGAGATCGACGAATGTATCGCTGCGAGGTTCAACGGGTGAACCTTATGTAGTGTCCCGATCTGGGACTGGGTGATGAGGTGATGAGGTGCTGGTGGTAGCGGCGTATGTGCAGGTGACGGCTGCACTGCTGGGCGTGGCCTCCTGTTGTACACATGTTGAAAAACACGTGCAGGGGCAGCTGGTGGTGGGGAGCTGCAGCTGGGGCGCCTAGACCTGCAGCAGTCGCTGCTGGATAGCCACCAGGGACAACGCTGGTCCTTGGGCAGGCAGCAACAGGTGTACGGCCGGGTTGGTGAATGACCGGGCCATACTGAAGGATAGCAGGGTCATCGTGGTCATCGGCTGCAGCGGCTGATGGGCGAAGTCGCTGTTGCCCAACGTTGCTCATGGACAGAGCGGCCGCATCTGGAGGTGCCATTGCAACAGTGCACGAAGGCACCGGCACGGCGTGTCCAGTTAGGAGAAAATCCAAACTGGACCGTGAACCCTGCTGAGTAGAGCCGAACGGAAAACAAGACTTGTCGAAAACAACATGACGAGAAATGATGATGCGGTGAGTGGAGAGGTCGAGGCATCGGTACCCTTTATGTGAGGAAGGGTAACCGAGGAAGACGCAAGCTGTGGACCGCGAAGCAAGCTTGTGCGGTGTCATGGCACTTAAGTTGGGGTAGCACAGGCAACCGAAGACACGAAGATGGGTGTAGTCGGGAGGGCTGTAATGGAGTACGGTATAGGGAACATTATTGTGAATTGCATAACATGGGCGCGTGTTAAGAAGATATGTGGTCGTTGCGGGAGCTTCGGCCCAGTAGGAGGCTGGCATGTGTGTGTGAATTAGGAGAGTGCGGCATATGTTGTTCAGGGTGCGAAGGACACATTCGGCCTTACCGTTCTAGGGTGAGGTGTAGGGACAAGAGAGGCATAGGTGAATGCCACGTGAGGAGAAGAGGGTCGTGAGGGCATGGTTAACGAACTCAGTGTCGTTATCCGCCTGAATGTTCCTAATGGGAAGGCCGAACTGGGTTTGGATGAAGTTACAGAAGTGGGTGATATGGGTATGGACCTCAGACTTATGAACTAGAGGAAACATCCAACAGAAGTGTGTGAAATCATCTAGCATAACTAGGTAATATTGACAACCCGAGATACTAGTAACAGGAGACGTCTAGACATCGCTATGAACAAGCTCAAGGGAGTTGTACTATGAGTAGTTAACTCAAAAAGGTAACCGCACATGTTTCCCTAACTGACATGAATGACATAATTTATGATTATCTCTATTACAAGTAATAGAAGAATTATTCTGAAGGACGTCGAGGGTGGAGTTCCCAGGATGACCGAGACGGTGATGCCATATGGTGGAGTGTTGGCGTTTCTTAACGCAATCACTAGGAATGGGGGTGTTAGGCCCATCCCCAGTGATGGCGCCAGGAAACACCTTGTGTGATATGTCTTAACAATTACAGAATGAATCCGCAAGCGCACAGATATACCGTTGTAGCATTTCACCCGGAGAGTATTTGGGTATCGTTATTTATATTTTCCCGTAGGATGGCACGGGAAAAAGAGTTTACTTAGTACATATTCAGGACATCATGAATAAGCTATAGACTATAACTCAAACAGGGGTAAGTCAATTGTTGACGCAACTGTTTATTCATAAGTTACGCAACTATTGACGCCAGATTTTGACACGTGTTGAATCGGCGTCAGGAAAAGAAGAGACCGGCCGATGCGGCAGATTTGAAGGCTACAGTTGGGAATCGGCCGATTGAGGCTACAGTTGGGGATCGGCCGATGGGCGATGCAGTCTGCGCCAGCAGTTAGGGAGATGAAGCCATTGGAATCCCAACAGAGGATCCCAGTCAAAAGTGACCTGACGTTGGTCGAAAGAACGATGCCAACTCGGTCATGAAGCAATGGAAGGAGTCCGGATTGGACTAGGAGATGGCAGCAGAGGATTCTGCGGGAGCCCGTTTCCTTTAGGAAAATATTATAGATATAGTAGTTTTCTATTTAAATCAAGTTTGTAACAGATCGTAATCGATCAGGAGTCCTAGTCCTAGGGTATAAATAGGAGTCACCAGGGTTTTGTAGAGGAGACATCAATCAATCAACAAAACAAATCTACTTTTTCATCGCACTTTACTTTCAAGTCGGCGACTTCGCCAATACTTTTTCTTCTTTCATGAGTTCGTACGAATTGGCAGGGCTGCATCGACACGATCTCCGGCCAATTGGTAGGTTCCGCTTATCGAATAACATCTGAGCTTTAACTTCGGGCGCATCACCGTGGTTTCGTTTGGATTTATTCACCAGTTATCGATATTTACTAGAATTATAGGTTTTACCTATTGTTCTAGTTTTATCACCAGTTATCCAGCTTGAGATTGAAACTATCGGCTTTATCATCGCTTTTCCTCATTTATTATTATACAGCCGATTAGATCTATTTCAAGTGTTGCATCTGTAATAATTGTTTAAAGTTGCTCCAGCAGTTTTCTTTGCAATTATTACGTGATTATCGGCTGATCCATAGCCGGTCATCTTCATAGCAAATCAGCCGATTCGCTGATACGCTTTTCGGGATAGATCGGAACCTCAACCGATCAGGATGCCCGGAATTTAATACGTTTATTTCCTTGTCAATCAATAGGTCAGATTGACTGGCATGTCGCGCGAACCGCACCAGGGCAATAACCCGAACAGGAGCTAAGCAGATTCTCCCGGGTCGTGTGTTCGACGCTGAAAGTCATTGGCTGATTCCTGGCCGATTTTTAGCGCCAACACACTTTTGGCACGCCTGGTGGGACCGTCTCAAGATCCAACATGTCAAAGACCACCGAAGTTTCTGAGGACAACATTATTGAGGTCACGGAAGCAGATCTCAAGGACGACCAGAAAGAGGAACTGGCTAAACATCTAGAGGATTACAGAAGGATGTATCTGCAATCTTTCAGTCGTACCAGAAGCGGGGAGGCAATCAAGAAAGCTCCTCTTCCAGTCCCCCGCCATATTACCATCGCTGAGGATTCGGGCAAGATGTTCGATATGATTCAACAGTCCGTCTATCAGGCTTTCATCGACCAATCCTCAGTAATGACCAACACGGTGTATAACGCCGTCATCAGTTCTCTGGTCAGCGGAGCAGCTCAGAGATATCAGGGGCCAGCATACGCCCCACCTATTGTACCTCCAGCCAGAAGCTTATCAGGCACGTCCCACTCGGCTCCTCAGCCGATGTTGGCGCAACACGAAGGATACAACACTTCGCTGCCTTCAATGCCTCCAGGGTATAACGGTGGACCATGTTTTCGATCGCAAGCGCCGCTTCAGCCTGTCCAGATTGCTTCTGTGCAATCGCTTGCCCTCAAACTCAGTGCCTTGGGGGGCATCAGCAACGGCAGCTTTTCCCGATCAATCAACCAGACATGGGAGCTATCCGATCCAGGCGCCGTTCCATTCAGCCATTCGGCCGACGATCCCTCAGTATCAACCAACCACGTCAGAAATCGACAGGGGGGCAGACGCCGTGGAAGCACTCAGAAGAACGGCGCCGATGATGATGTACGATGGGGCGGCGGATTCGCTTCGCCCTCAGCTGTCAACTGCTCACACGGCCGTAATGCAAAAGAATCCACCACACGTTTTGACCCATCACCCGGCCGTGCCGCCGCCAATCCACCAACATATGCCGGCACCCCGAACAGCTGTTCATCAGTAGCAAGTGGATTGGACGGCAAGAATAGCGGAAGTAATTCAGGACCAATTCGGGTTGAAGCCAAAAGTGTAGACTTATACATACAAGACGCCATACCCATCGGCCTACGACCTGTTGCCGTTTCCTCACCGGTACAAAGTTCCTGACTTTACCAAGTTTTCGGGGCTGGACGACACCTCTACCGTGGAGCACGTTAACAGATTTATCATCCAGTGCGGGGAAGCCGCCACACAAGATGCTCTGAGGGTGCGTCTGTTCTCATCGTCTCTTTCTGGATCGGCCTTCCAGTGGTTCACTACCTTACCACTCAATTCCATCATTACTTGGGCCGATCTAGAAAAGCAATTCCGCAAGTACTTCTACGCGGGAGTACACGAGATGAAGCTTTCAGATTTGACCAGCCTCAGGCAGAGGAGCGACGAACCAGTAACTGGGTACATACAGAGGTTCAGAGAAGTTAGAAACAAATGCTATACCCTAGCTCTGACCGATGCCTAGTTGGCCGATATCGCTTTCCAAGGACTCCTGCCACATATCAAGGAGAGGTATGCCTCACAAGAATTTGAAAGTTTAAGTCAGATCGTTCACCGATTGGCCGGTCAGGAAGTGCGTCCGTTTGAGCAGCGGAGGAATTTCCAGAAAAAGGTGGCATATTTGGAAGGATCTGAATCGGAGGAAGAGGAAGAAACCGGCCTAACAGAATAGGTCAAAGGGAAGAAGCCAATATCGTGTCCTTTTGGAAAGAAGGAACCAAAAGCGTTCGGCTTTGACACATCAAAGGCCGATAAAATTTTCGACTTACTGCTCCAGGAAGGGCAGATCAAGCTCTCACCATACCATACCATTCCTTCGGCCGATCAGCTCAAAAAGATGAAGTACTGCAAATGGCACAACACTACATCTCATGACACAAATGAGTGCAAGATCTTCCGTCAGCAGATACAGTCGGCCATTGAGCAAGGAAGACTCATGTTCGAAATCCCGGCAAAACCGGCAAAGCCAATGAAGATTGATCAGCATCCTTTCCCAACTAACATGGTTGACATGGGAAGAAACTCACTTCAAACCAAGGTGCTGACGTCGGAATTGGCTGGAAGAAGCGGCGCCGTGGATCCCAGGAAGCAAGTCACGGTGGACGATGTCAAAGGGAAAAGACGGGCTGAAGACGAGGGCGAAGGATCAGAACGATTGCGTAGACCCGTCACTTCCCAATTCTTACTCAGCAAATATCGGCGGCAGCAAGAATGGTCGAGATACCATGATGAGATGGTACGCCGACATGAGGATCATTGGTGATGTCCGTTCTTCATCCATTGCTGGGAAAACGACCTCAAATTGCCATCAGCTGATAACTGTTTTGAGTGCAGCGGATCAAGTCGCAATGATCGCCCGTTCAAATGATCGCGCTCCAGAAACAGAGGATCAGAGCCGATCAGTAGAAACTGGCGCGAACAAGAAGGTCGGTGCCTTTCAGTGCATGATCGGGGCAGAGTTGACCAGTATCACCGGTCGAAAGGCAGGATCAACCAGCAGGAGCGACTGGGGGGCAGAACCAGCGTACACGATCGGCTGGAAGAAATGGCTGATGCTAGAGTGTCAGATGAAAACCCTCTAGGAAGGGAGCCAGACTGGGAACACGCCAAACCGTCGGCCAGACCAGTAAACCCCAGGTGGTGTCCTGATGGACTGTCTAAATCTCAAAAATGAAGGATCGAACGCTTGCGCTAATAGGAACAACAAGAGGAAGAGCAGAGGCAGGTGCTGGATAAGAAAAACGACAGGTCTCGGGTCTGGCGCCCCAAGAAGAGCAACAACAAAGAGGGCGACAATCAAGAATCGGCAGCTGATGTCAACATGGTGTTCATATTGCCGATGGAGTTCATGGCGCCTGCCGATCGAGATATGGCGACAAGGATGGAGGAGCAGATGGCGCAGTTGGTTTTGGAGCCGATGACAGCCACCTTTGAGAAACCAGAAGACGAAAAATGGCAACATCGCAAGGCGCTATTTCTCAAAGGATACGTTAACGGACGACCCATTACCAGGCTACTAGTAGACGGAGGCGCCGCAGTCAACATCATGCCATATGCCATGTTCCGGAAGTTAGGCAAAAGTGATGAAGACCTGACCAAGACGGACATGATGCTCAAAGACTTCGAAGGCAACGTGTCTCCCGCCCGCGGAGCGCTCTGCGTCGACCTCACCATCGGCAGTAAGACCCTCCCCACTACCTTCTTCACTATTAATGGTTAGGGGTCCTACAACATGTTGCTCGATCGCGATTGGATACACGCGAATTGCTGTGTCCCATCTACAATGCACCAATGCTTGTACAGTGGGTCGGCGACAGTACAGAGATAGTCACCGCCGATTCCACCTACAGTGTTGCGGCGGCCGACACGCAACAATGGAGCTTTGAGCACAAGTGTATACCTGGCAGAACTTGGGACACTGATTTCCTGAAAGTGTCCGATTTTGGTCTACAGCCGATCCAAGCAATCGGCTTTGAAGATTCAAAATAGATGGATCAGTTCGTCCGAGAAGACGGGAAGCTTGGGCATGGATTCACGTCGGCCGATTCATTGGAGATGGTGGATTTAGGAGATGGTAGCAAGCCAAGGCCGACGTATATTAGTGCTAGCTTGGATCCCGGATACAAGTGTAAATTGACAAGTTTATTAAAAGAATTCAAAGATTGCTTTGCTTGGGAATACCATGAGATGCCTGGTCTAGACCGGTCCATTGTTGAACATCGGTTGCCTATAAAATCAGGATATCGGCCATATCAACAACCTGCACGACGTTGCAATCCTAAAATTCTACCTGATATAAAGGCCGAGATCACAAGATTGATTGAAGCAGGATTTATTCGGCAGTGCCGTTACGCCGAATGAATTTCTAATATTGTGCCCGTATATAAGAAGAACAGAAAGTTGCGCGTATGCATCGACTTCAGGAACTTAAATCAGGCTACACCAATGGACGGATATCCGATGCCGACGACCGATATCTTGATAGATGCTGCTGCAGGACATAAAGTCATCAGTTTCATGGATGGTAATGCTGGGTACAATCAAATATTAATGGCTGAAGAAGATATTTCGAAGACGGCTTTCAGGTGTCCGGGCCACCTCGGTTTATTCGAGTGGGTTGTAATGACCTTTGGGTTAAAGAACGCCGATGCTACATATCAGCGGGCCATGAATTATATCTTTCACAAGCTCATTGGTGTGTCGGTGGAAATTTACATCGACGATGTTGTGGTCAAGTCGAAAGGTCATCAGGAACATCTGGCCGATTTACAAGAAGTACTGGAGTGCACAAGGAAGCATGGGTTGAAAATGAACCCGAACAAGTGTGCATTCGGTGTATCGGCCGGGCAATTCTTAGGATTCATGGTCCATGAGCGCAGGATAGAGGTTAACCGGAAGACCATAGACGCCATCAACAAAGTTGTAGCCCCACAGAATAAAACTGAGCTGCAATCCCTCATTGGCAAGGTCAATTTTATTAGAAGGTTCATATCCAACTTGTCTGGGCGTATTCAAGCTTTCACTCCTTTATTGAAATTGAAGCCCGATGAGGAATTCGTGTGGGGAGAAGAACAACGCAAAGCGTTAGAAGATATCAAGCAATATCTAATTTCACCACCGGTGTTGGTCCCGCCACAGCCCGGTAAGCCGTTCAGATTATACTTATCGGCTGACGAACAAGCTATTGGATCGACGCTGGTACAGGAGTTCGAAGGAAAAGAACGAGTGGTATATTACGTCAGAAGAAGACTCCTGGATGCTGAAACAAGATATTCCCCGGTGGAACGGGTGTGCCTGTGTCTATATTTCTCGTGTACCAAGCTCAGGCATTATTTGTTATTGGCAGAGTGCATAGTCGTATGCAAGGATGATGTGGTAAAATATATGCTATCGCTGCCGATTTTGAAAGGACGGATTGGAAAATGGATCCTGGCTCTGTCAGAGTTTGACTTAAGGTACGAATCGGCCAAAGCTGTCAAGGGTCAAGTCATGGCTGATTTCGTAGCTCAGCATTGTGGACCGGAAATTGCTATCGTTGAACCGGTTCCATGGACTCTGTATTTCGATGGTTCTTCGTGTGGAGCCGGATCGGGAATCGGCATCGTTCTTGTATCGCCTAGGGGGGCAAGTTATGATTTCTCTTTGCCGATAGAAGCATCCGCAACCAACAACCAGGCGGAATACCGAGCCGTCCTAAATGGTATCCAATTGTTGAGGGAAGTCAAAGCTGATGCAGTCGAGATTTTTGGAGATTCCATGCTCATCGTAGATCAGTTAACGGGGAAATCTGAATGCAAAGATGATATGTTAAGGATTTACTATGAAGATTTCCTCCGGCTGTTAAAGAATTCAAGTCTGCAATAATCGAGCACATCCCCAGAAATTACAATGAAGAGGCCAATAGGCTGGCCCAACACGCGTCCGGATACCGGACGATTCAAGGAGCTTTGATTTTGGAACTCGCGGCCAATGATTGGCGAAAGGAGATTGCCGATTACTTAAAGTATCCCTCCCAGAGGGTGGATCGACGAGTGCGTTTCCAGGCCACAAAATATGTGTTACTTGAAGACGATTTGTTTTACCGGACGATTGATGGGGTTCTTCTCAAATGCCTGGGAACGGAAGAAGCAAAGGTCCTGATGGGGGAAATCCATGAAGGTGTATGCGGAGCCCATCAATCTACTCACTAGATGAAGTGGATGATCAGAAACAATGGGTATTATTGGCCGACGATTCTTGAAGATTGTTTCAAATATTATAAAGGTTGCCAAGACTATCAGAAGTTTGGCAATGTGCAGCGCGAGCCAGCTTCGGCTATGAATCCGGTAATCAAGCCGTGGTCGTTCAGAGGTTGGGAAATAGATCTCATCGGGCAGATTCACCCTCCATCAAGCAAAGGGCATAAGTTTATATTGGTAGCCACTGATTATTTTACTAAATGGGTGGAGGCAGTTCCGGTAAGGACCGTGACATCGGCCGATATGATCGATTTCGTTAAGAACCACATTGTTTGTCGGTTCGGTATTCCTCAGACTATCACAACTGATCAAGGAACGATGTTCACCTCAGGGGAATTCGGAGAATTCGCCGCTGATATGGGGATTAAATTGCTGAATTCTTCTCTGTACTATGCTCAAGCCAACGGCTAGGCCGAATCGTCCAATAAGGGGATAATCAAGTTGATCAAGAGGAAGATAGAGGAACAACCTAAGAAGTGGGACATGTCTTTGGCTGAATCTCTATGGGCTTATAGGATGGCTTGCCACGGGGCCACTAAGATATCTCCTTATCAGTTGGTATATGGTCACGAGGTAGTCTTGCCTTGGGAATTATGGACGGGGTCAAGGCGTATATCGCTTCAAGATCAGTTGACGGCCGATGACTATTCCTTCCTCATGAAGGATGAGCTCGATGATTCGGCGGGTCAGCGATTGAGGGCCCTGATTAGCATCGAAGAAAACAAGAAAAGGGTGGCCAGGTGGTATGACAAGAAGGTCAAGGTTAAACAATTCTCCCAAGGAGATCTGGTATGGAAGTTGGTGCTGCCGATAGGGTCTAAGGATCCCAAATTCGGTAAATGGTCGCCCACATGGGAGGGGCCGTATAGAATCGGCCAATGTGCTCCGGGAAATGCATATATACTAGAAACTATCGAAGGGGAAGAATTCACAAGAGCCTTAAACAGGAGATATCTGAAGAGGTACTATCCAAGTATATGGGTAGGTGCATAACTTGCGGTAAAGATGCGTCAAGACAGTGTGGCCGACTCCTATCGGCTTTTGCCTATATAGCCGATGTAAAAATGACATCGCCTTAAGGAGGAAGCATTTTGATTTGGTCTAACCGATTCATTATTCGGTGAAAACAGCAGAGTACATGGCCAACATGGTATAAGTCGCCCTTAGAATAAAAAGTACCAATATATCTATTGATCACGCTTTTTCTTGAACTCTCTCTGGATCCGGCCTAACTTTATCAAAAGGCGGATGCTCTTCTCTTCCAGATCCTCCATGGTGGCTTCGACCTCAACTTGATGAGGGAGTGGATGGCTCCTGCCAAGAGGTGGTTGGGATGTTCCCGCCGCAGCATCTTCAAGAGCAACTGAGTGAGGGAGTGGATGACTCCTTTCAGTTGGCGGTCGCCTGGAGCAGTTAGCGTCTATATGATCCCAGACTTTCTGGATGTCGGCAGGAACATGACCTCTGAGTTCTTCAAAGTGAGATTTTATCAGATCTATGTCCGCCTGCGATAGTGGTTCGTCTGAATGCATAACTTCAATCGCTCGTTCCAGACTGGGACTAAGGCGTTTTGGCTAAGAAGGGACAAACAACTACCTAGTATCAGAGCGATTGAGATGTCAAGGGAGGAAATAGAAGAGGGTTCGTACCTGGTTGACAGAGAAGGAGGAAGATGAAGAAGACATCTTGATGTCCAGCCTGGGAGGATAAAGATCGAATTATTGAAGGGGAAGAAGATGGGTAATACAAATGCCTCTGGAAACGATGTGGGATCTCGTACTTATAGAAGGAAGGGGGTAAAGAGATAGTAGGATGCGTCTCATCAGAGTAAAAGCATTCATAAATGAAAAGCTGCCAAAGAAGACGGTCCAAGTTCGAATCGGCGCGTCAATATTAAGAGGGCATTAAATGTTTACAGGATTCTTTACAATTCACCCAAGGAGGGCATCAATGGTCGCAATCGCTCATTGCCTAATCTGATCGGCCGAGTCTAATACTCTTTGGTCATCATCAGCCGATCCGGGAATTTCTGGCATATGACGATGAAGTTTTATTGCTTCACGGGCCAGGTTATGTCTTTCTTGCTTCAGCTCGGCGATGACAGATGGAAGGTCTTGGAGTCTCTTTTCTTCAGCAGCTATGTCCTTGGTTACCTGCTCCATCTCTTTGGCTAGCTCTGCCCTCCGCCGTTTGAGGTGATCTATGGTGCCGACGATATCTGGACGGGAGTTCTCAAGGAAGTTGATCCGCTGATGCACTTCTTGGGCTCGGTGTTTGTAGGAGTCTTCTTCCTCGTGGACTTGCACTAGCTTGGCACGATCGGCCATATGGCGTAGAGCCCTGAACACTGAAGTTTGCATCGACTCTATGTATGCAGCAAGATCCAGAGTTTTTGTCGCTTCCTCTGGGATTCGGCCTCTGATGTCATTAAGAAGTCGCCGAATCGATGAGGCATCTCCCACTAATCGGTCGATATCGTCTTGGAGGAGGGTCCACATACTCTCGAGCTTGGCACGAACTTCATCAGGAATTGAGCTCGATGTAACTTGGTGTGAAGCGACCTCTTCATCATCAGAAAAGGGAACCGCGAAAGAGAAAAGACTGTTATTAGGAGTGTCTTGTTCCTGCGAAAGAATATGAAAAAGTAAAGATACGGATTAGCAGACAGTAAGGGGGAATCGGCCGATTTGGGTGATAAGTTTCTTACCTCTTTGAAGCGGATTTCTCTTGCTTGCATCGGCGGGAGTGCCACCCTCGTCTCAGGAATCGGCGCGATCGGCTCATCAGAAGAGGAAGGCTCGACGACTATCAGTGCCCTGCTCGAGCCAGCTTCTTGAAAAGGTATGGGAAATAGATTTTATGAGTATACTGCGAATAATTAAGTCTGATGATATGAGATACCTACCATACCTCTGTGAGTCTTCCAACCGATGTTTGTTGGGGGGGTACAATCGACGCACCCAGATTGGTCTGCATCAAAATCGGTTAGTTTTTGTTGAATATCAAGAGATTGAGTTAAAAGACTCTCTACCTCGGTGAGGAGAATCACAGGCGTTTCGGCTTCCGCTTGGGACGTAGCCGATTGCTGCGGAGATTGCGCTAGAGCAATTTGTGCAGCCTGGCAGAAAGAAGAGGTTAATATTGACAGAATACTTAAAGGTATGTGAAGTATGCGAGGTTACCTGAACAGCTTCTACCAGCAGTGATGCAGCGGCCGCTCCAACTTCTGTGGCAGTCTGGAGATCGACCTCCTCGCCAGTCGGCAAAGCTGGCGCAGTTGGAGTTTCAGCCGATGCCGCCGCCGATTGATCAGTTGGTTCTATGCGGGCACGGACTCGGCGGCTCGTCTTCTTCAAAGTGGGCCTTTTCAGTGTTTGCTTCCATGGGCCGTTGGTGATGTCTTTGATGGTCGGGGCGTGATGGCCGATAAGTGGAAATGGTGTGTATGGGCGATTGCTCTCTATCGGCCTACCACTTCGGCTCCGCGTCAGGGGAATTTGACTTTCAGACTGAAAAGAGAAATACAAGTTAGCGGCGAGATTGTAGCATGAAAAGGGACAATGTTGAAATCGGCTGGGAGAATGGTAATACCGCTGCACTTGAATCGATGTTGTCTGGGTCCAAGCTGTTACAATATGTTGAGGGAGACGTACAGAAGAGGTACTGCTTCCATTCTGCCCACCACAGTTTGAATTGTTGGACGGCAAAGGGGGCCACTATCCAGTTGTTTAGGTCGATGGTACTGGAGTCTGGCACTAGATTACACAACCGACTGTAGTCGAGGCTCTTGGTTAGTTCATCTCGAAATTTTGCACGGCCGGCAAAGTAGATTTGAATCGGCAGCTGACCAAACCCGAATTGCCGTGCTGCGACTGATGGATTGTAAAATTCATAGGTCGGGAAATCTTTTCAAGAAAAGAAATTGGCCGGTAAAATCCCTGGCTTGATCAGGATATCCATGAGATCACCGTCAAAAGAATTGGATGATGAGTCATAACAGACGGGAAGCTCAAAAATCGGCCTTGTCGTCTGATACGGATACCAGCTGATGGTTTCTTCACTGAAGCCGTTGTAGAAACATCTGAAGTATTCGGCCGTTCAGGTGGCAGTGAACTGACAACCAGGGAAGGCTGATGCTGCTTCTCCAAAAGAGGTACAGCGTCGTCGTATGGTGGGATTTTCCTCTGACTCGATATTGGGAAATATTTTGGTCTCTATTTGCTGCTGGGAGACCTTGCTCATGTATAGGTTGAGCCAGAGGGTGATGAACCACCAAGGACCACCAGGATTACCAATCGGCTCCCCTTTTGATAATTTGACACCGATTTGGTGCATCATATGGTAGGCCGATCCTAACAGATGCTTCCCAAGGGGGATGGCCGATCCTAGTGACAGGGCTTCTGCTAGAGCTTGTGTATTGGATGAAGGACCAACTGCTCTGCCACAGAAGAAATGCTTCTCTAGCCACATCATTAAGAACGTTGTATGTTCTCTCTCTGAAATCGTCCCGGTCCTCATATTTTTGCTGATATACCCCTTCCACCCGCCGATTCCTTTTGTCTCTAGCCGATGGGTTGGTTTGATTAGATAATCAAAGGGTGTATCAGGGGAGGAGATATCAAGGCCGGTCAGCATCAGGACATCGGCCAGGGTTGGAGTCATAGGTCCGTGCCCAAAGAGAAACGCGTTGAGCGCGTCGGACCAGAAATAAGAGGCCGCTATTATTAAGGGTTCATTCTTCTCCATTTGGGACAGAGAGAGATTGATGCACTGGCCGATTTTTAACTCATCCCACTAAACTCTCTTGGACTTGGCTAATCTGTGGTACCATTCTTTCCAGCCAAGGGTTTCATTCGGCCAAGATCTAAAAGCACCTGCCCACTGACCCAAATCCATAGATGATTGCTTGAAAGGAATTCTATGGGTTTCTAAGTTGATCAAATCAGTTGGGTCTAGATTCCCCATGGGACCTAAGCAGATGAGACCAGGGGTTTCGGAAAGGGGAATAGTAATCTAGTGCCTAAATGCCTAAAAAAGAGGGAAAAGGGAGAAAACTGAGAATGGATCTAAAAAGTACCTGAGCAGTAAAAAGTAAAAGAGGAAAGTTTCAGATGATTACCTCTGGAATGAAACTCATCATCGCCGGTGGAGTCACCAATGGAGCCGCCGATGGGACCGCCGTCGCCGAGGAAGTTGCCGGCGGAATCTCCGCGGTTGGTGAAGTTGCTGATGGCGCCGCTATTGCAGGGATGAAGCAGGTTGCAGGCACGAGAGAAATCGCCGGAGGATGCGGTTGGAGACCGAGAGGGCGCAGGGAGAAGATGAACAGTGATTCACTGGGAGGAGATTACTAGGCTCGTGGAGGAGGAGTGGCGGAGAACGCCGGTACTTAAGGACAATCCGAGAGAGAAAGGGTAAAGGCGGGATTTTTGCCGCGCCGTCTACACGAATTCCGGGGGAACAGTTGTCTCAAGCGCCCGGTTCGAGAAGATTGCAATCATCATGTAGAAGACCGCGAAAGGGTGGGAGATTTTTGCTGCGTTTGTTTCGGAAGAAAGATTAAAGAAAAGAGTTTCAAAGTAAAAATTATGTTTAACTCCGAAACTGGGGGGCATGTGTTGATGCCAAATTTTGACATGTGTTTAATCGGCGTCAGAAAAAGAAGAGACCGGCCGATGCGGCAGATTTGAAGGCTACAGTTGGGAATCGGCCGATTGAGGCTACAGTTGGGGATCGACCGATGGGCGATGCAATCTGCGCCAGCAGTTAGGAAGATGAAGCCATTGGAATCCCAACAGAGGATCCCAGTCAAAAGTGGCTTGACGTTGGTCGAAAGAAAGATGCCGACACGGTCATGAAGCAATGGAAAGAGTCCGGATTGGACTAGGAGATGGCGGCAGGGGATTATGCGGGAGCCCATTTCCTTTAGGAAAATATTATAGATATAGTAGTTTTCTATTTAAATCAAGTTTGTAATAGATCGTAATCGATCAGGAGTCCTAGTCCTAGGGTATAAATAGGAGTCGCCAGGGTTTTGTAGAGGAGACATCAATCAATCAACAAAACAAATCTACTTTTTCATCGCACTTTACTTTCAAGTCGGCGACTTCGCCAATACTTTTTCTTCTTTCACGAGTTCGTACGAATTGGCAGGGCTGCATCGACACGATCTCCGACCAATTGGTAGGTTCCGCTTATCGAATAACATCTGAGCTTTAACTTCGGGCGCATCGCCGTGGTTTCGTTTGGATTTATTCACCAGTTATCGATATTTACTAGAATTATAGGTTTTACCTATTGTTCTAGTTTTATCACCAGTTATCCAGCTTGAGATTGAAACTATCGGCTTTATCATCGCTTTTCCTCGTTTATTATTATACAGCCGATTAGATCTATTTCAAGTGTTGCATCTGTAATAATTGTTTAAAGTTGCTCCAGCAGTTTTCTTTGCAATTATTACATGATTATCGGCTGATCCATAGCCGGTCATCTTCATAGCAAATCGGCCGATTCGCCGATACACTTTTCGGGACAGATCGGAACCTCAACCGATCAGGACGCCCGGAATTTAATACGTTTATTTCCTTGTAAATCAATAGGTCAGATTGACTGGCACGCCGCGCGAACCGCACCAGGGCAATAACCCGAACAGGAGCTAAGCAGATTCTCCCGGGTCGTGTGTCCGACGCTGAAAGCCATCGGCCGATTCCTGGCCGATTTTTAGCGCCAACACACTTCATCCTATCAAAATTGGCAGCGATAGCATATATTTTAACACATCATCCTTTCATCCTTGCATACGAGAAATATAGACACAGGCACACCCGTTCCACCGGGGAATATCTTGTTTCGGCATCATTGGTGTGTTGCAGCGGATGATCTTTTGTGCATTGTTTGCTGTGTATTCTTCGTGTTTTCGTCTTATTCTCGACTTATGTTCCTGAAATGGTTAATTTGCCAAAACAACCGTGGAGCTAGGTTAGTGATACAATTGCTTGAGTAAGATGCATAATTTTCCTTTCTTTGTGAGTATAATTGACAAGCGGATTTCGCACTTAATGACCGTTAACAACATCCCCAAGCTAGCCTTTTGTTCATCCCGAGCAAATTAGGCTTTATTTTGTTGATCAGGAGTTGCTTCAATGTTGCATTTCCAACTTATACCATAGGCACAACAAAGTTTTCATACCATGATTTTGAATAAGTTGGCCTTGATCTTACCTTTTCATCTTACTCCTGTGGGGCGTATAGCTTTACCTCATCTTTGGCGGTTGAGAGTTAGAACGGTCTTGTAGAGTACCAATCTCAACTCTTTGTTCAACTATCATTCCAGAGGTTTTGTAAAGCTTTTCAAAATAATTTTTTAAAGTTCCTCATATGATCTCTCGGATCACTCAATGTGTTTTGATTCCTCACCAAGGCTATTTATTTTGCCTTTCTTTCTCATCCTACCTTTGATGGCTTTGTTTATGTGGAGCTATGGAGAAGTGGAAAGCACACTTGTTTCTCATATTTTGCTAAGTCAAAAACCAGATCCAAAGGTGAAACAAGTCATAAACCTTGATCAAGATGTGCATGTGTGTGAAAACTTATGGTGGATGGTGTATGAACTCCTTTTCATGGACCATCTCCCCTTTATTTCATGGATATGGGCTATGTTTATTTTTTTTCTTTATTTTTTGACATGCTTTGTGAGTATGTGGCATACCTTCTTTGCGTATGCATCTTTCTCCCCATTTTTTGACATGCCTTGTGAGCATGTGTCGTACCTTCTTTGGGTATGCATCTTTTTCTTTTATCTTTTGTATAGCATGTATCCTTCTTCTTGTCATGATAACTTTTGGAGAGAGAGATCATGAAACAACATGGAGTTTTATGTGTGGATGGATGGATGAAATACTTGCCAACTTCTTGTGTAGAAGCTTAGCGTATGGTGGAAACGTGTACGTGATCTTGATCATGGGAGTATGAAATGTATCTTACAAAGGGTCACAACAGTTCGACAAAGCTCAATGAGAATACAAGCTGCATATGTGGAAGGCTTTAAAAGGATCACATATGGCTTTGGATGGGAATTTCATATCATTGAGGAACTTTATTTGTTTTTGTATTTTTAAAAATTAAATACTCCTGAAATCAAGCATCACTTAGGAGAAGATCATAGCAACTCTATTTCAACCATGTCATAGCTCACAACAACTTAGATTTGGATCATGCTTTTCACTACCCACAAGTTTCAAGCTTTAGGTTTGATCATTTAGCCAACGAACTCAAAACTAGGTAGAACACTAAGTTGTAACTAGGCATAAAAAGGAAACTAACAGAGCAATTATTCATCATCTCAACAAGGAAAACTACACCATGCTTACTACACATAAGAAACGAAGTAAATATTTTTGGTCTTTTTTGAATTTTCCAAATTTTTATTTGGTTTTAGGTTTTTGCAAATTTCTCTTTTGTTTCATGCATAAGGTTTTGAATGCGGTGAAGAAATTAAGATACAAGATACCTCTTGGTGGGGGTCCTCCCCCACGCTAGCTTCAGACCTACTGCTGCTGGTCGGGGTTGTACCCCATCCAACGACAGTAAGCCCTCCAATCCTCCTGCTGCTGCAACTGCCTCTGCTTAATGAAGTGGATCCTATCGCCGGTGTACCACTGCCATGCTTGGTTGGTTTCGATGTGCTAGTGCAGCGTATCCTCGATGTTGTTGGCCTAGACCCGCAGCTCACCTAGCTGCTGGGTGATGGAGCTGAAGTCACGGCTGCAGGCCGTACATCGTGCAAGGCTCGGGGGATTTTGATCTTGTTGACCATAGTGTATATAATAAGCAGCTCATCGTCGCGCACAGGCCAAACATCATCTCTCGGAAATAGAGTGATGGCCAACGACTTGTGCATCAGACGAAGAGTTAGATTTTGAATGTCATTGCTCCTAGGTGCAAACTTTCCATGAACAACTTGACCCAAAATCAAACTCCAAAACTCATGTCGATTAAAACCATGGCAAGCTTTTTCAAGAGAAACCGGCAAACGTTTGAAAAAACCGAGGTGGTGACTCAAATCCTTCCAAGTGATGTAAAATTCATGCCCAAAGAGTTGAAACAAATTCCATCATCCACCTCTCGTAGAGTGCAAAGAAATTGGATGGTGAGGAAATGAGAACTATTCTCCTCATCAGGCACAAAACCATACCATCCAACCGCATGCCAAATATTAGCAAAGCCTACGTCCATACGTGTCTTCATGAGTAGATTCGGGTCAAAGGTTTTGGTGTGATCAAAACTCCGACGCTTGAGGATGGTGTAGGCTTGTCGTTCGCGGTCGTCTCGCAAGTCGAGGTAGGGTGCATCATTATCGTCCAACTCCATGTCTTTGGCTTGCAGTTCGGTTTGCACTTCTTGTTGTTGATCTTGTTCTTCTTCTTCATAGTCCATCATGCTTGGGCTTGGTGTTGACATTTCTTAACATCGTCACTAGGTTTTGTGTTCCTAGCAACGCTGCCAGGAAATGCCTGTGGTATGTCTTAACGTTTATAGATGAATCCGCAAGCGCATAGATATACCATTGTAGCATTTCACCCGGAGAGTATTCAGGGTATCGTATTTCCATGAGCAATGGAGGTGTAACGATCTTCTAGCTAGTTCACCCAGGAAAAGAGACAGGATGGTCCTCGGTAGTGCGATTGTCTAAGAGAAGAGATACTTAAGAGAGGTAAACCAGCTCTCACTCGCTTACTTCGGGCACCGGCTTACTCTAGGCCTGCCAAGAGTATCCGGCTATTAGCTCTACGCCCAACCCGAATGTAGGGGACTACAAGGGACGGATAAGGCTGTCACCACCTGCTGCCTACCCCGACAGACCATAGGGAATAGTAGCAAACAAAGGCGACTTCAAGCCTAGACACCATGTCTACGTTGACGGTCCTTAAGTGCAAAATCCGACTGTCAACGATACTCACAAATAAAGGAAAACCATGCCTCTTACTCACGTATTTGTATCACTAACCTAGTTCCACAGCTGTATTGCCTATCTACCCATTTCAGGGATACAAGTCTGCAATAAAATGAAAACACGAAGAATACTGTAACACCTCAGGTGTTTAAATTACGAAATAAGCCTCTTTAGCTTAACACGGTGCATAAATAATTAAGAAAAGTTTCAATGAAATGAGTTTTTAAAATAACTTCTAAACTAGAACCCAAATTAACTTTGGCCTGAAACAAAACTTGTGTAACTTTTCATTTTGAACAACTTTCGTGTTGAAGGATTTTCGAGTTGCAACACAAAAATTTGAGAAACACTTGGATTTGCAGACCCTGCCTTTTCTTCTATTTCGGTGCAGACCCTTCTTCTCCGCCTCGCCTGACCCTCCGACGCGCAGCCGCTCGCCCGACCCTCGTGTCCCCCGACCCTTTCGTGTCGCCCGACCCTTTTGTTTCGCCCGACCCTTTCGTTCGCCCGACCCTCGGCTTCGCTGCGGCCCTCGCTTCGCCCGACCCTCTCCCGCCGCGCAGTCGCCGCCGGCCACTTGGCCGGCGATGCCTGACAGCGCTAGGCGCCAAGCCAATGCCTGGCCACCCGCACGACGCGCGCCCCTGCTCGCTGCCCGCCGCGCCCAATGGGCAAGTCGCGCCGTGCCCATGTCTCCGCCGCGTCCCGCCAGTCGCCGCGCTCGCAGCCCGGCAAGACAGCTGCTGCAGCTTGTCGCCCAACCCGCACGTCGCGTGATCTCCCGCTCCCCACGCCAAATCCTCAGCGCCCAATCCCCTGCCCGCGCCCGCCGCACGCCGCGCCGGCTCTGCTCGCCGCCCACCGTGGCCAGTCACGCACTTCCGTCGTGCCACCCGTGCCCGTGCCTCACAGTCCAGTCCCGCCCCTCCTCCCGCCTCTCTGCTCCCTACAAAAGGCCGCACTGAGTCCCCCTCGTGCGTCCAGACACCAGAACGCCGCCGCCGCCACCATTACCGCCATCGTGCCCAGCTCACCGTGGAGCTCACCTCTCCGGCCACCCCTTGCCAGAGCTGAGTCTCCCACCACCACCACAGCACCCCACCACAGCTCACCGCCCCACCCATCATCGCCCAGAACCGCCGGAGCACCGCCAGCGCCGCCCGCGCCGCTGCTGCTCCTTGCTGCTCCGTGGACAGCTCACTCCAAAACTCCTTCGTCCAAGACAAGCTTCGAAACGGGTTCCCCTCGACGCCGCGAAGCTCCTCGACCAGCCCACGCTCTCCCCTTCTCGCCGGAGCACCGTTGCCGACGCTCCGCCCCGCCACCGCCCCTCTGCTCCGCACCGACGAGCCACCTCCGGCCACCCCCAACCCCGACCAAGGCCATCCCAAGGTAGCTCTCACCTCCCTGGATCTCCCCGACCCTTTTCCCCTCGCCGCCGACGAGCCCCCTCGCTGGAATCTGGCCGGCCGCCATGCCAGCGCTGCCTAGGGACCCAATTGCATCGATTGCAATCTTTAAAAAAGTCTGCACGCAAGTTTCCAAGGACCCCTCTGTAAAAGAAAGTTTTAACCCTAGATTCAAAATCAGTAAACTTGTAAAATTCATGTAAAATCGTAGAAAAATCGGAAAAATACAAACTCAACTGTTCTGGAATCTTTAGATGAAAATCTACAACTTTTGTTACATGAATTTCTTCAGTTGCTTGCTAAATCGTGCTATATATTAAATGGAAGGTTTAATAGATAAAGGCTAAACCTGAAAATTTAACAGTAGTTTGGTTGCTTGATTTGTAGGCCTATAAATTAAATTGTACCCACCGTTGTAGACAAAGGCTAAACCTGAAAATTTAACAGTGTAAAAATATTAGGACTAGAACCCACCTCTAGCTAAACTTTTTGTTAAACCTTGTTTATGCCATGAAATAATAAAACTAATTATAACTGCTGTTATATTGTTATTCTTGTGGTGAAACTTTTTCAGAGCTGTTAGATTGATGCCTAAGTACCACAGAAAAAGTTTAGAACCTTTTTCCTTCCTGTAACCTGATTATATAATTTTGTGGTAGGAGAAATGCACTAATTCAAATAATTAGTTTCTATACTTGGAAAATGTTCAACTTTTTATTGTAGCACGCTTTAGAGTAGCTCTTGCTGTATAAAAAGTTTCATACACAGAAACCCTGTAAAAAATCCTGTAGAAATTAATCTTTATTAAAGTGGGTGTATTTTCTCCTATTTATTTTTCTTTGTATCTTACACAGTAAAATCTAAAAAATTTACAGTAACACAATTATGGATATATTAACACCCTGTAAAAGTTTTAGCTTCAATACATGAATGATTTGTTCTGTATAAAAATAACTATGTTCTAGCAGTAGCTGTGTATTACATTTTTCATAATTATTTTGCTGCGTGAAACTGTCTGAAATTTTTACCGTGCTTTTGTCTCTGCATAATGTGCTCTAAATAAAAAGTTCATCACCAGAAGTTATCTAGATCTATGTTTATGCTTAATCCATGCTTATGCTACGAAAATTAAATTTCCAATACAACACAACCTACTCTATTAACAAGTGCCCAAAGAAATCGTAACTAAGTAACTTCACAACCAAATTGATATTTTGTGGATTGCAACTTTATCGTGAAGGAAAATAATCGTCTTATACCATCACTATAACTTACACTTGTGCATTCATATAGAATCGACTACTCTCGCCGATGGAACGTATGAGCTGGTGCCTGCGTCCGAGAGTGAGCAGCATGAAGCTCAAGTAAATCTAACTGAAGCTCTCGAAGACCCGAGCCCAAGTTCGGACGAGCCCCAAGCTAGCTTTTCCCAAGAAGGCAAGCCCCGGAGCATGAACCCTATTTTTCTAAACTTATGCAACTTATTACTCTTCTTTACTTGTGCATTAAGTTTGTAGGAGTTGAATGGAAACTTAGTCGCATGATCCTAGGTACCCATGTTCTGAACACTAGATGTAAGGTTCGATAGAATGCTATGCTAATAGGACTCGGTAAAAGTTGAGTGATTTCCAGTCACTCGCGAGAATTTAGGAGTTGAATGTTTACTACATGCTGCAATCATAAGGTCGACGGACGGGGCTATGGTACGATGTTTATGTTGATGATTGAGGTCCCGTCTGTTTAGTGAAAAATGCTAAGGCTGCAGTGTGTGGTAGTGGTGGTTGAGTCTTTGAACGTACTAACCACATGCCGAGAATATGGTAATCGGTAAGCTTAAGTACTGGATTGAACCGAGGCCGGAATATACTCCCCACCGTCTTGAATTCGTTCACATCTAGCTAATGGCCGGTGCATTTGCCGCCATGGCCCGACGTACCGTGGTCTATGGGGACGTGTAGTCGAGGGCGGTGGGCCTGTTCCGTGAAGCGGGAATTGAAGGGAAAAGTTGCACTTGTGACTCTGTGAGTAACCACGTGACGTGTGTTTAGGTTTCCCTTGCAAGGTTAAGAAATTCGATTCGAATCGTCCGTTTCTCGCGGTTATTGAGACTGCTTGACCCTTTTACCACATAGAGTAAGAAGAGGAACAATGATGATGATTAATCTTGTTGGATGCAAAATAATTCTTCCACCATGTATGATATTGGATAGTTGCTTGCCTAGAATGGTTAAAGAAGACTAGAACTTGGATCTAAAATTTGAAAGTAAGGACCTACTTATATATGCTTTTCGGCAAAACAAACCCCTCAAGCCAAAAGCCTTGCATGTCTAGGAGTCAACTAAGTATATTCCACTAGTCGGGTAAGCCTTGCTGAGTATTAGTATATTCAGCCTTGCTTGTGGCTTGTTTTCAGGTGAAACTTTCGAGGATATGATTGCTAGTTTGACTTGGCCTTGTACCCTTCCTCCTGGTTGGTCGGTGGAATGGGATACGCCCCCGGCCAACGGTGATAATGCCAAGTGATGTCTCGTACGGGCTTCATCGAGACATCTTGTATCGTCAAGTAGTTATCGTTATTTTTTCGCTGCATTGAACTCTGAAGAACTCAATTATTTTGAACTCTGAAGTACGTTGTTTTACAAATTTGAACTCCGTTGTAATAATAATTTGTGATGAACCTGTGATGTAAAATTTGTGGAATGTTGTATCCTCTGGGCTCACCTTCGTGTGAGTACATGTATGTGTGGTTTCGATCGGCAAAAACCGTGGTTGTATCGGGAGGTTACCCGACAGACCAGTGGATTATTCCGTTTGAAGTGCGAGTTAGCCCTGATTGCCCTTGTGGTGATGGTTAGCGCGCTTGAGCCGGATTAATTCAAGTGGTTCTGCCACAAATACGTAGCAACACAAGCACAAAAGATCATCTGCTGTGTCACACATACAAGAAGGACCCACTTGACAGACCAAACCGACATAATAAGGCGGCAACCACCAAGGGATAAGATCTAGGCCCACCTACCAGCGTCCCATCCAAAGGAGGTGGCGTAAGGCGGCCAGGGGGGTCGGCCGACCCCACGGTGCGGCCGAGCCCGGCCTGCATCCCGGCCAGATGGACTTTGGCGGGAAGATTCCCCTGATCTTCCTAAGGTTGGTTGAAGATGTTTCCATACATAGAGATGGCAGGAACCGCCCTTAGAGACTATAAATGGAGGCCCTCACACTCATTTCAAGACCACCACCACTTGGAGCCATTCTCTTCTACTCTCACTTGTGACTTGTAATCCTTAGGGTAGTGGAGCTAGACTAGAACTTCTCTTAGCGAATCGAGTCATCCTCAGGATCGGAGAGCAATCCTCGGTCCTTGGTATGGCTTTGTATTCGACTTGTTGGTATCTCATTTGTAATATAGAGCTGAGCTTTGGTTGTTATGTTATCTTGATTGTCTATCATGCTCTTGCTTGTTATGCTATCTCAGTAGTATATCATGCCTTGTCTTGTTGCTTCCTTAGACTCTTTATATACTTAGGCCAGAGGATCTGGGTAAGGATATCGGTTCATCGTGCTTTCGGGCTTGCCTTAGTGTTTTACTTATCCATTCGAAGGGTGGGAGACCCGGGGACGCTAAGGTAGTGACCTCATACATGGGCGTGGTGCTCGGGTATGCGGAATCCTTCGAATATGCCCGTGCTCCACGGTATTGCAGGGGTAGGCTGCAGAAGGTGATAGCTCTGTTGGCCTGCCATGATGTCTCGTCGTGGTTAGTGAAGCCCCCCATGTTTGGGTTCGGGGTAGGAGTTCATGCAAAGATGTAACAGCCTGGATGTACTCCGAGACGGGACATTCTCCCTGATATTCCTATTTTCCCGGCTTCTGTAGTTCTAAGCATGTTTAGTGTGTAACCTTTGCTTGTATGAATAGATGCTATTAGGACTTGTTGTATGCCTATGCTCCCACTAACCTCTGATTTATTCATTTATTCTTTATCCTGAGTTTGGCCCGGTGTGTATGTCACATTACCCTATTCATATCATTTATCTTGACTTACCCCTATTTATGCTATAGTCTATGACTTACTCATATAGTCTTGATTATGTTCCAAGTAAACTCTTTTACATCATGCTCTCCTTTGGGAAAATATAAATAACGATACCCAAATACTCACCGGGTGAAATGCTACAGCGGTATATCTGTGCGCTTGCGGATTCTTTCTGTAATCGTTAAGACATACCACACGGCGTTTCCCGGCGGCACTGCTAGGGATGTGATTAACACCCTCGTTCCTAGTGGTGACGTTAAGAAACGCCAACAGCGCTATCGATCACTACTTCTAACCCCGGCCAGACTCCATCTTAAGACTCAAGTCCTTAGGCTAGAAGCAAACATTCGAGGATGAACGATGATCCCACAAGCAAATGATAACGAAAGCTTAACTCTGATAAGAAATCACCAAGTAGACGATAACTCGGATACTTACTCCATAGAGGTTCATATCTGTCGAGGTATAAGTGAAGGGAGGCTGACAACTCCGGCTCTTCTCCTGAGCTTCTCCTCGACACACTCCCAAACCTACTCAACAAGGTAGCTCTAAGAGGTGGAGTCCCCCTACATCTTCTCTTCTCCAAGTGGTGTGTCCTCTCTCTTGTGTGTGTTGCTGTTGTGTGAATGAGGGAGAGGGGTCCTTATATAGTGGGGGAGGTGCCTTGGGGGAGTGGAGATGCTAGGGAATATTCTCCTTTATTCCCTCCTCTTGTGAAGATTCTGCGTCTAGGTTCATCCCCTCGCGCCAAGCACCCCAGAACCGATGTATGGAAAGTAGTGGGAACTGCCTCGAGGAAGATGGGCTTCATCGGGCTCAATAGGGGGTCGGCCACACCAGGGGTTCGGCCACACCCTTGCTGAGGCCTTTTTGCCCAATCTTTGGTCGGTGCACTGCTTGTGGGCTCCTTATATGGGTTTGTGGGTGTTGGTCTGAAGTTATGTCGGTTTAGCATGTCATGTGGGCCCTTCTTTATTCTTGTGATGCAGCGGATGATCTTCTGTGCATTGTGTGCTGCGTATTCTTCGTGTTTCCTTTCATTTCCCGACATGTGTTCCTAAAATGGCTTATTGAACAATACATGTGGAACTAGGTTAGTGATAACTCCTACCACTACTGTTGATGATCATTCTTATGGGTTATTGTAGGAGATGATGGCATAAATTTCAGACTTAAGGGCCGTCAACAACACCCCCACACATAGCCCTTTGCTTGTCCTCGAGTAATGTTTGCAGGACTAAGGTGGATGCAACTTCTTTGAATGTAACCTGCATACAAGTTATTCCAAACTTCTCTTGAACCTGTGAACTTTTTAAGTGTCTACCAAACTAATCTTGATAATTGAAGTTTGGAACGGTTTAAACTTCATGTCCCTTAGCATTCCTTGCTTAGAAACTTTGGATTTTGTTTATTTTCAAAATCAAGTATAGCCTAGCTGCTCAAATTGTTCTCTCGGATCTCTCTTTATGATTGAATTCCTCACCAAGGCAATGTGATGGCTTCCCCCCCATTTTTTTTACCTACCTCTAAACAGGCTTATGTGGAGCTCAAGGTAGGAAAAGTTGAAGGCATACTTGTTTCTCATATTTTGCTAAGTCAAAGACCTGATCCAAAGGAGAAACAAGTCATAAACCTTGATCAAGATGTGCATGTGTGTGTAAAGTTTTTTGGTGGATGGCGTATGAACTCCTTTTTCATGAACCAATTTTCTGCTTTCTCTTTTTTTTGGGACTTGGGCTATCTCTTCCATTTTTTGTCATGCCTTGTGAGCATGTGGCATATCTTCATTGGGTATGCATCTTTTATTTTTCTTCCATACTTCTTTGAGCATGTTTATTTCTTTTTGCATAGCCCATATCCTTTTTATTTTGAAGCCAACATTGGAGAGAAAGGCCATGGCAAGACATGGAGTTTTATTTTGTGGATGGATGCATGGGGTGCTTGCTTACTTCTAGTGTAGAAGAATAACAAATGGTAGAAATGTGTACGTGATCTTGATCATGGGAGTATGAAATGCATCTCACAAAGGGCTGCAACAATTTGACAAAGCTCAACGAGAAAACAAGTTGCATATGTGGAAGGTTTGCAATAAGAGCAACATATGGCTTTGGATAGGAATTTTATAAACAATAGACGAGCCATGCTATTGAGTTTTAGATATTTTTATAAAAGAAATCTCAAGTACTTTGCAAGGAAGAACTTGGTTCCATTCATCCAACCATAGCTCAAAGGTCAATTATTAGATAGCATGGGTTCCCTATAAAATTTTTGTTCACAAGTACAAGGTGAAAGACAAGGAATAAAGAGTATGCATGTTTATATCATGAAGTACATGGAGTTCAAGAGACACTTTTAAAATTTTATATTTAAACTTTTAGAGTCACAATTTTATTTAAACATGAAGGTGTGGGAGTTTGTAGTGCAAACCAGCTTGATGGACGAAGCAGGGGTTGTACGGGCCCCCTCAGGAGTTCGGCCGACCCTAGAGGTCGGCAACACCTTTTGTGGGCCGCTAGGTCCTGTCTTGGACGTGTCGCATAATGCTGGTTTGTCAATGATGTGCAACATGCTAGGGGTAAGATCTCGAATGAGTTTGCATTTTGTGTTTCTGAGAGATCCCCCCACACTTATTCTTGTACCTGCTTTTATTCAAAAGAAACACAAAGGTGGAAACAAGCAATGACTTTGCCGGTTTTGAATCACCAGGGAGTCTAAATTTTATTGAAGAAAGACATATGAAGTGTTTGAAACTCCTAACATTTTTTTATTCTCTTCTTTTTATTATTTTCATTACTCAAAATTGTTATTATTTATTTATTTTTCTCATTTTTTTATGGCAACCTGGCATTATGGGTAACTTAGCAGGGTGGCAACATGAGGCAAGGATGCACGAGGTGTATGGGATACTTATCTGACAAAACTCACCAAGCATTGAACAAAAATGCAAAAGTTAAGCTTTATATACATAAAGCAAAGCTCTACATTTGATCAGCTTGGTTCCTCGTGCATCTGCCTCCCATTGGACCAAGGGGCGTTGTGTTGAAGTTGGAGTTATTGTACACTGCTCTGTGGTTATTTATTTTCTTCCCAGTAAAAGGTTAGTGGACAACAAACATTCGAGGGATGCTTAAAGGATTCTCTCCTTTTTTGGATTTGTTGTTCACATCCATCCTTTAAGGAAAATAAATTCAAAAGACTCAAGCAGCATGGATCCCAAAATGCTTGCCATTAGTTAAGCTCATCAAATCTTTTTGTTTCAAAAGATTTTATTTATTTTATGTTCACCATTTTTTTACTTTTCATTGAAACTCAAACAAGGCTGAGATAAAACTTCATGAACATAACAAAGGGGTATTTGACAATACTCACGGTGCACCTAGAAACACTACTAGAGAAAAGCCCTGTAGATACGCTTTATTTCATCTCTTGTGGAGTGTAGATACGCTTCTCCGCATTGACCGTGTCAAGATTTGTAGAGACGAGTTCTTAAATGTGTCTAGAAGATATGAGACGCTTTGTAGATACGCATATGAGGTCTTTCTGTTCACAATAATTGTAAAAAATAAACAAGGACAATGAGGATTTGAACCTGGGTCTCCCAACTAGCATTGAAGCAACCTAACCAATGTGCTACAACCAATTTATGATTACTAGTATCGTTTTTATTTATTTATTGTCTACGCCTTGAACCAAGTACTAACCAAGGACTCGATTGCAATGCCTCCAAGAGAGGAGGAAGACTCCATGCATAGATTTTCTTGTTACTTTTTTGGACATGCATATTTTATATAATATATAAAGGAAGATAACCGAAGGTGCTTCTTAGTTGGTATGCTAGGTGCTTTTTTGTATCTAGAGGTTGCAGGTTCTAATTTTCTTCTTGATAGATGTTAAAAATCGTATCTGGAAGTGTATTTATATGCACTTCTATCTGTTAGCTGATGTGTGCATCAGCAGCAAGTTTTTACAAGTGCTTTATTAAAATGTGTCAACACTATCTAATAGCGTGTTTAGATACTAACTTTACAAGTGCTTTACTAAAACGTGTCAATACCTGTTTAAAAACGTATCTAACTTGTATGTTTTGAAACGCTTTATTGAAATGTATCAACAACCATGTCTAATAGCAGAACCACACAAAATGTAGATACGCTTTCAATAGCATAGCAATGGAAGCGTAGCTACCATCTGATTTTGTTGTAGTGAAAGGTGATATGCCTCCTTTGTATGTTGTGCAATTTTTGTTGAAGTACGTCCTAGGCCTTGGTTTATCTCCAGTATGAATTTAGCGTGAGGACTCCCCCATATTTTTGAAATTTTCCCTGCAGGGGTTAGTCCGCAAAAGATATGTATCCCAAGTCTACGAAAGTATTAACTCGTTGGTTCATTAATCAAATTCGACACCATGCCTTATTTGATTAAAGAAGACTGTTTTAACCTAAGCACATCGCTTAATTTAAAAAATACATCCAAACCAAAGCAAAACAAGCATAGAGGATGCAAGCATGCAAAAACGATCAAGCTATGTTCATATTTGAGATAAACAATGAGTAAATTGAAACGAACCAGGTTTTCGGGACGCGAACCCGACCCTCTGTATCATCGTGATAGTCCCCGAATAAGTAGCTATCACATATAGAACTCATTTCAATTACATATCATAGTCATACAACTCAATAAATCTTTACATGGGTTTAAATATTACATAATCCAAAGGATTGTGATACGAGTCTTTCAGTACAAGCCCCTTGGGCTAGAAAGGTCAAACAGAAGACGAAATCGGTAGCTAAGCTTCTGGGCGTCCTTCATCTTAATGTTCCTCCTCCACAGGCACACTTGAGCGTAGCACGAACCGTCCTTAATTCATCCTTCAATGTCGGGGTTGCACTTTGGGCCGAATCCGGCATCTACCAACTATCCCCAAGGAGTGGGATAGGTTCACGTCACCATCCGTAGGCAAGCTTTAAGTGGAATGCAAGTGGTATAAAAAGTTGCCAAGGATAGGCTGGGGTTTTCCTATGCAAGCAACAAACAAGTTATATCATCATCCAACTCCTCACCACGGGCAATCCTGGCATCCCAGGCTCCCGGGTTACTCACACCTTCCACAACCACACAAGACGATGCGAGGACTCCCTCTCCTCGCACCTCAACTGCCCCCAGGCAGGTATATCATAACTAGAGGGATGTAGAAATCAAGTAACACTAATCTATGAAAGCGAAGCCGGATCAAGAGTTGTCCGTGATCGTGGATGCCGCTATACATATAGTTTTCACCCTGCAGGGGTTGTACACCTGTACCCACTCGGGCTGCAAGCCGGGGATCAACCGACTGAGACACAACCCACAACCACGACTCTCTCACTAATGCGGTACCATCCTGCTTTCCCGGGGTTAGGTACATTCGGCGCAACGAATGACCCGGGACTATGAATCTCTAGCCTGGCCAGCTGGTTTCGAGAGTCTCGAAGACTATGGTCGTGGAATACGACCGAGTCCGGCACACCCGAATACCTCATGGGCGTGTGCACCTAGACCCTCTCCTATCACAAACACTACTCCTACAACCCTGGTACCGCACAGCTAGGAATGGTTGGAACACCCACCCATACAAGGGTAAGTGGCATGCACGTTTGACATAGTTCCATCTCCAGGTCCACTAACTGAGGCCTTAAGCACCGAGGCGAGTAACTTCCACAACGACGAATCCGGCGCAACGGTCCGTCCACGGAACCCATTACAGGTATAGCCCCCAACTCGTCAAAACGTCCCGAAGGACCACACCGTCCCGAAGGACATGTAGTCGCCACATGTACTCCGTAGGATGTGCCCAACGCACATCCTAAGCCCCTGATCCGATGATCGGGTTAGGTTTAACTCGCCCCAACTAGATTCCTAATCACCAGCTCCTCAAAAGAGTTTCTCCACTCACGCCAAGACTATATCCCCATATCCCACACAAACTTATACAATAGTAGCCAAAGCATCACATGTATATTCAATCAAGGTATCATGGGAGTACAAGGAATCTAGATATAAAAATAGGCTATGCAGGTTCATTCCAAGGTAACACATCAAGGAGCAATAGCATATCTAGCAAGCAATGCCTAATAATTATTCAATTCATAGATGGGCGTGAACCTGATGGTTCTCCATAGTTCTTCTAAGTCTTTAGGTTGTCAGGGTAGTCCTTCTGGCTCCTGGTCGCCTGAGAAGTCCTCCGGAGTCTTCTGGTCGTCTGGTACGTCAGTCCTCTCCTCGCAGGGGCCTAATCATAAATATTAATAAGCGTAGGGACCAAAGTGCAAAATGCACAAAGTTGCTCAAATAAGATCCAAATCTCAACAAAACCTACTCTAACGGGTAGAGCATGATTTTAGAAAGATTATAAAACTAGTTTCATAATTTTCGGAGGTTCGGTTAATTAGCTATGAATTTTCTAAGTTTAAATCATTTTCTGAAAATGATAAAAGATTATCGGCAAAGGAAGAAACATACAGTCAGCCACGTGGCAGCAACAGGGAGTGCCATGTGTCATGGTGACATCATCATGTGGGATCGGGCTGCGCTGATGTCAGCATGTCCTTTGTTGACGTCAGCGTTGACCAAGTCAACAGGTCCACGGTTAGTAGGGTCAGCTAGGGTCCACTGGTCAGCTGTATTGTCTCATTGACAGGCAGGGCCCACACGTCGAGTAAGGTTAAAAGAAAAAGGGAAAACATGTCGTGGAACACAGGCCGAAAATGTTGGGCCGGCACGGTCGGCCTAACACGGTTCGGCTGAAGCCTTGGGTTGGCTCGGCTTGGCACAAGCCAATAGGCCGGCTCAGGTTATGGGCTAGCGGCTCGTCTGGATGTGCTACAGCTCGTAGGGCGGCTAAAGGTTCAACCTAGACTGGCGGCTCGGGATCAACAGGTTCACAGGCAGGCTTGGCTCGTCTTCATGGGTCGGCTTGGGTCTCCATCTTGGCGGCTTCTCTTCTGGCCCGGAAACGCCATGGGCCGCCTTGACCTTTCGCCGGGGCGCCTCCTCCTCCTTCTCATGCTGACGGACGGGGTCCAGGGGTGGCGTTCCCTTCTCTTGCTGACAACTGGGCCCCACTGGTCAGCGGGAGGGGATCCCGTGTGGCGGAATCCTGATCTGGTGTGGGTCTTGTGTGTGTGGCCATATGTGTGTGCGCGTGTTGTGCGGTGCGGTGTGTGCCTCGGTGTGTCGGCGTGCTGGGTGGAGGCGCCCGTGAGGTGTTCGGCCAAATGCCCGAACAGGCTCGGCTGTGCTGCGCCGCGATGTTCCAGAGTCAAGGTAAGACGGCGGGGTTACGGGCCTGTGTGCGCGGCGCGGCGGCAAGGCGAGGTAACGATGGCAGGGCGGCGAGGCTGTGGCGGCTTGGCTGGGCACATGTAAGGTGAGATGCAGCAGCGACGAGGCCAAGGTGAAGCGGCGGTGGGACGCCATGGCGACAGGGAAAACGGGCTCGGCGGCGGGCGTGCTCTCGGTTCCGGCGAGGGTAAGGGTGATGGAAAAGGGGTAGGATGGCAGGGTCAGGTGCGCGCGTACCCTGGTGTTTTAGGGTCACGTCAGCAAGGATCAAGGGCAGCGAGGCAAGTGTGGCAAGATGTAGCGGCGAGCACGGCGAGGCTGGGGCAAGGTCAACCGCACAGGATAGATGCGGCGTGGTTTGGGCTCGGGAACACGCACATGCGCGACCTCGTAGTAAACCAAGGTCGCGGCGTGGCCGTGCCACGCCCAAGGAGCATCGGCGGTCCGGGTCCTTGGCGTGACGTAGCTGTGAGGGTCGGCAACGTCGTTCAGCGGGGTTCGGGACAGAGGTCTGGCGGAGCGACTAGGTTGGATCGAGGCCGGTCCAAGGCCACGGCGCGCGCGCACGCACGCGGGCTCCTGGCTTCCCAGGGTGGTGGACTACAAGGGACGGACAGGGCTGTTACCACCTGCTGTCTACCACATCAGTTCCATGGGGTGGAACACAACCCAAGATAACTATCAATCCTAAGCACCACGCTTCAACTATCCAGTTACCGACTTCCATCTCACGTTAAGGCAAGAAGAAACCCTAAATGGCCAGGCTTGCTGAACCACGCAGATAAGTGATCCCGCAGATCAAACAAGTAAACTAACTAGGTACTGAAAGTAAAGAGAATAACTAGCGAGACACTGAAGATAAACGAAGGACCTACTTTGATAATATTCCCCTGAGGTGGATACAAAGTGGGGAAGGACCACGAGAAAACCCCGGCTCCTTTCCTAGCTCGGCACTTGCACAAGCTCTCACCTCACACTCTCCCTATTCTACACTCGAACTGAAGCTACTAAGAATCTCACTTCTCTCTTCGATGGTGTGTCTTACAAATGGGAAATGGAGCTCTATTTATAGCAGCTAGAGGTTGGTAACCGGTGAAAGGCGTCAAGATCACGTGACCTTGGCGGTTTCTTAACTTCCACGCGAAGGCTAGACACTAGAGGATGACATGTGGGGCCGGCCGGCATCCCCTTGGCCGGTCCGCCTGGGGATGGTGCCATTTGGCACCGCCTTTCGCGTGGACGTCCCTAATCGCTTCCTGAGGTCGGTAACTGTTGCTTTTTAGTTAAGCAACAATTTTGGACATGCATGTGGGCCCTTTGATCCGTGTGTGAAGCCATTCAGGTCCTTGGATCAAACTGACTTCAAATGCATGATCCCTGATCCTCCTGGGTGTGTTTCTTGACTCCTGGATCAGCGACGTGGCCAGAGGGGGCAGCGCCATGCCGGCCGGCCTAGAGTAGGCCGACCGACCTGGGATTTCACCCAATCCGGCTCAATTTCGCACACTAAGTTCCTGAAATGATAAATGCAACAAAACTTGTGGAACTTGTTAGTGTGGTTAGTTTACTCAGCTTTGTCTTGTAAACCATGAAAACCGGAGAAATGTTGGCGGTAAAAATCATCGAAATCGACCGCCAACACACCCCCACACCTACACTTTTGCTTGTCCCGAGCAAAATAATTAAAATAGAACCCGGGGACTAAGCTAGTCTAGGGTCATGATCCTCAATGAATTTTGAATACATTTCAAAGCTGTTCCTCATACCTTGGATTCCAGGTGGCTAATGCCTTTTCTTCCATCTATTGATCTCCAGAACAAGTCATCGCTAAACCTGATTCCCTTTATGCTTAGTACCTGGAGAAATTCTTTCGGAACTTCGAGGCATACTCTTGTTCACTCAAGGCACTCACTCGCTTAGGGTGAGGTATGGATCTTTTGACACCTCACATAATTCCTCCCACTTGTAAAGGCTGATATGAGGAGCTCGGGTAGGGTTTTATGGCACATTCTATATCTCCTCTGTTCCGAGTTCAAATATTTTGTCTCAGAGAAACCATGTGTCCTGAGAAACTTAGTCACGTGCATGTGTACACTGATTGTCCTTTGGTGGTAAGTACTCGAGCGTCGCCCATCTCCCCTTTTCTCTCTCATTCTTTTTGACTCAAGTCAGATGACTTTCCTGACTCGGTTTCTTTTCTTTCAGGGGGATGGTGAGCTGCTTGAGGATCACACTCTTTTGGAACTTTCAAACTTTGAACATGTACGTGAGTGACCACGAGTATTAGTGTGCACAACAGTTCTCATGAGGTGAAAAGATTTGATCAAGCTCAAGGGTACAGAAAGGCTATGTGGGGCTAAAAGGATTTTGTCAAATACATATGGCTTTGGATGGGAATTGATAAGGCCAAGAGTTGCCTCTTTGTTCTGATGAATTCTCCAAGACTTTGAACTCAGAAAATCAGTGTTTGCAAATCATTATATCATAGGAATCAATAAGCAGAAGATCAGGCAATCCTAATCAAATAGTTTCAACGGTTAGAGTACTTGCAAACGAAATTGAATTCAATCATTCTTTGATTTTCATGCAAGGAATTCATCTCTTCCTATTTGGTTTAATCAAATTTTAATTTTTTTAGCAAGAATACAAATTTGAACCAAAGGTAGGAAGGACTGAGTTAAAGGGGTTGCAAACCATTGTGACGAGAAGGCGCTGCGCTGGCGCAGCTAGGTGGGGTCGGCCGGCCTCAGGCCGGCCGGCCTCAGGCCGGCCGGCCTAGCTCTGTGGCCCCTGCCCAATGGGCAGCTCCCACAGGGTCACGCTCGGTTTCAACGTGACGGTGCATCGTTCCCTTTTTGCACGTTTGGTTTACTCTCAGGCCGGCCGGCCTGGTTCAACTGCCCGGCTCAGGTTCGAGTTGAAACGTGCTCATTTTCGCACAGTGGGTTTGTAACGTTCTGGAACATGCGAATCTTAATGCACTTCAACGAAATTTTTAGTCCAGGGTGTGTGGTTGACACACAACTGTGCATCAACCGCACGAGACAAGGCATGACTCAAAGTTAAAATTCCTTTTGATTTGAATTCAAAGTGGGGTGCTGCAGGGAATACAAATGATTTAAATAAAAAATGAAAGAAAATAAATGGTAGCACCAAAAACCTATCCTAAGACTCTAATCTAGCCTATCCTATCCTCGGGTCCGGGACCCTGTAGAGGTCCTCGTGCCCGGTGGCCTTCGCAAGGCGTTTGATCTTGGAGCTCAACGCCTTGCGAACGACATCAACCTTGTCATCGAGATCCATGCGCTCGATCTCAGACTCGGCCACATGCTCATCTATATTCTTTAATTTGATCTTGAGCGCATCGAGCTGCTCCCGCAGCTTCTTCACCTCATCCCGCTCCTCGGGATCCTCCTCATCCTCATCGCTGTTGTAAGCGTGTATTTTCAGAGGGCCACGGATCGGGGGCAGCGACCGGAAACGTCTCACTGATCTAGTACTAGATTCAGTGGACTCTCTCGTCACGGTCCAATGGCCGCGAGAGAACCTTCCCGATCCCCACCTAGCCGCGCACATGATAGCGTGGAGGGCTTGGGCTGGCCGGAGTGTACTCCAGCGAGCGTGGCTCAACCACTTGCAGCGCCGCGACACGCGCTAGACCCTGTCCTGAAGACGAGGGGACGAGGCGCTTGCCGATTGCCTTCCGCGGGGACAAAACCCCCGTGGTGGGATGTGTCGGCGTGCGCGCACCAGGGTTCCTCCTCCTGGACTTCTGGAGGGGGACCCGGCGCGATGAGGCGATGATCGGCGTGAAGGCGTGGCCGGCCGGCCTCCCCTAGGCATGTTGTCGGTGTTTTACCATCAAGCCCACTGAGGGATACCCCCGAGGTGTAGGTTGTAGGTAGGGTGTTGCCGAGATCAGGAACTCGAAGGTGCAAGGAACACAAAGTTTAGATAGGTTCGGGCTGCTGAGAGCGTAATACCCTACGTCCTGTGTGGTTTGTATTGCCTTAGAGGTTATGCGTATGCACGTTCTGTTTTGGAGGGGTCTCTACCCGCCCTTATATAGTCTAGGGGGACAGGGTTACATGGAAGTCCTAGTCAGGGACAGCCTGAGGAGTCCTACCCGAGTTCGTTGTCGCGTAGTTTCCTTACATCCGACTAGCCCTAGCTCTATACGACTAGTTACAATGAGGATAAGGTATGGCCATGCGCCATCCCTTACCACAAGAATATATATGCCAAGTATGCAGTCCCGCTGCCCCGAGTCTGACAAGCCCCCGAGCTCTTCATAGCTGAGTACTGCAGGCTTCTGAGTACTTCTGGAAGGTGTCTTCAGGTCCTTGCTGAGTCCCCTTGAGAAGGTGTCTTCCGAGTATTTCCTTGGCTGCACCGAGGCTGTGAGGTGCTCAAGCCCCGAGTAGTTTTCATGTCTTCTTTTATATGGGGTGCGATGAACTCGCACTCCATATGGAGTAGCACCCGAGCCTTAGGTTGAATCGAAGAATCAGGCTGAGGGTCAAATTAGTCTTGAATCGTTGGTCTGTATCTTTCAAGAATTTTTGAAAAATAAGCCGTTGATGATACGTATCCCGCAGCCCCCGAGCCTTTAATCCAAATTTCCAGGTTTGGAAAAAAGGATCTAAAGAGTATGTTTTTGAACTCAATTTGATGATTATTAGGGTAAAATTGTGCTGGAAGTTGAAAAGTCCGAATTCTCGGGAGCCTATCCTTGAGAAACGGCTAGTTTCCATTATCTGTTGCACAGAACCCATTAAAACCTCTAAAAATTGAATCATTATCCGAGAAAACTCTTCGGCTTCCAACGGAAAAATGGGGAGTCGCTGGTTATAAATAACCCCGCGTTACCCCTTAGGGTTTTACCCTACTCTGTTTTCACTATAGTAAAAACAGATCTGCTTGGCCAAGAACCCTAGCCACCGCCGCCACTCCAAAATCGACCACCTCTCCACCCGAATCTAAGCTAGGATTAGCTTGAATCCCTGATCCCCCTCCTTATCCATAGCCGCGTGGGTTCCCCGTGGCATGCGCACAAAGACCCGGTGACATTTCGAACCACGATGCCGAAGAAGTCAACCGTCGGTCGCAGAAGGAAAAGGGAGGGCGATGGAGAATGCGAATCACCGCCGCCAGCGAAGGTTGCCAAGACGGTGGCGGAGGGCTCGTCATGGAGGGCCTCAACCATCAAGGAGAGGGACCTGCTCCGGCTTGTTGCTGAGCGGGTACTACAAGAGGAGGGGGTGGTTCAGTGGTGGACCACCAGCTCCGGCTCGTCGTCGTGGGAGAACACCGGTGAAACCGTGATGTTCACCCCTTTTGCCGACCGCGGCCTCGCTCTCCCTTCTTCTGATTTTTTTTCGCGGTTTGCTTGGATTTTACAAAATCAAGCATTACCATCTCCCCCCGAATTCTGTTTTGCACATTTTTATTATTGTGCATCTGTGCGAGCATTCCTAGGAATTCGCCCGCACTTCAATCTTTTCCGCTACCTCTTCCGCCTCAAAACCCAGCTGGATGAGGACAATCCCACGCTAGTCGGGGGTGCCGGGGTGCAGCTGCGCGACAAGGTTGTGACCCCCCGGCTCAGGGCTTAATAGGATTAATAGGATACTAATACCAACAGGTTGCAACTTCTTTTCCGGAAGCCCAATTTCAAAGAACTCCAAAGTTAAGCGTGCTTGGCTTGGAGCAATTTGGGGATGGGTGACAGACCGGGAAATTCTTCCTGGGTGCGCACGAGTGAGGACAAAGTGTGCAGAAAAGACTTGTGTTGGTCTGTGAGGGCAGTCTATGTCCTAGGAAGCGGCCAGATGTAAGCGGGCCCGGCCTCGGGGAGGCGGGATGCTACAAAGGCGTTGTACCGAGCTAATGCAGCGGATCAACGCTACAAAGGCATTGTACCGAGCTAATGCAGCGGAGAGTCTGTGGCGCGTACTCGTTCATCGAGCGGCGCATCCAGCCCCTCCAGCAATGCGGTCACCTCATGTTCGAGTATATTCGAGACCCATCACGGATGGCCAAGGATGTGCCATCCGTTGAATAAATCACGCGCCGGATTACCCGCCTGTTCACGGGGGTGAACTCGGAGCCTTTCACCCCAAGATTGTTTGGCACGGACTACTCCCGAACCCGGTAAGTGTTTACTCGAGTACCTTTGGATGTAATCTTGTTGACACAGTTGTTGTTTGACAGTCTGCTTTTGTCTGCAGGGTGACGTAGAACGGCTCAGGTCTGACCCGCCTAAGCCAGTTTTCGAGAAGCCAGCCCGAGATCCGCCCGCTGATAGAGATGCGAGCGATGCTGCAGCCGATCCACCGCGCCCACAGCGAGTGGCGACGCGGAAGCGGAGAGCCGCTGCAGCAGCGGCAACACGAAGCCGTCGCCAGGCGACATAAGTAGTCTGTACTTTTTAGCTGCTTGATCTTGCCAATCTTCTACGAGTACTTATTTAATTTTCTCCTGTAGTGGTACTAAGGAGAACCCCGAGCCCCCAAGGCAAGGGGTAGTCGATGTGACTGGGGAGAGGAGCCCGGCGTCAGGGCAATCACTGCCCGCGACTAGCTCGCCGCTCTCAACCCGTACCGGAAACAAGACCGCGCCACGAGGGCTGGTCGTGCCAACGACACTTCCCCTCAGGAAGCCCGCAAGGTTAGTAACTCGGAAGTATCGTGTTGTAGCTTTTGTGTTAATGCTGAGTACTAACACATCTGATCCAAGAAGTCGGAGACTCCCAAACCGTCGACCTCCAGTACCGGCCAGGTGAGCACGAGTGCAGACTCGTTGCCAAAAGACCCTGCAGCCGCAAGTACCGCCGAGCCTCCTGTCATCGAGGATGTGCCGGCGGGCACCGGAGGAAAAGATCTCGAGCCACCGGCTAATGAGGAGGCGTAGCCGGAGACAGAAGCCCCGGGAGTACTCCTGGGGAAAACCTTGAAGATGGTGCTCGGATCGTTCAGCAGGCGATCATGAGTACCACGGAGCAGCAGGAGGTCCCAGGGAATTCCCGGGAGCACGATGCCCCGAAAAGCCCTCGGGCTCGGCAACAGGAGGAGATCCCGGAGGACTCCTGGGTGCCAAAGCAGCAGGAGGAAGAGATCCCACCTCCTCGCGCCGAGCTCCTTGAGGACCCGTTGGTGGAGCCGGAGACCGTCTCGCTCATGATGGAGTTGGGACATCGCTTCACCAACTACACCAAGGTATCTAGTCGAGTACTTCCTCTAGTGTTGATATTCTGTTGTAGAGGTATACTAACTTGTTGTCTTGCTTTGTATAGAGCCTTGTTGAGCGCTCCAGGGAGAAGTCAGCCCTGCTGGTCCGGATTGCGGACGTGCTGCCGCGTACCCACGAGGTAGAGGACAACCTGGAAGCTGAGAAAGACAAGAACCTCAAGCTCCAAGAGGAACTCGAGGCCCTGAGGACCTCCCATCGGGACGCCATGATAGATCAGCAGCAGAAGCACGACTTGGCGATCCGGAAGGTCAAAGATTTGACCATTCAGAAAGAGAGTAAGTAGTCTGTTCCTCTGACCCAAGTAGTGTTATCTCTCTGTCCTTCTTCTGAGTTGTATATATGTACTTTTTCTTCAGAGTATGCTCGTATTGAAAGAGTGTTAACTAACTAGAAGTGTGATATATACGAACTTACAGAGGAAAAGGAACAGCTGTAGAAAGCACTGGAGGAGCTCTAGCTCAAGTACTCGGATCTGGACGAGGAGCAAAAAACTGTAACTCGCCAGCTGTCTGATGCTGACAAGCCGCTCATAGAAAATATGAAGCAAATCCATTCCATGGCCCGAGACAGGGAGCGCAAGGAGAAGGAGATGGAGCAACTCACGACAGCCGCTCACCAGCTCTGCGAGTTTGTGCACCCCATCACAGACGGGCGCTCCTTGGTGCAGCAACTGGTTGATGCTCCAACAAGCATTGCCGGGTATGCGTCTGGCACTGCCAAGGTTGTGCTAACACATACCTTGGCAGTGGTGAAGTCGTATTTCCCATGCATGGACGTTAGTCCGTTTGCGAAAGGTGTCTCCAGGGAGTGCTCCGAGGAGCGGTTCAACGAGTCCCGTGCCGAAGTGCAAGATGTTGCTCATTTAATAGTTGATGACCTTCCGCTCTTTTGAGCCATGATGAACTGTGTATGTTTTGTATGAAAACAACAGTTGCTCGTGTAATATACTAATGCTTTGTTTGATCAATGTTTGCTACGCTCGACTTGTGAAGTGGCGTGTTGAAATGTAATCGTTAAGCACTTTAGTACGTTAGTTCCAGTGTGTAGTTACCCTAAAGGCATTGCTTCAGTTGGCGAACTGTGTACTGGATTTGTACTTTTGTACAGAGTTGCATTCGTAGAACCTCTGTGTGTAGGTGTAATAACCCCTTCGACTTTACCCTGTAAGACCTTGCCCCATAGCTTGATTAAGCTGTAAAGGGAGGTAGTTGGAAAGAACATTTGACCCGTTCGAGGGTATAGCCCATGAGGCTTTGGTTTGGTTAATTGTGACAGAAGGTTCTCGTGGCGTAGCCCCCGAGTATTTTCGAGGAATAGTGAGAAGTAGCGTATTGACATAACTTGTGGCGATAGCCCCCGAGTTTACTCAATGTTGCTAAAGAAGATAAAAACACAGTAGTCATTTGTGGAGCCGAAACAACCATGTATTTTTATACTGAGCTGCGCTGCAACTGACAGGTTTGGCACAAGTTTCTTATGCATAGAAACGGCGTAGGTGCTTGATGTTCTAAGAATTTGGAACCTCCAGGCCATCAGGGTATTGTAGTCGATACGACCCTGGGCTGGTTATCTTCATGATGATGAGGGGTCCTTCCCATCTAGAGTTGAGCTTGTGAAGCCCAGTCTCATCTTGGATGCGGCGTAAGACCAGGCCCCAACGTTGAAGGATCTTTCTTGGACGTTGCGGTCATGATACCGTCGAACGCCTTGTATGTATCTTGCTGATCGCAGCAGGGCATTGCATCTAACTTCTTCAGCGCAGTCAAGTTCCAAGTGCCTTGCTTCGTCAGCTTGTCCTTCCTCATACATCTCCAATCTAGGAGAGTTCCACATGATATCTGCTGGGAGGATAGCTTCTGACCCATAGACGAGAAAGAAAGGTGACTGTCCTGTGGCTTTACTCGGTTGAGTACGAAGCCCACTGATAACTGTGGGCGATCCACTTGCCTCCCTTTTTGTTGTTCTCGTCATAGAGTCTTTTCTTGAGTCCATCAAGAATCAAGCCGTTGGCGAGCTCCACCTGGCCATTGGCCCTTGGGTGGGCTACCGAGACGTACTTGATCTCGATGCCGCTTCATTCGCAGAACTCCTAGAACTCGTGTGAAGTGAAATTGGATCCCAGATCAGTAATGATCGTATGAGGGAAACCAAAATGGTGAAGTATGTCACAGATGAAGGTGACTACTCTGTCGGTCGTCAGGGTTGTAATAGGCTTGTACTCGATCCACTTGGTGAACTTGTTGATGGCCACCAAGACGTGGGTAAAGTTTCCTCGTGCTGTTGTCCGTGGACCGATCATGTCAAGGCCCCAACAGCCAAATGGCCAAGATGGTGGTATGGCAATCAGCTTGTGCGCAGGGACATGAGCTTGTTTACCAAAGAATTAGCAGTTGGTGCATCGACGAACAAGGTCTTCGGCATCTGCCAAAGCCGTAGGCCAATAGAACCCAGACCTGTAGGCCTTCCCGACTAGTGTACGGGAGGTTGCATGATTGCCGCACGCGCCCTCATGGATTTCCTCTAGGATTTCTTGCCCTTCTGCAGTAGTTACGTACTTCATGGGTACCCCTGATGCTGATCCGCGCTTGTAGAGCTTATCTCCCACCAGAACGTAACCCCTGCTGCGCTGACTAGTCGGATAGCCTCGGCGCTCTTAGGGTCGAGGTTGGGAGGTAGCTTCTTTTCCTTGATCACGTCGATGAACTGGGAACGCCAGTCCACATCAATCATCAGGACCTCTTGACTAGACTCCACAGGGCCCTGGTCGATGGTGCCTGGCTCTATTCTCGAAATAGAGGGTAGGTGGAGCTCATGGACAAAGACTCCAGCCGGAACTTTGGCTCGCTCAGAGCCTAGCTTCGAGAGTACGTCTGCTCCAATGTTGTTATCGCAAGAGTACATGACGGATATCGAGACCCAAAGAACTTGTTCTCAAGCTTACGAATTTCTGCAATGTACGCGTCCATGGTTTCTTTGTTGGTGTCCCATTCCTTGTTCCATTGTTGGACCACCAGTAAAGAGTCGCCAAAGATGAGTAGTCGCCTGATGCCAAGGGACAGGCGTAGCCCATGGAGTGGTGCCTCGTACTCGGCCTCATTGTTGGAGACCTTAAATAGTATTTGAAATATGTATTTAAGTTGCTCACCAGTCGGACTGATGAAGAGTACTCCTGCGCTAGCGCCTTCGAGCTTGAGGGAGCCATCGAAGTACATGACCTAATGCTCTGGCTGGTCAGCTGGAGCTGGTACTTGGTTTTCTTGCCACTCTACCAAGAAATCGACTAGAGCTTGCGACTTGATGGTAGTGCGTGGCTTGAAGTTGATGTTGAGAGCCCCCAGTTCCAGTGCCCACTTGGAGATACGCCCAGTGGCGTCCCGGTTGTGAAGTATATCCGCCAACGGAAAGTCATTGACAACTGAGATTTGTACTCGTCGAAGTAGTGGTGAAGGTTTCTGGAGGTGATGAGTATCGCGTAGAGAAGTTTCTGAATCAAAGGGTAATGAACATTTAACTCAGAAAGGACTTCGCTAACGAAATACACTGGCCCCAGCACACAGAAGGTATGGCCCTCATTGTTTCACTCCACCACAATGGCCGTGCTGATTATGTGAGTAGTCGCAGCAATGTAAAGTAGCAGGTTCTCACCTGGGTTCGGAGCCGTGAGGATGGGGGGCGATTGGAGGTGAGCCTTGAGGGCCTCCAATGCATGCACCACTTGAGGAGCTTGAAAAAGGGTATACTCCATTCTCCAAGTCGGGAGATGAATCTGTTTAGTGCCACCATACAGCCGGTGAGCTTCTGCACATCTTTGATCTTCTGTGGAGCCCCCATGCTTGTGATGGCAGTTATCTTTTCAGGGTTAGCCTCAATGCCTCTGTGACTGACGATGAAATCGAGGAGTTTCCCTTAGGGTACGCCAAAAACGTATTTAGTCGGGTTGAGCTTCCTCTGAAATCTTCGCAGACTGTTGAAAGTTTCCTCGAGATCAGAGATGAACTCGTCAGGATTAATGGTTTTAATAACCACGTCATCCACATAGGCTCCAACGTGGCGGTGTAGTTGGTCAGCGAGGCATAGCTGTATAGCTCGCTGGTATGTTGCACCTGCGTTCTTCAGCCCAAATGACATAGTCGTGTATGCGTAGGCACCTAACGGGGTAATGAAGGCAGTCTTGATCTGGTCTTCTTCCTTGAGGGTTATCTGATGATAACCCAAGTAGCAGTCAAGGAAGGAGAGGAGGACGCAGCCAGTGGTGGAGTCGATAACCTGATCGATGCGGGGAAGCGCGAAAGGATCTTTCGGGCAGTGCCTATTGAGATCGGTATAATCGACACACATCCTCCATTCATTATTATTCTTTTTTAGAACGAGTACAGGATTTGCTAGCCACTCTGGGTGGTACACCTCTTCGATGAAACCAGTCGCGAGTAGTTTAGCTAGCTCTCTTTTTATGGCCTGCCTCTTTTCTGGAGAGAAACGACATAGTCATTGCTTCCTCGGAGTGGCCTTGGGATCAACTTTCAGAGCATGCTCGATCAAATCCTTGGGCACACTTGGCATATCCGCTAGTTTCCAAGCGAAAATATCTCGGTTGACCCTAAGAAAGTTGACGAGCGCGAACTCCTATTTGCTGTCCATGTTTTCACCGATCAGGGCGGTCTTGGATGAGTCGCCCTCCTGGAGCTGGATGGTCTTGATGCCGACATCGGGGTTTGGCTTGACCCTCGACTGGCTTGGCCTCTCGTTTGCCACCTCCAGCTCTGTCTCGGAGAGTTGCTGTCCGGCCGCGAGTACTTCAGATGAAGGCTCTGGCATGCACGCTGATGCAGCATACTTGATCGCCTCCTGGTCGTAGTCGTAGGACTTCTCGACGTCAGTGCGGAGGGAGAGTACACCATTGGTACCTGGCATTTTCAAGACTAATTAGATGTAATGGGGTACGGCCATGAACTTGGCCAAAGCGGGCCTGCCAAGGATGGCGTGGTACGAAGATTCGATGTTAGCGACTTTGAACTTGATGTACTCCGTACGAAAGTTGTCGAAGGTAACTGGCAGAGTTACCAAGCCGATCGGTGTAACTGCATTACCCGGGACAATCCCGTAGAATGGAGCTTTGCTATGGGTGAGCATCTTCCTGATGTCCATTCTCATTTTCTTCATAGTACTCGGGAAGAGCAGGTTCAACCCGCTTCCCCCATCGATGAGTACCCAGGTCAGTGTAGAGCCGGCGACTACCGGGTCCAGTACGAGCGAAAGTTTTCCCGGCTCGGAGAAGCTGGTCCACTAATCCTCTCTGGAGAAAGAGATTGAGACCTCGCTGTGTCTCAGAGGACGCGGCACTGCTGGCTCGACTGCCAAGATCTTGCGCCGAAACATCTTCTGCACGCGCTTGGTGAGAATAACGTCATCGCCTCCGAAGATGACATTGACGGTATTAGTCGGATATTGGAAACCCGGAGGCCCTGACTTGTCGTTCCCCTCGTCCACCTTGTCCTTGTCCTTCTCCTCATCACCAGGAGGAGGTGGTGCATTGAGGCTTTTACGAAGGATGGTGCACTGGAACATAGTGTGCTTGGCCTTCGGGTGCATGGGGCACTGCTTGTGGAGGATCTTCTCGTACTGATCCTGAACCTTGCCCGACTTCTTGCTGCGAGGGTTGCGCTCGATGTTGGCCACTTGATCCTCCGGCTTCCGCTTGCGAGCGGCGCCCCAGTTGTTGTACTGGCCCTTGTCAGAGCGGTTGCTACTGTTGCCTTTATCGTTCTTGCGCTCGGGGAAGCGTTCGTTCTCCTCGTCTTCTTGATCCGCCCATCGCTGCATCATGTCGCAAAGCTCGAGTATGGTAGTCGGGAGATTCCTCCCGAACTCGCGGTACGTCTGCTCTATGGCCAGTCCGTTGTGGAAGCAGTGGATGACCTCCTTGTCGATGATGTTGGCGATGGTGGCGCGGGTGTCGAAGAAGCGGCGCGCGTATGACCTCAGGGTCTCGTTGTCCTCCTGCTTGATCTGTGACAAGTCATGACGAGTACCTGTCGGGATCATGGAGTCCTGGAAGTTGTTGACGAAGACCTGCTTCAGGGCCTCCCAGGAGTCGATGGAGTTTTGTCAGAAGGTTTCCAACCATGTGAGTGGTGCTGTTTCCAGGGCCATTGGGAAGTAGAGGGCTTTAGTCGAGTTAGAGCCCCCGCATACTTCGATGACCACGGAGTAGCATCACAGCTACTGCCACGGATCTTGTTTCCCATCGTACTTCGGGATGTACGTAGGCTTGAAGTCCCTCGAGTACTCGCGGTTAGTGATGTTTTCCGTGAAGGCCGGGAAACGATCACTATCGTTGCGAGCAGCATTCTCCAACCGCTCGTGCTGCCTATTGGTGATGATGGAGCATACGTCGCTGTTGCTGTTGATGTGTTGCCTTAAGTCACCAGGAGGTGGAGGAAGCTGGTTACCCTGGTAGCCTTGGCCTCTCGCGGGTTGCCCCCCACCCCTGGGCCTATGGCCTTGTTGCTGAACCTCCTGTTCAGCTTGCCGGTTGTTGCGGGGGATGGGATGACCCGCTATGGCACGACTGCCCTGGGGTGCAGAGCTGCCATGACGTTCTGACCTGGAACGGGTGTTTTGGACGGATTTTAGCGGGTCCATCTTGTGGAGCTGGACTGCGGCTTGCTTGATAAGTCGCATGATCCACTGAGTTGTGTCCGTTTGGGGGATCTATTGCAGGAGCAGGGAAGCTTCGTAGATGTTACCTGTGGGGGTAACGAATTCTTCGCCAGCCGCTTCGTCAAAATCCTCGCGTAGGTTTCTACGTCATTGCGGGTTGCGGGCGTGCTATTGAGCATTGCGCCTGCACTTGTTCCTCCTAGCGTTCTTCCACCTGCGTACCCACCTTTGCTCCTCAGCTTCGTCCTAGGGAGCGTCGGCATTGTCCTGGTTGGCAAAGATCTTGTCCTCGACCTCATTGTCGAACTCGATGACCGGCTCGTCGTCTTCGAGGTCGTGGATGGAAGCCATGTAGACTTCGCGCTCCAGCGAGTAGTCGCCAGAGTAGTCGGTAGCCAGGACGGTTGAGGTGGACATCCTGGAGGTCTCTTCCTGGATAGGATAGAGGGGTCTGCCCTTTTGAAAGGGCAGTTGCTGGATGGTGGCTACCAGGTAGGCATCATCATCGAGTAGTTCGGAGGGCTCCATGCCCTTCCAGTACACGAATCTGCCCTGCGTGGTAGTCGTAATGCTCAAACCCAGATGACTAACCACGAAGGAGTCGGGCTCATCATCTGAATCTGAGTAGGCGTCGAAAATGGGAGCCTCCCAGCTAGCGGTGGCGTCCTCGTCTCCGAGCTTGAGTAGGAGATCTAAGTCCGCTTCCAAGTCGGAGAGGGACCTAGACCGTAGGGTCTCCCCGTAGGAGGAAGCCGCGTTGTAAAGTCCGAAATAGAATCGGGTACGCTCTTCCCCAGATCGGATCGGATCTGAGCCGGAGAGTTGTGGCGGAACCAGAGTCAAAAACGCGTCAATGACATAATTCTCCTCGGTCTCCGAGGTGAGAAGCGGATGCATCTCGTCAAAACTGTCGATGAACTCGTCGAGTCCGCTTGAACAGCTTGAGTCTTCGGGCTCCATGGAGCTGGCCAGGTGACTGTCGAAGTAGCCCGAGCCATTGGCGATGCAGATCCATGAGCCGAAGATGAAAGTTGTGCCCTTGTCGAGCATGGAGCTAGTGAAGTTGAACGATGCCATCAAGTTCTCCAGTGGATGCTCGATGAACACCCCTACCTGGCGCGCCATCTGTCGGTGTTTTACCGTCAAGCCCACCGAGGGATACCCCCAAGGTGGTAGGTTGTAGGTAGGGTGTCGCCGAGATTAGGAACTTGAAGGTGCAAGGAACACAAAGTTTAGACAGGTTCGGGCCACTGAGAGCGTAATACCCTACGTCCTGTGTGGTTTGTATTGCCTTAGAGGTTATGCGTATGCACGTTCTGTTTTGGAGGGGTCCCTGCCTGCCCTTATATAGTCTGGAGGGATAGGGTTACGTGGAAGTCCTAGTCAGGGACGGTATGAGGAGTCCTACCCGAGTACGTTGTCGGGTAGTTTCCTTACGTCCGACTAGCCCTAGCTCTATACGACTAGTTACCATGAGGATAAGGTATGGCCCATGCGCCATCCCTTACCACAAGAATATGTACGCCAAGTATGCAGTCCCGCTGCCCCGGGTGTGACACAGACCGACATGGGGTGTGCTTCCCCGGCCCCCGGGCCGTGAGGGGATGTTACGCCTCAGGTGTTTAAATTTCTAAACAAGTCTCATTAGCGTAACAATATGCTTAACTAACTAAGAAAAGTTTAAAATAAATGAATTATAAATTGGTTTTGCTTTGAATTGAAAATAGATGTTTATATGTGCACAAATACATGTTCTTAATCGAACAAATTGAATAACTTTCACATCAAAGCACTTATGGCTATGAAATCAAATAGGCACATCATCAGTGACGATAAACAAAAGTCTAGTTGAGACCTCGGAAAGAATAGGAAATTTTGCCCATAAAATGTCGTGCCCTCCGAATCATAAATTTTTGAGTCTTCAATTTAACTCTCAAACTAGAGCTCAAATGAACTTTGGACTGAAACAAAACTTGTAGAACTTTTTATTTTGAACAACTTTCATGTTCAGAGATTTTTGAGTTGCAACACAAAAATTTGAGAAACGCTTGACTTCGCAAACCAGCCCCTGCTTTTTCTTCTATTTACTTTTCCAGTCCCTCCCTTCCCCTTTGCACTGCCCCGGCCACCGAGGCGTCGCTGGCCAACTGGCCAGCGATGCCTGACCGGCACTAGGCGCCAAGCTAATGGCCGGCCAAGCCCCGCCCGACCAGCTGCGCTGCTCCCCACGCCGCGACCTTGCCCAGCCCGTGCGTGCCACGTGCGCGACGCCGTCGCCGCCTCTGCTCGCCACCACCGCGCCCAATGGCCAGGCCGCGCCGTGCCCAAGCCTCCGCCGCTCCCCGCCAACCCCAGCGCTCGCCGCCCGGCATGCCAGCTGCTGCAGCTGCTCGCCAACCGCGCGCCGTGAGATCTTCCGCTCCCCCACGCCAAGTCCAGCACGCCCAATCGGTAATCCTTGCCGCCGCCCGTCCCGCCGAGCCTCTGGCTGCAGCCCCGGCGCCCAATGGCACGCCCCCGTCATGCCGTCCCGGCCCCCAACTTCGCCCGGCCCTCTCCCTCCCTCCTTTCCCTATAAAAGCCGCCCCGAGCCCTGCTCCCGCGCCCAGCCACCAGGACGCCGCCACCATCGCCATTACCGCCGTCGTTCCCAGATCACCGTGGAGCTCACCCCTCCGGTCATCCACCGCCAAGCTGAGCCCCCAACCACCACTACAGCATCCCACTGACGCTCACTGCCCCGCCCATCATCGCCCAGAACCGCCGGAGCACCGTTGCTAGCGCTGCCTCCACCGCCGCCGCCCTTGACCACCGTGGACACCCCACCTCCGGCCCTCCTCCACCCGAACCAAGGCTCGGAACGGGACTCTATCACCCCACCGGAGCTTTCCGACCCGCCAGCGCTGCCCCAACCCCACTGGAGCACCGTCGCCCACGCGCCGCACTGCCGCCGCCCCCTGCTCCACGCCGACGAGCCCTTTCCAGCCACCCCCAACCCCGACCAAGGCCCCACAAGGTAGCTCTTGCCTCCCTAGATCTCCCCGACCCTTTTCCCCGCGCCGCCAACGAGCCCCCTCGCCGGAATTTGGCCGACCGCCATGCCAGCGCCGCCCAGCGACCCAATTGCAAGGATTGAAATCTTTAGAAGGGTCGGCACGCAAGTTTCCAAGGGCATATCTGTAAACCTGTGTTTAAACTTTAAATTCAAAACAGTGAACTTGTAAAATTCATATAAATCATAGAAAACTCGGAAAAATACAAACTCAACTGTTCTGTAATTGTTAGAAGAAAATCTACAACTTTTGTTATATACTTTTCTTCAGTTGCTTGCTAAATCTTGCTCTAAATTAAATAGAAGGTTTAATAGACTTTAATTGTACCCACTGTTGTAGACAAAGGATGAACCTGAATTTTGGACAGTAGTTTAATTACTTGATGTGTAGTCCAGTGGAAATGGTTTAGGACCAGAATCCACTTGTAGCTAAACTTTTTGTTAGACTTCGTTTTATGCCATGAAATAATAAAACTAATTTTACCTATTGTTATATTATGATTCATGTTGTGAAATTTTTCCAGGGCTGTTATACTGATGCCTAAATACCACAGAAAAGGTTTAGAACCTTTTTCCTTTCTGTAACCTATTTATATAATTTTGTGGTGGGAAAAATGTACTAAATAAAAATAATTAGTTTCTGCGCTTGAAAAATGATCATCTTTTTACTATAGGTTACCTTGGGTTAGAACATGCTGTATAAAAAGTTTCATATACAGAAACCTTGTAGAACATCTTGTAGAAATTAATCTTTATCAACATAAGTGTAGATTGTCCTATTTATTATGGTCTGTATCATGCACAATAAAATATGAAACATTTATAGTAACACATATTTGGATAGATTAACACCCTGTAAAATTTTTAGCATCAATATACTTGCATGGTTTGTCCTGTATAAAAATATCTAGGTTCTAGTAGTGGCCGTGTATTACATTTTTCAAAATTAATCTGCTACACAGAAATTTCTGAAATTTTTACAGTACCGTTGGCTCTGCATAATGTACTATGAATAAAACTTTCATTACCAGAAGTTACATAGATCAGTGTTTGTGCTTAATCCATGCTTTTACTGTGAAAACTAAAATTTCCAATACAACACAATCCCTTCTTGTTTAATAAAGTTAAGTAATTTAAGTTATACTCTATGAGCGATTGCCCAAGAAATTGTAACTAAGTAACTTTACAACAAAACCTATGTTTTGTGGACTGCAACTTTATCGTGAAGAAAATAAATATCATGTATCATCACTACAACTTACACTTGTGCATTCATATAGAATCGACTACTCTCACCGGCGGAACGTACGAGCTGGTGCCCGCATCCAAGAGTGAGCAGCGTGAAGCTCAAGTAAATATAACTGAGGTTTTCGAAGACCCGAACCAAAGTTCGGACGAGCCCCAAGCTAACTTTACCCAAGAAGGAAAGCCCCGGAGCATGAACCCTATTTTTTTCTAAATTATGCAACTTATTACTCTATTTTACTTGTGCATTAAGTTTCTAGGAGTTGAATGAAAACTTAGTTGCATGAACTTAGGTTCCTATGATCTGAACACTAGATATAAGGTTTGATAGAATGCTATGCTAATAGGACTCCGGTAAAAGTCGAGTGATTTCCTGTCACTCGCGAGAATATAGGAGTTGAATGTTTACTACATGCTACAATCATAAGGTCGATGGATGGGGCTATGGTACGATGTTCGTGTTGATGATTGGGGCCCCGTCTGTTTAGTGAAAATTGCTAAGGCCGCAGTGTGTGGTAGTGGTGGTTAAGTCTTTGAACGTACTAACCACATGCCGAGAATATGGTAATCGGTAAGGTTAAGTATTGGATTGAACCGAGGCCGGAATATACTCCCCACCGTCTTGAATTCGTTCATATCTAGCTAATGGCGGGTGCATGTGCCGCCATGGCCCGGCCGGGTCCGTGGTCCATGGGGACGTGTAGTCGAGGGCGGTGGGCCTGTTCCGTGAAGCGGGAATTGAAGGGAAAAGTTGCACGTGTAACTCCGGGAGTAACCACGTGATGTGTGTTTAGGTCTGCCTTGCAAGGTTAAGAAATTCAATTTGAATGGTCCGTTTCTCGCGGTTATTGAGACTGCTTGACCCTTTTACCACATAGAGTAAGAAATGGAACAATGATGATGATTAATCTTGTTGGATGCAAATTAATTCTTTCACCATGTATGATATTGGATAGTTGCTTACCTAGTAAGGACCTACTTGTATATGCTTTTCGGCAAAACAAAACCCCCAAGCCAAAAGCCTTGCATGTCTAGGAGTCAGCTAAGTATATTCCACTAGTCGGGTAAGCCTCGCTGAGTATTAGTATACTCAGCCTTGCTTGTGGCTTATTTTTTCAGGTGAGACTTTCGAGGATATTATCGCCAGTTTGACTTGGCCGTGCACTCTTCCTCCCGGTTGGTCGGTGGAATGGGATGCGCCCCCGGCCAACGATGATAATGCCGAGTGATGTCTCGTACGGGCTTCATCGAGACATCATGTATCGTCGAGTAGTTTATCGTTGATTTTCTGCTGCATTGAACTCTGAAGAACTCAATTACTTTGAACTCTGAGTACCTTGTTTTATGAATTCGAACTCAGTTGTAATAATAATTTATGATGAACCCTGTGATGTAAAATTTGTGGAATGTTGTATCCTCTGGGCTCACCTTTGTGTGAGTACTTTGTATATGTGGTTTCGATCGGCAAAACCATGGTTATATCAGGATGTTACCCGACAGACCAGTGGATTACTCCGTTTGAAGTGAGAGTTAGCCCTGATTGCCCTTGTGGTGATCGTTGGCGCGCTTGAGCCGGATTAATTCAGGTGGTTCTGCCACAGGGGATGGCTCCGGCGAACTCCTGCGCGTCGATGATCTGGAGGCTGCTTGAGGTTGTGTGGGTTTGAGTAGGACGGCCTCTTTAAGGTCCGACGATGACCATAGATAAGAATTATAGCTTGGATAACTCATAGACGTCTATTTCTTCGAATTTTGGTATCTCGGGCTCGAGAAATATTTTCCGTCCTTGGCCATTGGCCTTGAAAACATTTCCGTCATCGTCCTGGAGGTATATAGCGCCATGATCGGCCGCATTTATAACTAGATAAGGACCTTCCCACTTACTCCTAAGCTTACCATGACCAAACAAACGAACGCGAGAATTAAAGAGAAGTACCTTATCTCCCGCTTTGAATTGCTTGATCTTGATTCGCTTGTCATGCCATCTTTTTGTTCGTTCCTTGTACAACTTGGAGTTTTGGTAGGCCTTCTCCCTCCATTCGTCCAATTCAGCTAATGGAATTTGTCGTTTCACTCCATCTGATTGGAGATCCATGTTCCACTTCTTGATCGCCCAATGGGACTTGAATTCTAGCTCAACCGGCAGATGGCAAGTCTTGCCATAAACCAATTGGTATGGTGTCATACCTATCGGGGTCTTCAAAGTTGTTCTATAAGCCCATAGTGCCTCGGGTAATTTGCTCCTCCATACCTTCCCCATAGCATTTACTGTCTTCTGCAAAATGTTCTTGATCTGTTTGTTCGATGTTTCTGCTTGACCGCTTGTCTAAGGGTGGTACGGAGTTGCAACCCGGTGGTCTACTCCCAACTCACTGAGGCACTTCCTGAATGTCTTATCAATGAAGTGTGAGTGACCATCACTGATCATGACTCTTGGAACTCCGAAGCGAGGAAATATAATTTCCTGGAACATTTTCTTCGAGTTTTTAGAGTCGGCCGCAACACAGTGAAGTGCTTCAACCTTTTGGACACATAGTCCACGACCACTAAGATGTATTCGCACTGCTCTGATATCGGGAAAGGACCCATGAAGTCAATTCCCCAGACATCGAATATCTGCACTTGAAGGTTGCTCTTTAGTGGCATAGCATCTCGGGAGTTGATGTTCCCGTGCTTCTGACATCTTGGGCATCGCCGCACAAATTCTTTTGCGTCTCCATACATGGTTGGCCAGAAGAATCCACTCTGCCAAACCTTAGCATGGGTCCAGAATGCTCCGTAATGCCCTCCGTAAGGTGAGGAGTGGCAACACTTGAGAATCTTGCGGGTCTCACATAGCGGGATGCAGCGGCGGAGTAAAACATTAGCACAGTCCTTGAAGAGATGGGGTCATCCCATAGGTGATACTTACTGAGGTGGACCAGTCTTTTCTGTCTTCTCCTAGAGGTATATATCCGGCCACCATGAAATTCACTAAGTTGGCATACCATGGGCTGGATGTAGAGACCTTTAGGAGAGTGTCATCTCTCAAGTAATTGTCGATCAGTAGATCTGATCCCTTGAATTGCATTCTTGAGAGATGGTCTGCCACACAATTGTCTGTTCCTTTCTTATCTCTAATTTCCAAATCAAATTCTTGTAGGAGCAGAATCCAACGGATGAGGTCGTGGCTTTGCATCCTTCTTGGGAAGGAGGTACTTCAGTGCAGCATGATCTGTATATACTATCACCTTAGCACCAACCAAGTAGGATCTGAACTTATCAATGGCGAACACCACTGCCAAAAGTTCCTTCTCCGTTGTTGTGTAGTTTAACTGAGGTCCGGTCAATGTCTTGCTTGCATAAGATATGGCATAATGTTGTTTATCCTTGCATTGACTGAGCACTGCGCCGACGGCGTAGGCACTTGCATCGCACATGATCTCGAATGGAAGACTCGAATTCGGCGGTCGTATGATGGATGCGGACACCAGTGCCTTTTTGAGGGTATAGAAGGTTATGAGGCAGTCTTTGTCAAAGTTGAATGGGGTCTCCTTGGCCAGGAGACTTGTCAGAGGCCTGGCAATATGGGAGAAATCCTTGATGAACCTCCTATAGAAGCCAACATGACCTAGAAAGCTCTAAACTCCCTTGACATTTGTCGGGGGTGGTAACTGCTCGATGACTTTGATCCTGGCTCAATCCACTTCTATCCCTTTTTCTGACACTTTATGTCCAAGGACAATTCTTTCTCTAACCATAAAATGGCACTTCTCCCAATTGAGAACTAAGTGCGTTTCTTGGCACCTCTTGAGAACTTTATCCAAATTCTCAAGGCAATCTTCGAAGCTCTTGCCAAATACTGAGAAATCATCCATGAAGACTTCCATGATGTTCTCAATCAGGTCAGAGAATATCGCCATCATACACCGTTTGAATGAAGCAGGTGCGTTGCAAAGACCAAATGACATTCGCCTGTACGCGAACGTGCCGTAGGGGCATGTGAAGATAGTCTTACTTTGGTCATCAGGGTGAATAGGAATTTGATGATATCCAGAATATCCGTCGAGGTAGAAGAAGAATGAGTGATTGACCACCCGTTCAAGCATTTCGTCGATGAAGGGAAGGGGGAAGTGATCCTTCTGGGTAGTCTTGTTCAACATCCAGTAATCGATGCACATCCTCCATCCAGTAACTGTCCTCTGAGATATGAGCTCATTTCTCTCATTTTGGACTAGTGTCATGCCCCCCCTTCTTTGGGACTACTTGAACTGGACTGACCGACTCACTGTCTTGCACGGGGTAGATGATGCCCACGTGCTGTAGCTTCAGAACCTCTTTCTTGACTACCTCCCTCATCGCATCATTTAGTCGTCGCTGATGTTCTTTGGACGGCTTATGGTCCGGTTCCACAGGGATGCGATGGGTGCATAGATTGGGGTTGATCCCCTTCAGGTCTTGCAGAGAGTAACCAATGACAAATCTGCACTTCTCCAGGACCGTTAAGAGCCGCCGAGTTTCACTCTCTGTTAGCTTATCACTGATGACAACTGGCGTGGCTCGATTGTTGTAGAGGAATGCGTACTTTAACCCAGAAGGCAGTAGCTTCAACTCAGGTAGTGAAGGTTGCGGTTTCTCCTCTACACTGAGCTTACTCTTACCGTCCGATTCTGTTTCCTGGGTAAAGTGTATTACGTTATCTTCAATAATGGCCTGAGTGATCCCTTCTTGAATGATCTTCACTGATTCCTCCACTGGGTCTTTCTCTAGCCTAGCCTCGGCAAATGTGTTGCATGAACGTGCTAGGCTGATCGGGATGATATCTTTGCCAACCATAACCTCGAGCCGTGCTCGGTCTCTGTTCGAGTTGACAAGTGGCTCTATTGGCTGTCCAATCAAGACGAACTCTTCACCTTCTAGGATATCAAAGATATGGAAGTCCAGGTACACATTGTTGATCCCCATGCGAATGGGAATAACTCGGTGGATGCCTAGACATTCCATGATCTGCCCGTCGATCCACTTCAGGTGCTTACGCGAGAAAGCCAGGGGTCCTTCTGGTGCTATGTGACGTGCCATGGCTTTTTACATCACATTCACCTCGACTTTCGGGTCGTAAGGAACTTCTCGTTGGACAGTGTCCCCAATAGCACAGAGGAGCACTTTGAAATCTTCATAGAGTCTTATAATGTTGCTACTTGATTCGGCTTCCTCTGTACATTCCTTGCTCATGACCGCAGTAAGGCCCTCAATCTGTGGGGTGGCTTCCGGAACAAACGCCTCAGATCCTGAGCACTTACACCTGTGTTCTTTGGGCAACTTTGTTGAATTGCCCAACTCCATATACTCTTCTTCTATGAAGAGATCAAGGACGAACATAGGCATATCTTCGATGAGCGGCTCTGAATCGAAGGTCTTGGGTGGTTCGGTGATTTCCTCTATGTATGGTGGAGGTGGATAGGATGCAGCTGAAACGTGGTGTATCTGCTGCTTCTCTCTGGGCTGATCACTTAGTTCAGGAAAATCGTCAAAGACTCCCGTGTACTGAGTACTGTTAAGGACTCTTTCCAGAATTTCCTTTGCCTCAGACACTATCTTGTACATGATCGATCCCTCGGAGGCGCTATCCAGAAACTGTGCACTCTCCTGCTTTAACCCTTGAACGAAGTGTTGCATAAGCATTTCCTCTGGAACGTTGTGTGATGGACCAGCGGTAGCTAAATGCAAGAATCTTGCCCAGGCTACTCCAAGTGACTCATCGCCTTGTCGAAATGACAAATGTTGGAGGCGATGCGGTATCACTTTGGAGACAGGATAGAAGAATAGATTAAACTCGTCCTTCAATGCAATCCAATCTCCTCCAACTCTCCCTGCCCTCCAGTGGTACCAACTCTTGGCTGCTTCCGTCAGAGAGAACGGAAATAGCTTCCACCGTAGTGTGTGTTGAGACATACCGGGTATAATGAGAGAACAATTCTCCTCGAAATTGTGCAGGTGTGCATGGGGACACACATCCTTTCTACTAGAAAAGGACTGAGCTCGAACCATGGATATGAAATTGGGACGGATCTCGTAGTCATCAGTTAATATGGGGTGGCAAGATGGTGGCGGTTCCGAGTACTCGCGATACGGAACTGCCGGATATCTAGGAGCGAACTCCATGGGGTAGATGGTATGGGCGGAAAGGTGTACAGCTGAAAAGCTCTAAAACTAGTATTGCTACCGTTCCCCGGCCACGACGCCAGAAAGCTTGTTGGCACTCCTTAGCCTTTACGAACTAATCCGCAAGCGCACGGATACCAATGTAGCTTTCACCAGGGAGTTTACCTGGGATATCGAATCTAAGGAACGACAGACGCAACCAATCCTAGAACTAATCAACCGGACCCACCTAGCTACCTTACACATTAAACGATAACACTACTTCGTGGCATCCTGAAAAAGGGTAGTCTTTATTCTATAGGATTCAAGGTCTCCTATTTGCTAACTAGGACAACTCTTTCTAATCCTATAAGTCCACGTGAGAAATCTATCAACGTAGGTAAGAGATTGAGTCAGGGTAGGGGAAAGTGACTCAAGGTATAAGAAAGATATAGTTCAAGGGGTGTATAAAAGCAGACATAATTGTTCAGATTGTCCTATATCTATCGACCAGTTCTATGGCTCGTACTACGGTCAAGTACGGCTCTGATACCAACTGAAACAAACCGGGTTTTCGGGACGAGAACCCGACCCTCTGTATCATCGTGAACTCATTTCAATTACATATTATAGTCATACAACTCGATAAATCATTACATGGGTTTAAATATTACATAATCAGTACAAGCCCCTTGGGCTAGAAAGGTCAAACAGAAGACGAAAGCGGTAGCTAAGCTTCTGGGCGTCCTTCATCTTGATGTTCCTCCTCCACACGAACACTTGAGCGTAGCACGAACCGTCCTTAATTCATCCTTCAATATCGGGGTTGCACTTCGGGCCGAATCCTGCATCTACCAACTATCCCCAAAGAGTGGGATAGGTTCACGTCACCATCCGTATGCAAGCTTTAAGTGGAATGCAAGTGGTATAAAAAGTTGCCAAGGATAGGCTGGGGTTTTCCTATCCAAGCAGCAAGCAAGTTATATCATCATCCAACTCCTCACCACGGGCAATCCTGGCATCCCAGGCTCCCGGGTTACTCACACCTTCCACAATCACCCAATACGATGCGAGGACTCCCTCTCCTCGCAGCTCAACTGCCCCCAGGCAAGTATATCATAATTAGAGGGAGGTAAAAATCAACACTAATCTATGAAAGCGAAGTCGGATCAAGAGTTGTCCGTGACCGAGGACGCAGCTATACGTATAGTTTTCACCCTGCATGGGTTGTACACCTGTACCCACTCGGGTTGCAAGCCGGGGATCAACCGACTGAGACACAACCCACAACCACAACTCTCTAACTAATGCGGTACCATCCTTCTTTCCCGGGGTTAGGTACATTCGGCACAACGAATGACCCGGGACTGTGAATCTCTAACCTGGTTTCGAGAGTCTCGAAGACTAGGGTCGAGGAATACGACCGAGTCCGGCACACCCCGAATACCTCATGGGTGTGTGCACCTAGACCCTGTCCTATCACAAACACTACTACAGTCCTGGTACCGCACAGCTAGGAATGGTTGGAACCCCCACCCATACAGGGGTAAGTGGCGTGCACGTTTGACATAGTTCCATCTCCAGGTCCACTAACTGAGGCCTTAAGTGCCGAGGCATGTAACTTTCACAACGACGAATCCGGCGCAACGGTCCGTCCATGGCACCCATTACAGGTATAGCCCACAACTCCTCCAAAATGTCGCGAAGGACCACACCATCCCGAAGGACATGTACCCGCCACAGGTACTCCATAGGATGTGCCCAACGCACATCCCAAGCCCCTAATCCGAAGATCAGGTTAGGTTCGCCCCAACTAGATTCCTAATCACCAGGTCCTCAAAAGAGTATCTCCATTCACGCCAAGACTATATCACCATATCCCACACAAACTCATACAATAGTAGCCAAAGCATCTCATGTATATTCAATCAATGTATCACGGGAGTACAAGGAAACTAGATATAAAAATAGGCTATGCAGGTTCATTCCAAGGTAACACATCAAGGAGCAATAGCGTATCTAGCAAGCAATGCCTAATAATTATTCAATTCATAGATGGGCGTGAACCTGATGGTTCTCCGTAGTTCTTCTAATTGTTTAGGTTGTCGGGCTAGTCCTTCTGGCTCCTGGTCGCCTGAGAAGTCTTTCGGAGTCTTCTGGTCGTCTGGTACGTCAGTCCTCTCCTCGGAGGGGCCTATTCGTAAATACTAATAAGCGTAGGGACCAAAGTGCAAAATGCATAAAGTTGCTCAAATAAGATCCAAATCACAACAAAACCTACTCTGTCGGTGTTTTACCGACAAGCCCACTGTGACAACCCTGGTAAAAATTTCATTTCTAAAATCGGTATCATTAGCCTAACCCTATGCTTAAACCAACTAATGAAAGGGTGGAAAGAATTAGAACGAGTTCAGTTGGAATTCAAATTTAATTTGAGCACATTTGGTTACTTTCGAACTTTTAAATTTAACTTTCAAACCATAAGCCAAATGAGATGTTGCCTGAAACCAAACTTGTAGAACTTTTTATTCTGAACAACTTTCGTGTTCAAAAGTTTTTGAAATTCAAATCAGAAAAAGGAGAAAACGCCCTGTTTGCACCCAGCCCCCTGAAGTTTTTCAAATTTTCGCAATTAGGCCCCTCGCACCCCCCTCTCTCTCCTCCCCGCCCGACCGCCGCGCGCCAGGTGGCCGGCGACGCCTGACCGGCGTGAGGCGCCAGGCCAGTGGCCGCCGCGCCACTCCGCCACGGCCGGCTTTGCCCCCTCCCCACGCCGCGCGGCCCAGTAACCGCCCGCGCGTGCGCACGCCGCTGCCGCGCCCAGCCCCGCCGCCCGTCGCGCCCAGTCACCGCGCCCCGCCGTGCCGCCCCGGCTCCCGCGCCCCGCCCGTCACTGCGCCCGCCCTCCGCCCGAGCCGCTGCAGCTGCTGCTCCACCACTCCACGCCCGGCGCTATCCCCTCGCGCCCACACCATATCCCGGCTGCCCAGTCGCCGCGCCCGCTCGCCGCACGCCGCGCTGGCGTTCTGCTACCGCCCGCCGCGCCCAGTACCGCGCCGTGCCGTGCCTCCGCCCCGCGCACCGCCCAGGCCTCCACACCCCCTCCTGCCCCTATAAAGGCCGAGCCCCGGCCGCCCGCGCGAGCCACGCACCCAGAACGCCCTCGCCGTCGCCATTACCGCCGCCGAGCGCCGCCCGCCCGTGGACAGCTCTCCACCGCCGCCCACCGCCCAAATTGAGCCTTCAGCCACCACTACATCATCCCCCTGAAGCTCGCCGACCCGCCCAACGCCGCCCAGAACCACCGGAGCGCCGCCGCCCGCGCTGCCGCCGCCGCCGCCGCCCCTGCTCGCCGTGGACAGCTCGACCCCGACCTCCTCCGTCCAAGCCAAGCCCCTGAGCAGCTTCCCCACGCGCCACTGAAGCTCGCTGACCGGACCAGGCCGCCCCAAACCCGCCGGAGCACCGCCGTCGACGCGTGCCGCGCCGCCACCGCGTCTGCTCCATCGCCGGCGAGCTATTCCCGGCCGTCCCCCACCTGAACAACACCCCCACGAGGTAGCCCTCACACCCCTAAACCTTCCCCGACCCTCACCCCTCGCCGCCGGCGAGCCCCTCGCCGGAATTTCGGCCGGCCGCCGTACCCGAGCCGCCCGAGGACCCAATTGCAAGAATTTAAATCTTTAGAAGGGTCTGCACGTAAGATTCAAGGACCTAGTTGTAAAAGAAAGTTTCAAATCTAGATTCAAATTCAGTGAACTTGTAAAATTCGTATAAAATCGTAGAAAATTCAGACAAATGCAAACTCAACTGTTCTGGAATCCCTAGAACAAACTCTACCACTTTTGTTACAAAAAGTTTCTCAGAATCTCAATATATTTTGCTCTACATTAAATGGAAGCTTTAATGGACTTATTTTGTACCCACTGTTGTAGAACAATTCTGACCCTAAATTTTGGGCAGTGAGTTAGTTGCTTGATGTTTAGGATTGTGTAAAAAGATCAGGCCCAAATTCCATATCTAGCTTTACTATTTATTAAACTTAGTTTCATACCATGTTTAAGTAGAATGTTTTATCCCTGCAGTTAGGTGATGAATCACCTAATGAAACTTTTTCTCTGCTAGTGTATTGGTACCTAGAAGCTAGAGAAAAATTAGGAGACTTTTTATCTCAAAGTAACCTATTTATTTCATTTATGTGCTAATAACAAATGTTAAATCAAGAAAATAGTATCTTAGCTTGCAAAATTCTCAAATTTTTACTAGGAGATACACTGTGGTAGGGGTTGCTCTGTAAAAAGTTCCAGGGACAAACACTCTGTGTAGGGTCCTGTAAAAATGAATCCTTGAATAGCCTAGGTGTAGAATGTCATATTTTCTATGCTCTGAATACTGCACGATAAATCCTACAAAAATTACAGTAGCTTCTGCATGCTTAAGTGAAAGCTCTGTAAAAATCTCAGACTCAGTTGTTGCACCAATTGTTCTGTACAAAAAGAACAAGGATCTAACAGCAACTATGTAATATATTTTCCATAATTAATCTGTTACATAAAATTGGCTGAAAATTTTACAGTAAGCACATCTTTCCCTGATGTGTCTAAATCCAAAAGTTCATGACCAGAAACTATCCATCGTAGTAATTACTCTTAAATCGTATCGAGTACCATTACCATGACTTAAACTTGTGCATTCATGTAGAATCGACGACTCTCGCCGACGGAACTTATGAGCTGGTGCCCGAGTCCGAGAGTGAGCAGCGAGAAGCCCAGGCGAATCTAATTGAAGCTCTTGAAGACCCGAGCCCAAGTTCGGAAGAGCCCCGGACTAATTTTTCGCAAGAAGGCAAGCCCCGGAGCATAACCCATTTCTTTCCTAAATTATGCAACTCATTACTCTTGCTTGTGCATTAAGTTTATAGGAGTTGAATGAAAACTTAGTTGCATGATGTTAGGAACCCTTGCTTGAAAACTAGACGTAAGGTTCGATAGAATGTTGTGCTAATAGGACTCCGGTAAAAGCCGAGTGATTTCCTGTCACTCGCGAGAAAATAGGAGTTGAATGTCTACTACACGCTGCAATCATAAGGACACGGACGGGCTATGGAACGATGGTTACGATTGAGGCCCGTCTGTCTAGTGAAAAATGCTAAGGCCGCAGGGTGTGGTAGTGATGGTTAAGTCTTTGAACGTACTAAACACATGCCGAGATTATGGGAATCGGTAAGCTTAAGTACCTGATTGGCCCGGCAAGGGGACGACATCCTACCCTTTGAACTTCGGTCCCATGTGCATATGGCGAGTGCAGAGAGTGGTCATGACCCGGCGCCGAACCGTGGCGTGGAGCTCTTGTACTCTCGGAGGGTAGCCCCGATCCACGACCCGGAAAGAAAGGGGAAAAGTTGCACGTGTGACTCTAGGGAGTAACCACGTGACGTGTGTTTGGGTTTCCCTTGCAAGGTTAAAAAATTCGATTCGAATCGTCCATTTCTCACGGCTATTGAGACTGCTTAACCATTTTTACCCACAAAGTAAGAAGAGGAACAATGATGATGAATGAACTGGTTGGATGAAAATTTAATGCTTCACCATGTATGCTTATGGATAGCTGCTTATCTAGAATGGTTAACGAAACTAGAATCTTGAGCTAAAAGTTGAAAGTAAGGACCCACTTGTAGATGCTTTTCAGCAAAACAAACCCCTGAGCCAAAAAGCCTTGCATGTCTAGAGTCGGTGGAGTAGATTCCGCTACACGGGTAAGTCTTGCTGAGTATTAGTATACTCAGCCTTGCTTGTGGCCCCCGTTTTCAGGTGAGACCTTCGAAGATATGATTGCTAGCTTGACTTGGCCCTGCACTCTTCCCCCTGGTTGGTCGGTGGAATGGGATGCGCCCCCGTCCAACGGAGATAAGGCCGAGTGATGTCTTGTACGGGCTTCATCGAGACATCCTGTATCGTCGAGTAGTTTCCGTTGTTTTATTTTCCGCTGCAACTTAAACTCTGAAGAACTTATTTATGATCATTGAAGTATTTGGATTCTAAACTCAAAACTTGGTCTGTAATATTTACTTATGTTAATGTTGTAATATTTGATGGAATGTGGTATTCTCTGGGCTCATCGTCGCGTGAGCATGTGTATGTATGGCGCTCGATCCGCTTACCGTGGTTGTATCGGGAGGTTATACCCGACAGACCAGTGGATTACTCCGTTTGAAGTGTAAGGTTAACCGCGAATGCCTTAATGGTGATGGTTAATACACTTGAGCCGGATTAATTCAGGTGGTTCTGCCACACCCACTGAGGGATACCCCCGGAGTGGTAGGTTGTAGGTAGGGTGTCGCCGAGATCAAGAACTCGATGGTGCAAGGAACACAAGGGTTTAGACAGGTTCGGACCGCAGTATGCGTAATACCCTACGTCCTGTTGGTTTGTATTGCCTTGGAGGTTATGAGATATGTTTTGGAGGGGTCCTTGCCCGCCCTTATATATCCCAGGAGGGGGGGGCAGGGTTACATGGAAATCCTAGTCTGGTACAAGCTTAGGAGTCCTAACCAAATACTTTCGGGTAGTTTCCTTCTATATCGACTAGTTGTACTAGCTTACGAGTACTTTACATATGGATAAGGTATGGGACATGCCCCACCCCTTACTCTAGAACGTTCTGTGCCACGCGTGCAGCCCCGGTGCCTCGGGTCAAACAAGCCCCCGAACTCTTCATAGCCGAGTACTGCAGGCTTCGAGTACTTCTGGAAGTTATCCTTCGGTTTCTGCTGAAATTCCATCTTGAAGGTGTCTTTCGAGTACTTTCCTTGGGTGCTTGAGGCTGTGAGGTGCTCTAGCCCCGAGTACTTTCAAGTCTTCTTTCTATGGGGTGCGATGCGAATCGCACTTCATATGGAGTAGCCCCCGAGCCTTAGGTTGAAACGAAGAATCAGGCTGAGGGTCTCACTAGTCTTGATTCTTCACCTTATCATGCAAACATTTTTGAAAAATAAGTCAGTGATGACACGTGTCCCGCAGCCCCCGAGCGTTGAATCCAAATCCCGAAATTTGGAAAAAGGATCCAAAACAACGTGGCATACTGAACAGTGTTATGTACAAAATCCCTATAAAAAATAATGTACATTAGTAATGGTGCGATCTGCCTTGATGATTTTTCCTGGAAATCAATTGGTTCAAAATTCGAAAACCCCATTTTTTCGGGAGCCTATCCCTGAAAAAATGGTTAATCAAATAAACTCCCCAAAACTCCTCCCAGGATAACCGCTCAAAAACAAGCACTTTTTTAGGAAGAAAAACTCTTCGGCTTCCAAAAAGTAAATCTGGGCCGCCCGCTGGTTATTTAACCGCATAGTGACTCTAAGGTTTTCACCCATTCGCTCTCTGCCTTAGCCGTTTTGCCTTCTCACCCTCCTGCACCGCCAGCCATTTAGATCTAGGTTTAGCGCAGTTCATCAGAATCGCCTTTCCTCCACAGCCAACTAGTCGGAGATCCTATCTTGCTCATCCGCAAGTGTGCCCGCCCTCTCTCTTGGAGCCCCCGATCGCATGCCCGCCCTCTCTCTTGGATCCCTCGCAAGATGGGGAACAAGGAGCAGGCGAGCAAGACGAAGAAGGATGAGGCACCGACCGTAGACTAGGAAAGAAGTAAGTGTACTCAAGCTAATCTTCTGAATCTTGTCGCTCAAGGCCTTCTTCAATCGGAGGAAACGGTTCAGTAGAAACCTTCCTTCCGCCAGTATAGTCCACAAGAAGCTGTAGATCAAACGGTTTTGTTCGAACATTTCGTTGAAAAGGGGTTGGCCCTCCCCGCATCCGATTTCTTCCGCGGCCTTCTTTACCACTGGGGTATTCAGGTGCATCAAACCCTAACTCCTTTATTCATCTTTCTATTTTCGTCCAACTCTGTGAAGCTTTTCTGGGCATCGAGCCCCACTTTGATCTTTTCTGTTATTTCTTCCACCTTCGCTATCAGCCCTCTGAGGACAGGCAATATCTAGTCAGTGGAGCCGGCCTCCAGCTCAAGCAGGGAAAGGGGAAGGAGTACATTGATTACTCCCTTCCTACAAACCACTCGGGATGGAGGTCTCTTTGGTTTTACATTGGCAACCACGCACCCCCACTGCTCGAGAGAACCCCAGGGAAGGCGGTGTGGAGGCCCGAGTGGAACAAGAAGCTCAACCCCAATCAGATGCTGCAAGTCACTGATTTGCTCAAGCTGATCAAGGAGCACAAGGACAAAGGTGTGATCGGGGCCTGTGTCCTCGCCACCATGTACAAGAGGCGCATTATGCCACTGCAGAAGAGGGAATGATTTGGGTTCGAGTACTTAGGAAGTAACGACCCATCTCGATTGACTGCAGAGATCCTTCCCTCGCAGACGGCTCTTCACTGTGTCCAATGAGTACTACTCGATGCTCACATGGTGTATTATGTCCCCAGGCTGTTCAGCGCCATTAATCCACCAAAGCCGGTTAGTAGTTTTGTCTTCGAGTACTTTCAATACCTTGCATATGAGAAACTCCTATCTGACTTTTCGAGTTGTGCTGTTTGTGTCTTACAGGGACACGTAGAATTGTATCGTTGTCCTGCCCCAAACCCTAATTTGCCTCGAGCCGATCACCTCAGGCCGAGTGCGTTTCAAGTACTCAAGACCCATCAGTATGACCCTGATGCAGACATTCTGAAGAAGTCGGGGAAGGACTTGAGAAGTAGCCTGGAGATGCTCAGCCACCCGACCAAGCCACGAGTGGTGCAGAAGCTCAAGGCGATCCTTGGTGGGGATTCAGACGAGAACCCCAGGTAAGTCCATATCTCGATTACTTCCCTTGTCTATTTTTGGTGTTTTTTATTTTTTTTCGCTGAAGTCCTTCTTCTTTTCTCTTCAGCCCTCCCGCTCCCCCCCTGTCCAAGCGCCACAAGGACGGGGAAAAGTCCGGGCCTTCTGGGGATGATGCCGCACCAGAACCCAACGTCCAGCATGGTGCGGCGGACCCTTCTGCTCTTTACGTGTCGCCGGACTTGAATGGTTCTATCCCGGCGACCACCCCGCAGGTTCCGTTAAAGGAGCCTGCTAGCGGTTCGGGGAAGGGAACTGTGACAACCCTGGTAATTAAAATTCCAAAATCAATGTCATTAGCCTAACTCTATGTTAAACCAACTAATGAGAGGGTGGAAAGAATTAAAACGGGTCAGTTGGAATTCAAATTTAATTTGGGCACATTTGGACACATTTGAAACTTTTAAAATAACTTTAAAACCATAAGCCAAATGAGATTTTGCCTGAAACCAAAGTTGTAGAACTTTTTATTTTGAACAACTTTCGTGTTCAAAAGTTTTTGAAATTCAAATCAGAGAGAGGAGAAAACGCCCTGTTTGCACCCAGCCCCCTGAACTTTTTCGAATTTTTGCATTTCGGTCCCTGGCGTCTCCCCCTCTGCTCTGCCGCGCCGCGCGCGCTCGCCCGCCCGCCGCGCGCCAGGTGGCCGGCGTCGCCTGACCGGCGCGAAGCGCCAGGCCAGTGGCCGCCGCACCGCCTCGCCACGGCCGGCTTTGCCCCGCCCCGACGCCGCGCGGCCAGTCCCCGCCCGCGCGTGCGCTGCCGCGCCCAGGCCGCCGCCCGCCCGGCCAGTCTCCGCGCTCCGCCGTGCCGCCCCGGCCCCCGCGCCCCACCAGTTGTCGCGCCCGCCCTCCGCCCGAGCCGCTGCCGCTGCTGCTTCCCCACTCCGCGCCCGGCACTATCTCCTCGCGCCCACGCCAGTATCTCGGCCGCCCAGTCGCCGCGCCCGCTCGCCGCACGCCGCGCCGGCGTTCTGCCGCCGCCCGCCGCGCCCAGTGCACGCCGCTGCCGTGCCCCGCCCCGCGCGTCGCCCAGGCATCTCCACGCCCCCTCCTGACCCTATAAAAGCCCCGCCCCGACCGCCCGCGCGAGCCCCCGGCCACCAGAACACCTCGCCGCGCCATCGCCGCCGCCGAGCACCACCCGCCCGTGGGCAGCCCTCCACAGCCGCCCACTGCCCAAACTGAGCACACAGCCACCACTACATCACCCCACCGCAGCTCACCGACCCGCCCAACGCCACCCAGAGCCACCGGAGCGCCGCCGCCCGCGCTGCCGTCGCCGCCGCCGCCCCTGCTCGCCGTGGACAGCACGACCCCGACCCCCTCCGTCCAAGCCGAGCCCCGGAGTAGCTTCCCCACGCGCCACTGAAGCTCACCGACCGGTCCCCGCCGCCCCAAACCCGCCGGAGCACCGCCGTCGACGCGAGCCGCGCCGCCGCCGCCTCTGCTCCAACGCCGGCGAGCCCTTCCCGGCCGTCCCCCACCTGAACAACACCCCCACAAGGTAGCCCTCGCACCCCTGAACCTTCCCCGACCCTCGCCCCTCGCCGCCGGCGAGCCCCCTCGCCGGAATTTCGGCCGGCCGCCGTACCCGAGCCGCCGAGGACCCAATTGCAAGGATTCAAATCTTTAGAAGGGTCTGAGCGTAAGATTCGAGGACCTAGTTGTAAAAGAAAATTTCAAACCTAGATTCAAATTCAGTGAACTTGTAAAATTCGTATAAAATCGTAGAAAATTCAGAAAAATGCAAACTCAACTGTTCTGGAATTCTAAGAACAAACTCTACCACTTTTGTTACAAAAATTTACTCAGAATCTCAAAATATTTTGCTCTACATTAAATAGAAGCTTTAATGGACATATTTTATACCCACTGTTCTAGAACAATGCTGACCCTGAATTTTGGGCAGTGAACTAGTTGCTGGATGATTAGGACTGTGTAAAAAGATCAGGCCCAAATTCCATCTCTAGATTTACTGTTTGTTAAACTTAGTTTTATATCATGTGTAAGAAGAATGTTTTATCCCTGCAGTTAGGTGGTGAGTCAACCATTGAAATTTTTCCTATGCTAATGTATTGGTAACTAGAAGCCAGAGAAAAATTAGGAGACCTTTTATCTCACAGTAACCTATTTATTTGATTTATGTGCTAATAACATGCATTAAATCAAGAAAATAGTGTCTTAGCTTGGAAAATCCCCAAATTAATACTGGAAGTTACACTGTGGTAGAGGTTGCTGTGTAAAAAGTTTCATGGACAAAAACCCTGTGTAGGGTCCTGTAAAAATGAATCTTTAAAAAGCCTAGGTGTAGAATGTCATAATTTCTATGCTCTAAATACTGCATGATAAATCCTACAAAGATTACAGTAGCTTCTGTATGCTCAAGTGAGAGCTCTGTATAAATCTTAGCCACAATTGTTGCACCAATTGATCTGTACAAAAAGAACAAGTATCTAACAGCAACAATGAAATATATTTTTCAGAATTAATATGTTACATAAAATTGGCTGAAAATTTTACAGTAAGCACACCTTTCCTTGCTGTGCCTAAATCCAAAATTTCATGACCAGAAACTATCCCTTGTAGTAATTACTCTCAAATCGTAATCAAGTGCTATTTCCACGACTTAAACTTGTGCACTCATGTAGAATCGACGACTCTCGCTGACGGAACCTACGAGCTGGTGCCCGCATCCGAGAGTGAACAGCGTGAAGCTCAAGCAAATCTAACTGAAGCTTTTGAAGACCCGAGCCCAAGTTCGGAAGATCCCCAAGCGAACTGCGAAGGCAAGCCCCGGAGCATAACCCATTCTTTCCGAAATTATGCAACTCATTACTCTTTGCTTGTGCATTACGTTTATAGGAGTTGGATGAAAACTTAGTTGCATGATGTCAGGAACCCTTGCGTGAAAACTAGATGTAAGGTTCGATAGAATGCTGTGCTAATAGGACTCCGGTAAAAGTCGAGTGATTTCCTGTCACTCGCGAGAAAATAGGAGTTGAATGACTACTACACGCTGCAATCATAAGGACACGGACGGGTTATGTAACGATGGTTACGATTGAGGCCCGTCTGTCTAGTGAAAAATGCTAAGGCCGCAGGGTGTGGTAGTGATGGTTAAGTCTTTGAACGTACTAAACACATGCCGAGATTATGGGAATCGGTAAGCTTAAGTACCTGATTGGCCCGGCAAGGGGACGGCATCCTACCCTTTGAACTTCGGTCCCATGTGCATATGGCGAGTGCAGAGAGTGGTCACGACCCGGCGCCGAACCGTGGCGTGGGGCTCTTGTACTCTCGGAGGGTAGCCCCGATCCACGACCCGGAAAGAAAGGGGAAAAGTTGCACGTGTGACTCTAGGGAGTAACCACGTGACGTGTGTTTGGGTTTCCCTTGCAAGGTTAAGAAATTCGATTCGAATCGTCCGTTTCTCACGGCTATTGAGACTGCTTAACCATTTTTACCCACAGAGTAAGAAGAGGAACAATGATGATGAATGAACTGGTTGGATGGAAAATTTAATGCTTCACCATGTATGCTTTAGATAGCTGCTTACCTAGACTGGCTAACGAAACTAGAATCTTGAGCTAAAAGTTGAAAGTAAGGACCCACTTGTAGATGCTTTTCGGCAAAACAAACCCCTGAGCCAAAAAGCCTGGCATGTCTAGAGTCGGTGGAGTAGTTTCCACTACACGGGTAAGTCTTGCTGAGTATTAGTATACTCAGCCTTGCTTGTGGCTCATTTCAGGTGAGACCTTCGAAGACATGACTGCTAGCTTGACTTGGCCCTGCACTCTTCCCCCTGGTTGGTCGGTGGAATGGGATGCGCCCCCGTCCAACGGAGATAAGGCCGAGTGATGTCTCGTACGGGCTTCATCGAGACATCCTGTATCGTCGAGTAGTTTCCGTTGTTTATTTCCGCTGCAATTTAACTCTGAAGAACTTATTTATGTTAATTGAAGTACTTGTTTTCTAAACTCAGAACTAGGTCTGTAATATTGACTTATGCAAATGATGTAATACTTGCTGGAATGTGGTATTCTCTGGGCTCATCGTCGCATGAGCATTTGTATGTACGGCGCTCGATCCGTTCACCGTGGTTGTATCGGGAGGTTATACCCGACAGACCAGTGGATTACTCCGTTTGAAGTGTAAGGTTAACCGAGGATGCCTTAATGGTGATGGTTAATACACTTGAGCCGGATTAATTCAGGTGGTTCTGCCACAGCTGGTATCAGAGCCGTAGCTGGTGCCACAGCTGGCAACAGCTGGCGCCAGAGCCAAAATACATACGCCAGAGAATGCGGCAAGCCGTAAAAACTTATTTCATAAAACTTGACTAGAAGGATGTGTTGCGAAATACGTTGGTACGTTAAGGATGGTGCCTAGTTCGTAAAGCCCTAAGGGATTATGGGAAAGTTACTAGGTGGCTATCTAACTTCTATATATATTATCAACTGACTTCCAGCACATTACTTTCTGTCAAAACATACTTTCATGCACAACCGACCCTAAATTCTGTAACGACGCACTCGTCGCTAAGGTAAGAAGGTAAGGATCCTCAGCCAACTGAGAGAGCTTGGCCTTCCTGTCGGTGATGCGAACCGAACGCTGCCCTCAAGCAGTGGCTTACTTGAGGTGCTGCCAATATGCCAACTGTTAGTTGAACATATTGGGAGTAGAAGGTTCGGCGCAGGGTATGGCGATCGCTGTTCATACCCCCGTCTCATGACGGTACCCCCGTGAATACGCTATCTCGATAGCGTATGTTAACGTCGTCTGTACGGCGGAAATTGTACAGATATCGTTTCTATAAGTAAACGGTAATGATTACGGACGCTTTCATGAGTGCTGGCATGAAAGGTTCATGATATATATATGCTTGTCGATCTTCTGCAGGTACACTAACCGCGGTTACGATAAGTTAAGGGACGAGTAGAAAGACTCGACTAGCTATTATAGCGAGAGCCGTATTGTGTATGCCACCGAAACTATCTTCGTAAGACCAAAGCTATTTGGCAATTATTTTATTTTGTGAGGACGAATAGGACGTGCATACATCATAAACATATGTATCTGAAATCAAAAATACGTTGTATGAGAGTGGTAAGGTTCTTGCGTATCTAGGCGTGGTTTGCATAAGGACTATCTAGCGAATCTGTCACAAATCTGCCATGACCAAAAAGAGCGATTTATTGGCCATAGAAAATGACCATTTCTGATAAAGTTCATGTTGAAGAAACTGTTCCAAATCTTGTGTTCTATCTCCTGTTCAAAAATGAAAAATTCTGAACTTATGGATAATAAGAAATAACAGAAACCTTGAAATGTCAGAATTCTGTCCGGAATAAGCACTTCTGCCTCTTAAATTTTTAGGCCCCCTTCCTGCGGTTTTCTGCAAAAGAGCACAACACGAAACTTGTTCCAAATTTACCCAGAAAGCTGCTGTTAAAATTTGGTAAATTTTGGCTGGGTAGGTTTTCCCTGGTGTACGAAACTCTAGCCCTCTGTTCACTGAAAATTCTGGGTAGACAGTAAGGTAAAACCTGAAAAGAAAGACCATCTTAGAGACCCCATTTGCTCTGGAGTTGACTAGGAAAGTTGTTCACAAATACCTTAGGAGTGACCTGGTGAAAATTGAGAATTTTTGGATAAGAACTGTGGGAGTTATGATTATTTCTGCACACTATACAGAATCTGTCCTTGTGCTGTTCACAGTTTTTCGCCATCTCACTCCATTTGATCTTTTGTTCAGATGGCCGAGCCTGTTGAGATGATGGTGGATGAGGATGGACGCGTGCACTCGCAGTGTCTCCACTGGGAGGGCTTTCCCTCTATTTCGTGGGATGTTCTGCGTACCGCGGGCTATCTAATTCCCCCACGTTACGCCGGACTGGAGTTTGCAGAAAATGGAGTTACCCAGTGCCGTGTCAACGTGACTATCTTTCCGCACCCGCTACACCCGGAGTGGCCCGCCTTGGAGCTTGAGGCTGTTGGTCGCCGTTTGGCCGATACTTGGGAGCTTGCAGCCATGAGGGCGCTCACCACATTTTGTGCGCAGCGTCCCGAGGTTGTCACACTCACTCCCATTGGATTGTTTCCTGCTGCCCAGGACAACGACCCCTTTTGGCTCAACAGGGTGCAGCACGCACAGTATTTGGTAGACTTCCATGCCCAGGAGACTATCCATACCTCCGTGCGGTGCATGAGTGCACTCTACCGACTTCTGACTCTCCAGAGTCAGGCACTCGAGCAGCTCACTGATCTTGCTCAGGCCTACCATATGATGGCAGATACCAGGGATGAGCAGATAAAGGAGCTCAGTCAGGATCTTGAGGACAGAGATGCTCAGATTGGCCAACTTGAGGGCCAAATCCAGGAGCAGGACACTCTCATGGGTGAGAGAGATACCACGATAGCACAGTTGGAGGAGCAGCTCCATGATCTGAACCTTGAGTTGGAAGACGCTAATGAGCACATTCAGTGGCATCATGATCAGAATGACCATCCCCATGAGGACGACATGGAGGAGGATGAGGAGGAGCCACAGGAGATTGATGGTATCTCAGGTATGGATTTCGAGGGTGAGGTACCACAGGCACCTCAGATGGGAGCCCACTCTCCGGCTCACAGCGAGTCGTCCGTCAACGACTTGGATGATTTCTAGAGGACGACCTAGGAGGACTTTTGCACATACTCCTCGATAGGGTAGCCTAACTTTTGGCAAGTGTTGTAATAGGCTAACTAGGAGTTGAGTAACTCTTTTGTGTTGGGTACACCTGAACCATGTGGATACCCTCAGCATGTAAGGAACGGCGATAAACTTGGTGATTTCGTTGTAAGTTGGTAAACGATGGAATCCACAATCGCTGAGACTTGTCGGAATTTTTACCCATGTCTCCTTGCATTTCTTGGCTGAGTGTTGAATACCAGACTTGTGCTAAATTTTGTGATCTAGGTTCTCACAAAAATTCAGCTTCATTGGACCTCGCTAGTTTAAGATATAGGCGAAACAGTACCGATCAATCTGCTGAAAAACAGCTAAGACAGCAAGGCAAAGGAAGAGCTTTTCGACCACCTTAGCTATAGTTCTAGCACCGAAGTTGAAATACCAAGGTGGTGCATTCCTAAATTCTCTGACTACTGCAATGATTGAGATGTTTTGGATGGACCCACAGCAGGCTATGATTTTCCTCGTAGCAAACAGAGATTCTGTCCATACTTCTAGCTCAGACTTCGGAAGTCTATGACTACACCAATTAATTATGAATCAAGGAAGTAATATGGATCGCGGGCTAATGGTAACCTTTCACGTTTCAGATGGTTGGATCAACACGTGGCAACCCCGAGGGTTTTGGTGCCGGTGGCAGCCGCTCGCGACAATCGCCACCACCCCCGCCCAGTTTGGTGGAAGTGATGGCCGCTCAAACCGAGCTGTTACGTCAGATTGTGCAAGGGCAACACCAGCAGAGGGGTGGGCACAATGCTCACCAACCACAAGCTGCAGGATACACGGATTTCCTGGGGACCCAGCCTCCCTTGTTCCATAAGACCGAGGAACCCCTGGACGCAGATGCATGGATTCGCACCATAGAATCCAAGTTCACACTACTTGTGGCCCCATGCTCAGAGGCCAACAAGGCTCGTTTTGCCGCGCAACAGCTTCGCGGTACCGCTCGTCTGTGGTGGGACCACTATTTTGTGATGCTCCCGGCTGATCATGTGGTCGACTGGGATGAATTCAAGACCGCGTTCCGGGCACATCATATCCCCGAGGGTCTCATGGAGAGAAAGTTGAACGAGTTCCTGGCACTCACCCAGGGCACCCGCACCGTGCTGCAGTACGCCCAAGCGTTCAACAACTTATGCCAGTATGCGGGCTATCACGCTGATACGGATGCCAAGAAGCGTGATCGTTTCCGCCGAGGTCTGAGTACCAAGCTCAAGGAACGTCTGAACCTAGCCAGGGCTGACACCTACAACGAGTTGGTCAATATGGCCATAACCCAGGAGGACTGTATCATGGCACACCGGGCAGAGAAGAAGAGAAAGGCGCCCGCAGGACCATCAAGTGCCCAACCACCAAGGTATCGCATCGTGCAAAATACCGCACCTACAGCTCCACCAAAGGCCCCGCATCCAGGAAGATGGATTGCCAGACCCCCACAGCAGCCAAGCATGGTACGACCCCCGATGCCTCCACAGAATGGTCCGAGGCCCATTCTTCAGCAGTCTCTTCGACCTAGCCCCGCAAATCGCTGTTTCAAATGCGGGAGTTCCAGCCACTTCGCACGCGAATGCCCTCAGCCTGGACAGCCCAACCAAGGTCAAGGATCCGACCCGAACGCCAAGAACAGGGGCAAGAGACAGACCCTGCAAGTCAAGCAAGGACGGATTAACTTCACCATGCTTGCAGAGCTTCCAGAAGGAGCCCCAGTAATGTCGGGTACATTCTCTATCCATAACAAGCCTGCCGTTATATTATTTGATTCTGGTGCATCGCATAGTTTCATAAGTGCAAAATTCGGTGCAAAAGTAGGCTTGGATGTTTGTCACACAAAAGGGTCATATATGATATCAACACCGGGTGGTAAAATTGCTTCAAACCAAATGGTCAGACAAGTACCAGTCAAATTGGGTAGTAAAACCATCGACACGGACCTTGTCCTTTTACCCCTCGACGGCATGGACATTATTTTGGGAATGAACTGGATGGCTATGCATGGAGTCACACTGGACCTTTCTTCCCGAGCCGTTGAGATAAATTCACCTAGTCACGGAGCCACTACCCTTTACCTACCATTCATAGATTGCACGAATTCCTGTGCTTATGAGATGGAAGGACTTAAGCTAGATGAGATTCTTGTGGTGAACAAGTACGCCGATGTTTTCCCGGATGACTTACCAGGAATGCCACCGGATAGGGATATTGAGTTCGTTATTGAGCTACAACCAGGCACTGCACCTATATCCAAAAGACCATATAGGATGCCCCCTAAGGAATTGGCCGAGCTGAAAATTCAACTCCAAGAACTACTGGACAAAGGTTTCATTCGCCCTAGCGCGTCACCTTGGGGATGTCCAGCCCTATTCGTAAAGAAGAAGGATGACAGTTTGAGATTATGTGTGGACTACCGACCTCTCAATGCGGTAACAGTTAAAAATAAATACCCACTTCCTCGCATCGATGTGCTCTTCGATCAATTAGCTGGAGCCAGAGTCTTCTCAAAGATTGATCTTCGCTCGGGATATCATCAGATCAAGATTCGCCCGTGCGATATTCCTAAGACTGCCTTCTCCACACGATATGGACTATATGAATTCTTGGTCATGTCCTTTGGACTCACCAATGCCCCTGCCTACTTCATGTATCTCATGAATTCGGTATTCATGCCCGAACTTGACAAATTCGTCGTAGTGTTCATCGACGACATTCTTATCTATTCAAAGGATGAGGAAGAGCATGCCAAGCACCTTCGCATTGTTCTTCAGCGACTCAGAGACCATCAGCTCTATGCTAAGTTTTCTAAGTGTGAATTCTGGTTGGATACTGTAAAGTTCTTAGGTCACACGATCTCCAACGAAGGCATAGCTGTTGACCCCAGCAAGGTACAAGAGGTGATGGATTGGAAACCCCCTGCCTCTGTTCATCAGATTCGCAGTTTTCTCGGCTTAGCCGGTTACTACCGTCGCTTCATCCCGGATTTCTCTCGAATTGCTAAGCCCATGACGGAACTATTGAAGAAGGAAGTAAAGTTTGTATGGAATGAGAAGTGTGAGGAAGCCTTCCACACTCTCAGAGAGCATCTGACTACTGCACCTGTGTTAGCTCAACCCGATAATACCAAGTCATTCGATGTGTATTGTGACGCATCAGGTACTGGTCTGGGATGTGTGCTTATGCAAGAGAATCGAGTGATTGCATATGCCTCACGAGCCCTTCGGCCCCACGAACAGAATTATCCCACGCATGACCTTGAAGTGCACTATCACCCCGGTAAGGCTAATGTAGTCGCGGATGCACTAAGCCGCAAGTCCCATTGCCATTGCTTATCCATGGAGTCCTACCATGGGACATTATGTGCAGACATGAGGAAGCTGAATATGGAAATGGTTTCCCAAGGCACTCTAAATCACATCTCAGTTGAGCCCACTCTTCACGACCAAATCGTCATGGCACAACTACATGATGAAGGAATCAAGATCATCAAACAAAAACTCTCTCTAAGTGAGGAGAAGTATAAGTGTTTCCGCCAGGACCATAAGGGAGTTCTATGGTTCGAAAGTCGTATAGTCGTTCCGAAGAATCGGGAACTCCGCAAGCAAATTCTTGATGAGGCACACCTCTCCAAATTCTCTATCCACCCCGGCAGTAGCAAAATGTATCAGGACCTAAGGCAAAACTTCTGGTGGACTAGAATGAGAAGGGAAATTGCTACGTATGTCTCGGAATGTGACACGTGCCAGAGAGTAAAAGCTAGCCACTTAAAGGTAGCCGGTACACTTCAACCGTTACCTATACCATCATGGAAATGGGAAGACATAAGTATGGACTTCATCGTTGGACTACCAAACACGTCCCAGAGACATGATTCCATATGGGTTATCGTTGATAGACTCACGAAGACGGCACATTTTCTTCCGGTACACACCACCTATTCTACCAAGAAATATGCCGATATTTACCTCGATCGTATTGTTTGCCTGCATGGAATACCTAAGACAATCATTTCCGATCGTGGTCCCCAGTTTGTAGCACGCTTTTGGGAACATCTGCAAACGTCTCTTGGCACAAAGCTGATTCGCAGCTCAGCATACCATCCTCAGACCGATGGACAAACAGAAAGAGTAAACCAAATTCTTGAAGACATGCTGAGAGCTTGTGTCATTCATTATGACAAGAATTGGGACAAATGCCTACCCCTGGCAGAGTTCTCATACAACAACAGCTACCAAACGAGTTTGAAAATGGCACCATTTGAGGCCCTGTACGGACGAAGGTGTCGAACCCCTTTGAGCTGGTCACAAACCGGAGAACGTAAAATAATTGGACCCGACCTGGTAATCGAGGTGGAGGAGAAAGTAAAAGTAACGCAAGCAAATCTTAAAGCCGCACAAGCCCGACAAAAGAGCTATTCTGACAAAAGGAGAAAGCCCCTAAAGTTCGAAGTTGGCGATCATGTCTACCTTCGCGTTTCACCCACCAAGGGAGTGCGAAGATTCGGAATCAAAGGCAAACTAGCTCCCCGTTATATTGGTCCCTACGAAATCATGGAGAGCTGCGGACCCGTAGCCTACAAATTACGACTGCCCCCTCAGCTCACGGCCACCCATGATGTCTTCCACGTATCTCAACTCAAGAAGTGTATTCGAGTCCCTACCGAGATTGTGGAACAACAAGAAATATCGTTGGAACCCGATCTCTCGTATGTCGAACACCCAATTAAGATCCTGGATCAAAAAGAAAGAGAGACCAGGAGGAAAGTGATTAGAATGTATAAAATACAATGGAATCGCCACACGGAAGAAGAAGCCACCTGGGAAACGGAAAGCTACCTGAACCAACATTTCCCTGGGTTTCTTGCCTCAACCACTGGTATGTGCACCCACGCCCACACTAAGAATTACCGAATCTCGGGGCGAGATTCTTGTTAAGGGGGGAAGGCTGTGACAACCCTGGTAATTAAAATTCCAAAATCAATGTCATTAGCCTAACTCTATGTTAAACCAACTAATGAGAGGGTGGAAAGAATTAAAACGGGTCAGTTGGAATTCAAATTTAATTTGGGCACATTTGGACACATTTGAAACTTTTAAAATAACTTTAAAACCATAAGCCAAATGAGATTTTGCCTGAAACCAAAGTTGTAGAACTTTTTATTTTGAACAACTTTTGTGTTCAAAAGTTTTTGAAATTCAAATCAAAGAGAGGAGAAAACGCCCTGTTTGCACCCAGCCCCCTGAACTTTTTCGAATTTTTGCATTTCGGTCCCTGGCGTCTCCCCCTCTGCTCTGCCGCGCCGCGCGCGCTCGCCCGCCCGCCGCGCGCCAGGTGGCCAGCGTCGCCTGACCGGCGCGAAGCGCCAGGCCAGTGGCCGCCGCACCACCCCGCCACGGCCGGCTTTGCCCCGCCCCGACGCCGCGCGGCCAGTCCCCGCCCGCGCGTGCGCTGCCGCGCCCAGGCCGCCGCCCGCCCGGTCAGTCTCCGCGCTCCGCCGTGCCGCCCCGGCCCCCGCGCCCCACCAGTCGTCGCGCCCGCCCTCCGCCCGAGCCGCTGCCGCTGCTGCTTCCCCACTCCGCGCCCGGCACTATCTCCTCGCGCCCACGCCAGTACCTCGGCCGCCCAGTCGCCGCGCCCGCTCGCCGCACGCCGCGCCGGCGTTCTGCCGCCGCCCGCCGCGCCCAGTGCACGCCGCTGCCGTGCCCCGCCCCGCGCGTCGCCCAGGCATCTCCACGCCCCCTCCTGACCCTATAAAAGCCCCGCCCCGACCGCCCGCGCGAGCCCCCGGCCACCAGAACACCTCGCCGCGCCATCGCCGCCGCTGAGCACCACCCGCCCGTGGGCAGCCCTCCACAGCCGCCCACTGCCCAAACTGAGCACCCAGCCACCACTACATCACCCCACCGCAGCTCACCGACCCGCCCAACGCCACCCAGAGCCACCGGAGCGCCGCCGCCCGCGCTGCCGTCGCCGCCGCCGCCCCTGCTCGCCGTGGACAGCACGACCCCGACCCCCTCCGTCCAAGCCGAGCCCCGGAGTAGCTTCCCCACGCGCCACTGAAGCTCACCGACCGGACCCCGCCGCCCCAAACCCGCCGGAGCACCGCCGTCGACGCGAGCCGCGCCGCCGCCGCCTCTGCTCCAACGCCGGCGAGCCCTTCCCGGCCGTCCCCCACCTGAACAACACCCCCACAAGGTAGCCCTCGCACCCCTGAACCTTCCCCGACCCTCGCCCCTCGCCGCCGGCGAGCCCCCTCGCCGCCGGCGAGCCCCCTCGCCGGAATTTTGGCCGGCCGCCGTACCCGAGCCGCCGAGGACCCAATTGCAAGGATTTAAATCTTTAGAAGGGTCTGAGCGTAAGATTCAAGGACCTAGTTGTAAAAGAAAATTTCAAACCTAGATTCAAATTCAGTGAACTTGTAAAATTCGTATAAAATCGTAGAAAATTCAGAAAAATGCAAACTCAACTGTTCTGGAATCCTAAGAACAAACTCTACCACTTTTGTTACAAAAATTTTCTCAGAATCTCAAAATATTTTGCTCTACATTAAATAGAAGCTTTAATGGACATATTTTATACCCACTGTTCTAGAACAATGCTGACCCTGAATTTTTGGCAGTGAACTAGTTGCTGGATGATTAGGACTGTGTAAAAAGATCAGGCCCAAATTCCATCTCTAGATTTACTGTTTGTTAAACTTAGTTTTATATCGTGTGTAAGAAGAATGTTTTATCCCTGCAGTTAGGTGGTGAGTCAACCATTGAAATTTTTCCTATGCTAATGTATTGGTAACTAGAAGCCAGAGAAAAATTAGGAGACCTTTTATCTCACAGTAACCTATTTATTTGATTTATGTGCTAATAACATGCATTAAATCAAGAAAATAGTGTCTTAGCTTGGAAAATCCCCAAATTAATACTGGGAGTTACACTGTGGTAGAGGTTGCTGTGTAAAAATTTTCATGGACAAAAACCCTGTGTAGGGTCCTGTAAAAATGAATCTTTAAAAAGCCTAGGTGTAGAATGTCATAATTTCTATGCTCTAAATACTGCATGATAAATCCTACAAAAATTACAGTAGCTTCTGTATGCTCAAGTGAGAGCTCTGTAAAAATCTTAGCCACAATTGTTGCACCAATTGATCTGTACAAAAAGAACAAGTATCTAACAGAAACAATGAAATATATTTTTCAGAATTAATCTGTTACATAAAATTGGCTGAAAATTTTACAGTAAGCACACCTTTCCTTGATGTGCCTAAATCCAAAATTTCATGACCAGAAACTATCCCTTGTAGTAATTACTCTCAAATCGTAATCAAGTGCTATTTCCACGACTTAAACTTGTGCACTCATGTAGAATCGACGACTCTCGCTGACGGAACCTACGAGCTGGTGCCCGCATCCGAGAGTGAACAGCGTGAAGCTCAAGCAAATCTAACTGAAGCTTTTGAAGACCCGAGCCCAAGTTCGGAAGATCCCCAAGCGAACTGCGAAGGCAAGCCCCGGAGCATAACCCATTCTTTCCGAAATTATGCAACTCATTACTCTTTGCTTGTGCATTACGTTTATAGGAGTTGGATGAAAACTTAGTTGCATGATGTCAGGAACCCTTGCGTGAAAACTAGATGTAAGGTTCGATAGAATGCTGTGCTAATAGGACTCCGGTAAAAGTCGAGTGATTTCCTGTCACTCGCGAGAAAATAGGAGTTGAATGACTACTACACGCTGCAATCATAAGGACACGGACGGGTTATGTAACGATGGTTACGATTGAGGCCCGTCTGTCTAGTGAAAAATGCTAAGGCCGCAGGGTGTGGTAGTGATGGTTAAGTCTTTGAACGTACTAAACACATGCCGAGATTATGGGAATCGGTAAGCTTAAGTACTTGATTGGCCCGGCAAGGGGACGGCATCCTACCCTTTGAACTTCGGTCCCATGTGCATATGGCGAGTGCAGAGAGTGGTCACGACCCGGCGCCGAACCGTGGCATGGGGCTCTTGTACTCTCGGAGGGTAGCCCCGATCCACGACCCGGAAAGAAAGGGGAAAAGTTGCACGTGTGACTCTAGGGAGTAACCACGTGACGTGTGTTTGGGTTTCCCTTGCAAGGTTAAGAAATTCGATTCGAATCGTCCGTTTCTCACGGCTATTGAGACTGCTTAACCATTTTTACCCACAGAGTAAGAAGAGGAACAATGATGATGAATGAACTGGTTGGATGGAAAATTTAATGCTTCACCATGTATGCTTTAGATAGCTGCTTACCTAGACTGGCTAACGAAACTAGAATCTTGAGCTAAAAGTTGAAAGTAAGGACCCACTTGTAGATGCTTTTCGGCAAAACAAACCCCTGAGCCAAAAAGCCTGGCATGTCTAGAGTCGGTGGAGTAGTTTCCACTACACGGGTAAGTCTTGCTGAGTATTAGTATACTCAGCCTTGCTTGTGGCTCATTTCAGGTGAGACCTTCGAAGACATGACTGCTAGCTTGACTTGGCCCTGCACTCTTCCCCCTGGTTGGTCGGTGGAATGGGATGCGCCCCCGTCCGACGGAGATAAGGCCGAGTGATGTCTCGTACGGGCTTCATCGAGACATCCTGTATCGTCGAGTAGTTTCCGTTGTTTATTTCCGCTGCAATTTAACTCTGAAGAACTTATTTATGTTAATTGAAGTACTTGTTTTCTAAACTCAGAACTAGGTCTGTAATATTGACTTATGCAAATGATGTAATACTTGCTGGAATGTGGTATTCTCTGGGCTCATCGTCGCATGAGCATTTGTATGTACGGCGCTCGATCCGTTCACCGTGGTTGTATCGGGAGGTTATACCCGACAGACCAGTGGATTACTCCGTTTGAAGTGTAAGGTTAACCGAGGATGCCTTAATGGTGATGGTTAATACACTTGAGCCGGATTAATTCAGGTGGTTCTGCCACAGGAACTACTCGAGGGCCCCGACTAACCAGCCTCAAGAAGCTGGTGACCAAGAGGTCCTCCACATAAGTTTCGAGTGCCTTCACTTGTATGTTTTGCAATTCATCTAGTCGAGTAGTTGACTCATGTGTTTTCTTTTTCCAGCCCTTCCTCTACTCTAGACTTGGGGATGCCGAAGAGGTCTGTCACACCCGATTCTAAAGAGAACCAGATGCATCTCACGTGTGCGCAAGGATCATGTTCACACACACAAGATAGACGGACAAGTGTAATATATCAAAGACAATGCTCGAAAAGTAAACAAAATAAAGTAATTGACATTATTACACTCCGAATAAAAGAGACACAAAGGTCTTTAAACGTTCCACCGATATACCCTAAACGAAGTCTGCAACAACTCCGTCTTCCACAGGCGATGACTGGTGAACGCAAGCCTAGAACTCCTCGAAGTCGTTGAAGACCTCCTCTTCAAAGTTCTCTTATGAATAGCAGTTGGGCAAGGGTGAGTACTCTTATGGTTGGTACTCAGCAAGTGGGGGAGAATATGCAAGGCCATCAAGGATAGGCTAAGGTTTACAGCAGTTAGCACATTTAGTTGGTCAAGTTTTATTAGCAAGCACCTATTAACTAGATTTAAGTTTATACCATACCACTTAAGCAAAAACATAAAGGTACCAACAACATAAACATAAACCAAGAACCACAAGTTAATTAATCTTCAAGTTTCATTATCATGTGAGGGTTCAAACCGCTCTTAACCGTGAGCACAGCTGTTATAACAGTTTTACACTCTGCAGAGGTTGTACACTTTCCCCACAAAACGTGTTTCCCAGAGTCGCCTGGGTTTGCAAGGCCCTTAAACACTTCCGAGGTGAGTGGCGAGGGGTGCACTACGAAGCCTTTACAAAGACATGTCGAGAGCTAGGCAGCCCACTGTCACACCCTAAAATTAATGGGTTTTAGGATGTGATTAAAAAAAAAAATAATAATAAAGCAATGATTTCCTCATAATTATATAAAAATTTCAAAATTTATTTTCTTTACAGAAAATCTAGTATAGAAAAAAAAATAATTGTCTTTCAGAATTAAATAAAATGGTTTTATATATGTTGCATTCATGTCGCTGCATTGGTTTTTGTTTGTTTGCGTGTTTGAGTTTGCAAAATAAAAATACCCAAAAAAACTACCCTAAAATCTTTTTTTCTCTTCCCTATCTCTTTTGGATCACCCCATCTTTCTCTCTCTCTTTCCCTTCTTCCAGCCCAGCCCAAAACTTCTCCCTCTCCTCTCTTTCTTTTCTCTCCCCGCGGCCCAAACCTCTCTCTCTTCTCCTTTTCTTTTTCTCCCCCGCGGCCCAAAAGCCGGCCCAACCCGCTGCCTCCCCTCTCACCACTGCTCACCCTTCTCTCTCACCGACACGCCGGGTCCACCTGTCGGCGCCATCCCCTACCTCCCGCTCTCACCTTCCTTCTTGCGTCGCCGGCGCCTTCCTTTCTTCCCCCCAGACTTCACCGCGAATCTCGCCGCCCACGTCCGCCCCACCTTCCTTTCTTCTTCCTCCCGCTCCTCTCTCTTTCCTTTCTGCCACGACACCAGATGCGTCCGTTGCCGTCGCCCGTCGTCCGCGCCTCCCTCCCTTTTCCTTTTCTTCTTCACCCCGAATCCTGCCCGCGCCCGCGCTCGTCGCCCGCGTCTTCTCCTTCCTTTCCTGCGACGCTTGCCTGCCTTAATGGCCGCGGCACGCGCCCCTCGGACGACCAGCCCCCACTACGCCCCTTTCCTTCGCAGGCGCCCGCTGCAAATCCGCCGCGTGAACCGCCGCCTTCCTTTCCCCGGCCGCTCCGCCTCCTCTCCTCCCCTATAAAACCAGTGCCAGAACCCTTGCCCCTCTTCTTCCACCCCGCACCGTCACCGGCCTCGTCTTCCCCTCCGCACCATCGCACGCCGCTGGAAATCGCACACCGGAGGAACGCCGCCGCGCCGTGTCGCACCTTGTCGTCGACCAGCCGTTTCGCCTCGACTCCGCCATCTTCAACCCCCGCAAGACTCTCGCGAGGAAGTAAGCACCACGCCGCTCCCGTTTTCCCCCTCCCTCTCACTCTCTTGCCCCGGCAATTGCTCGCCGCAGCTCTGGCTCTGCCCACCACCGTGGTCCATCGGTCTCCGGCAACCGCACAGCCGTCCTGAGCCCCTAGGAGAGTTCCCCATCGCCTACTCTCGCTCCTTGGCTCTTTCCCGTGCCAATCCGTGCCCCGGAGCACCAATTCCGGTGTACACCGGCGAGGCACCGCCGCGCCTGCTCGCCGCCGGCGTCTGCCGCCGCCCAGCACCGCCCGCCGATTCGCCCGACCCTTACTCCGCCGATTCGCCCAACCCTTACTCCGCCGATTCGCCCGACCCTTACTCCGCAGATTCGCCCGACCCTTACTTTGCCGAGTCGACCCGATTCGCCCGACCCACAACCTGCTGCCCGATCCTGATCCAACGGACCAGAATCGCCCGACCCTTACTCTGACGAGCCGCGTCCGAAATCGCCCAACCCTTACCTTGCCATCGGATCGTGATCCAACGGACCAGATCCGCCCGACTGAGCCAAACCCTAGCCGACCCCGGAACCTTTGCAGAAAAGCCCCTAGACTTTCCAGAAATCAACCCGCAGTCCAGATCAGTAGAAAAATAATTAGAGTTGAGCCCTTTTTTTCTGTCCCGACCCTTGACCTTTCCAGAATTAGTACCCGCCGTCCAGGATCTCCACTTTTGCACCCCGACCCTTTGTTTAAGGTTTTATTATGTTTTAGCCCTTGATTTCTTCAATTTAGCCACTGAAAGTTCAGTTTCTTCGCAGATAAGTCCCTGGAGCCTTATTTTAGCCCTACCTTCGTCGTTTTAGCTCCGTTTCGACTCGTTCTTGTTGCGTTAAGTCTTATAAAACCCTAAGCTACCGTTTAGTTGTGTCGTTGTGCCTTAGTTCCTATCTTTTAATTAAAAAAAGATTTAATTTGATTAAAGTTCAATCACCTAGTTTTTCTAATTAAAATCTACGTAGGTCTTTACCTCTGGTTTTCATAACTAATGTCAATTCAATTAATACCAACTCAAATGTGTTCTAAATATAATTTGTTTAGTTGAACACCAAATATAAAGTTATGCGTTTAGATGCTCTAACAAGTTTTCTTTCTAATTAATTGTTAATTGGTGTAATTTGTACATAGACAATCATAAATAAAATATGACTAAGTTCTACTCCACTTTTATAAATAAAAATATAATATAAGTCAATTATAATCAAGGATATTTTGTTTTGAATATCTTTTACATTTTTTTTCCAATTAAAATAAATAAAGCTCATAGTTCTTTTGTTTCCTTTATAATATCAATTTTCCGATAGTTGTGTCTTTTCAACCCTAGCTCCGTTTTCCGTGTTTCTTGTGCTCGTGTAACCATAGCAGCGAGCCTTATCCTTTAGCATGCTCTTTTAAAAGCTTTTGTTTTGTGATTGGTGTATTGTTCTTAGCTGTACTTGTTTGTTGTTTTGTATGTTTGTGCTCGATGTTTGCTTCGAGTAGAATGATCGCTGTTGAAGCTTGAAGACCAAGGTTTCCAAGTAAGCAAGAACTGAAGAGCAGTAAGAGTAGCTTTTCGTTGGAAAAAGGCAAGTGACCTTAACAATCCTTCTATCTATGCTTATTTACAAGAATACCATGTATTAAATGGGACGTGGAGAACCACCCAGAAAAACAGTACAACCACGAGGACTATATGGCTCTGGTCTTGGCTAAATAATTAGAGAATCTAGTTTGAAGCGGTCTTACCGAAAGGGCAAGGAGGGGGTCGGTGATAGGGGTCATAGCCCGGTCCTCTTGGGGTAGCTGCCTTCGCTAAGGTGCTGACCATTAGGGAGGTTTATGGACCACACTGCTACCGAAACTCTAGCGGACTACTTCTTATTAGGGAATCTTTGTAAAGGCCTCATAGCGTCCCTTTGCAATCACACCTTGGAAGTGTGGTACTGTGCCTAGCTAGCACAGCATGGTTGGGTCCAAAGTTCTTTTGAACTTTTACGCGACTTGTGGTGAAAGTGTACAACCTCTGCAGAGTGTCTAAAACTGATATATCAGCCGTGCTCACGGTCAAGAGCGGCCTGGACCCTCACATGATTAATAAACTTAAAGATGGATTTAAATCGTTACTCTGGTTATTTCTTGTGGCCTTGCTGAGTACCAACCATAAGTGTACTCACCCTTGCTAACTGCTGCTCAGAAGAAAAAGGTGTGAAGCCTACTGAAGATGATGAAGAGTTCTAGGCGTATGCAACCCCCAGTCGTTTGCCTGTGAAGTTTGGAGCCTTCGTTTCCATGTTAAATGCATATCTCTGATAGTCTTGTAAGTACTTATTTATATTTCTTTACGTGATACTATTGCTGCTATTCACTGATGATGTCACTATATGTATGGAACTTGATCCTGGCATACATATAGTTATGCATTCGGTTTTGTCCTTAAACCGGTTGTGACACCCGCTAGAGTTTCGGTAGCAGTGTGGTCCATAAACCTCCCTAATGGTCAGCTCCTTAGCAAAGGCCGCTACCCTAAGAGAACCGGGCTATAATCCCTATCACTGACCCCCTCCTTGCCCTTCCGGTAAGGCCACCCGCTAACTACACATAAAGCGCGAACATTAATTTCATAAGATTAAACCAACACCATTCCCAAAGTTAGCAACTAAGCGTGACTACCCAACATGAATAGTAAACCCCGGTGATTCAAGGCTTTGGGTAAAAGACTAGGTATGTCCTTAGCATAGGTGACCCATCAAGTTTATGCAAAGCAACATTAAAGTAAAGTAAATTATCATGCTATTATTGGGATAAAATAGAATATGCAGGGGAGGGAAGTCCACTTGCCTTCCTCAAAAAGCTTTTGGTTCTCTTCCTCGAAAACTTGCTCTTGATCTTGCTCGAACGGCACGTCGTCTACACGATCACACAAACAAGCATACACAAACAAACAAGAAACAGTACAACATAGAGTAAAATGATGATAATGTTGTAGTTCATGATGCAAGGATCACATGAGCACAAGAATCACTGAAATCGGAGTTGAAACGATGAAGATATGGCTAAAACAGTGATCCAAGGACCTAACTGCGAGAGGTTTGAACTCCTAGGGGCTAGATCTGAAGAAATCAGAGGCTAAAACATAATTAAACCTTAAACAGAGGGCCCTAGGTGCAAAACTGGAGGTCCTGGACGGCGGTTACTAATTCTAGAAAGGTCAGGGGCCTAAACAGAAAAGAAAGGACTTAAATCTAATAACTTTTCAACAGATCTGAACCGCAGGTTGATTCATGGAGAACCTAGGGGCTTTTCTGCAAATCCAGAGGCTGCTAGGGTTGGGCTCGGTTGGGCGGATCTGATTCGTTGGATCACGATCTGACGGTGGTGGCTGTGCTGCTCGGCTCGGGCGTGGCTTGGCGGCTAAGGCTCGGTTCTGATCCGATCTAGGCCCTTGGATCTGGATCGGACAACAGGTTGATGGTTGGGGCGGCTCGGGTAAGCTTGGCAGGCTGCGCTAGGCGCCGACGCCGAGCGGAGACGGCGGCGCCTCACCGGAGTTGGCCGAAATGGTGCTCCGGGGCTCGGTTTGGGACGGGTTCTAGCCGGGGATGGAGAGGGTGGCACAGCGAAGGCAGTGGGGGCCACGGGACGGCCGTGCGGCGGCCGGAGACCGGCGGGCCATTGCGGCGGGTGGAGCAAGAGCTCTGATGAGCGATTGCTGCCGTGACAGAGCGAGAGAAGGAAGGGAAACGGGGCTGGGGGTGCTCTCACCACCTCGCGGAACTCCGGCGAGGGTTGAAGGCGGTGGAGTCGAGGCGGAACGGCGAGTCGACGGCGAGATGCGGTTCGGGGCGGAGACAAGGACGCCGGTGAAGAAATCCCAAGCGCGGTGCAGCGGGAAGAGGTGGCTGACGGGTCGGCGACGGTGCTCCTCCGAGGAAGAAGTTCCGGCGACGGTCGTGGTCGGCGAGGAGGCTGCAGAGCGGGAGGTCGACGATGCAGCGGCGACGGCAGGCTCGGGCTCGGAAAACGGTAGCTGTGCGCGAGTTCGGGCGTAGTGTGGAATGGAGAGTTGGGGCCGCTGGAGCTCGGGCTTGGGTTTTATAGGGGACGAGAGGGAGCGGAGCGACAGGGGAGGGACGCCGGCTGCTCACGAGGTGGCCGGGGATGGCAGCCGTGATTGGCGCGGGCGAAATGGGGGCTGGTCGCCCGAGCATGTGCCGCGGCCATCAAGGCTGAGCTGGTGACGCTGGAAGGAAGGGAGGTGGGCGCAGGCGGCCGGCACGGGCGGGATCCGCTGTGAGGTAGGAAAGGAAAGAGGGGAGCTGGAGGTAGGAGACGACGCCGACAGGCGGGCTCGGCGTGTCAGAGAGAGAGAGGGGGGCTGAGGGAGAGGAGAGATGTGGCAGGTTGGGCCGGTTGGGGTTTTGGGCCGCGGGCGAAGAAAAAGAAAAGGGGAGGGGAGAGAGGTTTGGGCCGGCTGGGAAAAAAAGAAAAGGAGTGGGGGAATTGGGCTGGGCTAGAAAAGGAAGAGAGGAGAGAGAGAGAGAGAGAGAGAGAGAGAGAGAGAGAGAGAGAGATGCATGCTTGCTTTTATTTTGTTATTTTCATAAAATATTTTCAGAATTTTATTTTGTACATTTTGGGTGTTACAAAACCTACCCCCTTAAAGAGAATCTCGTCCTCGAGATTTGGAAGGATTAGAGAACACCTAAGGGAATTCTGCAATCAGTTCATCTTCTCTTTCCCAAGTAGCCTCATCCTCTGAGTGGTGACTCCACTGTATTTTGCACATTTTGATCACCTTGCTCCGAGTAACCCTCTGAGATGTTTCCAAGATTCTAACCGGATGCTCTAGATAAGTCAAATCTTCTTGTACATTAAGTTCCTCCAGCGGTAACTGCTCCTCAGGCACTCTCAAACACTTCTTTAACTGTGATACATGAAACACGTCATGGACATCTGACAATCGTGCCGGTAATTCCAGTTGATATGCCACTTCATCTTTCCTTTCTAGGATCTGAAAAGGACCAATATAATGAGGTGACAACTTTCCTTTCACTTTGAATCTACAGAGACCCATGATAGGTGATACCTTCAGATACACAAAGTCTCCAACCGCAAATGTCAATTCCCTTCTCTGTGTGTCAGCATAACTTTACTGTTGTGACTGAGCAGTCTTGAGATTATCCCGGATTATCTGGACTTGTCTTTCTTCTTCTTGAAAAATCTCTGGCCCAAAGACCTGACTTTCTCCTCTCTGATTCCAATACAATGGTGTTTTGCATTTTCTCCCATATAATTCTTCAAATGGGGCCATCTTGAGACTTGCCTGATAACTGTTATTGTAGGAGAATTCTGCATATGGCAAGCTTCTATCCCAGCTACCTCCATGCTTTAGGGCACATGCTCTCAACATATCCTAATACTTGATTCGTTCGCTCAGTCTGACCGTCTGTTTGTGGATGATATGCGGAACTGAAATTGAGCTTTGTATCCATTGATTCATGTAACTTCTGCCAGAAACATGACGTGAGCTGAGTACCTCGATCAGACACTATCTTCTTTGGAATACCATGCAGACACACAATTCGTGACATGTACAGTTCTGCTAACTTGGCTCCAGTGTAGGTTGTTTTGACTGGGATGAAATGTGCAACTTTTGTCAGTCTGTCCACGATAACCCATATCGAGTCGTAACCGTCATGAGTGCGGGGTAACCCTACTATGAAATCCATACCAATTTCTTCCCATTTCCATTCAGGTACTTTCAACGGCTAGAGTAAACCTGCTGGTCTCTGGTGTTCTGCTTTCACTCTCTGGCACACATCACACAAAACCACATGAGCTGCTACGTCTCTTTTCAAACCATACCACCAGTACTTATCTTTCAAGTCTTGATACATCTTGGTGCTTCCAGGATGAATGGAATAAGTCGAATATTGTGCCTCCTTCAGAATGAGTTCACGAAGGTGATCAATTTCAGGTACACAGATCCTCTTTCTGAACTAAACAGTTCCTTGCTCATCTTCAGTGAAATCTGGAGTCTTGCCTAAACCAATTTGAATCTTGATCTCTTTGATCTAAGCATCTGTCAATTGCCCTTTTCTGATCTCTTGTTCTAATGTAGGTTCCATCTCCATAGTCATGGCTTCCGCTTGTGTGACAATTCCCAGGTCCAAACGTGCCAGCTCCCAACATAATTCCTGAGGCATCAATCCAGCAATCATCATATTAGCTTGTCCTTTCCGGCTTAGGGCGTCTGCCACAACATTTGCCTTGCCAGGATGATACTGAATATCCAAATCATAGTCATTGATTAATTCTTGCCATCTGTCATGTCTTAGGTTAAGATCCTGTTGCGTGAAGATGTACTTCAGACTCTTATGGTCAGTGAAGATCTGACACTTGGTTTTGATCATGTAGTGCCTCCAAATCTTCAATGCGTGCACGACGGCAGCCAATTCCAAGTCATGGGTAGGATAGTTCTGCTCATGCTTTCTCAACTGCCTTGAAGCATAGGCCACAACTTTTCCTTCTTGCATTAACACACATCCAAGACCCATCCGTAAAGCATCACAATACACATCAAACCCTTTGTGGATATCGGGCATTATCAACACAGGAGCAGTGGTCAATCTTGTTTTCAGCTCTTCAAAACACTTCTGACATGCAGCATCCCACTTAAATTCTTTCCCTTTTTCCAACAAAGAAGTCATGGGTTTCACAATCTTTGAGAATCCTTCAATGAATCTGCGGTAGTAACCTGCAAGTCCGAGGAAACTTCTGATTTCTGGCACAGTCTTCAGTGGATTCCAATTCAGAACATCCTGAACTTTACTCGGGTCTACTGCAATTCCTCCATCTGTGATAACATGCCCAAGGAAAGAAACTTTTCTCGACCAAAAGTCACATTTGCTCAACATGGCATATAACTGATTCTCTCAGAGTTTCTGTAACACTATCCTCAAGTGCTCTTCATGTTCTTCCTCATTCTGTGAATACACCAAGATGTCATCAATGAACACAACCACAAACTTGTCAAGATATTCCATGAAAACCTTGTTCATCAGGTACATGAAGTATGCTGGAGCGTTGGTCAATCCAAACGACATCATAGTGAACTCGTACAGACCATATCTGGTTGTGAATGCTGTCTTGGGTATATCTTCTGGTCGGATCCTTAACTGATGATAGCCTGATCTCAGATCAATCTTGGAGAAAACCTTGGCACCTCTCATCTGATCAAACAAATCTTCAATTCTGGGCAGTGGATATTTATTCTTGATCGTCACATCATTCAGTGACCTGTAGTCTACACACATCCTTCTGCTGCCATCCTTCTTATCGACAAAGATCACTGGTGCTCCCCACGGGGATGAGCTGGGACGGATAAATCCCTTAGCTAACATTTCTTCTATTTGTTTCTTTAGTTCACTCAGATCTTTAACATCCATTCTATAGGGTCTTTTAGAGATAGGTGCTGTACGAGGTAAAAGATCAATACTGAACTCAATGTCACGGACGGGTGGCACACCTGGTAAATCTTCCTGGAAGACGCCGGGGTACTCACAGACAACTCTGATATCTTCTAGAGGCATTCCCTTCATCTGATTCACTGTCCCGACTCCACTGGGTGAAACTGTTTCCACAAATTCAACCTTCTCTTAATGGCGACCCGCTAGGGTTTGATTCCCGATCTTTCGATGAGAGGCGTGGATAACTCGATTGGTCGATGGAGGCGACGTTCACGTCCCGACTACAGCCTTCCAAGCTATGCCTTAGCAACCGATACACCCCCTCCAATGGCTGTCGCAATCTTGTGGAGCGCGGCACCCGGCCACTAGGGCACTCGTCCTGCAAGCAATCGAAGAACTAGCAAGAACAAGTATGACAAGTACTGAATTTACTAGATGTAAATGAAGGTTTCACACGTAATCTCAATAATGGTGGGGTTCCGAAGACAAGAAGATGGGCGGCTGATCCAGCACGCGCGCTTGCAAGCAAGTAGCGAAGGCTAAACTTGATCTAAACAAAACCCAAGCATCCTTGGTGGCGGCTAAGGGGTATAAGTACATGGGAGGATGACCACAGGGGTGCTGGGTTCGTACTCCAACCCTAGGACGCGTCTGTAATGCACTCAACTTGATACACGGCCCATTGGGCCAAAACAGGGTGACGCAGCACCATGTGCAGAAAAGGACTCTGTATTAATTTTACGATTGCGGCCGACTCGTAATAGATATGGATATGAGGCCGGATCCGTTTGAAAGAAGACTTCATAAGCTTTCCACGAAGTACTTGAACGCCCCAATCCGAGTTCATATGCGACCGTGGTGTCTGTCACAAGTTGGTACTGTTCTGCAGTCCGAATCCAGCCTGCGCGAATCCGTTTCCCTTTCGGTCGCCTCCTTGGTTCCTAAGCAAAACAAGAGTACACGGGTCTCCATAGTCTAAACATGATGTACATGAGCTTAGATTTGAACTCACCTGATGATTAAGTTGATGCGCATGAGCACGAGTAATAGGACCAGCAATAGGTACTTGTGTCGGAGTGGATGTATCGTTGGTGTTGATGTCCTCATCATCCTCCCCTTCTTGCATTTGAGTCGTCCTCGACTCAAGCTCATCTTCCTCTCCCAAATATGGCTTCAAATCTGCAATGTTAAATGTGGGACTAACCCCAAAATCCGCAGGCAGATCGGGCTTATATGCATTATCATTGACTTTCTCTAACACTTTAAATGGTCCATCAGCCCGAGGTAACAATTTAGATTTTCTCAATTCAGGAAACCTTTCCTTTCTCAAATGCAGCCAAACTAAATCTCCAGGTTCAAACTTTAGTTCTTCCTACCTTTATCACCAGCAATCTTGTATTTAGCATTCATGCGCTCTATCTTTTCTTTAGTTGTTTCATGCAGTTTTAACATCAATTCGACACGCTTAGTAGCATCAAAATTTGTTTTTTCAGAAAATGGCAAAGGCATTAAATCAATAGGAGCACGAGGCAAGAAACCATATACAATCTGAAATGGGCACATCTTTGTAGTAGAATGCAGCGATCGATTATAAGCGAATTCAATATGAGGCAAACAATCTTCCCACATCTTAATGTTCTTCTTTAAAACAGCCCTTAACATAGTAGACAAAGTTCTATTAACCACTTCAGTTTGACCATCAGTTTGCGGATGACATGTAGTAGAAAACAACAACTTAGTTCCAATTTAGCCCATAAAGTCTTCCAAAAATAACTAAGAAATTTAGCATCACGATCAGAAACAATTGTGTTGGGCACACCATGCAAACGAATAATTTCCCGAAAGAACAAATCAGCAATGTGAGAAGCATCATCAGTTTTATGACATGGTATGAAATGGGCCATCTTAGAAAATCTATCAACAACCACAAACACACTATCACGTCCCTTCCTAGTCCTAGGCAATCCTAACACAAAATCCATAGAAATATCTTCCCAAGGAGCACTAGGAACAGGTAGAGGCAAATACAAACCGTGTGGATTCAATCGTGATTTAGCCTTTTGACATGTCGTGCAGCGAGCAACAAATCTCTCCACATCTCTTCTCATCTTTGGCCAAAAGAAATGACCAGCAAGTATATCTTCCGTTTTCTTTGCTCCAAAATGCCCCATTAAGCCACCTCGATGCGCTTCCTGCAACAATAACAAGCGAACGGAGCTAGCTGGAATGCATAGCTTGTTAGCTCTAAAGACAAACCCATCACTAACGATGAATTTGTTCCATCCCTTCCCCTCTTACAATGCAGCAACACATCTTTAAAATCAGCATCATTAACATATTGATCTTTAATCGTTTCCAATCCAATTTTGTAATCAAGTTGGTTCAACAAGGTGTATCTCCTAGACAATGCATCAGCAATTATATTCTCTTTCCCTTTCTTGTGCGTAATAATATAAGGAAAAGATTCAATGAATTCAACCCACTTAGCATGTCTACGGTTCAATTTTCCTTGACTACGAATATGTTTTAAAGATTCATGATCTGAATGAATAACAAACTCTTTGGGCCATAGATAATGCTGCCATGTTTCTAATGTGCGAACAAGAGCATACAATTCCTTATCATAAGTAGAATAATTCAGAACAGGCCCGCTCAATTTTTCACTGAAATAAGCAACAGGTTTGCCTTCTTGTAACAAAACACCACCCAAACCAATGCCACTAGCATCACATTCAAGCTCAAAGGTTTTATTAAAATCAGGGAGTTGGAGGAGAGGTGCATGCGTCAACTTATCTTTCAGCGTGTTGAAGGAGTTCTCTTGTGTTTTACCCCAACTAAAAGGCACTCCCTTCTTTGTAAGCTCATTCAAAGGCGCGGCAATGGTGCTGAAGTCCTTCACAAAACGACGATAGAAACCAGCAAGTCCTAGGAAACTCCGCACTTGTGTGATAGCCTTCGGTATAGGCCATCCCTGTATAGCTTCCACCTTGGCTTGATCAACCTCGATTCCCTGTGGAGTCACGACATAGCCAAGAAAAGACACTCGATCGGTGCAAAAGGTGCACTTCTCAAGGTTACCAAATAAACGTGCATCTCGTAAAGCATTAAAAACAGCACGTAAGTGATCAAGATGTTCATCGAAAGATTTGCTGTAAATCAATATATCATCAAAGTAGATAACAACAAATTTCCCAATGAAAGCACGCAGAACCTCGTTCATTAATCTCATGAAAGTACTAGGTGCATTAGTTAACCCAAAAGGCATGACTAACCACTCATATAACCCGAACTTAGTTTTGAAAGCAGTTTTCCATTCATCTCCCAATTTCATACGAATCTGGTGGTACCCACTACGCAAATCAACTTTGGAAAACACAACAGCACCACTCAATTCATCAAGCATATCATCCAAACGTGGGATAGGGTGTCGATATCGAATTGTGATATTATTAATAGCCCTACAATCAACACACATACGCCATGTTCCATCCTTTTTAGGCACTAAAATAACCGGAACAGCACAAGAACTAAGAGACTCACGCACATAACCTTTGTCGAGTAGTTCTTGCACTTGTCGCTGAATTTCTTTAGTTTCTTCCGGATTTGTCCTGTATGGCGCACGGTTTGGCAACGATGCACCAGGAATAAGGTCAATTTGGTGCTCAATCCCTCGTATTGGTGGCAGCCCCGCTAGTATCTCACTTGGGAACACATCAGAATACTCCTGCAAAAGGTTAGCAACAGCCGGGAGCAAAGAATGCTGCATATCGTGAACTGAAATCAAAGCATTCTTACACACCAAAGCATAGGCAACAGAAGTGGAAGCAATCAATTCATTAATATCAGACTTAGTAGCAAGGAAGCAATGTCCTTTCAATCTTATCTCATCTTCCCTGCTACTAACAGATTTGGCATTCTTATCAATCTCAGTTTTAGTTCTCTTAGCTTTAGCAACATCATCACGCATAATAGATTCAGGTGACATAGGAAGCAAAACGATTTTCTTATCATGATGTATAAGAGAATATTGATTTGATCTACCATGATGCATGCTATCGGTATCAAATTGCCATGGTCTACCTAGCAGAATATGACAAGCTTCCATAGGCACAACATCGCATTCAACAACATCATGATATGAACCAATAGCGAAATTAATTCGTACCAATCTCGTTACCTTGACCTTACCACTATTGTTGAGCCACCGAATGTGATATGGATGTGGGTGCGGTTTTGTTGTAGGTGCAAGCTTCTCGACCATATCGCTGCTAGCCAAGTTGTTGCAGCTACCTCCATCAATTATCAAACGGCATGAACGCTCTTTAATAACACACTTTGTTTGGAACAGTGTATGCCATTGATTTTGCTCCGCCTTTTCCATTTGTGCACTAAGTACACGCTGCACAATGAGGCTCTCATAATGATCTGCATCCTCTGCACCAATCTGCTCTTCTGGTTGTTCCTCAGTACCTGCATGGTCAGCAGCAAGCAAAGCAAGTGTATCTTCATCAAAATCACTAGCAGAGGAATACCCACCATCTCCTTTGACCACCAAAACGTGCTTGTTAGGGCAGCCACGTTGCACGTGTCCAAAGCCCTTGCATTGATGGCACTGAATATCTCTTGTCCTTCCCGTGGAGGCAACCGAAGATGCACTCGTGGCTGGTTTCTGGACAGTCGTGGTTCCTGAATTTGACAGGGGAGCACGTGTCTTATCGTTGGATGGAGCGGGTATTGTCGACCGACTCGGGAATGTAGAAGGTGCAGGAGCTCGTTCGGTCAATGAGGTAGATGTGCGCGGCTGCCATGCTGAAGGTTTTCCTGCAGAAATATTAGTTCTTGTACTAGCACATCGTCCCAGCACTTCCCTTTCAGCTTTACAAGCAAGATGGAACAAACGGGTTACGTTAGTATAATATTTATAAGCAAGAATATCCTGAATTTCTCGATTCAAACCTCCTAAAAATCTAGCCATAGCAGGTTCCTCATCCTCCACTAAATTACAACGCAACACACCCATTTGTAATTCCTGGTAGTATTCTTCTACACTTTTATTACCCTGTCTCAATTGTTGCAATCTATGTAACAGATCACGCACATAGTAAGAAGGAACAAATCTAGCCCGCATGACCCGTTTCAAAGCATCCCAGGTTTGTGGAATATTATTAGGATTTTTCTTAGCATGTTCTATCCACCAAACAGAGGCAAAATCAGTAAATTCACTAGTAGCAGCCCTAACACGTATATTCTCAGGAAATTCATGACATGCAAACTTTTGATCAACAGCAATTTCCCAAGTAATGTATGCATCAGGATCGTATTTTCCATCGAAAGAAGGTATCTTAAATTTTATTTTACTGAAAGCATCATCATTATTATGTACCTCACGTCGTCGATGTCCACCCATACCTCTCCGATTAGTTCGCAGTCGTCGGCGACTAGGAGCATCTTGGTCATCTAGTTTAGTATCAGCGACATAATCATCCCAATTATCCTCGACACGCTCATCCTTCTTGTTTTCTCCCTCATGCCCATTTGCAGTTCTGGAATGCATCTCATCAAAACGCCTCAAAAGAGCAGCAAGGCTTTGGTCAATATGAGCGACCGACGTCTCCAGCCTTGTAAGCTTGGTGTTGGTGGCAAGCTGCGTGGCCTCCAACTGCCCAATCTTATCATTTGACACCAGCATATCTTCAGCAAGCCCATCTACATGCCTCCTCATCTTATTTTCAAAATGTTGTATGATTCCCTTGGTACGAGGAGAGTGACCTAAACTCCCATCACCCTCTGATCCTGTCATGGTTAGATGAACAAAGGAAACACGAAAATAGGTGAAGAAATAAGATCCTACAACTAATGGGATGTAGCTACTGCAAGACGCTCACTCTCAACCCGTTACACAAGCTCTTACCAATTCTTACCTTGCTCAACAGGAGGGGACGGCAACCAACAAGTCTGCAACCGTGGGATGAAGTGTATCGGTGCCGCAACAACAGGACCTGTCAAGCTGTAGTCGGATATGTGGAGCTATAGGTGGGCTGAAGCAAGGATGAACTAGCACCACGTTAGTTACAAAAGCAAGCTGAAGAATCGTTCAACGGCGGCACTATGCTGGTCCTAGCCTAGACCGTGCTAGAGACGCGAGCCTGGACACAAATGAAGTCACGAGACACCACCGAATAACAAAAAGATGCACAAAGAACAGCCCCTTTTCTTCCCTTCTTTTTCTTCTTCTTTTTTTTTCCTTTCTTCTTTTTTTTCTTTCCTTTTTTCTCTTTTCTTTTTTTTTTCTTTTTTTTTCAGGGGATCCTCAAAACTGATTATATAACCTAAAAGACTTCAAAAGAGCCACACAACACACAAACTCTCTCTCTCTCTCTCTATCTGGAGTAAGCCGAGACTACTTCTGCCTTTCTGGAGCGCTACAAAATATGCAGTACAAGTGCGAATAGCAATGGAATTTTATAACACGGCGCAATAACCAATTCGGACTCGGAAACCGATCCCTACTCGAATCACAGCACCGCGTGCGATTCGGTCACAAACCAACACAGAATCTAACTCGGACTTGAACACGAATATGGACTCGAATTCCGCCAACACGGAGTATGTATGGCAGCGCACGGTTGTGACTAGAATGTGACAAGAACTCAAAACTCTAAAGGACTAAAACTAAGACCAGCAACTCGACGCAACCGATGCAACCGAAAGTTCAACAAGCCCTAACGAAGCAGTGCTAGCAAAGGCTCAAACGAGTTTATAGGATTGAAGGTAAACTAATCTACTATTTTTTTTGGCTTTTTCGGACTATAGGAAAAATAAAACAGCGAAGAATTAGAAGTCTCTCACCGATAAACCTTGCTCTGATACCAACTAATGGCGACCCGCTAGGGTTTTATTCCCGATCTTTCGATGAGAGGCGTGGATAACTCGATTGGTCGATGGAGGCGACGTTCACGGCCCGACTACAGCCTTCCAAGCTATGCCTTAGCAACCGATACACCCCCTCCAATGGCTGTCACGATCTTGTGGAGCGCGGCACCCGGCCACTAGGGCACTCGTCCTGCAAGCAATCGAAGAACTAGCAAGAACAAGTATGACAAGTACTGAATTTACTAGATGTAAATGAAGGTTTCACACGCAATCTCAATAATGGTGGGGTTTCGAAGACAAGAAGACGGGCGGCTGATCCAGCACGCGCGCTTGCAAGCAAGTAGCGAAGGCTAAACTTGATCTAAACAAAACCCAAGCATCCTTGGTGGCGGCTAAGGGGTATAAGTACATGGGAGGACGACCACAGGGGTGCTGGGGTCGTACTCCAACCCTAGGACGCGTCCGTAATGGACTCAACTTGATACACGGCCCATTGGGCCAAAACAGGGTGACGCAGCACCATGTGCAGAAAAGGACTCTGTATTAATTTTACGATTGCGGCCGACTCGTAATAGATATGGATATGAGGCTGGATCCGTTTGAAAGAAGATTTCATAAGCTTTCCACGAAGTACTTGAACGCCCCAATCCGAGTTCATATGCGACCGTGGAGTCCGTCACAAGTTGTTACTGTTCTGCAGTCCGAATCCAGCCTGCGCGAATCCGTTTCCCTTTCGGTCGCCTCCTTGGTTCCTAAGCAAAATAAGAGTACACGGGTCTCCATGGTCTAAACATGATGTACATGAGCTTAGATTTGAACTCACCTGATGATTAAGTTGATGCGCACGAGCACGAGTAATAGGACCAGCAATAGGTAATTGTGTCGGAGTGGATGTATCGTTGGTGTTGATGTCCTCATCATCTCTCCCTGAGGGCTGGTTAGGAGCATTGATCTCTTGCGACACTGGATCACCCTATCACATCCAGCTAACCAATCCATTCCGAGGATCACATCAATGCCGCTATTCTACCCCCATAATATTCATGTTGACCCTCGGGCATAAGTGACTAACTTTCAATTCTTTGTCGGGGGAACTTACTAGAAGAATTTGTTTCATAGGGCTCATTGGTAAATTATGCTTTGTGGAGAATTTCTCGGTAATGAATGAATGTGATGCTCCAGAATCAAATAAAACTAATGCAGGTTCAGAATTAACAGGGAACGTACCAAGCACAACATCAGGAGCTTCTTCAGCTGTTTCTGCAGCCACATGATTCACCCTTCCGCTACACCTCAGGTGTTTAAATTACTGAACAAGTCTCTTTAGCATAACAAAATGCTTAAAGAACTAAGAAAAATTTAAAGGAAATAAATTATGAGTTGGTTTTGCTTGGATTTGAAAGTATGTGTATATGTGCATAAGTACATGTACTTTAATCAAACAAATTAAATAACTTTCATATCAAAGCAAATATGGCTACGAAATTGAATAGGCACACCATCAGTGGCATGATAAACAAAAGTCTAGTTGAAGCCTAGGAGAGAATACAAATTTTTGCCCCGGAAATGACGTGCCCTCCGAATCAAGCTTTTTGAGTTTTCAAATTAACTTTCAAACTAGAACTCAAATGAACTTTGGCCTGAAACCAAACTTGTGCAACTTTTCATTTTGAAAAACTTTCATGTTCAGAGATTTTTGAGTTCCAACATAAAAATGGGAGATAATTTTGTTTTTACAACCACACCCCTAAACTTCTACAAATTCTTGCAGTCTAGTCCCTCCTCCCTCCCCTTTTTCACCCGACCGCCGCGCAGAGGCCTCGGCCACCTGGCAGGGCATCCCTGCTGCCCGCGCCGTGCCAAGCCAATGGCTGGCCGCGCCCCTGCCGCACGCCAGCTCCCTCCCCCACGCCGCGAAGCCTGCTCAGCCCGAGCGTGCCACGCGCGCGACGTCTTCGCCCGCCTATGCTCGCCTCCCGCCGTGCCCGAGCTCCCGCCGCGTCCCGCCTGTCGCCGCGCTCGCCGCCTGACCAGGCCGCTGCTGCAGCTGCTCGCCCAATCGCATGCCGCGTGATCTCCCCCTCCCCCACACCAAATCCTCAGCGTCCAACCCCCTGGCCGCGCCTGCCGCACGCCACGCCGGCACTCTACTTGCCGCCCACCGCGGCTAATGCTGTGCCGCCCGTGCCCGAGCCTCACAGTCCAACCCCGCCCCTCCTCCCGCCTCACTGCTGCCTACAAAAGGCCGCACTAAGTCTCCTGCGCGCCCAGACACCAGAACGCTGCCGCCCCCTTCCATTGCCGTCGCCGTAAGGAGCTCGCCATGGAGCTCGCCTCTCCGGCCACCCATTTCCAGAACTGAGCATCCAAACACCACCACACCGCCCCACCGAAGCTTACTGCCCTGCCCATTGCCGCCCAGACCCACCGGAGCAAGGCCAAAGCCAGCAACCGTCGCCGCCGCCCCTGTCCGCCATGGGCACACCTCCTCCGGCCCTCCTTGGCTCGAACCAAGCCTCCGAACGGATCCCCCACGTCCCACCGAAGCTCGTCGACCCGACCACGCCCTCCCAGCCTCGTTGAAGCACCGTCGCCGATGCACAACACCACCGCCGCTCCCCTGCTCTGCGCCGACGAGCCACCTCCGGCCATCCCCAACCCCGACCAAGGCCAGCAAAGGTAGCTCTCGCCTCCCAGGTTCCCCCGACCCTTTTTCCCTCGCCGCCGACGAGCCCCCTCGCTGAAATTTGGTCGGCCGACTATGCCCCGTGGCCAAGGACCCAATTGCAATGATTGAAATCTTTAAAAGGGTCTGCACGCAAGTTTCCAGAGCATATCTGCAAACCAGTGTTTTAACTTTAGTTTCAAAAATAGCGAAATTGTAACATTTATATAAAATTGTATAATAATCCGAAAAATACAAAGTCAAATGTTCTGGAATCTTTAGAAGAAAATCTACAACTTTTGTTGCATGCATTTCTTCAGATGTTTGCTATATTTTATTCTACATTAAATGGAAGGTTTAATAGACTTTATTTGTACACACTGTTGTAGACCAGTGCTGAATCTGATCTTTGGACAGTGGTTTAGTTTCTTGATGTGTAGGCCAATGTAAAAATCTTAGGATCAAAACCCATCTCTAGCTAAGCTTTTTGTTAGACTTTGTTTTATGCCATAAAGGGAAAGAACTAATTTTTCCCTGCTGTTCTATGGTGATACATGTTATAAATCTTTTTCTGTACTGTTATATTGATACCTTGATGCCACAGAAAAAGTTTAGGACTTTTTACCTTTCTATAACCACTTATATAATTTTCGTAGTGGAGAAATACATTAAATCAAAGTAATTAGTTTCTGTGTTGAGAAAATATTCATCTTTTTACTATAGGATACTTTGGGTTCGAAAATGCTTTATAAAAAGTTCCATACTCAGAAACCCTGCAAAACATCCTGTAGAAATTAATCTTTATTAAAAATAGGTGTATATTGTCCTATTTATTATGCTTTGTATCATGTACAATAAAATCTAAACAATTTACAGTAACACATAAATGGATAGATTAACACCCTGTAAAAGTTTTAGCATCAATACTTGCATGGTTTGTTCTGTATAAAAATAACTAGGATCTAGCAGTGGCTATATATTACATTTTTCATGATTATTCTGCTGCATAAAAATGTCTGAAATTTTTACAGTGCTTTTTTCTCTGCATAATGTGCTCTAAATAAAAATAACATCACCAGAAGTTACCCAGACCAATGTTTATGCTTAATCCATGCTTGTACTTTAAAAATTAAGTTTCCAAATAACCACAACCCCCTTCTTGTTTAACGAAGTTAAGTAAATTAAGTTGTACTCTATTAACGATTGTCCAAGAAAATTGTAACTAAGTAACTTCACAACCATATCTATGTTTTGTGGACTGCAACTTTATCGTGAAGGAAAATAATCGTCATATACCATCACTACAACTTACACTTGTGCATTCATATAGAATCGACTACTCTCGCTGACGGAATATACGAGCTGGTGCCCGAGTGCGAGAGTGAGCTGCGTGAAGCTCAAGTGAATCTAACTGAAGTTTTCAAAGATCCAAACCCGAGTTCGGAAGAGCCCAAGGCTAGCTTTGCTCAGGAAGGCAAGCCCCGGAGCATGAACCCTATTTTTCTAAATTATGCAATTTATTACTCTATTTCACTTGTGCATTAAGTTTATAGGAGTTGAATGAAAACTTAGTTGCATGATCCTAGGTACCCATGCTCTGAACACTAGATGTAAGTTTTGATAGAATGCTATGAACTCTGAAGAACTCGTTTACTTTAAAACTCTGAAGTACTTGTTTTACGAATTAAAACTTGGTCTGTAATTATAAATTTATGTTGAACCCTGTGATGTAAAATTTGTGGAATGTTGTATCCTCTGGGCTCACCTTTGTGTGAGTACTTTGTATGTGTTGTTTCGATCGACAAACCCGTGGTTGTATCGGGAGGTTACCCGACAGACCAATGGATTACTCCATTTGAAGTGCGAGTTAGCCCTGATTGCCCTCGTGGTGATGGTTAACGCACTTGAGCCGGATTAATTCAGGTGGTTCTGCCACATCCGCGGACGTAGTTCTGCTGACCTCTGTTGCCCAGCGGTGTCTGGTTGCTGTTGCGCGGCTGCTGCTGCTAAGGAGTCTGCCTCTACCCACTGTTCCTCTAATTCTGAGGAGTCTGCATGTTATGCTTCGGGCAATTGTTAGCATAATGCCCCGGTTCTCCACATTTGAAGCAGCCATTGGGTTGGACCGGTGCGACTGGAGTGTTAGTCCGCACTGGTGCACCTAGGGCATTGCCTGAGCGGTACTGTGGCAGGTTGGAGTTGCACTGGGTCTACTGATTGAAGCGCTGAGGCTGCTGTGGAGTACGCTGACTCTGCTGATTCTGCAGATATCCTCCACTTTGTCCTCCAAAGCGTGACTGGAACCCCTAGGGTGTGCTGTAGCGGGGACGAGTGTTGCTGCTGGATTGCCCCTAAGATTGAAGTTTCCACTTGTGCTCCCCAAGCTCCTTACGCTTGCTCTCCAGACCAATGGCTTTGTCTAGCAGAGTCTGGAAGTTTGGAAAGGTGTGACTGTGCAACTGATAGTTGAGCGGCCCTATTAGACCATCCAAGAAGCGCTCCTGCCTCTTCGCGTCACTATCCACCTCATGGGGCGCATAACGGGACAACTGAGTGAATTTGTCCTGGTACTCACTGATAGTCATGCTGCCTTGCTTCAGGCACAGGAACTCCTTCTGCTTGAGCTTCATCAGTCCTGCTGGGATATGGTGGCCGCGGAAGTTGGTTCTGAACTCCTCCCAAGTGATAGTGTTGGCATTGGCGTGGGCAGCAGTGAAAGCATCCCACTAATCAAAGGCTGCACCTTCCAGACGTCCTGCACCATACAGGACCCTTTCACGGTCACTGCATTGTGTGATGTCCAGCTTCTTAGTGATGACCTTCAACCAGTCATCAGCATCCAAGGGGTCTACCGAGTGAGAAAAGGTAGGGGGGTGGTGGCTCATGAATTCCCTATGTTTGTCTCTTGGTGGCTGGTTTTGCTGCGGTGCTTGCTGATTCTGCTGGGCTTGCATGTTCTGGATGGTGGCGGCAAGGTTCTGCAACACCTGCATCTGGGCTGCCAAGAATTGCTCCATTGTTGGGTTGGGTGGTGGTGGCAACTGACTCTGTCGGTCGACTATGTAGCACGCCTCGTGCTAGGAATTTCCTGACCTCCACCTGGCCTGGTGTTTACCATTTGACCTTAGAGAATGAACCCAGAATAAGATAGGTGTACTTGATATAGATATATAAAAGATAAGAATTTAACAAAATATGGATTGATGAGGACTCCAACTTATATTAATTGATAAATTGTAGCAAACCTCAAATTGTTTCAAACCAAGCACAACCAAAACAAATCAAAAGAAAGCAAACACTTGTTCACAAGCAAGCATTATTACACCATCGTCCTTTCAAGCAAAAAGGTTCTAACGAAGCAAACTTTAAATGATAACCAGCCTAACAGTTTAGATGCCTAGTCCTTGAGCAGAGTGATGGAGCCGGGTGCGCCGTGGCGAAACTTCTTGCGGGGCGGCGACAGGGCGGGGAAGCGGGGCTCACTCATCTGTGGAGGTGGTGGTGGCACTGCTTCAAGCTGGGCCTCCAGTGAGCGGATCCTCTCATGAGCCTCCAGCAGCCTGTCCTGAGTCTGGTCCAGCTCGGTGATGATGTTCTCCAGATTGGTGTTGAGGGCGGTAGTGACTCGAGCAAGGGTGTTGAGCCGGTATTCATCATCTCCACCTAGAGTGACCACAGTCTCCTCAGTTCCACTAAGGCGGCGAGGAAGGAGGCGGTACTCCGTGTTCTGCAGCTCCTGGCGGTGGGTGTGGCAGATGGACCACAGAGCTCTCCTGGCGGCGCTACTGACGGAGGCTTCGTAGGTAAAGTGGGGCGTCGCGGTGACGGTCCTCCGGCCTCCAAATCCTTCTGACTCCACCCTGATGTGGACGCGGGAGAGGAAGTAGTTGCCGAGCGCAGGGTCGATGTAGTGGTGCGTGTGGTAGTGGGGGTTCACGTGATTGCCCAACTCCTGCAGAACATCCTACAGCACCAGAGACAAGTAACCGGGCTCACTGGCCGAAGTGCGAACACAGCAGAGTCACCTCATCCCTGGAGAACCATCGCCCTGATCGTCGTTGTTGTCGTTGTCCTCGTCATCTTCATCATCTCCATCATCAATACCCCCGGAGTCACCCGGGCTTCCTCCAGCGGCGACCGGTGCTGGAGCAGGAGCTAGAGCTGGAGCTGGGGCAGCTGGGGGTGGTGGTGGTGCCTCAACAACTGGTGATACTGGCGGTGTGAACTGATTCCCTTCTTCATCGACCGCCATGACGCGGCCATCATCTCCATCCACAAAGTAGTAGGCCTCTGCGGGTTCCTCCTTCATAGCTTCCACCTCCTCAACTGAGGCTGGAACTAGGGCGGGAGGAGCTGGCTCAGCTGGGGGAATGCGGACCTGGCGACCTCCGGTGCGCTTGCGAGCAGTCTAGTAAGCTCTGGCCATCGACAGAGCAAGAATAAAACTCAGAAAAAAAATTTAAAAGAAATAAAACAACAAAAAGAACATGTAAATAAACATAGGTTTTTATGCGGAAATAATAAAATAAACACAAAGAAATTTTGACGCTGACATGGCTTGCTAGAAAATAAATCCTTAATTTTGACCATTTCTAACTAGGCTAGCGTCCTACCGTCACATAGCTCTGACACCACTTTTGTCACACCCGATTCTAGAGAGAACCAGATGTTCACACACACATGATAGAAGGACAAGTGTAATATATCAAAGACAATGCTCAAAAAGTAAACAAAATAAAGTAATTAACATTATTACACTCCGAATAAAAGAGGCACAAAGGTCTTTAAACGTTCCACGATATACCCTAAACGAAGTCTGCAACAACTCCGTCTTCCACAGGCGATGACTGGTGAACGCAAGCCTAGAACTCCTCGAAGTCGTCGAAGACCTCCTCTTCAAAGTTCTCTTATGAACAGCAGTTGGGCAAGAGTGAGTACTCTTATGGTTGGTACTCAGCAAGTGGGGGAGAATATGCAAGGCCATCAAGGATAGACTAAGGTTTACAGTAGTTAGCACTTTTAGTGGGTCAAGTTTTATTAGCAAGCACCCATTAACTAGATTTAAGTTTATACCATACCACTTAAGCAAAAAACATAAAGGTACCAACAACATAAACATAAACCAAGAACCACAAGTTAATTAATCTTCAAGTTTCATTATCATGTGACGATCCAAGCCGCTCTTAACCGTGAGCATGGCTGTTATATCAGTTTTACACTCTGAAGAGGTTGTACACTTTTCCCACAAAACGTGTTCCCCAGAGTCGCCTGGGTTTGCAAGGCCCTTAAACACTTCCGAGGTGAGTGGGGAGGGGTACACTACGAAGCCTTTACAAAGACATGTCGAGAGCTAGGCAGCCCGCTAGAGTTTCGGTAGCAGTGTGGTCCATAAACCTCCCTAATGGTCAGCTCCTTAGCAAAGTCCGCTACCCCAAGAGGACCGGGCTATGATCCCTATCACTGACCCCCTCCTTGCCCTTCCGGTAAGGCCACCCGCTAACTACACATCTAATTAATTGGCTAAGGTCAGAGCCATGTGACTTTGTGGTTGCACTGTTTACTTGGGTTGTTCTCCATGTTCCCATTAAACAAAATTGATCTTGCATTAACGAGGTATAACAACAACATAAAGCGCGAACATTAATTTCATAAGAGTAAACCAACACCATTCCCAAAGTTTGCAACTAAGCGTGACTACCCAACATGAATAGTAAACCCCGGTGATTCAAGGCTTTGGGTAAAAGACTAGGTATGTCCTTAGAATAGGTGACCCATCAAGTTTATGCAAAGAAACATTAAAGTAAAGTGAATTATCATGCTATTTTTGGGATAAAATAGAATATGCAGGGGAGGGAAGTCCACTTGCCTTCCTCAAGAAGCTGCTCTTGATCTTGCTCGAAAACTTGTTCTTGATCTTGCTCGAACGGCACATCGTCTACACAATAACACAAACAAGAATACACAAACAAATAAGAAAAAGTACAACAGAGAGTAAAATGATGATAATGTTGTAGTTCATGATGCAAGGATCGCGTGAGCGCAAGAATCGCTGAAATCGGAGTTGAAACGATGAAGATATGGCTAAAACAGTGATCCAGGGACCTAACTGCGAGAGGTTTGAACTTCTAGGGGCTAGATCTGAAGAAATCAGGGGCTAAAATACAATTAAACCTTAAACAGAGGGCCGTGGGTGCAAAATTAGAGGTCCTGGATGGTAGTTACTAATTCTAGAAAGGTCAGGGGCGTAAATAGAAAATAAAGGACGTAAATCTAATTAGTTTTCAACACATCTGGACCGCGTGTTGATTCCTAGAGAACCTAGGGGCTTTTCTGCAAAGGTTCCAGAGGCGGCTATGGTTGGGCTCGGTCGGGCGGATCTGATTCATTGGATCACGATCCGACGGCGGTGGCTGTGCGGCTCGGCTCGGGCGTTCCTTTGCGGCTAAGGCTCGGCTCAGATCCGATCTAGGCCCTTGGATCTGGATTGGACGGCAGGGTGATGAAAGGGGCAGCTCGGGTCAGCTTGGCAGGCAGCGATGGGTCCCGGCGGCGAGCGGAGATGGCGGTGCCTCACCGGAGTTGGCCAAAATGGCGCTCCGGAGCTCGGTTTGGGACGGGTTCGAGCCGGGGATGGAGAGGGCAGCACAGCAAAGGCAGTGGGGGCCACGGGACGTCCGTGCGGCGGCCGGAGACTGGCGGGCCATGGTGGTGGGCGGAGCAGGAGCTCCGGCGAGCGATTGTGGCCGCGACAGAGCGAGAGAAGGAGGGGAAACGGGGCTGGTGGTGCTCTCACCACCTCGCGGAACTCCGGCGAGGGTTGAAGGCAGCTAAGTCGAGGCGGAACGACGAGTCGACGACGAGATGTGGTTCGGGGCGGAGATGAGGATGCCGGCGAAGAATTCCTGAGCGCAGTACAGCGGGAGGAGGTGGCTGACGGGTCGGCAATGGTGCTCCTCCGAGGAAGAAGTTCCGACGACGGTCGTGGTCGGCGAGGAGGCAGCGAAGCGGGAGGTCGACGACGCAGCGGCGACGGCGGGCTCAAGCTCGGGAAACGGCGGCGCTGCACGAGCTCGGGTGTAGTGTGGAATGGAGAGTTGGGGGCACTAGAGCTCAGGCTCGGGTTTCATAGGGGACGAGAGGGAGCGGAGCGGCAGGGGAGGGACGCCGGCGGCTCACGCGGTGGCCGGGGATGGCGGTCGTGATTGGCGCGGGCAAAATGGGGGCTGGTTGCCCGGCCGCGTGCCGCGGCCATCAAGGCTGAGCTGGTGACGCTGGAAGAAAGGGAGGCGGGCGCGAGCGGCCGACACGGGCAGGATCCGCGGTGAGGCAGGAAAGGAAAGAGGGGAGCCAGAGGTAGGAGACGATGCCGACAGGCAGGCCCGACATGTCAGAGAGAGAGAGGGGGGTAAGGGAGAGGAGAGATGTGGCGGGTTGGGCCGGTTGGGGTTTTGGGCCGCGGGCGAAGAAAAAGAAAAGGGGAGGGGAGAGAGGTTTGGGCCGGCTGGAAAAAAAAAAGAAAAGGAGTGGGGGAACTAGGCTGGGCTGGAAAAGGAAGAGAGAAGAGTAAGAGAGAGAGAGATGCATGCTTGCTTTTATTTTTTTTATTTTCATAAAATATTTTCAGAATTTTATTTTCTACATTTTGGGTGTTAGAAGGTCCAAGCCCCTGAGCAAGGGAAGGACGCGGATGTATCAGCGTTGGATGCAAGGGCACCTCCTCCTCCTCCATCTCCTCCGGCCACCAATGTTGAGGCGGAGAAAGATTCAGTGCCGGCTGGAGCGGATTCGGAGCAAGTGGAGATGGAGCCGCCAGCGTCTGAGCTCCCTAAAGGTGAACCCCTCATGCCTCCTTCGGCCCCTGGTACTGGTCTGCCCGAGGTGACGCTCGTAACCGTGGGCGTAGTGGCACGCGAGCTGCCCAAGGAGTCAGGCGCACAGGATGCAGATGCCGCGGGCGTCATAGACCCTAGTACCAGCATCACCTAGACCGCGGGTACACCAGTCCCTGGTGCTAGCGATGTTGGCGCCGCAGGTATATCGGAGCCCAACGCAGAGGCGGCGAACGACTTGATCAAGGATCCCTCACTCTCCAAAGAGAGGAGGGATCATGTTCTTGCTGTCTTCAAGGACTTGTACGAGTTTACCACAGTGAGTATTCATCTTCCTCGAGTAGTTTTCTTCCTCTTCTCTTGTCGTATGAATACTGACTGCACTTATATGTTGTAGGGTCTGATGGACCGGTCCCAGGAGAAATCGGACAAACTGAAGCTCCTCCAGAACGGCCAACTCCGGCTGCAAGAGAAGGACCGCAAAATTTCCGAATTGCAGCGGAGACTCGAGCGGCTGGAGGCAGATCAGGAGCGGGAAGCCTCTGCCTTTAAGAATACTTTTGATAATCTTAGGAAGGAGAAGGCCCAGCTCATTGAGAAGAACAAGAAAGAGGCCAAAGCGTATAAAGGTAGCTTGCTGCTCTATCTTGTTATCCCTTAGTTTGTATGTCGTTCGAGTAGTTTCTGAAACTATCTCGAATACTTCTTCTTTTCTCTTGCGCGCAGAACTGAAATCCACATTGCAAAAGAAAGATAATTTAATTATAGATCTGAAGAACCTTATTTACCGTGGCACAGATGACGTCAAGCGCCTCAGAGGATCCTTAAGGGCACTGATGTCCAATACAAGAAAGCCCTAGCGCAGATCAAGAACATGCACGCAGGCCAGCAGCAGATGCAGAAAGAACTCGAAGACTTCAAATCTGCTGCCTAGGTCATCGTGGAGATGGTGGACTTCGCCGCGGAAGGTGAAACCGGGGAACAATCGCTGCTGGAGAAGCTTTGTGCGACTCCCCAGAGGGCTACCGGCTACATCGCGGAGGCCACCAGGACCTACATCACGCAGGCGCTCGCCCTTGTGAAGTCATATTGGCCCAAGGCGAAATTAGAACCACTCGCGGAAGGCATGGCGTCTGACTGCTCGGTGGAGCAATTCACGAAGTTTCGTGAAGAGGTTGAGCCCATCGCCAACAAGATTGCCGAAAGCCTCGAACAAGATGGTTAGTCGTAGTAGGAAAAACAATGTAAAAACATTGGTGCTACTTTGTGTCATATGTATATAATGTTGCCTGTTTGATCGTTTCATCAGCTTGTATCATTGTATGCTGAGATGATTGTAGGACTTAGAGTAGTTCGGAGCGGAGACGTTTGGGTTAAGACTACTCCAAGAGCATCGGCTTGGAAGTAGTTAATAACTTGACGTTCCATGAAGGTGCTCGTGGAGCATAGGACTTAGCTTGGATTTACCTGACGTAACAGTACGCAAAGCTAGCCTGTAGGCTAAGGAGTCCTGAACGGTCTTAGTTGTCGTACTGCGTGTTTAGCAAGGTATAACTTAAGCCGTGTAGTGGGTTTGGTGACCCCTTCGGCGGGTGCCTTAACGCTCTCTTTCGAGTAGTCATAGCAGCAGCCGGGTTAAAGGAGTTAAGTACTCGAATATGATGCCTCTTGGGCGGTCCTAGACGCAAGTACTCGTGGCAGAGCCCCCGAGCATAAGCGAGCTAAGTACAAGTACTCGTGGCGAAGCCCCCGAGTATAAGCAGTCATGAGAACGCTTTGTACTCGTGGTGGAGCCCCCGAGTTTAAAGTAGGCGAAAAAATGTAAGAACTCGTGGCGGAGCCCCCGAGTTAAAACATGCACAAAAGTAGTTGAATCACGGCGAACTCAACTCTTTATTTAAAATAATGCTGGTATGCAGCTGGCAAATTGTTTAGGACTTCTACTAGGCGTAGAATTTCCAGAGATGTTCTATGTTCCAAGAATTAGGAACTTCCTGGCCATCAGGGTACTGCAGGCGATAAGACCCTGGTCTTGTAACTGCGGAGACGATGAGGGGACCCTCCCACCGGGAACTGAGCTTGTGTAAGCCAGTCTAATCTTGGATGCAGCAGAGGACCAGATCATCGATGTTGAACGACCGCTCGCGTATATTGCAATCGTGATAGCGGCGGATGCCCTGCAGGTAGCGGGCTGACTGCACGAGTGCGCTGCATCTGGCTTCGTCGAGTGAATCCAGTTCCAGCTGCCTAGCTTTGTCTGCTTCTCCTTCGTCGTACATCTCAACTCTTTAGGAGAGCCACATGATGTCTGCAGGGAGTATAGCTTCTGACCCGTATACGAGAAAAAATGGGGTATGTCCTGTGGCTTTCGATAGCTGAGTTCGAAGCCCCCAGACGACATGAGGCAGTTCATATATCCACTTGCCACCCTTCTTGCTATTCTCCTCGTATAGTCTTTTCTTTAGGCCATCCAGAATCAAGCTGTTTGCTCACTCGACTTGTCCATTGGCCCATGGATGCGCGAATGATACGTACTTCACTTTAATCGCGTTGTTTTCACAGAATTCCCAAAATTTATTTGCAGTGAAGTTGGTGCCAAGATCTATGATGATGGTGTTGGGGTAACCAAAGCGGTATATGATGTCCGAGATGAAGTCGACCGCCCTGTCTGGAGTGAGCTTGGTGATCAGCATGTACTCGATCCACTTGGTAAACTTGTCGATGGCCACTAACACGTGTGTGAAACTACCCGGAGCGGTAGTCAGGGGTCCAATCATGTCGAGGCTCCAGCACACAAAGGGCCAGGAGGGCGGTATGGTGATGAGGTTGTGCGCCGGGACGTGTGACCGCTTGCCAAAGAACTGACACTTCTGGCACTTCCGTACTAGGTCTTCAGTGTCGGAAACTGCTGTTGGCCACCAGTAGCCTGCCCTGTAAGCCTTCCCGACTAGTGTTTTGGATGCTGCTTGGTTCCCGCAGGTACATTCATGTATCTCGAATAGTATGTTGCGGCCCCAGCCCCTCGGGACACACTTCATGAGTACTCCGGTGCTGGCTCCACGCTTGTATAATTTGTCTCCCACGATGACAAGCCCCTTGTTGCGCCTCATGATGCGGATTGCTTCTGGGCTCTTCTTTGTCACCCCGGGAGGTAGCTTCTTCTCCGTGATGAAGTCGATGAAAGTCCCTCGCCAATCGACCTCTTACATCATGACCTCCCGACTAGGATCTGATGTTCCTGAGGCGGTGGTACTCTGACTCATGGTCTTGACGGACGGTTCTTTGAGTTCCTGAACAAATACTCCGGCTGGGACTTGGGCTCGAGTAGATCCAAGCTTGGAGAGTACATCCTCTCCAACGTTGTTGTCCCGGACGACATGGTGAATCTCCAGGCTGGCAAATTTGTTCTCCAGCTTGCGCACTTCCATGACATAAGCATCCATCTCCTCCTTCGTGCAGTCCCACTCTTTGTTGACTTGCTGCATGACTAGTAGAGAGTCGTCGTACACGAGTAGTCGCTTGATGCCCAGGGAGACTGTCACGCGGAGCCCGTGTAATAGTGCTTCGTACTCGGCTTCGTTGTTGGACACCTTCCAAAGGATTTGCAAGACATAGTTGAGTTGTTCACCCTTTAGAGAGATAAAAAGTACTCCAGCCCCGCCACCCTCGAGCTTGAGCGACCCATCGAAGTACATCGTCCAATGGTCTGGTCGGCTGGCTGGTGTTAGCACTTGATTTTCTCACCCACTCGGCCATGAAATCAACCAATGCTTGGGATTTGTTGGCAGTTCTTGGCTTAAAGTTGATGGAAAGAGCCCCTAGTTCTACTGCCCACTTGGATATGCGATAGTGGCATCCCAGTTGTGGAGTATATTCGCCAACGGGAAATCAGTAACAACTGAGATCTTGTACTCGACGAAAAACTGGCAATCTTGATTTCATCTTCTTCCTTGAGGGTGATTTGATGGTAGCCCGAGTAGCAGTCAAGGAAGCAGAGTAGTACGCAGCCGGCGGTGGAGTCGATTACTTGATCAATGCGCGGTATCCCAAAGTGATCCTTCGGGTAATGCTTGTTGAGATCGGTATAATCAACACACATCCTCCATTCTTTATTCTTTTTCTTTACTAGGACAGGGTTGGCAACCCACTCTGGGTGGTACACCTCTTTGATGAAACCAGCCGCGAGTAGTTTAGCCAACTCCTTTTTGATGGCTTCCCTCTTATCCTGAGCGAATCTACGGAGACGTTTCTTCTTAGGAATAGCATCGGGATCTACTTTCACACTATGCTCGATCAGTTCCTTGGGCAACCCTAGCATATCCGCTGGTTTCCACGCGAATATGTCTCGGTTAGCCCTAAGAAAATTGATGAGCGCGCTTTCCTATTTCGGGTCGAGTTGTGACCCGATCAGAGCTGTCTTGGATGAGTCTCCCTCTTGGAGCTGGATGGTCTTCAGTACGAGTTCGCTAGCGGGCTGTACCTTCGAGTGGTTAGCCTTCTTCTGGGAACCTCCAGGTCCACTTCTGAGAGCTTATGCGCGACCACAAGTACTTCTCCTGAAGTATCTGGTACACGCGTAATCGAGGCATACTCGATGGCCTTCTAGTCGCAGTCGTATGACTTCACCAAGTCACCGCGGAAGGTGAGGACACCGTTTTTTTCTGGCATCTTTAGGAGTAAGTACATGTAGTGTGGCACGGCCATTAGATTGGCCATTGCCGATCTGCCCAGTATGGCTTTGTACGAAGTTTCAAAGTTGGCTACTTTGAACTTGATGTACTCGGTACGGTAGTTTTCCCTCGTCCCAAAGGTGACGGGAAGCACCACCATGCCAAGCGGAATCACTGCATTCCCCAGCATGATACCGTAGAAGGGAACCTTGCTGGGGGTGAGCTTGTCGAAGAATTTCGCCCCCATTTTCCTCAAGGTGCTCGCGAAGATGATGTTGAGGCCACTGCCCCCGTCGATGAGTACCTTCGCGAGCCTAACGTCCGCGACCACAGGGTCTAGGACTAGTGGGAGTTTGCATGGCTCAGAAAAGTTCGTCCACTGATCCGTCCTGGAAAACGAGATGGGGACCTCCGACCACCGAAGGGGTCGTGGTTCTCCCACCTCGATGGACAGGATCTCACGGCGATGAAGCTTCTGAGTCCTCTTGGAGACAAACCCCGATTCGCCACCAAAGATGACGTTGACCACCTTGGACACGTCCCGGAAATCCCCGGCATCAGTCTTGTTCTCCAGGTCCTCATCGTACTTGTCCTTCTTCTTCCTCTTGGCGCCTGTGTCTAAGGGCGGGGCGTTGAGGGACCTCTGGAGTTGGTAGCACTCGAAAGCGGCATGCTTTGAGTATGGGTGCCATGGGCACTGCTTCAGCAGGAGTTTGTCGAACTCCTCTTGGATATTGGCGTTGCTATTCTTCTTGCCTCACGGAGCGCGATTGATAGTCGTGATGAAATCGTCTGGCTTGCGCTTTCGGGTGGATCTCGAGTAGTCCCGCTGGCCTCGGTTGTTGTTGCAATGGTTGTTGTCGCGCTTCGAGTAGTCGTTGCCACGCTTTGAGAACCAGTCGCGCTCCTGCTCCTCTTGGTCCACCCAGGTCTGCATCATGTCGCGGAGGGCAGCAACGGTCTTGGGACGGTTGCGGCCGAAGTCGCGAAACAGAGTCTGGTCGGTGAGGCTGTTGTGGAAGCAGTCGATGATGCCGCTATCCGAGACGTTGGCGATTGTGGCTCGGATGTCGAAGAAGCGGCGCATTTACGAGCGAATGAGCTTGTTCCTCTCCTGCTTGCACTAGGACAGGTCATGTCGAGTACCTGCTCGTGCAATTGACCCCTGGAAGTTGTCGATAAAGACGTCGCGCAGCTGCTCCCAAGAGTTGATAGAGTTCTTGTTGAGGCTCTCCAACCATGTGAGTGGGGCGGTTTCCAGGACCATCGGGAAGTAGACAACCTTGGTGATGTTGTCGCCGCCTGCAACCTCAATGGCTGTCGAGTAGATGCGGACCCACTGTTGAGGAGATTGGTTACCATCATACTTGGTGATGCCGATTTGTTTGAATCCCTCCAGGTACATGTAGTTGTCGAAACGGGAGGAGAATGTGGGGAAGCGATCATTTTTGTGTCGCATCGTGTTCCCTCTAACCACAGCACGCTCCCTCCTCTGATTGTCGATGATGTCGCGGGCGTCAATCCCGGCCTTGATCTTGTCACGGAGGTCACCCGTTGCAGGTTCTCGAGCTCTGAGCGTTGGTAGTTACCAACGGATGGTTCTGGTCCGGGAGCTTGGCTCGCTTGGGGGCGGTTCTATCGTTGGGCGGGTGGCTGGCTCCCCTGCTGGTTCTGTTAAACAACTGAGCGGCTCCTCTGCGGGCCATGGCTACCGTGCTGGTTATCAGACGGAGCGGCCTAGCGTCTGGGTTGGCCTCCAGGTGTCCTGCTGACTTGGCTCTCCCCACGGCCCTCGCGTAATTGCGAGACCGAGGGCTGTGGGTCTTGCTGGTTCGTCAAGGCGAGTGCCTTCTGAGCCGAGCGCAAGGCAATTCAGGCTTGGGGGTCAGGGTTGCCTGCCAGTACCGCCGTTATGGTGGCGATGTTGGCGACAGGAGTGTTGAAACCCGCCTCTTAAGCCGCCACGAACTCTGCCTGCAGGTTGCGTTGGGCATGGTTGTGGCGGGCATTGGCGTCCCTTCTGCGCTTGGAACGCTTTTTGTTGCGCAGCCGACGGGCGGCACGCTCTTGGTCGGTCTCGTTGGGGTGACCCGCCGAGGCTTCATCTTCCGAGATCTGCTCTAGCACTTCATTGCGGTGCTGGTCACTGTACTCGGAGGATTCCGCCATGAAGACGTGGCGGTGGATGGATGGATCTTCGGAACTATAGTCGATGATTACAGTCCCGCCGGGGGTGCACTCACCGAGTGGTCTGCCCTCTTGAAAAGGAAAGGAATCCAGGTGAGCGACTAGTCGATCGTTGTCTCCGAGTAGTTCAGAGGGTTTCATGCCCTTTCAATACACGAATCGACCCTCCGGGGTGGAGGTTATAACCAATCCCTGGCCACCCGGATAGGGTTCGTCCTCGGGATTGGAGTCCGAGTTGTAGTCGTCGAAGATAGGGGCCTCCCGACATGCGGTGGCGTCCTTATCCCCAAGCTCGAGTAGTTCGTCCAAATCCTTCTCCCATGCGGAGGAGTTCGGACTTTGTGGCCTCCTAGTAAACCGTGGCCGCGTTGCGCAAACTGAACGGGAATCGGTTACGCTGTCCCCCCGATGGAATCGAGTCCGATCCGGGAAAACCTGGTGCAGCACGAGTCGGAGTCGCGTCGAAAACGGACAGCTTCTCGATCTCCTTGGCGAGGTCAGGGAGCAACATCCCGCCATTGTCATCGAGATTGTCGATGAAGTCATTGAGGGCGCTGCTGAAGGTTGCTGGACGCACCTCCGGCTTGTCATCAACGAGGTGCCGACGGAAGTCGCCTGTGCCATCAGAGACAGACCCAGGAGCCAAAAACGAAAGTTGTGCCCGCAGGGGGCACGGCGCTGGTGAAGTTGAACGTCACCATCGAATTCTCCAAGGGATCTTCAATGAACACCCCTACCTGGCGCGCTAGCTATCGGTGTTTTACCGGCAAGCCCACCGAGGGATACCCCCGAGGTGGTAGGTTGTAGGTAGGGTGTCGCTGAGATCAGGAACTCGATGGTGCAAGGAACAGAAGAGTTTAGACAGGTTCGGGCTGCAGTATGCGTAATACCCTATGTCCTGTTGGTTTGTATTGCCTTGGAGGTTATGAGATATGTTTTGGAGGGGTCCCTACCCGCCCTTATATATCCCGGGGAGGCAGGGTTACATGGAAATCCTAGTCGGGTACAAGCTTAGGAGTCCTAACCGAATACTTTCGGGTAGTTTCCTTCTATACCGACTAGTTGTACTAGCCTACGAGTACTTTACATATGGATAAGGTATGGGACATGCCCCACCCCTTACTCGAGAACGTTCTACGCCACGCGTGCAGCCCCGGTGCCCCGGGTCTGACATACTCTAACGGGTAGAGCATGATTTTAGAATGATTATAAAACTGGTTTCATAATTTTCAGATGTCCGGTTAATTAGCTATGAATTTTCTAAGTTTGAATCATTTTTTGAAAATGACAAATGATTATCGGCAAAGGAAGAAACATACAGTCAGCCACGTGGCAGAGTGTTGACCAAGTCAATAGGTCCATGGTCAACAGGGTCGGCTAGGGTCCACTGGTCAGCAGTAATGTCTCATTGACAGGCAAGGCCCACACGTCGGGTCAGGTTAAAAGAAAAAGGGAAAACAAGTCGTGGAACGCAGGCCGAAAATGTTGGGCCGGCATGGCAACACGGCTCGGCTCAAGGCTTGGGTTGACTCGGCTTGGCACAAGCCAACAGGCCGGCTCAGGTTATGTGTCGGTACTTTTACCGCTAGCCTACCTAGGGATACCCTAAGGTAGGTGATTATTTGGTAAGGGATCACCGGATCTGGAACTAGGAGGTAAACACGAGGACACAAGACACAGATTTAGAAAGGTTCGGGCCGCTAGAGTAGCGTAATACCCTACGTCCTATTTGGATGTTGTATATTGCGCCCTGCGCTTGGGTGTTGAGTTGCCTATTGGCTGTTCTGTTCCCTTTTGTTCTGCCTATCTAGGTACCCCTGCCCTCCTTTATATATCCAGGGGGCGGGGTTCCTAGTAGGATTATAGGGTATGAGTCCTAGTAGGATTACAAGGTAGAGTCCTAGTAGGAATTCGACTTCTTTTCCCCCACGGGTAGCTTCCTTGCGGTACCCAGGGGATCTATCCCTGACAAGCCCCCGAGCTCTTCATAGCCGAGTATTGCAGGTATTTCGAGTACTTCTGAAGTAGTCTTCGGCTTCTTCTGAAGCTCCGTCTTGAAAGCATTCTTCGAGTACTTCCTTGGCTGCCTCGAGGCTGTGAGGTGCTCATGCCCCGAGTACTTTTAAGTTTTCCTTTCTATGGGGTGCGATGCAAATCGCACTCCATATGGAGTAGCCCCCGAGCCTTAGGTTGAATCAAAGAATTAGGCTGAGGGTCCCACTAGTCTTGAATCTTCTTTCCTTATCTTCCAAACTTTTTCGAAAAATAAGTCATCGATGACACGTGTCCCGCAGCCCCCGAGCCCTGAATCCAAATCCCAAGGTTTGGAAAAAAGGATCCAAAAGAATGTGGCATATTGAACAGTGTTATGTACAAAATATGTGTGAAATGTGTAATTTGCTCTGATGGTAAATTTTAGAAATCAGTTGGTTCGAAATTCGAAAAACCCCTTTTTTGATATAAGATCCCTGAAAAAAATGGCTACTCAAATAAACTCCCCAAAACTTATTCCGAAAATACCGTTCAAAACAAATCACACACTTTTTTAGAGGAGAAAACTCTTCAAGAGGACCCTTAGGCCGCTGCTAATTATCTAACCGTGCGGCAACCTAGGGTTACCTTTAGGCCTTTAGTCTTCATACACGTCGTCTTCCGAGTAGTTTTGCGGCGTCCAGCCCCGAGCTTATGAGCTAGGTGAGCTGTAGGAGCAATGTCGAGTAGTTGCTGGCACCCAGCCCCCAAGCTTGGGAGCCAAAGGAGCCATGTCGAGTAGTAATCCGCCTAGCCCCCGAGCCGGGAGGCGGGCTATGCGGTCTGACGAGTTGTTGAAGCTTGATCTCAAAAAAGACAATACATACATTATGTAGCATAATGCGAAGATACCGAGTTTTACTTAGTAATAATATGAAAATACCAAAATTTATTCGTGTATAGATCTTTTTTAGGCCATTTAAATCTCTCGAGTAGTCCACCCTTTACGTTCACCCGGTCCCAGTTTAGCCTTCACTCATAGCATCCATCAAATCTTTTTCTCGTGCGTAGAGTTGCTTAGGTCATGACTAAAGACTCAAGGTTTCACGGGTTATGGCATTTGCTACTCGAGTAGATTAGCGACAATTAAGAGAAGACAACGAGCAAAAAAAAGTAGTCATCATGCGACATAGAGAATGCGAGTTGCGCGAAAAGTAGTCGGTGATGTGTAGCTCTAGAGGGTTTTGTGCCCATCGAGAGACGTACACAGATAACTAGTCGGCGAGAGCGCGTGTTGCAGCGCGCAAGTCCAAAGGGTGTAGCCGCTGTGAGCCCGACGCAACTCGGTGTACCAAGCGCATGGGCAGTGCCCTACGAACTCGATGTACCAAGCGTGTGGGCTATTTAGCCTGCAGACCCCTGGAGCAGTCGATCATGGTGTAGCCCCAGAGGGTGATTCCCGTCGAGAGGCGTACCCAAAAAAGTAGTCGATCTCGTGGAGAACAAGTCGAAAAAAGATATAAGTCACTTAGCTTTATTCGTGGGCGATTGCTGATGAAGTCGCAACGCTCGTCGACGGAGCCATGGCGATTTGTTGATGAAGCCGACTAGTCGGAGTCGATTCCGACTAGTTCTTGATGGTGTAAGACCTGCTTCGACTAGTCGAGACGAGTAGTCAAACTAGGCGAAGTAGTCATTGCTATGAGGCCTGTCTTCGACTAGTTTCTAGTCAAGACGAGTAGTCGAAGTAGCCGGGGTAGTCGTCGGCGGGTCGCCGAGCATCCTCATGAAGTTGAAGTAGTCGAAGTAGTCATCGGCGCGTCGGCATCGCAAGTAGGAGTCGTGCCGAGTAGTCGAAGTAGTCGTCGGCGAGTCGACGAGTGTTCTCGCGATGTTGATTCAGTCGTCGGCGGGTTGCCGAGGGTCCTCGCGAAGTTGAAGTAGTTGTTGGCGGGTTGACGAGGGTCCTCGCGAAGTCGAAGTAGTCATCGGCGGGTTGCCGAGGGTCCTCGCGAAGTCGAAGTAGTCGTTTGCCGAAGGATCCGATCTCGAACTCGACGAATCGATTCGCCGAGGCATATGTACGAAGTAGCAATCCACCATGTTGAGTGGATTGATGTTGATGAAGAGGTCCTTCAAATTCGCCCAACGATCGCGACGATCGGCCCCACGGTGGGCGCCAGCTGTCGGTACTTTTACCGCCAGCCTACCTAGGGATACCCTAAGGTGGGTGATTATTTGGTGAGGGATCACCGGATCTGGAACTTGGAGGTAAACGCGAGGACACAAGACATAGATTTAGACAGGTTCGGACTGCTAGACTAGCGTAATACCCTACGTGCTGTTTGAGTGTTGTATATTGCGCCCATCCCTTGGGTGTTGTGTTGCCTATTGGCTGCTCTGTTCCCTTTTGTTCGGTCTATCTAGGTACCCCTGCCATCCTTTATAGATCCAGGGGGCGGGGTTTCTAGTCGGATTACAGGGTATGAGTCCTAGTAGGATTACAGGTGTTGACGCCAGATTTTGACATGTGTTGAATCGGCGTCAGGAAGAGAAGATTGGCCGATGCGGCAGATCTGGAGGCTACAGTAAAAGAATCGGCCGATTGGGGTAACAGCTGGAAATCGGCCGATGGGTAATGCAGCTTGCGCCAACAGGTTGGGGCTACTTCGGACGGTCCCGGTCGAAAGTTGGTCAACAGAGCGATGCTAAGTCGGTCGGAAAGCAATTGAAGAGGTCCTGATTGGATTAGGAAACGGCGGCGGAAGATTCTGCGGGAGTCCGTTTCCTTTTTAAAAGATATTATAGATATAGTAGTTTTCCAGTTTTTAAATAAGGTTGTAACGAGTCGTAATCGACCAGGAGTCCTAGTTTTAGAGTATAAATAGGGGTCGCTAGGGCTTTGAAAAATATCAACACATCAATCAACAACAATACTTCTACTTTTCTAGCAATTTACTTTCAAGTCGGCGACTTCGCCAATATTTTCTTCGTACGGATTGGCAGGGCTGCATCAACTTGATCTCCGGCCAATTGGTAGGTTCCGTTTATCGAGTAATATCCGGGCTTTAACTACGGGCGCATCGCTGTGGTTTTGTTTGGATTTATTCACCAGTTATCGATATTTCCTAGAATTGCAAGTTTTACCTGTTATTCTAGTATTATCACCCGTTATCCAGCTTGAGATCGGGATAATCGGCTTCGTCATCGTTCCTCTTCGATTTATCATCTTACAGCCGATTAGATCTATTTCAAGTGCTGCTTCTGTAGTAATTGTTTAGATCGCTCCAGCAGTTTTCTTTACGATTACTACACGATTATCGGCTGATCCATAGCCGATCATCTCTACATCAAATCGGCCGATTCGCCGCCGACGTGCTCCTCAGGACAGATCGGAACTCCAGCCGATCGGAGCGCCTGAAATTTAATACTCTATTTCCTTGTCAATCAACAGGTCAGATTGACTGGCACGCCGCGCGAACCGCACCAGGGCGATAACCCGAACAGGAGCTAAGCAGATTCTCCCGGGTCGTGTGTCCGACGCTGAAGACCCATCGGCCGATTCCTATCCGGCCGATTTTAGCGCCAACACACTTTTGGCACGCCCGGTGGGACAATCCAAGATCTGATATGTGGAAAAATGCAGAAATCTCCGACAGCAACATCATCGAGGTCACAGAAGCTGATCTCAAGGACGACCAGAGGGAAGAATTGGCCAAACATCTGGAAGATTACAAGAAGATGTACCTCCAGTCGTTCAGTCGTACCAGAAGCGGGGAGGCAGTCAAGAAGGCTCCCATCCTAGTGCCTCGCCACATCACTATTGCTGAGGACTCGGGCAAGATGTCAGAGATGATTCAACAGTCCGTGTATCAAGCATTCATCGACCAATCCTCGGTGATGAGCAACACGGTGTATAACGCCGTCGTAAACTCTCTGGCCAGCGGAGCCGTCCAAGGCTATCAGGGACCGGCATATGCCCCTCCAACTACTCTGCCAGCCAGAAGCCTACCATACACATCCCAATCGGCTCCTCAGCCGATATTGACGCAGCGCGAGGGATACAGCTCTCCACCACCTCCGGCGTCTCCAAGATACAGCGGTGCACCATGTCTCCCATCGTAAGCGCCGTTTCAACCCGTTCAGATGGCTTCTGTGCAAACACTACCTACAAGCTCAGCGCCTTGGGGGACGTCAGCCACGGCGTATCTTCCCGAGCCAGCGAACGGGCATGACAGTTATTCGGTTCAGGTACCATACCAATCGGCCGCCCGGCCGACGGTCTCCCAGTATCAGCCGATCTTATCAGAAATCGGCAGGGGGGCCAACACGGTGGAAGCATTCAGAGGCACGGCGCCAGCAGTGACGTACGAAGGGGGTGCGGACTCGTTTCGCCATCAACTATCGGCCGCTCAGCAAAATTCGCCGATTCATCACCCGGCCGTACCAGCCCTTCAACACATGCCCGCGCCGCGAACAGCTGTTCATCAGCAGCAGGTGGACTGGACGGCAAGAATAGCAGAAGTAATCCAGGATCAGTTTGGGCTGAAGCCGAAAGTTCAGACTTATACCTACAAGACGCCGTATCCATCGGCCTATGACTCGTTGCCGTTCCCACACCGCTACAAAGTTCCTGATTTCACCAAGTTCTCAGGGACGGACGACACAACCACGGTGGAGCACATCAACAGATTCATCATCCAGTGCGGAGAAGCTGCCACGCAAGATGCTCTGAGGGTGCATTTATTTTCGTCATCTCTGTCCGGATCGGCCTTCCAGTGGTTCACCACTTTACCGCCAAATTCTATCGTCACGTGGGCCGATCTGGAGAAACAATTCCACAACTACTTCTATGCAGGGGTACACGAGATGAAGATCTCGGATTTGACCAGCCTCAGGCAGAGGAGCGATGAACCGGTGACAGGGTACATACAGAGGTTTAGAGAAATCAGGAACAAGAGCTACAGTCTGGCTCTGACCGATGCACAGTTGGCCGATATCGCTTTCCAAGGCCTCTTGCCACAAATCAAAGAGAGATATGCTGCCCAAGAATTTGAAAGCCTGAGCCAAATCGTCCACCGATTATCAGGGCAAGAGGTCCGACCGTTTGAACAGCGGAGGAGCTTCCAAAAGAAGGTGGCATACTTGGAGGGATCTGAATCCGATGCGGAGGAAGAAATCGGCCTGGCAGAATGGGTTAAAGGGAAAAAACCAATATCTTGCCCCTTTGGCAAGAAGGAGCCAAAGACATTCGGCTTTGACACGTCAAAGGCCGATAAAATTTTTGATCTACTGCTTCAGGAGGGGCAGATTAGGCTGTCTCAACATCACACCATCCCTACGGCCGATCAACTCAAGAAGATAAAATACTGCAAGTGGCACAACGCTACTTCTCATGACACAAATGAATGTAAAGTCTTCCGCCAGCAGATACAATCGGCCATTGAACAGGGGCGGCTTAAGTTTGACACTCCAACCAAATCGGCAATGCCGATGAAGATAGATCAGCATCCCTTCCCGGCCAACACGGTTAACGCTGGAGGAGACTCAAGTCAAACCAAGGTGCTGACGTCAGAATCGGCGAGAAGAGGCGGCGCTGTCGACCCCAGGAGGCAGATCACGAAGGAAGAAATCAGAAGGAACAGGCAAGAGCCAGAACGACCACACAGGCCTTTCACCTCCCAATTCTTACTAAGTAAATATCGGCAGCAGCAAGAACAAGCACAATACCAGGAAGAGATGATACGTCGGCATGAAGATCACTGGCAATGTCCGTTCTTCATCCACTGCTGGGAGAACGATATCAGATTGCCATCTGCCGATAACTGTCCAGAGTGTAACGGATCAAGCCGCAACGATCGCCCGAGGCCACACTCTAGGGACAGAGGGTCAGAGCCGATCAGTAGAAATCGGCGCGAAGAACGGCGCGTTTCGGTGCATGATCGGCTGGGGGGCAGAGTTGACCAGTACAGCAGGTCAAAAAGCAAGATCGGCCAGCGAGATGGACTGGGGGGTAGGATCAGCGCACACGATCGGCTCGAAGAGATGGCCGATGACAGAGTATCAGACGAAGATCCCCTAGGGAGGGAACCAGATTGGGAACACGCCAGATCATCGGCCAAACCAGTGAATCCCAGGTGGTGTCCCGATGGCCTATCCAGATCCCAAAAGCGAAGGATCCAACGCCTACGTCAGTGGGAGCATCAAGAAGAAGAACAAAGACATGTGCCAGAGAGAAGGAATGTTAAATCTCGAGTTTGGCGCCCAAAGAAAAACGATCAGGAAACGGACAACCAAGAATCGGCAGCCGAAATTGATATGGTATTCATACTGCCGATGGAGTTCATGGCACCCAACGATCGAGATAGAGTAACAAGAACAGAAGAAGAGGAAATGGCACAACTGGTATTAGAGCCGATGACGGCTACGTTTGAGAAACCAGAAGAGGAAAAACGACAGCATCTTAAGGCGTTGTTTCTCAAAGGGTATGTCAACGGAAGACCCGTCACCAGATTGCTGGTAGATGGAGGCGCGGCAGTCAACATCATGCCGAATGCCATGTTCCGCAAGCTGGGCAAGGGCGACCACGACCTCACAAAGACGGACATGATGCTGAAGGATTTCGAAGGCAACATGTCACCCGCCCGCGGAGCGTTCTGCGTCGACCTCACCATCGGCAGTAAGACCCTCCCTACTACTTTCTTCGTCATTAATGGCAAGGGGTCCTATAATATGCTACTTGGTCGTGACTGGATACACGCAAACTGTTGTGTCCCATCTACTATGCATCAATGCCTTGTGCAATGGGTCGGCGACAGCACAGAGATAGTCGCTGCCGATTCCGTCTGCAGCGTTGCAGCGGCCGACACGCAACAGTGGAGCTGCGAGCACGTCAAGTGTATATCTGGCAGGACTTGGGACACTGACTTCCTGAAAGTGTCCGGTCTACAGCCGATCCAAGCAGTCGGCTCTGAAGATTCAGAATAAATGGATCAGCTTGTTCGAGAAGATGGGAAGCTTGGGCATGGGTTTACGTCGGCCGATTTATTAGAGATGGTAGATTTGGGAGATAGCAGCAAATCAAGGCCGACGTACATTAGTGCCAATTTGGATTCTGAGTACAAATGCAAAACATGTCAAGGTAACATGGTCGATTTCTCATCGGTTTTCTGGCTACACATCTGGTGAAAGAAATATTGGGATTCATTATTGAATGGATGGTGAGACACGTCCTATCGGAGTAAATGCGTACATAAATACGAGGCAAACTGAAAAAGCAGTTCAAAACCAAATCGGCGCAGTGGCATTAAAGGAGCAATAATGTTTAACATATTTTTTATAGCCCAAGGAAAGCATCTATGGCTACAATCGCTCGTCGTCTAATTTGATCGGCCGATTCTACTATTCTCTGATCATTTTCGGCCGATCCTGGTACTTCTGACACGCGGCGACGGAGTCTTATTGTTTCACGGGCCAGATGTTGTCTTTTTTGCTTCAGCTCGCTGATCATGGTTGGGAGTTCTTGGAGCTTCTTCTCTTCAGCGGCTATCTCTTTGGTTATCTGTTCCATCTCCTTGGCTAGTTCTGCTCTCCTCCGTTTCAGTCGATCTATTGCGCCGACGATGTCCGGACGGCAGTTTTCGAGGAAGTTGATTCTGTGATGTACTTCCTGGGTCTGATGCTTGTACAAGTCAACCTCCTCCTGAGTTTTGGCCATCTGAGCACGATCGGCCATACATTGCAGCGCCCTCGAGACCGGAATCTGCATGCCCTCTATATAGGCAGCATACCCCAAGTCTTCCGACACTTCATCCGGGATGTGATCTTTGACCTCATTGAAAAGTTGTCGGATCGGCGATGCATCTTCCACCAATCGGCCGATGTCACCTTGGAGGAGAGTACGAATGCTTTCGAGCTTAGAGCGGACATCGTCGGAGGTAGAGCTCGATGGAACTGCGTGTGAGGCGATTTCTTCTTCATCGGCCAAGGAGACAGCGAAGGAAAAGATGCTATTGTTGGGAGTATCTTGCTCCTGTAAGGGAACAAAGCAAAGGGTAAGCAAGCGGTGAAAGGAAATCGGCCGATTCTGATCGTAAGATTGTTACCTCTTTGAAATGAATCTCTCTTGCCTGCGCCGGTGGAAGTGTTTCCCTTGTTTCAGGGACTGGTGCACTTGGTTCGCCGGAAGAAGAAGATTCGATCGTTATCAGTGCTCCGCTTGGGCCAGCTTCCTGAGAAAGATATAAATTCCCGTGAAAATACTATGGGAAAATGAAATAAGATGATAATGGAAATTTGCCATGCCTCTACGGGTTCCCCGGCCGATTCCTGCTGTGGAGTTATAATCGGCGTACCCAAGTCGACCTGCATCAAAGTGGTTAAGTTTTCTGAATATTAAGGATGCAGGGTAAGAGATCGTGTACCTCGGCAACATGAGCTGCTGTAATCTCAGTCCCCACTTGAGACATGGCCGATAGTTGTGGGGACTGCGGTGGGACAACTTGTGCAGCCTGGCAAAGGAATGGAATTGATGTCAGTAGAAGATTTGGGGAATATATGAGATAAATGAAGTTACCTGGACAGCTTCTACTAGTAGTGATGATGCAGCGGCCCCGGCTTCGGCGGTGACTTGGGGATCGGCCGTCTCGACAACTGGTGGGGGTAAAGGGCCTGAGGCCTCGGCGAGTATCACTTCCACTTGATCGTCCGATCCAACACGGGGAGTCTCGGCCGATACTGCTGCCATCTGGCTAGCCGATCCGATGTGGGAGATTTCAGCCGGTGCTATTGTCGCCTGATCGGCCGATCCGATGCGAGCTCGCACCCGACGGCTGGATATCTTTGATGTTGGTCTTTTAGGCGCTCGTCTTGATCGGCCGGTGGAGATATCTCTGATAGATGGAGCATGGAAGCCGATGAGTGGGTACGGTGTGTATTGGTGATGGCTATCAATCGGCCGGCCGCTTCGGCTCCGCATCGGGGGAACATGGCTTTCAGACTGAAGGGATAAACATAAGTTAGCAACAAGATGATAATGCAATATTTGAATAGGCTAAGGAGAAAAGGACATACCGCTGCATTTGGGTCAATGTTCTCTGGGTCCAGAATGTATGGAGATTTACAGAAAACATGCTACTTCCATTCTGCCCACCATAATTTATACTGTTGGGTGGCGAAAGAGGCAACTGACCAGCTGTTCAAGTCAATGGTGCTGGAGTCGGGTACTAAATCGCACAATCGGCTGTAGTCGAGACTTGAAGTTAGTTCGTCTCTGAATTTTGCTTGGCCGGCGAAATAGACTAGAATCGGCAGTTGGCCAAAACCTAGTTGCCTTGCTGCGGCCGACGGGCAGTAGAACTCATAGGTGGGTGAGTCCTTTCCTGAGAAGAAGTTGGCCGGCAGAATTCCCGGCTTAATCAAGACGTCCATTAATTCTCTGTCAAATGTATGGGTGGAGAAATCGAAGCATACAGGCAATTCGAAAATCGGCTCTGCGGTCTGATATGGACGCCGGATGATCATCTCCTCACTAAGTCCATTATAGAAACATCTGAAATATTCAGCTACGCGGGTAGCGGTGAATTGGCAGCCAGGAAAGGCCGATACCGCTTCTCCAACAGATCTGCAGTGGCGACGGACCGATGGATTCTCCTCTGACTCGATGTTGGGAAAGGTCTTTGTCTCTATCCTCTGCTGAGAGACCTTGCTCATGTGTAGATTGAGCCAGAGGGTGATGAACCACCAAGGACCGCCTGGATTCCCTATCGGCTCTCCTTTCGACAGCTTGACGCTGATTTGGTGCATCAAATGGTATGCCGATCCCAGCAAATGTTTACCGAGAGGGATGGCCGATCCTTGTGCAAGAGACTCTGCCAAAGCTTGAGTGTTGGAAGAGGGGCCGACCGCTCTGCCACAGAAGAAGTGTTTCTCCAGCCACATCATCAAGAAGGCGGTGTGCTCCCTCTGTGAGACTGTCCCTGTCTTCATGTTTTTACTGATGTATCCTTTCCACCCGCCGATTCCTTTGGTCTCCAGCCGATGAGATGGCTTGAACAGATAGTTGAAGGGGGTATCGGCGGAGCAAACATCTAGGCCGGTCAGCAGCAGGACATCGGCCAAGGTTGGGGTCATGGGTCCGTGTCCAAAAAGGAATGCGTTAAGTGCATCGGACCAGAAGTAAGAGGCTGCCATAACCAAAGGTTCGTTCTTTTCCATCTGAGACAGGGATAAGTCTATGCACTGGCCGATTTGAAGTTCTTCCCATTGGACTTTCCAAGACCCGGCTACCCTCTGGTACCATTCTCTCCACCCGGGCGTTTCATTCGGCCTGGATCTGAATGTGCCTACCCAATGATCTAAATCCATGGATGACTGCTTAAAGGGGATCCTATGAGTTTCTAAACTGATTAGATCCATTGGATCAGGGCTCCCCATAGGGCCTAGACAGATAAGGTCAGGGGACTCTGAGAGAGGAATGGTGATTCTGTGCCTAAGGGCCTAAAAAAAAGGGAAAAAGGGAAGAAACTAAGAAAGGGACCGGAAAATACTGGAGCAGTAGAAAGGCGAAAAGGGGAAAAATTTCGAGCATCTACCTCTGGGATGGAAGCCATCGTCGCCGATGACGCCGCTGGGGAAGCCGCCGATTGGGCCACCGCCGCCAAAGGAGCAGCCGATGGAGCCTCTGCAGATGGGGTGGTCGCCGATGGAGACGCCATTGGGGGTCGGAGCAGGCCGCGGATGAGATCGCCGGAAAAGGGGGAGCGTTTGGAAATCGAAGGAGCTTGGAGGAAGACGAACAGTGATGCGACAGAGAGAATGCTAGATTCGTGGAGGAGGAGAGGCGGAGAAAGCCAGTACTTAAGAGAGATCAGGGGGGCAAGGGCAAAGATGGTATTTTTACCGCACTGTCTACACGAGTTCCAGGGGAGCGGTCGTTTCGCGCGCCCGGTTCGAGGAAATTGCAATCATTGTGCCGCGGAACGGAAGGAGATTTTTACTGCGCCCGTTTCGGAGGAGAGGATTAAAGAAAAGAGTTTCGAAGGAAAAGTTATATTTTACTCCGAAACTGGGGGGGCATGTGTTGACGCCAGATTTTGACACGTGTTGAATCGGCGTCAAGAGGAGAAGATCGGCCGATGCAGCAGATCTGAAAGCTACAATAAGGAATCGGCCGATTGAGGTAACGGTTGAAAATCGGCCGATTGGTGGTGCAGCCTATGCCAACAGGATGGGATTATTCCAGAAGATCCTGGTCAAAAGCTGGTCAACAGGACACGCTAAGTCGGTCAAGGAGCAATTTAAGGGGATCCTGATTGGATCAGGGAATGGCGGCGGAAGATTCTGCGGGAGTCCGTTTCCTTTTTAAAAGTTCTTATAGATATAGTAGTTTTCCTGTTTTTAAATAAGGTTGTAACAAGTCGTAATCGACCAGGAGTCCTAGTTTCAGGGTATAAATAGGAGTCGCTAGGGCTTTGAGATCAATCAAGACATCAATCAACAACAATACTTCTACTTTTTCCAGCAATTTACTTTCAAGTCGGCGACTTCGCCAATACCTTTTCTTCTTTCACGAGTTCGTACGGATTGGCAGGGCTGCATCAACTTGATCTCCGGCCAATTGGTAGGTTCCGCTTACCGAGTAATATCCGAGCTTTAACTACGGGCGCATCGCTGTGGTTTCGTTTGGATTTATTCACCAGTTATCGATATTTACTAGAATTGCAAGTTTTACCTGTTATTCTAGTATTATCACCAGTTATCCAGCTTGAGATCAGAGTAATCGGCTTCGTCATTGTTCTCCTTCGATTTATCCTCATACAGCCGATTAGATCTATTTCAAGTGTTGTCCTTGCAGTAGTCGTCTAGATCGCTCCAGCAGTTGTCTTTACGATTACTATACGATCATCGGTTGATCCATAGCCGATCATCTCTACAGCAAATCGGTCGATTCGCCGCCGACGCGCTCCTCAGGACAGATCGGAACCCCAGCCGATCGACGCGCCTGGAATTTAATACTCTATTTCCTTGTCAATCAACAGGTCAGATTGACTGGCACGCCGCGCGAACCGCACCAGGGCGATAACCCGAACAGGAGCTAAGCAGATTCTCCCGGGTCGTGTGTCCGACGCTGAAGACCCATCGACCGATTCCTATCCGGCCGATTTTAGCGCCAACAACAGGGTAGAGTTCTAGTAGGAATTCGACTTCTTTTCCCCCGCGGGTAGCTTCCTTGCGGTACCCAGGGGATCTATCCATGACATTATGGACTAGCGGCTTGTCTGCATGGGCTACGGCTCGCAGGCCGGCTAAAGGTCCAACTCAAACTAGTGGCTCGGGATCAACAGGCTCGCAGGCCGGCTTGGCTCGTCTTCATGGGTCGGCTTGGGTCTCCGTCTTGGTGGCTTCTCATCTAGCCCAGAAGCATCGTGGGCCGTCTTGAGCTATCGCCGGGGCGCCTTGTCCTCCTTCTCACATTGACGGACGGGGTCCAGGGGTGGCATTCCCTTCTCCTGCTGAAAATTGGGCCCCACTAGTCAGCGGGAGGGGATCCCGTGCGGCGGAATCCCGATCTGGTGCAGGTCTCGTGCATGTGGCCCTGTGTGTGTGCGCGTGTTGTGCGGTGCAGTGTGTGCCTGGGTGTGTCGGCGTGCTGGGCGGAAGAACCCGTGAGGTGTTCGGCCAAAGGCCCGAACGTGCTCGGCTTGTGCTGCGCCGCGACGTTCCAGAGTCAAGGCAAGACGGCGGGGTTACGGGCCCGTGTGCGTGGCGCGGCGGCAAGGCGAGGTAACAACGGCAGGGCGGCGAGGCTGCAGCGGCTTGGCTGGGCACATGTAAGGTACGAAGCGGCGACGAGGCCAAGGCGAAGCAGCGGCGGGACGCCATGGCGACAGAGCAAACGGGCTCGGCGGTGGGCGTGCTCTCGACTTCGGCGAGGGTAAGGGTGACGGAAAAGGGGTAGGACGGCGTGGGTTTGGTTGATGGCGACGGCGGTTTTGCAGGGAGCAAGGCAGCGTGGCGAGGTCCCTGCAAGAACACGGTGGTGCGAAGGCTGGACAGAGGGAAGAGACTCCTACAGGCTTCTCTAGGGAAGGTTAATCGACGGCGTCCGTGCTCGTCGGCAGCACAGGGAGGTGGATCAGGGCGGCGACGGCGACCTACCGGTTCTGGTTAGGGAAGATGAGGGCGGCGATGTGACAAGGAGCTGCCGTGCTGGGTCGGTGCTGTGCAGGCAGAGCCAGAACAGTGGCGTAGTCGATCGTGGGCGCCGGCGTGTCGCGGACGTCTTGGCGTTTGGCTTGGGGGTCTTATACCCGGCGCAAGGGCTCGGCGCAACAGGCGTGGGTCCACGACGTCCAGGTCGCAACGCATGGCTGTGGGCGAACAGTGGATCGTGGTCGGGCGGTTGCGCTGCTTTGGCTGCTAGCGCGCGGTGCTAGTGGGGCCCGGTGGTCGGCGAGGCAGGCAGCGCGGCCGGGGGAGCCGACAGGCCGTGACAAGCGTGTGCTTGTCAGGCACCCCTGCGGCCGAGTGGTTGCGCGGCGCAGGCGGGCGGCGTGAGGAAGGGGAAAGGGGAATAGTCCCCCGGTCCCACGGGTCAGCGGCAGGTGGAGGCTGGTGAGGGCGTCGGGTTGGGCTGGCGCAAGGAGTTTGGCCGACGCACGCAGTGTGGGCGGTGAGGCGGACTAGGCTGGTGTTGAGCTTGCGTTGGTTTGCCAGCAGGCGGGGAGGGCAGGCCGTTCAGGCATCACTAGGCCAAACGGCCAGCTGGGCCGGTGCTGCGGGTAGGTTAGGGTCTGAGTTGAGATAGGGTTAGGGTTGTTAGGGGGTAGGGCTAGGTTAGGTGTTGAGTTAGGGTTTGGTTGAGGTTAGTGTTTGAACTCAAATTCGAAGAGCACACTTCCAGTTTGATTTACACGCAATTTTAAATAAAGGAAAACTAAATCCAAAACAAATTCAAATAAACAAGGTAGATCCAAGAGAATCCCAACAACACCAAAATGGATTCACACTAACATTTATTTTCTTAATTCAATTCTCAAGTTTTAATTTACTAGGAATTTTAGGGAGCTAAGAGTGGTCAACTGTCAGATTTGCACTTCGGCAAGTCCGCCAAGGGTAGCCCCAAGCAGTAGATTTGTAGGCGAGATGGATCGGAGAGAGCCCGTGAACTTGATGGTAACACAAAGACGCAGAGGTTTAGACAGGTTCAGGCCGCACGGAGCGTAACACCCTACGCCGTGTGTTCGGGAGTTTGTATTAGGATTTTTGGTATGAGCTGAATGAGATGAATTGGATGATCTCCCTATGGGTCCCCCATGGCCCCCTTATATATCCGAGCTGTCGTGGGTTACAAGTTAAGGTAAATATACTCGGGTTTGTTACAAGGAATTCGATCGGTTAAGATATGCAACATCATGCCTCCAGTTCGACCTAGATCCTGACCCCAGGGGATCCTACCAATCGTCCAGCCGAGTGCTTGTATGCCGGGTCGTTTATGCGGAGTCATTCAGCCGGGTAGCCATCTCCACTCAGCAGGGAGGTACCTGGGTCTACCTCCATCAAGCCCCTGATCGCCGAGTCGCCGAATCGAGCCTTGACCGAGCAATGAGGCCAGTCGGTGCTCATATAATAACCCTTAAATCCTCGAGCTCTTGCTACGACTTGACTTCAATAGACTCCTGCCTTCATGTTTCTTCTTCAACGGGATGCGCCCGTTGGGTGTAGCCCCCGAGCCTCGGAAGGTTTCGCAGAAGCGTTTCGAGGGTCAAAAAGAAAACAACCCCTTAAGCCCTTCATTCCTAGTCATCTTCCGGCGCCCAGCTTCTCAATCAGAATAGCCAGCGGAGTCACGAAGACACGCCGACTCAAATGGCGGCGCGCAGCCCCTGAGCAGGGATACTGGCGGAGTCACGGAGACACGCCGAGTCGAATGGCGACGCCCAACCCCCAAGCAGGGATACTGGCGGAGTCATGGAGACACGCCGAGTCCAATAGCGGTGCCCAGCCCCCGAGCAGGGTCACTGGCGGAGTCACGGAGACACGCCGAGACAAATAGCGGCGCCCAGCTCCTGAGCGGGGTCGCTGGCTGAGTCACGGAGACATGCCGAGTCAAATAGCGGCACCCAGCCCCCGAGTAGGGTCGCTGGCGGAGTCACGAAGACACGCCGAATCAAATAACGGCACCCAGCCCCCGAGGAGGGTCGCTGGCGGAGTCGTGGGGACACGCCGAGTCAAATATCGGCGTCCAGGCCCCGAACAGGGTCGCTGACAGAGTCGCCGAGACACGCCAAGTCACATAGCGGCATCCAGGCCCCGGAGGTGCTGGCGGGGTCGTGGAGATACGCCGAGTCATATAGCGGCGTCTAGGCCCAGAGCAAGGTCGATGGCGGTGTCGCGGAGACACGCCGGGTCACATAGCGGCGTCCAGGCCCCGAGCGGGGTCGCTGGCGGAGTTGTGGGGACACGCCGAGTCAAATAGCGGCGTCCAGGCCCCTAGTAGGGTCGCCGGAGGAGTCATGGGGACACGCCGAGTCAAATAGCGGCGTCCAGGCCCCGAGCAGGGTCGCTGGTGGATTCGCGGAGACACGTCGGGTCATATAGCGGCGTCCAGGCCCAGAGCAGGGTCGCTGGCGGAGTCGCGGAGACACGCCTAGTCAGATAGAGCCGTCCAGCCGCACCTAGCCGCCAAGCGGGGGAGCCTAACATGGTGCCGAAGGTACGACGAGGAGGTAGTGCAGTAGAGAAAAATACAAACATTATGTAGCATAATGTAAAATATTAAACAATCGAAGGTATTGGAACTGGTCCAATTTAATATGAATGTTTTTGTGTTTTGCTCTTGTCAGGTCATGTAATTTCCCCGAGTAGTTAGCCTGTTACGTTTAAGCACCTGACCCTGCACGACCTCAACTGAATGTGCTGAGAGCGGGTCATCGAACACGTGATGAGAGAGTTGCAAGGGAAGTCGAGGTTTCACGAGTTAAGGGGTGTGCAACCCGAGTACTTTAGCAACCATTAAGAGAAAATATAAAGCGGGGTATAAAGCAGTTGGTGACATGCGAAAAAAGAGAGCAACACGTAGAGTGCACTCACAGGGCGTAGCCCGACTGTTCGATGATAAATATTTCTTAAAGCATGACTTAGCTTGATTCGTGGACGTGTCGAGGGTCGATACGCCGGGCGAGCAGCTGCTGGAGCAGTTGGCGGGGTTGCTGTGGCCGAGGAGGTGGCTGTTGAAGTAGTCGGTGCGCCGCCGTAACCGAGCAAATGGCAGTCGAGGCAGTCGTCGTGGCCGAGCGGGCAGTAGTCGGAGCAGTCGCTGCCGGAGTAATCGGCAAGGGTCGCGGAACAATGCACATTGCTCTCGGCGGCAGCATGCAATGAATGTTGTACGTGCAGTCCAGGTACCTAGCACGTAAGATTTTACAAATAATCTGTAGTAGACGCTAGCAGATAGCAATGAGAAACGGAAACCAAAATAAATGGAAACCATAGTAAAAAGGGAAAGGATAGGATCCCTATTGATGTGGACGTGGAGGACACGTTGCTTTGTTTTCTTGTCCATTGATGCATGCATGCACGCACACTGGCCGGTTTTGCATTGCTACTTGTGTAGGACAATGACGATCAGATTATGACGGTGGGCGGTGCAGGCTCCATGCATGCGGCCGGTGCACGGTCGGGCGAAGGGCTCGAGCGTAAAAGAACCGAAATAAGGGATTGGCTCTCGGGTAATCATGTGGATAATATTTAAATAATAAATATCTGTTAAAATATGACTTAGCTTAGTTTGCTGTCGAGTTAAAGTAGTCGCTATACCAAGCAGGCGGCTGTCGAAGTAGTCGTCGTGGTTACCATGGCCGAGGAAGCGGCTGTCGAAGTAGTGGGTGCGCCGCCGTGGCTGAGAAGGCGGTCGAAGTAGTCGGTGTGGTCGACGTGGCCGAACGGGCGGTAGTCGAAGTAGTCGACGCGGTCGCCGTGGCCGAACAGGCGGTCGAAGGTCGAAGTAGTCAGCGTGGTCGTCGTGACAAAGCGGACGGCGGTCGAGGTAGTCGGCGACTGTCGCGCGATAGTGCGGCATTGCTCTCGGCAGCAGCAGACCGATGAATCCCGTACAAGCAGTCCGGTTGCTAGTACGTGAAATTTTATGGAAGGAATAAAAGAACCTTTAGCATGTGTTAGCAAATACGATGGAAACCGAAATCGAAGTAGTACAAGGGATTGGCTCCCTATTGTTGACGTGGACATGGAGGACACGCCAAATCTTTGATTTGCTTTCTTTTTTCTTGCCCTGATCCGATGCATGCATGTACGCATGTACTAGAAGGCTCGTATCAATCAAAACTAAAATTACTTGATCCGTTTTGCCTGCCCGCCAGCGCCGGGCGATGCTCGATCAACAGGGCTCAAGCGTAAGAATCAGGACACAAGATTGGATCTTGATTAGTTGGTGAAAAAGGGAATCGATCTAATCTTGGTATTAAGAACGACTCACCCGATTGTTGATGATGGCTGCCATCAAGTTCGCTGTAAGGACCCTGGAGATCCACCTACCTGGCGCGCCAACTGCGGATTTGCACTCCGGCAAGTCTGCCAAGAGTAGCCCCAAGTAGTAGATTTGTAGGTGGGGTGGATCGGAGAGAGCCCGCGAACTTGATGGTAACACAAAGACGCAGAGGTTTAGACAGGTTCGGACCGCACGGAGCGTAACACCCTACGTCCTGTGTTCGGGGGTTTGTATTAGGGTTTGTGGTATGAGCTGAATGAGATGAATTGGATGATCTCCCTATGGGTCCCCCTACGGCCCCCATATATATCCGAGCTGCCGTGGGTTACAAGTTAGGGTAAATCTACTCGGGTTTGTTACAAGGAATCCGATCGGTTAAGATACGCACGATCATGCCTATCCAGTTCGACCTAGATCCTAACCCCGGGGATCCTGCCCATCGTCCAGCCGAGTGCCTATACGCCGGGTCGTTTATGCGGAGTCGTTCAACTGGGTAGCTATCTCCACTCGGCAGGGAGGTACCTGGGTCTACCTCCGTCATCAACCTTAGGTTATTCTAGCTACGATCACTTCCACACAAAAAGTTTTTGAAAATCCACATTTTTCTACCTTATAATATTCCGAAAAAACCCGGGATGTTACATAAATGATTAATGAACATTAATTTACCCTTTTGCATACCTGAGTGTTCATACCGGCATGGTCACGTGTGGTCGTCAAAGAATCCTCCATTTTGATACAGGCTGAAGCAGAGGAAGGCACTTAGACCACGCTGTCTCAGGTGAATAACAATCCCAAGTTGTACACATGCCGAATGTGTACGAGCCGTGGGCCTTGGTGGCATGATCTATTGGCACAATGCTTTAGGATTGGAGGCGCAAGGTACGTCTCCATTCGTGTATGCGAGCAAGTGCCAATTGGAGTGGAGCAGCAAAGGCCTGGAATGGAAGAGGAGAAATTCCTCTTTCTTGTATGCGCATGAGCTGCTAAAGCCAAGCTATGCAAAGCTGGGAGTGATGGTGGTTATGCGAAGGCTTTGCAAGCGTAAGCGAGAGCAAGGCTGAGTGGAACTAGGCGGCAAAATATTGTCTATCAAAGTGCAATACCATGGTTTGGAGGTACGCACATAATGTGGCCTCTGGTCCATGTGGAACCTGCCAGCTCACTCTCACTATCTTCTTTTCTCTTTTTATCTCTATTTTCTCTTTTTTATCTTTCCCCCTTTTTCATTTTTTTCTATTTTTTTCTCTCTTTTTTTCTTTCCCTTTCATTTTCTTCGTCTTCTCTTTTTGTCTCTTTTCTTTTCTTCTCTCTTCCTTTTTGGCAAGACAGAACCAACACCATCTTGGTACGGATGGACCCTGTTGTGAGATGCTTACCGATCTCCCCCGCAGTTGGACTTTTGTGTCTCACGACACCAAAAGCCACGTGTGTGATATCAGTGTCTCCAGAGTGTGTTCCATCACCAAGGGATTCCAAGTGTGCGGTTGGTGCAGCTCTCATATTCTCAGGCATCGCATGCCCCTCCTTCTTTGAATCTCAACCTGAAAATGGTTAGCGACCAAAAATACCCGAGGGTGCATACTATCCAAACAACATGTTCTTACTTTTATTGATTAGAATTTTTTTATGATAATCCGGGCTATCTTCTGGCAGTGCTTTATTTATAGTCACAAGCTCGACCATGGTGGTTTTTCTGTTGCAGCCATAATTGGTGATGTAACCCCCAGCTTCACCACCAATTATCGGTTTACCTTAGTTCAAGCTGCAAGGTTAGTCCTCAAATACAACCACAAATCGTGCATGAAAGTTATGATAAGCAGAACAAAAAACAACCATCTTAAGGGCATCTATGAAGGGAACCCTAACATGATCGTATGACTCGAAGCGACTTGGCACAAAGGACGAAAGATCTCGGAGAAAACAAGGATGAGCAAGGCTTTTATGATGAATCAGAGTGGAACTTCATGCTCATAGAGTGGGTGGTTTGGTCTCCGGATAGAGAAACTCAAGAACGTTCATGGCCCCATAATGAAAGAGGATGTGTAACTCTATGGGCCATCGGAACGATTCTGAGATCGGGTCATGAGGGAAATGTGCTTCTTTTGACTCATCCCCTCCTTAGGAGGAAAGCCCCGTGTTTCATCAAAAATGAATGTGGTTGCAAAGCAATCCATCCTAGGCTTCCAATAGAATTCAAAATGAAATATGATTACGGCTTCTATTGGGCATCGATCAAAATCAAGGAAGCAAGATTTGAGTGTTGAATCACTTGATTTGATTGGCATTGATCGATGATGAGGAAGAGGGTGTGAGTTTGTTTCACTTGATTCGATTGGTATGGCGTGAGGGTGAATCTCGTAGCCAGATGAGGGATCGGGTTCCAGAAGGATGGCTCTAAAGACTCACTTCGAGGGGTTGAAAGGTGTGTAAGAGGATAACCTTTCATGGATAGCAGGGGTAAAGGTAGTAATAAAGAAAAGCAAAAGAGACGAGGGTGAAATTTGGTAGAGGAGGTGAAGGTAGAGGTAAGAAAAACAAAGGATAAGATTTTTTTGAAAAAGACACAACAATTGTTCCCCGGCAACGGCACCAGAAATGCTTGTTGACATTTCGTAACGTTGTCAGTAGGTTTTGTGTTCCTAGCAACGCCGCCATCAAATGCCTGTGGTATGTCTTAATGTTTATAGATAAATCTGCAAGCACACAGATATACCATTGTAGCATTTCACCCGAAGAGTATTTAGGGTATCGTATTTCCATGAGGAACGAAGGTGTAGTGATCATCTAGCTAGTTCACCTAGGAAAAGGAAGAGACAGGATGGTCCTGGGTAGTGCGGTTGTCTAAGAGAAGAGATACTTAAGAGAGATAAACCAGCTCTCACTCACTTACTTCGGGCGCTGGCTTACTCCTGGTCTGCCAAGAGTATCCGGCTACTAGCTCTACGCCCAATCCAAACGTGGGGGACTTGAAGGGATGGACAGGGCTATAACCACCTGCTGCCTACCCCGACAGACCGTAGGGAAGGGTAGCAAACAAAGACGACTTCAAGCCTAGACACCATGTCTACCCTATTGATCACTACTTCTAACCCCGGCCAGACTCCGTCTTAAGACTCAAGTCCTTAGGCTAGAAGCAAACATCCGAGGATGAACGATGATCCCACAAGCGAATGATAACGAGAGCTTAACTCTGATAAGAACTTACCAAGTAGACGATAACCCGGATACTTACTCCAAAGAGGTTCGTATCCGCCGAGGTACAAGTGGAGGGAGGCTGACAACTTCGGCACTCCTCCTGAGCTTCTCCTCCACACACTCCCAAACCTACTCTACAAGGTAGCTCTAAGAGGTGGAGTCCCCCTAATCTTCTCTTCTCCAAGTGGTGTGTCCTCTCTTTTGTGTGTGTTGTTGTTGTGTGAATGTGGGAGAGGGGGTCCTTATATAGTGGTGGAGGTGCCTTGGGGGTGGAGATTCTAGGGAATATTCTCCTTTATTCCCTCCTCTTGTGAAGATTCTGCGTCTAGGTTCATCCCCTCGCGCCAAGCACCCTGGACCCAATGTATGGAAAGTAGTGGGAGCCGCCTCGAGGAAGATGGGCTTGATCGGGCTCAGTAGGGGGTCGGCCACACCAGAGGTTCGGCCACACCCTTGTTGAGGCCTTTTGGCCCAATCTTTGGTCAGTGCACTGCTTGTGGGCTCCTTATGTGGGTTTCTGGGTGTTGGCCTGAAGTTATGTCGGTTTAGCATGTCATGTGGGCCCTTCTTTATTCGTGTTATGTAGCGAATGATCTTCTGTGCATTGTGTGTTGTGTATTCTTCGTGTTTCCTTTCATTTCCCGACATGTGTTCCTGAAATGGCTTATTGAACAATACATGTGGAACTAGGTTAGTGATAACTCCTACCACTACTATTGATGATCATTCTTATGGGTTATTGTAGGAGTTGATGGCATAAAATTAAGACTTAAGGGCCATCAACACTTGGCGTAGGCTCGGGAGTGTGATGAGAGCTTGACCCACCTAGAGAACGGGATGAGCTTCCACCCGTCATCTTTTTCAATGCACTGGACATCTTCCTTCCAATGCCCTTCATGCTTGGACACAAGAATGAACGAACAACTCGAATCGGGTTATGTTAGAGGAACCGAAATGAAACACTTACCCGAAAGTTGTTCTGCAAAATGTGTGGGCTTTTGTTGACGCTCGCTACGGACCAATTTTGAAGGTCAATTTGACCAGAAAATTGGGATGATTAGCATACATAACTTGCATATTTACCCAGAATAATATCATTTCAACATTCCCCTTGGAGAAATTGCATTGTAGTGAAATTGAGTAGAAATCAAGTGTAAACAAACACCTCAATCCAAGGCAAGTGACGTCGACCAATCAGAGCACGCCATTTAGCCTCCCATGGATTGGAGGGCCCACCAAGGCATGCAAGCGACCCAGGAAGGACCCAAGCCACGTGCAGGAGTGACCAGGGCCCATAGGGTAGCCACCCAGAGGCGCCCGAGGCCAGTTTGAGCCCGGCTTGGTTCGGCCGAACCAGGTGGTTCGGCCGAACCAGGAGAAAGCCACCGACTTACCTCCTTTGACGTGTCGCCACCTCATTGGCTCCTAATGTCAGTTGCAGCTGCTAGGGGCTGAAACTCCTGTCGTGCAACCCCTCACTCACCCCTACAAATACAAGGGGGTGCTACTAATGAAGACACACCTCAAGTTGTTCTCTCTAAATTTTCTCTCTTGCTTAGTCTTTGGGATAGTGGAGTTTAGGTGAAGTAGCTCTTCTTCGGTTCCCGAGGTTGCTTAGGAGTGTTCAGTATGGGTTTTACTCTTCCTCTCCTTTGTAATATTCGAAATTCCTTAATAGAGTTATCTTCTAGCTTAGCGTATTCATATAGTGTATGTTCTATGTATTCAGATATGTATGCCATGCTTAGTTTATATCTATGCCTTATATCTTGCATGATTAGATGTGGTAAGACATCTAGGCTACGGCATCGGCTCCAGTATTTGTATTTTTGCTCTAATGTTCTACCCGCGTGGAATATTAGAGTATCGCTCGTTAGCGCAGACATGGTGTCTTGGTTAATAAGTGTTGCTGGATGCGGAAGGTGGTGACAGCCCTGTCCGTCCAGCGTAACCCTCCCCGTTCTTGCAGTAGCTGTAGGTGGTGCATAAAATAGCCATGAAGACCAACTGGCCACCTTGCCATTCTTGTGCGGTTCTCCCGGTAGTGCCTGGGGGCCTAGAGCCTGATCCTAATCATTTGTATTTTTTTGAGTGTGTTGTATAAACTGTATGCTTAGCTAGAAGTACATAAGTCCTTAGATTAGCTTTCTTCTTCCTTTCTTTCTTCCTGTAGGCTTTGCATAGAGTGAGAGCTTGAGTAACATGTGTGTCACACTACCTCTCTATTCATATATTATCTTACCCCTGTTTATGCAAGTAAATATCCATGATAGAGCTATTCAACCAACTTATCTGTTCGAATAACCGTTGTCTTCCCTGCGGAAATATAAATACACACCGTACTCACGGGTAAAATGCTACAACGGTATTCCGTGCGCTTGCGGATCTCTCTATAACATAAGAAATACCTACACGGCATTTCTGGCGCTGTTGCCGGGGAATGGATCCTATGTCCATACTTGGTGATTGCGCTATGAAACGCCAACAAGCAGTTTTGGCGTCGTTGCCAAGGAAGGCACTAGTTAAAAGAATAAAATAAGTTGTTGATGAAACTCTAAAATAGTGTTCAATTGTCTGAACAGGCTAACTTGGCTTTGTTTTCTCCTTTGTGTGAAGATAGGGTAGTGTATTACTGGTTTTGATTTTCAAAATTTCACTCAGAATCTGGAGTCACTTTTGAGAAGAGTTTGACCTCGTGTCATACCTCCTCAGATCTCACTCTGGACAGCTGAAACAGTCAATATCGCACCATCAACTTCCAAAACTATGGCCTAGAAGATGCTCCGTGAATTTTTCGCTCCTTCGGCTGACAATGTCCCAATCGGGCTAATGATTACCACTAAAGCTGAAAATTTCAACATCAAGAGGGGTCTCATTATGATGGTGCAGGCTAGCCTGTTCTGTGGCAAGGCTAATGAGGATGCCAATGCACATCTCTAACAATTCCTGGAACTCTACAGACCTTTTGTCATCAGGGGAGTCACTAAAGATTCAATCTGATTCCGCTTGTTTCCGTTTTCTCTTCTGGGGAAGGCAAAATAGTGGTTCTACGCCAACAGAAGTGCAGTGGGTACTTGGGATAATTGTGCCAAGGCGTTCTTGGGAAAAACCAATGCTCTTCATGGAAGAATTTCCAGTTTTTAGCAGGCATCCAATGAGTCAATCACTGCAGCTTGGGAACGGTTTCAGGAGTACATCCTAGCGTGTCCTCACCATGGGATGGATACTTGGCTCATTCTGCAGAACTTCTACAACAGGCTGACCCCAACAACCCATGATCATATTGACGCTGTTGCAGGTGGTGCTTTCTTCTAGCTAACCGTTGATAGGGCCAAAATATTGATCGAGAAGATGGTGTCCAACCAAGGTTGGAATGACGAATGTCTCCAACCATGCCAGCGGGGCATGCACTCCGTCAAGGAGACAGACATGATCACGCTAAGCTCGACCTCCTCATCAAGAAGATGGAAGACCGCCCCCAAGAAAAGACTCCAATGCAGGTATTCCAGGCCTTAGATGCTCGCATGACTTGCGAGGTCTGTGGGACTGTTGGACACTCGGGGAACAACTGCCCCGAAACCTAGGAAGATGTCATGTACATAAACAACAACAACAGGTTTCAGCCACAAGGAGGTTAGGGGTGGAATCAGTTGTGCCCCTACTACCAAGGAGGTAACGGTAATTCAAATTCATTTAATCCTAACCAACCTTCCTTAAGGGATCTTGTCTTGAGCAAAGCAAAGACCAACGAATCAATCCAAAAGAAGCTTGCTGCTAACGATAAGACCTTGGAGACTATCCAAGCGAAGATGGATGGCATCTCCTCCTCAATCAAGAACCAGCTGAGTTTCAACAAGATGTTCGAAACTCAACTAGCTCAGCTGGCCGCTGTTGTTCCTTCTGCAGAGACAGGGAAGATCCCGGGGCAACCCGAGGCTCCCCTGGAGAGCGTGAATGCGGTAACCACAAGGTGGGGTAAGCCATCACGTGGTATATCTTTTACTAACTATGCAGAACAATTTGCACGTGCAAGAAGGGGTCAAAGAGGCAAGCTAATCACCCCAAGAGTGGAGGATCCAGGATATCCGGTGATCAGTTGTTCCATCTATGACTGTCATTACAAGCAAGCTCTTTGCGACCTTGGAGCTAGTGTCAACATCATGCCCAAGGTAACATTCAAGAATCTCGGATCCCCTGCAATATCCTCGACTTGCATGTGTGTGCAGCTTGCAGACTCGACGATACGATACCCCAAAGGGATCATGGAAAATCTCCTGGTATGGGTCAAGGATTCGTTCATCCTCTCGGACTTCGTTGTCCTTGACATGGGGGTGACTTGGGAATCTCGCTCATTCTTGGGTGACCATTCCTAAGAGATGCCAAGGCCAGGATTAATGTCGGGATAGGAAAAATTCATCTCTGTATCATGGGAAAGAAGATGACATTCAGGTTCCAAACAAAGGAAGAAAACATGTACCTGATTCATCAAGACCATGAATGTGACAACCCTGGTAATTAAAATTCCACAAAATCAATGTCATTAGCCTAACTCTAGGTTAAACCAACTAATGAGAGGGTGGAAAGAATTAAAACGGGTTCAGTTGGAATTCAAATTTAATTTGGGCACATTTGGGCACATTTGAAACTTTTAAATTAACTTTAAAACCATAAGCCAAATGAAATTTTGCCTGAAGCCAAAGTTGTAGAAGTTTTTATTTTGAGCAACTTTCGTGTTCAAAAGTTTTTGAAATTCAAATCAGAAAGAGGAGAAAACGCCCTGTTTGCACCCAGCCCCCTGAACTTTTTCGAATTTTTGCATTTCGGCCCTCGCGTCTCCCTCCCTCCCCTGCCGCGCCGCGCGCGCTCGCCCGCCCGCCGCGCGCCAGGTGGCCGGCGTCGCCTGACCGGCGCGAAGCGCCAGGCCAGTGGCCGCCGCACCACCCCGCCACGGCCGGCTTTGCCCCGCCCCGACGCCGCGCGCCCAGTCCCCGCCCGCGCGTGCTGCCGCGCCCAGGACGCCGCCCGCTCGCCCAGTGGCCGCGCTCCGCCGTGCCGCCCCGGCCCCCGCGCCCCGCCAGCTGCCGCGCCTGCCCTCCGCCCGAGCCGCTGCAGCAGCTGCTCCCCAATCCGCACGCCGCGCTATCTCCTCGCGCCCACGCCACAATCGCGGCCGCCCAGTCGCCCGCGCCCGCTCGCCGCACGCCGCGCCGGCGTTCTGCCGTCGCCCGCCGCAGCCAGTGCCCGCCGCTGCCGTGCTCCGCCCCGCACGCTAACCAGGCCCCTCCTGTCCCTATAAAAGCGCCACCCCGGCCACGCGCGCGAGCCCCCGGCCACCAGAACACCTCGCCGCCGCCATCGCCGCCGCCGAGCACCACCCGCCCGTGGACAGCCCACTGCCGCCGCCCACTGCCCAAACTGAGCACCCAGCCACCACTACATCACCTCACCGCAGCTCGCCGACCCACCCAACGCCACCCAGAGCCACCGGAGCGCCGCCGCCCGCGCTGCCGTCGCCGCCGCCGTCCCTGCTTGCCGTGGACAGCACGACCCCGACCCCCTCCGTCCAAGCCGAGCCCTTGAGTAGCTTCCCCACGCGTCACTGAAGCTCACCGACCGGACCACGCCGCCCCAAGCCCGCCGGAGCACCGCCGTCGACGCGAGCCGCGCCGCCGCCGCCTCTGCTCCAACGCCGGCGAGCCCTTCCCGGCCGTTCCCCACCTGAACAACACCCCCACAAGGTAGCCCTCGCACCCCTGAACCTTCCCCGACCCCCGCCCCTCGCCGCCGGCGAGCCCCCTCGCCGGAATTTCGGCCGGCCGCCGCACCCGAGCCGCCGAGGACCCAATTGCAAGGATTTAAATCTTTAGAAGGGTCTGAGCGTAAGATTCAAGGACCTAGTTGTAAAAGAAAATTTCAAACCTAGATTCAAATTCAGTGAATTTGTAAAATTCGTATAAAATCGTAGAAAATTCCGAAAAATGCAAACTCAACTGTTCTGGAATCCTAAGAACAATCTCTACCACTTTCGTTACAAAACTTTTCTCAGAATCTCAAAATATTTTGCTCTACATTAAATAGAAGCTTTAGTGGACATATTTTATACCCACTGTTCTAGAACAATGCTGACCCTGAATTTTGGGCAGTGAATTAGTTGCTGGATGATTAGGACTGTGTAAAAAGATCAGGCCCAAATTCCATCTCTAGATTTACTGTTTGTTAAACTTAGTTTCATATCATGTGTAAGAAGAATATTTTATCCCTGCAGTTAGGTGGTGATTCACCCATTGAAATTTTTCCTATGCTAATGTATTGGTAACTAGAAGCCAGAGAAAAATTAGGAGACTTTTTATCTCACAGTAACCTATTTATTTGATTTATGTGCTAATAACATACATTAAATCAAGAAACTAGTATCTTAGCTTAGAAAATTCCCAAATTATTACTGGGAGTTACACTGTGGTAGAGGTTGCTGTGTAAAAAGTTTCACGGACAAAAAACCTGTGTAGGGTCTGGTAAAAATGAATCTTTAAAAAGCCTAGGTGTAGAATGTCATATTTTCTATGCTCTGAATACTGCATGATAAATCCTACAAAAATTACAGTAGCTTCTGCATGCTCAAGTGAGAGCTCTGTAAAAATCTTAGCCACAATTGTTGCACCAATTGATCTGTACAAAAAGAACAAGTATCTAACAGAAACAATGAAATATATTTTTCAGAATTAATCTGTTACATAAAATTGGCTGAAAATTTTACAGTAAGCACACCTTTCCTTGATGTGCCTAAATCCAAAATTTCATGACCAGAAACTATCCCTTGTAGTAATGACTCTCAAATCGTAATCAAGTGCTATTTCCACGACTTAAACTTGTGCACTCATGTAGAATCGACGACTCTCGCCGACGGAACCTACGAGCTGGTGCCCGCGTCCGAGAGTGAGCAGCGTGAAGCTCAAGCAAATCTAACTGAAGCTTTTGAAGACCCGAGCCCAAGTTCGGAAGATCCCCAAGCGAACTGCGAAGGCAAGCCCCGGAGCATAAACCATTCTTTCCGAAATTATGCAACTCATTACTCTTTGCTTGTGCATTAAGTTTATAGGAGTTGGATGAAAACTTAGTTGCATGATGTCAGGAACCCTTGCTTGGAAAACTAGATGTAAGGTTCGATAGAATGCTGTGCTAATAGGACTCCGGTAAAAGTCGAGTGATTTCCTGTCACTCGCGAGAAAATAGGAGTTGAATGACTACTACACGCTGCAATCATAAGGACACGGACGGGTCATGTAAGATGGTTACGATTGAGGCCCGTCTGTCTAGTGAAAAATGCTAAGGCCGCAGGGTGTGGTAGTGATGGTTAAGTCTTTGAACGTACTAAACACATGCCGAGATTATGGGAATCGGTAAGCTTAAGTACCTGATTGGCCCGGCAAGGGGACGGCATCCTACCCTTTGAACTTCGGTCCCATGTGCATATGGCGAGTGCAGAGAGTGGTCACGACCCGGCGCCGAACCGTGGCGTGGAGCTCTTGTACTCTCGGAGGGTAGCCCCGATCCACGACCCGGAAAGAAAGGGGAAAAGTTGCACGTGTGACTCTAGGGAGTAACCACGTGACGTGTGTTTGGGTTTCCCTTGCAAGGTTAAGAAATTCGATTCGAATCGTCCGTTTCTCACGGCTATTGAGACTGCTTAACCATTTTTACCCACAGAGTAAGAAGAGGAACAATGATGATGAATGAACTGGTTGGATGGAAAACTTAATGCTTCACCATGTATGCATTAGATAGCTGCTTACCTAGACTGGCTAACGAAACTAGAATCTTGAGCTAAAAGTTGAAAGTAAGGACCCACTTGTAGATGCTTTTTCGGCAAACAAACCCCTGAGCCAAAAAGCCTTGCATGTCTAGAGTCGGTGGAGTAGTTCCCACTACACGGGTAAGACTTGCTGAGTATTAGTATACTCAGTCTTGCTTGTGACTCGTTTTCAGGTGAGACCTTCGAAGACATGATTGCTAGCTTGACTTGGCCCTGCACTCTTCCCCCTGGTTGGTCGGTGGAATGGGATGCGCCCCCGTCCAACGGAGATAAGGCCGAGTGATGTCTCGTACGGGCTTCATCGAGACATCCTGTATCGTCGAGTAGTTTTCGTTGTTTATTTCCGCTGCAATTTAACTCTGAAGAACTTATTTATGTTAATTGAAGTACCTGTTTTCTAAACTCAGAACTTGGTCTGTAATATTTACTTATGTTAATATCGTAATATTGCTGGAATGTGGTGTTCTCTGGGCTCATCGTCGCATGAGCATTTGTATGTACGGCGCTCGATCCGTTCACCATGGTTGTATCGGGAGGTTATACCCGACAGACCAGTGGATTACTCCGTTTGAAGTGTAAGGTTAACCGAGGATGCCTTAATGGTGATGGTTAATACACTTGAGCCGGATTAATTCAGGTGGTTCTGCCACAGCTGGTATCAGAGCCGTAGCTGGTGCCACAGCTGGCAACAGCGGACACCAGAGCCGAAATACATACACCAGAGAATGCTACAAGCCTTAAAAACTCATTTTACTAAAACTTGACTAGAAGGTTGTGTTGCGAAATGCGTTGGTACGTTAAGGATGGTGCCTAGTTCGTAAAGCCCTAAGAGTTTATGGGAAAGTTACTAGGTGGCTATCTAACTTCTATATATAGTATCAACTGACTTCCAGCACATTACTTTCTGTCAAAACTTACTTTCATGCACAACCGACCCTAAATTCTGTAACGACGCACTCGTCGCTAAGGTAAGAAGGTAAGGATCCTCAGCCAACTGAGGGAGCTTGGCCTTCTTGTCGGTGATGCGAACCGAACGCTGCCCTCAAGCAGTGGCTTACTTGAGGTGCTGCCAATATGCCAACTGTTAGTTGAACATATTGGGAGTAGAAGGTTCGGCGCAGGGTATGGCGATCGCTGTTCATACCCCCGTCTCATGACGGTACCCCCGTGAATACGCTATCTCGATAGCGTATGTTAACGTCGTCTGTACGGCGGAAATTGTACAGATATCGTTTCTATAAGTAAACGGTAATGATTACGGACGCTTTCATGAGTGCTGGTATGAAAGGTTCATGATATATATATGCTTGTCGATTTTCTGCAGGTACACTAACCGCGATTACGATAAGTTAAGGGACGAGTAGAAAGACTCGACTAGCTATTATAGGAGAGCCGTATTGTGTAAGCCACCGAAACTATCATCGTAAGACCAAAGCTATTTGGCAATTGTTTTATTTGTGAGGACGAATAGGACGTGCATACATCATAAACATGTGTATCTGAAATCAAAAATGCGTTGTGTGAGAGTGGAAAGGTTCTTGCGTATCTAAGCGTGGTTTGCATAAGGACTATCTAGCGAAACTGTCCGAAATCTGCCGTCACCAAAAGGAACGATTTATTGACCCAAGAAAATGACCTTTTCTGGAGAAGTTCATGTTGAAAGAATTGTTCCAAATTTTGTGTTCTATCTCCTGTTCAAAAATAAAAAATTCTGAACTTATGGATAATAAGAAACAACAGAAACCTTGAAATGTCAGAATTCTGTCCGGAATAAGCACTTCTGCCCCTTAAATTTTTAGGCCCCCTTCCTGCGGTTTTCTGCAAAAGAGCACAACACGAAACCTGTTCCAAATTTACCCAGGAAGCTGCTGTTAAAATTTGGTAAATTGTGGCTGGGTAGATTTTCCCTGGTGTACGAAACTCTAGCCCTCTGTTCACTAAAAATTCTGGGTAGACAGTAAGGTAAAACCTGAAAAGAAAGACCATCTTAGAGACCCAATTAGCTCTGGAGTTGACTAGAAAAGTTGTTCACAAATACCTTAGAAGTGATCTGGTGAAATTTGAGAATTTTTGGATGAGAACTGTGGGAGTTATGATTATTTTTGCACACTATACAGAATCTGTCCTTGTGCTGTTCACAGTTTTTCGCCATCTCACTCCATTTGATCTTTTGTTCAGATGGCCGAGCCTGTTGAGATGATGGTGGATGAGGATGGACGCGTGCACTCGCAGTGTCTCCACTGGGAGGGCTTTCCCTCTATTTTGTGGGATGTTCTGCGTACCGCGGGCTATCTAATTCCCCCACGTTACGCCGGACTGGAGTTTGCAGAAAATGGAGTTACCCAGTGCCGTGTCAACGTGACTATCTTTCCGCACCCGCTACACCCGGAGTGGCCCGCCTTGGAGCTTGAGGCTGTTGGTCGCCGTTTGGCCGATACTTGGGAGCTTGCAGCCATGAGGGCGCTCACCACATTTTGTGCGCAGCGTCCCGAGGTTGTCACACTCACTCCCATTGGATTGTTTCCTGCTGCCCAGGACAACGACCCCTTTTGGCTCAACAGGGTGCAGCACGCACAGTATTTGGTAGACTTCCATGCCCAGGAGACTATCCATACCTCCGTGCGGTGCATGAGTGCACTCTACCGGCTTCAGACTCTCCAGAGTCAGGCACTCGAGCAGCTCACTGATCTTGCTCAGGCCTACCATATGATGGCAGATACCAGGGATGAGCAGATAAAGGAACTCAGTCAGGATCTTGAGGACAGAGATGCTCAGATTGGCCAACTTGAGGGCCAAATCCAGGAGCAGGACACTCTCATGGGTGAGAGAGATACCACGATAGCACAGTTGGAGGAGCAGCTCCATGATCTGAACCTTGAGTTGGAGGATGCTAATGAGCACATTCAGTGGCATCATGATCAGAATGACCATCCCCATGAGGACGACATGGAGGAGGGTGAGGAGGAGCCACAGGAGATTGATGGTATCTCAGGTATGGATTTCGAGGGTGAGGTACCACAGGCACCTCAGATGGGAGCTCACTCTCCTGCTCACAGCGAGTCGTCCGTCAACGACTTGGATGATTTCTAGAGGACGACCTAGGAGGACTTTTGCACATACTCCTCGATAGGGTAGCCTAACTTTTGGCAAGTGTGGTAATAGGCTAACTAGGAGTTGAGTAACTCTTTTGTGTTGGGTACACCTGAACCATGTGGATACCCTCAGCATGTAAGGAACGGCGATAAACTTGGGTGATTCGTTGTAAGTTGGTAAACAATGAAATCCACAATCGCTGAGTCTTGTCGGAATTTTTATCCATGTCTCCTTGCATTTATTGGCTGAGTGTTGAATACCAGACTTGTGCTAAGTTTTGTGATCTAGGTTCTCACAAAAATTCAGCATCATTGGACCTCGCTAGTTTGAGATATAGGCGAAACCGTACCGATCAATCTGCTGAAAAACAGCTAAGACAGTAAGGCAAAGGACGAGCTTTTCGACCACCTTAGCTATAGTTCTAGCACCGAAGTTGAAATACCAAGGTGGTGCATTCCTAAATTCTCTGACTACTGCAAATGATTGAGATGTTTTGGATGGACCCACAGCAGGCTATGATTTTTCTCGTAGCAAACAGAGATTCTGTCCATACTTCTAGCTCAGACTTCGGAAGTCTATGACTACACCAATTATTTATGAATCCAGGAAGTAATATGGATCGCGTGGCTAATGGTAACCTTTCACGTTTCAGATGGTTGGATCAACACGTGGCAACCCCGAGGGTTTTGGTGCCGGTGGCAGCCGCTCGCGACAATCGCCACCACCCCCGCCCAGTTTGGTGAAGTGATGGCCGCTCAAACCGAGCTGCTACGTCAGATAGTGCAAGGACAACACCAGCAGAGGGGTGGGCACAATGCTCACCAACCACAAGCTGCAGGATACACGGATTTCTTGGGGACCCAGCCTCCCTTGTTCCATAAGACCGAGGAACCCCTGGACGCAGATGCATGGATTCGCACCATAGAATCCAAGTTCACACTACTTGTGGCCCCATGATCAGAGGCCAACAAGGCTCGTTTTGCCGCGCAACAGCTTCGCGGTACCGCTCGTCTGTGGTGGGACCACTATTTTGCGATGCTCCCGGCTGATCATGTGGTCGACTGGGATGAGTTCAAGACCGCGTTCCGGGCACATCATATTCCCGAGGGTCTCTTGGAGAGGAAGTTGAATGAGTTTCTGGCACTTACCCAGGGCACCCGCACCGTGTTGCAGTACGCCCAGGCGTTCAACAACCTATGCCAGTATGCGGGCTATCACGCTGATACGGATGCCAAGAAGCGTGATCGTTTCCGCCGAGGTCTGAATACCAAGCTCAAGGAACGTCTGAACCTAGCCAGGGCTGACACCTACAACGAGTTGGTCAATATGGCCATTACCCAGGAGGACTGTATCATGGCACACCGGGCAGAGAAGAAGAGAAAGGCACCCGCAGGACCATCAAGTGCCCAATCACCAAGGTATCGCATCGTGCAAAATACCGCACCTACAGCTCCACCAAAGGCCCCGCAGCCAGGAAGATGGATTGCCAGACCCCCACAGCAGCCAGGCATGGTACGACCCCGATGCCTCCACAGAATGGTCCGAGGCCCATTCTCCAGCAGTCTCTTCGACCTAGCCCCACGAATCGCTGTTTCAAGTGCGGGAGTTCCAGCCACTTCGCACGAGAATGCCCTCAGCCTGGACAGCCCAACCAAGGTCAAGGATCCAACCCGAACGCCAAGAACAGAGGCAAGCGACAGACCCTGCAAGTCAAGCAAGGACGGATTAACTTCACCACGCTTGCAGAGCTTCCTGAAGGAGCCCCAGTGATGTCGGGTACATTCTCTATCCATAACAAGCCTGCCGTTATATTATTTGATTCTGGTGCATCGCATAGTTTTATAAGTGCAAAATTCGGTGCAAAAGTAGGCTTGGATGTTTGTCACACAAAAGGGTCATATATGATATCAACACCAGGTGGTAAAATTGCTTCAAACCAAATGGTCAGACAAGTACCAGTCAAGTTGGGTAGTAAAACCATCGACACGGACCTTGTCCTTTTACCCCTTGACGGCATGGACATTATTTTGGGAATGAACTGGATGGCTATGCATGGAGTCACACTGGATCTTTCTTCCCGAGCCGTTGAGATAAATTCACCTAGTCACGGAGCCACTACCCTTTACCTACCATTCATAGATTGCACGAATTCCTGTGCTTATAAGATGGAAGGACTTAAGCTAGATGAGATTCTGGTGGTGAACGAGTATGCCGATGTTTTCCCGGATGACTTACCAGGAATGCCACCGGATAGGGATATTGAGTTCGTTATTGAACTACAACCAGGCACTGCACCTATATCCAAAAGACCGTATAGGATGCCCCCTAAAGAATTGGCAGAGTTGAAAATTCAACTCCAAGAACTACTGGACAAAGGTTTTATTCGCCCTAGCACGTCACCTTGGGGATGTCCAGCCCTATTCGTAAAGAAAAAGGATGACAGTTTAAGATTATGTGTGGACTACCGACCTCTCAATGCGGTAACTGTTAAAAACAAATACCCCCTTCCCCGTATCGATGTACTCTTCGATCAATTAGCTGGAGCCAGAGTCTTCTCAAAGATTGATCTTCGTTCGGGATATCATCAGATCAAGATTCGCCCGTGCGATATTCCTAAGACTGCCTTCTCCACACGATATGGACTATATGAATTCTTGGTCATGTCCTTTGGACTCACCAATGCCCCTGCCTACTTCATGTATCTCATGAATTCGGTATTCATGCCCGAACTGGACAAATTCGTCGTAGTGTTCATCGACGACATTCTTATCTATTCCAAGGATGAGGAAGAGCATGCCAAGCACCTTCGCATTGTTCTTCAGCGACTTAGAGACCATCAGCTCTATGCTAAGTTTTCCAAGTGTGAATTCTGGTTGGATACTGTAAAGTTCTTAGGTCACACGATCTCCAGCGAAGGCATAGCTGTTGACCCCAGCAAGGTACAAGAGGTGATGGATTGGAAACCCCCTACCTCTGTTCATCAGATTCGCAGTTTTCTCGGCTTAGCCGGCTACTACCGTCGCTTCATACCGGATTTCTCTCGAATTGCTAAGCCCATGACGGAACTATTGAAGAAGGAAGTAAGGTTTGTATGGAATGAGAAGTGTGAGGAAGCCTTCCACACTCTCAGAGAGCATCTGACTACTGCACCTGTGTTAGCTCAACCCGATACTACCAAGTCATTCGATGTGTATTGTGACGCATCAGGTACTGGTCTAGGATGTGTGCTTATGCAAGAGAATCGAGTGATAGCATATGCCTCACGAGCCCTTCGGCCCCACGAACAGAATTATCCCACGCATGACCTTGAGCTCGCAGCCGTCATTCACGCTCTGAAGATATGGAGGCACTATCTCATGGGTACACAGTGCAATATCTACACGGATCATAAGAGTCTCAAGTACATCTTCACACAAGCCGATCTGAATATGAGACAACGAAGATGGCTAGAATTAATCAAAGATTATGACCTAGAAGTGCACTATCACCCCGGTAAGGCTAATGTAGTCGCGGATGCACTAAGCCGCAAGTCCCATTGCCATTGCTTATCCATGGAGTCCTACCATGAGACATTATGTGCAGACATGAGGAAGCTGAACTTGGAAATGGTTTCCCAAGGCGCTCTAAATCACATCTCAGTTGAGCCCACTCTTCACGACCAAATCGTCATGGCACAACTACATGATGAAGGAATCAAGATCATCAAACAAAAACTCTCTCTAGGAGAGGAGAAGTATAAGTGTTTCCGCCAGGACCATAAGTGAGTTCTATGGTTCGAAAGTCGTATAGTCGTTCCGAAGAATCGTGAACTCCGCAAGCAAATTCTTGATGAGGCACACCTCTCCAAATTCTCTATCCACCCCGGCAGTAGCAAAATGTATCAGGACCTAAGGCAAAACTTCTGGTGGACTAGAATGAAAAGGGAAATTGCTACGTATGTCTCGGAATGTGACACGTGCCAGAGAGTAAAAGCTAGCCACTTAAAGGTAGCCGGTACACTTCAACCGTTACCTATACCATCATGGAAATGGGAAGACATAAGTATGGACTTCATCGTAGGACTACCAAACACATCCCAGAGACATGATTCCATATGGGTTATCGTTGATAGACTCACGAAGACGGCACATTTTCTTCCGGTGCACACCACCTATTCTACCAAGAAATATGCCGAGATTTACCTCGATCGTATTGTTTGCCTGCATGGAATACCTAAAACAATCATTTCCGATCGTGGTCCCCAGTTTGTAGCACGCTTTTGGGAACAACTGCAAACGTCTCTTGGCACAAAGCTGATTCGCAGCTCAGCCTACCATCCTCAGACCGATGGACAAACGGAAAGAGTAAACCAAATTCTTGAGGACATGCTGAGAGCTTGTGTCATTCATTATGACAAGAATTGGGACAAATGCTTACCCCTGGCAGAGTTCTCATACAACAACAGCTACCAAACGAGTTTGAAAATGGCACCATTTGAGGCCCTGTACGGACGAAGGTGTCGAACCCCTTTGAGCTGGTCACAAACCGGAGAACGTAAAATAATTGGACCCGACCTGGTAATCGAGGCAGAGGAGAAAGTAAAAGTAATACAAGCAAATCTTAAAGCCGCACAAGCCCGACAAAAGAGCTATTCTGACAAAAGGAGAAAGCCTCTAAAGTTCGAAGTTGGCGATCATGTCTATCTTCGAGTTTCACCAACCAAAGGAGTGCGAAGATTTGGGATCAAGGGCAAACTAGCTCCCCGTTATATTGGTCCTTACGAAATCCTGGAGAGCTGCGGACCCGTAGCCTACAAATTACGACTACCCCCTCAGCTCATGGCCACCCATGATGTCTTCCACGTATCTCAACTCAAGAAGTGTATTCGAGTCCCTACCGAGATGGTGGAACAACAAGAAATATCGTTGGAACCCGACCTCTCGTATGTCGAACACCCAGTTAAGATTTTGGATCAAAAAGAAAGAGAGACCAGGAGGAAAGTGATTAGAATGTATAAAATACAATGGAATCGCCACACGGAAGAAGAAGCCACCTGGGAAACGGAAAGCTACCTGAACCAACATTTCCCTGGGTTTCTTGCCTCAACCCCTGGTATGTGCACCCACGCCCACACTAAGAATTACCGAATCTCGGGGCGAGATTCTTGTTAAGGGGGGAAGGCTGTGACAACCCTGGTAATTAAAATTCCACAAAATCAATGTCATTAGCCTAACTCTAGGTTAAACCAACTAATGAGAGGGTGGAAAGAATTAAAACGGGTTCAGTTGGAATTCAAATTTAATTTGGGCACATTTGGGCACATTTGAAACTTTTAAATTAACTTTAAAACCATAAGCCAAATGAAATTTTGCCTGAAGCCAAAGTTGTAGAAGTTTTTATTTTGAGCAACTTTCGTGTTCAAAAGTTTTTGAAATTCAAATCAGAAAGAGGAGAAAACGCCCTGTTTGCACCCAGCCCCCTGAACTTTTTCGAATTTTTGCATTTCGGCCCTCGCGTCTCCCTCCCTCCCCTGCCGCGCCGCGCGCGCTCGCCCGCCCGCCGCGCGCCAGGTGGCCGGCGTCGCCTGACCGGCGCGAAGCGCCAGGCCAGTGGCCGCCGCACCACCCCGCCACGGCCGGCTTTGCCCCGCCCCGACGCCGCGCGCCCAGTCCCCGCCCGCGCGTGCTGCCGCGCCCAGGACGCCGCCCGCTCGCCCAGTGGCCGCGCTCCGCCGTGCCGCCCCGGCCCCCGCGCCCCGCCAGCTGCCGCGCCTGCCCTCCGCCCGAGCCGCTGCAGCAGCTGCTCCCCAATCCGCACGCCGCGCTATCTCCTCGCGCCCACGCCACAATCGCGGCCGCCCAGTCGCCCGCGCCCGCTCGCCGCACGCCGCGCCGGCGTTCTGCCGCCGCCCGCCGCAGCCAGTGCCCGCCGCTGCCGTGCTCCGCCCCGCACGCTAACCAGGCCCCTCCTGTCCGTATAAAAGCGCCACCCCGGCCACGCGCGCGAGCCCCCGGCCACCAGAACACCTCGCCGCCGCCATCGCCGCCGCCGAGCACCACCCGCCCGTGGACAGCCCACTGCCGCCGCCCACTGCCCAAACTGAGCACCCAGCCACCACTACATCACCTCACCGCAGCTCGCCGACCCACCCAACGCCACCCAGAGCCACCGGAGCGCCGCCGCCCGCGCTGCCGTCGCCGCCGCCGTCCCTGCTCGCCGTGGACAGCACGACCCCGACCCCCTCCGTCCAAGCCGAGCCCTTGAGTAGCTTCCCCACGCGTCACTGAAGCTCACCGACCGGACCACGCCGCCCCAAGCCCGCCGGAGCACCGCCGTCGACGCGAGCCGCGCCGCCGCCGCCTCTGCTCCAACGCCGGCGAGCCCTTCCCGGCCGTTCCCCACCTGAACAACACCCCCACAAGGTAGCCCTCGCACCCCTGAACCTTCCCCGACCCCCGCCCCTCGCCGCCGGCGAGCCCCCTCGCCGGAATTTCGGCCGGCCGCCGCACCCGAGCCGCCGAGGACCTAATTGCAAGGATTTAAATCTTTAGAAGGGTCTGAGCGTAAGATTCAAGGACCTAGTTGTAAAAGAAAATTTCAAACCTAGATTCAAATTCAGTGAACTTGTAAAATTCGTATAAAATCGCAGAAAATTCAGAAAAATGCAAACTCAACTGTTCTGGAATCCTCAGAACAATCTCTACCACTTTCGTTACAAAAATTTTCTCAGAATCTCAAAATATTTTGCTCTACATTAAATAGAAGCTTTAGTGGACATATTTTATACCCACTGTTCTAGAACAATGCTGACCCTGAATTTTGGGCAGTGAATTAGTTGCTGGATGATTAGGACTGTGTAAAAAGATCAGGCCCAAATTCCATCTCTAGATTTACTGTTTGTTAAACTTAGTTTCATATCATGTGTAAGAAGAATATTTTATCCCTGTAGTTAGGTGGTGAGTCACCCATTGAAATTTTTCCTATGCTAATGTATTGGTAACTAGAAGCCAGAGAAAAATTAGGAGACTTTTTATCTCACAGTAACCTATTTATTTGATTTATGTGCTAATAACATACATTAAATCAAGAAAATAGTATCTTAGCTTAGAAAATTCCCAAATTATTACTGGGAGCTACACTGTGGTAGAGGTTGCTGTGTAAAAAGTTTCACGGACAAAAAACCTGTGTAGGGTCTGGTAAAAATGAATCTTTAAAAAGCCTAGGTGTAGAATGTCATATTTTCTATGCTCTGAATACTGCATGATAAATCCTACAAAAATTACAGTAGCTTCTGCATGCTCAAGTGAGAGCTCTGTAAAAATATTAGCCACAATTGTTGCACCAATTGATCTGTACAAAAAGAACAACTATCTAACAGCAACAATGAAATATATTTTTCAGAATTAATCTGTTACATAAAATTGGCTGAAAATTTTACAGTAAGCACACCTTTCCTTGATGTGCCTAAATCCAAAATTTCATGACCAGAAACTATCCCTTGTAGTAATGACTCTCAAATCGTAATCAAGTGCTATTTCCACGACTTAAACTTGTGCACTCATGTAGAATCGACGACTCTCGCCGACGGAACCTACGAGCTGGTGCCCGCGTCCGAGAGTGAGCAGCGTGAAGCTCAAGCAAATCTAACTGAAGCTTTTGAAGACCCGAGCCCAAGTTCGGAAGATCCCCAAGCGAACTGCGAAGGCAAGCCCCGGAGCATAAACCATTCTTTCCGAAATTATGCAACTCATTACTCTTTGCTTGTGCATTAAGTTTATAGGAGTTGGATGAAAACTTAGTTGCATGATGTCAGGAACCCTTGCTTGGAAAACTAGATGTAAGGTTCGATAGAATGCTGTGCTAATAGGACTCCGGTAAAAGTCGAGTGATTTCCTGTCACTCGCGAGAAAATAGGAGTTGAATGACTACTACACGCTGCAATCATAAGGACACGGACGGGTCATGTAAGATGGTTACGATTGAGGCCCGTCTGTCTAGTGAAAAATGCTAAGGCCGCAGGGTGTGGTAGTGATGGTTAAGTCTTTGAACGTACTAAACACATGCCGAGATTATGGGAATCGGTAAGCTTAAGTACCTGATTGGCCCGGCAAGGGGACGGCATCCTACCCTTTGAACTTCGGTCCCATGTGCATATGGCGAGTGCAGAGAGTGGTCACGACCCGGCGCCGAACCGTGGCGTGGAGCTCTTGTACTCTCGGAGGGTAGCCCCGATCCACGACCCGGAAAGAAAGGGGAAAAGTTGCACGTGTGACTCTAGGGAGTAACCACGTGACGTGTGTTTGGGTTTCCCTTGCAAGGTTAAGAAATTCGATTCGAATCGTCCGTTTCTCACGGCTATTGAGACTGCTTAACCATTTTTACCCACAGAGTAAGAAGAGGAACAATGATGATGAATGAACTGGTTGGATGGAAAACTTAATGCTTCACCATGTATGCATTAGATAGCTGCTTACCTAGACTGGCTAACGAAACTAGAATCTTGAGCTAAAAGTTGAAAGTAAGGACCCACTTGTAGATGCTTTTTCGGCAAACAAACCCCTGAGCCAAAAAGCCTTGCATGTCTAGAGTCGGTGGAGTAGTTCCCACTACACGGGTAAGACTTGCTGAGTATTAGTATACTCAGTCTTGCTTGTGACTCATTTTCAGGTGAGACCTTCGAAGACATGATTGCTAGCTTGACTTGGCCCTGCACTCTTCCCCCTGGTTGGTCGGTGGAATGGGATGCGCCCCCGTCCAACGGAGATAAGGCCGAGTGATGTCTCGTACGGGCTTCATCGAGACATCCTGTATCGTCGAGTAGTTTTCGTTGGTTATTTCCGCTGCAATTTAACTCTGAAGAACTTATTTATGTTAATTGAAGTACCTGTTTTCTAAACTCAGAACTTGGTCTGTAATATTTACTTATGTTAATATCGTAATATTGCTGGAATGTGGTGTTCTCTGGGCTCATCGTCGCATGAGCATTTGTATGTACGGCGCTCGATCCGTTCACCGTGGTTGTATCGGGAGGCTATACCCGGCAGACCAGTGGATTACTCCGTTTGAAGTGTAAGGTTAACCGAGGATGCCTTAATGGTGATGGTTAATACACTTGAGCCGGATTAATTCAGGTGGTTCTGCCACAATGAAGGAAACGGGTTGTGGGCAGAACCATGGCCCCAATCCAAAGACATAACCCCCATACCACCAACCACAACAAAGAAGAAGTCCAATAAGGTGTGGAGAAAGAAAAAGACATCATCATCCTCGACATCCTCTCCAGGTATGGACGATTGGACCTCGAGTTAAACAGGTATGGAGAGGGAAAACTTGCTCATCGGACCTTAAACCAAGAGCTAGCTTGGGGGAGTTTCTCCGCCAAGTGAATTGTTTCCTTTCAGCGCTTTCAATAAAACTATAAAAACCATAAAACTAAATAAAAATATTTTCTGCTTTAATTTCCCTTTTCCATATGTATGGTAAGAATGCTTAGTCTTCCTAAGTTGAAAGGATGATTAATTGTTATGCTTTGCTCGCTTGTCATGCTTAATCGAAGAAAAGCGGCATGATGAAGGTATTCAAGCTCAAGAGGATGATATTGTGTTCATTATTTGATCTTGAGTATAGGTTATGACGTACTATCAAGAGGGATGCGACGTTGATAGCTTGCACTACTACAAATCGGCGCATCTGTGACGTAATTTCGCGTGACGTGTTCAACTTCGTCACAGAACATGCCCCTTTTATGATGAAACTCGAGTTTCGTCACATTTCATCGGCGAAAGCTCTCAGTCCTACTCAACTATGCTGAAAGTAAAACGAGCATCACAAAACAACATCTCATATCGTCACAAAAGATAAAAAAAATTGCATGGGAAAAATGGAAGAATATGAAAAAAAATAAAAAAAGTTGCAAAGGTCAAGCGACCTTGGAACCTCTAAACCCAAAAGTTCTGATGTTTCCATTGAGCTATGAGACATGGTTACCTTTTCTTATTGGTATTAAATCTTTTTGTATTGTCAAAAGAACGCAGGTCTAAGACATCAATCGTGAAGGCCTAACCACTAAGTTGCACCGTCACTTGTGAATGTGCTTGTTATTTTACCTTTGTATACGATACAAACATATTTCTTTTCAAAATATTTATAATTCAAAATTAATGGTGCTCATCGGTCTTGAACCTGGCTTAATTGTATTCAAAGATACTTGTATATCTATAAAAAAAAGGGGGCAACAGCTAGAGGTGCAAAGGAGTCGAACGCGAGACCTCCTACTAGAGGTGGCATAACTTACCACTGAACCATGAGTTTGGTTGTGAGTTTGTTGGGTAACTTAATAATTTTATAGTTTAATAAGATTGTATTGTTGCACAAGCATAGACCTGCGTTTGCGCCACAGATCTGCCAATCAAGTTGTCACCTATGGCAGATCCAGATGAAGAACATATGTAGAGCTAGCTTTCTCTTTTTGATCCTGAAGTAAAAGTTGTAACTGGTATTTCTCCATCATAAAGACTCCAAATTTGATGATTTTTCTTTCTATTTTTTTTCTAAAATTATGCACTTTCATTAAATGGTCTTTTTAATGTCAATTGCTATTTTTGGTTTTCCTTTTTCATATGGCTTGTTCTCTTCCACCTATATAAAAAATAGAAAAAATGTTTTTGCATATAGCAATTGCTAATGTAATTTAATATTTTCTAATATTATGGTCAAGATAAGTTTGGGTCCAAATTTGAGGTTCGTACAAGTTCAAAATTACTATGAGGTATTCAAATCTCAAAGTTTGACTTTAGTTATAAAAAACTATTGTGGGAGATGTATCCGTCACAATATAGCCCACTAACTACATGGTGACCTGGTAGGTGCATTTAAATAGATGCAAAAAAGAGCAAAAAACTATATGGTGACCTGGTGGGTGCATTTAAATGAAAAAAGAGCAAAAAAAAAGACCTCCACCTATGTTTCGAGCTGGTAGGTGCATTTAAATAGATGCAAAAAAGAGCAAAAAACTACATGGTGACCTGGTGGGTGCATTTAAATGAAAAAAGAGCAGAAAAAAGACCTCCACCTATGTTTCGAACCTAGGTCTTTGCTCTAGTGATAGCCTCCAAACACCACTGAGCTTTTGTTATACAAATTTTATTGTTTTTTTGCTACCGTGGCACAGCCAGGTCATCAGCACAGCGCCATATCACCAGCAGCCATCGTCGCCCACTAAAATTTGATCCAAAAAATGCGCCACGAAGGTGATTCGAACCGGAGACCTAGCAACGTACCAATGGACTCTTACGACTGCACCAACTGCTTCTTTCTGTCAAAGTTGGGGACGTATCTCAATTTATCCTCTTTCTATTGTTGGTCCGCAAACAAAACAAAAAAAAAATGAAATACAAGCGCTCAGGTGAGAATCGAACGCGAGACCTGCTGCTAGATCTAGTCATGGCTTACCACTAGATCATGAGTTCGGTTGTCACTCTTTGGGGTAACTTTCATATTTTATAGTTTACTAAGAGCGTACTATGGCTGAAGCACAGATCTGCGTGCGCCCGGTTCTGCCAATCAGGTTGTGCCACATGGCAATCTATATGAAGAACATATAAAGAGCGTGCTTTCTCTTTTTGATCCGGAATTAAAACTTGTAATTGGTATTTCTTCATCATAAAGACTCCAAATTTGATGGTTCTTTTTTCTAAATTTTTCTCAAATCATGATCTTTCATTTAACGGTATTTGTTTGTATGTTTATTGCCATTTCTTGGATCTTTTCCATATGGATTGTTTTTCCCACCTAAATAGAAAGTAGAAAAACATGTTTTTTGCAAAATAATTGGGTAATGTAACTTTATATTTTCTAGTGTCAGGGTAAAAATAAGTTTATGTCCAAATTTGAGGTGCATACGAGTTCGAAAATACTATGAGTTACTCAAATCTCAAAGCTTCACTTGAGTTATATGAAACTATGTGAGGGATCTATCCTTTTATGAACAATGTATGGTCCAATTTTACTAAAACTATTTAAGTTTTTTGTGGCAAGCTTATGGACCAAAAGTATGTCATCATGTCAACTTGTAGAATTCTTTGATCAAATTTAGATATTATTGTAATTATTATGTGGTAATTTGAAGAAAGAAGTTCGAATTATCCCTCAAAGACAGTAGAATTTTTCATATATCTCCAGGATGTGGACTAGAATAGAATATATGAGCTTAAATATAATTTTGTGTAATTTTTTGAGTCTTATTACGTGGGCATATAGTTCAGTTTGAAAATCATTTAAAAGATAAAAAATAGTAAATGCCTTCAAAAATTAATAAACTCCTACATGAAAACTTAGATGTTGTCTATTACATTCTAAAAATATGTTGATGTATTTACGATAATACTTTTTATGTGTTGCTTTATAATGGTGTAATAAAGAAAAAAAATATTAAACAGAGGAAAGAATGAACAAATCCATTTTGGCCCAAATAGCCTAACTATTTCTGCCCGTCCGTTGCCGATCTGATGGTCGTGATCGCACCGCTGTGGTATAAAAGGGCGTACGCTGACCCTAGCACACCTCTGTCGCCCTTCATCCCGTCACTCCCTCAGCCGCCTCAGATCCGCCTCCACCTCCCCCTCCGTGTCCGCCTCCACCTCCCCTCGCCATTGCTGCCTACCGCGTGGTCTGCTCCTCTCCCCTCCCCGCACCATTGCTGCCTACTGCTCCTCTCCCCTCCTCTCCCTCCACCTCCACTCCTCAGATCTGCATTGTGCTGTGACAGGCGCCGCCAATGGCCGCGACGGCGGCAGCCGGGACGGGCGCCGCCGCCGGCGCTGCCGAAGCCCGCGTCCGATGTGCAGGTTGCGGTGCAGAGCAAGGTGACTGAGCCTGTCGAATCGCGGGTAAGTGCGCTGCGGTGCTGGCGTGGGATGGGGAAACGGATCGGCGGGAGGCGGCGGTGGAGGAGCGATACACGCGGCTGCAGGGCTTGTACCCGCAACCGGCGGACATCGACCTGCGGAACCTGCGCCGCCTCATCCTGCAGTCGGCGGCGCTGTAGGGTGCTCGCCAACAGGCAGTTGGCGGCGCGGTCCAAGGAGCGGCGGATGCGGTACATCGCGGAGCTGGAGCAGAAGGTGCCGATCCTGCAGACGGAGGCCACGACCCTGTCCGCGCAGCTCACTCTACTACAGGTACGAGCACCCAGCGTATTTTCAGACAGCGTTCTTGCTCGGTTAAAAAAAATAATAAAATCCATGAGCTTGTCGTCTCAACTCCGTTCTCTTCGTGGGCAGCGCGACTCGGCGGGGCTCGCCACCCAGAACAACGAGCTCAAGTTCCGGCTGCAGGCCATGGAGCAGCAGGCGCAGCTGCGCGACGGTGAGAAACGATCTCGCCCTCTTTGATAATATAGTAACGATCTCGCGCTTATAGTTTCTGTTTCTGTAAAATGTGGCTTGATTATGGCAGAACGGGCTCTATATTTGGTCACTAGGGATAGGATGGTATGCTTAATCAAACATATGTATGTCTTCGAGTGATGGATCTTTGACAGTTTCAAATTTGATACTAGTAATTGCATGAGTCTCTGTACTTTTGGTCATTGATTGGATCCTGGATTTTGCAATGTCAAGTACTAAACAAGGCTGTAAGCAAATAGAACTCCTTGTGGTTATCTTTGATACAACAAATTCAGAAATCTTTGAATATTTTACCTGACCTATAAATTCAGTAGAGGTGTGCATGCTACTTGATGCCCGCTGCGGTAATTTTTTTGTTCCTTTTTTCCAACAGCTAGATGGAATGTAAGGATAATTTTTTAACATGTATAAACTGTTCAGTATGAATATTTTTTTGATGACACATTGAGTATGAATATTTTTGATGTTTGTCTTAAGGGCCCAGTTTGTGGTTTTGCCCGTGCTTCTGACCAGAAAGGGTAGGAGAAGGAGGAGCCAAACCTTAAAGAAGAAGGATGCTTGGCCATGGAAGGACAGGGAGCTAGTGCTGTCTGCTGCCTGCAAAGAAGGCTTCGAGGTGAGACAAATTCTTGTTCTAGTGATGCTTATGTACTACACTACTAATACATCAGTTAAATTTCTTATGCATTGTGACTATGATGTGTGGTTGTGATCTGCTTTGCTTTGATCATCAATGTTAAACAGGGTGTAGATCTTGGACAGGGTTTTATTTGAGCGCAATTTCAGTTCTGTTTGCACTTTTGTTTGAATATTGGACAGGGGTTTAACTACTCTTTTTCTGTGTTAAATTGAAAATTGGATTAGATAACTATTTTTGTGCTTCTTGTAGCTCTGTTCCAGATGCCTTTGTAATGAGAAAAAAAATATCTTCACTGATGTTTACTTGTGACGTTTCTTAGAATCAATTTCATTCTAAGTGCTGTTCATAGCAATTATAGACCATCCATTTATTTGTCAATAGGTACATATTTCTAGGTTGTATCTCTGATTGCAGTCTATTTACTATTTGCATACTATTTTGATAACTATTTGTCATAACTGTTGCAATACTGTGATCAAACTTTTCATAACTGTGAACATATATTGCTTTCACTTTGAACATATTATACTAATTTTTAAAGAAGTAGCACAACCATGTTTCTTTCCTATACTTTTGACTTGCTTATTTGCGTAGGTTGGCACATTTCCATCATCTGTTGGAATGGAATCCCCAAAAAAAACACCAAGAAGGATTGCTAATGGAGTATTCCGTGGCCATGTAAATGCAACTACAAGTGGGAGTACCAATGCAGCTACAACTTTTGGCTTGTATTTGGTGTGGTTTAGCAAATGTTTGGTCTCGTGTCAGTATGTCACCTATAGAGCAGCATGTACGATGCTCTTTTGTAGTCAACATGTAGAGCAGCATGTAAGATGCTCTTTTGTAGTCAACATGCTTGTATTGTTGTGATGCAACCTGTGATTGTATGGTGATGGAATCCAATGCTTATGTTACTGTTATGTGTTTGAATTTGAATTTAAAAGTAATTTATAATATCAATAAATATAAATCCTACATTTGAATTCACGTATAAATCCTGCATTGGAATGTAGATATTAATTCTATATTGCATCTGTGACGATTAGCTATCCTATGTGGCGATGATTTGTGATGTTTATTTTCATCACTAATTTTGTGCCTGAGTTGGGCTATTGGGCCTGGGATGGGCTATCGGGTTAGGCTATTGGACCTGGGTTGGGCTATCGTGATGGGCTATTGGGCCAGGGTTGGGCTATCGGGGCTTGGGTGCTGGGCTATTGGGCCAAGGTTGGGCTATCGGGGCTTGGGTTGGACTATCGGGCCAATGGTCACATGGATTTGAAAGTTACGTGACATTTCTTCGTCACAGAAAAAATAGTTACATGATATTTTCTGGAAGTTGCTCACGGTAGACCTAACAGCCGCGACTTCTAAGACGAACGCAAATTCGTTAAGGAAAACCTTCTGTGACGTATTTCATGTTTACAGTGACGAAAATCGTTCGTCACGGATGCCTTGATTTCCAATAGTGTTTGCTTATGATTGGGTGCTCAAACCTAACCTTTCAAGTGCTAACATGAGAGAAACATATGTCACAATACATGCACCTGATGGTCTTGGACATTGAGACATTGATTTCAGTTGGGATGAGTATTCCTCTGAATAAGCTTTCCAAAGAGTCCAAGATCATCGAATTCGGAGTCCGGAGTAAGAAGTTATGACATTTTCTCTAAGGTTACCTCAGCTGTCTAGTGGCCCTGCAGAAACTCCGGAGATAATTCCGGAAATTCCGAAAGCTTCGGAGATTCCGGAGATTTCTTCGGAGATTCCGAAGATTTCCGAGAGAAGGAAAATGCTAACCATGTCCGGAGATTCCGGACATTTTTGTGGAGTCTCCGGACCTATTTTGAATATAACGGCTAGTTTTTGGGTCCGGAGTCTCCGGAGATTTTCCGGAGATTCCGAAACTTATCATCCCAACGGCTAGTTTTTGGGGGATGAGTATTTATACCCCTCACCCCCTCCCATTGGTTGCTGCTGGTTCCTTACACAAAATACACATATCCACAACCCTAAGAAGCCCTCCCCACTCTAGATTTGCAAGAGATTTGAGAAGAGAAGTGGGTTGGGGTTGAGAGAGAGAGATTGGGAGGAAGATTGAATGAAAGTGAGCAAATCCATTCTTGAGCACCTGAGTTCATAGCGAGAAATCTTCGTGGCATTTGTTACTCTTGGGGATTCAATTCCCTAGTAGGCAAGGAGTTGCCCGGTGAGCACCGAAGGATTGTGGTGTGCCGCTGGAAGTTTGTGAAGGTGTTATTTTGCCTCCGCAAGGGAAGAAATTAAGAAGTGAAGTGGGGAAGGGTTGAGAGCCACCCGACTTCTTTGGAAGCACCCAACGGAGACGTAGGAACCCGTGAAGGGCTTCGAACTTCGGTATACAAATTCTTATGTCACTTGTTCTTGATTTGTTATTTTTACTACTTGTTGCATGTGCTAGCTAGCTCCTTTCTAGGTTTACCTCGATCTATCTTTTGAGAAGGTTTGATCTGCAAGTATCTAGTGAAATAGCTTGGAAACAACTCACCCTTGTATGGTAAATCATCGACCTACTTTTGGTTGTGGTTTCCATAGGCGTTTTTTGTAGTTTGTGCTAGTTACGGAGACTCCGAAGATTTCTGCGGAAACTCCGGAAGTTTCGGAGATTCCGGAGAAATCTCCGGAGAGTCCGAAAGTTACTAATTCCACTACAAGTTTTTGTGTAAAATTTCAGAACCGCCTATTCACCCCCCTCTAGGTGACATCAAAGGTCCTTTCAATTGGTATCAGAGCCGAGGCTCTCAATTTCGGACTTAACCGCCTTGAGAGAAGATGTCTACGACAGGTAAAGTATTCCTAGAACTTCTATTGCTTGATGGCTCAAATTATGCATCTTGGTCCGCTTGTGTGCTTAGTGTTCTTAGGACTATGGGTCTTCAAATCGAGCGGATTTTAGATGTAAGTATTTCTCCTCCAAGTGTTGATTGGTCCAATCTAACCGAAGAGGAAGAGAAATGCTTACAACTCAATGCTCAAGCTACTAATTTTTTAATTCATGCTTTGAGTAAAGATGTACTTGATTCCATCATGAATGATGAGGATGATGATGATATACTTGAGGATGCGCATCTTATTTGGACAACACTTAAGAAAGATTTCATAAGTCCAAATATGATGACGAAGAGCTCACATTGAAAGAATCATTTGAGGGGTTTTCAACTTCATCAATAATCAATGAAGATGCTCAAGTGATAAAGATGATATTTCCATATCTAATCCTGATCTACAAATGAGTCAATTCAAGGTAATGAAATGGTGAGTAAGATAAATGACAATGCATGCCATACTTCTACTTCAAGTCGTGCTTGTAGAACTAATCTTTTGAAGGCAGAAGAAGTTTGCGACCGGTATCGCCCATGTGAGGAATCAACCTCTTCTCCACACATAGCTTTCATCGCCGAAGCCGATGTGTGTCTCATGGCAAAATATTTGAAGAAATCGGCAAGATAAAATGATTTTCTCTTAGAAAGTCATGAGAGGCAAAAAGAGTGGCTCATTGAGAAGATGAAGGAATTAAAGGCTCTAACTAAAGAGCATGAGGAACTCAAGGTTTCTCATGCATCCTTGGTTAGTAGGTATGAAAAAAATTTCATTTGAGGAACCTTGTGCTATTAAATCTATCTATTGTGTGGCTCAATTAGAGAAAGCTAATTGTGAATTAAAGGCTCAACTTGAGGATCTCACTAGCAAGCATGTGGCCCTTCAAGAGAAATATGATGATCTATCATGCTCCCATGAAAGGCTTGTAGATTCTCAACCTTGCTTGATATAACTCATGAGGTGATGGTAACTTCGATAAAATCCTATCTACCTCATATGCACAAGTGCATATGCTCTCAAGCTCATATTGATTTCCCTTGTGCTAACCCTTGTTGCTCTCAAGCAAATATCTTCCCAAGCACTACTAGTGACTTGCATAATGTACATGAAAAAGAGAAGCATAAGGGTCATGGAATTGGAGTGAATTCCTACAAGAACAAGTCAAACAAGTGCAAGTACAAGGAGCAAATTCAAAATGAGATTAAGATTCCTCTCACTTGCTTTAATTGCAAGAAAGAGGGTCACCAAATGAGAGATTGCTCCTTGAAGAAAGAAGAGAAAGGTATGAGCAAGAGTCAAGGTAAGAAGAAATGGAGCATCAATATGTTCCAACAAGGTTGACAAGAATTCACTTCCAAAGAAGAAAACAAGAAGATCAAATAGGAAGTGTTATGGTTGTAATGAGAGGGGACATGAAATTGCATCATGTTCACACAAGAAGGATGATCTTTGCAAATCATTGAACAAGTGGCAAACCGGCAACAAGCAAATCAAAAATCAAGATGAGAAGAAGAAGAAGACATCTTGCAATGACAAGCAACACATTTGCTACACTTGCCAGAGAAAGGGACATATTAGTAAGAATTGTCTCATGGGTAAAACTTCTAAGCCCAACTCTTTCATTGATCATTCTTTACTTTGGAAACCCAAAAATGGAACTTGTGTTTCTAAGGTGACCCGTTCGCCTTATTGTAGCACAAAGATCATTTGGGTGCCTAAGTATCTTGTGACAAGGACCCAACATGAATTGGGTACCATCAAGTGCTTAGATTGCTTAATAGGTACTTGGAGATGCATTGAATACTTGGCTCACTTGAGATGAATTATATTTCACATCTTATGTCAAGATCCTTTCAATTGGTTTTTCTCATCATGTGTGGAAAGCATGCCAAGTATGGATATCATTGCTCTACTTCAAGAATCAATGCCATATCGGTAACAAGTACTTCAATTGTACTATCTAGCCCTTAGCCTTGTGTAGGTGTGAGTTGTTTACAACTTGTTTTTAGTGGTATACACTTGTCGGGTGGCTATATAATTTTTAGTTAAATTCCTACATTATGGTTTAGACAGGTTCAGGCCGCACGGAGCGTAACACCCTACATCCTGTGTTCGGGGGTTTGTATCAGGGTTTGAGCTGAATGAGATGGGTTCAATTTTCTATGGGTCCCCCCCACGGACCCCTTATATATTTGAGTTGCCGTGGGTTACAAGTTAGGGTAAATCTACTCAGGTTTGTTACAAGGAACCCAATCGGTTAAGATACACAAGATCATGCCTATCCAGTTCGATCCAAATCCTGACCCTAGGGGATCCTGCCCATCGTCCAGCCGAGTGCCTGTACGCCGGGTTGTTTATGCGGGGTCGCTCAGCCGGGTAGCCGTCTCCACTCGGCAGGGAGGTACCTGGGTCTACCTCTGTCAAGCCCTAGAGCGCCGAGTCGCCGAATCGAGCCTTGACCGAGCAATGAGGCCAATCGGTGCTCATATAATAATCCTTACATCCTCGAGCCCTTCCTGCGACTTGACTTTAATAGACTCCTGCCTTCATGTTTCTTCTTCAACGGGATGCGCCCCTTGGCGCACCCGTTGGGTGTAGCCCCCGAGCCTCGGAAGGTTTCGCAGAATCGTTTTTGAGGGTCAAAAAAGGAAACAACCTCTTAAGCCCTTCATTCCTAGTCGTCTTCCGACGCCCAGCATCTTAATCAGAACAGCCAGCAGAGTTACGGAGACACGCCGAGTCGAATAGCGGTGCCGAGCCCCCGAACAGGGTTGCTAGAGGAGTCACGGAGACACACCGAGTTGAATAGTGGCGCCCAGCCCCCGAGCAGGGTCGCTGGCGGAGTCACGGAGACACGCCGAGTCAAATAGCGGCGCCCAACCCCCGAGCAGGGTTGCTGGCGGAGTCATGGAGACATGCAGAGTCGAATAGTGGCACCCAGCCCTCAAGCAGGGTTGCTTGCGGAGTCACGGAGACACGCCGAGTCGAATAGCGGCGCCCAGCCCCTGTGCAGGGCCGCTCGCGGAGTCACGGAGACACGCCGAGTCGAATAACGGCGCCCAGCCCCCAGGCAGGGTTGCTTCACGGAGACACGCCAAGTCAAATAGCGGCGCCCAGCCCCCGAGCAGGGTTGCTGCGGAGTCACAGAGACACGCCGAGTCAAATAGCGGTGCCCAGCCCCCAAGCAGGGTTGCTAGCGAAGTCACGGTAATACGCCGAGTCAAATTGCGCCGCCCAGCCCTCGAGCAGGGTCGCCGACGGAGTCACGGAGACATGCCATGTTATTTGACATCGCCTGGTACGGAGAGGAATATTCCGATCCAACGGGCATATCCAGTTTGTTCCGTGGATCCTAGGATCCGTTCCGATCTTCTGATCAACTGCGCAGCTTATTTTTCGGGGCCGCCTTTCCTTTTACTGTTGCCGTGAAATCCTTTGTTACGTTTCCCCCTCTACCTCATGGAGGGGAAAGGACGCTCCTGGAATCATTTCAAAATTCAAAAAGAGGGGAGGAGCCGATCGGCCCGTTAGGGTTGTGGCCGATATAAAAGCAATCAGCTCGACGCGACCTCAACTCTTTGTGCCCTTTCGTCTCTGCCGCATCCGAGTCTTTCAGATCTCTCTAGCCTCCTCTCAAGCACTCGCCTCTAGAGCATTCCATCACCCCTTCTCCCGCCGCCACTCGCCTCGGGCAGAAATGGCCAGCGAAATCTGAGCAGCAGCCGCCGCCGCCGCGCCGCCAGCACCAAAACTGGCCTGGTCCCCAAGCACCATGACCGACGCCGACATAGGCGTAGGGCTTGCTGCCGTAGAAGGCAATCTCCGGCTGGCGGAGCTGCTTCGGGAGGCGTTCCCCTCGGAGGACCGGACGGAGACAGTCGTCTTCCGGTCCTTCTACGAGAAGGGGTTCGGCCTACCCTCGGGGGCGTTCTTTCGGGGGTTGCTCCACTACTATGGGCTGGAGGCGACGCACCTCAAGCCTAACTCCATCGCACAGACTGCGACCTTCGTCAATCTGTTCGAGGGGTTCTTGGGGATCACGCCCCATTTCAACCTGTGGAGGGCCCTGTATCATCTGCGGGCGTACTCGAGCAAGGGTACGCCAGATGTGGTCGGCGGCACTGCCTTCTCGCTCCGTCGGGGCGGGAAGTACCCGGAGGCCTCCTTCAAGGACAGCAACAAGCGGTGGGCGGAGGAGTGGTTCGTGGTGGCGAACCCTGCTCCTGGCCTTCCGCCTCGCACCGGCCTCCCGCCGGTGCTAAACGCCAGGTGGTAGGAGATGCCCAACGACAAGGAGATGGTGGAGGTGGAGGTGCTGCTGGCTGAGCTGCAGAAGCTCAAGGCCGAGAAGCTGACTGGTGCCGCGGTGGCGCTGTCGTTCGTGAAGCGGCTGACCCAGCCGATCCAAGAGCGGGTCCACCCCGGGTACGAGTACTCGGGTCACGACGACCCAACTTGCGTGTAGAACCGCAAGGTCTCGCGCAGCGAGGCTCACAGGCGGGTTACACTCATCGTGAGCGGGGAGGTCCGCGGCAAGGGCTGCCCGAAGGCGTACTGCCTGAAGCGGCCCACCACCGAGATATGTAGTATGCTTGTAGAGTCGTTTTGCTTCTTGACGAGTGGTTTTGGTCCGAGTAGTTTTCCACCGAGTCATTTTTGTCGTCGAGTCACCCGTTGGGTTGTAACACCACTCGGTTTTCTGTAGGAAAAAATTATGTCATTCTGGTGCCCTGCGCCTCTGCCGGAGGGGCAGCAGGGCAAGGCTGTTGATCCGCCCGCCGGGCTTGCACTGCCAGCGGCAGACGTTGGAAGTTGTTCGTCCGACTCCTCCATCGGGAGTGAGTCGAATGACGTTGTAGAAGTATTGGGGCTGGCGACTGGTGCCGGCTCTGCCACGAAGAAGCGGCACCGCACGCGCAAGGTGGTCGCGTCAAAGGCCCAGCGGGGTGGAGTGGCGTCGCGGGGCCGGAGCTCGACCCCTCCAGGTACGAGCAGGGTGGAGGCGGAGGCTACAGCGGAGAAGGCCGGCCTCACCACCCCCAAGCCGGAGGTGGAGGACCAGGGGGAGGAGTGGGGGCAGCCAGCGAGATCGCCCGCGCGGGTAGCGTAGTCATTGCCCTCCGCCGTGCCACTGAAGCCGAGCTTTAGCGTGCAGCGGGCTGGGAGGTGAGTCTTCGAACCTCTTGCTCTTCTCAATTTGGCTCCTTTTCATGCTGGGTTCCGATTCTGAGTCGACGAGTCGAATTGTAGGAGGGTTTCGCTTAGCGGCTCCAAGCGCAAGGCGGAGGAGTCCACCAGTGAGGCCGTTTCAGCTGAGGTGGCCAAGGGGAATGCGTCCCCATCGGAGCGACCGCTGGCTCGCCCTCGAATGATCGAGGGGGCAGCTCCCAGGGCCAAGGAAGAGGTGGTGGCGTCAGAGCCGCCACATGGGGACGACGTCACGCCCCTGGAGGTTGCGCCGAGGGACGGTGCCAAGGGAGGGGTCGTGGAGGACCCTGCTGACCCGCACGCAGTGTCTCGGGCTATCGCCCCCGCGCTTGCTGCTGCCCAGGAGCCGCCTGAGGAGATGGCGCCTGGGGAGGAGGCAGTGGTGACCAAGGAGGGGCTGGTCGAGGCTGCCCGGCGCGCCGCCGAGGCTACCGAGGTGAGTCTTTGGAGTTTGCGTTGTAGCTGCCTGGGCATGTTGCTTGATACGCTTTGTTTGTGCAGGCTTTGACTGACCCGAGTCGGCGAGCTGCTAGTCAACTCGAGGCGGGAGACGGGTCGGCGGGCCGAGTCCTCCTGTTGGAGGAGGAGCTACGGACGTTGAAGTGTCACCACTCCGAGGCCTCGAGGAAGCGGTCGGTGAAGCTGAAAGGTTTGGCTTTTTAGTCATCTTCGTGTCTGGCTGCCCGACTTGCCGCAAGGGGCTAACGCCTGGGGCTGTGCAGGCTGAAGGAGGCCAACGAGACAATGGCCCGAGATCTCAAGGTCGTCGTGGCGGCGAACGAGGAGCTGCACCGGTTGCGGGAGGGCACTGGAGGCCGGGAGTCTCTCACGGAGCAGAAACTCCGGCTGGAGAAGCAGCGCTGCCAAGGTAACTGCCCTTGTTTCTTGAAGATTACGTGTTCTGCCGAGTCGCTCGTACTGATATGAGTTTCTTTTGCAGAGGTGGAGTCCCATTTGGCCGACGCCCGGGCGGACCTCAACTAGCTGATGGCCAAGATCGACGCCGTGCTGGTCGCGTTCGAGCCGGAGGGGGTTGCCTTGGCGGAGCAGGCGGTGCAGCGCCTCGACGGTGTGCGGGAGCGCCTCAAAGCCTTCGTTAGGAAGATGGCCAAGGACTCAGTGCAGTTTGTGATGGCCCTCGTGAAGTCCCACAACCCTGAAGCGGACCTGGATCCCGTGGGTGAGGGTGTCGCGGAGGACTGCACCGATGCTGAGTGGGACGCGCACTTCGCCGTCGTTGGCCCCCTCGCCGAGCGCATCATGGGCCCGGTGAACATGTGAGAATTCGTTAGTAGGGCTGAAACATTATGGGACCAAGTGTTGGTAAAAAAACAATGTTTATTTTACATGTAACTAAGTGTTGCTTTCGCTAAGTTACGTAGCCGAGTAGTTTTCTTATTTGGCCAAGTGGTTAGGATGCCGACTCTGCGATGTGCCCTTGCCCATTATGCAGAGAGCTGGTCATCAGACACGTGGTAGGCGTAGGTGACGCAGAGCGGTTCCAGGATGCACCGGGTTGCGATCAGTTCACCACCCAGCTAGGTTAGTTTTTAACGCGAACGATGCTGGTGTGAGTTGGCATGGCCGATTCGCACACCCCGACCGTGCTGGATGAGTCGGAAGGGGCTATACCAGGTCATTTTTTAGGTGCGAAGAAGAAATAGAGTGTAGAAAGACAAAAAGCGATAAAATGCTCTTATTATTATATAGAAAGGTTGGGTACATAGCTGCGAGCTCCTTTCATGGGTAGAAGCGCCGAAGGTGTTCGATGTTCCATGGATTGCCTACGTCCGTGCCATCTTCCCTCTGCAGGCGATAGGTGCTAGGGGCAATGACTAAACTGACAATGAAGGGTCCTTCCCATGGGGAAGACAACTTGTGAGCACCGGTAGTAGACTGGATCCGACGCAGGACCATGTCGCCTATGTTTCGGTCGTGGTAGCGCCTAAGCCGCTGTTCATAACGTGCATGCTGCAAGGCAGCTGAGACGCGGTGTTCCTCGACTAGGTCGATGTCATGGCGCCTAGTCGTTTCTGCTTCACCTTCCTCGTAGTTTTGGATGCGCGGGGCACATAAGGTTATATCACTCGGGAGGACGGCCTCCGAGCCATACACGAGGAAGAAGGGAGAGTAGCCGGTGGCCCGACTCTTTTGGGTGCGTAGGCCCCAAACGAGCTGTGGTAGTTCTTGGATCCACTTGGGACCGAACTTCTCGAGTGGGTAGAAGATGCGCGCCTTGAGCCCCTGGAGGATAATACCGTTGGCACGTTCCACCTGGCCCTTGCACCTTGGGTGAGCCACGGAGGCGTAGTAGATATCGATGCAATTTTTTAGGCAGTGGTCCCATAACGCGCTTCCGGTGAACGATGTGCCTAGGTCGGTGATGATCCTGTTGGGCACACCGAACCTATGGGAGATTTCTTGGATGAACTCAGCCACCTTGAGTGCCGTGGTCGCCGCGATTGGTTTGACTTCGATCCACTTGGTGAAATTTTGATGGGCACGAATATGTGGTTGTAGCCACCTACGGCCGTCTTGAGAGGTCCGACCGAATCGAGCCCCCAGCAGGCGAAGAACCAGGAAGGAGGAATTATTTGCAAGGCCTGAGCCGGAACGTGCTGCTGCTTGGTGAAGAATTAGCACCCTGGGCACCTCTTAATGATGGCATGGGCGTCAGCGAGTGCCGTAAGCCAGTAGAAACCAGACCTGAATGCCTTGCCCACCATCATAGAGGCGCCTGCGTGGTTGCCACAGATGCCCAAGTGGATGTCGTGGAGTAGAGCAACTCCTTCACTTTGAGAGATGCACTTGGACAGCGTCCCTGAAGAGGCCGAGTGCTTGAATAAGTCGGAGCCAATAACCACGTAGCTGGCGGCTCGTCACGAGAGCTTCTCATGTTCTTTTCTGTCGGGGGAGGACTTGTTGTTTATGAGGAATTTGATGATGGGAGAGCGCCAGTCGGAGTCGATCACCAACACCTCTTGGCCATAAGCAGGCACCAAGTCTGGCTTGGTGGGGAGTGGTTCCTCGACCTCGACCATGGGTCATCTCAGGGCTTGGACGAAAACTCCGGTCGGTACAAGGGCATGACTGGAGCCGAGCTTGGAAAGGATATCGGCCGCAACATTGTAGTCTCTGATGACGTGGAGGAACTCCAACCCATAGAAGCTGGCTTCTAACATTCGTATCTCCTTGCAGTAGGCATCCATCTTCTCCTTTGTACAGTCCCAGTCTTTGTTGACTTGCTGGATAACGACTTTGGAGTCGCCGTAGGCGAGGAGGTGCTTGATGCCGAGCGAAGCGGCAATTCAGAGACCGTGGATAAGTGCTTCATACTCAACAGCGTTGTTAGTTGCTTTGAAAAGTAACTGGAGGACGTACTGGAGTTGTTTGCCTTTCGGGGAAATGAGTAAAACTCCAGCGCCGGCTTCATCGACGTTGAGGGCGCCATCGAAGTACATCTTCCAGTGTTCGGGTCGTTCCTCGAGTGGTGGGTCTTGTATCTCCGTCCACTCGGCCATGAAGTCAGCCAGGGCTTGAGACTTGATCGTGGACCGAGGGGGGAACTGCAAGTTGAGTGCACCCAGCTCGACGGATCACTTGACGACTCGGCCGCTGGCATCGCGGTTGTGGAGGATGTCGCCGAGTGGGAATGAAGAGATGACTCTAATGTTGTGTGCTTGGAAGTAATGCCGCAGTTTCCTGGACGTGATGAGGACCGCGTACAGGAGCTTATGGACCTAAGGGTAGCGCACCTTGGACTTGCCGAGTACCTCGCTGACAAAGTAAATGGGTTGCTGCACCTTGTAAACGTGACCTGGCTCGTCTCGCACAGCGACCAGGACGGTACTCACCACATGAGTGGTTGCCGCTATGTAGAGGAGGAGCTCTTCCTCGGGCTCTAGAGCCGTGAGGACTGGTGGTTTGGTGAGAAAATCCTTGAGCTCCTGGAAGGCTCTAGTAGCATCGTCGTTCCATACAAACTTGTCTGCTTTGCAAAGCAACTTGAAGAAGGGGAGTCCCCTGTCGCCGAGTCGACTGATGAATCAACTCAGGGCCGCCATGCACCCGGTCAGTTTCATCACATCCTTCTTGCACCAAGGGGGCTTCATTCTCCTGATGGCGTTGACCTTGGTGGTGTTGGCTTCGGTGCTTTGGTTACTGACTATGAAGCCGAGCAACTTTCCTAAAGGGACCCCAAAAACACACTTGCGTGGGTTCAGCTTCCATTTGAATTTCCTGAGATTTTAAAATGTTTCGACTAGATCTGCTATGAACTGATCATAGGACCTAGTTTTAAAATGTTTCGACGTATGCTTCGACGTTGCGGCCGATCTGCCCCTGGAGGCATCTCTGGATGGCTTTCTGATAAGTAGCACCCGCGTTTTTAAGGCCAAACGTCATGGTGTTGTAGCAGTATGCCTGAAGGGTGTGATGAACAAGGTCTTCTCTTGATCCGACACCTTGAGGGCGATCTGATGGTACCCAGAGTAGCAACCAAGGAACGAGAGGAGGACACACCCGGCCGTAGAGTCAACAACCTCGTCGATGCGAGGAAGGAGGAAGGGATCCTTAGGGCAATGCTTGTTGAGATCTGTATAGTCAATACACATTCTCCATTTGCCATTTTGCTTTTTTACAAGGACTGGGTTTGCCAGCCATTCTTGGTGTGTGACTTCACGAATGAATCCTGCGGCTAAGAGCCGAGTAACTTCCACCTTAATAGCTAAGAGTCGCTGCTTGACGGGTCGCGCCTTTTCATCGAGATCTAAGGAGTGCTCAGCCTCCTCCTTCGGAACGCCTGGCATGTCAGATGGCTTCCATGCGAAGATGTCCCAATTGGCGTGGAGGAAGGAGGTGAGCGCATCTTCCTATGCCTTGTCGAGGTCCACCCCGATGAGGGAGGTCTTCTCTGGGTCGTTCTCCCTGAGGAGGCTGGTCTTTGTCGCGCAGTTGGGCTACAGCTGTGACTCGGTTACTGAATCGTTTGGGATGGGGATGTCCTCTGGAGGCATCACCTCTGCCTACTCGCCAATCATGACGGCATTCTTGGTCCTCTCAAGTGCCTCCGAGATGTTTATGTTCTTGGTCTCACAAGAGTGAGAGATTCGCAGGTCGCCGTAGATGGAGAGCACACTGTTGGGAGTAGGCATCTTGAGGACAAGACACGTGTGGTGTGGAATGGCCATGAACCTTGCGAGGGCAGGCCTCCCCAGGATGGCATGGTATGATGTCTCGAAGGAAGCCACCTCAAAGTGGATGTGCTCCGTCCTGTAGTTCTCCCGGGTGCCGAAGGTGACTCAGAGAGTGACATGGCCGACCAGGGTCGAGCTTGAGCTGGGGATGATCCCGTAGAAGGCCTCTTGGGTCAGGACCAAGGAGGTCATGTCGTACCCCATGCCCTCCAGTGTCTTGGAGAAGATGATGTTGAGGCCGCTGCCTCTGTCGACGAGCACCTTGGAGAGACGCACTTGGCTGACCACTTGGCTGACCACGAGTGGGTAGGAGCCAAGGCTGGGTAGGTGTATCCAGTGGTCACGCCGATCAAAGGTGATTGCGACATCGGACTAGCACAAGGGTTCTACCGGGTGTTGGAACATAGAGTTGACCTCCCGCTGATCAAGCTTGAGGCGACGTCGGCACCTTGGTTAGATGAAGTTGACTGCTCGGCTGCCTCCTGGAAGTTCGCTGGGGACTTGGTGTTCCCGGTCTCGCGTGGGTGAGTCGTTCCGGCGTCCTCGACCCCTGGAGGTTTTTGGAGTTGCCGGGCTTGTCACGGTCATCATAGCGTGGACGGTTGGGCTTGCCACACTATTGCTCCGCCGTCTCTGTAAGAGAGAAAGGAAACAACTTTCACCTCAAGGTTTCTTGTGTTATGCTTGGGATTACCAAGCACGAACATAGTTCCTCGAGCACTCGCAAATGACTGTCGGGGTCTTCATCTTTGGCTTCAGAGAAGGGTTGTTCCTGAACCAAGGCAATATGATAAGGATGGAGTTCAAAGCCAGAAACTGTGGTAGGCTTAGAAGAGGGTTGTGGCTCTAAGAACTCGTCCTGGGTGGTTGAAAGGTATGGACAAGTATAACCTTTCATGAATAGCGAGGGTGAAGGTAGAGGTTAAGAAAAACAAAGAATATGATTTTTTTTATAAAGATATGAGGACGAACTAGGTTCGAAGGCAATATAGCAACCGTTCCCTGGTAACGGCGCCAGAAATACTTGTTGGTATTTCTTAACTGTAACATCCCAACATTTTTCTCCCGGAATGTTATAATGCAAAAAATGTGAAATTTCAAAAGCTTTTGCTGTGAGGGTGCTATTAGCCAGCATGACTTAAGGTTAATGCTTTTTCCTCCTAAGAATCCTAGGAAACTAAAATCTAATCAACTATAAGGACATACAAAGCTAGGGTGAGCTTTTTGGAATTTGTTGAGTTTTAATTCTACCTTGTTTGAGCTAATTATTTTGAGTTAGTCTTCGATTGAAAATTGTGTGGAACTCAAATTGAGTGGATCCTCAATTTGAATTCATCTACTAACCTAACTAACTACCCTAAAGAGGACCCTACCTAAAACGCTAAACCAACTAACCCTAGCCTAGCCCTAACCCCACCCAAGGACCACCCCAACCAACCCAGCCTGCACCCCTAACCCGACCCAGCTAGCTTGGCCTGCCAAACCCGCCGGCCTGCCAGCTAAATAGGCTAACACAGCCCGTTAACCGAGCCTGCGAAACTGGCCTAGCCTGCCAACACGACGGCCCGCCAGCGTAGCCCAGCTCGACACCAGCTGCCGCTCTCCCCACCGCCACCTGTGACCCACACCGCAGCTGCCTCTCACCGCCGCGACCTTATCCCTTCACCACACCGGGGTGACTGACGGGTGGGGTCCACCCGTCAGCTTTCCCTTCCTCCTCCCGACTCACGCCGCCTGCACCTTGCCTCGCCTTTGCCCCGCGCCTCGCGCCGCGTCCCCCGCTCCACCTGCGTCACCACCGCCTGCCTGTCCCCGCTCCACGACAACCGAGCGAAACCACCCGCGCACCCTTGTCGGCCAACGAACCCGCGCCACACTCAGCCGCACCGCGCCTAAGCAGCCCCACAAACCTTAGCCGGGACCCCTCGGATCCACGCCACGCCTCCGTGGCATGGACACCGAGGATCCCCGCCATTCAAGCCTCACGCGCACGCCAATCCCTAATCCTCCCCCTATATAGCCCCAATTGACCGCCGCCGCGAAACCCTAGCAAACCCTAGGGCTCCGCCCTCGTCCAATCGGCCGCCGCCGCTACCAGGAAGAGAGAGAGAGAGAGGAAGGGAGGAGGAGAAAAGAGGGCCAAGGAGGAGGACCAGGAGCAGGAGGAGAAGGTTCGCCGCCCGTACGCCGACGTCGCGCCAAGGGAGGAGGCGCCGCGGAGCACCACCGTCGCTGAAGCTTCGCCAATCCCGTGCTCCGATCGACTACATCGCCGGACCAGCTCAGCATGGCACTGCACCACCTCGCCACCGCATCGCCTCGCCACCTCACAACGTCCATCGCCTACGAGCCGCTCGTAGGTGTCCCTGCGCCCCACCTTGCCATTCCTCGTCGTGCTGCTTGCGTTCACCGATGAACCCTTCTGTAGCGAGCCCTAGGAACCCTGTCTCCTGTGTGCTTGCAGGAGCCCGACGCGCCACCCTCATGCCGCAGACCGCCGTCGCCCTTGTCCTGTTCGCCCTCACCTTGCCACCGCGCCGTGCTGCGAGCCCGGAACACAGGCCAACCGCGCGCGCCACGGCCACGCCGCGGCCCTGACACCAATGGTCTGCGCGCGTGAGTGTGCACCACGACCGCCACCGTGAACCCCAGCTCACCAAGCCCTCGCCATTGCTTGGAAGCCCCGCCGCGGTCACGACATGCCAGACAACCGCTCACTCGCCCTACGCACCCCACACCCGCGTCGTGGACCTGGAATGTCGGGAGCCCGCACGAGCAAGAACGCTATGCCACCGCTCACCTCACCCGTGCCCGCAGAAGCCTTGCCGCTGTGCTCAAACCCACGGCGCGACTTTGGTCTGCCAAAGAGTTGCGCGTATGACAACCTTGCCGCCGGTCACTGCTCCTCAACCTCGCCGCCGCGCGCGCGACCGTACCCTAGTCGCCGCTGCCTCGTGTCCTAGCCTAGACGCCCCGCCGCGCCGTCGGGCACCACGGCCACGCCATGATCGTGGTGACCGCGCACAGGATGACCTCGCGCCACGACATCGTGGCCAGGGACCTGCGAGTGCCACTACGACATATGGCCGAGCACCTCGTGGGCACCCGGGCGCACGCACACACACTTGGCCTGCCGCACCAGATCCGGCCGCCACCCCGGATCCGAGGTGTAGCTGACCTCCTCTGCCAGTGAGAAGGAGGAGAAGGCGCTGACGAATGGGCCACGCCTATCAACCGAAGGAGGTGGAAGGAAGGCATCGATGCGTGGAACCCAGCTGCAGAAGAAGGAGAAGGCACTGACGGGCGGGACCCACCTGACAGTGAGGGAAGGAGAGGGAAAGAGAGAGGGAGAGAGAGAGGGAGGGAGGCGCATGTGGGCCATGGCCACCCCCGGCGTCAAGCCAGCCCATTTAGGACATGGAGCAGGCCTGACCTTTGTGGACCGCACCGACGCCGAGCCGGCCCGCCTTGCGTCCGAACCGGCCTGTTAACCAAGCTGAGCTTCTTAGCTGCCCCTTTTGTTCCAAGCCGGCCTGTGAGCCGAGCCTGTGTAAGCCAGCCACGTTCTAAGCCGTGAACCCGAGCCGGCCTGCTGACTTGCAAGCCGAGCTGAGTCCTAATCGAGCCAAGAGCCTAATTGGGCCGCCAAGCCAGCCTAATGACTTCCAGCCCAATAACCGGGACAAACCCTTTTCTTTTTCTTTTTCTTTTTCTTTGTCCAGACTAACCTGTGGGACCCAGCTGTCAGCCTCTGGCTGAGGCTGACCAGTGGGCCCCACTGACCGTGGACCCAGCCCTGGCCGTTGACCTTTGACCGTTGACCGGTCAACGTTTGCCGGTCAATGCTGACGTCAGCAGGGCCCACTGCTGACGTCAGCCATGCTGATCCTGGTAATGACGTCAGCATGCCACGTGTCACCGTGTGTGTTTTTCCATTCTCATTAATCATTTAATAATGCTAGAAAATGATTTAAACTTAGAAAATTGTTAATAAATTAATCGGACCCCCAAAGACTATGAAACCAATTTCATAATTCATCTAAAATCGTGATCTACCCATTAGAGTAGGTTTAGCCATAATTTGGATCTTTCTGAGGAGTTTTGTGCACTTTTGCACATAAGTCCCTATGCTTATGCGTAATTACGATTAGGCCCCTGCGAGGAGGAGAGGACTGACGTACGAGACGACCAGAAGCCCCGGAAGACTCCTCGGACGCCCATAGCCAGGAGAACTACCCCGACAACTCGAGACTTAGAAGAACTACGAAGAACCATCAGGTTCACGCCCATGTACGATTGAATACCCATTTGGTATTTATGCTAGATATGTTATTGCTCCTCAGTGTGATACTTTATTATGAACCTGCATAGCCTACTTTTTACCTAGATTCCTTGTAAACCCATGAATGATTCCTTGATTGAAATGAAAGATGCTTTGGCTACTTGTGTATGAGCATGTGGGGGAATTGTGTTATAGTCTTGGCATGTGTGGAGACTCTTTTTGAGGAGTTGGGGGATAGGAGTCTAGCTTGGGCGAGACAAACTTAACTTGATCTTCTGATCAAGGGCTTGGGGTGTGCGTTGGGCACATCCTACGGAGTGCCTGTGGCGGGCACATGTCCTGGATGGGCTGGTCATTCCTTGGTGGACGTGGGGTCCTTTGTGGACGTTGGTGGAGGAGATGTTGGGCTATACCTGTGATGGGTGCCATTGACGGACCGTTGCGTCAGATACATCATTGTGGAAGAATCTCGCCTTGGCAATTAAGGCCAGAGATAGTGAACCCGGAGATGGAACTATGTTAAACATGCACACCACTTATCTGTTATGAGGGCAGATCCAGTCCGAGCTAGTGACGCGTGGCACCATGCCTGTAGGAGGATAGGGTATCAGTGTAAGGTGAGGAGGTGTTGACCTCATGTCCCCCGAATTGCAGGATCTTGCGTGGCCCGGTGTAGAAGGCATCACAGTCCTGTGGCAACCTCTTGCGGGAGGGAGCATCCGAAACCCAGGAAGGCAGGATGGGGGCCGTTGCAGCTAGTTTCGTTGATTGTGGTTTTGTATGTTAGTGGGATGATCCCTGGCTGGCTGCGACTTGAGTGGATCCTGGTGTACAACCCCTACAACGTGAAAACTATATGTATAGCCACATACTCGGTCATGTACAACTCTTGATCCGGCTTCACTTTCATAGGTAGTGTTACTTGTTTCTACCTCCCTCTAGGCTTGTTTTCCTGCTTGGGGCAGTTGAGGTGCGAGGAGAGGGAGTTCTCGCACTAACTCGGTGGGTTTTGGAAGGTGTGAGTACCCCGGGGTCTGGAGTGCCAGGATGGCCCGAGTTGAGGTGTTTTGGATGATTATGTATTGCTTGCTGCTGCATAGGAGAACCTCAGCCTTATCCTTGACTTGCTTAAATACCTTATGCATTCCACTTAAAGCTTGCATACGGATGGTGACGTGAACCTATCCAAGTCCTTGGGGATAGTTGGTAGATGCAGGATACGAATCGGTGATCCATAGCAGATAAAGTGTTGGACTAAGGATGGTTCGTTGCTACGCTCAAGATATGCCTGTGGAGAGATGCTATCCCTCAAGAAGAAGGATGGCCCTGAAGACTAGTTATCGTTTCCGTTTTCTGTATTTCCCTTTTAGCCCAAGGGGCTTGTACTGAGAAACCCGTATCACAGTCTACTGGATTATGTAAATATTAAACCCATGTAATGAAATATCAAGTTGTATGACAGTGATATGTAATTGAAATGAGTTCTATATGTGATAGCTACTGATCCATGGACTATCACAACGATACAAGGAGTCAGGTCCTCGTTCAGAAGACCCGGTTCATTTCATTAACATTCACAGATAAGATCCGCAAGCGCACGGAGAGACCGCTGTAGCACTTCACCCGTGAGTATTCAAGGGTATCGTATTTCCATGAGGAACGGAGGTACTAACCTTTTAACTGGTTCATCCAAGGACAAACAAGAGATAGGTAGGCGAGGATAAAGAGGATTCCTGTGGTTTAAGAGTTTCTAGCGAAGATAAGTTCAACCTCTACTTGCTTACTTCGGGCACCGGTCTGACCCTGGTCTGCCAAGGACCTCCGGCTATTAGTTCTACTGCAAGCCCAGGCGGGGGGCAGTACACTAACCACGAAGTAGCTTCGTAGCGGACGGACAGGGCTGTCACCACCTGCCGCCTACCCCACAATGTCAGCTGAGCTCGCAGCAAACAAAGGTAATCTAGAGCCTAGACACCATGTCTACGCTATCAACTATTGCTCTAGCGTCGATCAGGGTTACCCATCTTTATCAGGGGCCCTCTACTAGAGCATCCGTTACAAGAACGTACGATGATCCCGTAAGCAAATAAAGAACAAAACTTACTTAACTAAGAGACTCACCACCAAAGGAGATCATGAATACTTACTATGAAAGGAAGCATCCGTTGAGGTACAAGCTGGAGAAGAGCGTCGACAGGCCGGCGCCCCTCCAAACTACCCCTCACTCTCTCCCTATTTTCTAAGCACTACAAAGGTAGGGCTTCGCCTTGGAGTGGAGCTTTGCTCCTCTTGTTGTGTGTTGAATGGGGGGCTCTCCTCCTCCTTTTTATAGCCCTCCAAGGGTGGATCCTTGGGTGAACTTCCGAGGTGGAACCATCCGGGGCTGAAGTAGGCAGCATGGCGGGAGTCTACTTGAGAAAGATGGGCCTGATTGGGCCTAGTAGGGGGTCGGGCGACCCAGGGGGTCGGGAGACCCAGGGGGTTGGCTGACCCCAAATGGCGCCCCCTCGGGCCCTCCTTCCTCTGCACAGCTGATAGGTGGGCCCAAGTGTTGCTCCTTTGTGTTACCCTGAAGTTTTGTTGGTTTGGTATGTCATTTGGCCCTTGGATCCTTGTATCTGCCTCTGATTTGTCAGAAGTGTCTTTTCTCTTGGACTTGGGGGTTGAATTGATTTGGGGTGTGGCCCTCCAATTCTTGTGCTCTCATACAATGCTTTGAAGTGTACTTTTATCTTTGCTTGAGCATGGTTTTCCTCTGTATGCAGATATGGTCTCCTGAAAACAGTGATTCACCAAAACTTATGGAAATGATTAGTATTAAACTCCTATCTCTAGTTCTGTGTTTGTTTTGTCACTATTCTCTGCAAGAGTTGATGGTAAGATATGACACTTAAGAACCATCAACTCTAACTAGAATAAAGACACCACTAAATGGTAGAGTGTGATTTTAGATAAAACTAGGAAAAAGAATCATCAATTATGGAGTACTTATGAGGGAGAAATACTAGTTACAAGTTTTAGTTTCAGATTCAAAAGAGAAAGATGGACTATTTACAAGCTCTTATGCGTCTCAGCCAATCACGAGGCTCCTGGTCAGCGCATCGCGTCGCTTGCTTTTGGGAACCATATGCCAATGGCTTTAGGGTGGAAACAACTGTCGTGTCCCAAGTTTCTTCCTTGACAAGCCGAACCGACGCGTGGTCGGTGCATCACGTCACTTGCTTGTGGGCCAAGGCTTGATGGCCCGATATGATCAGTGGCTGTTGGGTTGAAACAACTGTCGTGTCCCAACTTTCTTCCTTGAGAAGCCGAACAACCCCTTTGCCTTCTTCCTTGAGGACACGCGGTGCATTTCACCCAATCCATCCCATCAAAATTGGGGGTTTTCTCCCATCGGCGCAAGTTACAGTACTTCCCCCAATGTTGGGTTTTTTCTCCATCGCCGCCCACATCGCCAACATATGGGGTCCATGGGTCAGAGAGGACATGCTAGCCTTTGGTTGACTAAGGACATATGGGTCAACAAAATGACCATTCATTGACTGGGGATCGTGGCCATTGCTTTAGGATCCAACGCCTCATAATCCTCCGAGATGCGCACGACGCACGACGGTCACCTTTTCCTCACCTCGCGGAAGTGTCGTGCGCTGCGCTAAATGGTTCGTACCTTTTCCTCTCCTCACGGAAGTTGAGGGGGTCGTGCACCGCGCTCCGGTTATTTAATCCATCCACCCGGTGAAAATTTACTCCATAATTTTAAATAATTGGGATACATTGTTCGAAATTAAAATGAACACTATGAAAACCAATCATTAGTTCAAAATAACCAACACTTGCTTCTTTCCTTCCTTGCTTTGTTCTCCTTTAATTTTCTTAGCGATGGCACATCTGACTATATTACAGATGACACACATGTAAAAGATTTGCACAAAATCTATTCACAACTCCATCATGTTCACCATGCAAACTAAGATACAAACATAAAATAACAGAAATTAGCTCTCGTGTGAACTTAGCACACGTGCGATCCACAACGATGACACGGCGAGGCATCACTTGCTTCTTTCTTCGCTCCGGCCACGGCCTGGGGCGCGTCTCGATCACATCCTGCTGACGGTGTACGTTATCGGGCCGTTCATGCGCCACGTCCAGAGGTCAAACTCATGACTGATGCGGCACTCCGCACTGCAGTACCGGATGATGAATCTCTTAGCCCCCAGCGCCTGCATTCCGCCCATGTGCAGATGTGGGGATCCTCGACGAGCAGCACCACGTCGCGGTCAGGAAGCCAGTTCTGGAACGCAATGTTGTGGAGGTCCTGCCAGACCAAGCCGCGCAACTGCGGCAGGCCGAGGTTCTCCCACCGGCCGTCAGGGAGCGACAGGCCGCCGCTGATTCCATGGAGCAGTGCCAGCGCTTCAGGGTCCACTGGGTTCCTTCAGTACCGCAGCATCGCCAAGAAGTAAGCAGCACTGGAGTATCCAGCGCTAATGGCTTGGTTGACAAGTGCCAGCCCGATGGTGGGATCCTGCCGCGTCATCAACCACTCCATCCCCTCATAGCATACGACCTCCAGATTATCGACGAGGCGCAAGTGCTGCTCGAAGCGCAACCTGACATCGCGCCTTAAATTTCGGCAGTGGTCACGAAGCTCACGGAATGACAGGTGCCAGAGCACCTCGGGGGAGTCGCAGATGCGGCGGATGCGGATGCAGACCTGACAAGCATCAAGTACGTATAGACGCTCCGATCCTCAATGCAGTGAAGGATGATCCGGGTGATCTGATCCTCTGGCAGCAGCATCATCAGCAAGAACGTCGCGGCACTGGGATCTCCCATCGCATCTAGTTTTGTGCCCGATTCTTCTCCGTGATGACGAGGCCAAGTTGCGCCTGATGATTCACCTGGTTCCATTACTTTGCGGCACGACGATGGGAGAAGAAGGCGATGCGGCGGCCGGCGAGGGGGAGGGGAAGCAGAAAATCACGGTGTTTGATGGGATATTTTGGGGGAAGTGGGAACATATAGGCGATAAAAGGTAACTGCAGGGGAACTCGGACACTTACACGTGGGGCCAGGCAAAAAGGCTTCCTCCATTGAAAGTTACCCCTTTCGTTTAGCCCTCCTCTAGTGGCGACGCGGCTTCCGTCGTCGACTCTAGAGGAGCTGCCGCTCGACTTGGCGATTAAGATCGTGGGCCACCTAGCTGCAACCTCGAGATGTTTGGATTCTAGGTTTAATTTGCGTGCATTGTATGCTTTCATTTGGATCTATTCCGAGTTAACAATCCCAATTGTGCGTAACTATCTTTGTTCGTACTAACAATTGAACTCCAATTAATTAAGACGAGTATATTCATTAAAACACACACACATAGATAAACAACACACGTGGAGTTCCAAAACCCGATCGAACGAGTTCCTAAACTGCAAGCAAAGCTAGGACGACGAAGATGACATACACTAATAATTAAGCTATGACATGAAACAACTGAAATTAGAGTAGCTCCCGTGTGAACTTAGCACACGTGGAGCAGTAATCAACGACGACGACACACGCCGCAGCGGCGAGGCTCGGTGCACAAGCAGTCACCGCATTCCACGTTCCCGGTGACCAGCGCATGCAGCACGTGGCTTGCTCACATTCACCCCTCGTTCCAGGCCAGGATGCGGTGGTGGTTGTACTTCTTCTTGTTCTCAGCCCTCAGGGCCGAGGAGTTGACCTTCCCCACGACGTGGTCCCTGACCTCATTCGTCTTGGTCCACCGTTGCCTCAAGCTGGGGCAGACAGGGCACCTGTAGATGCCGTCAGCGCGGCGGTAGACGCGCCGAGCGAAGCCGCGGGGGACTGGTTTGATGTAGCCATGGTTCTGGTCGTCGGACTCGTCCGTCTCCATCTAGGTGTTAGAGTCGACGTCGGAGTCGTAGAAGGCCGCAGGAAGGGTGAACGAGTCTGTCTCCATCTTGGTGTCAGAGTCGTAGAAGGCCGCAGGAAGGGTGTCGGAGTCATAGAAGGCCGCAGGAAGGGTGAACGAGTCTGTCTCTGTCTGGGTGTCAGAGTCCTAGTCGAGCACAGGATGGGTGACCGTCAATGATGAGGGCTGCGACGACGATGAGCACGCGGGGGTGGAGGAAGGCGCCACCACCGCCGGAGGAAGCTGGGAACGCCCTAGGGAGCCCCCAGCGCCTCCGCGGCCTACATTCGCGGGCGACGGCGGGTTGACTTCGCCGGCGTCGGAGCGCGATGAGAAACCGCCACGCGACAACGTCACCGAGGCACTGTAGGGTCGCTCCATGCGCGATGGGGAGCTGGAGGCGTGGGCAGAGGGGGAGAGGTGGCGCAACCCGGTGGCGGAGGCCTCGGCCGAGTAGCTGGTTCGCTTCATGGTGTCGGATGGGCAGGCGATCGACTAGCGACTAGTCTAGTGGTAGTGGAACTGGCGACTGGCGAGGACGCCGATGGTGGGGGAAATGGTGATTAAATAAAGGACTTCCTTGGCTTCCTTAAAGAAGCCTTCCTTCCTAAGAAAGCCAGTGGTGGAAGTTATGGCCACCGGCGTCGGTCATTGATGGCAACTGGCGCTCCTCGAAGACCGTGTGAGGAAGAACAGGAGCTGGGATGGCAACCGACGGTGGCCGTGGCATCTGCATCGTCGATGGGAAGATGAACGGCTATGATGAATCGGGCTTGACTAGAAAATGGCCCACGATAAGTTTTCAGCCCATCTAACATAGACGTTCTTCATAGTTACCGTTAAAAGAAATTTGAAAAGTATGATCAAATTGAACTACATCTGCCACCAATAAGATTCAAAAAATACCGAAAAAATATATTCAAGGACATATATACTATTATAGCCTAGGTACGAGATATGGAAACAAAATTCAATTGTTTTGTATGGATAATTCAAACTGCTAAGTCTAAGGTAGTAAAAAAATAATAATAATATCAAAAGTTTGTTCAGAAATTCTACAAACTAACACATCAACACATTTTAGGACCATAAGCCTGAGGAAAAAAATAAAATGGTTTTAACAAAACCGGGCCATACATTGTTCACAAATGAGTACATCTCCCACATAGTTCCCTGGAACTTGACTCAAACTTTCAGGTTTACATAGCTCACACTACTTTTGACATCATATACACCTCAAATTTTGACACAAATGCATATTGATCTTACAATTAGAGAATGTGAAGTTATATTTGCAATTCTCATGCAATATCATTTTGTTTTTTACCTACTTTGGTGTATAAAACTATGTGCTATGTAAAAGATCTAAGAAATAGAAACTAACTAGAATAAAGACACCACAAAATCGTAGAATGTGATTTTATATAAAACTAGGAAAAAGAATCATCAAATTCGGAGTTCTCATGAGGGAGAAATACTAGTTACAAGTTTTAATTTTAGATTAAAAAGAGAAAGATGGACTATTTACGAGCTCTTATGCCTCTCAGCCAATCACGCGTTACCACGAGGAGCACCAGGTGATGCCCGCCTCTGCACCGCCTGGGTGGCACGTGTCCATTTCCTTATTCTACTATAACGTAAAGGAGCAATCACCTTCACAAGCGTGCAGTCGGTCTGGTGGTTGGGAAAGCCCACCGCAAGCCTGAGGTCTCTAGTTCTATTCATTTGTTGGACCTATTTTTTGCTGACAAATTTACTTACTCAATTTTGCACTACAGTATTTGTGACGGAATAAAAATGACAACTTAACTCAATTTTCCACCAGAGTATTCGTGATGGAGTAAAAACATTACATATTTGCGAAACATGGAGTACAATCACAATTGGTTCACCAAAGATAAGGAACAACATCACAAATTCATAGATAGGAACTTCCCAAATTCATACATCACATTAGCATCTACCAATTCCACATCACCAAAATAACATCACAGTTATTGTCGGTGACTAGCCATCCACATCACTCCTTTGCATTTTCACAAGTGCCCTCTGTCTTTTTTTTGCTTTCGATTTCCAAATCCCAAGTTCATCTTCAAGTGCAGCAATCTTGGCTTGCGCTTTTGCAAGCATCATGCTCTTCTGGTATAGTTCATCGCCTATCTCATGCATGCGCTTCCTCATGAACTCCAATTCGTCAAAGGATTCGTCCGAGTCGTCGTGGCCAGCGGAGAAGTCGTCGATGCATGCAGACATCTTGGCCTTGGACGGCGCCTTCTTCGGTGGCCGGCCGCGGGCCCGCTTGGCGGCGGCGAGGCGATGTAGGCTGCATTTGTCTTCAGTGGGCGTCCGCGCCAACCCTTGGCCGGCAGCGCGTGGGAGGAGAGCGACTTTGCCATCGGCGGCTGACCACGGGGGCGCTTGGCCGACGGAGCGGCCGACAAGGGCGAGTCTGCCTTCGGCGGGCGACCACAAGGACGCTTGACCGGTGGCGAGGCCGAGGAGGGCCTGTCTGCCTGCGACAGGCGACCACGAGGGCATGTGGCCGGCGGTGAGGCCGAGGAGGGCCTGTCTGCCTTCGGCGGGCGACCACGGGGGCGCTTGGCCGGCGGCGAGGCCGAGGGTGCGACTCAGCCTTCGGGGGGCAACCACGGAGGCGTTTGGCTGACACCAGCAGATCTGCCACCTTGGGGAAACCCATGTCGGAGTCGGAGTTGTTGTCGCTGGTTAGCTCGATGGGAATCATTACGCTCGCCTTGTTTGCCAGAGTCGAAAGAGGAAGGGAGGAGTAGGCAGGGAAAGGGGGAGATGCTCAGGGATATTTAAGTAATTTCCATTCATTCAGTATTTCACTCTCACAATGCGTTTAAGTCTAGGTTGTTGACGTGTCTCCGCACATCCCACGTCAAAGGACCCTTCTGTCCCTGCCTTATCCTTTAGGCAGACGCGGCTCACTGCTGCTTCTCTGTTCGCCGCCCGCCATAGCCGCCGAAATCTGGCACTTCTGACTGCCCGTCATTGCCACCCACGCGGAAGGATGTTGCATGTTGCAGAGTCCTCATCCGGAAGAAGGCAAATGCCCTCGCTTGTTGGGGAAGAGACTGGCTTGCCCATGATGATGTGCCGGACCTGCAAGAGGGCAAGGATGTGTGAGGCCCGATCGAGGAAGGATAATGAGAACATCGGTCGGGTGTATTTTAAATGCCCGGTTAGTGGATTTAGCTTTGATTTGGTTTTTGTGCTTTCAGATCTGTGATAGGGTTTAAGCAAGGGTTTCTTGTTTATTCAGTGGTGTGGCTACTTCACATGGCAGAGGGGTTACTTGAATGATTTGATTAGAGAAAAGATGGTCCACCTACGTTTTGTTGATGAAGTAGAGATTCAAGAAGTCCAATCCATGGAGCACATTCATGTTGTTGGGAGCCCTGCAGCAGGTGGTGCCATGCTGAAGAGCAATGGATTGGAAGCAAAGCTGGAGAAATTGACCAAAGCTATGATTTTCTTCCGTCTACTGGTTGTAGCCCTTGTTGCCATGGGAGTTGGTTATGCGTTGAGGTAGAATGTAGGCGTGAGTAATCTTCTGTTAGGTGATATGCACAAGTGCTTCGATATGCATCTGTGTGTGATGAACACTGCTGACTTTGATGTGTATGTTTCCACATTCATGGCAAAAGCTAGAGTGAAAAAATCCATGGCATTTTCAAAAAAGAGTGCATTTCCATAGAAAGAGAGTGACACAGAGCAACGATTGGATCGAGCTTCATTTTAGATTAACTTTACAAAAAGAATCAAGTCATTTCGATGTTGTACGAGGGAGAAAGAAAAATCCAAATTTCAAATCAGAGATTAAAAAGAGAAAGAGTCTTGTTCACAAGAAATGGGCGCAGCGTTCCTAACACATTCTAAGAAGACCGGCATGTGGGGTCCATGGGTCAGAGGGGACACCACGCTCCGAAATTTTCACCTGGCGCCAACTCTGCCGCCGAAGCCGTAAAATTTTCACTTGAAATGTCCCTTGTACCCCTCAAGCAAAAGCCACACCGCTCCGGCGGTAACCAAACTCTCAAGGGTATTTGTGACAATCTCGATCGCGCCCCCCATATCCTCTGTCCCTTTTCGAGTTTTCGATCCATTCTCGACATCTCGCCTTTCCACTCAATCTCTCTCATCTTTCCCCTCTGCGTCGGCAGGCTCCAATGCGCCGACACTCGACCCCTCTGCTCCACCGGAGACCACCGCGCTGGAGCTTCAACCCCATCGACGACGCTGAGCGCACCAGAGCTGCTTCCCCGTCGGCAGCTACCGCCGCACCGGATCTGCTTCCCCGTCCGCCACTACCGCCGCTACGGAGCTGCTTCCCCGTTGGACCCTACCGCCGCACCGGAGCTGCTTCCCCGTCGGCTGCTACCGCTGCGCCGGATCTGCTTCCCCGTCTGCCCCTACCGCCACACCGGAGCTCCTTCCCCATCGGCCGCTACCGCCGCACCGGATCTGCTTCCCCGTCCGCCACTACCGCCGCACCTAAGCTGCTTCCTCGTCTGCCACTACCGCCGCACCGGATCTGCTACCCCTTCGACGACGCCCGTCAACGTCGACGATGACCGCAACATCATAGCAGCTGCACCATCTTCGACGCGCAGCTACCCCGACGATTCACAATGGTCGAAACTCGAGGCCAAGTAGCAAGAGGTATGCAAAATCCATCTACCTTCTCTGTCATTCTAGGTAGGGACACGGTTCAGGATTGCAGATTCTAGTGGCTCTGCATTCTACTTCCAACTTCCAAGCATAAATATGTAATCAACCTAGCTCCCTAACACTTCAAATCTGTTTCACACATGTTAGAACCTACACAAAGTGAACAGGATTACCGTGAATACGAAATGCAACGGCACGCCCGCATAAAGAGAATGACAAAGTATTAGCGTAGAATAGATTGTCTGCTATAAAAGCATCTCTTAATGCATTTCCTGAAAAAATCCTACTTCAAACAGTCTGTGGTTCTAGGTAGGGACACATTCATCCACGGTTCGGGATTGGAGGTTCTAGCATGCTCCCTAATACTTAAAATCTGTTTCACACATGTTAGAACCTACACATCGTGAACCGGTTGACCGTGCTTACGAAATGGCACGGGAAGCCAACATCAGGGAGAATAACAGAGTATTGAAGGTGAGTAGATTGCCAGAGTTAAGAGCAGCTCTTAGTACTGGAAGAAAAACAACTTCAAAGGGTTTTAGTGAAGGCAGCAAGGGGAGAACGTCTGGCACTGATGCAGATTACATCCCTCAAGAAGAGCCCAACAATGGAGATGATGATGCGGACTTAGAGGAGGAGCGGACACCCCTATGAAATGAGGTGCATCTTCTATACTTGGCTGTGGGGTGGGGGATGCATGAACTAGATATTTCCTAAGGTTACAAGCAGCTCTATTTTTTTCAATGCAGTGACTCCATATTTCCACTGCTTACAAGTGCTTCTAATTGATTGACATGCTTAAAAGTTATGCCTCTGGAAATCTACAGGGCCCTGGGCGTAGGAAGGTGGGAACAACAAGTGTTGCCCTGGGTCTTGGAGGAAGACAATCCAAGAGAGTGAGGTCAATCCCACCAACACATGTCACGTAGGAAACTTCATCAAGGATACGAAAAAGGCTAGACATTACATGAGCACCTCAATGGCCTGTGCATGAAAAGTTGCAGCCAATTGCAGAAAACAGCTGCGGTGGTGATAATGCTGTGCACGAATAATCGCCAGCAGTACCAGAAAACACTACCTGCAATGAGCACTTGAATGATTGTTCAAGTCCTTTCAGAGACTGGGCACAATGTAAAGATGATGGTAATGTCATCATTGAAGATGAAGATTGGTTCGTTGACCCTAAAGCTTTTTAGCACTCATGGTTTCATATTTGATGAATGATGACAATTTAAATGAAATCTCTGCAGCACCTACACAAAGAGGTGGCCCGGGGAAGACGAGGGAAGCAACACAGAGAGTATTGCTTGACAGGATGAACAAAGCTATGAGGACAAGGGTGTGCATCTCTGTTCTTGAGTGGAACAAAAGGCCCCATGTTCCGGCGCAAGCTACCAAGTTTTCATCTGTTGTTAGGTCTCAAGTTCCTATCTTGACCCATTGGAAAGAATACAGAAAACAACCTAAACTTTTCGATGGCTTCATGGGAAGGCTATCTGTGAGTGCCTACCTACTAGTTCTTGTTGTACATTCAACTCTTACATGTACATCTGATTTGGATTCTAATCACCAGGGAAGGTTAGCAACTGACACTAGGCAGCAGCCAACAACAGATGCTTGTAGCAGTGTGTTCCAAAAATCCATATGGCAGACGCGGTATAAGTTTAAGCAGAAATACTTTGTTGACGTCGCTGCAAATGAGATCCGCACAACCTCTCCTGTCTCCATCATGACTGATGCATAGTGGTGCCGACTTGTTGACAAGTGGTCAAATGCACACCACAGGGTAATTTCTCTTTGTGTGCTTTCCTGTCTCCAACATGACTGATGCACATCGGTGTAAACTTATGATGGAGACTAACACATACATCTCATGCAGGAGGTTTCTAAGAAGAACAAGCCAAACCGGGGCAGAGTCTTGTTACCTTCAGCAACAGGATCACGCTTCTATGTTGCGTAGTTGCATTCATATGTAAGTGTCAACATGCTTCTAATGTAACCTCTTCATTGTTGCACTTCTGTCTGTCTCTCGTGGCAAGTCCCATTATTCTTTAAGTTTCATGCATTTGGTACATCATCAGCACCAGAACAAGAGCAACAATGCCGAACCCACTGAAGTCACCGAGAATGCAGAGCTCCAAGTTGATGAAGATGTCGAACCCACTGAAGTGGATGCCACAGTAGCCTTCAAGGTCTGCCATACCAGCAGCAAGAATGGTTTGAGTGCCGTGGCTAGACGTAGTTGTAAGTCCCCGTACATTCTTTCAGCAAGAGTTTTGTTCTTCTTTGTCCAACACTCTGTACATTCCACATCATACATTGTTAACGTGCATGGCTGACTGTATTTCTGAGGTTTGTTAACAATGTTTAGTACCAGTTATCCAATCTGCCTTTGTTCCCAGTTAATGGAAACTATACAGGCAGACGCTGTTGCTGATGGGCAGTCAAGATTGACTAGTGCTGAGGTTGTTTACAAGGCCAGCTCCAACATCACTTTCTTGGAGAATGCTGGTATAGCCGCTCCCTCCTCGAGGTTGCGGTCATCTTCTGAAGCTTCGCTTCATGAAGACTTGATGCTGAAAGACAGGGTTCATCTGTTCTGCATGAACGAGTGGAAGAACTCCAGAGGAACAGTGATGATCTACAGAGGAAGAGTGATGCACTATAGAGGGAGACTGAAGCGGCATATAAAGCGCTGGAGAGAACCTAAAGGCAGTATGAGGAGCTGAAGAAGCAACAGGAAGATAGCCATCGCCTCCTTTCACAATTCATCCAGGTCCAAAGCAACCTTGGTACCTCTCTTCATCTCTGATCCTATGTGTGTGGAACTGTAGTGACCCTGGACATTCCCATTTACGTCGTAATGTGATTCTGAATAGTGCCCTGCTAATTGTGGTCATCTAATGAAACTATTTGTGGAACAATTCTGATGTATAATATTATTTTGTAATGAAATAGGGCTGTGACAAAAATAGTTCTGTGATAAAATAGTCCTGTGACAAAAATGGTGCTGTGACGAAAATGGTTCTGTGATGAAATAGCTCTGTGACGAAATAGTTCTGTGATGAAATGGATCCATATGGGAACGCCACGTGCCGCAACAGGAAAATGACACGTGGATAAATAGGGCACCGACACGTGGCAGAATAGGCAAACGGCACATGGGTCAACTAGGAACGGCCAGGTGGACAGCTAGGGCACCGACACGTGGAAGAACTTGGAAACGAACGTGGGCCAGTTAGGAAAGGACACGTGGACAAACAGGAGAAGGACAATTGGCACAAGCGCAGAAGGACACGTAGGCAAATAGGAAGCCGAAACTTGGCAGAGCAAGGAAAGGACATGTGCCATCCTTAAAACTGACATGTGCACACATAGGAAAGAGGCACGTGGCTGAGTCGGTCGAGGCCACGTGGGCAAGCTGCAGGGCCGCACGTGTACAAATGAGAAGATGACACGTGGCTCTATCTGGTAATGAAATGTGGCTACGTCCTGGAATGGCACGTGCCGCTGTCGCAAGGCGGCACGTGTCCACCTTAGGCGAGGACACGTGGGCTGGCCAAATAGTAACACGTGTTGACCTAAGGTGAGGACACGTGGCTGCCCGCAGTGATGTGGACATCAATACTAACGATACATCCACGCCTACACAAGTACCTATTTCTGGTCCTATTACACGTGCCCGTGCTCCTCAACTTAATCATCAGGTGAGTTCACTTTTGAGTTTATGTCCATCATGTTTAGACCATGGAGACGCGTGCACTCTTATTTTGATTAGGAACCAAGGAGATGACCGAAAGGAAAACGGATTCGCGCAGGCTGAATTCGGACTGCAGAACAGCACCAACTTGTGATGGTCACCACGGTCGCATATGGACTCGGATTGGGGCTTTCAAGTACTTCATGGAAAGCTTATAAAGTCTTCTTTCCAATGGATGCGGCATCATTTCTATCTCTGCTCGGAGTCGGTCACAATCGTCGATTTGTTGCCGACACCTTTTCTGCTCATGGTGTTGTGTCGCCTTGTTTTGGCCCAATGGGTCGTGTATCAAGTTGAGTCCATTACGGACGTGTCCTAGGGTTGGAGTACGACCCCAGAACCCCTGTGGTCATTCTCCCACGTCCTTATACTCCTTAGCCACCACCAAGAACACTTGGGTTTTGTTTAGATCAAGTTTAGCCTTTGCTACTTGCTTGTGAGCGCGCGTGCTGGATCAGCCGCCCGTCTTCTTGTCTTCAGAACCCCACATCATTGCAGATTGAGTTTGAAACCTTCATCTACATCTAGTATATTCAGTACGTGTTTACTTGTTCTTGCTGGTTCTTCGATTGCTTGTAGGACGAGTGCCCTAGTGGCCGGGTGTCCCGCTCCACAAGATCGCGGTAGCCATTCGAGGTGGTGTATCGGTTGCTAAGGCGCAGCATTCTTGGAAGGCTGTAGTCGGGCCGTGAACGTCGGCTCCATCCTCAAATCGAGTTATCCCCCGCCTCTCATCGAAAGATCGGGAACAAACCCTAGCGGGTTCACATCAGTTGGTAATCAGAGCAAGGTTTATCGGTGAGACACTTCCAATCCTTTGCTGTTTTATTTTCCTGTAGTCCAAAAAGCCCAATAAAAAATAGTAGATTAGTTTACCTGCAATCCTATAAACTCTTTGAGCCTTTGCTAGTACTGCTTAGTTAGGGCTTGTTGAGTATTTGGTTGCATCGGTTGCGTCGTGTTGCTGGTCTTAGTTTAGTCCTTTAGAGTTTCGACTTCTTGTCACCTCTTTTTGTCTCGGAGTTTCAATTCATCAATGGAAGAAAACTTTCATTGTTTCTGTGTCCGGTCTCTGAAATGCGAGTTTTAGTACAATCTGGAAAGCTTAACTCGTGATCTTTCCAACGGATTTGATCTGGGTCACAAACTCCATCTGAGTGCTCCAGAATCGACTTGGAGATTTGTGCGTCTGGCTGCGTGAAGCAAGTTTCGTCAATCTGAGTTGGTAGTAGCTATATGCAGTAATCCTGTTGCGTTGGTTGTCAAACAAAGGATTTTACTCCTCTAAAAAAAAAGAAGAAAAAGAAGAAAACAAAGTGAAAAAAAAATAGAAAAGAAACGAAAAAGAAGAAAGGGGCTGATCCATCTTTTGTGTTGCTGCTGTTTCGGTTGGTGCCTTGTGACTTCATTTGTGTCCAGGATCGCGCCTCTAGCACGGTCTAGGCTAGGACCAGCACAGTACCACCGTTGAGCAATTATTCAACTTGCTTTTCTGACTAACGTGGTGCTATTATTTTCCCTTGATCAGCCCACCTACAGCTCTACATATTTAACTACAGTTTGACAGGTCCTGTTACTGCGGCACCGATACGCTCCCTTCCAGGTGCTCGACTTGTTGGCTACCAAACCCCTCCTGTTGAGCAAGGTAAGAATTGGTAAGAGCTTGTGTAACAGGTTGAGAGAGAGCGCCTCACAGTGGTTAGACCTTAGTAGCTATAGGGGTTTGTTCTACTTCACTTGTTCCCTGTTTGTTCTTGTGCTTCTACCATGGCAGGTTCAGGGGATGAGGATGATGGGGTTGGTCCACTTACGCCTCTACCAAGGGCATCATGCAACATTTAAAAAAACAAGTGTGGGAGTACACCAAAGGAATTGATACTGACTTGCAGGTGCTAAATGAGAAGATTGGTGTCCTAGAGAGTGGACAGATTTCCACCAACAACAAGCTTGCAGAGTTGGAGACGTCGATCAGTCGTGTCGACAAAAGTGTTGCTGCTCTTCTACGACGTTTTGATGAGCTGCATGCTAAAGCCCCCGATGGGCGTGATGAAGACAGCAAGAAAGATGAGCATGTCGAGGATAATTGGGGTGCTTATGTTGCTGATACTGAACAAGACGATCAAGACGCTCACAACCTTCGACGGCTATGTACTAATCGTAGAGGTATGGGAGGACATCGCCGACGTAAGGTACACAATAATGATAATACTTTTACTAAGATTAAATTTAAGATACCTCTTTTTGATGGTAAATATGATCCCGATTCATACATTACTTGGGAGATTGTTGTTGATCAAAAGTTTGCATGTCATGAATTTCCTGAAAGCACACATGTTAGGGCTGCTACTAGTGAGTTTACCGATTTTGCTTCTGTTTGGTGGATAGAACATGGCAAGAAAAATCCTAATAACATGCCACAAATATGGGATGCTTTGAAACGGGTCATGCGGGCTAGATTTGTTTCTTCTTATTATGCACGTGATATGCTAAATAAGTTGCAGCAATTGAGATAGGGTGCTAAGAGTGTAGAAGAATATTATTAAGAGTTACAAATGGGTATGCTGCGTTGTAATTTAGAGGAGGGTGAGGAACCTGCGATGGCTAGATTTTTGGGTGGTTTAAACTGAGAAATTCACAACATCCTTGCTTATAAAGATTATATTAACGTGACCCGTTTGTTTCATCTTGCTTGTAAAGCTGAAAGGGAAGTGCAGGGGCGACGTGCTAGTGCCAAGACTAATGTTTCTGCAGGAAAATCTACATCATGGCAGCAGCGCACGACTACTTCTCTGACTGGACGTGCACCTCTCCCAACTCCCTCGCCTGGTCGACCAGCACCATCGCCTTCCTCTAGTGACAAACCACGTAGTTCTCCCACAAATTCAGCAATCAAATCTGTCCAGAAACCAGCTGCTAGTGCTTCTTCGATTGCCTCCACGGGTAGAACAAGAGATCTTCAGTGCCATCGTTGCAAGGGCTTTGGGCACGTGCAGCGTGACTGTCCTAGCAAGCGTGTTTTGTTGGCAAAGAAGATGGTGGGTATTCTTTTGCTAGTGATTTTGATGAAGATACACTTGCTTTGCTTGCAGCTGACCATGCAGGTAGTGATGAACGACCAGAAGAGCAATTTGGTGCAGAGCATGCCGAGCATTATGAGAGCCTCATTGTGCAGCGTGTGCTTAGTGCACAAATGGAGAAGGCAGAGCAAAATCAGCGACATACATTATTTCAAACAAAGTGTGTCATTACAGAGCATTCTTGTCGAATGATCATCGATGGAGGTAGCTGCAACAACTTGGCTAGTAGCAATATGGTGGAGAAACTTGCACTTACCACCAAACCGCACCCACACCCATATCACATTCGATGGCTAAACAACAGTGGTAAGGTAAAGGTAACTAGACTGGTGCGAATCAATTTTGCTATTGGATCATATCGTGATGTTGTTGAATGTGATGTTGTGCCTATGGAGGCTTGTAATATTCTGCTAGGTAGGCCATGGCAATTCGATACAGATTCTATGCATCATGGTAGATCAAATCAGTATTCTCTCTTGCACCACGATAAGAAAATTGTGTTGCTGCCCATGTCCCCTGAAGCTATTTTGCATGATGATGTTGCTAAAGCTGCAAAAGCTAAAAGTGAGAGCCATAAAAGTACCAAATCTGTTACTGATAAGAAAGATGAAATAAGATTGAAAGGACATTGCTTGCTTGCGACTAAATCTGATATTAATGAATTGATTGCTTTCACTTCTATTGCCTATGCTTTGGTATGCAAAGATATTTTAATTTCAATTCACGATATGCAACATTCTTTGCCTCTTGCTGTTGCTAACATTTTGCAGGAGTATGCTGATGTGTTTCCAAGTGAGATCCCACCGGGGCTGCCACCAACTCGAGGGATTAAGCACCAGATTGATCTAATTCCTGGTGCATCTTTGCCTCGTGCGGCGTACAGAACAAATCCGGAAGAAACAAAAGAGATTCAGCGACAAGTGCAAGAGCTACTCGACAAAGGTTATGTACGTGAGTCCCTTAGTCCTTGTGTTGTTCCGGTTATTTTAATGCCTAAGAAAGATAGAACATGGCGTATGTACGTTGATTGTAGGGCTATCAATAATATCACGATTCAATATCGACACCCTATTCCACGTTTAGATGATATGCTTGATGAATTGAGTGGTGCTGTTGTGTTTTCCAAAGTTGATTTGCGTAGTGGGTACCACCAGATTCGTATGAAGTTGGGAGATGAATGGAAAACTACTTTCAAAACTAAGTTTGGTTTATATGAGTGGTTAGTCATGCCTTTTGGGTTAACTAATGCACCTAGTACTTTCATGAGATTAATGAACGAGGTTTTGCGTACTTTCATTGGAAAATTTACTGTAGTCTACTTTGATGATATACTAATTTACAGCAAATCTATTGACGAACATCTTGATCACTTACGTGTTGTTTTTAATGCCTTACGAGATGCACGTTTATTTGGTAACCTTGAGAAGTGCACCTTTTGCACAGATCGAGTGTCTTTTCTTGGCTATATTGTGACTCCATAGGGAATTGAGGTTGATCAAGCCAAGGTAGAAGCTATACAGGGGTGGTCTGTACCAAAGACTATTACACAAGTGAGGAGTTTCCTAGGGCTTGCTGGCTTCTATCGCCGTTTTGTGAAGAACTTTAGCACCATTGATGCACCATTGAATGAGCTTATAAAGAAGGAAGTTCCTTTTAGTTGGAGCAATGAATAAGAGAACGCCTTCAACATGCTGAAAGATAAGTTGACACACTCACCTCTTCTCCAACTTCCTGATTTTAATAAGACTTTTGAGCTTGAATGTGATGCTAGTGGGATTGGATTGGGTGGTGTTTAGTTACAAGAAGGCAAATCTTTTGCATATTTTAGTGAAAAATTGAGCGAGCCTATTCTGAATTATTCTACTTATGAAAAGGAATTATATGCTCTTGTTCGGACATTAGAAACATGGTAGCATTATTTGTGGCCCAAAAAGTTTGTTATTCAATCTGATCATGAATCCTTGAAGCATATCCATAGTCAAGGCAAACTGAACCGTCGACATGCTAAGTGGGTTGAATTTATTGAATCTTTTCCTTATGTTATTAAGCACAAGAAAGGGAAAGAGAATATCATTGCTGATGCTTTCTCTAGGAGATATACTTTGCTGAATCAACTTGACTACAAGATCTTTGAATTAGAAATAATTAAAGACCAATATGTTAATGATGCTGATTTTAAAGATGTGTTGCTGCAATGTAAAGATGGGAAGGGATGGAACAAATTCATCGTTAGTGATGGGTTTATGTTTAGAGCTAATAAGCTATGCATTCCAGCTAGCTCCGTTCGTTTGTTGTTGCTGCAGGAAGCGCATGGAGGTGGCTTGATGGGGCATTTTGGAGTAAAGAAAACGGAGGACATACTTGCTGGTCATTTCTTTTGGCCAAAGATGAGAAGAGATGTGGAGAGATTTGTTACTCGTTGCACGACATGTCAAAAGGCTAAGTCACGGTTAAATCCACATGGTTTGTATTTGCCTCTACCTGTTCCTAGTGTGTCTTGGGAAGATATTTCTATGAATTTTGTGTTGGGATTGCCGAGGACTAGGAAGGGACGTAATAATGTGTTTGTGGTTGTTGATAGATTTTCTAAGATGGCTCATTTTATACCATGTCATAAAACTAATTTGTTCTTTCGAGAAATTGTTCGTTTGCATGGTGTGCCCAACACAATTGTTTCTAATCGTGATGCTAAATTTCTTAGTTATTTTTGGAAGACTTTATGGGCAAAATTGGGACTAAGCTTTTGTTTTGTACTACATGTCATCCCCAAACTGATGGTCAAACTGAAGTTGTCAATAGAACTTTGTCCACTATGTTAAGAGTTGTTTTAAAGACGAACATTAAGATGTGGGAAGATTGTTTGCCTCATATTGAATTTGCTTATAATCGCTCGCTGCATTCTACTACAAAGATATGCCCATTTCAGATTGTTTATGGTTTGTTGCCTCGTGCTCCTATAGATTTAATGTCTTTGCTATCTTCTGAAAAACTGAATTTTGATGCTGCTAAGCGTGCTGAATTGATGTTAAAACTGCATGAAACAACTAAATAAAACATAAAGCGCATGAATGCTAAATATAAGTTTGCTGCTGATAAAGGTAGAAAGGAACTAAAGTTTGAACCTGGGGATTTAGTTTGGTTGCATTTGAGAAAGGAAAGGTTTCCTGAATTGCGAAAATCTAAATTGCTGCCTCGGGCTGATGGACCTTTTAAAGTGTTAGAGAAAATTAATGACAATGCATATAAGCTAGATCTACCAGCAGATTTTGGGGTTAGTCCCACCTTTAATATTGCAGATTTGAAGCCATATTTGGGAGAAGAAGATGAGTTTGAGTCGAGGACGACTCAAATGTAAGAAGGGGAGGATGATGTGGACATCAATACTAACGATACATCCACGCCTACACAAGTACCTATTTCTGGTCCTATTACACGTGCCCGTGCTTGTCAACTTAATAATTAGGTGAGTTCACTTTTGAGTTTATGTCCATAATGCTTAGACCATGGAGACGCGTACACTCTTATTTTGATTAGGAACCAAGGAGACGACCGAAAGGAAAACGGATTCGCGCAGGCAGAATTCGGACTGCAGAACAACACCAACTTGTGACGGTCACCACGGTCGCATATGGACTCAGATTGGGGCTTTCAAGTACTTTGTGGAAAGCTTATAAAGTCTTCTTTCCAACGGATGTGGCATCAAATGTATCTCTGCTCGGAGTCGGTCACAATCGTCGATTTGTTGCCGACACCTTTTCTGCTCACGGTGCTGTGTCGCCTTATTTTGGCCCAATGAGCCGTGTATCAAGTTGAGTCCATTACGGACGCGTCATAGGGTTGGAGTACGACCCCAGCACTCCTGTGGTCGTCCTCCCACGTCCTTATACCCCTTAGCCACCACCAAGAACACTTGGGTTTTGTTTAGATCAAGTTTAGCCTTTGCTACTTGCTTGTGAGCGCGCGTGCTGGATCAGCCGTCCGTCTTCTTGTCTTCGGAACCCCACATCATTGCAGATTGAGTTTGAAACCTTCATCTACATCTAGTATATTCAGTACTTGTTTACTTGTTCTTATTGGTTCTTCGATTGCTTGCAGGACGAGTACCCTAGTGGCCGGGTGTCGCGCTCCACAAGATCGCGGTAGCTATTGGAGGTGGTGTATCGGTTGCTAAGACGCAGCGTCCTTGGAAGGCCGTAGTCGGACCATGAACGTCGCCTCAATCCTCAAATCGAGTTATCCCCCGCCTCTCATCGAAAGATCAGGAACAAACCCTAGCGGGTTCACATCACGCAGAGTGACACGTGGGCGGACCAAATAGTGACACTTGTCGACTTGAGGCGAGGACACGTGGGATGCCCAGATAGTAAGACATGCGCGGATCGTATAGTGACACGTGGGCTGACCAAATAGTGACATGTGGTGTCGTGCAAGGTCGTCACGTGTCGGTCCCCCTTTGCGGCATGTGACGCCTGACATGTCACTTGACAGCGTGGATGACACGTCAATAGCCAACGTGGATATTGACATGTCAACTGCCAGCATAGATGACACGTCAACCGGCAACGTGGATAGCGCCATGTCAGCTGCTAGTGTGGGCTGGAACACGTGGAATCAACTTTTGGTGACGTTTCGCAACTCGTCACAGAAGCAAAATATGCTTCCGTGATGAACGTTTCTTTGTCACAGAAAAAATAGTTCCGTGACGTTTTTTGAAGTTCATCACGGTAGATCTAACAGAACGCGGCTTCTAAGATGAACGCAAATTCATCATAAATTCGTCATGAAAAACCTTCTATGATATATTTCGCGTTTACAGTGATGAAAATCGTTGATCACGGATACAGCCTTGCGCCAGATTCGAGCGCCGTAGCAACCTCCGGTGTGCACCGCACGTGGCCAGGAGCGGGCATCGAAGCTGTCTTGAGTGAGCCCCGCCACCGGGAGCGGACACCACGCGCCTCCGGAGGCCCATCGTGCCACCGCGGCAACTGCGACAGCTCCTCCCTGTGTTGGCCCCTCCCCACATCGCCCGCTTCCCTCTCCCACGCGGCCAATCCCGTCGAACAAGAAGTCAGCAGCTAGCAGCTGCTTCTCATCCGCCTCCCTCCCTTCCAATCAGAGCAGTGCAAGCACATGCCAATAATCAGGGCAGCTGCAAGCCACCTCGAGCTTCTTGACCCCAGCAGCGCCATCTTCCAAATCATTCATAACATCCATATCCAAATTGCATGGTAAGCACTAGGAGCAGCTCCATCCTATGCCATTAGCTAAATAGAATAGTACCAGCACGGCCACCAATCCAGTGGCTGGGAGCTGCGAGATGCCCCTCCACGTGGAGGTAAGTGCAGTGGAAGGGGCTGATACAGGAAGCTATCGTCATGAGAAGGGGCCTCCGCAGGGATTGGCTGCCGCCGGGAGAAGAAGCAGTAGGGAGAGGCCGGCCGCAGGCGTGGCGCCGCCGCGGGAGTGGGAGAGAGGATACAAGCCACGGAGAGAATAAGGCTACAGAATTGGGGTAGATTTGTACTTTCCTGTTGTTTTGCTATTAAAATGAATAAAATAATAGGAAAAGTGTTCCGCAGCAAATTACCAATTGTAGTATCCCTTGATAAGATTATTTTTTTATGATTTACAGCAAAACTATATTTTAACGGTGTCATCGAATTTTTCCTATAATTTTGTAGCGCGCATGCATGGCCGCCCACACCCTACCCATGTAGAGTAGTCTTAAAAAAAAAAGAAAATAGAGTAGTCCATGTCCAACCGAGGTTCCGACATTGTTGCGCTCCACAACGCCGCTCCGCCTTCCCTCCCTCCCGATGCGAATATTTCTCCCGCGTGGGCGTCGTCGCCACCTTTAGTTCCATCCACCCTCTCCACTGCGCCACGACCCTGAGGTAATCCTCCTCCCGATCCAAATCCCTTCTTGCACTGCGCGGCTCCCAGGGATCCAATCCTCACGCCCGCTGGCCGTGCTGTTTCTGGTAATTTCGACACTCCCTACAAGCAACATTCATTCGGCAACCAGAAGGCTGGGCGTCCTGCACGGCTGCTTTGCTGTTCCAATCGGTTAGGCTTCACATGCGTGGTTTTTGGTCGGCCTCGAGGCGTCCGATGGTTGTCCTCTCCAATTTCGTCTTGTTGTGTCTGGCAGAGCTATTTTCTTAGTATTGGGTGCGGTGGGGTGGGCCTGTCGATCCGTTTGTTATCTTTCAGATTTCTTCAATGTTATTTTTGGGTTTTCGATTTGCATTAGCTCGTAGATTCGATGGTCAAGGACGATGAGATGATAGTGCTTAATTTAAGAATATTATGAATATAAATATGTACATTTTTCCTTTTCAAAAAAATATTTTTTCCTTTTAAAAAAATTAAATCAGTACATTTTTGTTAAGAGGCCTAAATTTTGCATTGAGGGAGGGGGAATAGGTGGACATTTTTGTTTAATATGCTGTATGTTCTTAGCGTCTTGCTTTCGTTAGTTGCCGCTCAACTGATCTGTCTCCATCCTACATGATCAGATAACTCACAGACCAAGACATACCATGTCAAAGGCATATTGCTTTTGAAACAAATAATATTTTAATGGCACACTGTAACAAAAAGATTATCTTGCTCGCATAATTATTGATGGGGATTGCTTGCAGTGGCTAGTTATAATTGCATTATTTTTGAAATACACTGATGGCATTTTAGTAGCAGAATGCAGCGCACTGTGTTTTTGGAGTCATGTTTGCCTTGTTGCCTGAAAAGCTCTTTTGTCTAGCTCCGTAGACGTCGTGACTTGTTCAGTAGCCTATGCTGCTGTAAACATCTCGCAGATGCACATGACAAAGGCGAACTTTTCTGGCATTTCTTTTAGCAATGCTAGTCAAAGGCATTACAGCCTACTGATTGTGTTTGTGTTCCTTTAAACCAAACAGCTTACTGTGAAGGTTGTGGACACATTGCTGGCATCTCATTTGACAAAATCATTTTAACATGGTCACATTACAAGATCTTTGTACATTTTATGCTATTATTGTAATATTCTATTTACTTATATTACTTTTCTTTTTTTTGCTGCTATTCTGGTGAGTCTGCTATATTTCCTTGTTCAAAATATTTCTAGATCTATATTTCAGGTATCCCACCATGGATGTACCAAATAATTGTCCTTCACCAAAACTCCACACAAGACTCAGGCTGTGGGAGTTTGCAGACCGTTATGTATTTGAACCAGTTGATGGTCTAGCTGACCTGTTGCTGTCAGTTAGCCGGGTCAATGGATCAATGAATCTAATAGAAGAGTTGCCACAGCGTGGCCCCTCTACGAACCCAAAAGTTCAAATAGTGTTTGGTGTTATAGGAGTGCTCAAACTTGCAGTTGGGACATATCTTCTGGTGATCAGTGACCGTGGTTGTGTTGGATCCTACTTGGGGCATGCAGTTTTCAAAGTGACAGGCCTAAGAGTTCTCCCATGCAATAGTTCCCTTAGTGCTTCTGCCGAGCAGGTATGATAATGTTTATTTATTCCAATTACAATGTTTCTGTCTCTATTGCATTAATCATTCAAGTAAGCTATCTACAGAAAAATGTGGACACAGAATTTTCAGAACTCCTGGATGCTGCAGAGAGGACAATAGGCCTATACTTCTCCTATGATTCCAATTTAACAGTAACGTAAGTATTTTATTTTTGGATCGAAAAATGACTTTTAAAATTCATTTTAATGAATCTTCTGTGTTAACAAATAAGTATGCATGGGCCTGGCAAATTTGGTGATTTGGGTATATTTTCTCTGTTGATTTATAGAATGTGCACAAGCTGATAATTTAATATCTTCTCGTGTCACTGAATTGCATGATTGTCATCTTTGTCCCTTATTTTATAGTTCACAGAGGCTACATGAACTAGGTGATGAATTCAAGTCACTTCCACTTTGGAGACAGGTATGCTACCTTTTTTATCGAAATCTAGAGTCTTCTTAATTCTTATGCATGACAGTCCCAGTCATATTTCCTATCAATTATAGTTCTAGCCTGCTATTGATATTTTGCATTGCTGCATTGACACATTTCATTCAAGATTCCAAATTTTTTATTCCGATTGTTTGATTTTGATATCTATTGAGATAACAATGTGAAGAAATTAATCATGAATACCATGCAGCAACATTAACTATCTTGTAACTCTTATAAACTAATATCATTTGCTGTGGAGTTGAAATTTGGAAGAAGAACGAAGCTTGTTATCAAGTTCTTTGCCATTGGCCAGCAACATTGGAGTTGTAACTCTTATAAACTATTAATTTCTTAAATAGCGCTGGTCACGCACCTCACCGATATATCTTAACAAAAAGAACTAAATGCATGAAACCTACATTTGAGCACGCAGAGAACACACACACCAGATATTTCGTCTTACAGAAACTGTAAAGTTGCATAATGTCCACAGCTCAAAGAAACTGTGAACTTGTGAAGAGTAACCAAAAATCAAATCTAGAAGTGGTTAATTTTGGAAATGACCAATTTTGCCATCTGTAAGGTATAATAGCTGAGAATCTAAGTGGTAGCTCGGTTGGTAGAGCCTCAAGTACAGAGGTCACCTACCTGGGCTTAAACTAGGGTGCTCGTAGGTTGTGGTTACCTCCCTGAGAACATATTTTAGCGAATTTCGTTGCCTGTCAGAGCTCAGTACTCTCCTCTAAGACAGCTAGGGGTCTTCTGCCCTTGGTTGATTTTTTTTTGGTATAGTAGATAAATATCTGCTTTTATTACCTTGTCCTCCAGAACATTGTTGGTTCTGACGAAGTAGCATTTAAGTGTCAATTTTTCAAATTTAAGTTTCCACATAGGTAGATTTTGCTCTTAAGTTGTCAGGACACCATGCTCATTGCTACTAATGTTCCGCAAATTCAGCTGAACCAAAGTACCTATTCATGGCAGATAGTAAATGTTCTTAGGGTGTGGTGTGTTTGGTTGGGCGGCTGTAAAAAAAACTGCTGTGGTCTATGAAGAAAGCTGATGTGAGCTGTGAGAAAGCTGAAAAAAAGCTGAAAGCCGTTTGGCTGGAACAGCTGCCAAAATGTAGGTTTGCTGAAGTGCTGAGAGACTGTTGATATTCAATTTGATTGTAAATCATTGTTTTGCTCAGTAATTCACATGCAAATTACCATTTTAGGAAGGGAATCTTATTGTTTTTTAATTTTTGCATTCACCATTTTAGGCTTGAGATAATGTTGATATGCAAATTGATCGTAAAACAGTATGTTGTTTACTGATTTGCGTGAACTTATGTTTCCTTCAATTTATAACACCATTTTATATTTGGTGCATGCAGTATCTTACATATGGTGTGCAAGAACACCACACTCACTCAGCAACTACCTCGCATTCTCACTTGCGTTAAAAAAAGAGCAAATAAACATTCACTAGTTAGTTGTATCCTCACTAATGTTAGCTTCGTTCAAACAAAACGTCGAACAAATGGTGTGCGTGTCTCACTTGACGGAGGCCTGCCCATGGAGGAGCTAGCGCCCGCGGCGGAGCAGGTGGAGGCTCGCGGCGCCAGAGGCCCGCCCGCGGCGGCTCGCACGCGCGGCGGAGGCCTGCCCGTGGCGGAGCTCGCGCGCGGCGGAGGCTTGCGCCAGCGGCGGAGCTGGCGGAGGCTCGCGTGCGAGACAGAGGAAAAAGAAGGGAGGAAGGGGCGGAGGGTGGGGCGGCGCCGAGGAAGAAGAAGGGAGGAAGGGGCGGCGCAGGGACGCCTCGGCCCGGCGAAGGGGCGGAGGGGTGGGCCAGGAAAGAAGGACAGGCGGGCCGGTCGTTGGAGGGGGCCAGTCGTTGCTCGCTGGAGGGGCGACGACCAGGGAGTGGATGGCGACGAGCCGGAGACTGCCGGCAACGACTGGATCTGGAGAGGCGGCGGGCTGGATGCGCCGCCGCCGGCTGGGATGCGTCGCGGGCCGCGCGCCGCCGCCGGCCGGCCGGGATGCGCTATGCGCCGCGCGCCGCCCCACACCTTCTTGCTGCTTCGACCGGGGAGGCCGCGATTGACGGGAAAGAAAGACCGAAGGGATGCGTGGGTCGAAGGGCTACGCATAAGCAGTGGCAGGCGGGTAAATTCGGGGAACTCTGCCCTCCCACAGCCGGTTTCAGCAAATATGGAGCGGCTGTGTCAAATGAACTACAGAAAAGCAGCTTTTTTGTTAGGCTGTGGCTCATAGTTGCTCCTTTTGGTTGGGCTGTTGACTTTCTTTGAAAGCCAAAGCACCTAAAAAGGGATCTTGCTAATGTGCGCGCCCGCCAGGAGAGAAATCAACAATCTATTTCCGACGGCATAGACTTTCCTTTTCTAGAAATAAAATATTTCCTTTCCGCGCGCTAACGCTAGTATTTCCTTTCCAGCGCTCGCAATTGCTTCCGTCTGCTCACTGCTTACGTGCTCGCACGGCCCGCGAGGTCCCACCAATGATCCCCGCGCCTCTCCTCCAAACCTCTGGTACACTAGTAACTAGTATGCAAGAACAAGCAATAAAACAAGAAAAGTTATATATGTAACTTTTTCTATAAAATGTTATATATATAAAACTTATGCAAAATAAGCAAAACTTATCAATAAAAAGAAAAACTTATTTTTCTGTACAAAAGTTATATATACAACTCATGCAAAAGAAGCAAAGAGCTATAAACGAAAAGTATAAGTTATGCATATAATCTATACATATAACTTTTCCGTTGCTGCCGAAAAAATAAGAAAATAAAAATAAAAAGTGATCGCCTCCGGTCCCGCATTGCCGGCCCGCGCCGCCGATCATGCGGGCTTGGCTGACGCTCCTTGTTTCGCGCGTCTGGCGGAGCTCGAGCCGCCTACCGGCGGCGAAGGGGAAGGGAAGCCCTCGTCAAGGCGGCGACGCCGCGCGCACCCTTCGGAACTGCCGCTGCGGCCCGAAAAACGACGCCAGTCCTTGTCTCCGCCTGCCGCCACCACCTGTCGCCACCGAACACAAAAGCCTGCGGGCTTCTGGATGTGCCCTCCCTCGCAGCGGCATGCAATGGGCGGAGGCCCGAGCCGTCTCCCGACGATGAAGGGGCAGAGAAGGGGAGCCTCGCTGGGCTGCCATGTCGTGCACGCCCTCTGGCGCCGGAGCTAGCTGCACGCCATGCTGGGGACCCGCTGCTCGATCTGATGAGACTTGAGAGATGAGACAGGAGAATGGTAATTGAAAACTGAAAGGGAAAGAGAATGTGGGGAGACGTGTGAAAAGGAAAACCGTGGATCTCGGGTGGTCCTCACGCGGGACACGGAGTGGACAGATCCATCGCTGGAATCCCTGCAAGCGATCAACCACTGAATTGGATTGCTGCCTAATAAGCTAAACCAAATGGAGCCTTAGATCAAGTTAGAATTGTTATGGTATATATCAGTGGCAATATTTTTTTTTTGCGACCATTCCTGAGCACATTTTTGGTTAAGAGGGAGAATATCAGTGGCAATCTGAGTCATACTGTTAATAATCAGGTGTAGCATGCTATACTTTTAACATGTAATATTTTCTGATTACTCTTACACACTGTGCAACATTAATTGGCAACATTTCTTTCAGGCAGAACCAAGATTTCTATGGAATGGATACTTGTTGGAGCCTCTTATTGAGAACAAAGTGAGATTAGGTTTCCATTTACATTATTTCCAGCTCTAATGGATCTACGTACCACTAGTTTTGATTCGTGTTTTGTCCCTTGACAGCTGCACCAGTACTTGTTACCAGTCATCCAAGGAAGTATCCTTGGCTTGTTTTAACGATTTTTTGATATCTTAGTAGTTTATAAAATTCTTTTGTTCTGTATCTATATGGATCATGTCAATTTGGGTTGCAACTTAACTAAATAACAGGTTTTCAGAGCATCCATGCAGAAGTTAGGTCAGAAAAGGTAAATGTAACTCTGATTGCACGAAGGTGCACACGGCGGATAGGTGAGAACTACCAAGCATCAAAATAAGTTTGAACCAGTTTCCTTCAATCACATTTTTACAATATTGGATCAATCTGCACTTGTTTCCTGGTTCCTGATGAGGCTGTCTTCTTTGCCGAAGGTACTCGGATGTGGAGGCGAGGAGCTGATCCAGAGGGTTATGCTGCAAATTTTGTTGAATCAGAGCAGATAATGCAATCAAAAGGATTTACAGCATCCTATGTACAAGTACATCTCTTCACATAATTTTAAAATAATTCTTTGCTGATTAAATGTTTCGGATGTTTTAGGGCCTTATCTTCCTTTTTGTCTTCTTAAAGTTCTATTATGCTAAATTGTTTGTGTTTTGTCAGTCTTCATAGATAACTGTTATCTCTCTTCCTCTCCTCAAATAACTCATTGAAATTAATTTGTTATTTCAGGTTCGAGGTTCTATGCCTTTTCTTTGGGAGCAGATTGTTGACCTGACATATAAACCAAGTTTTGATTTTGTAAGAGTAGAAGAGGCGGTGAGTTCTCTAAGTTTTTATGCTTTATTCAGTTTTAATAACCTTCTTCTCCAATAACCTCTATCATCAATAACCTTTTTCTCGAATAGCATTCATCTTCGATGCACTTTGAGTGCAAGGCTGTTTATCTTTTTTCGATTCTAATTTTTCTTGATATATGTTCTGCAGCCTCGTGTACTTGAGCGGCACTTTCATGATTTACAAAAGAAATATGGAGCTGTTGTAGCTGTTGATCTTGTCAATACAGTAAGTACTGAATTGTTGAACTTTCAACTCACTCATGCTTCCATTTTCAAAAGAAAACAAAAACCTTTATTATGCTTCTGCCTCAACTTGTTGGTGGTTTTCAATATGTCAGTGTCTTGTTTTTCAAGTGTAGATTAAATATTTCTTCATTCATAGAAGTAATTTGCCATATCTGTTCTGCATACTGCCATACTCCCATTGTATACTTTATTATTCATATTTCATTACTTAAAATGGAACTAAGATATCACCTTCAGGTTATGCTGCACGTTTATGGAGCCATGTAATGTTTATTTATAGATACTCTTCCCACGTTAATAATTCTGATCGCATATACTTCTTTGTTGGCCTAAAGAAGCTAGTTTATCCTTTCCATGTGACATTCAATTTTTACATTTCCGAATCATATGCAGCATGGTGGTGAAGGCCGTCTCTATGAAAGATATGCAAAATCTATTGAACCTATACTCAGCGAAGATATAAGGTGACGTTTGCCTGCCCACACTGCTGTTTCCTTATTGATGTTTACTGTTGCTAACTGTGCTATATCCAATTCATTGCAGATTCGTGCATTTTGACTTCCATAAAATCTGTGGTCATATTCATTTTGAGCGCCTTTCTCAGCTCTACGATCAAATTGAGGATTATCTCAAGAAGCACAAGTGCGATATTTTACATGATTTACTACTTTTTAGTTTTTAGTCTGTACTTTTGGTGTTATTTTTAGTCCATTGCACTTCCCCTCTAGTGTTTATTTCTGCTGTCGCATTTGTATCTTGATTCCTGACTTTGCTGCTAGTTCATGATGCTCTTTATTTACCATGTTAAAAATGACTATTAGTTCTCAATGCTTGCAGCAGAATGAGTGCGGTTAACATGTGATATTGTCTTTTGATTTGTCTCACTCACTTAATATCAAAATATCCATAGTTTTCTGTTTCATAGTTTAGCAAATAGATCTTCCTTTAGCAGTTCTTAACTTTTAATATTCAGTCAAGGCAGTGGAATACTACTTGTCTTTTGGTATACACTCAATGGTTTTGTTTATCCTGTAAGGGTATGGAGAATCAATTCTGGATCTGAAATACATCATATATTCTGATGATTATCATACTTTGTTATAAAAGCGTCATAATGCTCTGTTCGCATGGTCTCACCAATCTTATTGGATAGGTACTTCCTCTTGAGTGATAAAGGTGAGAAAATTGAGCAGCAAACTGGCACTGCCAGAACAAATTGCGTCGACTGTTTAGATCGCACTAATGTAACTCAGGTACATACTTCCAAGTTGAGATTGTTATGCTATTTTGAAAGGAATTTTAGGTTATACACCATCAACTTTTGTCAAAGAAAAATTTTGGTTGATACAATTTTTCTGGTGTGGCATCATTCTCGATTCCGACTTTTACCAAACCAATAATAGTTACATTGCTCAGATTCGATAGTGTATACATTCTTCTTTCTGCAGTACAACCTAGATAGTCAGATGCATTAACAAAAAACTTGTCTAAATAACACCAAATGATAGGCTGCTTATGCGTTCTTTTACCTTCAAAGTTATTAATGCAGTCATCACAAGCCTAAGATTGTCTCAAATCTATCTAGGCACACAATATTTTTTTTCTCGAACACGCAGGAGAGCTGCGTATCTTTGTATTAAGAGGAGAAGAGTTTACTCCAATTTACAATCCAGCACCTCTCCTTGGACCATGGGGAGGGCTGTGGAAAACCGAAAGAAAAACTGTTACAAAGAAACTGAATCTAGGACCTGACCAAATAGCGCCTACCGCACTCTACACTTGCTCAACCAACCTTCCAGGGTTCAAGGCAGCAAGCCCTTTAGCCCCAGTGAAACCCCATAGGAGGGACTTATCCTTGAAAGCTTGGAGAGCTCGCTGCAGATTCGGGGCCAATCCCTCGAAGACACACGAATTCCTATGTTTCCACAATATCCAAGCTCCAAGGATGCAAAGGGAGTTAAAACCCTTCCTGTGATGCTTCTGTAATTTCTTCCAAGACCTTCTCCACCACTCAGCGAAGGATGCAATGTTGTTGCTGGGAGTTAGGTGGGATAAATTAAGAGGTTGCAAGATGGCAAACCAGAATTGTTGCGCGAACACACTAGATGTAAGAATGTGCTGGACACACTCGTCTTCTTGGTCGCAAAGAGGACAACGCTCCGGATGGGGGAGTCCAGCAGCGATTTCTGATTGCCAATCACAGAAAAGTTTTGCATTTGCTGGGTGCCCAAGATTTCCAAAGCCGCTTCCAAGGTTCGAAGGTGATAGAACCAGCAAAGAAATTCCTGTAAGCTGATCTAGTGGAGTATGTACCTGAAGCTTCAAACTTCCAAAGATGAGTATCATCTGTACCGTTGAGTTCAAAGGTAGCCAAGCTGTCCCATAACTCAAGATACTCAACCAGACCTCGCCAACCTAAAGCACTTTTGATGTCTCTCACCCAAGTGTTGTCCTGCATAGCCTCAAATACCGTTCTTGTTCTCCTTATTTTCAGTGGTACACAGCTGAAAACATTTGGAGCAAGATCCTCTAAACAGCAACCATGAAGCCATCTATCAGTCCAAAAGAGGGTGTTCAGACCATTACCCACATTGGTGATTACTGAAATTGCAAACATGGCCGCTGTATTTGGGTGTACAGGCACCTCCAAACCAGCCCATGGCCGATCCGGTTTGGTCTTCTCAATCCAGAGCCAACGCATTTGGAGTGCCCATCCCATAATTTCGAGATTGTGTATGCCAAGCCCACCCAGATCAATTGGTCTCATGACCTTCTCCCAAGCCACTAAACAACTACCTCCATTAATATCTTTCCTTCCTTTCCACAAAAAACCCCTCCTGATCTTGTCGATTGCACGTATGAACCACTTAGGTACATTGATAGCCACCAGCAGGTAAATAGGAATGGCAGTGAGTACGAAGCAAACCAACACCGCACGACCAGCCAATGTCATCAGGGAAGCCTTCCACCCCGGCAGCTTATTCGCGACCTTTTCAATCCAAGAAAGCAGGTCACATCTCCTCAATTTCTTATCAGAAATGGGTAAACCCAAGTAAGTGGTGGGAAAACTGGAAGTTGTGTACTGCAAAGTACTGCTGATTGTTTCCACAATTTCACCTTCACAACGGATAGGGATGGCACAACTTTTTTGGAGATTGGTCTGCAGCCACGAGACTTCACCGAAAGCATGCAAAAGATTTCTTGTTAGCTGCAGATCAGTCTCTTCAGGGCGGATAAAGAGCCCTACATCATCCGCATAAAGAGATAAATGTTGGCCAGTGGAATGCAAAGGAAGAAGGAGCCCTTCGGCTTCAGCTTTGAGGAATAAGCTATTTAAAACGTCCATGACCAAGATGAACAACAAGGGGAAAGGAGGGTCCCCCTGACGAAGTCCACGCTGATGGGAGATGATTTCTCCCGGCTCCCCATTGAGAAGAACTTGAGTAGAGGCCGACTTAAGAAGGTTAGAAGTAAGAGTTCTCCAAACAGCACCAAAGCCCAAGTGTTCCAGAATTTCCAGTAGGAAAGCCCATGCCACCGAATCAAAGGCCTTAGATATATCAAGCTTCAAAAATAAACTTGCAATTTTTCGACGGCGGAGTACCTTGATTGTTTGCTGTACCAACATGAAGTTGTCATGAATACATCGGCCTCTGGTAAAAGCACTTTGGTTGGTTGCAACCAATCTGTCCAGCAGAGGAGCTAATCGATTCGCCATCATTTTGGTTATCAGCTTTGCAAAACTATGGACCAGGCTAATGGGGCGAAAATCTTTTGCTTCCAAGGCTTCCACTTTCTTGGGAATTAAGGTCAGATAAGCTGAGTTCAGAAGTTCCAATCTCCTTGCATCTCCTTGCTGAAGGAAGGTTATGGCTGATAAGATATCAGATTTGATTATTGGCCAGCAGGATTTGTAAAAACGGCCAGTAAACCCATCGGGACCTGGTGCTCGATCAGCTCAACTGAATCATTTTAAAAGTATTTGTACTTTCATGTTGACGTATCCTCTGCTAACGGTCCATTGTTATCTCTGTTTAATATTTTATTTATCTCAATTTTTATCATTGCTATGATGAATAACAGAGCATGATTGGGAGAAAACTTCTGGAAAGCCAGCTCCAACGAATAGGGGTTTTTGGTGCTAATGATACAGTCAGTAACTTTCAAGATTTTGATGCAAATTATAAAGTTTGTAAGTATTACATTTGATAGTTATTAATCATGGTTCCTATTAATGCTCCGGCATGTCCATGAACAATAGTGCTTCATTACAGTGTGGGCCAATCATGGAGATGCAATAAGCACTCAGTACTCTGGAACTCCTGCTTTGAAAGGAGATTTCGTTCGGTAATTTCAACAGAACTAATTCTATATATTCTCATTTCTGAAGTGCATTGCAATTTTTGTCGTTCTTCCTCAATTTGCCATTTCCACAAATTGAAGCAATTAATTATTTCTACCTTTGGTATCCAGCAGTTCAGCAGCTAAATTTTTCTGTGAAACTGTATAAATTTGAGGATCCCACATTGCACCGACTCTTTTTAAGTTTCACCTTCACATGGTTTAATTAATGTTCCATTTTTGCTTGTGTGCAATGTTCACATCATCGGCACTACCTTTCTAGAAGTTGGCTAGTTGCTCTTCTGACATTTTATCATTGATAGAAAACAAACAAAGAAACACCATATTTAGAATGCATGAAACTCATGGGTGCTGTACGGTGGGAATATTTCTCAACTAATCAAAAAGGTTACTTTTGCTGTAAAATATGTTGATACATCCTAAATTTTTCATATTTTCGAAATTATACATTTTTGTCTACTGTTGAGCAAGCATGTTTTAATTTCTTGCTCAGGTGAGCTACTACTGCCTTATGTTCGTATTCTGTAACTGAAAAATTGCATTCATTCGTATGTTGTCCTTATTTTGTATTCGTTTTATCCACTAGATATGGCAAGCGAACTACTCAAGGAATTTTAAATGACCTATGGAATGCACTTGCAAGATACTACCTGAACAACTTTGCAGATGGTACTAAGCAGGTAATTTGGTTATTTTCTGTATATGCACATGAATGTTTCTGGAAAATATTTGTACCGAATGTGGTGGATAAGGTTGCATAAACTGTCAACATATTGGGTCGAATCGAGGCAAGTTCTCAATTTTGATTAAAAATGATTGATTAAAGATATCCTTGTCATATTGATGTAAAAAAGTAAAGTAATTGTGTATCTGTAGATATTTGTCTTTAATATGCCATAAATTAATCAAGTGTAGTTTCTATGCATGATGATATTTAAGCACTGAGAACCATGCATTACATGACATCATGGTGGGGGCGCACGCTTGGTAAAATTCTCAAGTCAGGGTTAGTTTTGCTTCGTTGGGTGGGCAGGTCATGGTAGTATTGTATGTTTTAATTGTCAGCTTATCTTTTCATGGTACCCCAATAGCAAATCAATGCAGACAACCCTTTTTCTATAGGGTGCATGTCAATGAGGGATACCTATACATGGATTTTTTTGATATTGCTTTCTTCTGTCAAAACATGTGATCATCAGGATAAGAAAACTAGAAAAGCTGCATCAAGCGCAGTAATTCCTTATTTGGTACATGTTGTCTTATATAGGATGCCATGGATCTTCTTCAAGGACATTACATCTCCTCTGTTAGTAGGGACATGACAGCTCCAGTTAAAGCAGGACTTCTCGAGAATTACGCAGTGAGTGCAATTGACATTGTTTGAACTTACTCTTTACAAGATGAGATCATGTGATTTTTTCAATGAACATTACATCTCCTCTGTTAGTAGGGATATGGCTTTCTAATTGTAAATTCTTTCAGTAGCACATACCAGAGAAAAACAATGTAATTCTCAATGAAATTTTTCTTTGGTATTATGTTGGTAAAAAAGACTTATCTTACAAGGAACTAGCATGTGATGTTTTCACAATTGTAAATAAGAAATAAGGAATAAACTTTTTCTTAGTTCAATGTAGCATTTCATGCAAGTTATATCATATTTTAATTGCGTATATTACTCCCTCTATTCCAGAAGGTAAGAGGTTTTGGTTTTATCCTAAGTCAACTTATCTAGCTTTACCAAGTTTATAGAATAATGTACTCACATCTACAGCATCACATTAGTTTCATTACATCCACCATGAAATATGTCTTGATAGTGCATTCATTTGGTATTATAGATGTTAATATAGTTTTCTGTAATACTCCCTACTCCCTCCGCCGCAAAATAAGTGTTCGCTTAGAAAATTTAAGACACATTACTAGCAGTGAGAAATGACCTTGTTGCCCCTAATTACTTATAGCTGTTGTGATTGAAAACTGCACTGCTTATTTTATTCCGTAGATCCTCAAAAAATGCAAATGTATTGGAACCAGAAAATTAGCATCTACTAAGCATCAGTGTTTTAAAGGTGGTAAGGCGAGGCGAGACGAGCTGGGTACGCCTGGATGCCTAGGCGGCGCCTAGGCAACGCCTAGGTGACAAGGCGGGCTGTAATCCAAGGCAAGTTGGGTCCGCCTGGACGCCTAGGCGACGCCTTTAAAACACTGCTAAGCATTTGATTGGCTCCATACCCTTCTCTATACAATTTTTCTTGGTATTTGGTATTGCTTTAATTGGATGGACATCACTACAGGTTAAAAGAATACTTTTTGTGGGATAAAATTTGAATGCTAAACGAATACTTATTTTGGGATGGAGGGAGTATTGGTCATAGCTAGATAAAGATGACTTAGGAGAAAAGCAAAACCTCTTACATTTGGAAATTGAGCAGTACTTGATAATAAAGGCATTCTTGTTGAAGATTTCTTATTAAGTGAAAGTACATTCTTACCGGACATCCATGTACACTAGTTTCCAGTAATCTCTTTGCTACCCTTAGACAAACAATTTAAAACACGCCCTTCACAGACTTGGAGGTGATACATATTTTGGTTAATCTCTCTGCAGCACAACAATCTTACAATTTCCCCTTTTGCAGTCATTCCGCCTTGCTTTCGCATTGATTTTGGTAGCTGTTATGTTCATGATCATCTCCCTGAGACAAGGTAATATTTCTAACTGAAGACTAATATTTTTTATTCTTTTTTGAAGAAAATTGAATCATCAGTCGGTCATAGTTGCATGTTCTGGGCTTACTTGTTTTTCTGCCAAGCAGTGCTTATTTGCATTCACCATCTTTTTCTCTATCTACCACACATTTTTTTCAGAAATCAAGTAAATAAAATGCAGATTTGTCCAAACCTCACTGAAAGTTAATGGGAACAATTGTGAATTGATATCCAGTGGGCAGTAAAGAGAACTAGGTAGAAAGTTCATATGTAATAGCCATCGGCAAAATTGAATTTTGGATTAGTTAGACATTTTCCTGTTTTAGGGGAATTAATGGACAGATTGTCCATCATCAACTTTTGCATGTTTTCTGAACCATAGGTCACATTTAGATGTTGCCAAATGTGGACAACTAACTACTTTGATATCCAGTGGGCAGTAAAGAGAACTAGGTAAAAAGTTCATATGTAATAGCCATCGGCAAAATTGAATTTTGGATTAGTTAGACATTTTCCTGTTTTGAATTGATATCCGGTGGGCAGTAAAGAGAACTAGGTAAAAAGTTCATATGTAATAGCCATCGGCAAAATTGAATTTTGGATTAGTTAGACATTTTCCTGTTTTAGGGGAATTAATGGACAGATTGTCCATCATCAACTTTTGCATGTTTTCTGAACCATAGGTCACATTTAGATGTTGCCAAATGTGGACAACTAACTACTTTGATGACACTGCAGCACGGAATGATGCCCGCCACTTGGTGCTGTCACTTATGTGGGCTGGTCTTTGCATCGGCATATCGCGATATGTCAAAACCAATGGCCGTATGTTCTGCAATCGACCACGTTTCCACCAGTCACGCCATTGATTGGTGCAGAGAGATCGTTTCTACATCAAGGGAGCTAGACAGCTTGCTGCAACACCAATTTTGTGAAGATTCTATTCATTCATTCTTTTCAAAAGAACTTGTATACTATTATTTTGAACGTTGTTGCTATGCAAATTGCTTCTGAACATGCTGTATCACCGACTTATATATGTCGCTCAGCCGGTCATGATGGCTGTTCTTCCCATATTTTCTGCAGGGAACGAAAAGAATTAATGTAATTCATAAAATCTCACTGAATAATTCTTACCTTTGCAGAATGCATTAATTGTAAGAAAATATAGTGGTGATTCGTAGTCTTTATTTTCTTGTGGCAAACCGGTTAAAAATAATTACCTCTGGAAGGAAAAACTCAGCGTATTGTTGTAATGTTGAAGCGTAAACTGTTTGGTGGTGTTGATTTAAGGAGAATAACGTCTGGTGGTCTTATGTGATTGAATCCCCAGTGCACAAGACTGAAGACCATGTGTCCATGTGTGATCTGTCTAAAGGCACTTTCTGGTTTATATCTGCAACCAGGAGACTAGCAGCAACATGCAATTTAGCATTGACTCAATGGATTAGAGAACATCAGAACTCCTGTTGCTTATCTGGTCAGATGACCGTTTGTTTTAAATCTGTTCTTGTAGTTGTAGACATTCTGGAAATGTATCTAGTTCCACATGGGACGAATTTGCCCCTGATATATAAAATTTTTCAAGTGGCAATGTAGTGTTTACAGCATCTCTAATAGTTTCTTATTTTTTCTCCCCAAATTATGTTGTTTGCCAACTCCCCAAATAGATATGGGGAGGAAAAAAGATGTCATCTCCAATAGTAGCCCATTTAACTTCCCAAATATGAAAATCGTGAACCCACAAGATTACGCGTGATTTTCCTGCTCTCGTTCACGTCGCCTCTCCAGCAGGCCGCCATCACGGTCGCCTGCTCCAGCAGGCTGCCGCCTCCTCCATCCGGCCGCCTCTCTCCTCCAACTGGCCGGCCCTCCCCTCTAGGCGATGGTCAAAGTCCATCTGGCCAGAAGCAAGTCCCAGCCGGCCACCGGTTCTTCCAACTGGCCAGCAGCTAGGGCACAAGTTCTATCCATGGCTGCTAGGAAATCTCTTTTACAAAGAGAATTGGATTCGTCATCTTCCGATGATGATGATGACGATTATTTCATCTTGTCAGCAACTCGAATTGTGCAAACTTTTTCCAATGAAAAAGGAAGATGGGGAGGCTCTGTCCATAGCCATCAAGTTCTGTATAGAGATCGAGAAGGCGGTCATAGAAGGATGTTTCAAGATTATTTGGCCGATGATCTGACGTACCCCCACACCTATTCCGTCGGAGGTTCGTGCACATTCACTTGTGTTTGGTTGAAAATATGTATGTGTTATTTAATTTGATTTGTTTACTGCAGGTATAGGATGAATAGGGATATTTTCTTACGCATTATGAACATGGTAGTATCATATGATGACTACTTTGTGCAAAAATGGAGTGCCACCAATATAGCTGGACTGAGTTTCTTCCAAAAATTGATTGCAGCATTCCGTATGCTTATTTATGGAGTTCCAGCTGATGCTACAGATGAGTATGTTCGCATTGGAGAAAGTACGGTACTTGAGAGCCTACGGAGGTTTGTTGCTGCGGTAGTTGATATTTTTGAAGATGAATACTTGAGATCGCCTAATGAGGCTGACACAACACGCTTACTTGCACTCGGGGAGCAAAATAGGTTTCCTGGTATGCTAGGGTCCATTTAATGGCGACCCGCTAGGATTTGATTCCCGATCTTTCGATGAGAGGTGTGGATAACTCGATTGGTCGAGAGAGGCGACGTTCACGGCCCGACTACAGCCTTCCAAGCTGCGCCTTAGCAACCGATACACACCCTCCAATGGCTGTCGCGATCTTGTGGAGCGCGGCACCCAGCCACTAGGGCACTCGTCCTGCAAGCAATCGAAGAACTATCAAGAACAAGTATGATAAGTACTGAATTTACTAGATGTAAATGAAGGTTTCACACGCAATCTCAATAATGGTAGGGTTCCGAAGACAAGAAGACGGGCGGCTGATCCAGCATGCGCGCTTGCAAGCAAGTAGCGAAGGCTAAACTTGATCTAAACAAAACTCAAGCATCCTTGGCGGCCGCTAAGGGGTATAAGTATGTGGGAGGACGACCACAAGGGTGCTGGGGTCGTACTCCAATCCTAGGACGCGTCTGTAATGGACTCAACTTGATACACGGCCCATTGGGCCAAAACAGGGTGACGCAGCACCATGGGCCAAAAAGAACTCTGTATTAATTTTACGATTGTGGCCGACTTTTAATAGATATGGATATGAGGCCGGATCCGTTTGAAAGAAGACTTCATAAGCTTTCCACGAAGTACTTGAACTCCCGAATCCGAGTTCATATGCGACCGTGGTGTCCGTCACAATTTGGTACTGTTTTGCAGTCCGAATCTAGCCTGCGCGAATCCGTTTCCCTTTCGGTCATCTCCTTGGTTCCTAAGCAAAATAAGAGTACATGGGTCTGCATGGTCTAAACATGATGTACATGAGCTTAGATGTGAACTCACCTGATGATTAAGTTGACGAGCACGAGCACGAGTAATAGGACCAGCAATAGGTACTTGTGTTAGAGTGGATGTATTGTTGGTGGTGATATCCTCATCATCCTCCCCTTCTTGCATTTGAGTCGTCCTGGACTCAAGCGCATCTTCCTTTCCCAAATATGGCTTCAAATTTGCAGTGTTAAATGTGGGACTAACCCCAAAATCCGTAGACAGATCGAGCTTATATGCATCATCATTGACTTTCTCTAACACTTTAAATGGTCCATCAACCTGAGGTAGCAATTTAGATTTTCTCAATTCAGAAAACCTTTCCTTTCTCAAATGCAGCCAAACTAAATCTCCAGGTTCAAACTTTAGTTCCTTCCTACCTTTATCACCAGCAATCTTATATTTAGCATTCATGCGCTCTACGTTTTCTTTAGTTATTTCATGCAGTTGTAACATCAATTCAGCACGCTTAGTAGCATCAAAATTCAGTTTTTTAGAAGATGGCAAAGGCATTAAATCAATAGGAGCACGAGGCAAGAAACCATATACAATCTGAAATGGGCACATCTTGGTAGTAGATGCAGCGATCGATTATAAGCGAATTCAATATGAGGCAAATAATCTTCCCACATCTTAATGTTCTTCTTTAAAACAGCCCTTAACATAGTAGACAAAGTTCTATTAACCACTTCAGTTTGACCATCAGTTTGCGGATGACATGTAGTAGAAAACAACAACTTAGTTCCCAATTTAGCCCATAAAGTCTTCCAAAAATGACTAAGAAATTTAGCATCACGATCAGAAACAATTGTGTTGGGCACACCATGCAAACGAACAATTTCCCGAAAGAAGAAATCAGCAATGTGAGTAGCATCATCAGTTTTATAACATGGTATGAAATGGGCCATCTTAGAAAATCTATCAACAACCACAAACACACTATCACGTTCCTTCCTAGTCCTAGGCAATCCCAACACAAAATCCATAGAAATATCTTCCCAAGAAGCACTAGAAACAGGTAGAGGCAAATACAAACCGTGTGGATTCAATCGTGATTTAGCCTTTTGACATGCCGTGCAGCGACCAACAAAAGAAATGACCAGCAAGTATATCTTCTGTGTTCTTTGATCCAAAATGCCCCATTAAGCCACCTCCATGCGCTTTCTGCAACAATAACAAGCGAACGGAGCTAGCTGGAATGCATAGCTTGTTAGCTCTAAAGACACACCCATCACTAACGATGAATTTGTTCCATCCCTTCCCATCTTTACAATGCAGCAACACATCTTTAAAATCAGCATCATTAACATATTGATCTTTAATCGTTTCCAATCCAAAGATTTTGTAATCAAGTTGGTTCAGCAAGGTGTATCTCCTAGATAATGCATCAGCAATTATATTCTCTTTCCCTTTCTTGTGCTTAATAACATAAGGAAAAGATTCAATAAATTCAACCCACTTAGCATGTCTACGGTTCAATTTTCCTTGACTACGAATATATTTTAAAGATTCATGATCTAAATGAATAACAAACTCTTCGGGCCATAGATAATGCTGTCATATTTTTAATGTGCGAACAAGAGCATACAATTCCTTATCATAAGTAGAATAATTCAGAATAGGCCCGCTCAATTTTTCACTGAAATAAGCAACAGGTTTGCCTTCTTGTAACAAAACACCACCCAAACCAATGCCACTAGCATCACATTCAAGCTCAAAAGTTTTATTAAAATTAGGGAGTTGGAGGAGAGGTGCATGCGTCAACTTATCTTTCAACGTGTTGAAGGAGTTCTCTTGTGTTTTACCCCAACTAAAAGGCACTCCCTTCTTTGTAAGCTCATTCAAAGGCGCGGCAATGGTGCTGAAGTCCTTCACAAAATGATGATAGAAACCAGCAAGTCCTAGGAAACTCCGCACTTGCGTGATAGTCTTCGGTATAGGCCATCCCTGTATAGCTTCCACCTTGGCTTGATCAACCTCGATTCCCTGTGGAGTCACGACATAGTCAAGAAAAGACACTCGATCGGTGCAAAAGGTGCACTTCTCAAGGTTACCAAATAAACGTGCATCTCCTAAAGCATTAAAAACAGCACGTAAGTGATCAAGATGTTCATCGAAAGATTTGCTGTAAATCAATATATCATCGAAGTAGACAACAACAAATTTCCCAATGAAAGCACGCAGAACCTCGTTCATTAATCTCATGAAAGTACTAGGTGCATTAGTTAACCCAAAAGGCATGACTAACCACTCATATAACCCGAACTTAGTTTTGAAAGCAGTTTTCCATTCATCTCCCAATTTCATACGAATCTGGTGGTACCCACTACGCAAATCAACTTTGGAAAACACAACAGCACCACTCAATTCATCAAGCATATCATCCAAACGTGGGATAGGGTGTCGATATCGAATTGTGATATTATTAATAGCCCTACAATCAACACACATACGCCATGTTCCATCTTTTTTAGGCACTAAAATAACCGGAACAGCACAAGAACTAAGAGACTCACGCACATAACCTTTGTCGAGTAGTTTTTGCACTTGTCGCTAAATTTCTTTAGTTTCTTCCGGATTTGTCTTGTATGGCGCATGGTTTGGCAACGATGTGATGCATCCGGCCCAGGTGGGGTTGGCCGAGGCCCAATAAATTAAGGTTGCCCGGACCCCAACAGTTCTTAGGCACACCAATTCGGGGAAAGGCCCAATCTCCCTAAAAGACTAGTCCAATAGGGGAAGGGTGGCTCTCCCTTTTAAGGTGGCTTCCTCCTCCCAAGCTAAGCAAGGTGGGATTATTCAGAGGCTCACACGGTCGCCGCCCGACTACAACTGGGCCACTCGGCCCCCTTTGTTGCGTCTTTGCCAGCGGGTAATAGTGGAGGATATCCTCATCATTCCCACCCCCTTAAACAAGGGCCCAGCTCTAATACCAAATGATGCATCCGGCCCAGTTTGGGTTGGCCGAGGCCCAATAAATTAAGGTTGCCCGGACCCCAACAGTTCTTAGGCACACCAATTCGGGGAAATGCCCAATCTCCCTAAAAGACTAGTCCAATAGGGGAAGGGTGGCTCTCCCTTTTAAGGTGGCTTCCTCCTCCCAAGCTAAGCAAGGTGGGATTATTCAGAGGCTCACACGGTCGCCGCTCGACTACAACTGGGCCACTCGGCCCCCTTTGTTGCGTCTTTGCCAGCGGGTAATAGTGGAGGATGTCCTCATCACGATGCACCAGGAATAAGGTCAATTTGGTGCTCAATCCCTCGTATTGGTGGCAGCCCCGCTGGTATCTCACTTGGAAAAACATCAGAATACTCCTGCAAAAGGTTAGCAACAGCCGGGGGTAAAGAATACTGCATATCGTGAACTGAAATCAAAGCATCCTTGCACATCAAAGCATAGGCAACATAAGTGGAAGCAATCAATTCATTAATATCAGACTTAGTAGCAAGCAAGCAATGTCCTTTCAATCTTATCTCATCTTTCCTGCTACTAACAGATTTGGCATTCTTATCGATCTCAGTTTTAGTTCTCTTAGCTTTAGCAACATCATCACGCACAATAGATTCAGGTGACATAGGAAGCAAAACGATTTTCTTATCATGATGTATAAGAGAATATTGATTTGATCTACCATGATGCATGCTATCGGTATCAAATTGCCATGGTCTACCTAGCAAAATATGACAAGCTTCCATAGGCACAACATCGCATTCAACAACATCATGATATGAACCAATAGCGAAATTAATTCGTACCAATCTCGTTACCTTGACCTTACCATTATTGTTGAGCCACCAAATGTGATATGGATGTGGGTGCGGTTTTGTTGTAAGTGCAAGCTTCTCGACCATATCGCTGCTAGCCAAGTTGTTGCAGCTACCTCCATCAATTATCAAACGGCACGAACGCTCTTTAATAACACACTTTGTTTGGAATAGTGTATGCCGTTGATTTTGCTTCGCCTTTTCCATTTGTGCACTAAGTACACGCTGCACAATGAGGCTCTCATAATGCTCTGCATCCTCTGCACCAATCTGTTCTTCTGGTTGTTCCTCAGTACCTGCATGGTCAGCAGCAAGCAAAGCAAGTGTATCTTCATCAAAATCACTAGCAGAGGAATACCCACCATCTCCTTTTACCACCAAAACGTGCTTGTTAGGGCAGTCACGTTGCACGTGTCCAAAGCCCTTGCATCGATGGCACTGAACATCTCTTGTCCTTCCCGTGGAGGCAACCGAAGATGCACTCGTGGCTGGTTTCTGGACAGTCGTGGTTGCTGAATTTGTCAGGGGAGCACGTGTCTTGTCGTTGGATGGAGCGGGTATTGTTGGCCGACTCGGGAATGTAGAAGGTGCAGGAGCTCGTCCGGTCAATGAGATAGATGTGCGCGGCTGCCATGATGAAGGTTTTCCTGCAGAAATATTAGTTCTTGTACTAGCACGTCGTCCCAGCACTTTCCTTTCAGCTTTACAAGCAAGATGGAACAAACGGGTTACGTTAGTATAATCTTTATAAGCAATGATGTCCTGAATTTCTTGGTTCAAACCTCCCAAAAATCTAGCCATAGCAGGTTCCTCATCCTCCACTAAATTACAACGCAACACACCCATTTGTAATTCCTGATAGTATTCTTCTACACTTTTATTACCCTGTCTCAATTGTTGCAATCTATGTAACAGATCACGCGCATAGTAAGAAGGAACAAATCTAGCCCGCATGACCCGTTTCAAAGCATCCCAGGTTTGTGGAATATTATTAGGATTTTTGTTAGCATGTTCTATCCACCAAACAGAGGCAAAATCAGTAAACTCACTAGTAGCAGCCCTAACACGTATATTCTCAGAAAATTCATGACATGCAAACTTTTGATCAACAGCAATTTCCCAAGTAATGTATGCATCAGGATCGTATTTTCCATCGAAAGAAGGTATCTTAAATTTTATTTTACTGAAAGCATCATCATTATTATGTACCTCACGTCGTCGATGTCCACCCATACCTCTCCGATTAGTTCGCAGTCGTCGGCGACTAGGAGCATCTTGGTCGTCTAGTTCAGTATCAGCGACATAATCATCCTAATTATCCTCGACACGCTCATCCTTCTTGTTTTCTCCCTCATGCCCATTTGCAGTTCTGGCATGCATCTCATCAAAACGCCTCAAAAGAGCAGCAAGGCTTTGGTCAATATGAGCGACCGACGTCTCCAGCCTTGTAAGCTTGGTGTTGGTGGCAAGATGCGTGGCCTCCAACTGCCCAATCTTATCATTTGACACCAGCATATCTTCAGCAAGCCCATCTACATGCCTCCTCATCTTGTTTTCAAAATATTGTATGATTCCCTTTGTACGAGGAGAGTGACCTAAACTCCCATCACCCTCTGATCCCGTCATGGTTAGATGAACAAAGGAAACACGAAAATAGGTGATGAAATAAGATCCTACAACTAATGGGATGTAGCTACTGCAAGGCGCTCACTCTCAACCTGTTACACAAGCTCTTACCAATTCTTACCTTGCTCAACAGGAGGGGATGACAACCAACAAGTCTGCAACCGTGGGATGAAGTGTATCGGTGCCGCAACAACAGGACCTGTCAAGCTGTATTCGGATATGTGGAGCTATAGGTGGGCTAAAGCAAGGATGAACTAGCACCACGTTAGTTACAAAAGCAAGCTGAAGAATCGTTCAACGACGGCACTATACTGGTCCTACCCTAGACCGTGCTAGAGACGCGAGCCTGGACACAAATGAAGTCACGAGACACCACCGAAGAACAAAAATGATGCACAAAGAACAACCCCTTTTTCTTCCCTTCTTTTTTTTCTTTTTTTTCTTCTTTTCTTTTTTTTCTTTTTCGTTTTTTTTCAGGGGATCCTCAAAACTGGTTATATAACCTAAAAGACTTCAAAAGAGCCACACACCACACAAACTTTTCCCGAAAGGGTAGGGGTATTCCGATGATGACAAGCCCTTTGCTATGCCTCATGATGTGTCTTGCTTCTGGACTTTTCTTTGCCACCCCAGGGGGTAACTTATTTTCCTTGATGAAATTGATGTAGGTCCCCCACCAATCGACCTCCGACATGATGACCTCCCGACTGGAATCTGAGGGTCCCGAGCCGGTGGTTACCTGAGGCATGGTTTTGATGGAGGGTTCCTTGAGTTCTTGGACAAAGACTCCCGCTGGGACTTGGGCTCGAGTAGATCCAAGCTTGGAGAGTACGTCTGCTCCGACGTTGTTGTCCCGGATGACATGATAAATCTTCAGGCCTGCAAACTTGTTTTCCAGCTTGCGCACTTCGATTATGTATGTGTCAATGGCCTCCTTGTTGCAGTCCCACTCTTTGTTGACTTGTTGTGCGACTAGCACAGAAACATCGTAGACAAGTAGTCATTTGCTGCCCAGGGAAATTGCCAAGCGGAGCCCGTATAGTAGTGCTTCGTACTCGGCCTCATTGTTTGACACCTTTGAAAGGATTTGCAAGACGTATTTGAGTTGTTCGCCCTTCGGAGAGATGAAAAGTACTCCTGCCCCGCCGCCTTCAAGCTTGAGTGATCCGTCGAAGTACATCATCCAATGTTCTAGATGGCTGGCAGGAGTTGGCACTTGATTTTCCCACCATTCAGCCATGAAGTCGACCAAGGCTTGGGATTTGATGGTTGTCTTTAGCTTGAAGTCGATGGAGAGAGCCCCCAGTTCTACTACCCACTTAGAGATACGGCCAGTGGCATCCCGGTTGTGGAGAATATCCGCCAACGGGAAGTCTGTAATGGCGACCTGCTAGGGTTTGATTCCCGATCTTTCGATGAGAGGCGTGGATAACTCGATTGGTCGATGGAGGCGACGTTCACGGCCTGACTACAGCCTTCCAAGCTGCGCCTTAGCAACCGATACACCCCCTCCAATGGCTGTCGCGATCTTGTGGAGCGTGGCACCCGGCCACTAGGGCACTCGTCCTGCAAGCAATCGAAGAACTAGCAAGAACAAGTATGATAAGTACTGAATTTACTAGAGGTAAATGAAGGTTTCACACGCAATCTCAATAATGGTGGGGTTCTGAAGACAAGAAGACTGGCGGCTGATCCAGCACGCGCGCTTGCAAGCAAGTAGCGAAGGCTAAACTTGATCTAAAAAAAACCCAAGCATCCTTGGTGGCGGCTAAGGGGTATAAGTACGTGGGAGGATGACCACAGGGGTGATGGGGTCGTACTCCAACCCTAGGACGTGTCCGTAATGGACTCAACTTGATACACGGCCCATTGGGCCAAAACAGGGTGACGCAGCACCATGGGCAGAAAAGGACTCTATATTAATTTTACGATTTCGGCCGACTCGTAATAGATATGGATATGAGGCCGGATCCGGTTGAAATAAGACTTCATAAGCTTTCCACGAAGTACTTGAACGCCCCAATACGAGTTCATATGCGACCGTGGTGTCCGTCACAAGTTGGTACTGTTCTGCAGTCCGAATCCAGTCTGCGCGAATCCGTTTCCCTTTCGGTCGCCTCCTTGATTCCTAAGCAAAACAAGAGTACACGGGTCTCCATGGTCTAAACATGATGTACATGAGCTTAGATGTGAACTCACCTGATGATTAAGTTGACGAGCACGAGCACGAGCATGAGTAATATGACCAGCAATAGGTACCTGTGTCGGAGTGGATGTATCGTTGGTGTTGATGTCCTCATCAGTCTGTAACAACTGAGATCTTGTAGTCGTTGAAGTAGTGGCAGAGCTTCCTGGATGTAACAAGTATTGCGTAGAGTAGTTTCTGAATTGAAGGATAGCGAACCTTTGACTTGGAGCGTACTTCACTGATGAAGTAAACCGGCCTCTGGATGCCAAATGCTTGGCCCTCCTCGGAGCGCTCCACCATGATTGCTGTGCTGATCACATGAGTTATTGCAGCGATGTACATTAGCAAGTTCTCTCCTGGGCGTGGTGCGGTGAGTATGGGGGTCGACTGCAGGTGTAGCTTGAGGTCCTGCAGTGCCTGGTCAGCTTCATCCGTCTAGTGGAGCTTGTCCTTCTATTTTAAGAGCTTGAAGAAAGGAAGACCCCATTCTCCAAGTCGTGAGATGAATCTGTTCAGCGCCGCCATGCACCGTGTTAGCTTTTGAACGTCCTTGATCATTGCTGGAGCCTTCATGTCGGTGATGGCGGTAATCTTCTCCGGGTTAGCTTCAATCCCCCTGTGACTGATGATGAACCCGAGTAGTTTCTCTAACGATACGCCGAAGACGCACTTAGTCAGGTTAAGCTTCCATTCGAACTTACGCAGGTTGTTGAAGGTTTGTTCCAGGTCCGCAATAAGGCACTCGGGATTTCTGGTCTTAACGACCACGTCATCCACGTAGGCTTCCACATTGTGGTGTAACTGGTCTGTGAAGCACATTTGAATTGCCCGCTGGTACGTTGCACCCGCGTTCTTCAACCCAAAAGACATGGTCTTGTAAGCATAAGTCCCAAAGGGTGTGATAAACGCAGTCTTGATTTGATCTTCTTCCTTGAGGGCAATCTGATGGTAGCCCGAGTAGCAATAAAGGAAGCATAGGAGTACGCAGCCGGCGTTGGAGTCGATTACTTGATCAATGCGAAGTAGCCCAAAGTGATCCTTCGGGCCGTGCTTATTGAGATCGGTACAATCAACACACATTCTCCATTCATTATTATTCTTTTTCTTTACAAGGATAGGGTTAGCTACCCACTCTGGGTGGAACAACTCTTTGGTGAATTGAGCCGCGAGTAGTTTAGTTAACCCTTTTTGATTGCTTCCCTTTTGTCTTGAGCGAACCTACGGAGTTGCTGCTTCTTGGGGGTAGCATCAGGATCTACTTTCAAACTATGCTCAATCAGCTCCTTGGGCACCCCTGGCATATCCACTGGTTTCCACGCAAATATGTCTCGGTTGGCCCTAAGAAAGCTGATGAGCGCACTTTAATATTTGGGGTCGAGCTGTGACCTGATCAGGGCCGCCTTGGACGAACATTCCTTCCTGCAGCTAGATGGTCTTCAGTGCGAGTTCTCTAGTGGGCTACAACATGGTCTAGTTCTCCTTCTTCGTAGGAATTTCCAGCCCTGATTGGGAGAGTTGTTGCGCGGCCGCGAGTACTTCTCCTGAAGTATCTGGCACACGCGAAGTCGAGGCGTACTCGATAGCCTTCTGGTCGCAGTCGTACAACTTCTCCAAGTCGCCGCAGAAGCTGAGAACCCTACTCTTTCATGGCATCTTCAGGTGCAAGTAGACGTAGTGTGGCACAACCATGAATTTGGCCAGTGCCGGTCTTCCCAGAATGGCGTGGTATGATGATTCAAAGTCGGCCACTTCGAACTTGATGTACTTGGTACAATAATTTTCCCTCGTGCCGAAGGTGACGGGGAGGGTTACCGTGCCAAGGGGCATGGCTGCATTCCCTGGTACGATGCCGTAGAAGGGAGTTTTGCTGGGGGTGAGCATGTCGATGAAGTTCGCGCCCATCTTCCTCAGAGTACTCGCAAAGATGAGGTTGAGGCCGCTGCCCCCATAAATGAGTACTTTAGTAAGCCTAACGTCCGCAATCACTAGGTCCAGCTTGTCCATTGGTCAGTACTGGAGAACAAGACGGGGACCTCCGACCACTGAAGAGGTCATGGTACCACCGACTCAACGGATATGATCTCGTGGCGGTGTAGCTTTTGGGTCCTCTTGGAGGGAAATCTCGATTCCCCACCAAAGATGACATTGACTGTCTTGGACACATTTGGGAACTCAGTGGCATTTGCCTTGTTCTCCGGATCTTCATCGACCTTGTCCTTCTTCTTCTTGTGCCCTCCTCCAAGGGCGGAGCGTTGAGGGACCTTCGGAGCTGGTAGCACTCAAAAGCCGAGTGCTTGGAGTGTGGGTGCCATGGGCATTGCTTCTGCTGGAGCATCTCGAACTGCTCTTGCAGATTTGCCGCCTTTTTGCCGCACGGGGCGCGATCAATAGCCACGACGAGATCGTCTGGCTTGCGCTTTCAGGAGGATCCCAACTAGTCCCACTGGCTTCTGTCGTTGCGGTTGTCATTGCTCCGCTTGTTGTTGTTTTAGTCATTGCCGCGCATCATGAACCGATTGCGTTCTTGTTCCTCTTGGTCCGCCCAAGTCTACATCATGTCGCGGAGAGCAGCAACAGTCTTGGGGCGGTTGCGGTCGAAGTCGCGGAAGAGAACCTGGTCGGTGAGGCCGTTGTTGAAGCAGTCAATGACGTCGCTCTTCGAGATGTTGGCGATCGTGGCTCGGGTATCGAAGAAGCGGCGTGTATACGATCGTAGAAGCTCATTTCTTTCCTGCATACATTGGGACAGATCATGGCGAGTACCTGCCCTGGTGATCGCTCCCTGGAAGTTGTCGATGAAGACGTTCCTTAACTGCTTTCAGGAGTCGATGGAGTTCTTCGTGAGGCTCTCTAGCCATGTGAGTGGGGCAGTCTCCAGGGCCATCGGGAAGTAGACGACCTTCATGGTGTTGGTGCCGCCTGCAAGTTCAATGGCGGTGGATAGCATCGGACCCACTGCTGAGGGTATTGCTTGCCATCGTACTTGGTGATGCCGATGGGCTTGAAACCCTCCGGGTACTTGTAGTGGTCGAAGCGGGCGGAGAACGCAGGGAATCAAACATTGTCGTCCCGTGCAGTGTTCCCCTCAGCTCCGGCGCATTCTTTCCTTCGGTTCTCAATGATGGAGCAGGCATCACGCCCGATGTTGATCTTGTCACGGAGGTCGCCCGTCAGTAGCTTCTCGAGTTCTTCACGGCGGTAGTTCCCGACGAACACTTCTTGTTGTGCGTGGGGCGCCTGGGCCGCAGGGCGACTTCCTTGTGGGCCCGCCCCGCGGCTTTCTTGCTGGTTGCGAGAGGGAGCGGCATGTCGTCTGGGATACCCCCAGGTGTTCTGCTGATTTAGCTATCGCCTGCTCCCTCATGTCTTCCATGTGATAGTGATGGCATCGGGTTTTGTTCGTTAATCTGGAGCAATGCCCGCTGTGCCATGCGAACGGTTGTCTGGACTGCTGGGTCGGGGTTGCCGGCTAGCACCGCGGTTATACCAGCGATGTTGGCGACAAGAGTGTTGAAGCCCACATCCTGCGCCGCCGTGAACTCCGTGTCGAGGTCGTGTTGTATGCGTTGTCGCAACTCAGTGGTGTTTCTTCTGCGCGTAGCGCGCTTCTTGTTCTGCAGTCTGCAGGCCTCGAGAGCTTCAGAAGTCTCATTGTCGGCATCTGCGGTGTTCTCATCCTCGGAGATCTGCTCGGGCCTCTCATTGTGGTGCCTGCTTCTGATCTCGTCGGATTCCGCCATGAAGACGTGGCGGTGCGAGGAGAGGTCGTCGGAGCTGTAGTCAACGAGTACAGTTCCGCCGGGAATGGTGGTGCCGAGCGGTCTGCCCTCTTGAAAAGGCAGAGAATCGATGTGGGGGACTAGTCTTGCATCATCTTCGAGTAGTTCGGAGAGTTTCATGCCCTTCCAGTACACGAAGCGACCCGCCGGGGTGGAGGTTATAACTAGGCCCTGATAGCCACCCAAGTAAGGTTCGGCCTCGGGGTAATTATCTGACTTGTAGTCGTCGAAGATAGGGGCCTCTCGACATATTCTGGCATCGTTCTCTTCAAGCTGAAGTAGCTCATCCAAACCCTTCTCCAATGCAGAGCAGAATTCGGACTGTGTGGCCTCCTGATAGATAGTAGCCGTATTGCATAGACCGAACAGGAATCGGTTACGCTGTTCCCCAGATGAAGTCAAGTTCGATCTGGGGAAACCTGGTGCAGCACGAGTCGGAGTTGCGTCGAAAACGGACAGCTTCTCGATCTTCCTAACGAGGTCAGGGAGCAGCATCTCGTCTGTCGCACCCAGTTTTAAGAACAAAACTGAATGCTACCTATATGTATGCCAGGATCAAATTTCATATATATAGTGACATCATTAATGAATAACAGCAACAGTATCACGTAAAGAAACTTACAACGATTAAAAGACTATCAGAGTTATCAGCTTATCCTCGAAACGAAGGCTCCAAATTTCACATTCAATTGATCGGGGCTTACGTACGCCTAGAACTCCGCATCATCTTCAACAGACTTCACACCTTCTTCTTCTGAGCAATGATAAATAAAGGTGAGTACACTTATGGTTGGTTCTCAGCAAGGCCGCAAGAAATAACCAGAAAGTGATTTAAGAAATAATAAGAAATTATTCATGTGAAGGTCCAAGCCGCTCTTTACCGTAAGCACGACTGATATATCAGTTTTTTAACACTCTGCAGAGGTTGTACACTTTACCCACAATTCGCGTAAAAGTTCAGAAGAACTTTGGACCCAACCATGTTGTGCTGATCAGGCACAATACCACACTTCCAAGGTGTGATTGCATAGGGACGCTACGAGGCCTTTACAAAGATTTCCTAACTTATGACAATCCGCTAAGGTTTCAAGTCAAAGCGGTCATAACACTTCCTAATGAGGTGGTACCTTAGCAAAGGATCATAAACAAAACTCCTCAAGAGGACCGAGCTATACCCTGACGATGCATCCCCTCTTGCCGTTTCGGTAGGACTGTCATAAGCTAGAGTTTCTATTTGATTAGCTAAGACCAGAGCCATGTAGTATTGTGGTTGTACTATTTTCTTGGGTGGTTCTCCATGTTCCAATTAATTCATAGTAGTCTTGTAAATAAGCATAGATAGAAGGATGGTTAGGGTCATTTTCCTTTCACCAACAAATAACTACTCTTACTGCTCTTCAGCTCTTGTTCACTTTGAAATCTTGATCTTCAAGCTTTAACAATGATCCTTCTACTCGAAGCAAACATCGAGCACAAACATACAAAACAACAAACAAGTACAACTAAGAACAATACACTAAACAAAAGAAAAGCTTTAAAGAGCATACTAAAGGATAGGGCTCATTGCTACGATCACGAAAGCGCAAGAAACACGGAAAACGGTGCTAGAGTTGAAAAGAAACAACAATCGGAAGATTTGCATTATAAAAGGAAATAAAAGAACTATAAGCTTCATTTATTTTAATTAGAAACCGCATGTAAAAGATATTATAATTAACACATATTATATTTGCATTTGCAAAACTGAAGTAAAACCTAGTCAAATTTTATACACGGTTGTCTATGTATAAATTATATTAATTACACAATTAATTTAAAAGAAACTTGTGAGAACATCTAAAAACATAACTTTATATTTGGTGTTGAACTAAACAAATTATATTTAGAACATATTTAAGTTGGTATTAATCAAATTAACATTAATTATGAAAACCGGATGTAAAGACTTAAGTAGATTTTAATTAGAAAAACTAGATGAGAGAATATTAATCAAATTAAATTTATATTTAATTTTAAAAATAGGAACTACAGAACAATAACAAGACACGACTAAACGAAAGTTCAGCCTTTTAGAAGACTAACGCAACAAGAACGGGTTGAAACGGATGCAGAACGCAGAAACTACGAAAGAAACGAGACTACAGGGACCTAGTCACGATTAAACTAAGACTGCGAGGGGCTAGTTGCTGATTTTCACAAGACACAAAAAACTGTGGTCGCGAAATAGCGGAAAGCTAGGGTTGGATCTGTAAAATATCAGGGCAGGGTTTGGGTTGAAACACCTAATAGATCTAGGGGTTTTTCTGCAGATTTCCATAGACACAAAGAAAACAGCAGAAATTACAAGGTTTCCTAGGGGCTAAACTGGAAAACCACGAGCACCTCCATGGCTGCCGTACAGGAGGTTGCTTAGTGCCAAAATTCCGGCGATTTAGGGCACGAGAGAGCGCGGGGAGTGGGGGAAAAGAAAGAGAACGACGAGGCGGTTCAGTTTTATACCTTAGTTGCGCCGGGGACGCATCGTGGTGATCGGAATTGAAGCCGGAAGGAAGGCGGAGCAGTCTATTTCAGAACAGGCGAGTCCCTGCCTCCCTAGTGATGGCGCTCGGGGAAGGGGGCGACGCAGGGGGCGTGCGGCGTGCGGTGCAGGGGCACGCAGAGCCGAGCGGAAGGGGGTGGCGCTGCATGTCGTGGCGGTGATGCGGGAGTGCGAGCAGATTGGATAGCGGGCACCAGGGGGCGCTGGTGCTCGGGTGCTCGCCTCCAGCAGCAGCCCTGCACCTGGACATCGGCCTGCTTCGCGAGATGGAGGGCAGGGACGATGCAGGGCTGCGAGTGCTGCGCAGGGGAGAGCTGGGCGCGCGCCCTGGACGGAGTCGCGTACAGTGGGGCGCCGGGACGACAACGCTCCTGGTGGCGGCGGCGCTGCAAGGAGGGGGCAACGCAGGGAGGTCGGGATGACTTGCTGGTGAGCGGTGCAGGGGGCGCGAGCGCTAGGGGCGAGGCACGGCGTAGGGGCTAGTGTGTTTAGGGGCAGCGGCGGCGCTGATTGTCGCGGGTGGGATAACCACGAGCAGCAGGGGGGATGCGCGGGGCCTGGGTGCTCAGCTAGGGTTTGTAGGGGCTCTGGACCCCAGCTTGGTGTGCTGCGCACGCACAGAACGGTGGCATGCTGGGTTGGGAGCATGGGACTCACCTTGAGTCCGGGTTGGCCCATGGGAGAAAGAAGATTGGGCTGGCCAGCACGTCCCAAGATCCGTGAGAAAAAGAGAGGAATTGAGAGGGAAAGGTGGGAGGAGCAAACAACCTCGGGTCAGGCTAAAGTGGCAATCAAGTTCGGTTATAGGACTAAACATGTTCGGATGAGAGTTGAAAAGATTAGTGACCTGACCCTTTAACGGTCATTATGAACAAAAGAGAAAAAGATGGATCAAGCATATCGAAACCTTTTATAGGGTACAGGCGATCAGTTTTGCATGACACATACGTCGAGAATAGCGGCATGTTGGCTTGGGACTCGACCTAGGTTTCAGCTCGAGCTGGGCCGGTCAAGCGCGCGAGCTTGGCCAAAAAATGAGCTGAACGAGATAAGAGGAGAGGGTATCAGGTCAGACTGGAAGTTAGTTCATATGGGCCGAACTGGCTTCGGTCATGCACTGGAAAGGAAACAGCCTGGAGAAGAACAAATAGAGGAGAAAAAGAGTACGGGCTTGCCAGAAAAGAATGGGCTGAAACGAGTGTGGACGAAACTGAACTTTGGTTGGCTGATGGCGAATGGGATGGCTGAGCGGTGTTGGCCAAAGGAAAAGAAAAGAAAGGACAATCTAGGCGGACAGGCGGATCGGGAGAGCGAACCAGGAAGAGAGAAGGGAGAGAGATCGAGGGACTCCAACTTTTTGTAGGGCACGGATGATTAGTCTTATATGACATGCATGTTGAGGGTAGAACCACGAGTCGTTCAGCCTTGAATGAAGGCCAACACAGCACGGGACGAACAACTGGCTCGGTGTGCAAGTGGTATACATGAGTACGATGAGATCGGCATGTGTGGGCAAATCGATTGAACTCGATCAAAGTCCTAGCGCGCGCACACATGAAGACTGAGCTTGGCATGACATGGCTGTCGTGTCGAGGAAAGAAAAGAGAGGACGGGAAGGGTGGTGGCTAAACTAGGTCAGATCAGGTTTGTGTTGAGGTACCGTTCGAGAGCACGAAAGGCAGAGAGAGGTCTGCAGCTATGGTGTCAGAAAACACCGAAGACGAGCCACGGGTCTCGCTTCTAGCATGATTTGGTCAAAGATAATGGTTAGACAAGGGTAAATTAGATGGGTCATCTAAGACTGTCGGATAAGGATTAGAGGATAGAAGGGTGGATGATGATGTAACAGATCAGTCCAAGTGTCCAACTGCAACAAGAATCTAGAAATAAAAGAATGAGGTAGAGAAAAGAGAAACGACTTGTGAGCTTTCTCATCTCCCATGAAAGCTTCTGGTTAACTCCAAATAAAAGGAGAAAGGCGATCGGGTCGGGGCAGGCAACCGGACTAGGTAGGAAGGGAGAGTGAGGAGAAGAAAACTGGGCTGGGTGGACTGTGCAGGAGAGAAAGGGAGAGAGAAAGATTGTTGGCACGAGCCAAATGAGATAACGGATAGGAACAAAAATAGATTAAGAGGAAATCTAATCGTACTTTAAATTTATTTTTCATCCAAAACATTATGCACTCAGCATGAATGCAAGACAAACAGAACAACTTCATTTAATTTAGGAAACAACCAATTATTTTCCTATGGTAAATTTCCTGTAAATAAAGTAAATGTTGAGAAAATTTTAAAATTATGGGAAATCGTTGTTTTACTTTTCTTTCTTAATCACATCCTGAAATCCAACAATTTTAGGGTGTGACATCATCGAGGTTGTCGACGAACTCGTCGAGATCGCTGCTTGATGTTGCTATTGGGGCCTCCGGCTTGTTGTCGACGAGGTGCCGACGAAAATCGCCTGTGCCATCAGCGACATAGGCCCAGGAACCGAAGACGAAAGTTGTGCCTACGGGGAGCACGGCGCTAGTGAAGCTGAAAGTTGCCATCGAATTCGCCGGTGGATCTTCGATGAACACCCCTACCTGGCGCGCCAGCTGTCGGTGTTTTACCGGCAAGCCTACCTAGGGATACCCTAAGGTAGTTTACTTGTGGTTAGGGTGTCGCCGAGATCAGGAACTCGATGGTGCAAGGAACACAAGGGTTTAGACAAGTTCGGGTCGCAGTATGCGTAATACCCTATGTCTTGTATGGTTTATATTGCCTTGATGGTTATGCGATATGCTTTGGAGGGGTCCCTACCCACCCTTATATACTCCGGGGGAACAGGGTTACATGGAAGTCCTAGTCCTGTACGAGCTTAGGAGTCCTACCTGAGTACTTTTCGGGTTGTTTTCTTCTGTACCAACTAGTTGTACTCGTGTTCGAGTACTTTTACAGTATAGATAAGGTATGGGACATGCCCCACCCCTTACTCTAGAATGTTATACGCCACGTGTGCAGTCTCGTAGCCCCAGGTCTGACATGGTCCGCCTCCTGAAAGTCTCCTGGAAAATTATTGGTTGGGTCGTCATGATCTCGCCTGGGCGAGTCGTTTCGGCTGCCCCGGCTTCTGGAGCTTTTGGAGCCGCCGGCCTTGTCCCGGTCATCGTAGCGGGGTCGTTTGGAGTCGTCCTGGGCCACACTATTGCGGAGTGCATGACACTCCCACGCCGTGTGGTTGGAGTCCTTGTGCCACGGGCACTTCCCGTCGAGGAGTCGATCCATCTCCTCCTGGTTGAGGGAAGTGCACTGTCAGTGTCGATCTGCGACTGCAACGGTGTTGTCGGGGCCGCGCTTGCACTCCTGCTGCTTGGACAACTCAGGACGTTCGTTATTCTTGTTGGAGTTATGGCGGGGTTGTCGGCCATCAGATCACTGACGATCATCATGTCGTGGCCTGGGTCGATCGTCGGAGTGGCGCCGATCCTTGTGGTGGCGATGCGCCTTCTCGGCGTCCTCCATGTCGGCGTGCTTGTTGACAACGTCCATCGTCTTGGAGATGAACTGATGAAGGTAGACCCAGGTACCTCCCTGCCGAGTGGAGACGGCTACCCGGCTAGACGACTCCGCACGAACGACCTGGCGTACAGGCACTCGGCTGGACGATGGGCAAGATCCCCCGGGGTTTGGAACTAGGTCAAATTGGATAGGCATGATCTTGTGTATCTCAACTGATCGGATTCCTCGTAACAAACCCGAGTCGATTTACCCTAACTTGTAACCCACGGCTGCTCGGTATATGTAAGCGAGCCGTGGGGGTACCCATAGAAGACAATTCCTACAACTCCCAAAACCCTAGCCATTGCTACTCATAATACAAGCCCTCGAACACAGGACGTAGGGTGTTACGCTCCGTGCGGCCCGAACCTGTCTAAGTCCCTGCGTTTTTGTTTTACCATTAAGCTCACAGCTCTCCGATCCATGCCACCTACAAATCTACTGCTTGGGGCTACCCTAGGCAGACTTGCCGGAGTGCAAATCCGACAGTTGGCGCGCCAGGTAGGGGGATCTCTAGGGTCCTCATGGCAAGCTTGATGGCATCCAACTCCGACGTCTTCTTCTCCGTGCAAGTGGCGCTCCATATCCAGGCCACCACCAGCCACTCCATCATCTTTGGAAGCTTTCCCGAGATGTCTGCTAACATGAGCTCGTCTTCAAGCTCATCTGTCTCTGAGATAGAAAGCTCCAAGGGTTCCAGATCCGATCTGACCCTCTCTAGCTCAATGCTGCACCAGGTGAAGGACCTATCCATCAAGGACGAGGCCGAAAACCCTGCATGGATGACCCGTCGTCCACGTACCAACATCGACGATATCCTCGCTGGCCTGGACCGAGTCGATGCCTCCCTCGCCGAGTGCATCGGGCTTGCAGAGTCAGCACTCCGCCGCCCTCACGACTCGGCCCCTCAGGCCCTGTTCGGACTCCGCACTGGCTCCTCCGTTTACTCGGACCAGATCCAATCTTCGATGGAGAAGCTACGTCTTTCTGACCTGAGTCAACCCAGTGTTGACCAGATCGGATCTGACATGATCTCAGGACCACAGGCTAGATACCAGGAGGTTCTTTTCACCCTCCCACCCAACCCAGTGAGCTCTCCAGATCGGCGGGAGATCTCTGTCATTTCCTCCGTTGAGGCATCTGTCGAAGGAGAAGACGAGGAGGCCAAGCGTTAATGACTCCAACGCAACCAGAAGAGCCAAGAACGACACAACAATGAGGCCGCCATCGACCAATCTGAAGAAGATCTCCGATACATCGATGGTCACAACCCGCGGGTCGCACCCCGCCGCGCGCCGGCGACTCCGCGGAACCTCGACAATGACTTCGTGCTTGAGTGCGATGGCCAGAACGTCTTCACCACCCTGTCTGCTAACCTGGCCGCCGCATTCGAGGTACTGGAGACTCTACCTCACTCACCCGAGCTCGAACGAGCCCGGACTCGTTTGCATGTTGCTGCTGCTCAGGTCCAGCACTTGTGGAGGACTACTCGGCTCTACAAATCCAATCCAGCAGCTCCCGCCACTCTACAGCCCGCCACCAGGATGGCAACGAGGTCAACCAGCCGGATCTACGCGCCAACCTCTGCAACCGCGACGTGCGACCCGTCATCAACGATCGACACCGCGAACGCGAGGAGGCCGAGCGGGAGCATCACCGTAGATACGACGAGGAGTATGGTCCACCCAGCGCTAACTGAGGAGGCTGGGCTCGCCACGCCAACGCCAACCAGCGTCCACATCGACCCCAGCAGGCTCCGATCAACCTCAATGATGACGTCATCGGGGATCTAGACGGCTTCTCTGCCTTCTCCAACCGACTCCGTGGAGTCTCGTGGCCATCTACGTTCAAGCTGGTCGGCATCGACAAGTTCGACGGCGACTCCGACCCCAAGAAATGGTTGCGCACCTACTCCATCGCCGTCCGAGCGGCGAACGGCAACAATGACATCATGGCGGCCTACTTCCCAGTCATGATGAGTCGCCAGGCTCTCAACTGGCTCAAGGGACTCCACCCCGGCTCCATCAACAGCTGGTAGGACCTCTGCACCGCCTTCATCAGCCACTTTCAGGCTTCCTGCCTAGGTCCCAAAACCAGATGGGATCTGGGCAGCGCCACCCAGCAACCCATCGAATCCCTGCGCGACTACAATAAGAGGTACTTCACCAACCATAACATGTACGGATGTTGATGATAGGGATGTTGTCCACTACTTCGACCAAGGGCTGTACAACATCTAGCTTTGGCGCAATATGTTCGAGAGCAACCCCAAAACCATCTCCGAGATGATGGTCGTCATCAACAAGCACACCAATATGGAAGATGCTGAGAAGACGCACCATCACCACAAGGACCGGCGTCACTCTGATGACCGGCCCAAGCAGCGACACGGTGACCGCCAATGACCCGACAGTCGACTGCCTCATCACAACTCCGGCAAGCACAACGACCGTTTCGAGTCGTCCAGGCAACAGGAGCGCAAGCGTGGCCCCGACAACACCGTCGCAATTGCAGATCGACCCCAACAGCGCACCTCCCTCAACCAGGAGGAGCTGGATCGACTCCTCGACAGCAAATGCCCCTGGCACAAGGACTCCAACCACACAGCACGGGAGTGTCATGCACTCTGCAATAGTGTGGCTCAAGACGACCCCCAGCGTCCCCGCTACGATGACCGAGACAAGCCCGACAGTTCCAAAACCTCCCAGGGTCGAGGACGCCGGAATGACTCGCCGAGGCGAGATTGGGACAACCAAGGTGACAAGTCTCCAGCAGACTTCCAGGAGGCGAACCGCGCGGTTAACTTCATCTATGGCGGCTCCAGGGCCTAAGGTGCCGACGTCGCCTCAAGCTTGATCAACGCGAGGTCAACTCTGTGTTCCAACACCCAGTTGAACCTTTGCGCTGCTCCGAGGTCGTGGTCACCTTTGATCGGCGTGACCACTAGATCCATCTACCCATCCCTGGCTCCTACCCACTCATGGTCAGCCCGATGGTTAGCCAGGTGCGCCTCTCCAGGGTGCTCGTCGACGGAGGCAGTGGCCTCAATATCATCTTCTCCAAGATGCTGGAGAGCATGGGGCATGACATGACCTCCTTGGTTCGGACCAAGGAGGCCTTCTACGACATCATCCCCGGCTCAGGCTCGACTCCGGTCGGCCAGGTAACTCTCCCGGTCACCTTTGGCACCCGGGAGAACTACAGAATGGTGCACATCCACTTCGAGGTGGCTTCCTTCGAGACGTCGTACCATGCAATCTTGGGGAGGCCCACCCTCACCAGGTTCATGGTCATTCCACACCACACGTATCTTGTCCTTAAGACGCCTGCTCCCAACGGTGTGCTCTCCATCTATGGCGACCTGCAGACTTCCCACTCCTATAAGACCGAGAACATAAACATCTCGAAGGCTCTGGAAAGGACCAAGAACACCGTCATGATCGCCGAGTCAGCAAAGGCGATGCCTCCAGAGGACATCCCCATCCTACCGAACGACTCAGCCACCGAGTCACAGCTGTAGCTCGGCTGCGCGACGAAGACCATCCTTCTTAGGGAGAATGACCCAGACAAGACCGCCCTCATCGGGGCGGACCTTGATAAAGCATAGGAAGACACCCTCACCTCCTTCCTCCGCGCCAATTGGGACATCTTCGCATGAAAGCCCTCTGACATGCGAAGCGTTCCAAGGGAGGAGGCTGAGCACTCCTTGGATCTCGACGAAAAGGCGCGACCTCTCAAGCAGCGACTCTGGCACTTCGCTCAAGATCGGAAGGAGGCTATTAGGGTAGAAGTTACTTGGCTCTTAGACGCAGGATTCATTCGTGAAGTCACACATCCCGAACGGCTGGTGAACCCAGTCCTTGTAAAAAAGCAAAATGGTTAATGGAGAATGTGTGTTGACTATACGGATCTCAACAAGCATTGCCCTAAAGACCCCTTCCCTCTTCCTCGAATCGACCAGGTCGTTGACTCTACATCCGGGTGCGTCCTTCTCTCATTCCTTGATTGCTACTTCGGGTATCATCAGATTGCCCTCAAGGAGTCGAATCAAGAGAAGACTTCATTCATCACACCCTTCGGGGCGTATTGCTACAACACCATGACGTTTAGCCTCAAAAACGCGGGCGCCACATATCAGAAGGCTATCCAGAGATGCCTCCAGGGGCAAATCGGTCGCAACGTTGAGGCCTACGTTGACGATGTAGTAGTCAAAACCAGGTCCTATGATCAGTTCATAGCCGACCTAGTCGAAACATTTGAAAATCTCAGGAAATTCATATGGAAGCTGAACCCAAGTAAGTGTGTCTTCGGTGTCCCCTCGGGAAAGTTACTCGGCTTCATAGTCAGTAACCGAGGCATCGAGGCCAACCCCACCAAGGTCAACGCCATCAGGAGAATGAAGCCCCCTCAGTGCAAGAAAGACTTGATGAAGTTGACCGGGTGCATGGCAGCCCTGAGTCGATTCATCAGTCGACTCGGCGACAAATGACTCCCCTTCTTCAAGCTGCTTTGCAAAGCAGACAAGTTCGTATGGAACGATGGCGTTTCCAGAGCCTTCCAGAAGTGTGACAACCTAGATGTTTAAGTTTGTAAATCAAGAATCACAACTTAAAGTCATAAATGAAGGAGTAAGAGAAATGTAAAAGCCAAAAATCAAAACTCATAAAATAAACTTGTGCTAATGTGCATATATGTATATATTGAATAAAACATGTGTTTAAAACAAGAAGACCTTGTAACTTTTACACACTTTTACTAATGACCATGAAATTGGATAGGCACCACAATCATCATGGTAGCAATCAAAGTCTTGTTAAACACTACGGGCAAAAATGCAATTTTCACACATAAAATGATGAGTTGTTTAAATCATGGCTTTTGAGATATTTAAAATAGTTAATAATACTTTGCTCAAATCAATTTTTGCCCAACATGAAAGTTGTAGATCTTGAAAAACTGAGCAAGTTTGGTATTCAACAGGTATTGATTTGACGGCGGGAAGTGGGAGAAATTCTTGGTTTTAAAATCAGACCCCTATTGTTTCCTCTATTTACGTTTCAGTCCTTGCTCCACTCTTTCTCCCTCCTCTCCCCTGCCGCCGTCTTGTGGCCCCACAGAATCTTCACCAGGGAGGATATCTGATCGTGTGGGCCCCACAAAATCCCCTCACTCCCCTCATGGCCGAGCCACGCGGCAGCCGAGCTCTGCCCGTGCGCCACAGCAGACTGCCCGACCCGACCCCGATTTGCCCTGCCTTGGCTCCTCTTCACGTAGGAATGACGTAGAGGCGCTAGCTGCCCTCCCTCCGCGCCTATAAAAGCCGCCCGAGACCCTCAGAGCGGTCGCACCACTCGCTATTGCTCCTGAGAGCTCGACCTAGCCATGGACCTGCCTCCTCCAACCCGCATTGCCCCAACTGAGGGCATAAACCGAACCCCCATCCCTTACTGGACCTCCCAAGCCAAGCCGTGCCACCCCTACCCCACCGGAGCGCCGCCATCGACGAACCGCGCCGCCGCTGTCCGCGCCCTCACACCGACGAGCCGCTTTTGTACACCCTCAGCCTCGACAAGGATACCTAGAGGTGCGTCTTGAGCTCCTCTTGCTTCCTAGACCCCTAGCCCTCGCCGCCGTTGAGCCGGTTCACCGGAACATCGCTGGAACCATGCGCCTCCTTTAGCCAGGGACCCGATTGCAAAGCCCCAAATAATTCTAGGGAGATTTATATAAGTTCTTGTACTAGAAAAATTATGATCTTTTTACCAAAAGCCACCTTGGTATAGGTTAACAACTTGGAAAACTTTGAGACACTAAAACGGTATAGAACATTCTGTAGATTTATTTCTTTACTGTTACAAATGCATGTTAACTTATTTTTATGTACTCTGTAAACTGCATAATAAAATCTATAAAATTTACAGTAGGTTTGTTACAAACTTTGGAGTACTGAGTAAAAGTTTTAGCTTCAGTACTGAGTAAATAGATCTTGATCTCTAGTAATAGCTGATTGCTAGTTTTTTCATGATTAATCTGTTAGTTGAAAATGATTGAAAATTTACTGATAAGTTTGTTTCTAAGTAAATTTCTTTACATAAAAATCTCAGCACCAGAAACTCAATGAAACAACCCACATAAATAAGTCATGTGTATGCTTGATAAATAAAACTCTCAAGGTAATAAAAGCCCCTGCTCACTTAATCAAGATAATTACTTAAAGTTATACTCTAGTAACGATTGCCCAAGAAATCTTAGCTAAGAAACTTCACAACAAAATCCATGTTTTGTTGGACTGCAACTTTATCATGAAGGACGTAACATCATATATCACTTCAATAATATGAACCCTTTTGCATATCATATAGAATCGTCTACTTTCGCCGACGGGACTTACGAGCTCGTATCAGAACCTAAGAACAAGCAACAAGACGCCCAAGTGAATCTACTGAAGCTGCTGAAGACCCAAACCAAGTTTCAAAAGAGGCCAAGGCTGGTTTTGCTCAAGAAGGCAAGCCCCAGTGCATAACCCAGTTTTCTAAATTCCAACTACTTTTCCTGTTTACTGTGCATTAAGTTTATAGGAGTTGATTGGAACCCTAGTTGCATGATCCTAGGTACCTATGTATTGAACACTAGAACTTGAGTCTGATTAGATGCTCTGCTAATAGGATCGGTAGAAGTCGAGTGATTTCCTATTACTCGCGAGAATCATAGGAGTTGAATGTTTACTATACGCTGCAACTATAAGGTCGACCGGCGGGGTTGTGGTACGATACTCTTGAATGAGGCCCCGTCTGTATAGTAAAAGATGCTAAGCCCGCAGTGTGTGGTAGTGGTGGTTAAGCGTTTGAACGTACTAGCCACATGCTGAAAATATGGTACTCGGTAAGCTAATTACCTGATTGGCCCGGCAAGTGGACTTTACTTTCACCATACTTGAAAGAAGTTTCACATGCTTGCAACATGCGGATGCGGGGCGAAGCCCCGTAGTCCAGGATGGTGACCCTGATCCACGACCCGGAAAGAGAGGGGAACAGTTGCTTGGGGTGACCCTTCGGTGCTCCAGGCATGTGTGTTAGATTTCCCTTGCAAGGTTATAAACTCGATTTGAATCGTCCGTTTCTCACGGTATATGAGACTGCTTAATACTTCTACCACATAGAGTAACAAGTGGAATGATGACGATGATGAATAATTTTGATGAATGATTAATGTTCTACCATGCTTGAGTAGAAGTAGAGGCTCACTTAGAATGATTAAAGTTGAACTAGAATCTTGAAAGCTAAAATCTGAAAATAAGGACTTACTCTTTATTGCTTTTCAGCAAAATGAAACCTAGAGCTTTAGAGCCATGCATGTTTAGGAGTCGGTAAACTTTTACCCGACGGGTAAGTCTTGCTGAGTATTAGTATACTCAGCCTTACATGCGATGTGGTTTTCAGGTGAATCGTTTGAAGATATGATAGCCGGTTTGACTTGGCCTTCTACTTTGCCGCCTAGTTGGTCTGTGGAATGGGATACGTCTTCGACCAACAATAACCCAGATGAGTGATACCACGTATGGTCTTTATCGTGGTATCCAACGCGACGATAGATGATCGTGTTTTCTTTCCGCTGCTATAAACTCTGAATAAATATTTCATGTTGAAACTCTACCATACTTGTTTCATGAACTCAATTTCAGAACTCGGTTTGTAATAAATAAATGTCAGACTTTCTGATGTAAAAGTTGTGGAATGTTGTAACCTCTAGACTTGCCTTCGTGTGAGTATTTTGTACACTAGGTTCGGTCGATGTTGATCAAGTGGTTTTATCGGGATTTACTCGATAGACTGTCGAATTACTCCATTTGAAGTGTGTATGAGCTATCTCATCTCTACGGATGATGGCTAGCACACTTGAGCCGGATTAATTTAGGTGGTTCTGCCTTAGCTGGTACCAAAGCTCAAAGTGTACACCAGAGGGTGCGACAAACCTTAAAAATAAGTTTTCTAAAAATTTACTTCAAAATTCAAGTTTGAAAAATACATTGGAGTCGCTAAGGATGAATACTTAGTTCCTAAAGCCCTGGGTTATTGGGGGGTTATCCTAGGTGGCTATCTAACTTTAGGATGTAGATACATAGGCGTATGAATCTTCTGCAGGTACGCTAACTTCGAATGCGTTAAGTTAAGAACGAAGAGAGTTCGGCTAGATAAAAATAGGGAGAGATGTATTCAAAAGCCACCGAAATTAACTCCGTAGTGCCAAAGAAATGGCAATTGTGAATGTATGAGGATGGAAAGGTCGCGCTCTTGCATATCATAAAAATGGAATAAAAAGTTAAGGTATACCAAGCATGACCAAAAATTCACCCCAAATTGTTAAATCATCACTTAAGGTTTATCTAGTTTCTGTCTTTCTGTCCAGCTAAGGAAGATTTCGCCAAATAAACATAGCAAACAATTTAATCTTTAAGAGGCTAGGTTAAGAGTTTTGTTCAAGGACTTGTGTAGTATCTCCTGTAAAACTTTGGGTATTTTTGGACCACTTCACAATAAGATACACTAGGGGGACCAATTTTCAGCTTTTCTGTCTAGTTGGAACCGTTTCTGTTACTTAAATTTTTCGACCTTCTTAGAATCACATTCTGAAGAAACGTTCAACACAAAACATGTTCTAAATAATATGAAGAATCTACTGTTAAAATTTGGAAAATTTTAACCAAGTAGATTTATCCAGGGGTACAGATTGTTAGCCCTCTGTTTTCTGAAATTCCAGAATTGACAGTCAGTTAGAAGTGAGGGAATATGTCTATCTTAGATTTTGTTTTAGCTTTAGAGTTGAATAGAAAACTTGTGTATAATGAATCTAGGAGTATCCTGGTAAAATTTGGGAATTTTTGGATGCCTGATGCTTAAGATACGATCCATTTATTGCACTATCCAGAATCTGTTTTCAGCTTATGCCCAGTTTTTCAATATCTCACCCTTTGATCTCTTTGGATCCAGATGGCTGCACCCGCCATCATGATATGGGATGAGGAAGGGCGTGCACACTCAGCTTGCCTGCACTGGGATGGCTTTCCCTCCATTTTGTGGCGGAGTCCTGCAAAAAGCCGGTTACCCGAATCCACCGATTTATGTTGGACAGGAGTTTATGGATGAGGGTGTTAGAAGGTGTCGGGTGAACATGACCATTCCGCCACATCCTCTCAACCCTTGGTGGTTAGCTATTGATACTGAAGTGATCGGGCACCGTTGTATTGACACTTGGGAGCTTGCAGTGATGAAGGCACTCACCAGTTTTTGTGAGCAGCACCCGGTCGAGGTGGTCCTTTCTCCTATTGGGCTGTTTCCGTCGGTTCAGGAGAACGATCCGCTATGGGTTGATAGAGTGGCTCACATTGGAGCCTTGGTAGCTATGGACCCTGTTGGGACCATCACAACTTCAGTGAGGTGCATGAATGGACTTTACAGACTGCAGGCTTTACAGGGTCAGAGTATGGCTCAGATAGTGGACCTTGCTCAGTCCTACCAGATGTCAGTACACTTGAGGGATGAGCAGATACAGGATCTTGGTGAGGAGATTGGTGAGAGGGACATCACCATTCCTCAGCTTGAGGCTAAGGTTCAGGATCGTAACACTTTGCTAGCTGATCGCGATGCGGTGATTGGAGACTTACAGGATCAGGTCAATGACCTGCATCTTGAGCTTGACCAAGCTATCGCACACATAGGTATGCACCATGCCCAGCAGTTTCCTCCTGAGGAGATGGAGTTAGATGGTGAGGAGCCCATTGAGGTAGAGGGAGTTTCAGGACTTGACACCGAGGGCATGCCTCCGCAGTCACACCCTCACATAGCCAGTTCTTCTATGGGCAGCGCGTCGTCAGTCAACAATCTCGATGACTTCTAGACAATGATCTTAGGAAGCTTATGTATATAACTCCTAGTTTAGCCTAACTTTTGGCATGTGTGGTATTAGGCTAGCTTAGAGTTGAGTACCCCTGCTAAAAATAAATGTAACTTGATAGTTCAAACTCTCTACTCATGTGGTCTCTAGTGAAGGACTCTTGATGGATGTAAAATTGGATGTCAGCTGGAAATCGATGATGCAGTAGCTTGTTTAAGTTTTTATCTATGTTTCTCTGTATTTATGGGCTATGTGATGAATACCAAAGTTGTCAAAAATTCCATGATATAGGTGCTCACAAAATTTCAGCTTCATTAGACCTTTGTACCAAGAGTTATAGGCAATATACTATAGCTTGACCTGCTAAAAAACAGCCAAAACAGAGAAGCAGTCATTGAAATTTTCGACCACCTTATCCATTGAATTAGCCTTGGAGTTGAATACCAAAGTTATAGGACATGAAATTCTCTAGTTGCTGGTAGAATTTGAAGAGTTTTTTTTTAACAGAATAGGAGATATGAATTTTCTTGTAATCAGCAATGTACTGTCCTCTTTTGTCAAAGATCAATTGAGCTCTATGTATTCCTATTTGTTCCTTTGAACTTTGGAAATAATATGAACCTTTGATCTAATCAGAAGCCTTCCGTGTTTCAGATGGTGGGAGCAACACGTAGTAACCCCGAAGGGTTTGGGGCTAGTGGCAGCCGCTCACAACAGATGCCGCCACCTCCATCCAATTTGGTTGACGTTATGGCCACTCAAACCGAATTACTACGCCAACTTGTTCAAGGGCAACAACAGTAGTAGCAGCGAGGTGGGCACAATGTCCACCAGCCTCAAGCTGTGGGTTATCAGGAGTTCTTTGCTACCCAGCCCCCTCTGTTTCACAAAACGGAGGAGCCCTTGGATGCGGACGCTTGGATTCGAACTATTGAGTCCAAATTTTCTCTATTAGTGGCACCATGCTCCAAGGCAAACAAAGCTCGTTTTGTGGCACATCAGCTCCGTGGTACTGCATGTTTGTGGTGGGATCACTATTTTTCTATGCTTCCAGCAGACCATATTGTCAATTGGGATGAATTCAAGAATGCCTTCCGAGGTCATCATATTGTAGAAGGTCTTATGGAGAGAAAACTAAATGAGTTTTTGGCTCTTACTCAAGGCACCCGCACTGTTCTTCAGTATGCCCAAGCCTTCAATAGTCTTTGTCAGTACGCAGGCTATCATGCCGACACCGACGCTAAGAAGTGTGATCGCTTCCGTCGAGGACTTAATACCAAACTCAAAGAACGGCTGAATCTGGTCAAAGCTGACACTTACAATGAGTTGGTTAATATGGCAATCACTCAGGAAGATTGTATCATGGCTCATCATGCTGAGAAAAAAGAGGAAAGCTCTAGTTGGACCATCGAATACTCAGCCACCAAAGTATCGCTTGGTGCAAAATACCACACAGAAGACTATTCAGAATGTCCCTCGGCCAGGATGTTGGATTATCAGGCCTCCTCAGCAGCAGGGCACGGCAAGACTTTTGTTCCACAACAAACTGGTCCAAGGCCTAATAATCAGCATTCACTTCCCCCGAGCAATGCAAATCGATGCTTCAATTGTGGGAGTTCCAGCCACTTTGCTTGAGATTGCACACGACCCAAACAACAACCACAAGGTCAAGGTGCTATTCAAAACAACAAGAATAAAGGCAAGCAACAGGTTATTCACGTGAAGCAAGGATGAGTTAACTTCACTACTCTTGAGGAACTTCCGGATGGCGCACTAGTGATAATGGGTACATTTTCTGTTAATCACAAACCTGCAGTTATATTATTTGATTCTAGAGCATCACATAGTTTCATTAGTGCAAAGTTTGGTGCAAAAGTGGGATTGGATTTTTGTCATACAAAAGGATCATACATGATAAAAACACCTGGTGGAAAAATTGCTTCAAATCAAATCATAAGAAATGTACCAATTAAGATGGGTAGTAAAATCATCAAAATCGACTTATTCTTTTGGCACTAGAAGGTATGGACATTATTTTGGGAATGGATTGGATGACACGACATGGGGTAACTTTAGATATTCTCTCTCGAGCTGTTGAGATCAATTCTCCATACCAAGGAAACACCACTTTTTATCTACCATCCCGCGAAATGCATAAATTCTTGTGCTTTCACTATGGAAGGGGTCAAACTAGAAGATATTCCGGTGGTATGCAAGTATGCCGATGTCTTTCCAGATGACTTACCGGGAATGCCACCCGATAGGGAAATTGAGTTTGTCATTGAGTTACAACCAGGCACTGCCCCCATCTCTAAATGACCCTATCGGATGCCACCCAAGGAATTGGCCGAACTAAAGATTCAACTTCAAGAACTTCTTGATAAAGGCTATATTCGCCCAAGTGCTTCACCATGGGGTTGCCCAGCCCTATTCCTGAAGAAAAAGGATAATAGCCTAAGACTGTGTGTGGATTACCGACCTCTCAATGCGGTGACAATCAAAAACAAGTACCCATTGCCCCGCATTGATGTTCTTTTTGACCAATTGGCTGGAGCTTAAGTTTTCTCCAAGATTGATCTTCGCTCTGGTTATTATCAAATCAAGATTCGACCAAGTGACATACCTAAGACGGCTTTCTCAACTCGATATGGACTATATGAATATTTAGTGATGTCTTTTGGCCTCACGAATGCTCCTGCCTATTTCATGTATCTCATGAATTTGGTGTTTATGCCAGAGCTTGACAGTTTGTAGTGGTTTTTATCGATGACATTCTGATCTATTCCAAAAATAAGGAGGACCATGTCAAGCATTTACATAGTGCTTCAACGTCTCCGTGATCACCAGTTATATGCAAAATTCTCTAAATGTGAATCCTGGCTTGATAGTGTGAAATTTTTGGGCCATACTATCTCCAGCGAAGGCATATCAGTTGATCCTAGCAAAGTTCAAGAGGTGATGGATTGGAAACCTCCTACGTCGGTTCATCAGATTCGCAGTTTCCTTGGTTTAGCCAGATATTATCACCGCTTCATTCCGGATTTCTATAGAATTGCTAAACCAATGACGAAATTATTGAAGAAGGGAGTAAAGTTTGTTTGGGACGAGAAGTGTGAAGTAGCTTTCCACACTCTCAGAGCACATTTGACTACAACCTCAATTTTAGCTCAACCTGGTAATACCAAGCCATTTGATGTCTATTGTGACACTTCGGGTACTGGTTTAGGCTGTGTACTCATGCAAGAAAACAAGGTTATTGCCTATGCTTCACGAGCCCTTCGGCCTCATGAAAAGAATTATCCGACACATGATCTTGAGTTAGCTGCAGTCATTTATGCTCTCAAGATTTGGAGACATTATCTCATGGGCACCCATTGCAATATTTTTACCGACCATAAAAGTCTCAAGTATATTTTCACTCAAGCCGATTTAAACATGAGGCAGAGACGCTGGTTCGAATTAATCAAGGACTATGATCTTGAAGTCCACTATCATCCAAGCAAGGCCAATGTAGTAGCGGACGCACTCAGTCGCAAGGTTCACTGTAATTGTATATCCACCAAATTCTACAATGAAACACTATGTCATGAGATGAGAAAGCTCAATCTCGAGATGATATCGCAAGGCACTCTAAATCATATATCAGTTGAACCCACCCTCCACGACCAAATCATCATGGCACAATTACAGGATGAAGGTATTAAGCTTATCAAAGAAAAATTGTCCTTAGGAGAAGAAAAGTATAAGTGTTTTCGCCAAGATCACAAGGGAATTATATGGTTTGAAAGTCGCATTGTTGTTCCAAAGAATCGTGATCTTCGAAAACAAATCCTTGATGAAGCACATCTATCCAAGTTCTCTATCCATCCTAGTAATAGTAAGATGTATCAAGATCTCAAACAAAATTTCTGGTGGACTAGGATGAAGAGGGAAATTGCCCAATATATTGCAGAGTGTGATACTGGTCAGCGAGTGAAGGCTAGCCATTTAAAGGTTGCTGGAACACTCCAACCTCTGCCAATACCATCCTAGAAATGGGAAGATATTAGTATGAATTTCATTGTACGCTTACCAACTATGTTTCAAAAGCACGATTCCATATGGGTTATTGTTGATAGGCTCACAAAGACAGCCCATTTCGTTCTGGTGCACACCACTTACAATTCCAAGAAGTATGCTAAAATCTATTTGGATCGAATAGTCTATTTACACGGTGTACCCAAAACGATTATCTCTGATCGTGGTACCCAATTCATAGCAAGATTTTGGGAGCAGCTACAAGCATCTCTTGGTACTAAATTAATTAGAAGCTCAGCTTATCATCCTCAGACTGATGGTCAGACCGAAAGAGTGAATCAAATCCTCGAAGACATGCTTAGGGCCTGTGTCATTCATTATGACAAGAATTGGGATAAATGCTTATCTTTAACATAATTCTCGTACAACAACAGCTATCAGCAAGTCTAAAAATGGCACCATTCGAGGCATTGTATGGTTGAAGGTGTCGGACTCCATTAAGTTGGTCACAAACGGGAGAACGGAAAATCTGTGGTCCAGATTTGGTAAGGGAGGTAGAAGAAAAAGTGAGGATTATTCAGATCAATTTTAGAGCAGCGCAGTCACGCTAGAAAAGTTATTTTGGTAAAAGGAGGAAGCCATTAAAATTCGAAGTTGGTGATCATGTTTACCTACGGGTTTCACCAGCCAAAGGAGTACAACGATTTGGAATAAAAGGAAAGTTAGCCCCTCGTTATATTGGTCCCTATGAAATAAATGAAGAATGTGGACCCGTGGCCTATAGGTTACAACTTCCTCCACAACTCGCAACCATTCATGACGTCTTCCATATATCTCAACTCAAAATGTGTGTCCGACTTCCTACTAAAATTATTGAACAACAAGAAATCGTAGTAGAACCGGATCTTTCATATGTGGAACACCCTATCAAAATCCTTGACCAAAACGAAAGGAGTACTCAAAGGAAAGTGGTTAGGATGTATAAAATTCAGTGGAATCATCACACTGAGGAAGAAGCCACATGGAAAACGAAGAGTTATCTCAATCAACATTTTTCTGGTTTTCTTGACTCTACCCAAGGTACACACACTTTCCACACTTAGCTAAACCGAATCTCGAGTCGAGATTCTATTTAAGGGGGGGTAGGTTGTGACACCCTAGGTGGTTAAGTTTCTTAATCAAGAATCACAACTTAAAGTCATAAATGAAGGAGTAAGAGAAATGTAAAAGCCACAAATCAAAACTCATAAATAAACTTGTGCTAATGTGCATATATGTATATATTGAATAAAACATGTGTTTAAAACAAGAAGACCTTGTAACTTTTACACACTTTTACTAATAACCATGAAATTGGATAGGCACCACAATCATCATGGTAGCAATCAAAGTCTAGTTAAACACTAAGGGCAGAAATGCAATTTCACACATAAAATGATGAGTTGTTTAAATCATGACTTTTGAGATATTTAAAATAGTTAACAATCCTTTGCTCAAATCAATTTTTGCCCAACATGAAAGTTTTAGATCTTGAAAAACTGAGCAAGTTTGGTATTCAACAGTTTTTGATTTGACAGCGGGAAGTGGCAGACATTCTTGGTTTTACAATCAGACGCCTGCTGTTTTCTCTAATTACATTTCAGTCCCTGCTCTACTCCTTCCTCCTCTCCCCTGCCCGCCGTCTTGTCCCATCGCCGGCGATAGCTGGCCGGCGCGCTCGCCGCCACCCCGTCCTCATAGCCCCACAGAATCTTCGCCAGGGGGGATATCCGATCGTGTGGGCCCCACAAAATCCCCTCACTCCCCTCACGGCCGAGCCACGCGGCGGCCGAGCTCTGCCCATGCGCCACAGCAGCCGCCGGCGAGCCAAAACCGCCCGACCCGACCCCAGTTTGCCCTGCCCTGGCTCCTCTTCGCGTAGGAATGACATAGAGGCGCCAGCTGCCTTCCCTCCGCGCCTATAAAAGCCGCCCGAGACCCTAAGAGCCGCCGCACCGCTCGCCATTGCTCCGGCGAGCTCGACCTCGCCGTGGACCCGCCTCCTCCAACCCGCATTACCCCAACTGAGGGCATAAACCGAACCCCCATCCCTCAATGGACCTCCCAAGCCAAGCCGCACTACCCCTACCCTACCGGAGCGCCGCCGCCGACGAGCCGCGCCGCCGCCGTTCGCGCCCTCACGCCGGCGAGACGCTCCTGTACACCCCCAGCCTCGACAAGGATACCTAGAGGTGCGTCTTGAGCTCCTCTTGCTTCTTAGACCCCTAGCCCTCGCCGCCGTTGGGCCGGTTCGCCGGAACATCGCCGGAACCATGCGCCTCCTTCAGCCAGCGACCCGATTGCAAAGCCCCAAATAATTCTAGGGAGATTATAAGTTTCCAGGGACCTAGATGTAAAATGAAACTTGAACTTTAAAATCCAAACCAGTGAACTTTGAAATTGCATATCAAATAACAGAAAAATCATAAAAATGCAAAGTAAATTGTTTTAGATTCCTTGTACTGATCTCACTTTGTCAGAAGACCATGAACTGTTTACAAATATTTTATGCTGTAGTTTTAAATCAAAGTTAAATAGCACTTAAATGTTCTAAGAGTTCTAGAGTTGCACTGCTTATAATTTTTGGATGGTAGAACCACTTCTAGTAGTAAAGCTTCACATAAAATTTTCATGACCAGAAACCATGTGGAACCAGATGTTTTATGTACATTATATTGTAAGCTAGATCCAAAAGCTAATATTTGATCTTGATGTTATACTGTTTAGTTTTAGATGAAACTTTAACAGAACCTTGACGATACTAATTAGAAGCTACATAAAAAGTTTGAACTGGTTTGTGTCACTAGAACTTGATGAATAATTTATTCCATGTTAATCAACTAAAATTCAAACCTGTAAGTTATTTTACTAGAAAAATTATGACCTTTTTACCAGAAGCCACCTTGGTGTAGGTTAACAACCTGGAAAAGATTGAGACACAAAAACAGTATAGAACATTCTGTAGATTTATTTCTTTACTGTTACAAATGCATGTTAACTTATTTTTATATACTCTGTAAACTGCATAATAAAATCTATAAAATTTACAGTAGGTTTGCTACAAACTTACAAGTACTCAATAAAATTTTTAGCTTCAGTACTATCATGGTTTAATCCGAATAAATAGATCTTGATCTCTAGTAATAGCTGTTTGCTAGGTTTTTCATGATTAATCTATTAGTTGAAAATGATTGAAAATTTACTGATAAGTTTGTTTCTAAGTAAAGTTCTTTACCTAAAAATCTAAGCACTAGAAACTAACTGAAACAACCCACATAAATAAGTCATGTGTATGCTTGATAAATAAAACTCTCAAGGTAATAAAAACCCCTGCTCACTTAATCAAGATAATTACTTAAAGTTATACTCTAGTAACGATTGCCCAAGAAATCTTAGCTAAGAAACTTCACAACAAAATCCATGTTTTGTTAGACTGCAACTTTATCGTGAAGGAAGTAACATCATATATCACTTCAATAATATGAACCCTTTTGCATATCATATAGAATCGTCTACTTTCGCCGATGGGACTTACGAGCTCGTGTCAGAACCTGAGAACAAGCAACAAGATGCCCAAGTGAATCTAACTGAAGCTGCTGAAGACCCGAACCAAGTTTTAGAAAGAGCCCAAGGCTGGTTTTGCTCAAGAAGGCTAGCCCCGGTGCATAACCCAGTTTTCTAAATTGCAACTACATTTCCTGTTTATAGGAGTTGATTGGAACCCTAGTTGCACAATCCTAGGTACCTATGTACTGAACACTAGAACTTGAGTCTGATTAGATGCTTTGCTAATAGGATCGGTAGAAGTTGAGTGATCTCCTGTCACTAGCGAGAATCATAGGAGTTGAATATTTACTACACGCTGCAACTATAAGGTCGACGGGCGGGGCTGTGGTATGATACTCTTGAATGAGGCCCCGTCTGTATAGTAAAAGATGCTAAGGCCACAGTGTGTGGTAGTGGTGGTTAAGCATTTGAATATACTAGCCACATGCCAAAAATATGGTACTCGGTAAGCTAATTACCTGATTGGCTCGGCAAGTGGACTTAACTTTCACCATACTTGAAAGAAGTTTCACATGCTTGCAACATGCGGGTGCGGGGCGAAGCCCCATAGTCCAGGATGGTGACCCTGATCTACGACCTGAAAGAGAGGGGAACAGTTGCTTGGGGTGACCCTTCGGTGCTCCAGGCGTTTGTGTTAGGTTTCCCTTGCATGGTTATAAACTCGATTCGAATCGTCCGTTTCTCGCGGTATATGAGTCTGCTTAATACTTCTGCCACATAGAGTAACAAGTGGAATGATGATGATGATGAATAATCTTGATGAATGATTAATGATCTACCATGCTTGAGTAGAAGTAGAGGATCACTTAGTATGGTTAGTATGATTCAGCAAAATGAAAGTGTGTTGGCGCTAAAATTGGCCAGACAGGGATCGGCCGATGGTCTTCAGCGTCGGACACACGACCCGGGAGAATCTGCTTAGCTCTTGTTCGGGTTATCGCCCTGGTACGGTTCACGCGGCGTGCCAGTCAGTCTGACCTGTTGATTGACAAGGAAATAAAGTATTAAATTCCAGGCGCTCCGATCGGCTGGAGTTCCGATCTGTCCTGAGGAGCACGTCGGCGGCGAATTGGCCGATTTGCTGTAGAGATGATCGGCTATGGATCAGCCGATAATCGTGTAGTAATTGTAAAGAAAACTGCTGGAGCGATCTAAACAATTACTACAGAGACAACACTTGAAATAGATCTAATCGGCTGTGAGATGATAAATCGAAGAAGAACGATGACGAAGCCGATTACTTTGATCTCAAGCTGGATAACTGGTGATAATACTAGAATAACAGGTAAAACTTGCAATTCTAGTAAATATCGATAACTGATGAATAAATCCAAACGAAAACACAGCGATGCGCCCGTAGTTAAAGCTCGGATATTACTCGATAAGCGGAACCTACCAATTGGCCGGAGATCAAGTTGATGGAGCCCTGCCAATTCGTACGAACTCGTGAAAGAAGAAAAGTATTGGCGAAGTCGCCGACTTGAAAGTAAATTGCTGAAAAAGTAGAAGTATTGTTGTTGATTGATGTGTTGATCCTCTTGCAAGACCCTGACGATTCCTATTTATACCCTAAGACTAGGAATCCTGGTCGATTACAACTTGTTACAACCTTATTTAAAAAAACGGGAAAACTACTATATCTATAATATTTTTTAAAGGTAACGGACCCCGCAGAATCTTCCGCCGCCGTCTCCTAATCCAATCAGGACTCTTTTCAATTGCTCCTTGACCAACTTAGCGTTGCTCTGTTGACCAACTTTTGACCAGGACCCTCCGAAATAGTCCCATCTTGTTGGCGCAAGCTGCATCACCAATCGGCCGATTTCCAACTGTTACCTCCATCGGTCGATTCCTTACTGTAGCCTTTAGATCTGTTGCATCGGCCAATCTTCTCCTCCCGACGCCGATTTAACACATGTCAAAATCTGGCGTCAACACATGCCCCCCAGTTTCGGAGTAAAACATAACTTTTTCTTCGAAACTCTTTCTTTAATCCTCTCCCCCGAAACGGGCGCAGTAAAAATCTCCTTCCGTTCCGCGGCACAATGATTGCAATTTCTTCATAAGCTGCCATCCGGACATCGTCGGCACGATAGATCGGCTCAAACGGAGAAGAGCAGAGCTGGCCAAGGAGATGGAGCAGATAACCAAAGAGATAGCCGCTGAAGAAAAGAAACTTCAAGAACTCCCATCCATCATCAACGAGCTGAAGCAAGAGAGGCAGCACTTGGCCTGTGAAACAATAAGGCTTCATCGCCGTGTGTCAGAAGTCCCAGGATCGGCCGATGATGACCAGAGAGTACTAGACTCGGCCGATCAAATTAGGCGACAAGCTATTGCGGCCATAGATGCTTTCCTTAGGCTGTAAAGAATACTGTAAATATTTATTGCTCCTTCAATGCTACTGCGCCGATTTGATCTTGAACTTGTTTCTTTAGTCAGCTTCGCATTTATGTACGCTTTTACTCCGATAGGACATGTCTCACCATCCATCTACCTCTCTTTCCTTTATAAGTAGACCCTTCACCATCTCCAGAGGCATACACATTACTTATCTTCTCTTTCTTTCTTTACTGTCCCAAACTGAACGGCAAGATGTCTTCTTCGTCCTCTTCATCTTCTTCCTCTGTCAACTAGGTATGAACTCTCCTCTGCCTTTCCCCTAAGCATCTCAATTGCTCTGATGTTGGGTAATCCCTTTTATCTCTGTTTAGCCAAAACGTCTCAGCCCTGGTCTAGAGCGAGCGATTGAAATCATGCATTCAGACGAACCACTGTCACAGGCAGACAAAGATCTGATAAGAGCTCATGCTGAGGAACTCAGAGATCATGTCCCCGCTGTTGCCCAAGAATGTTGGGACCTCATAGATGCTCACTATTTGGTCCGTAAGCGACCATCTTCTGAAAAAAAATCCTCCACTTCCTTGTAAAGTTAAGACCGAAGTTGCCATGGAGGATTTGGAGGAGAATAAGACCCGCCTCCTGATAGAACTTTGCAACCAAGCTGAGACTGGAGCCACTGCAGAGGACCCGAAGGAGAAAAGGTTCCACCTTATGATAGAGCTGGGTCGCGTTGAGAGAGAAATCCAGCGTAGGCGTAATCAATAGACGTATCGGTATTTTTATTCTAAGGGCGACTTGTACCATGTCGGCCATGTACTCTGTCATTTTCATCCAATAATGAACCAGTCAAAATGAATCCCAATGTTTTTTCTTCAGGCGACGTCATCTCTGCATCAGATATGTAGATGAAAACCGATGAAAAATCGGCCATATTGTCTTGATATATTTTACTGCAAGTTGTGCATCTACCCAAATGCTTGGATAGTACCTCTTCAGATATCGTCCGTTTAAAGCTCTTGGGAATTCCTCCCCTTCAATTGTTTCCAGAATATATGCATTTCCAGGGGCACATCGACCGATTCCGTACGGCCCTTCCCAAGTAGGTGACCATTTACCGAATTTGGGATCTTTAGATCCTATCGGCAACACCAACTTCCACACTAAATCTCCCTGAGAGAATTGCTTAACTTTGACCTTTTTGTCATACCATATGGCCACCCTTTTCTTGTTCTCTTCTATATTAATCAGAGCTCTCAACCGTAAACCTGCCGAATCATCAAGTTCGTCCTTCATGAGGAAGGAATAGTCATCGGCCGTTAACTGATCTTGAAACGATATACGTCTTGACCCCGTCCTTATCTCCCAAGGCAAGACTGCCTCATGACCATAAACCAACTGATAAGGGGATATCTTAGTGGTTCCATGACAAGCCATCCTATAGGCCCATAAAGATTCAGCCAAAGACATATGCCACTTTTTGGGTTGCTCTTCTATCTTCCTCTTGATTAGTTTGATTATCCCTTTATTGGACGATTCTGCTTGGCCATTGGCTTGAGCATAGTATGGAGAAGAATTTAATAATCTAATCCCCATATCGGCGTCAAACTCTCCGAATTCTCCAGAAGTAAACATTGTTCCTTGGTCAGTTGTGATGGTTTGAGGAATACCAAATCGATAGATAATATGGCTTTTAACAAATTCAATCATATCGGCCGATGTCACGTTCCTTAAAGGAACTGCTTCCACCCACTTAGTAAATTAATCTGTGGCTACCAATATGAACTTATGCCCTTTGCTCGATGGAGGATGAATCTTTCCGATGAGATCTATTCCCCAACCTCTGAATGGCCACGGCTTAATTATTGGATTCATAGCCGATGCTGGCGCGCGCTGCACATTACCAAACTTCTGACAGTCTTGGCACCCTTTGTAATATCTGAAACAATCTTCAAGAATAGTTGGCCAATAATACCCATTGTTCCGGATCATCCATTTCATTTTATGAGCCGATTGATGAGCTCCACACATGCCCTCATGGATCTCTCCCATCAGAACCTTTGCCTCTTCTGTTCCCAGGCACTTGAGAAGAACCCCATCAATCGTCCGGTAAAATAAATCATCCTCAAGCAACACATATTTTGTAGCTTGAAAACGTATTCGCCGATCCACTTTTTGGGATGGATCTTTCAAGTAATCGGCGATTTCCTTTTGCCAGTCATCGGCCGCGAGCTCTAGCATCATCGCTCCCTGAATCGGCCGATACCCGGAGGCATGTTGGGCCAGCCTGTTGGCCTCTTCATTATAATTCCTGGGGATATGCTCAATTATTGCAGACTTGAACTCTTTTAAAAGCTGAAGGCAATCTTCATAATAAATCCTCAAGATATAATCCTTGCACTCAGACCGCCCCGTCAATTGATCCACAATGAGCATGGAATCTCCAAAAATTTCGACTGCATCAGCTTTGACTTCCCTTAATAATTGGATGCCCTTCAGAACGGCTCGATATTCCGCCTGATTATTGGTTGCGGAAGCTTCTATCGGAAGAGAGAAATTATAACTTGCCCCCCGAGGCGACACAAGAACAATGCTGATTCCTGATCCGACCCCACACGAAGAACCATCAAAATATAGAGTCCATGGAACCGGTTCAACGACGGCAATCTCTGGTCCACAATGCTGAGCTGTGAAATCGGCCATTACTTGACCTTTGACAGCTTTGGCCGATTCGTACCTTAAGTCGAATTCTGACAGAGCCAGGATCCATTTTTCAATCCATCCTTTCAAAATCGGCAATGATAGCATATACTTCACCACAGCATCCTTGCATATGACTATGCATTCTGCCGATAACAAATAGTGCCTGAGCTTGGTACACGAGAAGTATAAACACAAGCATAGCCGCTCCACCGGGGAATATCTTGTTTCGGCGTCTAAGAGTCTTCTGCTGACATAATATACCACTCGTTCTTTTCCTTCGAAGTCCTGTACCAACGCCGATCCAATAGCCTATTCATCAGCCGATAAATATAATTTGAACGGCTTACCAGGCTGTGGTGGGACCAACACCGGAGGTGAAACTAGATATTGCTTGATATCTTCCAATGCTTTGTGTTGTTCTTCTCCCTATATGAATTCCTGGTCGGGCTTTAATTTCAACAGAGGAGTAAAAGCCTGAATACGTCCTGACAGGTTGGATATGAATCTTCTGATAAAATTGACTTTGCCGATGAGGGACTGTAGCTCAGTTTTATTTTGTGGGGCCACAACTTTGTTAATGGCGTCTATAGTCTTGCGGTTGACTTCTATCCCGCGCTCATGAGCCATGAATCCTAAGAATTGCCCAGCCGATACACCAAATGCACACTTGTTTGGGTTCATCTTCAACCCATGCTTCCTTGTGCACTCCAGTACTTCTTGTAAATCGGCCAGATGTTCTTGGTGACCTTTTGACTTGACTACGACGTCATCTATATAAATTTCCACCGATGTACCAATGAGCTTGTGGAAGATGTAATTCATGGCCCGCTGATACGTAGCACCGGCGTTCTTGAACCCAAAAGTCATCACAACCCATTCGAATAAACCAAGATGACCTGGACACCTGAAAGCCGTTTTCGAGATATCTTCTTCGGCCATTAATATCTGATTGTACCCTGCATTCCCATCCATGAAACTTATGACTTTGTGTCCTACGGCAGCATCTATCAAGATATCGGCTGTTGGCATCGGATATCCATCCATTGGCGTAGCCTGATTTAAGTTCCTGAAATCGATGCACACGCGCAACTTTCCATTCTTTTTGTATATAGGCACAATATTAGAAATCCATTCGGCGTAGCGGCACTGCCGAATAAATCCTGCTTCAATTAACTTTGTAATTTCGGCCTTTATATCAGGTAGAATCTTGGGGTTACACCGTCGTGCAGGTTGCTGATATGGCCGATATCCTGATTTTATAGGTAACCGGTGTTCGACAATGGACCGGTCTAGACCTGGCATCTCATGATATTCCCAAGCAAAGCAATCCTTGAATTCTTTTAATAAATTTATTAGTTTACACTTATACTCAGGATCCAAATTAGCACTAATATACGTCGGCCTTGATTTGCTGCTATCTCCCAAATCTACCATCTCCAATAAATCGGCCGACGTAAATCCGTGCCCAAGCTTCCCGTCTTCTCGGACGAGCTGATCCATCTATTCTGAATCTTCAGCACCGACTGCTTGGATCGGCTGTAGGCCGAAATCGGACACTTTCAGGAAGTCAGTGTCCCAAGTCCTGCTAGATATACATTTGACGTGCTCGCAGCTCCACTGTTGCATGTCGGCCGCTGCAACGCTGTAGGCGGAATCGGCAGTGACTATCTCTGTGCTGTCGCCGACCCATTGCACGAGGCATTGATGCATTGTAGATGGGACACAGCAGTTTGCATGTATCCAGTCGCGACCAAGCAGCATGTTGTAAGATCCCTTGCCATTAATAACGAAAAAAGTGGTAGGAAGGGTCTTACTGCCGATGGTGAGGTCGACGCAGAGCGCTCCACGGGCGGGAGACACGTTGCCTTCGAAATCCTTCAGCATCATGTCCGTCTTGGTGAGGTCTTCATCGCCCTTGCCTAGCTTGCGGAACATGGCATACGGCATGATGTTAACTGCGACACCTCCATCTACTAGTAATCTGGTGACGGGTCGTCCGTTAACATAGCCTTTGAGAAACAGCGCTTTAAGATGTTGCCGTTTTTCTTCTTCTGGTTTCTCAAAAGTAGCCGTCATCGGCTCTAACACCAGTTGTGCCATTTGTTCTTCCATTCTTGTTGCTTTGTCTCAATCGCCAGGCGCCATGAATTCCATCAGCAATATGAACACCATGTTGATTTCGGCTGCCGATTCTTGATTGTTTGCTTCCTGATCGTTTTTCTTTGGGCGCCACACCCGAGACTTAACATTTCTTTTCTCTGGCACCTGTCTCTGTTCTTCCTCTTGATGCTCCCACTGGCGTAGGCGTTGGATCCTCCGTTTCTGGGATCTGGATAGGCCATCGGGACACCACCTGGGATTTACTGGTTTGGCCGATGATCTGGCGTGTTCCCAATCTGGTTCTCTTCCTAGGGGATTTTCATCTGACACCCTATTATCAGCCATCTCTTCCAGCCGATCGTGCACGCTGATTCTGCCCCCCAATCCATCCTGTTGGTTGGTCCTGCCTTCTGACCGGTGGAACTGGTCAACTCTGCCCCCCAGCCGATCATGCACCGAAACGCGCTGTTCCTCTCATCCGCGCCGATTTCTGCTGATCGGCTCTGATCCTCTGTCCCTAGAGTGTGGCCTCGGGCGATCGTTGCAACTCAATCAATTACACTCCGGACAGTTATCGGCAGATGGCAATCTGATGTCGTTCTCCCAGCAATGGATGAAGAACGGACATTGCCAGTGATCTTCATGCCGGCGTATCATCTCGTTGTGGTATCTTGACTGTTCTTGCTGCTGCCGATATTTGCTGAGCAAGAACTGGGAGGTGATGGGTTTGCGTGGTCGTTCTGGCCCCCGCCTGTTCCTTCTAATTTCTTCCATCGTAATCTGCCTCCTGGGATCGACGGCGCCGCCCCTTCTTGCCGATTCTGACGTCAGCACCTTGGTTTGACGTGAATTTCCTCCGATGTCGACCATGTTAGCCGGAAAGGGATGCTGATCTATCTTCATCGGTTTTGCCGATTTGGCTGGGACTTCAAATTTAAGCCTCCCCGATTGTATCTGCTGGCGGAAGACTTTGCATTCATTCGTATCATGAGACGTGGCGTTGTGCCACTTGCAGTATTTCATCATCTTGAGTTGATCGGCCGAAGGGATGGTGTGATGCTGAGATAGCTTAATCTGTCCTTCCTGGAGCAATAAATCGAAAATTTTATCGGCCTTTGATGTGTCAAAGCTGAATGTCTCTGGTTCTTTCTTTCCGAAAGGGCATGATATCAGTTTTTCCCTTTCACCCATTCTGCCAGGCCGATTTCCTCCTCCCCATCGGATTCAGACCCTTCTAGGTATGCCACTTTCTTTTGGAAATTCCTCCGCTGTTCAAACGGGCGGACTTCCTGTCCTGACAATCGGTGAACGATCTGGCTTAGGCTTTCAAACTCTTGTGCGGCATATCTTTCTTTGATTTGTGGCAGGAGGCCTTGGAAAGCGATATCGGCCAACTGGGCATCGGTCAGAGCCAAACTGTAGCATTTGTTCCTGACTTCTCTGAACCTTTGTATATATCCCATTACTGGTCATCGCTCCTCTGCCTGAGGCTGGTCAAATCTGAGAGCTTCATCTCGTGTACCCCTGCGTAGAAGTACTTGTGGAACTGCTTTTCCAAATCGGCCCACGTAACAATAGAATTTGGTGGCAAGGTGGTGAACCACTGGAAGGCCGATCCGAACAGAGACGACGAAAACAAACGCACCCTCAGAGCATCTTGTGTGGCAGCCTTCCCACACTGGATGATGAATCGGTTGATGTGCTCTACAGTGGACGTGTCGTCTGTCCCCGAAAACTTGGTGAAATCGGGAACTTTGTAGCGGTGTGGGAACGACAGCAAGTCATAGGCCGATGGGTATGGCGTCTTGTAGGTGTAAGTCTGCACTTTTGTCTTTAATCCAAACTGGTCCTGGATCACTTCTGCTATTCTTGCCGTCCAGTCCACCTGCTGCTGTTGAACATTTGTTCGCGGCACGGGCATGTGTTGAAGAGCTGGTACGGCTGTGTGATGAATCGAAGCATGCGGCGAATTTTGCTGAGCAGCTGATAGTTGATGGCGAAGTGAATCCGCCGCTCCACCGTATGTCGTCATTGGCACCGTGCCTCCGAATACTTCTACAGCGCTTGCCCCCCTGCCGATTTCTGATGAGATCGGCTGATACTGAGGGACCGTCGGCCAGACGGCCGATTGGTGAGACACCTGGGTTGGATAGCTTCCATGCCCGGTTGATGGATCGGGAAAAGCCGTTGTCGCCGATATCCCCCAGGGTACTGAGCTCGTAGGCAGCGATTGTACAGAAGCGATCTGGACAGGTTGAAACAGTGTCTGTGATGGGAAACATGGTGCACCGCTGTATCTTGGAGACGCTGGAGGCAACGGAGTGTTGTACCCCTCGCGTTGCGTTAATATCGGTTGAGGAGCCGATTGGGATGTGCATGGTAAGCTTCTAGCTGGCAGCGTGATTGACGGGGCATACGCTGGTCCCTGATAGCCTTTGACTGCTCCGCTAGCCAGAGAGCTGATGACGGCGTTATACACCGTGTTGGTCATCACCGAGGATTGGTCAATGAATGCCTGATAAACAGACTGTTGGATCATATCGGACATCTTGCCCGAGTCCTCAGCAATGGTGATGTGGCGGGGGACTGGAATAGGAACCTTCTTGACAGCCTCCCCGCTTCTGGTGCGACTGAACGACTGCAGATACATCTTCTTATAATCTTCTAGATGTTTAGCTAATTCTTCCCTCTGGTCGTCCTTGAGATCCGCTTCTGTGACCTCGATGATGTTGCTATCGGAGATTTCCGCGTTTTTCGACATATCAGATCTTGAATTGGTCCCACCGGGCGTGCCAAAAGTGTGTTGGCGCTAAAATCGGCCAGACAGGGATCGGCCGATGGTCTTCAGCGTCGGACACACGACCCGGGAGAATCTGCTTAGCTCCTGTTCGGGTTATCGCCCTGGTACGGTTCGCGCGGCGTGCTAGTCAATCTGACCTGTTGATTGACAAGAAAATAAAGTATTAAATTCCAGGCGCTCCGATCGGCTGGAGTTTCGATCTGTCCTGAGGAGCGCGTCGGCGGCGAATCGGCTGATTTGTTGTAGAGATGATCGGTTATGGATCAGCCGATAATCGTGTAGTAATTGTAAAGAAAACTGCTGGAGCGATCTAAACAATTACTACAGAGACAACACTTGAAATAGATCTAATCGGCTGTGAGATGATAAATCGAAGAAGAACAATGACGAAGCCGATTACTCTGATCTCAAGCTGGATAACTGGTGATAATACTAGAATAACAGGTAAAACTTGCAATTCTAGTAAATATCGATAACTGGTGAATAAATCCAAACGAAACCACAGCGATGCGCCCGTAGTTAAAGCTCGGATATTACTCGATAAGCGGAACCTACCAATTGGCCAGAGATCAAGTTGATGCAGCCCTGCCAATCCGTACGAACTCGTGAAAGAAGAAAAGTATTGGCGAAGTCGCCGACTTGAAAGTTAATTGCTGAAAAAGTAGAAGTATTGTTGTTGATTGATGTGTTGATCCTCTTGCAAGACCCTGACGATTCCTATTTATACCCTAAGACTAGGAATCCTGGTCGATTACAACTTGTTACAACCTTATTTAAGAAAAAGGGAAAACTACTATATCTATAATATTTTTTAAAGGTAACGGACCCCCGCAGAATCTTCTGCCGCCATCTCCTAATCCAATTAGGACTCTTTTCAATTGCTCCTTGACCGACTTAGCGTTGCTCTGTTGACCAACTTTTGACCAGGACCCTCCGAAATAGTCCCATCTTGTTGGCGCAAGCTGCATCACCAATCGGCCGTTTCCAACTATTACCTCAATCGGCCGATTCCTTACTATAGCCTTTAGATCTGTTGCATCGGCCAACCTTCTCCTCCCGACGCCGATTTAACACGTGTCAAAATCTGGCGTCAAAAGAAACCTAGAGCTTTAGAGCCATGCATGTTTAGGAGTCGGTAAACTTTTACCCGACGGGTAAGTCTTGCTGAGTATTAGTATACTCAGCCTTGCTTGCGATGTTGTTTTCAGGTGAATCGTTCGAAGATATGATAGCCGGTTTGACTTGGCCTTGTACTTTGCCGCCTGGTTGGTCCGTGGAATGGGATACGTCTTCGGCCAACCATAACTCAGACGAGTGATACCACGTATGGGCTTTATCTTGGTATCCAAAGCGACGATAGATGATCATGTTTTCTTTCCGCTGCTATGAACTCTGAATAAATGTTTCATGTTGAAACTCTGTCATACTTGTTTCATTAACTCAATTTCAGAACTTGGTTTGTAATAAATAAATGTCAGACTTTGTGATGTAAAAGTTGTGGAATGTTGTAACCTCTAGACTTGCCTTCGTGTCAGTATTTTGTACACTAGGTTCGGTCGACGTTGATCAAGTGGTTTTATCGGGATTTACCCGACAGACTGTCGAATTACTCCGTTTGAAATGCGTATAAGCTATCTCGTCTCTACGGATGATGGCTAGCGAACTTGAGCTGGATTAATTTAGGCGGTTCTGCCACATGGAGCTCATGGAATTCCTTACCAATCCACCGGTCCTCACGGCTCCAGAGCCCAATGAGGAACTCCTTCTCTACATAGCAGCAACCACTCATGTGGCTAGTACCGTCCTGGTCGTTGAGCGAGGCAAGCCAGGCCACGTTTATAAGGTGCAACGACCCGTTTACTTCATCAGTGAGGCACTCGGCAAGTCCAAGGTGCTCTACCCTCAGGTCCAGAGGCTCCTGTACGCGGTCCTCATCACGTCCAGGAAGTTGCGGCATTATTTCCAAGCACACAACGTTAGAGTTGTTTCTTCCTTCCCACTTGGCGACATCGTGCACAATCGCGACACCAATGGCTGAGTCGTCAAGTGGTCCATCGAGCTCGGCACACTCAATCTGCAATTCTCCCCTCGGTCCACGATCAAGTCTCAGGCCCTGGCTGACTTCGCGGCTGAGTGGACAGAGATACAAGACCCACCACCTGAGGAACGACCTTAACACTGGAAGATGTACTTCGACGGTGCCCTCAACCTCGATGGAGCCGGAGCTGGAGTTATACCCATCTCCCCAAAAGGCGAACAACTAAAGTACATCCTCCAATTACTTTTCAAGGCAACTAACAATGCTGCTGAGTATGAAGCTCTCATTCACGGTCTCTGGATCGCCGCTTCACTTGGCATTAAGCGTCTCCTCTCCTACGGAGACTCCAAGATTGTTATTCAACAAGTCAATAAAGACTGAAACTGCACAAAGGAGAAGATGGATGCGTACTGCAAGGAGACACGAAAGTTGGAAGCCAGCTTCTATGGGTTGGAATTCCACCACGTCATCAGAGACTACAACATCACGGCCGACATCCTCTCCAAGCTCGGCTCTAGTCGAGCCCTCGTCCCGGCTGGAGTCTTCATCCAAGCCTTGAGATGACCCACGGTCGAAGTTGAAGAACCACCTCCCACCAAGCCAGACTTGGTGCCAGCTCAGGGTCAAGAGGTACTGGTGATCGACTTTGACTGGCGCTCAACCATCATCCACTTCCTCGTCAACAACAAGTCCTCCCCCAACAAGAAGGAACATGAGAAGCTCTCGCGACGATCCGCCAGCTATGTGGTCATTGGCACCGACTTGTTCAAGCACTCGGCCTCCTCAAGGACGATGTCTAAGTGCATCCCCCAGAGCGAAGGAGTCGCATTGCTCCACGACATCCACTCGGGCATCTACGGCAACCACACAGGCGCCTCTACCATGGTGGGTAAAGCATTCAGGTCCGGTTTTTACTGGCCCACAGCACTCGCCGATGCCCACGACATTGTCAAAAGGTGCCCAAGGTGCCAATTCTTCTCCAAACAACAACACATTCCGGCTCAGGCCCTGCGAACGATTCCTCCTTCTTGGCCCTTCGCCTGCTAGGCGCTCGACTCGGTTGGACCCTTGAAGACAGCCGTAGGCGGCTATAACCACATATTTTTGGCCATTGATAAGTTCACCAAGTGGATCGAAGTCAAACCAGTCACAACCACCACAACACTCAAGGTGGTTGAGTTCATCCAGGAAATCTCTCACAGGTTCGGTGTGCCTAACAGGATTATCACCGACCTGGGCACGTCATTCACTGGAGGTGCATTTTGGGACCACTGCTTAGATAATTGCATCGATGTCTACTATGCCTCCGTGGCTCACCCAAGCTGTAACGCCCAAGTGGAACACGCTAATGGCATGATCCTCTAGGGGCTCAAGGCGCGTATCTTTGACCCACTCGAGAAGTTTGGTTACAAGTGGATCCACGAACTACCCTAGGTCGTTTGGGGCCTACGCACCCAAAAAAGCCGGGCCACCGTCTACTCTCCCTTCTTCCTAGTGTATGGCTTGGAGGCTGTCCTCCCGAGCCACATAACCTTTGGTGGCCCACGCATCCAAAACTACGAGGAAGGTGAAGCGAAAACAACTCGGCGCCATGATATCGACCTAGTCGAGGAACGTCGCCTCAAGCTTGATCAGCGCGAGGTCAACTCTATGTTCCAACACCCAGTTGATGATAACCTTTGATCGGCGCAACCACTGGATCCATCTACCCAGCCCTGGCTCCTACCCACTCGTGGTCAGCCCGGTGGTTAGCCAGGTGCGCCTCTCCAAGGTGCTCGTCGGCAGAGACGGTGGCCTCAATATCATCTTCCCCAAGACGCTGGAGAGCATGGGGCATGACATGAGCTCCTTGGTTCTGAGAATTGATGTGTTCCTCTGGCCTCTCATAGATGATCTTTAGCTCCTTTGGAAAGGTGTGTCCGTTAGGGATGCTGTCGTTAATGACCTCTTCACTTTGCATGCTATGTTGATGACCACCATCTGTGATAATCTGGCTCATTGTAATTTGTCCGGGCAGAGCAAAAGGAAGGTTCCAGGTTGCTCCCACTGCTTGTCAAAGACATGTTCATTGTTGCTGAGGAACTCGAACAAATTTGCATACATGGGCCACAGGCGATGGCTGCCGAGCAATCACCCATACCGAAGCATGGATAGATAGTTTGATGGTACAAGGGAGTCACAAACTCCTCCACCATATTTTTCAGGGAGTGATGTGTACAGTCAGGTTAAGGATATCACTCCAGTTCTTGACAAGCGGAAATGTGGAGTTCATGAAGATGATGACAAAAGGATCTGGAATTAGAAATCCATACTATGGGAGTTAGAGTATTGGAGCATCTTAGTAGTCCGACATTCAATTGATACCATGCATTTAAAGAAAAACATATGTGAGAGCCTTGTCGGCACATTCATGAACACGAAGGGTAAAGGAAAGGACCACGAGAACGCCAGAGCTGATCTGGAAGAGATGGGCATTCGTCCTGAGCTTTACGTCCAAGAAGCGGAAAATGGAAAAGACCTTCTTGTAGCTGCCACCACAATGTCAAAAAAGGAGAAGAAAAAATTATGCAAATTCTTGCATAATGTAACATTTCCCTCAGGATACGGTTCCAACTTTGCCAGGCTTATCAACATGAAAGAACTGAAGCTGAATTTCGTCATGATGAAGTCTCATGACTATCACGTCATTACTGCCTGTAGCAATCAGGAATGTGCTGCCTGTGAAGGTTCGTGAGACAGTCATGAGCCTCTGCTTCTTCTTCGATTCCATAGAGCAAAAGGTCATAGATGATGAATCGCTACCAGCTCTAGAGAGACGGTTACAGGAGACACTTTGTCTGATGGAGGCCTTCTTCCCTCCGACGTTCTTCGATATTATGGTTCACCTCACGATTCACCTTGTAAAGGAGATACATTACCTTGGCCCCTCTTACCTCCACCAGATGTTTCCTTACGAGAGATACATGGGCATCCTGAAGTCATTCATAAATAGTCGTACATATCCAGAGGGAAACATCATTAGCCGATATGGGACCGAGGAGGCTGTTGAGTGGTCGATGAGTTACTTGGATCCAGATAACCCAATTGGAGTGCCTCATTCAAGACATGAAGGGAGGTTAGATTGGGTTGGGACTCTGGGCAAGAAGACTACAAATTCGTAATGAAAATCGTACGATCAAGCCCATTTTCTTGTCCTAGAACATATGGAGGTGGTGGAGCCATATGTACTAGAGCACAAAGAGCTTCTTGTGCAGCAAAATCCTGAGAGAGGTGATGCTTGGGTTGCCAAAAAGCACATGAAAGAGTTCAACAATTGGTTCAAAGACCGTGTGACAGCAAGCGATGTATCGATTGATGAGATTAAGAAACTAGCTGCAGGCCCTATATTCACTATGACGACATATCAGGCTTATGATATCAATGGATACACATTTTACACAGTAGAGCAAGACAAGAAAAGTATCTACCAGAATAGTGGGGTCCGCATTGATGCTTATTATAACAACATGCAAAAGGCCCCATACTATGGTCAAATAGAGGAGATTTGGGAGCTGAACTACCTGGGATTCAAGGTTGCCCTATTCAAATGTTGATGGGTTCAAGGTTCACAGGGAGTAACATGTGACAAGAATGGGTTTGTCAGCGTTGACCTTCGCAACGTTGGGTACAAAACAGAACCCTTTGTTCTGGCAAAAGATGTGCAACAAGTGTTTTATGTGTCTGATACAGTGAGGACGACACGGCATATTGTCCTTCCTGGCAAGAGAAGGATTGTTGGGGGTGCAAAATGCAGTGTATGAGGAGGAGTTTAATCAGTTTGATGAAATCCCACCTTTTGCAACTTGTGAACTTCCCCGCCTAACTACCAAAGACAAGACTCCGTACCTATGCACCAACCATAACGAAAAAATCCGTGTGAGGTCAAAGTCTTGCTTGGACGTCGATGTAAAGAAACCTAGCTAAATGACAATGTCGTTTGATGTAATATATTTCTATTGTAATGTAAAGAAATCTAACTTGTTGACGCCAGATTTTGACACGTGTTGAATCGGCGTCAGGAGGAGAAGATTGGCCGATGCGGCAGATCTGAAGGCTACAGTAAGGAATCGGCCGATTAAGGTAACGGTTGAAAATCGGCCGATTGATGATACAGTTTGCGCCACCAGGATGGAATTATTTCGGAGGGTCCTGGTCAAAAGTTGGTCAACAGGGCAACGCTAAGTCGGTCAAGGAGCAACTGAAAAGAATCCTGATTGGATTAGGGGACGGCGGCGGAAGATTCTGCGGGAGTCCGTTTCCTTTAAAAGTTATTATAGATATGGTAATATTCCTATTTTTTAATAAGATTGTAACAAGTCATGATCTACTAGGAGTCCTAGTTTTAGGGTATAAATAGGAGTCGTCAGGGTCTTGCAAAGACATCAACACATCAATCAACAATAATACTTCTACTTTTCCAGCAATTTACTTTCAAGTCGGCGACTTCGCCAATATTTTTCTTCTTTCACGAGTTCGTACGGATTGGCAGGGCTGCATCAACTTGATCTCCGGCCAATTGGTAGGTTCCGCTTACCGAGTAATATCCGAGCTTTAACTACGGGCGCATCGCTGTGGTTTCGTTTGGATTTATTCACCAATTATCGATATTTACTAGAATTGCAAGTTTACCTGTTATTCTAGTATTATCACCAGTTATCCAGCTTGAAATCAGAATAATCGGCTTCGTCATGGTTCTTCTTCAACTTATCATCACACAGCCGATTAGATCTATTTCAAGTGTTGCCTCTGTAGTAATCGTTTAGATCGTTCCAGCAGCTTTCCTTACAATTACTACGCGATTATCGGCTGATCCATAGCCGATTGTCTCTACAGCCGCCGACGCGCTCCTCAGGACAGATCGGAACTCCAGCCGATCGAAGCGCCTAGAATTTAATACTTTATTTCCTTGTCAATCAACAGGTCAGATTGACTGGCACGCCGCGCGAACCGCACCAGGGCGATAACCCGAACAGGAGCTAAGCAGATTCTCCCAGGTCGTGTGTCCGACGCTGAAGACCATCGGCCGATTCCTATCTGGCCGATTTTAGCGCCAACACACTTTTGGCACGCCCGGTGGGACCAATCCAAGATCTGATATGTCGAAGAACGCAGAAATCTCCGACAGCAACATCATTGAGGTCACAGAAGCGGATCTCAAAGACGACCAGAGGGAAGAATTGGCCAAACATCTAGAAGATTACAAGAAGATGTACCTCCAGTCGTTCAGTCGTACTAGAAGCGGGGAGGCGGTCAAGAAGGCTCCTATTCTAGCTCCCCGCCACATCACCATTGCTGACGACTGGGGCAAGATGTCAGAGATGATCCAACAATCTGTTTATCAGGCATTCATCGACCAATCCTCAGTGATGACCAACACGGTGTATAACGCCGTCATCAGCTCTCTGGCCAGCGGATCAGTCTAAGGCTATCAGGGACCAGCATATGCCCCGCCAACCACTCTGCCAGCCAGAAGCTTACCATACACGTCCCAATCGGCTCCTCAGCCGATATTGACGCAACGCGAGGGGTACAACTCTCCATTGCCCCCAGCGTCTCCAAGATACAGCGGTGCACCATGTCTCCCATCACAAACACCCCTTCAACCCGTCTGGATTGCTTCTGTGCAATCGCTGCCCACAAGCTCAGCACCTTGGGGAACATCGGCGACGACGTATTTTCCCGAGCCAGCGAACGGGTATGGGGGTTATTCAATCCAGGTGCCACACCAATCGGCCGCCCGGCTGACGGTCCCCCAGTATCAGCCGATCTCATCAGAAATCGGCAGGGGGGCAAGTGCTGTAGAAGCATTCAGAGGCGCGGCGCCAACGATGACATACGATGGGGGGGCGGATTCACTTCGCCATCAACTATCGGCTGCTCAGCAAAATTCACAGATTCATCACCCAGCCGTGCCAGCTCTTCAGCACATGCCCGCACCACGAACAGCTGTTCATCAGCAGCAGGTGGACTGGACAGCAAGAATAGCAGAAGTAATCCAGGATCAGTTTGGATTGAAGCCAAAAGTGCAAACTTACACCTACAAGACGCCATATCCATCGGCCTATGACTTGCTGCCATTCCCACACCGCTACAAAGTTCCTGATTTCACCAAGTTTTCAGGGACAGACGATACATCCACTGTGGAGCACATCAACCGATTCATCATCCAGTGCGGGGAGGCTACCACGCGAGATGCTCTGAGGGTGCGTTTGTTTTCATCGTCTCTGTCCGGATCGGCCTTCCAGTGGTTCACCACCTTGCCGCCAAATTCTATTGTTACATGGGCCAATTTGGAGAAACAGTTCCATAAGTACTTCTACGCAGGAGTACACGAGATGAAGCTCTCGGATTTGACCAGCCTCAGGCAGAGGAGCGATGAACCAGTGATGGGATATATACAGAGGTTCAGAGAAGTCAGGAACAAATGCTACAGTCTGGCTCTGACCGATGCACAGTTGGCCGATATCGCTTTCCAAGGCCTCTTGCCACAAATCAAAGAAAGATATGCTGCCCAAGAGTTTGAAAGCCTGAGCCAAATCGTCCACCGATTGTCAGGACAAGAGGTCCGACCGTTTGAACAGCGGAGGAACTTCCAAAAGAAGGTGGCATACTTGGAAGGATCTGAATCCGATGGGGAAGAGGAAATCGTCCTGGCAGAGTGGGTTAAAGGGAAAAAACCGATATCATGCCCTTTTGGGAAGAAGGAGCCAGAAACATTTGGCTTTGACACGTCAAAGGCCGATAAAATTTTCGATTTATTGCTTCAGGAAGGACAGATTAAACTATCTCAGCATCACACCATCCCTTCGGCCGATCAACTTAAGAAGATGAAATACTGCAAGTGGCACAACGCCACTTCTCATGATACAAATGAATGCAAAGTCTTCCATCAGCATATACAATCGGCCATCGAGCAGGGGCGGCTTAAATTTGAAACTTTAGCTAAATCGGCAAAACCGATGAAGATAGATCAGCATCCCTTCCCGGCCAACATGGTTAACGTTGGAGGAAATTCAAGTCAAACCAAGGTGCTGACGTCAGAATCGGCGAGAAGAGGCGGCGCCGTCGATCCCAGGAGGCAGATCACGACGGAAGAAATCAAAAGGAACAGGCGGGGGCCAGAACGACCACGCAAGCCCGTCACCTCCCAGTTCTTACTCAGTAAGTATCGGTAGCAGCAAGAACAAGCAAGATACCAGGAAGAGATGATACGCCGGCATGAAGATCACTGGCAATGTCCGCTCTTCATCCATTGCTGTGAGAACGACATCAGATTGCCGTCTGCCGATAACTGTCCGGAGTGTAACGGAGTGAGCTACAACGATCGCCCGAAGCCACACTCTAGGGACAGAGGATCAGAGCCGATTAGCAGAAATCGGCGCGGACGAGAGGAACAGCGCGTTTCGGTGCATGATTGGCTGGGAGGCAGAGTTGACCAGTACCACCGGTCAAAAAGCAAGATCGACCAACAGGATGGACTGGGGGGCAGGATCAGCGTGCATGATCGGCTGGAAGAGATGGCCGATGACAGGGTGTCGGATGAAAATCCCCTAGGAAGAGAACCAGATTGGGAACACGCCAGATCATCGGCCAAACCAGCAAATCCCAGGTGGTGTCCCGATGGCTTATCCAGATCCCAGAAGCGGAGGATCCAACGCCTACGCCAGTGGGAGCATCAAGAAGAAGAACAGAGGCAGGTGCCAGAGAAAAGGAATGTTAAGTCTCGAGTGTGGCGCCCAAAGAAAAATGATCAAGAAGCAAATAACCAAGAATCGGCAGCCGAAATCGATATGGTGTTCATACTGCCGATGGAGTTCATGGCGCCCAACGATCGAGATAAAGCGATAAGAACGGAGGAGGAACAAATGGCACAACTGGTGTTAGAGCCGATGACGGCTACGTTTGAGAAACCAGAAGAAGAAAAACGGCAGCATCTCAAAGCGCTGTTTCTCAAAGGCTATGTTGACAGAAGACCCGTCACCAGATTACTAGTAGATGGAGGCGCTGCAGTTAACATCATGCCATATGCTATGTTCCGCAAGCTAGGCAAGGGCGATGAAGACCTCACCAAGACGGACATGATGCTGAAGGATTTCAAAGGCAACGTGTCACCCGCCCGTGGAGCGCTCTGCGTCGACCTCACCATCGGCAGTAAGACCCTCCCTACCACTTTTTTCGTTATTAATGGCAAGGGGTCCTACAACATGCTGCTTGGTCGCGACTGGATACACGCAAACTGATGTGTCCCATCTACAATGCATCAATGCCTTGTGCAATGGGTCGGCGACAGCACAGAAGTAGTCACTGCCGATTCCGTCTACAACGTTGCAGCAGCCGACACGCAATAGTGGAGCTGCGAGCACGTCAAGTGTATATCTGGCAAGACTTGGGACACTAACTTTCTGAAAGTGTCCGATTTTAGTCTACAGCCGATCCAAGCAGTCGGCTCTGAAGATTCAGAATAAATGGATCAGCTCGTCCGAGAAGACGGGAAGCTTGGGCATGGGTTTACGTCGGCCGATTTATTGGAGATGGTAGATTTGGGAGATAGCAGCAAATCAAGGCCGACGTACATTAGCGCTAATTTGGATCCTGAGTACAAATGTAAATTGATAAGTTTATTAAAAGAGTTCAAGGATTACTTTGCTTGGGAATATCATGAGATGCCAGGACTAGACCGGTCTATTGTTGAACACCGGTTACCTATAAAATCAGGATATCGGCCATATCAGCAACCTACACGACGGTGTAACCCCAAGATTCTACCTGATATAAAGGCCGAAATTACAAAGTTGATTGAAGCAGGATTTATTCGGCAGTGCCGCTACGCCGAATGGATTTCTAATATTGTGCCCGTATACAAAAAGAATGGAAAGTTACGTGTGTGCATCGATTTCAGGAACTTAAATCAGGCTACGCCAATGGATGGATATCCGATGCCAACGGCCGATATCTTGGTAGATGCTGCCGCAGGACACAAAGTCATAAGTTTCATGGATGGGAATGCAGGGTACAATCAGATATTAATGGCCGAAGAAGATATCTCGAAAACGGCTTCCAGGTGCCCAGGTCATCTTGGTTTATTTGAATGGGTTGTTATGACTTTCGGGTTGAAGAACGCCGGCGCTACGTATCAACGGGCCATGAATTACATCTTCCACAAGCTCATTGGTTCATCGGTGGAAATTTATATAGATGACGTCGTGGTCAAGTCAAAAGGTCACCAAGATCATCTGGCCGATTTACAAGAAGTACTAGAGTGCACAAGGAAACATGGGTTGAAGATGAACCCAAACAAGTGTGCATTTGGTGTATCAGCTGGGAAATTCTTAGGATTCATGGTCCATGAGCGCGGGATAGAAGTCAACCGCAAGACCATAGACGTCATCAACAAAGTTGTAGCCCCACAGAATAAAACTGAGCTGCAATCCCTCATCGGCAAGGTTAATTTTATCAGAAGATTCATATCCAACCTGTCCGGGCGTATTCGAGCTTTCACTCCTTTGTTGAAATTGAAGCCTGATCAGGAATTTGTATGGGGAGAAGAACAACGCAGAGCATTGGAAGATATCAAGCAATATCTGGTTTCACCTCCGGTGTTAGTCCCGCCACAGCCCGGTAAGCCGTTCAAATTATACTTATCGGCTGATGAACAAGCTATTGTATCGGCGTTGGTACAGGAGTTCGAAGGAAAAGAACAGGTGGTATATTATGTCAGCAGAAGACTCCTGGACGCCGAAACAAGATATTCCCCGGTGGAGCGGCTGTGCTTGTGTCTATACGTCTCGTGTACCAAGCTCAGGCACTATTTATTATCGGCAGAATGCATAGTCGTATGCAAGGATGATGTGGTGAAATATATGCTATCATTGCCGATTTGAAAGGACGGATTGGAAAATGGATCCTGGCTTTGTCAGAATTCGACTTAAGGTACGAATCGGCCAAAGCCGTCAAAGGTCAAGCGATGGCCGATTTCGTAGTTCAGCATTGTGGACCAGAAATCGCCACTGTTGAACCAGTTCCATGGACTCTATATTTTGATGGTTCTTCGTGTGGGGTCGGATCAGGAATCGGCATTGTTCTTGTGTCGCCTCGGGGGGCAAGTTATAATTTCTCTCTACCGATAGAAGCCTCCGCAACTAATAACCAGGCGGAATATCGAGCCGTTCTGAAAGGCATCCAATTATTAAGGGAAGTCAGAGCTGATGCAGTCGAAATTTTTGGAGATTTCATGCTCATTGTGGATCAGTTAACGGGGCGATCTGAGTGCAAGGATTATATCTTGAGGATTTATTATGAGGATTGCCTTCAGCTTTTAAAAGAGTTCAAGTCTGCAATAATCGAGCATATCCCCAGGAATTATAATGAAGAGGCCAACAGACTGGCCCAACATGCTTCTGGGTATCGGCCGATTCAGGGAGCGATGACGCTAGAGCTCGCGGCCGATGACTGGCGAAAGGAAATCGCCGATTACTTGAAAAATCCATCCCAAAAAGTGGATCGACGAACACGTTTTCAGGCTACAAAATATGTGTTGCTTGAGGATGATTTGTTTTATCGGACAATTGATGGAGTTCTTCTCAAATGCTTGGGAACGGAAGAGGCAAAGGTTCTGATGGGAGAAATCCATGAGGGCGTGTGCGGAGCCCATCAATCGGCTCACAAAATGAAATGGATGATCCGGAACAATGGGTATTACTGGCCGACCATCCTTGAGGATTGTTTCAAGTACTACAAAGGATGCCAAGACTGTCAGAAGTTTGGCAATGTACAGCGCGCGCCAGCATCGGCTATGAATCCAATAATTAAGCCGTGGCCGTTCAGGGGTTGGGGAATAGATCTCATCGGACAGATTCATCCTCCACCAAGCAAAGGGCATAAGTTCATATTGGTGGCTACAGATTATTTTACTAAGTGGGTGGAGGCAGTTCCTTTAAGGAACGTGACATCGGCCGATATGATTGAATTTGTTAAAAGCCATATTATTTATCGATTTGGTATTCCTCAAACCATCACAACTGATCAAGGGACAATGTTTACTTCTGGAGAATTCGGAGAGTTCGCCGCCGATATGGGGATTAAATTATTAAACTCTTCTCCATACTATGCTCAAGCCAATGGCCAAGCAGAATCGTCTAATAAAGGGATAATCAAACTAATCAAGAGAAAGATAGAAGAGCAACCCAAGAAGTGGCATATGTCTTTGGCTGAATCTTTATGGGCATATAGGATGGCTTATCATGGAGCCACTAAAATATCCCCTTATCAGTTGGTTTATGGTCATGAGGCGGTCTTGCCATGGGAGATAAGGACAGGGTCAAGGCGTATATCGTTACAAGATCAGTTAACGGCCGATGACTATTCCTTTCTCATGAAAGATGAACTTGACGATTCAGCGGGTTTACGGTTGAGAGCCCTGATTAGTATAGAAGAAAACAAGAAAAGGGTGGCCAGATGGTATGACAAAAAGGTCAAAGTTAAACAGTTCTCTCAGGGAGATTTGGTATGGAAGTTGGTGCTGCCGATAGGATCCAAAGATCCCAAATTCGGTAAATGGTCACCCACTTGGGAAGGGCCGTATAGAATCGGCCGATGTGCCCCTGGGAATGCATATATTCTGGAGACAGTCGAAGGGGAGGAATTCCCAAGAGCTTTAAACGGACGATATCTGAAGAGGTACTATCCAAGCATTTGGGTAGATGCATAATTTGCAGCAAAATATATCAAGATAACATGGCCGATTTCTCATCGGTTTTTGTCTACACATCTGGTGAAGGAAACATTGGGATTCATTATTGGATGAAAATGACAGAGTACATGGCCGACATGGTGCAAGTCGCCCTTAGAATAAAAATACCGATATGTCTACTGATTACGCCTACGCTGGATTTCGCTCTCGATGCGACCCAGTTCTATCATAAGGGTGAGCCTTTTCTCCTTCGGGTCCTTTGTAGTGGCTCCAGTTTCTGCTTGGTTGCAAAGTTCTATCAGCAGGCGGGTCTTCTTCTCCTCCAGATCTTCCATGGCAACTTCGGTTTTAGCTTTACAAGGAAGTGGAGGACTTTTTTCAGAAGATGGTCGCTTGCAGACCAAAAAGTGAGCATCTATAAGGTCCGAGTATTCCTGGACAGCAGCGGGGACATGATCTCTGAGTTCCTCAGCATGAGCTCTTATCAGATCTCTGTCTGCCCGTGATAGTGGCTCTTCTGAATGCATGATTTCTATCGCTCATTCTAGACCAAGGCTGAAACGTTTCGGCTAAACAGAGATAAAAGGGGTTACCCTACATCAGAGCGATTGAGATGCTTGGGAGAAAGGCAGAAGAGAAGTTCATACCTGGTTGACAGAGGAAGAAGATGAAGAGGACGAAGAAAACATCTTGCCGTTCAGTTTGGGACAGTAAAAGAGGGAGAGAAGATAAGTGATGTGTATGCCTCTGGAGATGGTGAATGGCCTACTTATAAATGAAGGGGAGGTAGATGGATGGTGAGACACGTCCTATCGGAGTAAATACATACATAAATGCAAAGCTGACTGAAGAAGCAGTTCAAAACCAAATCGGCGCAGTGACATTGAAGGAGCAATAAATGTTTAACATATTCTTTACAACCCAAGGAAAGCGTCTATGGCTACAATAGCTTGTCGTCTAATTTGATCGGCCTAGTCTAGTACTCTCTGATCATCATCGGCCGATCCTGGTACTTCTGACACACGGCGATGAAGCCTTATCGTTTCGCGGGCCAGATGATGTCTTTCTTGCTTCAGCTCGCTGATGATGGATGGGAGTTCTTGGAGCTTCTTTTCTTCAGCGGCTATCTCTTTGGTTATCTATTCCATCTCCTTGGCCAGCTCTGCTCTCCTCCGTTTCAGCCGATCTATTGTGCCGACGATGTCCGGACGGCAGTTTTCGAGGAAATTGATCCTGTGGTGTACTTCCTGAGTCCGGTGCTTGTATGAATCGGCCTCCTCCTGAGTTTTTGCCATCTGGGCACGATCGGCCATATGGCGCAGCGCCCTGGAAACCGGAATATGCATGTGCTCTATATAGGCAGCATGCGCTAAATTTTATGATACTTCTTCCGGGATTCGACCTTTGATCTCGTTGAAAAGTCGTCGAATCGGCGATGCATCTTCTACCAATCGGCCGATGTCGTTTTGAAGGAGAGTGCGCATGCTTTCGAGCTTGGCGCGGACATCGTCGGAGGTGGAGCTCTATGGGATTGGGTGTGAAGCAATTTCTTCGTCATCGGGCAAGGAGACGGCAAAAGAGAAGATGCTGTTGTTGGGGGTATCTTGCTCCTGTGAGGAAATAAAGTAAAGGGTAGGCAAGCAGTAAAAGGAAATCGGCCGATTCTAATGGTAAGTTTGTTACCTCCTTAAAGCGAATTTCTCTTGCCTGCGCCGGTGGAAGCGTCTCCCTTGTCTCAGGGACTGGTGCATTTGGCTCGTCGGAAGAGGAAGATTCAACGATTATTAGCGCTCCGCTTGGACCAGCTTCCTGAAAAAGACATAAAAGAAGATCCTGTGAATATGCTATGGGAAATTGAAATGAGATGGTGACAGAAATTTGCCATGCCTCTGTAGATCTCCCGGCCGATGCCTGTTGTGGGGTTGTAGTTAGCATACCCAAATCGGCCTGCATCAAGATCGGTTAAGTTTTCTGAGAATTAAGAATTTAAGGTAAGAGATCGTTTACCTCGATGATAGGAGCTGCTGGAGTTTCGGCTCCCACTTGGGACGTAGCCGATTGCTGCGGAGATTGTGGTGGGATAGCTTGTGCAGCCTGGCAGAGGAAGAGAGTTAAAGTTAGTAGAAGATTTGAAGAATATATGAGATAAGTAAAATTACCTGAACAGCTTCTACTAATAGCGATGCTGCAGCTGCCCCGACTTCAGCAGTGACTTGGGGATCGGCCATCTCGACAACCGGCAAAGGTAAAGGGATTGGAGTCTCGGCCGGGGTCACCGCTACTTGGTCGGCCGATCCGATACGGGGAACCTCAGCCGATGCTATTGCCGTCTGATCGGCCGATCCGATGCGAGGTCGCACTCGACGGCTGGTTATCTTTGATGTTGGCCTTTTCGGTGCTCGCTTCGATCGGCCAGTAGAGATATCTTTGACGGTTGGAGCATGGAAGCCGATAAGTGGATATGGCGTGTATTGATGATGACTATCTATCGGCCTGCCGCTTCGGCTCCGCATCGGAGGGACATGGCTTTCAGACTGAGAAGATGAACGTGAGTTAATAACAAAATGACAATATGGAAAGAGATAACATTGGAATCGGCTGAGGAAGAGGACATACCGCTGCGTTTGGATCAATGTTTTCTGGGTCCAGAATGTTGCAGTAAGACGATGGAGATTTACAGAAAAGGTGTTACTTCCATTCTGCCCACCATAGTTTGAATTGCTGAGTGGCGAAAGAGGCAACTGACCAATTATTTAGGTCAATAGTACTGGAATCGGGTACTAGATCGCACAGCCGACTGTAATCGAGACTTGAGGTCAAACTATCTCTGAATTTCGCATGACCGGCGAAGTAGACCCGAATCGGCAGTTGGCCAAAACCCAGTTGCCTTGCCGCAGCCGATGGATTGTAGAACTCGTAGGTGGGAGAATCCTTTCCTGAGAAGAAGTTGGCTGGCAGAATCACCGGCTTAATCAAGACATCCATAAGCTCTCTGTCAAAAGTGTGGGTGGAGAAATCGTAGCTTATGGGTAATTCAAAAATCGGCTCCACTGCTTGATATGGGTGCCAGCTGATGGTCTCTTCACTAAGGCCATTATAAAAGCATCTGAAGTACTCAGCTGTACGGGTAGCCATAAACTGGCAGCCGGGGAAGGCCGATACCGCTTCTCCAAAAGATCTGCAGCGGCGTCGGACTGATGGATTCTCCTCTGACTCAATATTGGGAAAGGTTTTGGTCTCTATCCGTTGCTAAGAGACCTTGCTCATGTGTAAATTGAGCCATAGGGTGATGAACCACCAGGGACCACCAGGGTTCCCGATCGGCTCCCCATTCGACAGCTCGGTGCCGATTTGGTGCATCAGGTAATAGGCCGATCCCAGCAAATGTTTTCCAAGGGGGATGGCCGATACTTGTGACAAAGCCTCTGCTAAGGCTTGGGTGTTTGAAGAAGGGCCAACTGCTCTACCACAGAAGAAATGCTTTTCCAGCCACATCATCAAAAAGGCAGTGTGCTCCCTCTGTGAGACTGTCCCAGTCTTCATGTTTTTGCTAATATACCCTTTCCACCCGCCGATTCCTTTGGTCTCTAGCCGATGTGATGGCTTGAACAGATAATTAAAAGGGGTATCGGCGGAGGAGACATCAAGGCCGGTCAACAGCAGAACATCGGCCAAGGTCGGGGTCATAGGTCCATGTCCGAAAAGGAATGCATTAAGTGCATCAGACCAAAAATAAGAGGCTGCCATGACCAGAGGTTCGTTTCTTTCCATCTGAGACAGAGATAATGGATAAAATATTTGGGAAGCTCAGGGCAGCGGGGATTGACGTTGACGCAACATTAGGCGTGTCCATTGGCAAGAGCAGCTACGCCTCTAAGGAGGTGGAACAACCCCTAGTATCACCAGCAGGCCAGCATAGCCTCCCCTCCCCTGGTGGACATAGCCTCCCCTCCCCCGGTGGACTTAGTCATGATGAGTCGGACACAATCGACGGGCTAAATGGTCCAACCCCCTGCAGCCTTATAACTGGAAGTTTCTCAACGATGTTGATTGAGCTAGGACAGGGGCCGAGGAGAAGGTCTGCCACACGGTGCTGGTGCAGGATGGGTATGTCGTGGTGAAGATTGATCACGTCCATCAAAACGCAGAAGCCATCCCTCTGCCAAATGCCGAGATTTTTACTTTAGGGGATGCCCGTAACACCCAGATCCAATGGAAGAAAAGTGGTATTCTCATCCTGCCCATTAGTCGGTCCTCATCTACTGGTGGTGCACAAAAGCGGACACTCATTCCAACTCCTAGTCCACTTTCTCCTATGGAACAGACGCCGCATCCACTGTCCCAGAAGATTGATCAGGCGACAAAGGACCAAACGCCTGAACCTGTGACAGTTGTCACCTCAGGCAGCCCTGCAAAGAAAAAGGGACGAACCACCCCAAAGACAGCAGCAGCAAAAAAGGGAAGGGTAAGGCAGCAGCAACAAAGAAAGCAACGGAAGCAAAGGGCAAGGAGGCACCCAAGGAACCAGCAAATACGTGGACTTTATCTCACCCCAAGTTTGTAATGGGCAAGCCAATGCTGACAACGGAGGAGCTGGCCAGTGCAGGGGTGAATACCAGGGGACTCCACAAGCACTACATTTTCCATGCCATGCACAAAGTGGATCCGTCAATCGTGGGTGAATTCAAGGCCTGGGACTTGCATTGTGGGCCTGGTTATTTCTCCGTTGCATGGTCAGATCTCTACGACCTCTTCAACCCCGATGCCTTGGACGTCTCACTCATCCGTTGCTTGACACTGTGAGTATATATATAGTACAAATGATTGTTCATGGTCATTAATATATTACTTCATAAGCTACCTAAAAAACTAATATATTTGTATGTAGGCAATTGAACAAAGAATCAAAGGAATGTCAACTCGGTGTTGCGTTCATTGACCCCCAGCATCTCTCTGCCACCGTCATCCATCTCAAAGGTCTACCATCTCAAAGGTCTTGAAGTCTGACACCGGTTGTGTGCTCGCTACGCACCACACAGGCTCCCACTACTTCCTAGTCATCATCTGTCCGAAGTGGAAAATAGTGTAGTACTTGGACTCTAGCAGACCACACAACGAGGATGGCACTTTGGGACAGCGAGACTACACCACCATCAAGGCAATTATCGATAGGTATATCTCTGAGTTACCACATTTGCAATTTTCTCATTTGCGAACAGTCACATATTTTGCAGCTAACGACATCCATAACGCCTAATGCAGTGGTTTCTCCTCCTTTCGAGATGACAACCATCTTCCAAAAACCAAATTGACACACGTGACCGATTTTCGGTATATCTCTGACCGCCCGCATTCTATCTTTTCATGATATCACCAAATATATTTGACCTAACGGTATATCATCTTGTGCAGTGCATGCAGCAAGGATCTGGAAATGAATGTGGGTTCTATGTTGCATACCACATGTATATATATATATATAATATTACATTTGACTAAGGCTTCATATATATATATATACACACACACACACATAAATACATACACTCATCATTTGACTCCCTCTACTTCTTGCTAGGACATGCGGGATGACAAGGACAAATTGGAGAAGCAGCAGCTCCTAGCTATTAGAGAAAAGGTTGCACAGTTTTTGCCGGTAGACATTATATACGACAAAGGTGACTTCCACTGTCATTGTTGAACTGAGATCATTCATGGACTGTTGGATTCATGTTGAACTTCTGACTGACTGTTGGATTCATGTGATTATTGTACAGTGTAATATATGAATGTTGTTTCTGATGTAACCTGTGTGATATATGAATGGTGAATATGCAGTCTCTATTCTGTGTGTTTAATTTGCAGGATCAAGATGGCTGCCAAATCCTAGCTGTGCTCCAGGATGCAGCCGGAAGCGCAAAATGATCCTGCTGGGGTCTCGTATCAAAGGTGACAGGCAACAACCAAAGCCGGTCACCTTTAATATACACCAGGTGATGGCACCTGGAAGCATAGCCTGTTACCTTTAAAAAATCCAAGTGACAAGTGTTGTTCTATACCCGTCACTTATGCTCGAACTCTAGGTGACGGGCTATGTGCTACGCCGGTCACTTATTCTCGAATAATAGGTGACGGGCGTTGTGTTAGGACGTCATCTGTATTGGACAAAGGTGACGGGCGTAGACTTCATACGGGGGGCCTGGTCACCAAGAAAGAAAGGTAACGGTTCTCTAGTGAAGTCCGTCACCTATTACGTCACATAGGTGACGGGCAGACACCCGTCACCTTTCAGTTCAAAACATTAACGCAGTAGAAGTGACGGACTCTATGCCCATCACTTTAGGGAGATAATGCCCGTCACTATAGGGCTTTTCTTACATAGTGTTGCTGGAGGTCGATGCCGATGTAGCCCAGCTTACTAGAAGAAATCTCGTCGAGAAGCTACATTACTCCTACTCCAAGGGCAAAAAGGTAGAGGTATTTGAGAAATTGATTTGTGTTGTATTGATCAAGGGATAAAACCTTACAATGTTTGTCATCCCTTTATATTTATAGGGACAGCTAGCTTGGACCTCACGTATACATCAAACTTGCGAAAGAAGATATATCTAAACAAACTAATATTAAGATATATGGACTCTAATTAGTCCTTCTCGATGAAGCTTCTGTCTTGTATTTGTTTCGGCCAAGGCATCTAGATTAGGAAACATTTAATTCCAATAGCCCAAACACCATCTCGTGGCTACCTAGAGCTTCAATCTATCTATACTATAAGGATCCAAAACAATTGAAAGTCACCCCTACTTCAAAAGTTCCCGAGTACCCCTCACAGCAGGGCCCCCTTGCCAGGCCAATAGATGCAAAAATTTTCAGATGTTGATGAAAACAACCATTTCTAAAATGGTTCTGCCTTTTTACCGCTTCTTTTTTCACCTAAGTTTTAGCTTACCCGCCCACCTATACCCAATCAGTTTCCAAACTTCGCTTACCCATGCCTCCCTCCCCCTCTGCAATTTTTTCAGCGCCTCCCATACCCTTCCATAATTTTTTCCAAAATTTTCTCACGTACAAAGTATTCCCTTCTAAAAATACAAAACTTTTCATGCATATTCCGGCTGCCTTCCTGCCACAACGCCTGGCCCCCATCTGACGCCTACCTGAAGCTAAACGCTGGTTTCCATGTCTCGGAGTCTCGACCATCGGCAGCACGATTGCCTGATCGGCTCATGACGGCGGCGGCACACCGCGCGGTTGGTAGCTCAGGTGCCTTGCCGGCTTGTCGCAACGCCCGCACACAGGCGCCATCTTGCGGCAGCGACACTGCTGCTCGTGCGCGGCTCTGTGCGGCTCGATTGGTCGAGGAACACGATTGTAGCTCAGCATGGCGCATACGCAACTCCAGCACACGAGGATCAGCCAGTAGACGAGGATCAGTATGGCTGTTATCGAGGTAAGCAGGAACCAAGGAGCCAGCAACCCAACTACTAAGTCCAGATTCATAGAAGGTAGATCTTTTTCCTAAGCTCCAGATAATAGTGCACTAATTATTATTTGCATGCGGCATTTGTCTGGTATAGACGAGAGTTCTACTGTTAAATTAGATGAGCGCCCATGTCCTCTTGCAGATGGTACTAACACATCGCAGGGGCATAAAAGAGCTAGATCCAATGAGGATCTTCCCGGTAGTGTTTTGCTCTTGGTTTAGACTTTTCCATTTGCAATGCTATTGGTGCACAAACCATGGTGCTAATTATTCTTTCTGTCGTAGGAGTTGAAAATATTGATCCAGCTGAACAACTTCGACAGAAGAGACGTCAAAAATATGCGAGCTTACAGGAGGAGGAGGAGGAGAGAAGACGTGCAATGACAAGGGAAAATTATCAAATAATAAACCTAAAGCGTTAAGCTCGGCTGGTCATAATTGTTATGCTAATAGAATATATCGTATTTTTTGGATTGTTGATTTTGATAAAGTTTTCTTGGATTGGTGATGCAGAGACTAAAGTTTGCTTGACCTCAACAACTATATCTGAAGCCATAATATATATAATCAAATGAAACCCGGAGAAAATACTCCTGATGGTAATAACATCTGTTTGGTTTACCTGTTTAAGTACTTAGCTGAATATGCATGTTAATTTCTGGTTTTGATTATATTATGGTTCCTTTTTGCTATAGGGACCAATAATAATTTTTTGGTTTACCTGTTTAATTATATGATTTTTGATTTGTTATATTTTCTTGGTTCGTTAATGAAAATATCTTTTTCTACTAGGTTTTTTTTAATATATCATTGCCACATGTCAAATGCAGGCCTTACTGTAAATGTAAAATTCTTACTTTTTGGATTTTTTTGAAACATGGGAGTGCCGCACGTGTGCCTCTGCTAGTTATTTTAATCATCCTTGCATGCACATGTCGGCCTTCCTCCTTAACGCCACCCTTCCCTTTATTTATTCTATTTGCTTTTTGCTTGACCAATCCGATGCAGCCAATATTTGCTTTAAATCTCCTAGATTCCATGTCTTGCATGAGTATCAAAATCTAATATGCTCTAGACAAGCCAAACTTTACCAATCATCATCTGTATGCATGTCATGGGATTTCTGCCGATAGCCGATGGTTTTTTCTTCATTTTGACCTTTATCGGATTTATCGACCAAAATTCGGTGTCAACACAGCCCCCAGTTTTAGAGTACGAAGGTTTCATGTTTTGAAACTATCTAGTACCTCAATATGCTTGATTACTTCATGGACATAACACGGACATAACACCTTGACTCTTCTCATACTGCTCTTTCATAACCAATATTTTTCCTCTAAGCTTCTCACCATAATCATATTTCCTGATAGACTAGCTGACGCCTCCAATATGACAGCCATGTGACCTCAATGACCGGTAGATGAATCCAGATGAAACCACAGCGATACACCCAGTAATTAAAATCTAGAATACCTGACAGATGAAATCCGTAGCGAACTGAAAATCATAGCGAACTTTTCTGGTGGAGCCCTTTCATAGCTGATGATCCTCTTCAACCTTCACATCTCCTGGTAGATCGGCCGATGCCTCCAGTGTGATAGCCATGAGATACTTCTATCATCGTCGGTCACACCCATCATCTCTAGCATCCTCATGCCGTCACCGGCAACATCAATAATAGCTGGCACCTCTAGCAGTCTCATGTCGGCGACGGCCGGGCATGATGATTTGGCGGGCGGAATTGCTACTCCACGTTGATGCGGACGAAGTGATCGGCGGCGAAGGACCACATTCTCCAGAGCTTTAATTGCTAGCCTTTTGGTCATACGTGTGTGCATGGTTCATGCATTCACCTGCGTGCATGCTCCTGTCAAGTGGATCTTCTTGCTTACATGTTGAGAAGTACGGTCCTTTGGCCGCTCATGCAAGCGCCTCCAAACCATCTTCACTCCCGACCACTTCGGACGCAGCCGATGACACGATGAGCAGATAACTTCTCGAGCAGACCGCGCGCATGTACGTGATCTGTACTGCCGAAGATAAACAGAGAAACTCTGTCTTCCTCTCATTCGCTAATTTGACTCGCTATGGATGTAACACCGCAGATGTTAATTACCTTTAGTTAGAGCTAATCAATTATTTTTATTGTCATTAGTATTAATTATGCATGCATAAAGATATTAAATAAAGTTTATCATCACGTGTTAATATTATTTTGAATTGTCAAATGACTCACTTATAGCCCTTGAACAAATATTCAAACAGAAACTAATTTAAATTTCTAATTTAAACATCTAATCATATAAGATAGAGTATTTGTGTTTGAGTGGCTTTTAAATTTTATTTTATCTAAACACTAAACTTTTGACCAACATAAAAATTTTAGTCTATGTAATGAACTTCCTATTTAGCATGATTAAAATGTATGAAAGTAATATTTAAATAGGTGAAATTGCAGTCAAATCTGATAAAAAACGAGTCAAAATGCCCTGAATTCCTCACCTGCTCCCGTCCTCCACCCATAACCGAACAACGCGCGGCGAGCCTCCGGTGGCCGGCCGTCCTCGCGCCACTGCTCCCGTCCTTGCCTCACTGTACGCCCATGCCATGCCCATGCCTCCGCTGCGTTATCCCTTCTCCGGCGCCCTCGATTCCCTTGCTCTCTTTCTTCCTCCTCCTGAAGCCAAGCCGAGCAGACCCACTGCCCCTGCTGCTCTGGCCACCTCGAGCCGCCGGGCCTCGATTCCTCACACCAGCAGCTGCGCCGCCCCGCCCTCCACCTCCGCCCGCTTTCCCAGCCCCGAGCTTCACCGCCGCCCACCGTCGATCTCTTTCCCCAGCTGTTCCCCACCGGATTCGAGGCCGTGGCGAGCACGCCCATACCCTCCTCCACCAGCCCCAACTCGCGCCCTTCAATTTCCTTGCCGGAGCAGAGCTTCTCACGAGCTCCCATGGCAGTAACAATGGCCGTTAGGGGCCGACCTCCTTCCACCCCTTACCCCATGCCCGGAGTCTCCATAATAGAACCCGCTCACCCTCCTCTCTCTCCCCATGCCCTCGGTTTCGAGAACAAAGGCCGGGAGCGTCATTCCGGTGGAGCTCAGTGAGCTAAGCCATGGCCGACCAGGGGCCTCGTGCAACAATAGGTAAAACTGCAGGGGTCTTTTTGCGAAGTCTATGACTCATCTAAATAGTGCCGCGCAGGGCCTTTTCGAAAAACTGGCTGAAACTTTTAAAATCCATAGTAAATTGTAGAAAAATCATAAAATAGAAAATGAGGACTTTTTGGAATCCTTGTAAGTAGATATATGCAGTGGAGTCATAATATGATGTGTGTTAGTAGAAAGTTTTTGCTGTAAAAATAGATTTATGCAGGTTAGGTTTTTAATGCTAGTCTTACTTGTCTTTTTCATAAATGCAGCCTTAGTGCTCAAATAAATGTGAGATTTTTATTCCATGTTACTCATGTGATGGTTGATGACTGGTAAAAATTTCAGGATTTTAGGCTTGATAGTTTACGAGCTATGGAAATAACTAAAGCTCTGTGTTGCTTTGCTTCTATTCTAAACCGACTTGAAAGATGGCATTGTTTGGCTCATTTAAGATTTGAATCATGCTTTGATGATAATAAGAAAGTTGTAGGTAACTTTATAGGCCTTCCAAAAAGTCTAGGATCACCTTTGATGGATGTTTGGATCTCTGTTTATGACCGAAACAAGTGCTTGCTGTGCTGCTGTCTAGTAACTGCATGTGCGGGTTGATTACTTTAGCTTACTCTTGTTTGACTAGACAGGTTTGGCTAACTCTTGATTGGTGAATGCTTGCAATGGCTTGACTTAAGTTAATTTGTATGTCATGCTTGATGTGCTTGCCATCTCCTATGTGATGCTTGAGTGATGATTAAGTTAAATAGCTCTAGGTGCTTATGTTAGTGTGTTATACTTTTATGAATGCTTTGCTTGTTGCACTTCCATGCATTCATACATATGCATTGTTGCACGTCATTTAGGTACGATAGATGAACCACGTGAAGGACGTGATGTTGGAGCCGAACCCGAAGACGATGTTTAGTGGACATACCTAGAAGATGGAAAGAAACAGGAGTACATGCTTGGACCGGAGATACTCGCCAAGCGAGTGTCATCTAACAAACAATGACCTAATGTTGGATTCCAGACAAGCTCCGGAGCATAACCCCTAATTTTAAAATTATGCAATGTTCTTAATTAAGTACTGTGCATTAAGTTCTAGGAGTTGAATGAAACCATAGATGCATGATCCCTAGGTTCCTTCAGTTAATCTACTAGTATGTGTACGTCGTTAGTACTGATATGCTTAATTAGGATTTTCGGTAGAAGTCGAGTGATTTCTTGTCACTCGCGAGATATAGGACGTTGATACTTATGGTAAAGTTACTTGAAATTGAATCAGTGAGGAAAGAAAAATGAAGACCGGGCGGAGATGAGTTGGTTAAGGATATGAAATGGATGGAAAGTAAGCCTTCGCCTGTGTCGGTTAAGGACCGAATCGTTGTTGGCCCTGCTGATCAAGTTTGAACAGTACTAACCACATGCCGACAGTAGGAGGTAGTCGAACCCGGTAAGCTTGAACCTCGGCCACTCTGGTGTTTGAGCTGATACCTGCTTCTCCAGTCGAGTGCTAGTTAGTAACTCATGGCTGACCCGTCGTAGGTATCGGTGGGGACTAGCTACTTGCGGGTCGAGGGGCGGTTCAACCATTTTGTAGTGGACGGCGGGAACAGTTGATGTGTGTGACTCGACGGGGTTGCATGCATCGTGTGGTTAAGTTTTCCTTGCAAGTATTAAATCGAATCGATTCGCCGCCGCTCTCGGATAAGAGAACCTTGGTCACCGAGTCACATCGTAGTAAAGAATTGGAATGAGAATGGAATGATGATGATGATGATATGAGATATGATTATGATATTCTTGGAGAATTAATCTCGTATACCATGCTTGCTCTAGATCTTCATGCAAACCTAGTTGGTATTTGTTACATTAAATTTGAGCTAAAATATTGAAAGTAAGGATCCACTATTAGTAGCTTTCCAGCAAAAATAAACTCCAGAGCCAAAAACATTGCATACTAGGAGTCGGCTAAGTATATACCACTAGTCGGGTAAGTCTGTTGAGTATTAGTTGCTCAGGATTTGTTGTTGATCCTGTTTTAAGTATAGCTATTGCTGGTTGGAGCTAACCAGGATTCATATCGGTAGGCTCGATGTCACGTCCTCACGTCTTCGTAGTTATCCTTTTCTTTCATTTGTTCTCTATTAAAAGTTTCCCTCAGGTTGGGTTCTTTTCCGCTGCTATTACTTCTTAAATTGCTTCTATTTTGGAGGATGTTTTGTAAATACCTTAATGTTGTTCTCTATTTTTGTAAAATTTTGTCATGCTTGTACTATCTGCGCTCGTCGTCGTTGTTGACGGCCATTGATTCACACTTTGTCCGTCAACTTCTTGGGAATAAATCGGAGCTTTACCCTATGTTCCATACATATTTTATTTATCTCCCACAAATTCCACAAGTTTTGCGTGAGTTGTGATTGCAGGAATACGTTGTACAAAATTGAGCCGAAATGGGAAAAATCCTAGGCCGGCCGGCCTCCCCTAGGCCGGTTGGCCTGGCACCGCAACCTTTGGAGCCCAAACTTCACCATGGCCAAGGAAACGCACCCAACATGCCTCTGAGTCGTGCACTTCAAGTTGGTTTGATCAAATGGACCGAAAGGCATCAACCATGGATTAAAGGGTCCACTTGCATGCAAGATGTAACATCCCAGCTTTTTAATGGAATGGTATTAGTGCAAAAATGCGAAATTTTTAAAACTTTTTGTGTGTGGATTGCACTTAGCTAGAAAACCCTAAGAATGACTCTTACTCTCTTTTTATTGGATTTTGCTGGACCCCCTTTGTTTATAAATGTTGGAATTTAATTTGGGTTTTCGTTTGAGTGAATTGTGTGGAATTCAAATCAAATGGGCCAATTTGATTTGAATTCAAAAACCTAACTAAACTAACTAACCTACCCTACCAGACATAAAACCCACCTAACATCTAACCCGACCCACCTAACCTAACCAACCCGCCCTGCTAAACCTAACCCGCCTAAAGCACCCGCGCCGGCCTGCCCCGCTCGCCCGCAAGGACCGCCAGCCGGCCCAACCCAACACCACCCACGCCCAACACTGTGCACAGCCGCACCCCCCACCTCTCCTTCACCCGGGATCGCTGACAAGTGGGCCCCACTTGTCAGCTTACCCCCTACCTCTCACCCACTTCCTTTCCCTCTCACAACCTCGCCTCACCCCATGTCGCCGCCCCGCTCCACCTCGCGACAACGCCGAGCAATGGCCCGACGCGAGCCGCGCTGCCGCCGAGACCCCATGCACCCATTCGCGCAGCGCAGCGCCCCCGGATGCGCGCTCCGTACCCCGCGCCCTAACCCTAGCTTCCCTCCGTCGATCCTCAGCGTCCACGCCCGCCGAGCCCTAGCGACGGCCCGTATAAGAAGACCCAGCCGCCACGGGGAAACCCTAGTGCCCGATTAGGGTTTCCCTTTGACCGCCGCCGCGTCGGAGTGGGAGAGGAGGGCCAAGAAAGGGGGGAAAGAGCAGGAGGACCCGGACCCGTTGCCGCCGCCCGGAGGAGGAGCTACCGCCGTTTGTGGGGAGGAAGACGATGCCAAGCCCACTCTGCGTTGATCCGCCACAGCGTTGCCGCCATCCTGCATCAAGAGCTCCGCCCTCGAGCCCACCGGTGAGCGTCGCCGTCTTCCCTCTCCCGACGCTCACCCCCTGTTGCCGGCACCGGCCGACGAGCCCTCCGTAGCAGCCCTAGGACCCTACCCCTTGCTTGCCTCGTTTGCAGGGACCTCACCGCGCCGCGGCCCTGTCGCCACACCGCCGGGAACCTGGGCTACCAAGACCTCGCGTGTGGCCACACACGCACGCACGGACACGCACCCATGCACGCCGTGTACGCTTGCCTCGTCTTCTCACCGGTAGACCACGCCACGGCTCTGCCTGAGCCACGGTGACCGCAAACACGCCGTGATGTCGCGCAGTGACATGCGCAGGGGCCTCTACGGTGTTCTGCTGAGCACCCTGCGTGCGTCCGCCCGCACTCGCACACGCACGCCCACACGCACGTGTAGCCGCACCGGATCCGGGCGCAGCCTCACCGGATCCGGGAGCCACTAACCTGCGGGTCCTAGCCGTCGGTGAGGAGGGCAGCGCCGACATGTGGGCCAGCCTCGTCAGCTGAAGAGAAGGAGAGGAGGCGGACGGACCGAGGTGGGCCAAGACGGGCCGTGCCAGCCCAAGATGAAGGAAGGAAAGGAGCCGCTGTTGAGCCGGCCTGCCAAGCTGAAGACCGAGCCGGCCTGCTATGGAGAGCGAGCCGAACCGACCCAATAAGCCATGGACCGAGCCAGCCCGTAGATCGAGCAAGATCTGAGCCGGCCTGCGGAGCCACCGCCAGAGCCGAGCCTTTTGGGCTAGCATGCCGGCCTATTAAAAGTCAGCCTGTTAACCTTGTGTGTTTTTCTTTTATCTTTTAAACCTAACCTGGGGGCCCCACATGTCAGCCTCTAGTTGAGGCTGACAGGTGAACCCCACGGACCTGGACCGTTAACCTTGATCGTTGACTGGTCAACATTGACCAGTCAACGCTGACGTCAGCAGGGCCCATGCTGACGTCAGCCTGCCCGGACCCACTAGTGATGTCATGCTGACGTCAGCATGCCATGTGGCACGCTCTGGTGGTGCCACGTGTCACTGCCTAGTGTTTTTCTTTTCCAAAATTCATTTATTATTTCCAGAAATGGTTTAAACCTTCAAAAATTCATAATAAATTAATCGGACCTCCAAAAATTATGAAACAAGTTTCATAATTCATCTAAAATCATGATCTACCCGTTAGAATAGGAATTGAGTGATTTGGAGCTTCATTTGGATACTTTTTGTGCACTTTTGCACTTTGGCCCCTATACTTATACGTATTTACGATTAGGACCCGACTCTGGGGAGCTGAACGACGCTCAGGACTACCAAGAGGAGAAGGATACTACGAAGACACAACAGGTTCACGCCCATCTATGATCTAAATGCCTATTAGACATTGCTTACTAGAATGCTATTGCTTCTAAGATGTTTTTGCGAGATAAACCTGCATAGCCCTTGTTTATCCTGATTCCTTGTACCCAACTTGATTATATTTATGAGATGAACCCCTTGATGTGCATGTTTTTGCGTGGGATGATGTGGTTATAGTCTTGGCGTGAGTGAAGACTCTTTTGAGGAGTTGGGGGTTAGGAATCTAGCTTGGGCGAGTTAAACTTAACTCGATCTTCTGATCGAGGGCTTGGGTTGTGCGTTGGGCACTTCCTACGGAATACCTGTGGAGGCTACATGTCCTTCGGGACGTTGAGTCCTTCGAGACGTTGGTCTTCGGGACGTCTAAAGGAGTTTGGAGGGCTATACCTGTAATGGGTGTCGTTGACGGACCGTTGCGCCAGACACGTTGCTGTGGAAGATACTCGCCTCGGCAACTAAGGCCCGAGTTGGTGGACCTGGAGATGGAACTATGTCAAACGTGCACACCACTTCTCTGTTATGAGGGCAGATCCGATCCGAGCTAGTGACGCGCGGCACCATACCTGTAGGAGGATAGAGCATCAGTGTAAGGGGAGGAGGTGCTGACCTCACATCCCCCGAATTGCAGGGCCTTGCGTGGCCCGGTGTAGAAGGCCTCACAGTTCCGGGGTGACCTCTTGCGGGACCTTTTAGACTAGTCCACTTTAAACCTTGCATACGGATGATGATGTGGACCTATCCCATTCCTTGGGGATAGATTGGTACGATGCAGGGATGGACCAAGAGTACGACCCCAACGACAACGGGTGGTACGACGACTAGAGTTGGTGCTACGCTCAAGATGCTTGTGGAGGGAGATTGTCTGAGATGGAGGATGGCCCGAAGCTTAGTTATCACCTTTCGCTTTCTGTTTGCTCGATTTAGCCAAAAAGGCTTGTAAGGAAAACGTACTATAAATCCTATAGATTTATGTAATAATTAAACTCTTGGATGCTTTTATTCAAAGAATGACTATGATTACTGCCTGGAATGAGTTCTGTATGTGATAGCTACTGATCCAGGGACTATCACGACGATACAGGGAGTCGGGTTTTCAATTTGAAAACTCAGTTCGTTTCAATTGGTATCAGAGCCATACTTGACCGTAGCACGAGCCATAGTTATGACCGTTAGAAATAGGAAGTCTATACGACTCCATCTACTTTATATATACCCCCTTGACTTATACTATACCATTACCTTGAATCTATTTTCTCCCTGTTGACTTCCTTTCTTACCTACGCTGACACCGTTCTTACGTTCTTGCGCAGTATGGAGGACACGAAGAGAGTCGCCATGGAGAGTGTGACGCACGACCCCGCCACCTATGCGTTGCACTGCCGGAGAGGAGCCCTCCGCTGGCTCAGACTTGTGCTAGGAGAGATCGGTATCAACCCGGACTGCGTCAAGCTGTCAGTGAGAGCGACTGAGTGGCGCGCTTACCTCTGTCACATCGCCACTCTCGTCGTACTCCCTGATCCAAAGGTGCCAGAGTTCGAGGGAGAGACGACCCACAACACGTCGACGCTCGACGAGACCGTCGTGCAGTCAACAGCAAGGAAGATGACTAAGATCCTACTCACCATGTTCTGGAGGAGTACCTTCCACGACACCCCCTTCAGACTGTTCCCCCACACCGTCTCGCCAGACGAGGACCCAGGAGCGCTAGACCAGGAGGGTCTGATCGAGACTCGAGCTACCGGCTCATACCTCCCCGACCTGGACCACCTAGTGGAGAGCCGAGACCATGAGATCGAGATGATCCACGACGAGTACCACACCTGTGCCAGGCTTACCGAGGAGTACGAGAGGGATGCTCGCTACTGGAGAGCGTTCAGCGTCACCACCACGAGGAGAGCTAAGAACAATATCCACACTCGAGTGCACGCCCAGTTGAGTGAGGAGGCACACTGTGGCAGAACCACCTGAATTAATCCGGCTCAAGCGCGCTAACCATCACCACAAGGGCAATCAGGGCTAACTCGCACTTCAAATGGAGTAATCCATTGGTCTGTCGGGTAACCTCCCGATACAACCACAGTTTTTGCCGATCGAAACCACACATACATGTACTCACACGAAGGTGAGCCCAGAGGATACAACATTCTACAAATTTTACATCACAGGTTCACCATAAATTATTATTACAACAGAGTTCAAATTCGCAAAACAAGATACTTCAGAGTTCAAAATAATTGAGTTCTTCAGAGTTCAATGTAGCGGAAAAATAACGATAAACTACTCGACGATACAGGATGCCTCGATGAAGCCCGTACGAGACATCACTCGGCATTATCACCGTTGGCTGGGGGCGTATCCCATTCTACCGACCAACCAGGAGGAAGGGTACAAGGCCAAGTCAAACTAGCAATCATATCCTCGAATGTTTCACCTGAAAACAAGCCACCAGCAAGGCTGAGTATACTAATACTCAGCAAGGCTTACCCGACTAGTGGAATATACTTAGCCGACTCCTAAACATGCAAGGCTTTTGGCTTGAGGGGTTTGTTTTGCCGAAAAGCATATAAAAGTAGGTCCTTACTTTAAAATTTTAGCTCCAAGTTCTAGTCTTCTTTAACCATTCTAGGTAAGCAACTATCCAATATCATACATGATGGAAGGATTAATTTTTCATCCAACAAGATTAATCATCATTATTGTTCCTCTTCTTACTCTATGTGGTAAAAGGGTCAAGCAGTCTCAATAACCGCGAGAAACGGACGATTCGAATCAAATTTCTTAACCTTGCAAGGGAAACCTAAACACACGTCACGTGGTTACTCCAAGAGTCACACATGCAACTTTTTCCCTTTCTTCCTGGGTTGTGGATCAGGGCCACCATCCGAGACTACAGAGCCTAGCTCTGCACCCACCATGTGCGCGCATGGAACCGAAGTTGAGATGGTGGGATGTTGTGCACTTGCCGGTCCGATTAGGTACTTAAGCTTACCGATTACCATATTCTCGGCATGTGGTTAGTACGTTCAAACGCTTAACCACCACTACCACACACTGCGGCCTTAGTATTTTTTACTACACAGACGGGGCCTCAATCATCAACATAAACATCGTACCATAGCCCCGTCCGTTGACCTTATGATTGCAGCATGTAGTAAACATTTAATACCTAAATTCTCGCGAGTGATAGGAAATCACTCGACTTTTACCGAGTCCTATTAGCATAGCATTCTATCGAACCTTATATCTAGTGTTCAGAGCATGGGTACCTAGGATCATGCGACTAAGTTTTCATTAACCTCCTATAAACTTAATGCACAAGTAAAGTAGAGTAATAAGTTGCATAAGTTTAGAAAAATAGGGTTCATGCTCCGGGGCTTGCCTTCTTGGGTAAAGTTAGCCTGGGGCTCGTCCAAACTTGGGCTCGGGTCTTTGAAAGCTTCAGTTAGATTTACTTGAGCTTCACGCTGCTCACTCTCGGACGCGGGTACCAGCTCGTATGTTCCGTCGGCGAGAGTAGTCGATTCTATATGAATGCACAAGTGTAAGTTGTAGTGATGGTATATGACGATTATTTTCCTTCACGATAAAGTTGCAGTCCACAAAATATCGATTTGGTTGTGAAGTTACTTTAGTTAAGATTTCTTTGGGCATTTGTTAATAGAGTATAACTTAAACTATTAACTTCTTTTAACAAAAAGGCGTTGTGTTATATTGGAAACTTAATTTTCTAAGCACAACATGGATTAAACACAACTTCTAGACTAGGTAACTTCTAGTGATGAAATTTTTATTTAGAGCACCTTATGCAGAGGCAAAAGCTCTGTAAAAATTTCAGACATTTCTGTGACGCAGGATAATTATGAAAAATATAATACACAGCCACTGCTAGAACCTAGTTATTTTTATACAGGACAAACCATTCATGTATTGACTCCAAATATTTTACAAGGAATTAATCTATCCATATATGTGTTACTGTAAATTTTTCAAATTTTACTGTGCAAGATACAAAGCATAATAAATCGGACAAGACACACCTACTTTAATAAAGATTAATTTCTACAGCATGTTTTACAGGGTTTCTATGTATGAAACTTTTTATACTGTATAAACTACACTAAAGTGTACTACAGTAAAAAGTTGAACATTTTCCAAACACAAAAACTCATTATTTGAATTAATGCATTTTTTCTACAACAAAATTATATAAATAGGTTACAGAAAGAAAAAAGGTTCTAAACTTTTTTTGTAGTATTAAGGCATCAATATGATAGCTCTGGAAAAGTTTCACCACATGAATCACAATGCAACAGCAATTACAAATTAGTTTTATTATTTCATGACATAAACAAGGTTTAACAAAAAGTTTAGCTAGAGATGGGTTCTGGTCCTAATACTTTTACACTGGCCTACACATGAAGTAAATAATCTACTGTTAAATTTTCAGGTTTAGTCTTTGTCTACAACAGTGGGTACCATTAAAGTCTATTAAACATTCCTTTTAATTTAAAGCAAGATTTATCAAGCAAATGAAGGAATGCATGTAACAAAAGTTGTAGATTTTCATCTAAAGATTCCAGAACAATTCAGTTTGTATTTTTCCGATTTTTCTATGATTTTATATGAATTTTACAAGTTCACTGCTTTTGAAACTAGGTTTAAAACTTTCTTTTACAGAGGGGTCCCTGGAAACTTGCGTGCAGACCCCTGGGAAGATTGCAATCAAAGTAATGTGGTTCCTGGTGGCGCTGGCATGGTGGCCGGCCAGATTCCGGTGAGGGGGCTCGTCTGCGGCGAGGGGAAAAGGGTCGTGGAGATCCAGGAAGGTGAGAGCTACCTTGGGATGGCCTTGGTCGGGGTTGGGGGTGCCTGGAGGTGGCTCGTCGGCGCGGAGCAGAGGGGCGGCGGCGGGGCGGAGCGTCGGCGACGGTGCTCCTGCGAGGAGGGGAGGGTATGGGCTGGTCGATGAGCTTCGCGGCGTCGAGGGGAACCCGTTTCGAAGCTTGGCTTGGACGAAGCAGCTTCGGAGTGAGCTATCCACGGAGCAGCAAGGGAGCGGCGGCGGCGCTGGCGGTGCTCCGGCGGTCGAGATGGCCGGGGAACAGGCCGGTGAGCTTCAGTGGAGTGAGGGCAAGCTCGCTGGGTGAAGGGTTTGGGCAGTGGGAGGCTGGGGAGTGGGGCTCCACAGGCGGGTGGTGCACGGCGGCGGTAATGGTGGCGGCGGCGGCGTTCTGGTGTCTGGGCTCGCGAGGGGGGGGGGGCTCAGTGCGGCCTTTTTAAAGGTAGCAGAGAGGCGGGAGGAGGGCGGGACTGGACTGCGAGGCGCGGGCGTGGGCGGCACGACGGGGGCGCGTTACTGGTCGTGGCGGGCGGCGAACAGAGCCGGTGCAGCGTGCGGCGGGCGCGAGCAGGGGATTGGGCGCTGAGGATTTGGCATGGGGAGCGGGAGATCACGTGGCCCGCGGGTTGGGCGAGGAGCTGCAGCAGCTGGCTTGCCGGGCGGCGAGCGCGGCGACTGGCGGGACGCGGCGGGGACACGGGCACGGCTCGGCTTGTCCATTGGGCGCGGCGGGTGGCGAGCAGAGGCGCGCGTCGCCGGCGTGTGCGCGGCGTGCGCGAACTGGGGTGGGGCGCGGCGTGCGGGCGCGGCCAGGCATTGGCTTGGCGCCTAGCGCCGGTCAGGCATCGCCGGCCAAGTGGCCTGCGGCGGCGGGCGGAGGGTCGGGCGAAGCGAGGATCGGGCGAAGCCGAGGGTCGGGCGAAGCGAAAGGGTCGGGCAAAGCGAAAGGGTCGGGCGAGCGTAGGGTCGGGCGAGCGACTGCGCGTTGGAGGGTCGGGCGGAGCGTAGAAAAAGGGTATGCAGTGAAAATAGAAGAAAAGACAGGGGCTGGTTTCAAATTCAAGTGTTTCTCAAATTTTCGTGTTGCAACTCAAAAATCTCTGAACACGAAAGTTGTTCAAAATGAAAAGTTACACAAGTTTTGTTTCAGGCCAAAGTTCATTTGAGTTCTAGTTTAGAAGTTATTTTAAAAACTCAAAAAGTAATATTTCGGAGGGCACATCATTTTCTGGGCAAAACTTTGCATTCTCTCCTAGGCTTCGATTAGACTTTTGTTTATCATGTCAAAAACGATGTGCCTATTCAATTTTGTAGCCATGTTTGCATCGATGTGAAAGTTTTTTAAATGGCTTGATTAAAGTACATGTACTTATGCACATATACGCAACTATTTTCAATTCAAAGCAAAACCAATTTATAATTCGTTTCTTTTAAACTTTTCTCAATTATTTATGCATCGTGTTAAGCTAATGAGGCTTATTTCGTAATTTAAACGCCTGAGGTGTTACACACATCGACAGGCCCGGATCCAGGCTGAGGAGCTATAGAAGGCCGAGAAGGAGCTCTAGACCCTTCGCGATGAGAAGGTTGAGTGGGAGAAGAAAGAGAAGGGCTATGTCACTACTATCTACAAGTTGGTAGACAGAGTGACAGACCGAGAGGCAGAGTGTCGCAGCCTTTAGGGCGAGGTCGACGACCTGCAGGACTACGCCAACTTTCGGAGCTACCTTGAGAGCAGGAACAACGCCAAGGACTTAGAGTACCGCTCTGAGTGCAACAAGTGGAACATAACAGTGCTCACTCACACCGCCGTCTTCTACTGCGATAAAGCTGCTCGCGCCCTGCAGACGTGGGAGTTGTCAGACTCCATCCAAGTTGGAGAGCTGCACAAGCTTTGAGACCGACTACCTGAGGAGGATCGTCCACCGCTGAGGAAGGAGAACTTCAAGCTGATCCCCACCGAGCTTTGCCTACACGAGTGTCCCCACGAGAAGATGCCAACACCCGTCGAGACCGAGGAGGCGACCGAGGCCATCGACGCGATCGACGCCATCTACCCCCAGGGCTACCCCGAGGAGTTTAAGCGTGTACTCCCCTACAAGTAGCGACGTATCCTTCAGCGTTGAGAGTTAGGTAGTCTTATGAGTCTTGTAGTGGAGCCAACCTCATATACCGGCGGAGTTGTTAGAGTTTCTATGGGAGTCTAGTCTGTTGTACTAGGAGTTCACCCTTTTGTACCAGTTGCGTTGTACCTTAGAGCGTGTGTTGGGTGTGCGATCTCCAAGGCTTAGGAGTTGCCTCGAGATAACACCAATGTTTCTCTTGTATTGTATGCATGAGTGAATGGATCTTATGATGGTATTTCAGTCTGAATTTCATGGATTTTCTCATTGAGTGGCTGTAAATCTATTTTCTATGTTTTTATGATACTCCGATGTGGTAAGAGCCATACTAAGTCTAAACCGTCTAAACCCCCACCTCTTCCATTCAGAAGATGTCTCTCAGAAGATCCAACCGCCTAGTGGCTCGCTTTGAAGAGGCCGCACGTGAGGAAGCCACTAATGCTGGACGCGCCAGTGGACACCCTACCGGCCGTGGACGTGGCCGTGCACCTCAAGCTCCCGCGCCTGCTGCGGGTGGAGGAAGGGGACAAGCTCGCGCCCCTGGCGCGTGTCACAACAAGAGGAGCAGAATGCCCACGAGGAAGAAGAGGAAGAGGAGGTCGACGGGGAGATTGATGCTGAAGCCAGCGGATGACCCCTGCATGGAGGCAATGGGAATGCCAACCAACAGCAGATGCCGCCACCACCACCGAACCTCGCTGAGGTCATGGCCGCGCAGACTCAGCTGCTGCAGCGCCTGGCTGAGGTGGCCGAGCACCACCACAACGGAGGCAACCGCAATGGTCCACCTGAAGAAGATCTCCAACGGAAGATCGAGCGCTTCATCCGCTTGAAGGCCTTAACCTTCAGCTACTTTGATGATCCTATGGATGCAGATGATTGGCTAATGGTGATCGAGACAAAGCTCGACCTCACCAACTGCACTGATGAAGAGTGTGTTGCCCTAGCTATGCACCAGCTTGAGGGCCCAGCAAAGTCTTGGTGGGATAGCTACTGCAATTCCCACGAAGACCCCGCGCACATTACCTGGGATGACTTCGCCAAGGCCTTTCGCGATCAGCATGTGCCAAGGCAAGTTATCATCCAGAAGGCCTAGGAATTCCATATGATGACACAAGGCGGAATGAAGGTGGAGGAGTACAAGTGCCATTTCATGAAGATGATGAGGTATGCGCCAGACGACACCAACACCAAAGAAAAGAAGCAGTTTTGGTTCCTTGGTGGACTGCACCATGGCATCTGTCAAATCATGACGGGATGCGTGTACCCTACACTCCGCGGCTTGGTGAATCGTGCCATAGCCGTGGAACGTGAGAGGATGACCTGGGAGGATCGTCAACGCACCAAGAAGAGGAGGAATGAGCAGCCACACTGGGACAGGAACAACCTGAGGCCCCGAAGCGCACCGCCCCTTCCACCCAGAGGTAACTTCCGTTCGGGCCCCAGTCAGCCGAACCGGAGCTTCGGTGGAGGAGGAGGTGGCCAGTACCCAAGCCACAAGACCTCTGGCGGACAAGGCCAGGGAGGAGGAGGAGGCTATCAACGCCCGCAACCACTGCAGAGGACCAACAGTGGCCCCGCTCCGCTTGTGTGCAACTCTTGCCACAAGCCGGGTCACAAGTCCTTCGAATGCCCTGACAAGGAGATGCAGATGCCGGCACGCGCACCAGGCTCAGCCAGCAAGCCAGCTCAAGCACCGCGCACTGCCGACCGCGACCGCCTGAACCACCTGACCGAAGAGGAGGCATGTGACGCACCAGACGTGGTGACAGGTGAGTACCTCATAAACGGTACTAAAGCTTTAGTGTTGTTTGACTCTGGAGCCACCTGTTCTTATGTTTCTACAAAATGTGCTGCACAAAAATCCCTCTCGATGACCTTAAGAAATCATCCCATAATAACTAGTTCTCCGCTAGGAGATATTAGCTGCACCCAGAAATGTAAGGGAGTAAAAATCATGATCCAGGGTTTACACTTCTTATCTGATCTAACCGTGCTGAAATCAGACGGGATAGATGTAATCTTATGTATGGATTGGTTGACCAAGCACAAGGGAATCATATCCTGCTCACCTAGATTAGTGACCCTAGTGCACCCCAGTGGGAAGAAAGTGGAAGTTGAGCCCCTGAAATCCAGTAAGGAACCACAAGCCTACAACCTGAACAACCTAGAGAGCAAAACTCTAGAAGAAGTACCCGTAGTCTGTGAGTACCCCGATGTGTTTCAAGAAGAGCTGCCAGGGCTACCGCCAGATAGGGATGTTGAGTTTGTGATTGATCTAGTACCTGGCACAGCACCGATTGCAAAGCGACCATACCGCATGTCGGCTGAAGAACTTGTGGAACTGAAGACATAATTGAAGGAGCTGCTAGACAAACAATACATCAGACCCAGTGCTTCACCATGGGGATCACCGGTGTTGTTTGTACGGAAGAAAGACAGATCCATGAGGTTGTGCATAGACTACCATTCCCTGAACGCAGTGACCATCAAGAACAAGTACCCCCTGCCCAGAATAGATGATCTGCTTGATCAGTTGAAGAAGGCCAAGTACTTCAGCAAGATTGATCTGAGATCCGGCTATCACCAGATGAAGATCAGGGAGAGTGACATCCCGAAGACTGCTTTTGTGACTAGATGTGGTGTCCTTCGGACTCACTAACGCACCAGCCTACTTCATGAACATGATGAACAAGGTCTTCATGGAGGAATTAGACAAGTTTGCCGTGATCTTCATCGACGACATCTTGATCTATTCGGAGACTACCGAAGAGCATGCTGAGCACTGAGGATAGTACTAGAGAGACTGAGGCAGAACCAGCATTACGCCAAGTTCAGCAAGTGTGAGTTCTGGTTAGAAAAAGTGGCATTCCTAGGTCATGTGTTGACCACAGAAGGAGTAGCTGTAGACCCACAGAAGATCGTAGCAGTATCAGAATGGAAGCAACCAAAGAATGTCACTGACATCAGAAGTTTTCTGGGATTGGCCGGTTACTACAGAAGGTTCATTGAAAACTTCTCAAAGATTGCCAAGCCGATGATGGAATTGCTCAAGAACAACGTACCGTTCGTCTGGTCACCCAAGTGTGAAGCCAGTTTTCAAGAGCTCAAGTCCAGACTCACTACTACCCCCATTCTTACCCTTCCTTATATCCGGAAAGACTTCATAGTGTATTGTGATGCCTCACGCCAAGGACTCGGCTGTGTTTTGATGCAATAGGCAAGGTTGTAGCTTACGCCTCGCGACAGTTGAGAAAGCACGAAGAAAACTACCCTACTCACAACCTCAAGCTTGCAGCGGGTGTGCATGCCCTGAAGATATGGAGACACTACTTGATTAGCAACAAGTGTGACATCTACACCAACCACAAAAGCCTAAAGTACTTTTTCACCCAGGCAGAGCTGAACATGAGGCAGAGAAGATGGCTAGAACTAATCGAAGACTGTGACCTGAACATCCAGTACCACCCCGGCAAGGCCAATGTTGTAGCCGATGCGTTGAGTAGAAAGAGCTACTGCAACAACCTGATGGTTCGTGAAGAACAACCCGACCTGTGTGAGGAGTTAGAGAAGCTAAGACTCGAGATCGTAGAACAAGGATAGTTGAATGAACTAGTCGTCAAGTATGATCTCGAGGACCGAATCAGGCAAGCGTAGAAAAAATGTCCAGAAATCTAGAAGCTCAAGAAGCTAATGCGGGAAGGAAAGGCAACCGATACAGAATCGATGACCAAGGGACTATATGGCAACATGACCGTATATGTGTGCCCAGTGATCAATGACTACGAGCGGAAATACTGAACGAAGCTCGCAATTTCAAGTACTCGATACACCCGGGGTGTATCAAGATGTATCAAGATCTGAAGAACCGATTCTGGTGGAATGACATGAAAGCTGAAATAGCAGAGTTCGTGGCCAAATGTGACATTTGTAGAAGGATCAAGGAAGAACATCAGCGTCCAGCCGGACTGCTTAAACCCCTAGAGGTACCTGTATGGAAATGGGACGACATCAGCATGGACTTCGTCGTTGGATTACCTCATACACAGAAGGGACATGATGCGGTATAGGTAATCGTTGATAGACTGACCAAAGTAGCACACTTCATACTGGTGAAAGAGGATTATTGAGTAGACAAGCTAGCAGAGCTATATATCGACACTATCCTGAGATTGCACGGAGCACCGAGGAATACTGTGTCTGACAGAGGACCTTAGTTAACCGCTAGATTCTGGCAGAACTACATGAGTCATTTGGGACATCGCTAGATTACAGCACACCTTATCACCCGCACACTGATGGCCAGGCTGAGAGAGTGAATCAGATTCTAGAAGATCTACTGAGAGCATGTGTCCTGTCCTACGGAACTGATTGGGAGAAGAGTTTGCCTTATGCTGAGTTCACATACAACAACAGCCACCAAGCTAGCATCCAAATGTCACCATTTGAAGCTCTGTATGGCAGAAAGTGTAGAACGCCATTGATGTGGTCAGAAACCGGAGAGGCTCCGACACGATTGACGAAGCTGAGGAGAATGTGACCAAGATCAGAGAGAGTTTGAAAACAGCCCAGAGCAGGCAGAAGAGCTATGCAGACAAAAGGAGAAGAGAACTAACCTTTGAAGTTGGTGATTACGTATACCTGAAGGTATCACTGCTTCGAGGCACCAAGAGGTTTCACATCAAAGGGAAGCTTGCTCCCAGATACATTGGGCCATACCAAATCATTCAGAGAATCGGAGAATTAGCGTACAAGCTGCAACTACTAGAAGAGCTCACTGTCAGACCCGGGGCAACGGGGCTGCACGCGTGGCGTAGAAAATTCTAGAGTAAGGGGTGGGGCATGTCCCATACCTTATCCATACTATAAAGTACTCATACGCGGGTACAACTAGTCGGTACAGAAGGAAACTACCCGAGAGTACTCGGTTAGGACTCCTAAGCTCGTACCAGACTAGGATTTCCATCTAACCCTGACCCCCAGGATATATAAGGGCGGGCAGGAACCCCTCCAAAGCATAACGTGCATACGCATAACCTCAAGGCAATACAAACCATATAGGACGTAGGGTATTACGCATACTGCGGCCCAAACCTATCTAAACCCTTGTGTTCCTTGCAGCATCGAGTTCCTGATCTCGGCGACATCCTGACCACAAGTCTACTACCTATGGGTATCCCTAGGTAGGCAAGCCGGTAAAACACCGACAGCTGGCGCGCTAGGTAGGGGTGTTCATCGAAGATCCACCAACGTATTTGATGGCAACTTTACTCTTCACTAGCGTTGTGCTTGACGAGGGAACAATGTTCGTCTTCGGCTCGTGGGCATCAGTTGGTGGCGGCGCAGGGGGCTTCCACCGCCACCTCGCAACAACGACGAAGCGGAAGGCATCTGCGTTGATTTCTCACCACCCCATTGACGATCTATCGACGATCTCGGCAAGATTCAACTTTTTCAAATCAGAGACAGTCAGCGAGCCCGGGTTCTGCGTGGCTTCTGCTCCCATCATCGATGGTGTATTCGAGTCGGACTCTGTTCCATCAAGCGCCCACCCAAGCGTTCAACTCCCAACCAAAGCGAAGTCAGGCCTTGCGGTGACCCAAGATGGAATTGATTGCTGCTGCTCCAATTCCAAGCGAAATCAATGTGTTGTCCCACATGCAGTTCTGAAGCGCGGATGAAAAAATTCACGTCAGTCAGGAGGCCAAGAGAAATCCACTTTATGGCCCCACGGATCGAGGAAAGTCAGTTCCGTGCTGAGCTATCTTTTGGAGTTTGGCTACATATACACGAAGATCATCAGAAGATAAGATCTGATGTTCTTCCTACATGAACTGAAGAGATGCATGCAGCTACAACTACTTCGGTTCACGATGGCCACTACAGCTTGCATCACCGACTACTCGGCTCGACTCCAATTTGTACCGCGATGATGATCTCAGCTCCTCGGCTTGACTCTAGCTCGCGCCACAACATCGACGCGACTACTTCATCTTTTGTAAGGACGCTCTACTCGCCGACGACTACTTCGACTACTCCAACTAGTCGAGAGCGGGCCTCGCAACATCAAAATCTAATCGGAATCGACTCTGACTAGTCGGCTTCATCAACAAATCGCCCACGAATCAAGCTAAGCGACTTATACCTTTTTCGACTTGTTCTCCATAAGATCGACTACTTTTTTTGGGTACGCCTTTCCACGGGAATCACCCTCGGGGAGTCCACCATGATCGACTAATTTTGGGGTCTGCTGGCTAATAGCCCACATGCTTGGTACATCGAGTTCGTAGGGCACTGCCCATGCGCTTGGTACACCGAGTTGTGTTGGGCTTACAGCGGCTACCCGCTTCGGACTTGCGCGCTGCAACACACGCTCTCACTGACTACTTATCTATGTACGTCTCTCGATGGGCACGAAACCCTCCAGAGCTACACAATGCCGACTACTTTATACGCACCTTGCATTTTCTATGTCGCATGACTACTACTTTTTTCTGCTTGTTGTCTTCTCTTAATGGTCGCTAATCTACTCGAGTAGCAAATGCCATAACCCGTGAAACCTCGAGTCTTCAGTCATGAGCTAAGCGACTCTATGCACGAGACAAAGATCTTATGGATGCTATGAGCAAAGGCTAAACTGAGACCGGGTGAACGTAAAGGGTGGACTACTCGAGATATTTAAATGGCCTAAACAAGAGCTCGACACGTCAGCTTCATTTTATATCGAATAAATTTTGGTATCTTCATATTATTACTGAGTAAAACTCGGTATCTTCACATTATACTACATAATGTATGCATTGTCTTTTTTCAGATCAAGCTTCGACAACAACTCGCCAGACCGCTTAGCCCGCCTCCTGGCTCGGGGGCTAGGCGGATTACTACTTGACGTGGCTCCTTTGGCTCCCAAGCTCGGGGGTCGGGTGCCAATGAGTACTCAACGCTGCTCCTACAACTCACCTAGCTCATAAGCTCGGGGGCTGGACGCCGCAAAACTACTCGGAAGACTGAAGGCCTAAAGGTAACCCTAGGTTGCCGTGCGGTTAGATAACCAGCGGCGGCCTAAGGGTCCTTTGGAAGAGTTTTTCCCCTAAAAACGTGATTTGTTTTGAACGGTTATTTGGGAAGAATTTTGGGGAGTTTATTTGATTAACCATTTTTTCAGGGACCTTATCCCATAAAGGGGTTTTTTTTGAATTTTGAACCAATCGATTTCCGAAATAAACCATCAAGGCAGATTATGCATTCCCTACACACATTTTGTACATAACACTGTTCAGTATGCCACGTTCTTTTGGATCCTTTTTTCCAAACCTTGGGATTTGGATTTAAGGCTCGGGGGCTGCGAGACACGTGTCATTGATGGCTTATTTTTCAAAAAGTTTGGAAGATAAGGAAAGAAGATTCAAGACTAGTGGGACCCTTAGCCTGATTCTTCGATTCAACCTAAGGCTCGGGAGACTACTCCATATGGAGTGCGATTTGCATCGCACCCCATAGAAAGAAAAGACTTGAAAGTACTCGGGGCTAGAGCACCGCACAGCCTCGAGCAGCCGAGGAAAGTACTCGAAAGACATCTTTAAGATGGAGTTTCAGTAGAAACCAAAGGACGACTTCAAGAAGTACTCGAAGCCTGCAGTACTCGGCTATGAAGAGCTTGGGGGCTTGTTAGACCCGGGGCAACGGGGCTGCACGCGTGGCGTAGAACATTATAGAGTAAGGGGTGGGGCATGTCCCATACCTTATCCATACTGTAAAGTACTCGTACGAGGGTACAACTAGTCGGTACAGAAGGAAACTACTCGAGAGTACTCGGCTAGGACTCCTAAGCTCGTACCAGACTAGGATTTCCATCTAACCCTGTCCCCCCAGGATATATAAGGGCGGGCAGGGACCCCTCCAAAGAATAACGTGCATAAGCATAACCTCAAGGCAATACAAACCATACAAGACGTAGGGTATTATGCATACTGTGGCCCAAACCTGTCTAAACCCTTGTGTTCCTTGCACCATCGAGTTCCTGATCTCGGCGACACCCTGACCACAGGTCTACTACCTTAGGGTATCCCTAGGTAGGCTTGCCGGTAAAACACCGACACTCACCGGAGTACATCCAGTTTTCCACGTATCCCAGCTATGCAAGTGTTTGCGAGTACCAGAAGCAGAAGAAATATCACAGAGGCAGTTGACCTGCAAGGAACCTTGGAGTACGTGGAGTACCCTGTTCAAATACTAGCTAGAGCTGAGAAGCAGACGAGGAGAACTACCATCCCCTATTGCAAGGTGTTGTGGAGCAACCACACTGAGCGAGAAGCCACATGGGAGAAAGAATCGGACCTAAGGAAGCTATACCCACACCTCTTCGAGGACCAAGTAGACCTTTAATCTCGGGGACGAGATTCTTATGAGGGTGGGAGTCTGTAACATCCCAGCTTTTTACAGGAATGTTATTAGTGCAAAAATACAAAATTTTACAAACTTTTTGTGTGTGGATTGCACTTAGCTAGAAAACCCTAAGAATGACTCTTACTCTCTCTGTTTAGTCCTAGAAAGTAAAAGGATTGAATTATAAGTTGTATAAAGCTAGTGTGAAAACCCATTTGGACTTTATTGGATTTTGCTGGACCCCCTTTGTTTATAAATGTTGGAATTTAATTTGGGTTTTTGTTTGAGTGAATTGTGTGGAATTCAAATCAAATGGGCCAATTTGATTTGAATTCAAAAACCAAACTAAACTAACTAACTAACCTACCCTACTGGACCTAAAACCCACCTAACATCTAACCTGACTGTTGGCATTTTATAACGCAGTCACCAAGTATGGACATAAATTTCATTCCCCGGCAACAGCGCCAAAAATGCCATGGGGTATTTCTTATGTTACAGAAGGATCTGCAAGCGCGCAAAATACCGTTGTAGCATTTTACCCGTGAGTACGGGGTTGTATTTATATTTTCGCAGGGAAGGCGGCGATTATTGGAATAGATTAGTGTGTTGATTAGTTCTAGCATGGATATTCTATTGAATAAACAGGGTTAAGATAATATATGGTAAAGAGGTAGTGTGACACACAAGTTACTCAAGTTCTAACTCTATGCAAAGCTTACAGGAAGGGAGAAAGAAGGAAGAAAGCTAATCTAAGAACTTATGTACTCCTAACTAAGCATACAGTCTATACTAGGCACTCACATACATGCACATGATTAGGAACGGGCTCTAGGCTCCCAGGCATCACTAGGAGACCGCACAGGATATGGCTAGGTGGCCACTAGATCCTCACGACTATTTTATGCACCGCCTACAGCTACTACACGAACGGGGAGGGTTACGCTGGACGGACAGGGCTTTCACCACCTGCCGCCTACCTCATCTAACCATGGTATAGAGCCACATCCAGCAACACTGATTAGCCCAGACACCACGTCTACACTAATAAGCGATACTCTAATGCCCCGCGCCGAGCCTCCACCCTTCGGATGGACAAACATCACACTAGAGAAAATATGCGAATATTGGAACCAATGCCGTAGCCTAGATGTCTTACCATGTCTAATCATGCAAGATATAAGACCTAGATATAAACTAAGCATAGCATACAAGTCTAAATACACAGAACATGTACTATGCGAATACGCTAAACTAGAGGATAACTCTATTAAGGAATTCCGAATATTACAAAGGAGAGGAAGAATAAAACCCATACCGAACACTCCTAGGCAAGACTCGGAAACCGAGGAAGAGCTACTTCACCTAAACTCCACTATCCTAAAGACTAAGCGAGAGAGGAACTTGAGAGAGGCTTCAACTTGTGGTGTGTCTCATTTAATAGCACCCCCCCTCATATTTATAGAGGTGAGTGACGGGGGTGTGTAGCAGCTTCTCGGCGCCCCTTCACCCCCTAGCACTCTGAACCGACATGGAGGACCATTGGGAGAGCTCCACGTGGAAGAGGAAGGTAGGTGGGGCCCGGCTTGGTTCGGCCGACCCACCTGGTTCGGCTGTACTAGGTTAGGCACCCACCACCTCCAGCTTCTTCTGTGGTGCTGACACGTGGGCCTTGGTCACTCCTGTGGGTGAGTCGAGCCTGTCCTAGGTTGTTGTGCTTGTTTGTGGGCCCTTTGATCCATGGGAGGCTGAACGGCGCTCTCTGATTGGTCGACGCCATTTGCCTTGGATTGAAGTGCTTGTTTACACTTGATTTCTAGTCAATTTCCCTGCATTGCAAATTCTCCAAGTGGAATGTAGAAATGATATTATTCTAGATAAATATGCAAGTTAAGTATGCTAGTAATCCTAATTTTATGATCAAATTGACGCTCAAAATTGGTCCATAGCGAGCGTCAACAAGAACCCCCAATCTGTCCTTTGCTCGTCCCGAGCAAAACAGGACAAATCAGGATGTTGATCAAAAATTGTTAGACTCATTACCTGCTGTCGTGTCAAGTCTGAGGCATAGATGATCTCCTTGGGAATGAGTAATGTTGGCATGTGTACCTGGCCCTTGTTACCTTCATCATCTATGGGGCTTATGAGCTTCTCCTCACCTTGAGCTGTTGAGAGTTCGAACAGTCGATAGAGCAATACTTACCTTCCCTTTGTTCAACAATCTATCTGGAGGTTTTCTTTTTGGAAATATTAAAACAAGACTAAATTCCCCGAATGATTCACTCTGGTCGCTGAATGGTGTATGAATCCTTACAAGGCACTTCTCCTTTCTCATAATGAAAAGCTTTTGTGGAGCTCAAGGTATGGAATGGATGAAGGTACCTCCATTTCATATATTGCCAAGACAAAGAGTGGATCCATGGAGAAAACAAGCCATATCCCCTGATCAAGACGTGCATGTGTGTGGATGGATGAGAGGTATGTTTACTCCTTTTTGGTTTGTGATCTCTCTCCTCTTTATTTTATTTTTTTGTATTTTCCTTTAGACATGGCTATCCCCTTTTATTCTTTCTTTTATCTTTTTTTTTGGGTCATGCTTCTTGGGCATGCCATCTTTTCTCTTTTTCTTTTTGTCTCTTTTTTTTGGGGATGACCAAGCCTAATTTCTTTTTCAGGGATAACACGAGGAGAGATCACAAACTTCATGGAGCATTTATTTGGTGGATGGATGGATTTGCTAATTTCCAGTGTAGGAATGTCGCAATGGGTGTAACGTGTGCATGATCTTGATCAAGAGGATATGAAAACTAGGTTCACAACAATTTGACAAAGCTCAATGAAATAGCAAGCAACATATGTATAGGGTTTTTCAGTGTAAATGACATATGGCTTAGGTAGGACTTGGAACATCATTAAGGAACTTGTGTTTCCCTTTTTAAATTTTTGAAAATAAAAATACTCGAGACATCATGCTTCACTTGGGAAAGATTAGAAAGCTCTAACTTACATATCTAAACTCACAACAACCTAGACTTGGATAAAGCTTGTGCAACCCATGAGATGTTCGGGTTCATGGCACAAAGGTTTAAGCAACCAGCAAACTCAAACTTAGGGAACAACATGCTTTAGGACTAAGCAAGACAGACAAGCAAGAGCATAACAATTATTCATCCTTTCATCTTAGGAAGACTGAACATTCTTGGCAAGCATATAGATAAGGGAAATTTAAAGCAGGAAATATTTGTTTGGTTTTTAGAGTTTTTTAATCTTTATTGAAAGCAGTAAAGGATACAGTTCACTTGGTGGAAGGACTCCCCCAAGCTAGCTCTTGGATTAAGGTCCGATGAGCAGGACCCTCTCCATACCTGTTTAACTCGAGGTCGAATCGTGCATACCTAGAGAGGATGTAGAGGACGATGACGTCTTCTTCTTTCTCCACACCTTCTTGGATTTCTTCTTTGGTGCTGCCGGTGGTGTGGGAGTTGGATACTCGGGTGTGAGACTTTGTATCTCCCAGTCTTTGAACTATTCTTGTTCTGTCCCCAACTCTTGTTCTTTGCTATCCTCGTGAAGCAGGTATACTTGTTCGCGTCTGTTGCGGAACCTGAACTTCATGGTCCTCTTCCCAATCCAGAAACTGATTCTTCCAGTCCCCATATCTATTTTGGCCTTGGCGTCTCTTAGGAATGGTTGCCCAAAGATGAGCGAGATTCCCAAATCACCCTCCATGTCAAGGACTATGAAGTTCATGAGGACGAATGAATTCTGGACTCGCACCAGGAGCTTCTTCACGATTCCCTCGGGATATCGTATTGTGGAGTCGGCCAGCTGTACACACATGCAAGTAGGGGAAAGAGCAGGATAAGCTAGTTCTTCGAAGGTTACCTTGGGCATGATATTGACGCTTGCTCCAAGGTTGCAGAGGGCATGCTCATAATAACGGTCGTATATTGAGCAGTTGATCATTGGGGTTCCGAGATACACCTTTATAGTTACCGCTAGATCACCCCAGGAACTCTTCTAAGGGCGTTCGAGTCTTCCCGTATAGTTAGTAAAGAATTTACCACGTGATGGCTTACCCCACTTTGTGGTTATTGCATTAATGCTCTTAGGGGAGCCTCGGGTTGCCTCCGGATCTTCACTGTCTCTACAGAAGGAACAGCGGCGGCCAGCTGAGCGAGTTGAGTTGCAAACATCTTGTTGAAGCTCAGCTGGTTCTTGAGTGTTGAGGAGATGCCATCCATCTTCGCTTGGATGGTCTCCAAGGTCTTGTCGTTGGCGACAAACTTCTTTTGGATTGCTTCGTTGGTCTTTACTTGGCTTAAGACAAGATCCCTCAAGGAAGGTTGGTTAGGATTAAACGAATTTGAATTACCGTTACCTCCTTGGTAGTAAGGGCGCGACTTGTTCCACCCCTGACCTCCTTGTGGACGAAACCCATTGTTGTTGTTCATAAACATGACTTCCTCCTCGATTTCGGGGTAGTCGTTCCCCAAATGTCCAATGTTCTCACAGACCTCGCAAGTCATACGAGAATCTAAGGCTTGTAGTACCTGAGTTGGAGCCTTTTCTTGGGGGCGTTCATCAATCTTCTTGATGAGGAGATCGAGCTTAGTGGCGATCATGTCCGTCTTCTTGACGGAGTGCATGCCCCGCTGACGGGGTTGGAGACATTCGTCGTTCCACCCTTGGTTGGACACCATCTTCTCGATCAAGGTTTTGGCCCTGTCAATAGATAGCGAGAAGAAAGCACCACCTGCAGCAGCGTCGATATGATCACGGGCTGTTGGAGTCATCCCATTGTAGAAGTTCTCCAAAATGAGCCAAGCGTCCATCCCGTGGTGAGGGCACACTAGGATGTACTCCTGAAGCCACTCCCAAGCTTCAGTTATTGACTCATTTGACGCTTGCTGAAAACTGGAAATCCTTCCCGAAGAGCATTGGTTTTATCCAACGGGAAGAACTTTGCGAGGAACGCCTTGGCACACTCATACCACGTAGTGATTGCACTTCTATTGGTGTAGAACCACTGTTTCGCCTTCCTCGGAAGGGAAAATGGAAACAGACGGAGTCGGATTGCATCCTTCGTGACTCCCTTGATGACAAAAGTGCTGCATAGTTCCAGGAACTGTTGGAGATGTGCATTGGAATCCTCATTGGCCTTGCCATAGAATGGGCTAGCCTGCACCATTCTGATTAGACCCGTCTTGATCTCGAAATTTTCAGCTTCAGCATTAACATTTGGCCCGATCGGGACATTGTCGGCCGAAGGAGCTGAGTAATCACGGAGAGTCTTATGAGCCATAGTCTTGGAAGTTGATGGTGCGATATTGACTGTTTCACCTGTCGAGAGAGTAATCTGAGGAGGAACGACTCGAGGTCGAACTCTTCTCAAGAGTGACTCTGGATTCTGAGTGAAATTTTGCGGCAGATCGAAACCAATCATGCACTACCCTGTCTTCACACAAAAAGAGAGAAGACAAAGCCAGGTTAGCCTGTTTAGACAATTGAACACCATTTTAGAATTTTATCGACCACTTGATCTATTCTTTTAACCAGTGCTTCCCCGACAACGGTGCCAAAAATGCTTGTTGGCATTTTATAACGCAGTCACAAAGTATGGACATAAAATTCATTCCCCGGCAACAGCCCCAGAAACAGCGCAAGATAGAAGGAAACTTTCAAGGGCATAAAAAGGATAACTCATATCTAGGCAAGCATAGAACATACTCATGAACACATACACATACACATACACATACACATACACATACACATACACATACACATACACATACACATACACATACACATACACATACACATACACATACACATGCTTAGGACCGGACTCTAGGCTCCCAGGCATCACCGGGAGACTGCACATGATATGGCTAGGTGGCCACTAGATCCTCAAGGCTATTTTATGCACCTCCTACAGCTACTACACGAACAGGGAGGGTTACGCTGGACGGACAGGGCTGTCATCACCTGCCGCCTACCTCATCTAACCATGGTATAGTGCCGCATCCAGCAACACTGATTAGCTTAGACACCACGTCTACACTAATAAGCGATACTCTAATGCCCCGCGCGGAGCCCCCACCCTTCGGATGGACAAACATCATACTAGAGCAAACGTGCGAATACTAGAACCAATGCCGTAGCCTAGATGTCTTACCACGTCTAATCATGCAAGATATAAGACCTAGATATAACTAAGCATAGCATACAAGTCTGAATACATAGAACATATACTATGCGAATACACTAAACTAGAGGATAGCTCTATTAAGGAATTCCGAATATTACAAAGGAGAGGAAGAATAAAACCCATACCGAACACTCCTAGGCAAGACTCGGGAACCGAGAGAAGAGCTACTTCACCTAAACTCCAATATCCTAAAGACTAAGCGAGAGAGGAACTTGAGAGAGGCTTCAACTTGTGGTGTGTCTCATTTAGTAGCACCCCCATCATATTTATAGAGGTGAGTGAGGGGGTTGTGCAGCAGCTTCTCGGCGCCCCTTCACCCCCTAGCACCCTGAACCGACATGGAGGACCAATGGGAGAGCTCCACGTGGAAGAGGAAGGTCGATGGGGCCCAGCCTAGTTCGGCCAACCCACCTGGTTCGGCGTTAGGCGCCCACCGCCTCAAGCTTCTTCTGTGGTGCTGACACGTGGGCTTTGGTCACTCCTGTGGGTAAGTCGAGTCTGTCCTAGGTCGGTTGTGCTTGTTTGTGGGCCCTTTGATCCATGGGAGGCTGAATGGCGCTCTCTGATTGGTCGACGCCATCTGCCTTGGATTGAAGTGCTTGTTTACACTTGATTTCTGCTCAATTTCCCTGCATTGTAAATTCTCCAAGGGGAATGTTGAAACGATATTATTCTAGATAAATATGCAAGTTAAGTATGCTAGTCATCCCAATTTTCTGATCAAATTGACGCTCAAAATTGGTCCGTAGCGAGCGTCAACACCGACCCACCTAACCTAACCAGCCCGGCCTGCTAAACCTAACCCGCCTAAAGCACCCGCGCCGGCCTGCCCCGCTCACCCGAAAGGCCCGCCAGCCGGCCCAACCCAACACCACCCGCGCCCAACACTGTGCACAACCGCACCCCCCATTTCTCCTTCACCCGGGGTCGCTGACAAGTAGGCCCCACTTGTCAGCATTGCCCCCTAGCTCTCACCTACTCCCTTTCCTCTCACGGCCTCGCCTCACCCAGCATCGCTGCCCCACTCCGCCTCGATGCCTGCCGCGAGTCGCGATGCCCGCCGAGACCCCACACACCCAGCCACGCAGCGCAGCGCCCCCGGATGCGTGCCACGTACCCCGCGCCCTAACCTTAGCTTCCCTCCATTGATCCTCGGCGTCCACGCCCACCGAGCCCTAGCAACCGCCCGTATAAGAAGACCCAGCTGCCACGGGGAAACCCTAGTGCCCGATTAGGATTTCCCTTTGCCCGCCACCGCCTTGGACTGGGAGAGGAGGGCCAAGAAAGGGGGGAAGAGCAGGAGGACCCGGACCCGTCGCCGCCGCTAGGAGGAGGAGCTGCCGCCGTTCGTGGGGAGGAAGACGACGCCAAACCCGCGCTGCGTCAACCCGCCACGGCGTCGCTGTCATCCTGCATCAAGTGCTCCGCCCTCGAGCAAGTAGGTGAGCTTCGCCGTCTTCCCTCTCCCTACGCTCACCCCCAGCTGCCATCACAGGCCGACGAGCCCTTCGTAGCAGCCCTAGGACCCTACCCCTTGCTTGCCTCGTTTGCAGGGACCTCGCCGCGCCGCCGTAGCCTCACCGTAGCCGCCGTCGCCTTGACCTTAGCCTCGCCGCTGCTCCGTCGCCGCAGGCCCAGGCTGCTAGTGCCCCCCGCGCACGGGCGGTCATGCTACGGCCCTGGAACGCCAGCACGCCGTGCACGCGTGCGATGCCCGCGACGTCGTTGCCCTGTCGCCACGCCGCTCGCCACCGGAGGCACGCCGCCGCCGCGAACCAGTCAGCTATCGAGAGACAAGCCGAGCCAACCCAATAAGCCATGGACCGAGTCAGCCCACAAATCGAGCCAGCTCCGAGCCGGCCTGCGGAGCCACCGCCCGAGCCCAGCCTTTTGGGCCAGCAAGCCGGCCTGTTAAAAGTCAGCCCGTTAACCTTGTGTGTTTTTCTTTTATCTTTTAAACCTGACCTGACCCACGTGTCAGCCTCTGGCTGAGTTGTATAGGTGGACCCCACTGACCTGGATCGTGGACCTTGACCGTTGACCGCTGACTGGTCAACGTTGACCAGGCAACGCTGACGTCAGCAGGGCCCATGCTGACGTCAGCCTGTCCAGACCCACCAGTGACGACATGCTGACATCATTATGCCACGTGGCATGCTCTGGTGGCACCACGTGTCACTGCCTAGTGTTTTTCTTTTCCGAAATTCATTTATTATTTTCAGAAATGGTTTAAACCTTCAAAAATTCATAATAAATTAACTGGTCCTCCGAAAATTATGAAACAAGTTTCATAATTCATCTAAAATCATGATCTACCCATTATAATAGGAATTGAGTGATTTGGACCATCATTTGGATAACTTTTGTGCACTTTTGCACTTTGGCCCCTATACATGTATGTATTTACGAATAGGACCCAACTCTGGGGAGCTGAACGACGCTCAGGACTACCAAGAGGAGCAGGAGTACTACGAAGACATGCCAGGTTCATGCCCATCCATGATCTGAATGCCTATTAGACATTGCTTACTAGAATGCTATTGCTTCTAAGATATTTTTGCGAGATAAACCTGCATAGCCCTTGTTTATCCTAATTCCTTGTACCCAACTTGATTATATTTATGAGATGAACCCCTTGATGTGCATGTGTTTGTGTGGGATGATGTGATTATAGTCTTGGCGTGAGTGGAGACTCTTTTGAGGAGTTAGGGGTTAGGAATCTAGCTTGGGCGAGTTAAACTTAACTCAATCTTCTGATCAAGGGCTTGGGTTGTGCGTTGGGCACTTCCTACGGAGTACCTGTGGTGGGTACATGTCCTTCGGGACATTGGGTCCTTCGGGATGTTGGTCCTTCAGGAAGTCTGAAGGAGTTTGGAGGGCTATACTTGTAATGGGTGCCGTTGATGGACCGTTGCGCAGGACACGTCGCTGTGGAAGATACTCACCTCGGCAACTAAGGCCCGAGTTGGTGGACCTGGAGATGGAACTATGTCAAACATGCACACCACTTCTCTGTTATGAGGGCAGATCCAATCTGAGCTAGTGACGCGCGGCACCATACCTGTAGGAGGATAGAGCATCAGTGTAAGGGGAGGAGGTGCTGACTTCACGTCCCCCGAATTGCAGGGCCTTGCGTGGCCCGGTGTAGAAGGCATCACAGTTCTGGGGCGACCTCTTGCGGGAGGAAGCATCCCAAACCCAGGAACGTAGGATGGGGGTCGTTGCAGCTAGTTTCGTTGACCAGTGTCTCGGAGTCAGACGGCTTGCTCCCGGTTGGCTTCGAATCGAGTGGATACAGGTGTAAAACCCCTGCAGGTTGAAAAACTATACGTATAGCCGCGTACTCGGTCATGTACAACTCTTGATCCGGCTTCGCCTTCATAGTTAGTGTTACTTGACTTCTACCTCCATCTAGACTTGTTTTCCTTGCCTAGGGCAGTTGAGGTGCGAGGAGTGGGAGTTGTCGCACCGACTTGGTGGGTTTGGAGGTGTGAGTGACCCGGGAACCTGGAGTGCCAGGATGGCCCGTGTCGAGGAGATATGGAGGACTTATTGATATATTTATTGCATAGGAAACCCTTGCCTTTATCCTTGATCTGTTTGAATACCTTTTAGACTAGTCCACTTAAAGCTTGCATACGGATGGTGACGTGGACCTATCCCATTCCTTGGGGATAGATTGGTACGATGCAGGGATGGACCAGGTGTATGACCCCAACGACGATGGGTGGTACGCCGACTAGAGTTGGTGCTACACTCAAGATGCCTGTGGAGGGAGATTGTCTAAGATGGAGGATGGCCCGAAGCTTAGTTATCACCTTTCGCTTTCTGTTTGCTCGATTTAGCCCAAGAGGCTTGTAAGGGAAACGTACTACAAATCCTATGGATTTATGTAATAATTAAACCCTTGGATGCTTTTATTCGAAGAATGACTATGATTACTGCCTAAAATGAGTTCTGTATGTGATAGCTACTGATCCAGGGACTATCACGACGATACAGGGAGTCGGGTTTTCAATTTCAAAACTCAGTTCGTTTTACAAGACATGACCAAATCCATGAGGCCCCACTTTCACCGACACTAAGAGCTCATCAGGACCGTCCAGGAGAAAGGCGGTTGCAAACCGCCACAATCCCAGGCCAGCCGGCCTGGGAGAGGCCGACCGGCCCCACTTTGCAGCGTCTTGGGCTCAACTTCGCGTGGAAGCTATGTCAACTACCAAGGCTGCGTACAATTGATGCCTTTGTCCAATTACAGACCTTAGAGTAGTATAAATAGACCCCCCCCCCATCCACCACTTGTAACACACACCAAAGGAGTTCTCTTCTCTCTTTTAACCTTCTAGAGTAGGTTTAGTAGTCTGGGAGTTAGAGTCGAGTCAAGCTTGTCCCGGGATTCCAGAGTCGTCATCGGAAGTCCAGTATAGCTCTTGTATCTTTCCCTTTGACATTTATCAATATAATTTATATTCTTTACTTTTCGAGTCAACTTTACTTTTCGCATTTATTTATCTTTCCAAGTTATCCAACTTGTGTGCGGAAGTTCTTTCCTCTAGTTAGGCTTTGTTATCTTTCTTGTTTATCAGGTTCTTACCTTGCGGGTTTTCTCGCTCGGACAAGGATTCTCAAGTCAGTTCCCTAGGTTGAGGGGGATTTCTCTTGTTCGCGGCAAGAGAAATCTTAACACCGAGTGCAGACGTGGTGTCTGGCTTAGTGTTAGCTAGGAAGTGTGTTCCACCCCACGGAATTGATGTGGTAGGCAGCAGGTGGTGACAACCTGTCCGTCCGTTGTAGTCCACCATGTTCGGATGTTTTCATAGCAGTAGATTCTGTGCGCTTGCGGAATACATATTCTATTGGAGCATAAGAAACACCAACAAGCATTTCTGGCACCATTGCCGGGGAAGCAATTGGTGCTAAAGATATTGTTGAATAGTTTGATAAGGTTTACTATTTTATCACCGCTAATTTTAGAGGGATTACCATTGCTCTCTTTTTCCTTGTGATTCTTGTAGAGCAGTGTATGACCGGTTTCGATCTACCACAAAACTTCAACTCGAATCCAGAAAGAATTGGGAGAATTGCCCCACCTCAGAAGAGACGTTCCTTAGGAGAGTGTTCGTCAACGTCTGCTTCACCTATGGCTCAAAAGACATTCCATCAGTACTCGGCCCTGTCCAGCAACCACATCCCTACTGGATTGGATAATACCCAGGGCACTGAAGGCTTTGAGCTGAAGACTGGACCTGTCAACATGGTCCAAGGAAGTCCCTTCTGCGGTAAGGCATCAGAGGATGCCAACGCTCATCTTCAGAATTTCCTATAAGTGAGTAGCATTATCAACCCCAAAGGCACTACAATGGATATTGTTCGTTTTTGTCTATTCCCGTTCTCTTTGCTGGGAAAAGCAAAGATATGGTTCTACACCTACAAGGATGCATTCATCACATGGGATGCTTGCTCTAATGCATTCCTGGCCAAGTATTTTCCGGTGGGCAAGACCAACGCCCTCCGGAACCGGATTTTCTATTTTCAACAACTCCAAGATGAAACCATCCTGGAAGCCTGGGAATGGCTATAGGATTACATTGCGCCATGCCCACACCACGGCATGGAAGAGTGGCTGATCATCTAGAACTTCTTCCATGACCTGAGTCAGCGAGCACAAGATCATATGGGCGCAACAGCAGGAGGAGCATTCCTCTCTCTCGATGTTGCAGGAGCTAAGTCGTTCGTCGACAAGATTGCCTCCAACCAGAGTTGGAAGGGAGATATAGGCAGCCGGCCAGTGCTAAAGGAGTACACCAAATCGATGATGTAGATATATTGGCAGCCAAGATGGATCTGCTCATGAAAAAGTTGGAATCTCTGCACCAGGAGGTCACCCAGATTATGGAGTCACGAAACACATGTGAGACATGTGGCGATACTGGGCATTCGGGCAATACCTGCTCGACGACACAAGAGGATGTGAACCTGATTGGGAACAACCATCCCAATAATTCAGGCTATCATCCTCGGCAGCAAGGGTGGAACTCCAAGCCCGACCTCCCGTTCGACCAACAGCAAGGTAACAATTTTAATAAGAGTTTGCAGCCTTCACTTAAAGACTTAATGTTTGGTTAGAAACAAATGATTGATAACATTAGTGAGAAATTTCAAGCTAATGATAAAATTTTGGAGTCTTTGGCCACACAACTAGAAGGTTTCAATTCTTTTATTAAAAATCAGTTGAGCTTCAATAAAATGATAGAGACCCAAGTAGCTCAGTTGGCCTCATCCTGCCCAAACCATAACACGGGAAAGCTACCCGGCAACCGGAAGTCAACCCGAAATAAAGTGTGAAAGCGGTGACTATGCGGGCTGGAAAGTCCACGCAGGATCCACCCTATCCGCTGGATGCAAGTACACGGAGGAAGACCGTAACCGCTAGGGATATCGATGCTGAAGACGAAGTGCAGGAGGAGGTTAACGGAAGCACCCCTGCTACCCAGGAAGACATTGAGGAAGTCCCAAGGACTTCCCGAGAGCACAATAATACAGCCGCCTTGCCGTTTCTAGAGCGGAGAAGGAGGCCGGTGGCCGACGAGCAATTCGGCAAGTTCGTTGAGGTAATTAAGAAGCTCTATGTCAACATATCGCTTCTTGATGCTATGCAGGTTCCCACGTACGCCAAGTATCTGAAGGATATCCTTGGCAACAAAAGGGCTCTACCGACCACCGAGGTCGTGCATCTCACTGAAGAGTGTAGCAAAGCTATACTCGACCCTCTTTCGAAGAAGAAGAAGGACCCAGGACTCCCCACCATCACATGTTCAATCCGAGCTCTACACTTTAAACACGCTCTTTGCGATACCAAGGTAATTTATGATAAACTTAACCATCATGCGCTTGCTTCTACTGCCATGTGTTTGTAGCTAGTGGACCAATCAGTTCGCTCCCCCGCGGGGATCGCTGAAAATATTATGGTGAAAATCCGGAACTTTCTCGTCCCTGTGGACTTCATCGTCCTCGATATGGAAGTCAACACCAAGACCCCTCTCATTTTGGGAAGGCCATTCTTGAGCACGGTAAATGCACATATTGATGTGGAAGCTGGAGGAATCCGGCTCAACATCAATGGGCAGAAGGAGAGATTCGCCTTCCGACCGAAGGTTGAACAGTGCTCATAGGTCAAAACTTTCAAACGGAAGAAATCCAAGAAAGAGCTGGAGAAGCCATCTACCCCATCCATCTACCCCCTCATCGAGTTCATGGAGAATCTTCGAATTCGAGAGGAGACCAAGGTGCATAACCAAAGGAACAAGAAGCGAAGAATCCAATGTAAGAAATTTCTGGAGCTCGAGAAGAAAGAGATCGAAACAAGCAAGGCCACAAACAAAGTGTGGCGCAAGAAAGTGCCATCACCGACAGCAACTCCAGAAGGTGACAACAACCGAACCCAAGGTATGGAGAGTCCTGCTCTGGACTCAAAACCCGAGCTCTCGCCATGAGGTAACATTGTAGTTATCCATTCTCTGCATTTGCATATAGGATAGTTTATTTCCTTGCATAATTTCCTTTCAACTGCATCAAAGCATGCTTAAATTTCTGCAAATTGCATATTTAAATTTTGAACTTTTTCTTCCATTTGCACTGCATAAAAAATTGAAAAAGAAAATCAGCCAAATGTAAGGACCGACCGGCTCCGCTTAGGCCAGCCGGCCCCGTATGTCATTATTTGGTCAGGGTGGAGTATGCAGATGAAGCACTAATGTGCAAGGAGCAGAAATGATCACATCCAAGCACTAGACGCCGCCACCATCTTCCGTCACCTGAACCTCGACCCCAATAGTAGAACTGAGCTTCATCTAAGCTTGGGGGAGGTCCCATGTATCCAGGTAAGTCATCCAACCCGTCCATTAGTTTTGGAAGGTTCCATGGCATGCTAAAGAAAAGAGTAGAAACAAAAGTGAAAAGTAAAAATAAAATAAAAATAATAAATGATTCATGCTTTGAAAAAAACACTCCCAACTCATATAGGTAGAAATCCATGTAAGCTCTTATCTTGGAAATGATGAATAGTATATAACTTTGCAAGTGCCTCGTATATAACTTTTTAACTCTGAGTACTTGAACTTGTTGGAACATGGTCTTTGAAAATCTTGTTCTGTCGGCGCATGAGCTTGATTTCCAAGTCTAGGTTATTGTGAGATTTGAGATAGTTGCAACCAGAATAAACTGCATGCTCTAGTAGGGAACCTCTCGGAATTTCCATAAAAATAATAATGGTAAAGATATCCCCTTTGGTTTACATATCATATCCAGAGCCATAATGTTTTATCATCTGAAACAATATAAGCTATCTTGAGTTGCTTTGAGCTTTGACGAATGGTGAGTCCGCTTAAGGAAGGTACTTGTCATCTACCGATCTTTCTCCTTTGCGTACCCATTCTTTTGCTAGCCCCAAAATATTTGACATGCCAATTACCTACCCCGGGTAGTGACATCCACCTTCGCCAGACAATCCCACTCACAACAAAACCCAAAATCTCCATAGTGATCCCATCCATCCAAGAATGGTCTATCCAATATAAGCTCCATTCCAATATTCCATTAGCACAGAGTATGGGTCATCTTCCATAAAAAAAATTGAGAAAGAAAGAAAATGAAGGACCACCCCTTCTTGCTTGAGGATTCGACCATAGGCTTGCTTATTCTTGGTGTGTTCTCGTGCCTTAATCCTTGGGGAGAAGAGGAACGATCTCCCTTATTTGCTTAAGGTTCTTAGTGGAGGGTCGACAACTGTGGCTTGGCCAAAGAAGAAAGGAAAAAGGGGCTTAAGGTAGTCTTCTATTGGATTCATAGGATCGGATGGCAGATTCTTTGGTCATGATGCTTGGTAGGGGCATCTTCCAATCGTGCTCGGCAGCATCCTTAAATCTAGCTCAAACTCAGGGCGGTAACTCTGAAGGATCCTACGGAATGCACTTCCAATTACTCTCACTCCTTTAGTTCCTCTTCTATTTGGTTGCGTGTCCCTGGTGCACGTTTCTCAATCTCGAGGGTCCAATCATGATTGTCCCCTCTCTAGGGGTACTCTCGCGTCTCTACTTGTGGCTTCACAATCGAACTTGGTGTCTGGGTCTTTCATATATACCTTCTTTAGCCTGACCATTGCTAGGTCCATTTGTGTTGTGCGGACAGTCCGTTTGGAACTTCACGCTGTGTTTTCTAGGTTTCCATGTGGCCTCGGTGTTCCCACACGCAGTGCTTCTTCATCAACTGGCTGGTGGTATGTCGAGAAGATATTGTTTTTCTCGAAACACTTGTGCGACTTGTGGTCCGGCTTTTGCAAGCAAAGCAGATAATGATCCTTGCTGGGGTATTGTTCTTCAGCCCAAGCTTCCGGGGTTGTGGTGTCCTTCCATAACGTTCTTGCTCAACTCACTGGGTTTGATAGGAGGTGGTGCTAGGGTGGGAAGGCGATGCATCTCTAACTTCCAAAAAGGTCCTATCCTTTTTGGTGTGTCATTCGCGTTCTCTTGGCTGCTTCTGTTAGTCCTCATGCTAGCTTTTCGGGGCACTCAACTTTCTTGAGCCCGTGTCGCCTACTAGTCCTAACGTCTGATTGAGGCCTTCTTTGGTGGCGTTGCATTTACTCTTGCCAGAGTGTTGCTCAATCTCGTCGGGCTGATGGTTCTCTTGGAACTCTTTTGATGTGCCGACTTGAGCCTATGTGATCGGCGTAGTTCGACACATTGCTCTTGGCTTGTTCGACCGCTTCGGTCTTGACAGCTGATCTTTGTTTTCCCCATGATCGCGAGTGGCTGGCGTTTTGTATCGTAAAGTGGTGGTCACTAACCAGTAGCGTCGCTCACCTCAAGGGAGGTTATTAAGCAATACACACATTACAAGCTCACTCAATAGGAAAAAGCAAGTAAAAACCATATAACATAGAGATAAGACCCAATCATTCAGCATTACAAGTCCTACACCCTTGTTATCTCGAGGTTACAACCAAACCTTTCAGATAACACAACAGCTAGCGTACTATGAGTATATCATGAAAGCTTACAAAAGAGGGGTGACTCATAACGAGACTTCTCGGACATCACTGGATAACTTAGGACGATTAAGCTGGCATGTGACATCAGCTTTAGACACAACTCAGAACATCTCATGCCGGAATGGGTCATCAGCTGATGACTCAACTCTCAGAAGGTTATGCCGGATTGTGACATCGGCAACCTACTTATGTTACAACTCTACTTTTATTCAAAGAACCTCACCACGCGCTCCAGTCCTCAGATCGGCGGGGCTTCTTGGATGCCTGCACCGTCTGGCACTCTTCAGGGTAGCCCTCTGGAAGAATCCAATCATTTGCTGTGACCCTCAATACTTTCTTGGTCTCATCCGAGGGTGGCAGGTTCTCGAGGGAGTGCTCCTTCAGGTCAAAGTTTTTGGGTATCACTGAAAAGTCTTCCTTCCTGACGGCGGGCTGGTACTCTTCTGGCAACTGGTCCAATAGCTCCTGAATCTCATTGACTCGTATTGAGTCTGACTCCATCCAGGTCTTCAGGGTACGGTCAGCCTTGTCCTTCATCAGCTCCATGGCTGCGAGGTGCGCTTCCTCCTTGACCTTCATCTCATCTTGGCGTGTTCTGAGCTCGGCAAGCTTGGCCATTGCCTGGATAAGCTGGGTCTCTGCCTGGATAAGCTTGCTCTCTGCAGCTAGCCTTAGAGTGGTCTCCTCATCGAGTTTCTGTGCTAGCGTGCTCTGGTCCACTTTAGTGCGACGGGCATTCTCAGTCTCTCTCTGGATGTCACTTTCCAAGGTCTGGTTGCGCTGGGCACAAGCAACAAATCCCTCATGCATGGTGTGGTGCTCCTTCTCCATATCTCTCACTAGGCAGTCCACATGGAACAGGTAAGTCCCGGTGGTTCGAATCAAGAGCTAATTCTTTCCTTGCACATGGTACGGAGCATCGGCAATTGCCGCATGGACGGCCTTTACATCTTCGGTAGCAAAGATAGCTCTGGGAATCAATCGGTATTGGTCCATCTTGAACCTGGTGTCCCAGAACCAAGCGATGATCCTCCTTGTCATTTCTCTGGTAGCAGACAGAATGGCCGTGGCCAGCAGAATACCTGAACTGGAGACCATTTCTGCTGGGAAGTCCGGATCTCCATCTCCTAGGAAGAGAGCTGACGCGTCCTTGGGTGATGCCGGCTATTCGTAGAACGCATTCCATCACGTAGACTAGCCCCCGGTGATAAAGGGCGTACGTCTCCGGCTCATGGATTACATTCTCCACGAGGTCTCTCATAGCAGCGTCCATGTAAGAGAGTGGCGTTAGCGTAGGTAAGAGAGTGAATGGATGGAGTGAAAAGAGTCAAAGTGTAGAGAGAAAATAGTTCAAGGTAGTATATCAAGCAGATAGAGTCGTTTAGAGTGTCCTAAATCTACTGACCATTTCGAAGGCTTGTGCTACGGTCAAGTATGGCTTTGATACCAACTGAAATGAACCAGGTCTTCGGAACGAGGACCCGACTCTTTGTATCATCGTGATAGTCCCTGGATCAGTAGCTATCACATACAGAACTCATTTCAATTACATATCACAGACATACAACTCGTTTATTCATTTCATGGGTTTAAATATTACATAATCTGATGGATTGCAGTACAAATTTTTTAGTATAAGCCCCTTGGGCTAAAGGGATCAAACGGAAAACGGAAGCGGTAGCTAATCTTCTGGGCCATCCTTCATCTTGGGATAACTCTCCTCCACAGGCACACTTGAGCGTAGCATGGGCCGTCCTTAGTTCATCCTTCAGCGTCGGGTTGTTCTTCGGGTTGAATCCTGCATCTACCAACTATCCCCAAGGAGTGGGATAGGTTCATGTCACCATTCGTATGCATACTTTAAGTGGAATGCAAGAGGTATAGAGAATAGCCAAGGGTAAGGCTGGGGTTTTCCTATGCAAGCAGCAAGCAAGTACTTATCATCATCCACAACACCTCAACACGACCCTCCTGGCATCCCAGGCTCCCGGTTTACTCACACCTTCCAAACCCACCAAGTCGATGCGAGAACTCCCTCTCCTCGCACCTCAACTGCCCCCAGGTAGGAATATCAAGACAAGAGGGAGGTAGAGATAAAGTAACACTACTCTATGAAAGTGAAGCCTGATCAAGAGTTGTATATGACCGAGTATGTGGCTGTACGTATAGTTTTCACCCTGCAGGGGTTGTACACCTGGACCCACTCGACTTGAAGCCAGCCAGTCCGTCGACCGACTGACTCCAAGACACCGGTCAACGAAACTAGCTGCAACGGCCCCCACCCTGCCTTCCCGGGTTTGCGATGCTCCCTCCAGCAAGAGGTTGCCCCAGGACTTTGATGCCTTCTACACCGGGCCTCGCAAGACCCTGCAATTCGGGGGACGTGAGGTCAGCACCTCCTCCCCTTACACCGATGCCCTATCCTTCTACAGGAGTGGTGCCGCGCGTCACTAGCTCAGACTGGATCTGCCCTCATAACAGAGAAGTTGTGTGCACGTTTGACATAGTTCCATCCTCAGGTCCACTAACTAGGGCCTTAATTGCCGAGGCGAGTATCTTCCACAAAGACGTATTTGCCGCAACGGTCCGTCAACGACACCCATTACAGGTATAGCCCTCAAAACTCCTCCAAACGTCCCGAAGGACATGTACTGTGGCAAAACCACCTGAATTGATCCGGCTCAAGCACGCTAACCATCACCACGAGGGCAATCAGGGCTAACTCGCACTTCAATCAGAATAATCCATTGGTCTGTCGGGTAACCTCCCGATACAACCACGGTTTTTGTCGATCAAAACCACACATACATGTACTCACACGAAGGTGAGCCTAGAGGATACAACATTCCAAATATTTACACCACAGGGTTCATCATAAATTATTATTACAACTTAGTTCGAATTCGTAAAACAAGGTACTTCAGAGTTCAAAATAATTGGGTTCTTCAGAGTTCAATGCAGCAGAAAAATAACGATAAACTACTCGACGATACATGATGTCTCGATGAAGCCCGTACGAGACATCACTCGGCATTATCATCGTTGGCCGGGGGCGCATCCCATTCCACCGACCAACCAGGAGGAAGAGTACACGGCCAAGTCAAACTAGCGATCATATCCTCGAAAGAATCACCTGAAAACAAACCACAAGCAAGGCTGAGTATACTAATACTCAGCAAGGCTTACCCGACTAGTGGAGTATACTTAGCCGACTCCTAGACATGCAAGGCTTTTGGCTTGAGGGGTTTGGTTTGCCGAAAAGCATATACAAGTAGGTCCTTACTTTCATATTTTAGCTCCAGGTTCTAGTTTTCTTTATCCATTCTAAGTAAGCAACTATCAAATATCATACATGGTGAAAGAATTAATTTGCATCCAACAAGATTAATCATCATCATTGTTCCATTTCTTACTCTATGTGGTAAAAGGGTCAAGCAGTCTCAATAACCGCGAGAAACGGACAATTCGAATCGAATTTCTTAACCTTGCAAGGGAAACCTAAACACACGTCACGTGGTTACTCCTAGAGTCGCACGTGCAACTTTTCCCCTTTCTTCCTGGGTTGTGGATCAGGGCCACCATCCGAGACTACAGAGCCTAGCTCTGCACCCACCATGTGCGCGCATGGAACCGAACTTGAGAGGGTGGGATGCTGTCCACTTGCCAGTCCGATTAGGTACTTAAGCTTACCGATTACCATATTCTCGGCATGTGGTTAGTACGTTCAAAGACTTAACCACCACTACCACACACTGCGGCCTTAGCATTTTTCACTAAACAGACGAGACATCAATCATCAACTTGAACATCGCACCATAGCCCCGTCCGTCGACCTTATGATTGCACCATGTAGTAAACATTCAACTCCTATATTCTCGCGAGTGACAGGAAATCACTCGACTTTTACCGAGTCCTATTAGCATAGCATTCTATCGAACCTTACATCTAGTGTTCAGAGCATGGGTACCTCGGATCATGCAACCAAGTTTTCATCCAACTCCTATTAACTTAATGCACAAGTATTAAGTTGCATAATTTAGAAAAAAAAACAGGGTTCATGCTTCGGGGCTTGCCTTCCTGAGTAAAGTTAGTTTGGGGCTCGTCCGAACTCGGGTTCAGGTCTTCAAAAGCTTCCACTAGATTCACTTGAGCTTCACGCTGCTTACTCTCGGACGCGGGCACCAGCTCGTACGTTCTGTCGGCGAGAGTAGTCGATTCTATATGAATGCACAAGTGTAAGTTGTAGTGATGGTATATGACGTTTATTTTCCTTCACGATAAAGTTGCAGTCCACAATAACATAGATTTGGTTGTGAAGTTACTTAGTTAATATTTCTTTGGGAAATTGTTAATAGAGTATAACTTAAACTAATTAACTCCATTAAACAAGAAGGGGGTTGGGGGTTGTGTTCTTTTGGAAACTAATTTTTCTAAGCACAACATGGATTAAACACAACTTCTGGACTAGATAACTTCTGCTGATGAAATTTTTATTTAGAGCACAATATGCAGAGACAACAGCACTGTAAAAATTTCAGGTATTTTTATGCAGCAGAATAATTATGAAAAATGTAATACACAGCTACTGCTAGAACGTAGTTATTTTTATACAGGACGAACCATGGAAGTTTTGATGCCAAAAATTTTAACGAGTGTCAATCTAACTATATGTGTGTTACTGTAAATTTTTTAGATTTTATTGTGCAGGATACAGAGCATAATAAATAGGACAAGATACACTTATGTTATTAAAGATTAATTTCTACAGGATGTTCTACAGGGTTTATGTGCATAAAACTTTTTATACAGCATAAACTACACTAAAGTGTCCCACAGTAAAAAGATGAACATTTTCCAAAAACAAAAACGAATTATTTTTATTTAGTGCATTTTTTCCACCACAAAATTATACAATAGGTTACAGAAAGGAAAAGGTTCTAACTTTTTTCTGTGGTATTTAGGCATCACTATAACAGCTTTGGAAAAGTTTCACAACATGAATCACAATATAACAGCAGGTACAACTTAGTTCTATTATTTCGTGGCATGAACAAAGTTTAACAAAACGTTTAGCTAGAAATGGGTTTTGGTCCTAATATTTTTACACTGGCCTACACATCAAGCAACAAATCTACTGTCCAAAAATTAGATTCAGAACTGGTCTACAACAATGGGTACAATTAAAGTCTATTAAACTTTCCATTTAATTTAGAGCAAGATTTAGCAAGCAACTGAAGAAAATCATGTAACAAACGTTGTAGGCTTTCTTCTAGCGATTCCAGAACAGTTGAGTTTGTATTTTTCTGATTTTTCTATGATTTTATATGAATTTTACAAGTTCGCTATTTTTGAATTCAAAGTTTAAACACAGGTTTACAGTCATGCCTATGGAAACTTGCGTGCAGGCTCTTTTAAAGATTTCAATCGTTGCAATTGGGTCCCTGGGCGGCGCTGGCAAGGCGGCCGGCCAAATTCCGGCGAGGGAGCTCGGCGGCGGCGAGGGGAAAAGGGTCGGGGAGATACAGGGAGGTGAGAGCTACCTTGGGGTGGCCTTGGTCGGGGTTGGGGGTGGCCGGAGGTGGCTCGTCGGCGCGGAGCAGAGGGGCGGTGGCGGTTCGGAGTGTCAGCGATGATGCTCCGGCGAGGAGGGGAGGGCGTGGGCTGTTCGATGAGCTTCGCGGCGTTGAGGGGAACCCATTTCGAGGCTTGGCTTGGACGGAGGAGCTTCGGAGCGGGCCGTCCGCAGAGCAGCAGGGGAGCGGCGGCGGCGCGGGCGGCGCTGGCGGTGCTCCGGCGGTCGAGATGGTCGGGGAAGAGGTTAGTGAGTTTCAGTGGAGGGAGGGCAAGCTTGTTGGGTGATGGGTTTGGGCAGTGGAAGGCTGGAGGATGGGACTCCACGGGCGGGTGGTGCACGGCGGCGGCATTCTGGTGGGTTGAGGCGCGCACGAGTGGCCTTGTGTCGCCTTTTATAGGCTGCAGGAGGGAGGGAGAGGACCGGGCAATGCTGGGGAGGGGCGGCACGACGGGGGCGCGTTATTGGTCGCGGTGGGCGGCGAGCAGAGCCGGCGCGGCGTGCGGCGGGCGCGGGCAGGGGATTGGGCGCCGGGGATTTGGCGTGGGGGAGGGGGAGATCATGCAGCGCGCGGGTTGGGTGAGGAGCTGCAGCAGCTGGCTTGCCGGGCGGCGAGCGCGGCGACTGGCGGGTCGCGGTGGGGACACGAGCATGGCGCGGACTGGCCATTGGGCGCGGTGGGCGGCGAGCAAGGGCGCGCGTCACCGACGTGCGCGTGGCGTGCGTGGACTGGGCATGGTCGTGGCGTGGGGAGGCATTGCCTTGGCGCCTAGCGCCGGTTAGGCATCACCGGCCAAGTGGCCAGCGGCGACTGCGCGGCAGGCGGAGGGTCTGGCGAAGCGGAGGGTCGGGCGAAGCGGAGGGTCGGGCGAAGCGAAGGGTCCAGCGAAGTGGAGGGTCGGGCGAAGCGAAGGGTCGAGCGAAGCGGAGGGTCGAGCGAAGCGAAGAGTCGGGAGGTCTGCAGTGGAAGGCGGAGCGTCGGGCGAAGTGGAGGAGGAAGGGTCTGAAGTGAAAATAGAAGAAAAGGCAGGGGCTGGTTTGCAAAGTCAAGTGTTACTCAGATTTTTGTGTTGGAACTCAAAAATCTCTAAACATGAAAGTTGTTCAAAATGAAAAGTTACACAAGTTTTGTTTCAGGCCAAAGTTCATTTGAGTTCTAGTTTAGAAGTTATTTTAAAAACTCAAAAAGTATGATTCGGAGGGCACGTCATTTCCTGGGCAAAAATTTGTATTCTCTCCTGGGCTTCTACTAGACTTTTGTTTATCCTGTCATCGATGGTGTGTCTATTAAATTTCGCCGCCAAGTGCGTTGAGGTGAGAGTTATTTAATTTGTTTGATTAAAGTACATGTACTTGTGCACATATACACATCTATTTTCAATTCAAAGCAAAACCAATTTATAATTCATTTCTTTTAAACTTTTCTTAGTTAGTTAGTTAGTTAAGGATATTGTTATGCTAATGAGACTTTGTTTAGCAATTTAAACACCTGAGGTGTCACAGCCTTCCCCCCTTAAAAAGAATCTCGCCCCGAGATTCGGACAATAGGCTTAGTGTGGATAGTGTGTGTACCTTCGGTAGAGTTGAGAAAACTCGGGAAATTTTGGTTTAGATAGCTTTCAGTTTCCCATGTGGCTTCTTTCTCAGTGTGATGATTCCATTGAATTTTGTACATTTTAATCACTTTCCTTCTAGTGCTTCTTTCTTTTCGATCCATGATTTTGATAGGATACTCAACATATGAGAGGTCAGGCTCTACCACTACTTCTTGTTGTTTAATAACCTCGGTAGGGACTCGAACACACTTTTTGAGCTAAGACACATGAAAGACATCATGGATGGCTGCAAGCTGAGGGGGCAGTCGTATTCTGTAGGCTACGGGTCCACAGCTCTCGATGATTTCGTAGGGACCAACATAATGGGGAGATAGTTTTCCCTTCACTCCGAATCGTTGTACACCCTTGGTTGGTGAAACTCGAAGGTAGATGTGGTCACCAACTTCAAATTTTAGTGGCTTTCTCCTTCTGTCGAAATAGCTCTTTTGCCTGGATTGTGCGGCTCTAAGGTTTTCTTGTATTACTCTCACTTTTTCTTCTGCCTCGATTACCAAGTCTGGTCCAAATATTTTGCATTCTCCGGTCTGTGACCAACTCAAAGGGGTTCGACACCTTCGTCCGTATAAGGCCTCAAGTGGTGCCATTTTCAAACTCGCTTGATAGCTATTGTTATATGAGAACTCTGCTAGGGATAGGCATTTGTCCCAATTCTTGCCATAGTGAATGACGCAAGCTCTAAGCATGTCTTCAAGAATTTGATTCACTCTTTCAGTTTGTCCGTCAGTTTGAGGATGATAGGCTGAGCTTCGAATCAATTTAGTACCAAGAGAAGCTTGCAATTGTTCCCAAAAGCGTGCTACAAACTGAGTACCACGATCGGAAATAATAGTCTTTGGTACTCCATGTAGGTAAACGGTGCGATCGAGATAAATCTCGGCATATTTCTTGGCAGTATAGGTGGTGTGTACCGGAAGAAAATGTGCCATCTTTGTGAGCCTATCAACGATAACCCATATGGAATCATGTCTCTTTGCGGTACATGGCAATCCAACAATGAAATCCATACTTATGTCTTCCCATTTCCATAAGGGTATAGGCAAAGGTTGAAGTGTACCGGCTACTTTCAAGTGGCTGACTTTTACTCTCTAACATGTGTCACTTTCTGAGACATATTTAGCAATTTCCCGTTTCATTCTAGTCCACCAGAAGTTTTGCCTAAGATCTTGATACATTTTGCTGCTACCGGGGTGAATAGAAAATTTTGAAAGATGTGCCTCATCAAGAATTTGCTTACGGAGCTTATGATTCTTCGGAACGACTATGCGACCCTTATGGTCCTGGCGGAAACATTTGTATTTCTCTTCACCTAGAGAGAGTTTTTGTTTGATGATCTTAATTCCTTCATCATGTAGTTGTGCCATGATGATCTGGTCGTGAAGAGTGGGCTCAACTGAGATGTGATTCAGAGTGCCTTGGGAAATCATTTCCAAACTAAGCTTCCTCATTTCTGAACATAATGTCTCATTATAGATTTCGACTGATAGGCAATGGCAATGAGCCTTGCAGCTTAGTGCATCCGCGACTACATTAGCCTTGCCGGGGTGATAGTGCACCTCGAGGTCATAATCCTTGATTAATTCTAGCCATCTTCTTTGTCTCATATTCAGATCGGCTTGGGTGAAGATATATTTGAGACTCTTGTGATCGGTGTAGATATTACAATGAGTGCCCATGAGATAATGTCTCCATATTTTTAGAGCATGAATGACTGCTGCTAACTCGAGATCATGGGTCGGGTAATTCTGCTCATGGGGCCGAAGGCCTCGTGAAGCATAGGCGATAACTCAATTTTCTTGCATAAGCACACAACCAAGACCGGTGCTAGATGCGTCACAGTAAACATCGAACGGCTTGGTGTTATCGGGTTGAGGTAACACAGGGGCTGTAGTCAAATGTTCTCTAAGAGTGTGGAAAGCTTCTTCACATTTCTTATCCCACACAAACTTTACTCTCTTTTTCAATAGTTCAGTCATAGGCTTAGCAATTCTAGAGAAATCCGGAATGAAACGGCGATAGTAACCGGCTAAACCAAGAAAACTACGAATCTGATGAACCGAGATAGGAGGTTTCCAATCCATCACCTCTTGTACCTTGCTGGGGTCAACGGCTATGCCTTCGCTGGAAATTGTGTGACCCAAGAATTTCACACTATCCAACCAGAATTCGCACTTAGAAATTTTAGCATAGAGCTGATGGTCTCTGAGATGCTGAAGAACAATGTGCAGGTGCTTAGCGTGCTCATCCTCATTCTTGGAATAGATAAGGATGTCGTCAATGAAAACTATGACAAACTTGTCGAGCTCGGGCATGAATACCGAATTCATGAGATACATGAAGTAGGCGGGAGCATTTGTGAGACCAACAGACATGACCAAAAATTCGTATAGTCCATATCGTGTGGAAAAGGCGGTCTTAGGAATATCGCATGGACGAATCTTTATCTGATGATATCCGGATCGAAAATCAATCTTTGAGAAAACTCTAGCTCCAGATAATTGATCAAAGAGAACGTCGATGCGCGGAAGTGGGCATTTATTCTTAACGGTTACTGCATTGAGAGGTCGGTAGTCCATACATAATCTTAAACTGTCATCCAATTCATACCCAAAATAATATCCACGCCTTCTAGGGGTAAGAGAACAAGGTCCGTGTTGATGATCTTACTACCCAATTTTATCGGTGCCAGTCTTATTATTTGGTTGGAAGCAATTTTACCACCCGGTGTTGATATCATATACGACCCTTTTGTGTGACAAACATCCAAGCCTACTTTTGCACCAAACTTTGCACTAATGAAACTATGTGATGCACCAGAATCAAACAATATAACTATAGGCTTGTTGTTAAATAGAGAATGTACGTGTCATTATTGGTGCACCTTTAGGGAGCGCTTCAAGCTGATCAATCTGTCTTTTGCTCTTGTTCCTCTGTCTTTTACGCTTGTTCTGATGGGTTTGGCTAGAACCTTGGCCCTGCCTTGGCTGCCTAGGCTGAGGGCATTCTCGAGCAAAGTGGTTAGCACTTCTACAAATGAAGCAACGGTTTGTGTCACTTGGACGACCGGGTTGTTTGTTATCTAAAGATATTGCTACTGGCATACCTAATGAACCTTTCTTGGGTGTGGTGCATTTGACATGGTCTATCTTTTCCTGAACAGGTGAGCGAGTTCGTGTTCATAGGACTGTGCCGGCGTTAGTAGTTCTACTAACTTGACGTCGACCTCGTGGGATGAATTCTGTGCAGGTAATTTCCCATCCAGTCTAGTCTATGCCGCATGGGTCATGCTTGAGAGACCGACACTTTACTTGGTGATCCTTAAGTTTCATCGGAAGTTGTGATGGGGGCAATAAGGAGTCTGAGTAAACGTCTCTTGTGTCCATCATCTTGTTATTGAGCTCTGGATAGCCTGCAACCTGAGGATGATGGATATTACACCCACCCCCTTGATGGTGTTGTTGCTGCAGGTATTGAAAAATCACTTGCTGCCCCTGCACGAGCTGACGAAGCAACTCGGTTTGCGTGGCCATTACTTCCACCAAGCTGGGTGGTGGCGGTGGCTGCTATTGTGATTCACTAGCACTAGCACCGAAACCTTCCGGGTTACCACGGGTTCCTCCAACCATCTGAAATGTGAAGGTTTATCATTATCAACATGATCCATATTGCTTCCACGATTAAAAGGATTAGGGTGGAAAAGAGTAGACTTCTGAAAGATCATGGATAGAATCGTGGATAGAATACTATTCGCTACAAGAAAACTCATAGCTCCTGGTAGGTTCATCCAAAACAGCTCATATTTTGGCAGTGAGTAGGAATTTTAAAGATGCACAACTTTGGTATTCAACTCAGACACTAAATCGATGGCCAAGATGGTCGAAAGATTCATTCTCTGCTTCTCTGTCTCGGCTGTTTTCAGCAGAACGAGTTATAGTATCTTGCCTATAACTGAAAATAGCAAAGTCCAATAGTGCTGAAATTTTGTGAGCTGTCAGGATATGAAATTCTTGACAACTTTGGTATTTAACTTGCTGCTCAGAAGGATCATCTTCAAAGGGTAAAAGTTTTGACAAGATCATGCCATAGGATATGAACTAGAGGATGGAAGTTGAATATTTCTGGAAGCAACTTCAAAACTCCATAACTCCAATTTGAGTAATCCAGAAATTCTCAAACTTCACCAAGACATTCCTAAGGTATTAGCGAACAACTTTTCTAGTCAACTCCAGAGCTAGATCAGGCTCTAAGATGGTTTTTCCCTTAAGGTTTTTCTTTACTGTCTACCCAGAAATTTCAGTGAATAGTGGGCCAAGATTTCGTGCACCAGGGAAAACCTACCCAGCCAAAAATTTCCAAATTTTAACAGTAGCTGCCTGAGTTAATTTACAACAAGTTTTGTGTTGAACACCTTTGCTGAAAACTGTAGTAAGAGGGCATAAAAAATTATGTGGCAGGAGTGCTTATTTTGGACAGAAAACTGACATCTCAAGGTTTTGTTGTTTCTCATATCTATATGTTCAGAATTTTCAAATTTAAACAGGAGGTAGAATACAATTTTTGGAACAAAACTTTCAACATGAGTTTCTCCAGAAAGGATCATTTTCTATGCTCAACAATTTCATCTTTTCAGATATGCCAGAAATGTGATGGATTTGCTAGATAATCCTTATGCAAAGACAATCTTGTGCACGCATGAACCTTACCACTCTCATTTAACGCATTTTCAATTTCAGATTTAAATGGTCATGATGCATGCACGTCCTATTCGTCCTCACAAAATAAAATAATTGCCAAATAGCTTTGGTCTTACGAAGTTAGTTTCGGTGGCATACACAATACGTCTCTCACTATAATAGCTAGTCGAAAATTCCCTAACCGTTCTTTAACCTATCGTAATCGCGGTTAGTGTACCTGCAGAAGATTGATATAGCATATATATATCCATTGAACCTTTCATGCCAGCACTCATGAAAGCGTTCATATTCATTACCGTTCACTATAGAAACGGCATCCGTACAATTCCCACCGTACAGACGACGTTAATATACGCTATCGAGATAGCGTATTCACGGGGGTACCGTCTCGAGACGGGGGTATGAACAACAATCGCCATACCCTGCGCCAAACCTTCTACTCCCAATATAATCAACTAATAGTTGGTATATTGGCAGCACCTCAAGTAAGCCACTGCTTGAGGGCAGCGTTCGGCTAGCATCACCGACAGGAAGACCAAGCTCTCTCAGTTGGCTGAGGATTCTTACCTTCTTACCTTAGCGATGAGTGCGTCGTTACAGAAATTAAGGGTAGATTGTGCATAAAAGTAAGTTTTGATAGAAAGTAATGCGCTGGGAGTCAGTTGATAATATTCATAAGTTAGATAGCCACCTAGTAACTTTCCCATAATCCCTTAGAGCTTTACGAACTAGGTACCATCCTTAGCGAACCGACGCATTTTGCAAACACATTTTTCTGGTCAAGTTTTATGAAAACAAGTTCTTAAGGCTTGTTGCATTCTCTGGCGTATGCATTTCGGCTCTGATGCCAGCTGTGGCAGAACCACCTGAATTAATCCGGCTCAAGCGCGCTAACCATCACCACGAGGGCAATCAGGGCTAACTCGCACTTCAATCGGAATAATCCATTGGTCTGTCGGGTAACCTCCTGATACAACCACGGCTTTTGCCGATCGAAACCACACATACATGTACTCACACGAAGGTGAGCCCAGAGGATACAACATTCCACAAATTTTACACCACAGGGTTCATCATAAATTATTATTACAACTGAGTTCGAATTCGTAAAACAAGGTACTTCAGAGTTCAAAATAATTGGGTTCTTCAGAGTTCAATGCAGCGGAAAAATAACGATAAACTACTCGACAATACATGATGTCTCGATGAAGCCCGTACGAGACATCACATGGCATTATCATCATTGGCTGGGGGCGCATCCCATTCCACCGACCAACCAGGAGGAAGAGTACACGGCCAAGTCAAACTAGCAATCATATCCTCGAAAGTATCACCTGAAAATAAGCCACAAGCAAGGCTGAGTATACTAATACTCAACAAGGCTTACCCGACTAGTGGAGTATACTTAGCCGACTCCTAGACATGCAAGGCTTTTGGCTTGAGGGGTTTGTTTTGCCGAAAAGCATATACAAGTAGGTCCTTACTTTCATATTTTAGCTCTAGGTTCTAGTTTTCTTTATCCATTCTAAGTAAGCAACTATCAAATATCATACATGGTGAAAGAATTAATTTGCATCCAACAAGATTAATCATCATCATTGTTCCATTTCTTACTCTATGTGGTAAAAGGGTCAAGCAGTCTCAATAACCGCAAGAAACGGACGATTCGAATCAATCATCAAATTGAACATCGTACCATAGCCCCGTCCGTCGACCTTATGATTGCAGCATATAGTAAACATTCAACTCCTATATTCTCGCGAGTGACAGGAAATCACTCGACTTTTACCGAGTCCTATTAGCATAGCATTCTAACGAACCTTACATCTAGTGTTCAGAGCATGGGTACCTAGGATCATGCAACTAAGTTTTCATATGACTCCTATAAACTTAATGCACAAGTAGAATAGAGTATTAAGTTGCATAATTTAGAAAAAAGACAGGGTTCATGCTCCGGGGCTTGCCTTCCTGAGTAAAGTTAGTTTGGGGCTCATCCGAACTCGGGTTCGGGTCTTTGAAAGCTTCCGTTAGATTAACTTGAGCTTCATGCTGCTTACTCTCGGACGCGGGCACCAGCTCGTACGTTCTGTCGGCGAGAGTAGTCGATTCTATATGAATGCACAAGTGTAAGTTGTAGTGATGGTATATGACGATTATTTTCCTTCACGATAAAGTTGCAGTCCACAATAACATAGATTTGGTTGTGAAGTTACTTAGTTAAGATTTCTTTGGGAAATTGTTAATAGAGTATAACTTAAACTAATTAACTCCATTAAACAAGAAGGGGGTTGGGGGTTGTGTTCTTTTGGAAACTAATTTTTCTAAGCACAACATGGATTAAACACAACTTCTGGACTAGGTAACTTCTGGTGATGAAATTTTTATTTAGAGCACAATATGCAGAGACAACAGCACTGTAAAAATTTCAGGTATTTTTATGGAGCAGAATAATTATGAAAAATGTAGAACACAGCTATTGCTAGAACGTAGTTATTTTTATACAGGACGAACCATGCAAGTGTTGATGCTAAAACTTTTAACGAGTGTCAATCTAACTATATGTGTGTTCCTGTAAATTTTTTAGATTTTATTATGCAGGATACAGAGCATAATAAATAGGACAAGATACACTTATGTTAATAAAGATTAATTTCTACAGGATGTTCTACAGGGTTTCTGTGTATGAAAATTTTTATACAGTATAAACTACACTAAATTGTCCCATAGTAAAACGATGACAATTTTCCAAGAACAGAAACTAATTATTTTTATTTAGTGCATTTTTCCCACCACAAAATTATACAATAGGTTACCGAAAAGAAAAAGGTTCTAAACTTTTTCTGTGTATTTAGGCATCACTATAACAGCACTGTAAAATTTTTTGGCATTTTTATGCAGTAGAATAGTTATAAAAAATGTAATACACAGCTACTGCTAGAACCTAGTTATTTTATACAGGACGAACCATGCAAGTGTGTGTTACAGGGTGTCAATCTAACTATATGTGTGTTACTGTAAGTTTTTCAGATTTTATTGTACAGGATACAGAGCATAATAAATAGGACAAGATACACTTTTGTTAATAAAGATTAATTTCTACAGGATGTTCTACAGGGTTTCTGTGTATGAAACATTTTATACAGCATAAACTACACTAAATTGTCACACAGTAAAAAGATGAACATTTTCCAAGCCCAGAAACTAATTATTTTTATTTAGGGCATTTTTCCCACCACAAAATTATACAATAGGTTACAGAAAGGAAAAAGGTTCTAAACTTTTTCTGTGGTATTTAGGCATCACTATAACAGCTCTAGAAAAGTTTTACAACATGAATCACAATATAACAGCAGGTACAAATTAGTTCTATTATTTCATGGCATGAACAAAGTTTAACAAAACGTTTAGCTAGAGACGTGTTTTGGTCCTAATATTTTTACACTGGCCTACACATCAAGCAACCAATCTATTATCCAAAAATCAGATTCGGAACTGGTCTACAACAGTGGGTACAATTAAAGTCTATTAAACTTTCCATTTAATTTAGAGCAAGATTTAGCAAGCAACTGAAGAAAAGCATGTAACAAACGTTGTAGGTTTTCTTCTATCGATTCCAGAACAGTTGAGTTTGTATTTTTTTGATTTTTCTATGATTTTATATGAATTTTACAAATTCATTGTTTTTGAATTCAAAGTTTAAACACAGGTTTAAAGTCATGCCCCTGGAAACTTGCGTGTAGACTCTTTCAAAGATTTCAATCATTGCAATTGGGTCCCTGGGCGGCGTTGGCATGGCGGCCGGCCAAATTTCGGTGAGATGGCTCGTCAGCGGTGAGGGGAAAAGGGTCGGGGAGATCCAGGGAGGTGAGAGCTACCTTGGGGTGGCCTTGGTCGGGGTTGGGGGTGGCCGGAGGTGGCTCATCGGCGCGGAGCAGAGGGGCGGCGGCGGTGCGGAGCGTCGGCGACGGTGCTCCGGCGAGGAGGGGTGGGCGTGGGCTGGTCGATGAGCTTCGCGACGTTGAGGGGAACCCGTTTCGAGGCTTGGCTTGGATGGAGGAGCTTCGGAGCGGGCTGTCCGCGGAGCAGCAGGGGAGCGGCGGCGGCATGGGCGGCGCTGGCGGTGCTCCGGCGGTCGAGATGGTCGGGGAAGAGGCCGGTGTGCTTCAGTGGAGGGAGGGCAAGCTCGCTGGGTGATGGGTTTGGGCAGTGGGAGGCTGGAGGATGGGGCTCCACGGGCGGGTGGTGCACGGCAGCAGCAATGGCAGCGGCGGCGGCATTCTGGTGGGTTGAGGCGTGCGTGAGTGGCCTTGTGTCGCCTTTTATAAGCTGCAGGTGGGAGGGAAAAGACCGGGCAACGCTGGGGAGGGGCGGCACGACGGGGGTGCGTTACTGGTTGCGGTGGGCGGTGAGTAGAGCCGGCACGGCGGGCGGCGGGCGCGGGCAGGGGATTGGGCGCCGGGGATTTGGCGTGGGGGAGGGGAAGATCACGCGGCGCGTGGGTTGGGAGAGGAGCTGCAGGAGCTGGCTTGCCGGGCGGCGAGCGCGGCAACTGGCGGGACACGGTGGGGATACGGGCACGATGCGGACTGGCCATTGGGCGCTGCGGGCGGCGAGCAGGGTCGCGCGTTGCCGGCGTGCGTGTGGCGTGCGCGGACTGGGCATCGTCGCGGCGTGGGGAGGAATGCGTGCGAGCGAGGCGCGGCCAGGCATTGGCTTGCCGCCTAGCGCCGGTCAGGCATCGCCGGCCAAGTGGCCAGCGGCGACTGCGCGGCGGGCGGAGGGTTGGGCGAAGCGAAGGGTCGGGCGAAGCGGAGGGTCGGGCGAAGCGAAGAGTCGGGAGGTCTGCAGTGGAAGGCGAAGGGTCGGGCGAAGTGGAGGAGGAAGGGTCTGAAGTGCAAATAGAAGAAAAGGCAGGGGCTGGTTTGCAAAGTCAAGTGTTACTCAAATTTTTGTGTAGCAACTCAAAAATCTCTGAACATGAAAGTTGTTCAAAATGAAAAGTTACACAAGTATTGTTTCAGGCCAAAGTTCATTTGAGTTCTAGTTTAGAAGTTATTTTAAAAACTCAAAAAGTATGATTCGGAGGGCACGTCATTTCCTGGGCAAAAATTTGTATTCTCTCCTGGGCTTCAACTAGACTTTTGTTTATCCTGTCATCGATGGTGTGTCTATTAAATTTCGCCGCCAAGTGCGTTGAGGTGAGAGTTATTTAATTTGTTTGATTAAAGTACATGCACTTGTGCACATATACACATCTATTTTCAATTCAAAGCAAAACCAATTTATAATTCATTTCTTTTAAACTTTTCTTAGTTAGTTAAGCATATTGTTATGCTAATGAGACTTTGTTTAGCAATTTAAACACCTGAGGTGTCACATGTACCCGCCACAGATACTCCGTAGGAAGTACCCAACGCACAACCCAAGCCCTTGATCAGAAGATCGAGTTAAGTTTAACTCGCCCAAGCTAGATTCCTATTCACTAGTCTCCTCAAAATAGTATCTCATTCCTATTCACCAGTCTCCTCAAAATAGTATCTCCACTCACACCAGGACTGTATCACCATATCCCACACATTCACATTCAATAGTAGCCAAAGCATCTCATGTGTATTCAATCAAGGTATTATAGGAGTACAAGGAATCAAGATATAAAAATAGGCTATGCAGGCTCATTCCAAGGTAACACATCAGAAAGCAATACGTATCTAGCAAACAATGCCTAATAGGTTTCAAATCGTACATGAGCGTGAACGTGATGGTTCTCCGTAGTTCTTCTAAGTCTCCAGCGTGTTGGGGAAGTCCGTCTGGGTCTTCTGGGGGTCGGGGAAGTCCTTCTAGATCTTCTGGTCGCCCGGATAGTCCTCTTGGGTCTTCAGGTTGTCCGATACGTTGGTCAACTCCGTCTCGCAGGGACCTAATCGTAAATACTAATAAGCATAGGGACCAAAGTGCAAAAATGCACAAAAATATCCAAATAAGATCCAAATCACAACAAAACCTACTCTAGCGGGTAGATCATGATTTTAGTAGAATTATGAAACTGGTTTCATAATTTTCGGAGGTCCGGTTGATTAATTATGAATTTTCTAAGTTTAGATCATTTTTTGAAATTAATTAATGATTATCGAGAAGGAAAAAACAAACGTCAGTGCCACATGTCAGCACCTGGGCGTGCCACGTGGCTTGCTGACATCAGCATGACGTCATCAGAGGGGGTCGGCTATGCTGACGTCAGCAGTGGGCCCTGCTGACATCAACGTTGACCAGTCAACGCTGACCGGTCAACGGTCAACGGGGTCAGGTGGTCAGATGGCCCACGGGTCATCCACTGGGTCTGACTGATAAGTGGGACCCACGCGTCAGGTCTGGTTTTAAAAAAGAAGGAAAAGGGGAAGGGCGGCTTGGGTTCATGGGCTCTGAGGTATTGGGCCGGCTCCTGGCCCAACGAGCTCAGCTCGGTTAGTCAGGCTGGCTCAGACGCTCGGCTCAGGTTGATGGGCGAGCTAACGGGTCAGCTTGGCTCTACGAGCTAGGCTGCGCGACTCGCAGGCCGGCTCGTCTACGCAGCTCGGCTAAACGGGTCGGCTCAGAGTCGACTTGGCCTATGTCGTCGTGGGTTGCTTCGCGTCCTCGTCTTGATGGGTTGGGCCGCCTCCTATTCTCTTCCCTCTTCACTGAGCCGGCTCCTCCACTTCTCCTTATGCCTGACGAAGCTGGCCCACTGGTTGGTGTCCTCCCCTGCCCTTCTCTCTCTGGGTGTGTGGGTGCGTGTGTTTGACCGTGTGCATGGGTGTGTGGGCGGTGCACGGCGGGTGCTCGACGAAAGGCCCGCAAGGGCTGGCGGCGATGCGCGCGCGACATCAGGCTAGCAGGGGCTGTGCACGGCGCCGCCGCGATGAGATGGCGGCAAGGCAGTGCAAGGGCTAGGCCTTCCGGCCCTAGTGGCGGGTGGCACACATGCGGGCGGTGCTCTGGCTGTCCAGGGACGCGGCGCGGGGCTCAGGCCTGCGGGCCCCCGGCGGTCCGTGGCCGCAGTGGTGACTAATGGTGGCGTGGTGTGACGAGGTGTGTGTTCAAGGTCATTCCCGCAAGGGCTGCAAGTGTTGCGAATGCGACAGTGCGGTGAGCGTGCCCGACGGGGCCATGGCGAGGCGCGGGCGTGCGTGTCCTCGTGGCGGCTTGGCATTCCCGAGCCGCGGCGGGAACTTCGGCGAGCTACGGCAAGGGCAATGGCAAGGGCGGAGACGAGTTGTGGGTTAGCGACGGCGGCACGACGGCGAGGCTCCTGCACAGAACGTGGCAGTGCAAGGGCTGAACAGAGGGATAGGTGGTCCTATGGCCTTGCTACGGATGTCTTTTCGGCGCGACGGCCGGCAGCAACCAGGGAGGTAGGAACTGGGTAGCAAGCGGGGCCTACCGAGCGAGGTCGAGGAAGATTGGGTGGCGGCGCAGTGACGAGTCGAGGCCGCGGTGAGCTGGTGCAGTGTCGTGCAGTGCGGGGTCGCCGATGTCGATGTACAGGGTGCTGGCGTGGGGTAGTCCTGGCAGCAGCGGCGCTCCCTTCAAGCTCCTCGGGCTCGGCAGCGTCGCCCTCGTTCCTCTCCTCCTCTTCCCAGCTTGGCGCGGCTTCAGTTCCTCCTCCTCCTCGGGTCCCTCGGCTTCAGCGGCATTCCACACGCGGTGGCTCTTCTCCTTCTTCCCCTTCCCCTGCTCCCTCCTCTTCCCTGCTCCTCTTCTCCCTTCACTGGTGGCGGCGGCGGCCGAGCAGGAGGGGCCTTCTAAAGGCGGCTACGGTTTTGGGCGGCGGCTACGCGGGTTCTTATAGGAGGGTGCCCTAGGGTTCTTGGGCACGGACGTCGAGGATCGACGCCCGGCGCTCGGGGCGTGGGTAGGGTGACATGGCACGCATCCAAGGGCTCCGCGGATGGGCTAGGGTTTGCGCGGCGGCCAAGGCAACAGCGTAGGCGCGGGCGAAGCAGTTGGCATCTTCTCTCACGGAGCGAGGAAGGCAAGCTGCAGGCGCGGGCGGAGCAGAGCTGAGGCGGCGTCGGCGTCGGGTGAGAGGAGTGGGTGCGGAAGCAAGTGGAAGAAAGGGGAAAGCTGACAAGGCGGGCCCGCCCGTCAGCGTCCCAAGGGTGAAAAGGAAGGGGCTGTCAGGGGCAGCGGCGAGTTGGGCTAGCTCGCGTGCTGGGTTGGGCCGCGAGCTGAGCCGGGTAGGTTTAGCAGGCCGAGCGGGGTGTCGTGGGCCAGTTTTCGGTAAGGTGAGCTAGTAGGCTGGGTAGGGTTTTAGGTTCAGTCTTGGGTCGGGCTGAGGTGGGCTAGTATGGGTTTTGGGCCAAGTTAGGGTAGCGGTTTAGGGGTTTAGGTGGGTCTCGGCCGAAATTAGTTTGGCTAGTTAGGTTTTGAATTCAAATTAATTGGCAAAATTAATTTGAATTCCACTCAATCCAAACAAACAAAGGCCAAATTAAATTTCCAATGAATTATAAACAAGTCGATTCAATAACTCAAAATATAAATCCAAATGGTCTCACACTAACATTATAGTCCTTAGTTTTGAAATAGATTTTATTTTTCTAGGAATTTTAGATAGAAAGCGAGATCAACCATACATTTCTCTAGCTACTAACACGTTCACACGAAAAGTTTTTGAAAATCCACATTTTTGCAATTATAACATTCCGGGAAAAATCCTGGATGTTACAGCGGCAACCTCCAAGAGTAAAAAGTCGATGACGCTTGCTTGAAGACTTCCTAGTGCCACAAAGCTCAAACACTTGATGCAATGCACTAGGATGCTCTCACACTCTCAAGAATGCAACCTCTAAGCAAAGTGAGTGAGAGAGAGGAGGGAGCTGGCTCAAATATGTCAAAAAAGTTTTTCAAAGTGCCAAGAGACCTCACCCACAGGCGGGCATGAGGTATATATAGCCAGCCCCTCGAAATCTAGCCGTTACTCTCAAAACCCGCGAAAATAGTGCATTCGCGGACCGTCCGCAATTCAAAACCAATGGCTAAAACTGCAATGATTGCGTGTCAGAAGTGACCGTTACTGCCCGGGCGGACCGTCCGCCCATGACCAGCGGACCGTCCGCAGTTCAAAACTCCCGAGCACACAGAACAACCCAAGTTCTGTCTGGTTTCAAATGTTAGCCGGTGGACCGTCCGTGCCCCTATGCCAGACCGTCCGCCATTCACTTTCAGCACGCCACCAGAACCAAAACGTTTCTGACTAAATCTTCCTATTAGTCGGCGGACCGTCCGCACCACAAGGCCGGACCGTCCGTCGCACAAACTTTGTCGCCAACCAGAAACATTCAGTTTCTGTCCACTTTTCTGAGAAGCTGCGGACCGTCCGCTCAACAGAGCCGGACTGTCCGCCACAACGAGTCAGCACATGCAATGTAAATGTTTGAGCAAAATGGCACTACAAAAACGGCAAGCAAAAGTGCATTGACCCCTCTTGATAGTACGGCTATCTATCCTATTAATCCGGTCATATCTCATCCACTAATCACCTTATGACCGGCAAAATAGAAAAGCCCTATCAATATACCTTTGCCTTGAACCTATTCTTTTGTCATCATCTTCAAGTACTCCATGATGCTCCCTTGGCTCATTTCTCATGTTCCAACCTATACTCATTCTTTTCTCAAGAATTTTGTTAGCCCATGAATGTTGTCATTAATTACCAAAACTCAAATTAGGGGCCTAGATGCTTTCATCCACCTATCAGTCGCCCTCCGACGCCGCCTTCTTCGACGGCCTCTAGCTGCAGGGGGGTGGGGGCGTCGAGGGTGCGGCTCCGTCGATGGGGCAACCTCGCCGTTCGAGTCCGCCAAGACGGGCGTCGACTACCTGCTGAACGAACTATGTGGAAGAGTTTTTTTCCTATTCCTGTGTGCAAGAGCTTGGCACTAATAAAAAAAATTAACCACGACCTTTAAAAATCACCACGGAGGCGGGCGAGCCGACGGCCCGCCTCGATTAACCATTTTCGGGCCGCCGGCCGTACAACTGCCTCGGTTAATTCATTATCCAAGGCGGGCCACATAAAAAAAACGCCTCGGTTAATCTTCATTAACTTAGGCGGCCCAGGCCCCTTCTTCTTCCCCGCGGCTCTTCCATTTTTTCGTGTTTTGAGCTCAAAACACGAAAATTGGCCATTTTAGAAGGGGGGAGGGGGGAGGTTTTTCCCTTGGATTTGGTGAAGGGGGCTGACGGTGGGTGAGAACCGCGAGCAGGGATTCGTGGGAACCCCCGTTTAGAGATTCGGCCAGGGGTGTAACATGCAGTGAGATTTCAAAACGAGGGATTTAGACGGGCGTAATACCCTACGTCCTGTGTCTGGTGTTCTTGTTCTTTGCTCGAGTGAGCTTGATGTTCTCTGGGAGACTTTTGTCCGTCCGTTGCCCCTAAGCTCTATTTATAACCCCTCCCGATCCGTGGGCTAAGGTTGGTCGGCCTCGGGGTCTCCTCCTGTGGCACCCCCAGGACGCCCCGGGGTCCTCTGTGGGGGTTACCCGGGATGCCACATGGGCCCGAGGTACTTGAGGCGTGCCCCGGGGGTTCTCCCCGGAGTCCCTGAGACCCCGGGGGCATTTTCCGCATTCATCTTGACATGAGGGGCAGCGCAACTGGTGGGCCCGTGAAAGGACCTCAAGATGCCTAGAGGGGGGGGTTGAATAGGTTAATCTGCACCTAAAAACACTTTCCAAATAGTTAGTAACACAGAAGCCCGGAAAATCTGGGTATGTGTCCGGAGAGTCCGGACTTGATGTCTGGAGTTTCTGGAGTTCTTGTCCAGAGAGGCCTGCCAAGAACAAACGTCAACAAAAATACAGGAATTTATGCTTGAAATTAGATCAAGTAAATTTGTGAGTACCTGGACACGTGCTAGAGTAATTCTAATCAGTTGGTATAAGCTAGGAACTTGTAAATGTATAGATCTAGCTCAAACCCTCGAAAATAGGTCTCACAAGCAAATATCAAGTATAACAAAAAATCACCATGAATTGACATAGGATTTGTTTTTTGAAGTTCATTCCCAGAGAAGCTACATCTCCGTTGAGGAAGAGTTCAAGAGACGGTGCTCAAGAACCCCTATGCTCCTCACCCAAGGGCGAGACCAACGCTCAAGCCCGAGATCACTTACTATGGATTCCTCCAAGAGGAATGTCGATTACAAACTGTGACAACCCTGGTAATTACATTTCCAAAATCAATGTCATTAGCCTAACTCTATGATTAAACCAACTAATGAAAGGGTGGAAAGAATTAAAACGAGTTCAGTTGGAATTCAAATTTAATTTGAGCACATTGGGTTACTTTTGAAATTTTAAATTTAACTTTCAAACCATAAGCCAAATGAGATTTTGCCTGAAACCAAAGTTGTAGAACTTTTTATTTTGAACAACTTTCGTGGTCAAAAGTTTTTGAAATTCAAATCAGAAAAAGGAGAAAACGCCCTGTTTGCACCCAGCCCCCTGAAGTTTTTCAAATTTTTGCACTTAGGTCCCTCCCTCACCCCTCCCTCCTCTGCTGCACCGCATGCTCGCCCGACCGCCGCCGGCCACCTGGCCCTCGACGCCTGCACGGCCCCAGGCGCCGAGCCAACCCCCGGCGCCCTGCCTGCTGCCCGCCCCCGCTCGCCCAACCGCGGCCGCGCCTTTTCTTCTCCCTCCCGCACGCCTCGCCTCTGCCCAACCCGCTGCTCCCTGCGGCACCGCCCCGTGCTGCCCAGTCGCTGGCCGCCGCCCCCTCCACCAGTGCTCCGTCGTGCCGCCCGAGCTCCCCAACCGCCCGCCAGCGTCGCCTACACGCGACGTCGCGCCCCAGGCGTGCCCAGCGCACGCACGCCACGCGCACGACGCGCCTCTGGCCGCTGGTCACCGCCGGCCGCACCAATGGCGCCCAGCCTCGCCGCCCCCTCCACCCCGCGTTCTGGCCGTGCCACGCCCGCCCCCACGAGCTCCACCAGCTATAAAGCCGGCACAGCACCCCTCCCTCCCCTCCTTTCTTCTTCCCCGCAGAACAGAGCACAACAGAGCCGAGCGCCGCCCCCACCTCGCCGTGGAACCCCCTGCTCCGGCCCACCTCCGCCCGAGACAAGCGCTGAAACGGGTCCCCCTCAGTGCGCTGAAGCTCCCCAGCCCGAGCCCCGCCGCCCTCATCGCCGGAGCGCCGCCGTCCGCGCCGCCCCACCGCCGCCGCCCCTGCTCGCCGCGGGCAGCCCTGCTCAGACCACCTCCGCCCCAACCGTGACCACCCAAAGGTAGCCCCCAACCTCCTCTTGCTCCTCCCCCACCTTGCCCTCGCCGCCGGCGACCGAGCTCGCCAGAATTTGGCCGGACAGGACGACCCCGCCGTGAAATTGCGACCAGGGACTACATTGCAAACGCCCAAATCTTCCCAGGGGGTTTTCTGCTAGTTTTCAGGGACCCCTCTGTAAAGAAAGTTTTAACCAAATCAGTGAACTTGTAAAATTCGTATAAAATCGTAGAAAATCCGGAAAAATGCAAACTCAACTGTTCTGGAATCCTTAGAAGAAACCCTACAACTTTTGTTACATAAAGTTTCTCAGATTCTCAATATATTTTGCTCTATATTAAATGGAAGGTTTAATGGACTTCTTTTGTACCCACTGTTGTAGATCATTGCTGACCCTAATTTTTAGACAGTGAGTTATTTGCTTAATGTTTAGGGCTGTGTAAAAAGATCAGGACCAAAAGCCATCTCTAGATACACTTTTTGTCCAACCTTGTTTTATGCCATAAAGTGATAGAACTAATTTTTCCTGCTGTTCTGTGATGTTTAATGTCATGAAACTTTTTCTGTGCTGTTGTAGTGATACCTAGAGGCCATAGAAAAATTTAGAAACATTTTTACTATATGTAACCTGTTCATATGAATTTGTGGTAGGAAAACTTCACTAATTCAAAATAAATAGTAAAGTGCTTAGAAAATGTTCATCTTTTTACTATGAAACAAATTATAGTATCTCAAGCTGTACAAAAAGTTTCATACATAGAAACCCTGTATAACATCCTGTAGAAAATAATCTTTAATAACATGAGTGTAGCTTGTCCCATTTATTATGCTCTAAATCATGTACAATAAAATCTGAAACATTTATAGTAGCACAAATATGGTTATAACAACACCCTGTAAAATTTGTAGCATCAATACTTGCATGGGTTGTTCTGTATAAAAATAACTAGATCCTAGCAGTGGCTGTGTATTACATTTTTCATATTTAACATGCTACACCAAAATGTCTGAAATTTTTACAGTGATCTTATCTCTGCATAATGTACTTGGAATAAACATTTTATTACCAGAAGCTAACTAGATTAGTAATTGTGTTCAACTCATGTTTGTGTTTAAAAAGAAACTAAGTTTTCAATATAACACAACCCCTTCGTCTTTAATAAAGTTAAATAGATTAAGACGAACTCTATTAACGATTGCCCAGGAAATGTTAAAGTAAATAACTTCACAGCAAAACCTATGTCTTATGAACTGCAACTTTATCGTGAAGGAAATAATGTCGTTTACCATCACCACTACTTAAACTTGTGCATTCATGTAGAAACGACGACTCTCGCCGACGGAACGTACGACTTGGTGCCTGCGTCCGAGAGTGAGCAGCGTGAAGCTCAAGTGAATCAAACTGAAGTTGCCGAAGACCCGAGCCCAAGTTCGGAAGAGCCCCGGACTAACTTTTCGCAAGAAGGCAAGCCCCGGAGCATGAACCCTATTTCCTAAACTTATGCAACTTATTACTCTACTTTACTTGTGCATTAAGTTTATAGGAGTTGGATGAAAATTTAGTTGCATGATCCTAGGTACCCATGCTCTGAACACTAGATGCAAGGTTCGATAGAATGCTATGCTAATAGGACTCGGTAAAAGTCGAGTGATTTCCTGTCACTCGCGAGAAATTAGGAGTTGATTGTTTACTACACGCTGCAATCATAAGGATGACGGACGGGCTATGGTACGATGTTATGTTGATGATTGAGGCCCGTCTGTCTAGTGAAAAATGCTAAGGCCGCAGTGTGTGGTAAGTGATGGTTAAGTCTTTGAACGTACTAACCACATGCCGAGAATATGGTAATCGGTAAGCTTAGTACTGGATTGAACCGAGGCCGGAATATACTCCCCACTATCTTGAATTCGTTCACATCTAGCTAATGGCGGGTGCATCGGCCGCCACAGCCCGACGTACCGTGGTTTGTGGGGAGGTGTAGTCGAGGGCGGTGGGCCTGTTCCGTGAAGCGGGAATTGAAGGGAAAGGTTGCACGTGTGACTCTGGGAGTAACCACGTGACGTGTGTTTAGGTTTCCCTTGCAAGGTTAAGAAATTCGATTCGAATCGTCCGTTTCTCGCGGCTATTGAGACTGCTTAACCACTTTTACCCACAGAGTAAGAAGAGGAACAATGATGATGAATAAACTTGTTGGATGAAAATTTAATGCTTCACCATGTATGATATTGGATAGTTGCTTACCTAGAATGGTTAAAGAAAGCTAGAACTTGGAGCTAAAATCTGAAAGTAAGGACCTACTATATATGCTTTTTGGGCAAAACAAACCCCTCAAGCCAAAGGCCTCGCATGTCTAGGAGTCGGCTAAGTATACCCCTAGTTGGGTAAGCCTTGCTGAGTATTAGTATACTCAGCCTTGCTTGTGGCTCGTTTTCAGGTGAGACTGTCGAAGACATGATTGCTAGGTTGACTTGGCCTTGTACTCTTCCCCCTGGTTGGTCGGTGGAATGGGATACGCCCCCGTCCAACGAGGATAATGCCGAGTGATGTCTCGTACGGGCTCCATCGAGACATCCTTTATCGTCGAGTAACTTTCGTTATTTTATTTCCGCTGCAACTTAAACTCTGAAGAACTTATTAGTTATGATCACTGAAGTACTTGGTTTCTAAACTCAAACTTGGTTTGTAATATTTGCTGGAATGTGGTATTCTCTGGGCTCATCGTCGCGTGAGCGTTTGTATGTATGGCGCTCGATCCGCCCTACCGTGGTTGTATCGGGAGGTTATACCCGACAGACCAGTGGATTACTCCGTTTGAAGTGTAAGGTTAACTGAGATTGCCCTAATGGTGATGGTTAATACACTTGAGCCGGATTAATTCAGGTGGTTCTGCCACACAAACTTCCCGTGGTGCTCACAATCTTGCTTGAGCACTTACGAGCATACCTAGCCATCTAAGAGCTTGAAGCTCCAAGAGTAACAAACTTGAATCCACCGGCTCAACGAAGTTCTAGTGCTCAAGAGATGGAAATGAAGCTCACTAGCACGAATTCACGCTCTTGGAACACTCTCACTTGAATCCCCAAATGAATCACTCAAGAATGGAAGGAATGGGGGGTGAGAGAGCCTTTTGACTTGTTGCAGCTATTATATTTCGAAATAGGCAAGAGAGAGCTGAATGGAGGGGTGAGGGGGGTATTTATAATCCTCTCACACAAAAAACTAGCCATTGGCTAGGGTTATCCGGAGACTCCGGTTATACGTCTAGATACTCCGGACCAGGTGTCAGGACATTCCGGGTACAATAGGAATTTCACTCAATTTTACTCTCATGTGATTTTGAGTGGTATTTGTGGCTCACTAGTGTTTGTATGGATTCACTTGAGCACTATTTCCAAGTCAAAACCTGCAGATTAAAGTCCCTCTTAATAGTACGGTGTTCCTATACTCAAATAATCAAAATAAAATTCTAATCTCCAAGTATCTTTCAACCACCGCTTTTTATTTCCTTTTATGGGACATGCTTCATCATTTGATTTGCTTAATAAACATGATGTACGGAGCTGATGGAAGAAACTTGTTTGGATCATTCATTGCTCTAAGTAGCTCATTGCAAATGAAATCCATGATGCAAAACGGTCTTCCTCCGGGCATAGTGCGAGCAAGAAGGTTACAAGCATAGTACCTAAGAGCCATGGGGTCACCATCCATGCCATCAATAGTAGCCCTGAAGAACTGATTCATTGTGTAGTAGAAACGCTGCAGGGTACTAGCATTTCCCTTTTGAGCAAGGATAGGATTGAAGAAGAGAGCGGGCAACTGACTTGTTTTCAATTGATTCTCAACATGAATGCAATCCCTCTTCTCATTCTTGGAGCCAAGAGCTAGGATCCGGGAGAAAGTCATGTAATCAACTCATACTTGTGTCCCTCGGTCGTCCACACAAATGCAATCTTTCTTGCATCATAGTATAGTGATGAATGAAATTGTGCAAAAATCTCTTCATTCTAATCATACCGGAAGCCCTTGATATCATAGAGACCAAATTCCTTGCATTTGGCAATGGCTTGATTAAAGAAAGGGTCATCAAGCCTCTCAAAGTATGCCCAATCAACATATTTGCAAGGAACAATGGGGACCTTGCCTTTGCGCAGCACAACCGAGGAGTAGAAGTCTTGGTGTAGTTGACACAAAAAAACGTCTCTCCAACCCCTCACTCTTGTCATACTTGTACACTTCTTCCTTTCTAGCATTTCTGAGTGCCACTGTTTACTTGAAGTAATCCGATCCAACTCAACTGCAAAGTTGGGCATAATTTGAGGTTGAGCAAGATTTGGAAACCTTGGATACTGCCGTTGATCAGGTGCAAACTCCACTTGCAAGTGAAGAGGTGTTTGAGGACAGATTTCCCATGCAACTACCCTTCTTGCACGGGATGGTGGAGGAACGGGCACGCTTCTCATGATGTATGGAGCTTGGTGAGGCTATGCACTACCCTCGGCAGGTTCTTTTCTAGGACGACGACGAGGTCACAGCTCTCTAGGAGGAGGACTAGGAGAGGCTTCCACTTCTTCAACATGAGGATCATGACGACGCTTTTGACGACGCTGCCCGAAATGATCACCACCAGATCTCCCAATTGCCTTGATACAAGGTACAAAGATTAAGAACTAAGGCTAAAGAAGATTGGAATTAAAAGAGGATTTTGGATCCACGAGGTTCGGAGAGTCCAGGTCAGCGTCCGGATACTCTGGGCCAGCAGTCCGGAGTATCCGGGCCAAAAATCCGGAGTCTCCGGGAGTCGGGGCCCCAAACCATAAACATTGATTTTGAAGGATTTAACCATGGGATTCAAACAAAACTTGGGCTTAGTGTTCCTAGTCAAGGTATGAGACAATGCCCCAAAGGATATCCAAAGACTCCTTCTACATTGAGAGATCGGGCTATTTGAAGTTTGAATACGTTGAATGAAGAGAAACGCGTAGGAAACTTCAAAATCCAAAGTCTCCCCGGAGTATCCGGAGGGGAGAAGTACCTTCCTTCAAAGATTTGCGAGTTCTTTATGGGTGGAAGGTGGAAATCGCCCCTAGGGCGAGTTTGAGTGGGAGAGAGGAAAGGGCGGCGTCGCCGGCTGTGAAAAGATGAAAAAGATGAAAAGCTCATCAGTGAGATCTTCAAATAGACTTGTAGAATGGGGTGGAGACGCTTTGAAAGCCATGGTAGCAACTTCTTCATTGTCGGAGTTGGTTTCTTCATTAGAATCCCATTCTTGACCAAGATGAGCTTCACCCGTGGACTTCTTGTATCTTGACTTGTCCCTCCTTGATGAACTCTCCTTGTTTTCCTTGTTCTTGTTCTTCTCTTCCGGACAATCCGCAATAAAACGCCCAATTTTCTTGCAACCAAAACATGGTTTGTTCGATCACCTTCTTGATTCATACTTGCCCTTGTTCTTCCCAAAGTTTTGGAAGTTGCCTTTCCTCATGACTCTTCTAAAGTTCTTGATGAAGAAGGCCATTAGTTTATCATCCAACTCATCATCTTCTTCATTGCTTGAGTCTTCATTCTTTGAGGATTGAGTAGCCTTTTCCTTGCCCTTGGATTGTGCTTGGAGAGCCAACCCATTATTCTTGGCGGCTTGTTCTTGAAGTTCGGCCAAGTCTTGATTGATTTTGACCCTCTTTAATTGATCATGATGAGCTTCTATTCTTCCAAGAACATTCTCGGTGGTGAAGTGCTTGAAACCTCTTTTGGCCCTTATCAAACTAGGAAGAGTGATATCACTAGCCATGTAGATGATCAAGAGCTTGTCCACAATCTCACGATCACCCCATTTGTCACCTCCAAGTGACTTGATTTGATTTGTGATCTTCTTCAAGCGGTTGTAAATCTCCTTGCTGGACTCATCTTTCTTCATGGAGAAAAGACTTAGTTCATCTTCCAATGTCTTGATTCTTGATTCATGAACTTTCCTTGATCCTTGATGATTCACTTGAAGAGTGTCCCAAGCATATTTGGCGGTGTCTTCAATCTTATCAAATTCTTGGGGACTCACGGAGATGTGAAGAATGTTCAATGCTTGATAGTTATGTTGCATCACATAAGCTTGAAGCGGTGTTGGAGTTTAATCCTCATCCGGGATTTCACATCCCACTTCCATAACTTTCCAAAGATCCTTCTAAATAGCACTCAAGTATCCAAACATCTTAGTTCTCCATTGATTATATCCTGTCCCATCAAAGTAAGGAGGCTTTCCCATATGAATTGAAGCATTGTGATCGGTTGGAAGTTGAAAGGTATAATCATGAATAACTCGATGATAGTTGGTCGTCTTCTTCATCTTTGATGAGCTTGTGGATCTTCCTTTGCAATCGGAGTCGCAATCACTTGACTCGATAACAATCTTGGTAGTTGACTTGGCTTTCTTCTTTTGTAATTGCTTTTTCTTTTTCCAAGCCTTCCACTCTTCATAGGATAATTCTTCATCGGTTGTCTCCAATTCATCTTCTTCATCTTCTTGTGAGTTGTTGTTTTTCTTGCCTTTGAAACCACTTGTTGAAGCAGCTATAACATCATCGGGTTTTCCTCCCGAGGTGTTGTTCTTGCCATCTTTTTTCATAGGATCAACGGGATTTTTAGGATCACTTGATATCTTGAATCTCCGAGTGGTTAAGCTCTAGGATGGAGAAACCTGCTCTGATACCAATTGAAAGGACCTCAAGATGCCTAGAGGGGGGGTGAATAGGCTAATCTGCAGCTAAAAATACTTTTCAAACAGTTAGTAACACCGAAGCCCAGAAACTCCGGTTATGTGTCCGGAGAGTCCGGACTTGATGTCCGAAGTTTCTGGAGTTCTTGTCCGGAGAGTCCGGCCAAGAAACAAACGTCAACAAAAATACAGGAATTTATGCTGGAAATTAAATCAAGTAAATTTGTGAGTACCTGGGCACGTCCTAGAGAAATTCTAACCAGTTGGTATAAGTTAGGAACTTGTAAATGTATAGGATCGAACTCAAACCCTAGAAAATATGTCTCACAAGCAAATATCAAGTGTAACAAGAAATAAACACGAATTGACACAAGATTTGTTCCCCGAAGTTCACTCCCGAAGGAGCTACGTCTCCATTGAGGCAGAGTTCAAGAGACGGTGCTCAAGAACCCCTATGCTCCTCACCCAAGGGCGAGACCAACGCTCAAGCCCGAGGTCACTTACTATGGATTCCTCCAAGAGGAATGTCGATTACAAAATTCCCGTGGTGCTCACAATCTTGCTTGAGCACTCACGAGCACGCCTAGCCGTCTAATAGCTTGAAGCTCCAAGAGTAACAAACTTGAATCCACCGGCTCGACGAAGTTCTAGTGCTCAAGATATGGAAATGAAGCTCACTAGCACTAATTCATGCTCTTGCAACACTCTCACTTGAATCCTCCAAAGGAATCACTTAAGAATGGAAGGAATGGGGAGTGAGAGAGCCTTTTCACTTGCTGTAGCTGTTCTATTTCGAAATGGGCAAGAGAGAGGTGAATGGAGGGGTGAGGGGAGTATTTATACTCCTCTCACATAGAAACTAGCCGTTGGCCAGGGTTACCCATAGACTTCGGGTATACGTCCGGATACTCCGGACCAGGTGTCCGGACATTCCGAACAGTAACCCGAACATTCCGGGTACAACATGAATTTCACTCAATTTTACTCTCATGTGATTTTGAGTGGTATTCGTGGCTCACTAGTGTTCGTATGGATTCACTTGAGCACTATTTCCAAGTCAAGACCTACAGATTAAAGTCTCTCTTAATAAAATTCTAATCTCCGATTATCTTTCAACCACCGCTTTTCATTTCCTTTTATGAGACATGCTTCATCATTTGATTTGCTTATCAACTTAATCACCTGCACACATGCTAGATAACACAATTAAACGTACATTTGTTTTGTCATTATTCATCAACTTAATCACGGCGCTGGGGTAATTCCTTCTTGACTAAGGAATCCAGTATCATCCAATATCAGTTGTGCACAGTGTTTTTTTTCACTTTACCATCTTAATTCTTTTTTTACATTAGAGAGATGATATATTTAAGAAGGCTGATTGGAGCGATCTTGCTTTTAAGTGAATTTGTACGCGATTGTACTCATGCACTTTGTATCTTTGTGTGTCTTCGTGGGTAATGTTTAGCAACAATACGATCAAGTTCAGGATCATGTACTGGTGGGTAGTAATGGCAAAAAGAAAAAAAAGGCATATAAGGGATGTATGCACCAAAATCCATAAAATCTGATTCTAGAATCCAAGGATCCAAACAACACTATTTAAGAAAAAAAGGCATATAAGGGATGTATGCACCAAAATCCATAAAATCTGATTTTAGAATCCAAGGATCCAGACAACACTATTTAGATTCTAGTCATAATCCAAATTTTGCAAATCCATCCAAAATCTAAAGATTCCAAAATCTACCTAAGCTTCCAAACAGGACCTTAGGGGTGGTTTCAATCCTTGGAAGTAATTTTTTATTTTTAAGTGCCCATCACATCAGATATTTAGTCACCAATTAGAAGTATTAAATATAGACTACGAGACGAATCTATTAAACCTAATTAATCCATCATTAGCATATATTTATTGTAGCACAATATGGTCAAATCATAGACTAACTAGACTTTAATGGATTCATCTCGTGAATTAGCCTCCATTTATGCAATTGGTTTTGTATTTAGTCTATATTTAATACTTTTAATTTGTATCTAAATATCCGATGTGACGGTACTAAATTTTAGTTCGGGATCCAAAACACCCCCTTCACCACAGGGAGGCAAGGTAGCAAACAAGCGCGACTCTCGTCAGTGGCGGCCTGGGCCATCACTCTTCTCGTCATTGCTCCTCGCGTGCTCATTAGTGCCCAGGGTGTCGCGGGGCAGCGCTAGTGCCAGCTGAAGGGAGGTGATCTCGTTAGTGCAGGACGGGAGTCGACTGACGCTGCGCCGACCACTCCGGCCACTCTCTGCCCAACCCAGCTGTCCTACAAGCTTCTTCGTGTCACGGTGAGCCTCCCTGGCATCTTCTTTGGGCTCGGTGGTGGCCGAATCAGCCCGGCCACGTTGCCCTGCCCTTGGCCACCGCACTGCTCGCCGCCGGCGAAGCTCCGGCGACCTTTGGGTCTCGAGCCGCGGCTCAGCTTGTAGCGCACGCGCACGGCTCGGCCCTGGCAGCGCAGTGTTTGGCGGTTCTGGCGAGGAACGCGGCGAATCGGCGACGGTCTTCGGCGGCGGCGCAACGCTTCATCGACGATGACCGGCGCTGCTGGCACTTTGCGCTTTGGGGTGCGGCATGGGGCGGGGCTAGCAGACTGGAGCGTCGGCGAGGGCAGCAAGGGGACCGTGGCGGGGGGGGGGGGGGGGGTGGGGGGGGGGGAGGGCTAGCGCGGGCGGCGGGGAAGAAGGGCGATTGCGGGTGCCGGGTCGGGCGGTTGGGGAGGACAGACGCGAGGACAGGATAGAGTTTCCTAGGAGAACGCTGAATCTAGCTGAACGAGACCGCCTCCTCGTACCGCATCCCATATCCGGTGCGGCAGATTTTACGGTAAAGAGGTAGTGCAGTAATCAATAGAGGAAGAGCTACCGAACCCGGTGCGATCAGCCTAAACATTCACAGGCGAACGTCTACGACCATTAAAAAATAAACCGGCCACCTAGCCTGGAGATACATAAGTACTTAGACTCCACGCCTCCACACGAGGAAAAAAAATAAGTAACTAAGAAAGAAAGTAAAAAGACTAAGCTTCACACTTCTTCTAAGCTCTTAGTTTACCTAGCAACGTGCGTTATGCAGCAACTAATCCCTCTGTTTCTTGTTGTTATCTTGTCAACTGCCCTTAGTCAATCTCTTTCCTGCACATAAGCATTCCAATCAAGTAATGAAACCATCCGTAAACCGCCATCCCTCCAAGCTGATCGAGTACCGCCATCCAAGTACTCCAAAATATCGCCTCAAGGGGAAAGCATCCTTAAAGATGCCACCATTGTCTGAACCTATTTCAGTTCTTTAGTTTTCACCTGAAAAATCCCTGAGGGTCGAAGTCTCACCACAACGCCTTCAACAAGGAGAATGATGCATCATGGCACCATCATCGCGGCACCGGTCAAGACCGGTCATGGCTTTCGCCTAAGGACCTGGACACCATGGCGACCACCAAACCTCGCTGGCTGCTGCCAAAGACGGCTGCCCGCCGTACGCCGCAACAGATATGGGCCACGCTCGCCTATAGCCGCCACGGACCGCATTCGGGCGGATCCACCCACGGAGCGTCGGCCTCCGTCCGGGCGTCTCACCCTCCGCCTGCACCCGCCCGTCGAGCCGCGGAGGACGTCGACGGAGAGGAGAGGGAGGAACCGGCCAGCGGCGGCCGCGTTGTTCTCGCCGCCGGCCATTCTTGTCTCCGTCCGAGCTTACGGCGTCGAACTCCGGCGGCGGCAGGACCGCGTTGGGTGCCGTCGAGCTCATCATTTATTTTTTAATGTCAAACGAACTCAAATTATAAATCAATAAAGTAAAGTAATCAGATCATCCGTTCAAATAAACCACACAACCACGGGCATATAGGACATTTCATCTCTTACATCTATTTTTTAAAAAAATAGAAGGAGCTGTTCTACCAAACGTTTTCTAAAACAACCTCCATCGTAAGAGCCACAGTCGGAGTCAGCAACGGTGAAATAAGGAGATAATGAATGGTGGTAGGTCCCATCTAAAATAAATAATTAACTTTTGGATTTCTCTTCAAGGGTAAAGTGGATATTTTCTGTTGCTCCAGCTGTGGCAAACCATCTCAAGATTCCTTATTTAACACTGAAATAAATAGTGGTGCCTTTTTGGCCGTGAGAAATGTTTTCTTCCTTATTTGACACCATCTTTATTTCTCATGCCCTATATAACATTCCGTTACCTTTCCCATCTAAAATCAGTTAAGTGCCATGTGAATAGACAGATTTGCCCTTATGGAATGTGGGACCTACAAATCAGTGTTTATAATCATTGAACCACCTTCACAGCTTCACTAGACACTAGTCATCTCTCTCCCAGGCTCCACTTAATCTCCTTGCCTCACCACAGGGAGGCAACAAGCGCGACGCTCGTCAGTGGCGGCCTGGGGCTGTCGTGCCTGCGACCCTTTTTGCAATGGTGCCGACAGGATGCTGCTGCCTCGAACATCGACATCCTACAAGGGATCTGGCGCTCTCGTCTAGACCCAGGCGGCACTCTTCTCCGGTGGAGAATGGCGCGCAGCGGCCTGCCTTCTTCTCTAGCGCAGGCACGTGAACGCGGGGGCCTGGACGTCGTGCCCAAAGGCGGCACCATTCCAGCTCGCGGAGACCCGTCCATCGGTGTTCCCCCTCAATACTACTGCATCCACCTGCTGCACGTGCACGGTACATCTGCTTGCTGCCGCATTTTTGCATTATCCTGAATCCTGTGAAACTAGTGGTGACTGAACCTGAATACCTGAATAATGTTCGCATTTGCCTGCTGCACTTTCATTAACTGAACAAGGTCCATGTGAAACTAGTCTTCATGCTGGGCGACCCAAACAAAGAACAAGAACTCGCAAAACCTGAGAGTGACAAGTACTAAAATTGTACTTCTACCAAACATTCTCTCGGAACGTGTTTTACTAAAACAGATTTGCTGTCCACGATTAAGAACACTGAACTGTGGATCCCAATATTGATAGGGGCAACTTCATCTTTTCACATGGCACTTGACGGATTTTGGGTGGAAAAAACTGACAAGACTGTCAAATAGGACTTGAAAGTTATACATGATATCAAGTAAGGACGGAAAAAAATCTCAAAGCTAAATAAGGCACCGGTATTTATTTCAGTGTCAAATAAAGAATTATCTCAAAGAAACTTGACTCGATGGCATAAAAGGTGCCAAGTTTCTTGTAACACCTCAGGTGTTTAATTTATGAAATAAGTCTCGTTAGCTTAACACGATGCATAAATAATTAAGAAAAGTTTAAAAGAAACGAATTATAAATTGGTTTTGCTTTGAATTGAAAATAGTTGTGTATATGTGCATAAGTACATGTACTTTAATCAAGCCATTTAAATAACTTTCACATTGATGCAAACATGGCTACGAAATTGAATAGGCATATCGTTATTGACTTGATAATCAAAAGTCTAGTTGAAGCCTAAGAGTGAATGCAAAGTTTTGAGGAAATGACGTGCCCTCCGAATTATACTTTTTGAGTTTTCAAAATAACTTCTAAACTAGAACTCAAATGAACTTTGCCTGAAACAAAACTTCTGTAACTTTTCATTTTGAACAACTTTCATGTTCAGAGATTTTTGAGTTGCAACACGAAAATTTGAGAAACACTTAGATTTGCAAACCAGCCCCTGCCTTTTCTTCTATTTTCACTGCAGACACTTCTTTCTCCGCTCCGCCCGACCCTCCGACGCACAGCCGCTTCGCCCGACCCTCGCTTCGCCCGACCCTCGGCTTCGCCCGACCCTTCGCTTCGCCGGACCCTCCGCCCGCCACGCAGTCGCCGCAGGCCACTTGGCCGGCAATGCCTGACCGGCGCTACGCGCCAAGCCAATGCCTGGTCGCGCCCGCACGCCGCACTCCTCCCCACGCCGCGCTTCTCCCCATGCCGCGCTCCTCCCCAGTCTGCGCATGCCACACGCACGCCGGCGACGCGCGCCTCTGCTCGCCGCCCGCCGCACCCAATAGATAAGCCGCGTCGTGCCCGTGTCCCCGCCGCGTCCCGCCAGTCGCCGCCCTCGCCGCCCGGCAAGCCAGCTGCTGCAGCTCCTCGCCCCACCCGCGCGTCGCGTGATCTCCCGCTCCACACGCCAAACCCTCAGCGCCCAATCCCCTGCCCGCGCCCGCCGCACGCCGCGCCGGCTCTGCTCGCCGCCCACCGCGACCAGTAACGCGCCCCCATCGTGCCGCTCGCGGCCGCGCCTCGCAGACCAGTCCTGCCCTCCTCCCGCCTCTCTGCTGCCTACATAAGACCGCACTGAGCCCCCCCCCCCCCCCCCCTCGCGCGCCCAGACACCAGAACGCCGCCACCACCACCATTACCGCCGCCGTGCACCACCCACCTGTGGAGCCCCACTCCCCAGCCTCCCACTGCTAAACCCATCGCCCAGTGAGCTTGCCCTCCCTCCACTGAAGCTCACCGGCCTCTTCCCCGGCCAGCTCGAGTGCCGGAGCACCGCCAGCGCCGCCCGCGCCGCCGCCGCTCCCCTGCTGCTCCGTGGACGGCCCACTCCAAAGCTCCTCCGTCCCAACCAAGCCTCGAAACGGTTTCCCCTTGGCGCTGCGAAGCTCATCGACCAGCCCACACTCTCCCATCCTCGCCGGAGCACCGTCGCTGACGCCCCTCTGCTCCCTGCCGCCGCCCCTCTGCTCCGCGCCGACGAGCCACCTCCGGCCACCCCAAACCCCGACCAAGGCCATCCCAAGGTAGCTCTCACCTCCCTGGATCTCCACGACCCTTTAGCCCTCGCCGCCGGCGAGCCCCCTCGCCGGAATCTGGCCGGCCGCCATGCCAGCGCCGCCAGGGACCACATTGCTTTGATTGCAATCTTCACAGGGGTCTGCACGCAAGTTTTCAGGGGCATATCTGTAAACCTGTGTTTAAACTTTGAATTCAAAAATAGGGAACTTATAAAATTCATATAAAACCGTAGGAAAATAAGAAAAATACAAACTCAATTGTTCTGGGATCTTTAGATGAAAATCTACAACTTTTGTTACATGCTTTTCTTCAGTTGCTTGCTAAATCTTGCTCTAAATTAAATGGAAATTTAATGGACTTTAATTGTACCCACTTTAGTAGACAAAGGTTAAACCTGAAAATTTAACAGTAGATTGGTTGCTTGATTTTTAGGCCAGTGTAAAAATATTAGGACCAGAACCCATCTCTAGCTAAAACGTTTTGCTAAACTTTGTTTTATGCCATGAAATAATAGAACTAATTTGTACCTGCTGTTATATTGTGATTCGTGTTGTAAAACTTTTCCAGAGCTGTTATATAGATGCCTAAATACCACAGAAAAAGTTTAGAACTTTTTTCCTTTCTGTTACCTATTTATATAATTTTGTGGTGGGAAAAATGCACTATATAAAGATAATTAGTTTCTCTGCTTGGAAAATGTTCATCTTTTTACTGAGGGACACATTAGAGTAACTCTTGCTGTATAAAAAGGTTCATACACAGAAACCCTATAAAACATCCTGTAGAAATTAATATTAATTAAAATAGGTGTATCTTGTCTATTTATTATGCTTTGTATCATGCACAGTAAAATCTGAAAAATTTACAGTAACACATATATGGATAGATTAATCCCCTGTAAAATGTTTGGTGTCAATACTTGCATGGTTTGTCCTGTATAAAAATAACTAGGTTCTAGCAGTGGCTGTGTATTACATTTTTCATAATTATTTTGCTACGTGAATATCTGAAATTTTTACAGTGCTTTTGTGTCTCCATAATGTGTTCTAAATAAAAATTTCATCACCAGAAAGTTACCTAGTCCAGAAGTTGTGTTTAATCCATGTTGTGCTTAGAAAATTAAGTTTCGAATATAACACAACCCCTTCTTGTTTAATGAAGTTAATAATTTAAGTTATACACTATTAACAATTGCCCAAAGAAATCTTAACTAAGTAACTTCACAATCAAATCAATGTTTTGTGGACTGCAACTTTATCGTGAAGGAAAATAATCGTCATAAACCATCACTATAACTTACACTTGTGCATTCATATAGAATCGACTATTCTCGCCGACGGAACGTACGAGCTGGTACCTGCGTCCGAGAGTGAGTAGCGTGAAGCTCAAGTAAATCTAACTGAAGCTTTCGAAGACCTGAGCCCGAGTTCGGACGAGCCCCAGGCTAACTTTACCCAAGAAGGCAAGCCCCGGAGCATGAACCCTATTTTTCGAAACTTATGCAACTTATTACTCTACTTTACTTGTGCATTAAGTTATAGGAGTTGAATGAAAACTTAGTCGCATGATCCTAGGTACCCATACTCTGAACACTAGATGTAAGGTTCGATAGAATGCTATGCTAATAGGACTCCGGTAAAAGTCGAGTGATTTCCTGTCACTAGCGAGAATATAGGAGTTGAATGTTTACTACATGCTGCAATCATAAGGTCGACGGACGGAGCTATGGTACGATGTTTGTGTTGATAATTGAGGTCCCGTCTGTTTAGTGAAAAATGCTAAGGCCGCAGTGTGTGGTAGTGGTGGTTAAGTCTTTGAACGTACTAACCACATGCCGAGAATATGGTAATCGGTAAGCTTAAGTACCGGATTGAACCGAGGCCGGAATATACTCCCCACCGTCTTGAATATGTTCACATCTAGCTAATGGCGGGTGCATGTGCCTCCATGGCCGCGTCCATGGGGACGTGTAGTCGAGGGCGGTGGGCCTGTTCCGCGAAGCGGGAATTGAAGGGAAAAGTTACACGTGTGACTCTGGGAGTAACCACGTGATGTGTGTTTAGGTTTCCCTTGCAAGGTTAAGAAATTCGATTCGAATCGTCCGTTTCTCGCGGTTATTGAGACTGCTTGACCCTTTTACCACATAGAGTAAGAAGAGGAACAATGATGATGATTAATCTTGTTGGATAAAAAATTAATTCTTCCACCATGTATGATATTGGATAGTTGCTTACCTAGAATGGTTACTAGAATCTGGAGCTAAAATTTGAAAGTAAGGACCTACTTGTATATGTTTTTCGGTAAAACAAGCGCTCAAGCGTAAGCCTTGCATGTCTAGGAGTCGGCTAAGTATATTCCACTAGTCGGGTAAGCCTTGCTGAGTATTAGTATACTCAGCCTTGCTTGTGGCTTGTTTTCAGGTGAAACTTTCGAGGATATGATCGCTAGTTTGACTTGGCCTTGTACCCTTCCTCCTGGTTGGTCGGTGGAATGGGATACGCCCCCGGCCAACGGTGATAATGCCGAGTGATGTCTCGTACGGGCTTCATCGAGACATCCTGTATCGTCGAGTAGTTTATCATTATTTTTTTTCGCTGCATTGAACTCTGAAGAACTCAATTATTTTGAACTCTGAAGTACCTTGTTTTACGAATTTGAACTCCGATTGTAATAATAATTTATGATGAACCTGTGATGTAAAATTTGTGGAATGGTGTATCCTCTGGGCTCAACTTCGTGTGAGTACATGTATGTGTGGTTTCGATTGGCAAAAATCGTGGTTGTATGGGGAGGTTACCCGACAGACCAGTGGATTACTCCGTTTGAAGTGCGAGTTAGCCCTGATTGCCCTTGTGGTGATGGTTAGCGCGCTTGAGCCGAATTAATTCAGGTGGTTCTGCCACAGCTGGTATCAGAGCCGAAATGCATACGCCAGATAATGCAACAAGCCTTAAAAACTTGTTTTCATAAAACCTAACCAGAAAAATGCGTTTGCAAAAGTGCGTTGGTTCGTTAAGGATGGTACCTAGTTCGTAAAGCTCTAAGTGATTGTGGGAAAGTTACTAGGTGGCTATCTAACTTTTGAATATTATCAACTGACTTCCAGCACATTACTTTCTGTCAAAACTTACTTTTATGCACAATCGACCCTTAATTTCTGTAACGACGCACTCATCGCTAAGGTAAGAAGGTAAGAATCCTCAGCCAACTGAGAGAGCTTGGCCTTCCTGTCGGTGATGCGAGCCGAACGCTGCCCTCAAGCAGTGGCTTACTTGAGGTGCTGCCAATATACCAACTATTAGTTGATTATATTGGGAGTAGAAGGTTTGGCGCAGGGTATGGCTATCGCTGTTCATACCCCCGTCTCAAGACGGTACCCCCCGTGAATACGCTATCTTGATAGCGTATGTTAACGTCGTCTGTACAGCGGGAATTGTACGGATGCCGTTTCTATAGTGAACGGTAATGAATACGGACGCTTTCATGAGTGCTGGCATGAAAGTTTCAATGGATATATATATGCTATATCAATCTTCTGCAGGTACACTAACCGCGATTACAATAAATTTAAAGAACGGATAGAGAATTCTCGACTAGCTATTATAGTGAGAGACGTATTGTGTATGCCACCGAAACTAACTTCGTAAGACCAAAGCTATTTGGCAATTATTTTATTTTGTGAGGACGAATAGGACGTGCATGCATCATGGCTATATAAATCAGAAATTGAAAATGCGATGCTTGATAGTTGTAAGGTTCATGCGCCCACACATTCGTCTTTGCATAAGGATTATCTAGCAAATCTGTCACATTTCTTCCATATCTGAAAAGATGGATTTATTAAGCTTAGAAAATGACCCTTTCTGGAGAAGTTTATGTAGAAAGTTTTGCTCCAAAATTTGTATTTTACCTCCTGTCTAAATATGAAAAATTCTGGACATATGGATAATGAGAAACAACAAAGATCTTGAGATGTCAGTTTTCTGTCCAAAGTGAGCAGTTCTGCCACATAAATTTTTATGCCTTCTTACCACAGTTTTCTGCAAAAGTGTTCAACACAAAACTTGTTGCAAATTTACTAAGGCAGATACTGTTAACAGTTGGTAATTTTTGGCTGGGTAGATTTTCCCTCACGAAATTTTGGCCCACTGTTCACTGAAATTTCTGTGTAGACAATAAAGTAAAACCTTAAGAGAAAGACCATCTTAGAGCCTTATCTAGATCTGGAGTTGACTAGAAAAGTTGTTCACAAATACCTTAGGGATGTTCTGGTAAAAGTTGGGAATTTTTGGACAAGAACTGTTGAAGTTATGGCTATTTTAGTGCACTGTCCAGAACCTGTTCACTGTGTTGTTAACGGTTTTTCGCTATCTCACCCATTTGATATTTTGTTCAGATGGCCGAGCCTGTTGCCGTGATGGTGGATGAGGATGGATGCGTTCACTCGCAGTGTCTCCACTGGGAGGGCTTTCCCTCTATCTTGTGGGATGTTCTGCGCACCGCGGGCTATCCAATTCCCCCACGTTACACTGGACTGGAGTTTGCAGAGAATGGAGTTACCCAGTGCCGTGTTAACGTGACCATCTTTCCACACCCGCTACACCCGGAGTGGGCCCGCCTTGGTGATTGAGGCTGTTGGTCGCCATTTGGCCGATACTTGGGAGTTTGCTGCCATGAGGGCGCTCACCACTTTCTGTGCGCAGTGCCCCAAGGCCGTCACGCTCACTCCTATTGGTTTGTTTCCTGCTGCCCAGGACAACGACCCCTTTTGGCTCAACAGGGTGTAACACTCACAGTACTTGGTAGACTTTTATGCCCAGGAGACCATCGAGACCTCCGTGCGGTGCATGAATGCACTGTACCGACTTCAGACTATCCAGAGGCGGGCGCTTGTGCAACTCGCTGATCTTGCACAGGCCTACCACATGATGGCAGATACAAGAGCTGAGCAGATTAAGGAGCTCAGTGAGGAACTTGAGGACAAAGACACCCGGATTGGCCAACTTGAGGGCCAAGTTCAGGAGCATGACACTCTCATGAGTGAGAGAGATGACATGATAGCACACTTGGAGGAGCAGCTCCATGATCTGAACCTTGAGTTGGAGGATGCTAATGAGCACATTCAGTGGCACCATGATCAGAATGCCCCTCCCGACGTGGTGGCTATGGAGGAAGATGGTGAGGAGCCACACGAGATTGATGGAGTTCCAGGTATGGACTTTGAGGGTGAGGCACCGCAGCCACCTCCGATGGGAGCTCACTCTCCTACTCACAGCGAGTCGTCCGTCAACAACCTCGACGACTTCTAACGATGACCTAGGAGGAATTTTGCGTATACTCCTCGATAGTGTAGCCTAACTTTTGGCAAGTATTGTAATAGGCTAACTAAGAGTTGAGTACCTCTTTTGTGATGGGTACAACTTGACCATTGGATACTCTAATCATGTAGGCCATGGCTAAAAACTTGGTGGTTTGATTGTGATATTAGAAAGCAGTTGAATCTGCGATTGCAGAAACTTGTCGGAATTTTTACCCATGTCTCCTTACATTTCTGGGCTGAGTGTTGAATACCAAACTTGTCCTAAATTTCAGCACTATTGGATCTTGCTAGTTTGAGTTATAGGCAAGATACTAAAACCCGTTCTACTGAAAAACAGCCAAACCAGCGAAGCAAAGAGTGAATCTTTCGATTTAGCATCTAAGGTGAATACCAAAGTTGTACATCTCAAAATTCCCTACCCACTGCCAAAATATGAGCAATTTTGGATGAACCTACCAGGAGTTATAAATTTCTTATGGAAGACAGTATTATGTCCATGATTCTATCCATGATCTTTCGGAAGTCTACTTTTCCGCGCTAATCCTTTTGAATCATGGGAGCAATATGGATCACATTGCTAAGGATAAACATTCACATTTCAGATGGTTGGAGCAACCCGTGGAAACCCGGATGGTTTCGGTGCTAGTGCTAGTGGATCCCAACCACAGCCACCACCACCACCCAGTTTGGTGGAACTAATGGCCGCTCAAACCGAGTTGCTTCGCCAGCTCGTGCATGGACAGCACCAACAGTGGGGTGGACACAATGTTCACCAACCTCAAGCAGCCGGCTACACTGATTTCCTTAGGACCCAGCCTCCCTTGTTTCACAAAACGGAGGAACCCTTGGATGCGGATGCTTGGATTCGCACAATCGAGTCCAAGTTTTCTCTACTCGTGGCCCCATGTTCGGATGCAAACAAGGCTCGCTATGCTGCTCAGCAACTTCGCGGCATAGCTCGCCTTTGGTGGGACAATTACTTTGCTATGCTCCCGGCTGATCACGTCGTCACCTGGGACGAATTCAAAACTGCGTTCCGAGCACACGATATCCCAGAACGTCTTATGGAAAGAAATCTAAATGAGTTTTTGGCTCTCACTCAGGGTACCCGCACTGTACTTCAGTATGCTCAGGCCTTCAACAACCTGTGCCAGTACACGGGCTATCACGCAGACATGGATGCTAAGAAGCGGGATCATTTCCGCAAAGGATTGAGTACCAAACTCAAGGAGCAGCTGAACCTTGTCAAGGCCGATACATATAATGAGCTGGTAAACATGGCAATTACCAAAGAGGATTGTATTATGGCTCACCGTGCTGAGAAGAAGAGAAAGGCGCCAGTTGGACCCTCGGGAGCTCAGCCATCGAGGTATCGCTTAGTGCAAAATGTTGCGCCTACAGCTCCACAGAAGGCCCCTCAGCCAGGACGTTGGATTGTCAGGCCCCTGCAGCCACAAGGTGTTGTACGACCCCCTGTGCCCTCAGCAAACTGGACCAAGGCCCGCTACTCAGCAATTCCTTCATCCAAACATAGCCAATCGTTGTTTCAATTGTGGAAGTTCCAGTCATTTTTCCCGAGAATGCCCTCGGCCTAGGCAGCCAATTCAGGGCCAAGGCTCTAACCAGAGCAATAAGAACAAAGGCAAGAGGCAGACCATTCAGGTCAAACAAGGACGGATCAATTTCACAACTCTTGCAGAACTTCCTGAAGGAGCACCAATAATGACGGGTACATTCTCTATCCATAACAAGCCTGTAGTTATATTGTTTGATTCTGGTGCATCACATAGTTTCATTAGTGCAAAGTTTGGTACAAAAGTAGGCTTGGATGTTTGTCACACGAAAGGGTCATATATGATATCAACACCGGGTGGAAAAATTGATTCCAACCAAATAATAAGGCTGGTACCGATAAAATTGGGTAGTAAAATCATCAACACGGACCTTGTTCTCTTACCCCTTAAAGGCATGGATATTATTTTGGGAATGAATTGGATGACTATGCATGGAGTCATACTGGACCTTTCTTCCCGTGCTGTTGAAATAAATTCACCTAGTCACAGAGCCACTACCCTTTACCTATCGTTCCAAGAGTGCACGAATTCTTGTGCTTTAGTGATGGAAGGAATCAACCTAGAGGATATTCCAGTGGTATGTGAGTATGCCGATATTTTTCCGGATGACTTACCAGGAATGCCACCAGATAGGGATATTGAGTTTGTTATTGAATTGCAACCAGGCATCGCACCTATCTCCAAAAGACCCTATAGGATGCCACCTAAGGAATTGGCCGAACTGAAAACACAACTCCAAGAACTACTGGGCAAAGGCTTCATTCATCCTAGCGCATCACCTTGGGGATGTCCGGCCCTTTTTGTAAAGAAAAAGGATGACAGTTTAAGATTATGTGTGGACTACCGACCTCTCAATGCGGTAACCGTTAAGAATAAATACCCACTTCCCCGCATCAACGTTCTCTTTGATCAATTATCTGGAGCTAGAGTTTTCTCAAAGATTGATCTTCGATCTGGATATCATCAGATAAAGATTCGTCCATGCGATATCCCTAAGACCGCCTTTTCCACACGATATGGACTATATGAATTCTTGGTCATGTCCTTTCGTCTCACCAATGCCCCTGCCTACTTCATGTATCTCATGAATTCGGTATTCATGCCCGAGCTCGACAAATTCGTCGTAGTTTTCAATGACGACATCCTTATCTATTCCAAGAATGAGGAAGACCATGCTAAGCACCTGCACATTGTTCTTCAGCGTCTCAGAGACCATCAGCTCTATGCTAAATTTTCTAAGTGCGAATTCTGGTTAAATAGTCTGAAATTCTTGGGTCACACTATTTCCAGCGAAGGCATAGCCGTTGACCCCAGCAAGGTACAAGAAGTGATGGATTGGAAACCTCCTACCTCTGTTCATCAAATTCGCAGTTTTCTTGGTTTAGCCAGTTACTATCGCCGTTTCATTCCAGATTTCTCCAGGATTGCTAAGCCTATGACCGAACTATTGAAAAAGGGAGTAAGGTTTGTGTGGGATGAGAAATGCGAAGAAGCTTTCCACACTCTCAGAGAACGTTTGACTACAGCCCCTGTGTTAGCTCAACCCGATAACACCAAGCCGTTCAATGTTTACTGTGACGCATCTGGCACTCGTCTTGGTTGTGTGCTTATGCAAGAAAATCGAGTTATCGCCTATGCTTCACGAGCCCTTCGGCCCATGAGCAGAATTATCCGACCCATGATCTCGAATTAGCAGCAGTCATTCATGCTCTAAAAATATGGAGACATTATCTCATGGGCACTCATTGTAATGTCTACACCGATCACAAGAGTCTCAAATATATCTTCACCCAAGCCGTAAGGCCCATTGCCATTGCCTATCAGTGGAAATCTATAATGAGACATTATGTTCAGAAATGAGGAAGCTTAGTTTGGAAATGATTTCCCAAGGCACTCTGAATCACATCTCAGTCGAGCCCACTCTTCACGACCAGATCATCATGGCACAACTACACGATAAAGGAGTTAAGATCATCAAACAAAAACTCTCTCTAGGAGAAGAGAAATACAAATGTTTCCGCCAAGACTATAAGGGAGTTCTATGGTTCGAAAGTCGCATAGTCGTTCCGAAGAATCATGAGCTCCGTAAGTAAATTCTGGATGAGGCACACCTTTCCAAATTTTCTATTCACCCCGGCTGTAACAAAATGTATCAAGACCTTAGGCAAAATTTCTGGTGGACTACAATGAAAAGAGAAATCGCAAAATATGTCTCAGAATGCGACACATGCCAGAGAGTAAAAGCCAGCCACTTGAAAGTAGCCAGTGCACTTCAACCTTTGCCTATACCCTCATGGAAATGTGAAGACATAAGTATGAATTTCATTGTTGGATTGCCAAGTACCGCATAGAAACATGATTCCATATGGGTTATCGTTGATAGACTCACAAAGATGGCACATTTTCTTCCGGTACACACCACCTATACTGCCAAGAAATATACCGAGATTTATCTCGATCGCATTGTTTGCCTACATGGAGTACCGAAGACTATTATTTCTGATCGTGGTACTTAGTTTGTAGCGCGCTTTTGGGAACATTTGCAAGCTTCTCTTGGTACTAAATTGATTCGAAGCTTAGCCTATCATCCTCAAACTGACGGACAAACTGAAAGAGTGAACCAAATTCTTGAAGACATGCTTAGAGCTTGCGTCATTCACTATGACAAGAGTTGGGAAAAATGCCTATCCCTAGCAAAGTTCTCATATAACAATACCTATCAAATGAGTTTGAAAATGGCACCATTTGAAGCCTTATACGGACGAAGGTGTCGAACCCCTTTGAGTTGGTCACAAACCGGAGAACACAAAATATTTGGACCAGACTTGGTAATCGAGGCAGAAGAAAAAGTGAGAGTAATACAAGAAAACCTTAGAGCCGCACAATCCAGGCAAAAGAGCTACATCGATAGAAGGAGAAAGCCACTAAAATTTGAAGTTGGTGACCACGTCTACCTTCGAGTGTCACCAACCAAGGGTGTACAACGATTCGGAGTCAAAGGAAAATTAGCTCCCCGTTATGTTGGTCCCTACGAAATCATCGAGAGTTGTGGACCCATAACCTATAGAATACGACTGCCCCCTCAGCTTGCAGCCATCCATGATGTCTTTCACGTGTCTCAGCTCAAGAAGTGTGTTCGAGTTCCTACCGAGGTTATTAAACAACAAGAAGTAGTGGTAGAGCCCGACCTCTCATATGTTAAGTTCCCTATCAAAATCATGGATCAAAAAGAAAGAAGCACTAGGAGGAAAGTGATCAAAATGTACAAAATTCAATGGAATCATCACACTGAGGAAGAAGCCACGTGGGAAACTGAAAGCTATCTAAACAAAAATTTCCTGGATTTTCTCAACTCTACGAAGGTGCACACACTGTCCACACTAAGCTTATTGCCCGAATCTCAGGGCGAGATTCTTTTTAAGGGGGGGAAGGCTGTAACACCTCAGGTGTTTAATTTACGAAATAAGCCTCGTTAGCTTAACACGATGCATAAATAATTAAGAAAAGTTTAAAAGAAACGAATTATAAATTGGTTTTGTTTTGAATTGAAAATAGTTGTGTATATGTGCATAAGTACATGTACTTTAATCAAGCCATTTAAATAACTTTCACATATATGCACACATGGCTACGAAATTGAATAGGCATATCGTTATTGACTTGATAATCAAAAGTCTAGTTGAAGCCTAGGAGTGAATGCAAAGTTTTGCCCAGGAAACGACGTGCCCTTCGAATTATACTTTTTGAGTTTTCAAAATAACTTCTAAACTAGAACTCAAATGAACTTTGGCCTAAAACAAAACTTGTGTAACTTTTCATTTTGAACAACTTTCATGTTCAGAGATTTTTTAGTTGCAACACGAAAATTTGAGAAACACTTGGATTTGCAAACCAGCCCCTGCCTTTTCTTCTATTTTCACTGCACACACTTCTTTCTCCGCTCCGCCCGACCCTCCGACGCGCAGCCGCTTCGCCCGACCCTTCGCTTCGCCCGACCCTCGCTTTGCCCGACCCTCGGCTTCGCCCGACCCTACGCTTCGCCCGACCCTTCACTTCACCCGACCCTCGCTTCGCCCGACCCTCCGCCCGCCGCGCAGTCGCTGCAGGCCACTTGGCCGGCGATGCGTGACCGGTGCTAGGCGCCAAGCCAATGCCTGGCCGCGCCCGCACACCGCACACCTCCCCAAGCCGCGCTTCTCCCCACGCCGCGCTCCTCCGCAGTCCGCGCACGCCACACGCACGCCGGCGACGCGCGCCTCTGCTCGCCGCCCGCCGCGCCCAATGGATAAGCCGCGCCGTCCCCGTGTCCCCTCCGCGTCCCACCAGTCGCCGCGCTCGCCGCCCAGCTAGCCAGCTACTGCAGCTCCTCGCCCAACCCGTGCGTCACGTGATCTCCCGCTCCACACGCCAAATCCTCAGCGCCCAATCCCCTGCCCGCCACATGCCGCGCCGGCTTTGCTCGCCGCCCACCGCGACCAGTAACGCGCCCCCGTCGTGCCGCCCGCGCCCGCGCCTCGCAGACCATTCCCGCCCTCCTCCTGCCTCTCTGCTGCCTACATAAGACCGCATTGAGCCCCCCTCGCGCGCCTAGACACCAGAACACCGACGCCGCCACCATTACCGCCGCCGTGCACCACCCGCCCGTGGAGCCCCACTCCCCAGCCTCCCACTTCCAAACCCATCGCCCAGCGAGCTTGCCCTCCCTCCACTGAAGCTCACCGGCTTCTTCCCCGGCCAGCTCGACCGCCGGAACACTGCCAGCGCCGCCCGCGCTGCCGCCGCTCCCCTGCTGCTCCGTGGACTGCCCACTCTGAAGCTCCTCCGTCCCAACCAAGCCTCGAAACGGTTTCCCCTCGGCGCCGCGAAGCTCATCGACCAGCCCACGCTCTCCCCTCCTCGCCGGAGCACCGTCGCCGACGCTCCGCCCCGCCGCCGCCCCTCTGCTCCGCGCCGACGAGCCACCTCCGGCCACCCCCAACCCCGACCAAGGCCATCCCAAGGTAGCTCTCACCTCCCTGGATCTCCATGACCCTTTTCCCCTCGCCGCCAACGAGCCCCCTCGCCGGAATCTGGCCGGCCGCCATGCCAGCGCCGCCAGGGACCACATTGCAGTGATTGCAATCTTACCAGGGGTCTGCACGCAAGTTTTCAGGAGCATATCTGTAAACCTGTGTTTAAACTTTGAATTCAAAAACAGCAAACTTATAAAATTCATACAAAATCTTAGAAAAATCGGAAAATACAAACTCAACGGTTCTGGGATCTTTAGATGAAAATCTACAACTTTTGTTACATGCTTTTCTTCAGTTGCTTGATAAATCTTGCTCTAAATTAAATGGAAAGTTTAATGGACTTTAATTGTACCCACTGTTGTAGACAAAGGCTAAATCTGAAAATTTAAAAGTAGATTGGTTGCTTCATTTTTAGGCCAGTGTAAAAATATTAGGACCAGAACCCATCTCTAACTAAAACTTTTTGCTAAACATTGTTTTATGCCATAAAATAATAGAACTAATTTGTACCTACTGTTATATTGTGATTCATGTTGTGAAACTTTTCCAGAGCTGTTATATTATTTCCTAAATACCACACAGAAAGTTTAGAACCTTTTTCCTTTCTGTTACCTATTTATATAATATTGTGGTGGGAAAAATGCACTAAATAAAGATAATTAGATTCTGTGCTTGAAAAATGTTCATCTTTTTACTAATGGACACTTTAGAGTAGCTCTTGCTGTATAAAAAGGTTCATACACAGAAACCCTGTAAAACATCCTGTAGAAATTAATCTTTATTAAAATAGGTGTATATTGTCCTATTTATTATGCTTTGTATCATGCACAGTAAAATCTGAAAAATTTACAGTAACACATATATGGATAGATTAATCCCCTATAAACTTTTTGGTGTCAATACTTGCATGGTTTGTCCTGTATAAAAATAACTTGGTTCTAGTAGTCGCTATGTATTACATTTTTCATAATTATTCTGCTGCGTGAAAATGTCTGAAATTTTTATAGTGCTTTTGTCTCTGCATAATGTGCTCTAAATAAAAATTTTATCACCAGAAGTTACCTAGTATAGAAGTTGTGTTTAATCCATGTTGTGCTTAGAAAATTAAGTTTCCAATATAACATAAACCCTTCTTGTTTAATGAAGTTAATAGTTTAAGTTATACTCTATTAACAATTGCCCAAAGAAATCTTAACTAAGTAACTTCACAACCAAATCAATGTTTTGTGGACTGCAACTTTATCATGAAGGAAAATAATCGTCATAAACCATCACTATAACTTACACTTGTGCATTCATATAGAATCGACTACTCTCGCCGACGGAACGTACGAGCTGGTGCCTTCGTCCGAGAGTTAGTAGCGTGAAGCTCAAGTAAATCTAATTGAAGCTTTCGAAGACCCGAACCCGAGTTCGGACGAGCCACAGGCTAACTTTACCCAAGAAGGCAAGCCCCGGAGCATGAACCCTATTTTCCAAAACTTATGCAACTTATTACTCTACTTTACTTGTGCATTAAGTTTATAGGAGTTGAATGAAAACTTAGTTGCATGATCCTAGGTACCCATGCTCTGAACACTAGATGTAAGGTTCGATAGAATGCTATGCTAATAAGACTCCGGTAAAAGTCGAGTGATTTCCTGTCACTCGCGAGAATATAGGAGTTGAATGTTTACTACATGCTGCAATCATAAGGTCGACGGACGGGGCTATGGTACGATGTTTATGTTGATGATTGAGGCCCCGTCTATTTAGTGAAAAATGCTAAGGCCGCAGTGTGTGGTAGTGGTGATTAAGTCTTTGAACGTACTAACCACATGCCGAGAATATGGTAATCGGTAAGCTTAAGTACCGGATTGAACCGAGGCCGGAATATACTCCCCACCGTCTTGAATTCGTTCACATCTAGCTAATAGCAGGTGCATGTGCCGCCATGGCCGGGTCCATGGGGACGTGTAGTCGAGGGCGGTGGGCCTGTTCCGTGAAGCGGGAATTGAAGGGAAAAGTTGCACGTGTGACTCTGGGAGTAACCACGTGACGTGTGTTTAGGTTTCCCTTGCAAGGTTAAGAAATTCGATTCGAATCGTCCGTTTCTCACGGTTATTGAGACTGCTTGACCCTTTTACCACATAGAGTAAGAAAAGGAACAATGATGATGATTAATCTTGTTGGATGAAAAATTAATTCTTCCACCATGTATGATATTGGATAGTTGCTTACCTAGAATGGTTAAAGAAAACTAGAATCTGGAGCTAAAATTTGAAAGTAAGGACCTACTTGTATATGCTTTTCGGCAAAACAAACCCTCAAGCCAAAAGCCTTGCATGTCTAGGAGTCGGCTAAGTATATTCCTCTAGTCGGGTAAGCCTTGTTGAGTATTAGTATACTCAGCCTTGCTTGTGGCTTGTTTTCAGGTGAAACTTTCGAGGATATGATCGCTAGTTTGACTTGGCCTTGTACCCTTCCTCCTGGTTGGTCGGTGGAATGGGATACGCCCCCGGCCAACGGTGATAATGCCGAGTGATGTCTCGTACGGGCTTCATCGAGACATCCTGTATCGTCGAGTAGTTTATCGTTATTTTTTTTCGCTGCATTGAACTCTGAAGAACTCAATTATTTTGAACTCTGAAGTACCTTGTTTTACGAATTTAAACTCCGATTGTAATAATAATTTATGATGAACCTGTGATGTAAAATTTGTGGAATGTTGTATCCTCTGGGCTCAACTTCGTGTGAGTACATGTATGTGTGGTTTCGATTGGCAAAAACCGTGGTTGTATGGGGAGGTTACCCGACAGACCAGTGGATTACTCCGTTTGAAGTGCGAGTTAGCCCTAATTGCCCTTGTGGTGATGGTTAGCGCGCTTGAGCCGGATTAATTCAGGTGGTTCTGCCACATTTCTCAATGGTTAATAATACAGAATTTGAATCTATTTATAATGGCCTGTGCATAATTGAGCCTAGGAAATGAACTGATACTACTAAAGATGCATTATCTAAACTAGGTGGACCGAATGTGTCATGACTGGTTGCCTCTGGGGCACAAATTATTACCAGCCATCTCAAGTTCTGGCGATCATTGGTGAGATAGATCAATGAGCAGATCCTCTATATTACAAAATTAAAAAATTAAAAATAAAAAAGAAAGAGCAGATCCATGTTTTGATTTACTTCATGTCACACGAGTTGGAGAAAATTCTGAGTTGAGTGCATAAATAAACCCTCCTTTCAAATAAAATAAACCTGGCAAAGTTGTGATCACCTAAGCACATTTTGATCAGGTCAAACATTTGAGCAAACTTGTAAGTTGCAACTGTCAGTCAGACAATCCTGCAGTAACCCGTACAAGTCACATATTTTAGACAGAAGGGCATCGATACTGCGTATATGATTACTTAGATACTAGCAAACTTTGACATCCAATTGATAATCCTCCCAATAAGCTAAGGTACATCATACATATCCACATTAAGTGCACCATGATACTAATACACCATTAAGTGCACCGTGATCCCAAGAGAGTCTTCCCCTACGCACATGGACTTTGTTCAAATCCTCCTCAAGTTCAGCAAGATACCAATATGCTTTAGGCACTGACCACCTGTCATCCAAAATATTTGTTTATCCATTGTAGGTTAGGTTATTGAATAAAATAATTTTAAGCCTTGTACAAGTGGAAACGAGAAAACAGAACAAATATTACCTGTTTTTCTCCTTCCCTCTAATGAAATCAAGTCGCACAGGATTATGTGAGCTGTCATCCAACATATTTTTTAATCAGTTCACAGGCTGTAACTCCTACCCAGTTATAACTGAGACATAACAAGAAAACAAGTACCTCTCCGATGGTAAACCGAGATTATACACTCCATCTAAAGCTTTGACAACCTCGTGCCTCAGAAGGAAAGGAGTTACATCACTTCCATCATAAAAGTTCATGCCAACAAAACTCCCATCAAAATCAATAAGAGGGCCATCAATCCCAGTCTAGTACCAAAAAAGGCAAATGTTACTGGATAACTTCTAATTCCTGATACATATAGTTCAATGGACCGGTAGAGTAGAGTAAAAAGTATAAACACAATTTGAATTGCTCCGTGAGCAACTACCACTACGCAAAAGTACACTAATACTTACATCGCGCAACTTGTCCCCGATGAAGCAGGGGGATCGGGGATGGGTTACCACTACGCAAAAGTACACTAATACTTACATCGCGCAACTTGTCCCCGATGAAGCAGGGGGATCGGGGATGGGTTAGATCTAGGGTTGAGGGGAATTGCTGGCCGTGAGACACGTCCCCGAACACCCCGTCTGCGAGATGCGTCGCCACCGCCGGTTTGTACAGGCCGGAGCCGCCGTCAACCGTGGCGCCCCCTCCCCGCGAGATGCTGAGATGGTTTAGGGCTTGAGCTTGAGCAGCGGCGGCGGTGCGACCCGACAGTGGGGAGTTGTGCGACTGGTCTGTTGTGCTTCTAGGTTGGAGAGGGAGGGGGAATATATATATGGTCTTTCGGGACTTTTCTACCTATTGGGCTTAGCGCAATCAGACCCATTAAACATCTAAGATGTTAGAGATTGTGGCTATGGGTCCGATTGGTTCCTGCACCGGCTAGGAAAATAACTGAGAACCGGTACTGAAAGAATTGAAACCAATAAATTTCGATTCTGCTTCAGTTTTATGTTCTAAGGAATCGAAATTCGTTGATTATTTCAGTTTTTGAGCTCGGTTAACCAAAGAACTGAGCACAAACCAAATTTAACAACGCTGGCCTGGCCAAAGGCCCAAACCGGCCCAATTAGAAACACTAGACCCCATCTTATCCCATCCCCAGTTTCCGGGTGCGGTTAGCCATCACTTATGGTGATGATTTACAAACCATCACCTGAAGAGAAATTAATTCCCTCTTTATCGGACTGTTTCCCCGTGGGCCGAGGCCTATTAGCAACAAAAAAGGATATATCACATGCATGCATGCAGGAGAGAACAACAAACCATGACGCCACCCACATACATGCAAATTCCAACAAAAAAAGCTATAACTATTAAACGCGAGCGCCTTGGTCCCCGCCCCGCATCGGCTCCCAGCGGCTAGCGCCTGCCCGGGTGCCCGGCTGGCGGCTGCCCCGGCCCGCGCGTGAAAGAACCTTGATGTCGCCTAGAGGGGGTGAATAGGCATTTCTGCAAATTACAAAACTTGATTGCCACAGTAGCACACTAACCGGGTCAGACCGGTCAGGATAGCCGGTGAGACCGGTCTCACACTTATAACATTATAACAGGCTACCAAGTGAACAACCGGTCAGACCGGTTGGGCGAACCGGTCAGACCGGTCTGCAACAGAAAGCACACAAAATCAGAGCTACTTCCCTCCTCGAGCTCTAGCACATACCAAACTTGGTGTAAATCTTCTGCAGATGATTTCAAATACTTCTACCAAGTGAACAACCGGTTGGGCGAACCGGTCAGACCGGTCTGCAACAGAAAGCACACAAAATCAGAGCTACTTCCCTCCTCGAGCTCTAGCACATACCAAACTTGGTGTAAATCTTCTGCAGATGATTTCAAATACTTCTAACAAGTCACTACACAGAGAAGCAACACACCCAAGTAGATCGATGCCGAATAAACAAGTAAATGCTAGAGAGTGAGATATCAAAACAAACCAAATGGAGACACAAGGATTTGTTTCACCGAAGTTCAGATCCACCACAGTGAATCCTGCATCTCCGTTGAGGAGCTCATTGGGCTTGGGTCTTTTTCAACTTGGTCCCTTGAGCTTGGTCTATTCCAACCAATCCTCACTTCACTAAGTTGATCCTTTCCACCAAGGGGGCAAGATCATAGCCCTTACAATCTTGCCGCTGCTCACCACACCTTGGGAGCTAGCCAGCGACGCCTAGCCATCTAGGAGGCTTCACCTCCAAGAGTAACAAATGCTTCACGAGTTGCTTAGACTTCAACCACAAGTGCTCAAGCTATGGTATGCTCTCTGCAGCTCTCTATTGCTCACTTTTGCTCACACAAGATCTCTCTCAACCCAACACTAGGATATACAATCTAGTAAGCACAACTCACAAAGAGTGATTGGGGAGAGCTTGCTCGTCAGTACAAAGGCTTTGGGGAGCTCAGGAATGCAAAAGAACCAGCAGCCCTCGAAGGAGAGGGCTGAGGGGTATAAATACCCCACTCAGAAAAACTAGTCGTTGCTCTGTCAGGGGCCAACCGGTCAGTCCGTCTTCCAGACCGGTCTGCTTGAACTTACTAGCCGTTAGCGCTCAGACCGGTCATACCGGTCCCTCAAACCGGTTGGAGCCAGAGCAGACCCGAAACTGACTTCTCTCAAGGCTTCTTACTTAGGTAGACCTATGAGCACTTTAGGTATTGTCAATCAACCAATGTTACATCTCTCTTGATAGTACGACATACCTATACTCAAGATAAAATATGAAATCTAATTCATCCACTTGAGCTTTGTGTCACTTCAATCTTGTCATACTTTGTCTTTCTCAATCTTGGGACTTTCAACATTGCCTATCATCTTGAGCACATCCATACTTGAGCCAGTGACTTCGGATTTTCCATCATTCATGAAAACATACACTTGGATCCTTAAGTCACTCCATTTTATCAACCATAACATATATGATGCATTGCGTTGCTCTTCTCTTTGAGACTTAGGTATGATACTTCGAGAACCCCACGGATACTAGCCACTTCACCTTAGCAATACGCACATGGTCTCAAGCCTTCGCTTAACCAAAGATTGCTTAGTTCCTCGCTCTAGTCATCTCGGTTGGTTTCTTCACCACTTACCCTTGCCTCATTGAGTTAAGATTTGCACATTAATAATGAATTCCCACTTGAATCTTTTTCTTCAAATGATTGTTCTTGATTGATAAAGTACATCACATATATTGTAAGCTTCCAATGATAAGACCATATTGTAAACATATGCTCTTGTCTTTTGAACATGTGTACGTGAAGCCTTGCAATGTCCATTTGTTTATCATTGTATCTTTCTTGATGATCCCTTCACTTGTTGATCATGCTTTGCTTATCATTGACCATCCAATATTCATCATGAGATCACTTATTTATTTGATATCATCATTGTGAGCCATATCATGTTCATCAATATGTGAAACAATATTATGTTACGAACATTTAGAATGAAAACCTGCTCACAAAGTTAAACCAACAAGTTAGTCCTTTAATCGTTTTGTCATTCAAACTACCAAAACCCACTTAGGGGTCTAGATGCACTTTCAGCGCGTCTCCCGGCCAGTGCCGGCGTGCCTGTCCCCTGCGGCCCTGCGGTCTGCCACCGGCCAGCGCCTGCCCCGGCCCGCGCGTGCCATTGCATGGTCTCCTGCTAACTGTCGCAGCCCGCAGGCCAGCTGTTGATGTTTCCTAGCGTCACGAAAATAAATCCGCAAGTGCACGGATACCGTTGTAGCTTTCACCTAGGAGTATTCCAAGGGTATCGTATCCACTGAGAAACGTGTGTACTTTCTCTATGGTTAAGGTTCATCCAAGGACACCACACCCGCTAGAGGTGAGGGTAGAGAGGTTTCCTAAGGATGGGTTTCAGAGTTAAGATAGAGTTGTCTATCTGCTAGTTTCGGGCTACTGGCTTCCCCCAGAATAAGACTAGTGAGCTCCAGTACTGCGGCACTGGGATATACCCGAACGGGGAGGATTCCGCTGGATAGACAGGGCTGTCACCACCTGCTACCTACCTCATCTAACCATGGGATATACCACAACCAACAAGTAAGTCTAGTCTAGACACCACGTCTACACTATCGTTACTACTATAGCTTATGGCCTTAGACTAGAGCACCCACTATAAACTAGTGAACTACTGATCTGGCTAAGCAACTAAAGAGCTAAAACTATAACTTAACTAAGAAACTAGACACATAAGAAAGTACGAACACTTACTTTGATTGACAAGCATCCGTCGAGGTACAAGCTGGAAAAGAGTGCCGACAGACCCGACACTTTCCCAAACTTCTCCCCACTCTCTCCCTAACTCTAATCACCTAGAGATGAGCCTAGAGCTCATATACACAAGAGAAACTCCAGGAGGGAGTTGAGAGGGATGTGAAGGTGTGTCTCTCTTAGAAGCACCCGCTATATTTATAGGGGTGTGTGAGAGGTGCTCCTGCTGTGCAACACGTTGAGACCTGCCCAAACCGACCTCTAGAACCAATAAGGAGGCGCCACGTGCAGCAGGTCAGGTGGTAGTGGCCTGCCTGGTTCGGTCGACCTTCCTGGTTCGGCAGAACCAGGTTGGTCACCAACCGACCTCAACTTTGGTCTAAGTGCTGACACGTGGTCCCTAGGCCTGCTGGTAAGTGAATGGGCCTTGTGCTATGTCGGTTCCTTGCTCTAGTGGGCCTCTTTTTCTCTTGCAAAGATATTTGGCGCATTCTGCGTTTACGCCTTAAATCTTGTTTGCTGAATTTCTGCACTTTCACCATGTATTTTCCTGCATACAGTAATTGACCAGCACTCGTGAAATTCGTTAGAAAACGTCTTATTCTAGTGTTGATCTTTGGATAAATATTAGGCTCTCCGGATTTGGGAAGATTTGATCGAGGATTATGTACAGGTCCGGCTGCAACAAGCGAATGCGAACTCCCAGCGAGTCGCCGATGCCTTTGCTTCAATCATTCAAGAAAAGGATCTCCACATCCAGCAAATGCATGCTCTCGCTAAGGCCGAGAACAACGTTAATTGCAAGATTATAGTCTACGTGTTTGTTGCTTTTATGTTTGGGATAATCTTGTCTGCTGTCTCCAAGTGATGTCTGGTAGTTCCCAGTACTTGTGTCGCCTGCTATCATCGTGTACCAGTTAATTTAGAGTAATGTACTAGAGTTTCATAATGCAAGTTTGAGCTCATTTTAATGTTATTTTTTCGAGAGGCTGTGTTTTATTCCAAATGTGCTAGTTAGCATGATTAAACTGCAGTGGTTCATCTAATTTTTTAGTTAGTCCAATTTTTCGGGCGCTGCGTCCATCCTTGGTCAGTAGCACGCAGCGCGGTGCAGTATCCGTGACGGGCCGGCCTGCAGCTCCTGGAGAGGGCACACTGCATGCTACTCCATGCACTCGCCGTTTCTTGATGGGACACAGCTGTTTTTCTTTTAGCCGGCGTCAGGTCTTGTCACAGCATCCCGTCATCCCGTTGGGCGCTCTGTTTTGTTTTATCTGAATGGCTCACTACTGCTCCGTTGGCGTTCGCTGGGTACTGATTTACAGGTGCTCCAAACCAGACTACTGCCATTTTAGTCCAACTAAGCACATCTCACCTGTTTAAAGTATCGAACGAAAGCTACGATACATGCTAAGTAGGACATGTAATCCTAGTATATCTCCTCAACCCCCACCCAACCCACAATTATTATATCAACTAGTCCAATTATTATAACCAATAACCATTTAAATTAGTTTTTTACTTGTTGCTTAGTCTTGTTTCGTTGAGATTTTTTTGAATTTTGGTTGACTTTTTTCACAACACAGTTGCAGTGAATTGCCCAGTGCTGTTTGCAATTTCGTGCATTATTAACTACTTAGTACTATTATTTGGTTCCACTTCATTTTCGTTTACATGTGCCATAGTTTGGCTGAAATAATGCTCGAGTTTTATTTGCTGTCTTTTTATGTCTTTCATCTCCCCCCCAAGTGGTTCAATGTTTAAGATGTAGGTTTTACCACCCTCGCAAACCCCCCCCCCCCCCCCCCCACCAAAGAGGTGTATAGAAGTGCCTTAGAGCAAGACTAATGATACACCCATCTGCTGGTTGTAAGGATTTTCGCAGCCCATCTCTCAGCCTACTCATGTAATGGTTTAGCTCTTCATCATTAATATATGGCTCACTTGTCTCTTTTACACGGTTTCTTGGTTCTTGTACCAAAGCTGGCTGTAAGCTTACAGCCCACCTCCCATCTCTCTCCTCTCCTATCTCCTCCACCTCACCATTTAGCCTGCTTACAACCCTCTATAATACTTGCTCTTAAAAAGTTTGCCAAATTATTACTCTCTGTTGGTCCAGTAGCTTTTCGTTTACAGGGTTCATATTCCAAGCCAAGCCACTTTACCTTAGTCACTTTAGCTTAGTGATACTTTAGCGTTCATCATTCTATTGTTTGGTGTTATAGTTTTAGCGTTCATCATTCTATTGTTTGGTGTTATAGTCTTATTGGTATGTGTTTATGGTTTTCTAGAGTTTATGATTCCAAGCAAGATACATGCCCATGTCATACCCTGTGATTTATGCAACAATACGCGAGTCACTTTGATTAAATTCTTGCAATAATTGTAACTCTGACCCGTGGCCACCGTTCGTTTCATAAAATTCAGACATGCTAGTAATAGTAGCAAATAATCATGGTACTCACATTAACTATATCACATTAACTATAGTAGTTGTGATTAAATATCGCTCTGTTTATATGGTTCACTAGATCCTTAATGAAGGCAAATGCATTGGAATCAGAAAAGTAATTGATTGTCTACATGCCCTTCACAATGCAATCTATTTATTTTTATTTTGACATTGTTTTAATTAGATGGACTGTAGAACATTATCAAAATAGCCCTAGTGTAAACCCTCGCGCCCCCCTTTACTAAAGAGGTGTATAGAAGTGAAATAACAAGTTTTGTAAATTTTCTTTAGGACAAATCTAACTAGTAAATAGAAATAGAAGGAGAAGTTATTACTCCTTTTTGTGGTTCATGGTCTAACCTGTAGTTTGTAGGTTGGCTAGTGTTTAGGGTTTGCGATTTATTGAATATGTTTAAGGTTACCGCGGTCTTGGCTTGGCACTTTACCTTATTCATACTTTAGTGTTTAACACTCTATTGTTTGGTGTTATGGGCTTATTGGTAAATGTTTATGGTTTTTGTAGAGTTTACTGTTAAAGGCAAAATACATGCTCCCGTCCTACACTGTCATATGTCCCTTAATATGCGAGTGTGATGGGTTAAATTCAACAACATCCAAAGTTATAGGACTACTTACTTCTTGTCATGGAATAAATGTATGCATATTCACCATAATATTATGTTTCTTTGGGTAGTTTATGGTTTTCTGGAGCTTTCGATTATAGGCAAAATACATGCTCCCGTCCTACCCTATCACATATGCATCAATATGCGAGTGTGAGTTGAGTTAAATTCCATTTTCATGTACACCAAGATCCACCATAATATTCTGTTTTTCTGAATTTTACGATTATAGGCAAAATACATGCTAATATTTTGTTTTTTGGGTAGTGTATTTGGCCCTCACATTCCCCTGCAAGTACATTATCCCGTGTTAGCAAAACTAATAAGAATATAGGCCTTCAATCTCAGCTGCATGGTTGAAGTAGCGTCAAGCTTCTGGCGTCCTATGTGACAGAAGGGTGCCACAAAAGTTAAAAGGTAAATTCTATAGGACAGCGATTCGTCCGGCGATGTTATACGGTGCTGAATGTTGACCTAAAAAAAGACGACATGTCCAACAACTGAGTGTATTAGAGATGCGGATGTTGCGGTAGTTTTGCGGGCACACACGAAGTGATAAAGTCCGGAACGAAGTTATTCGGGATAGAGTCGGGGTGGCACCAATTGAGGAGAAACTTGCCCAACATCGATTGAGATGGTTTGGACATGTCCAACGGAGATCCCCTGAGGCGCCGGTGCGTAGTGGAGTTCTAAAGCAGGCCGAAAATATAAAGAGAGGTAGAGATAGACCTAAACTGACTTGGGATGAGTCGGTGAAGAGAGACCTTAAGGAGTGGAATATCTCCAAAAAGGTAGCTTTGGATAGAAAGGCTTGGAAACTCGCCATCCACGTACCTGAAGATCCGTGATCTTTATTTTTTTATGATTTTTATTTCTAGCCTACCCCAACTTGTTTGGGATAAAAAACTGTGTTGTTGTTTGTTTGTTTGTTATCATACCAATCGCATACATATTTTTTTCCCATTTCTAAGATTTTGCAGTGACTCGTTTAGATTCAGCTCAACTTGTATTGGCTTTTTGGTGGGCCAATAATTTATTTCCAAAACTAAAATCTGGTAGTGGGGAGTCTCTCGCTGCCTTGTAGGCCCCGTTTGTGTTCAGTTAGTCCTGAGCAGCTGTCAGCCCCTGCTCTGTTCTCATCCTCCTCATCCTCCTCCGCCGCGCCCGCCTCCCCCCCTCCTGCATCGTGGAACACTGTTCATCTTCCTCCTCCTGTCATAGAACTACGTTAGCAACCAGTGTAATGGATCCGGTTCTCAAGGTAACCAAGCGCCCCCCCCCCCCCCCGCATTTTGACTCATGCCTAGTCGGTCTGATTCTCTGATTCCAACGTTTCCCTCTCGCTGAATTCACATCAGGAATATTTTGGATTTTCTTCTCTCCGTGCATACAAGAAGGAGGTAATAGACAAAGTACTGCAGGGTCGAGATTGCCTTGTCGTAATGGCTACTGGTGCAGGCAAATCGCTTTGGTACGGTTAGAACAACCCTCAATCCTCCTTAGATCCAGATCTAATGCCTACATTTTTCCTTATTTCTGAAACGTCAATGTGCAGTTATTTGTTGCCCCCTTTGTTAATGAACAAGACGTGCGTCGTAGTTAGTCCTTTGCTCTCCCTCATGCAAGACCAGGTGCTGTGTCTTATGTGTGTCCATTTATATATTAAGCGCAGCAGCATGTTTTTGGGCCGTCACACAACCCCAATCACTCAACTGTTTTTCTTAGGTCATGAGTTTGAAGCAGAAGGGTGTCAAGTTAGATTTCTTAGGAAGCACACAAACCAACTTGATGGTCACCAGCAATGCACAAGCTGGTTATTATGATGTGCTGTACATGACTCCAGAAAGAGCTATGGCTCTACCAAAAATGTACCCCCCCCCCCCCCCCCCCCCCCCCTCCAACTACAACTCATTATTGCTGCAGTTTAGTGTATTCATTTGGTCTTCTTACCTATTTCTGCAATCTTTTTAGTTTCTGGTCCAAGTTGGTATCTGCCGGCATATGCTTACTAGCTGTAGATGAAGCACACTGCATATCTGAATGGGGTCATGATTTCAGGTATACATAGTATTTCCAGAGTTTATTTTCACTAGTTTGGGGTGCAAAACTTATACTGTTACCCCCATGCTAGGGTGGAGTATAAAAGATTGCACCTTCTACGTCTACTTATGCCAGGAGTCCCGTACGTCACGTTCACAGCCACAGATACTGAAAGGTTATGTGCAATCAAGTTTTTCACCCTTAAGCCAAACACCTTTTATGCACGCTGTGTCATATTTTACAAGTTCTCATATCTTCCCTTTCTGAACAATCGCCGTTGTTAACCAATCTCCAGGTTCCGTGTTGAATTAAAGATTTATTGGCGCTGCGCAACCCTCACGTGCACATTGAATCATTTGATAGGCCCAATCTGTTTTATGCAGTGAAGTTAATCGAGGCTGGGGGGCGGACCTCGAGTTTTAATCTGAAATTATTGAGGATGTTTCCAGGAGAGTCAAGTATGGTGAATCAACTATAATCTATTGTGCAACTATACGGGATACCAAACAGGTTCATGATGCTCTAACATCTTTTGCCTGCGCCCTCTGTGGTAGTGTATAAAATTTACTAAATCAACCCCACGCCTTACCCCCACCCTTTCTCAGGTTCACGAGGCTCTTACCTCTTTTGGTATCAAAGCCGGCATTTACCATGGCCAGATGGATAGTAAATCCAGGGAGCTGTCACACAAGTTAGCCATCTACCCCCTTTTTTGTTGCTCTTAGGTTTCGTACTGAATGTTTAGATGCATCTCTTTTTATCTTCTCCCTATAGATCATTTGTCACCGACAAAGTGTTGGTTATGATTGCAACTATAGCGCTTGGCATGGGCATTGATAAGCCAGACGTAAGATGTGTAATCCATTTCGGTTGCCCAAAAAGCCTAGAAAGCTATTACCAAGAGAGTGGTAGGTGTGGGAGGGACGGCTTGCCTTCTGTTTGCTGGCTTTACTACCAGAGATCAGATTTTACGAGAGGTGACTTCTACTGCACAGAAATTAAGAGCGTAAGTGCCCTATACGGAAAATTCGACAAGATTGTTTTTTCCCAATATATAGGAAACTCAGAAGACAGCTATCATGAATTCCTTTATTGCTGGGCAAAAGTATTGCATTCTTGGCTCTTGTCGGCGGATGAACTTACTCAAATATTTTGGCGAGGAGACATCACCATCTTTTGGTCAGCATTGAAAACACACCTTCACTTTCAGCTAATTTATATTCACAGTACCAGCCAAACAACTGTGGTAATTGCACATTTTTCAGGCAACTGTGATAATTGCACATCCGTTCCAGCTAAACAAAAGGACCTTACCAATGAGTCTATATTACTGCTTTCTTGTATAAAGCAGTGTGGTGGCTGTTGGGGCATCAACTTACCTGTCAACGTGTTGTGTGGTTCAAATGTATATTATATGTAATTTAATTTGCTGTTTTTAGAGCAACTACTGTATGTTGTAGATCATATCTCCTAATGTTAGCTTACTTTGTTGTCGTTACTGATGTAGGAGAAAAAATTACTTTTTACAACTATGATAAACTTCCAGTCCACGGTCTTGGAAAAGAACACAGTGCTCAGTGGTGGAAGTCTCTTGGGACCCTTTTAATTGAACATGGTATTGAATAATGAGTTCACATCCAATCTGCACTACATTTGTCTCTTTTTTCCTTTTTTTTGTGTTTAATTGCTTAAATAAAATTATGCTGCCAGGTTTTTTGGAAGAAAAAGTTAGTGGGGCATACCGAGTTATCATGTGCTGTTTTTCGAAACAGCTTTTTTCTTGTTGTTTTTAATAATTTTTTTAACTGACTGTTGTGCTAAAACACATAATGTTTGGTTTCTGTCATGAAGCATCGCCGCGAAGGGCAACGATTATATTGATTGTAGCATTGGGAATCAGCCACCTCTGGTTTTCCATATGCCACCGGATATGATCAATGAGGATGAAGAGGAGGAAGCTACTGATGACATTGGAATAGAAGTTGAAGCTGAAGAAGCTTGTGAACAGTTATCCCTCTCTAATGTAAGCACCACTGCACAATATTTTCTTCACATCTTCTAACACAACGTACTCTGACCAAGTAGTTAAAATAGGAAGAAATTCAGGTTTACCAAATGCTTGTTGAGGTTAGAAAGAAAATCGCTGATGACATTCAAGCTGCTCCGTACGTGCCTTTTCAGAACACGACTACATGTACATCCATTATCCTTTGTCAGGGTACACTATATGCGGCGATCAAGTGTTTCGAAGCCTTGCTGTGTTTAGACCATCGAACAAGGACAATTTAGCAATGGTAGATGGTGTAAACCTGGATAGTATATGTTCCAGTAAAAAAATCTGCTTATCGTGCTTATTCAGCATTCAAACTCTAATGCCTTTTTTTTCTTATATTCCCTGCAGAACTTCATCAATCGTTTTAGTGTCATAATTATCCACTCCATAAAAGAGATTTCACAGGAATTGGATCTTCGCCTTGACAACATGTCGCTTTACGATTCAGATGACGAAATTGATCAATATGTATCATCTGAGTCTGATCAAGATGAAACAATGCCTTATGAAGAATTAAAACAAATAATACTAAGTATTGTAGCTTCCCAAGCAGGGGTAATTGGAGGCCAAAATATTTATGCGCAAGTCTTATTCATGACTAGTTCCACGTGCTCTTTTGTTTCTTTGAACTATTTTGTTTTTTAAAAAAAAATTTATTCCAACTATTTTGAACAAGTTACATTCATGCGTGCTCTTTTGCGCAGGTTTCCCGCAGTTTCATCGTGACGAAGTGTTCCAATTTTGAAGAGCAAGATGTAGTTGCTGCTATAGAGGAACTTGAGTGTCCGTTTGATATATATATAAAATCTGGGTTGTACTTTCTATTGTAACCAGGACATTGACATATCCTGTTGCAACTGTGCTGTACCATTTGTTTTGTTTAACTACCAAAGTTTGATGGCTAACTTTTTATATGGTTATTGTAATATACTTTCGCTTGTCTCACCACTACAGTTTTGTTACCCCTAACGTTTTTCCCTGACAGTATCGTTACCACACATTTTCACCATTTTTACGGTTCCAGCTTGCAGCAATTTTTACTGTTCGACCTTGCAGCAAGACGGCACGGCCCCCTCATGCCCTGCAAAACTAGATTGCTTTATAGGCCTCGTAGCCCAGTAGTGGCAGATGTAGTGCTGTATTCAAAATTCAAGGGTAGCTATCATGCCGCCAGCTCTACTGGATTTTTTCCCGCTGTCTCGTAAAAAATTATACATATTGTCATATCACATTGGCTCGGTTATCGAACACCTGGTACTCCCCTTCTCCTTCATCACTACAGAGTTCCCATTCTTCTCCAAACGAGCCCCCAACAAGCAGCACTATCAAGTCGTCTCGGAGACTTTCTAAAGGTAAGCTCTTGAGCTTCAGGTTTGCAAATCTTTTCTGCTAACTGGTAGTCCATTTCCAGCCCTATCGATTATATTTCTGATGTTCCATTTTCCACTTTAGCTGCAGCAAATTCCTCAGATCTATATTGAAGATCCGTGTGAGTTCCTTTCTTCAACAACCCTTTCCTTTGCACCATTTCACACTTCTTTCACAATTCTAGCGCGTCCCTCCATTTCTTTCGCAATCGCTATTGTTCAGCGTCGTATCCCCAGTAGATCTGCACACGTGCGGATGCTTTAACCTTCTGGCATTACAACATTAATAGTTAGGGCACTCCTCTTAGAGCTATTCAGCTAACTTCCAGCCTTTTTCTTTGCACTCTTTCCCAATTCTTTCGCAATTCTAGTGCGTGCCTCCCTTTCTTCGCAGTCTCTACTGTTCAGCGTCGTTTCCCCAGTAGATCTGCACACGTATTTTTGGCATTACAACATTCGTCGATACTGCCCTCCTCTTAGAGCTATCTAGTTAACTGCAGTCACCTTAACTGTTTTAACAAACTGGATTACTTACAGTAGCATAATGCAGCCAGGAACTTTACTAGTTTTTCTGGGCTTCATAAATAGTTGCTGGAGAATATAAAGATATTGTTAATTAAACCAACTCTTCTTGTTTGTACTAGGGCAGTAGATCAATGAATTTACAGCGCGGCAGCGGTGGTAGCATTCGTTGTAGGAAATCGATGTTGAGTGAGGATACGTCTCAAGTGCGAGCTGGTGAACAAGGTTCATGCAGTGCAGTTGTGTCAATCAGGTCAGCAGGTCGAGTCTGGGAGGTTGTTGCCAAGTTTGATGATACAAAAAAGAATATTGTCCAGTCAATTGGTTTTGGTGGCATATTGGTTCTTCCACACTTCAACCACAGCAGCGACAATTTTTCTTTATGGCTTCTTTCAAAAACCAGATGGTACACAAACAAGCTTGTTGTTGGGGACTACTTCAGTCTTACGATAACTCCAGAACATGTTGGCAAGATCATCGACTTAACATACAGAGGCCTTGATGTAGCTCTCAAGTCATTCAAGAACATTGATGACAAAAGGTCTTTTGCTATGTCTAGGCTATCATTCCTTGGGAGTGAAAAGAAGATTGTAGACGCAGCTGAGCCTTCCTGCTAGATGCTGGTCAATACCCTAGTATCAGAGACCTAGCAAACAAATTCAAGATTGCCTTTGTTATATTTGTCATGGGCCGATTCCTCGCTCCATCCTCTGATCCCTTAGCTGGCAAGTCTGATTTTTGGGGTGCCCTTGGAAATCCAGACCAGATTGGGGCCTATAACTGGAGTTCTTATGTGTTGATGAATATATGCGAAGCTGCACGAACGGTGAATTGGGATGTTCTTGAAGATAGAACTGTTTCTTACATAACTGGATGCACACTCGTCCTACAGGTATCAACACTGCAAATAGCATGACACGATATCTATTGTTTGCATGATTCTCTTTAACATGTGTTTTTTAATCTTCAGATCCTCTATCTTGACATCATTGACTTTGGCCATCTCAACATACCACATGATGATTTCCCCCGAGTAAAATAGTTCTCTAGTGATTTGATCAATAGGATGATTGAAAGAGACACACTTGAGGACAGTTCACAGCCCACTGGGAAACTTTCGGCCGTGTCAAGGTGCCTTGCCTCTACATTTCTCACATCTTTTCATAACAACATTGGATGGTTAAACATCTCACACTTGCATGTAAAGAGTGTCATTTAAATAATTTCCTTTTGCAGGCTATAAGGAAAACAAGCAATTGGTACATACCTTTCAACCAGTCCACACCACCACTAGCTTTGAATATCTCTGGTAAATGCAGTGCAAGCAAATACATGTACAATTCATCACCGACATCAAGCAGCAGCACTCAAAGGGACTTTGAAGATCATATCCCAACTATTTTATCCTCAACCCAGGCTGTATTTGACACTGATGTTATAGATTTTTCTGCGTTCATTAGAAACAGTTACCAAGGGAAAGTATTTCTCCACCGTGCAAAATCTTGCTTTTGTCCTATATTTTTGTCTTGGGCCTAACCCGTATTTATGTGAGCTCACATATATCGCTCCGTAAAAACTGCAGGTAGACCCTGGTCTTCTTGATATGTTGAAATCTCACAAATGTTTGAACCATGTGCACAAGTTTTCACGTGGGCTACTCGCAGCGATTGTACGAGAAAATGTCAGCCTAGCTGTGAAGTACATTGACCACTACAAGAAAAGTGTTGGTCTACGCTCACCAATGGGAAGAAGCAGAAGCTACGATCCAGATGCCGGACGTACGATGACATGTGCAGTGGACCTGAATCAGGCAATGAAGGTAACCAAAACTATACCTTTTCAGGATTGTAACTAGCAATGTTTACTCCTTCACTTTTATTTTCTGAAACCAATATATTCTAAGGTGGAGGCAATTCATTGATTTCAAAAGTTTCAACTGTATCAACACCGGTAGTTGAAGCTGGAAATAGCAGCAAGAAACAGAAAAGCAAAGAGAAAGCCATTTGCAGTCCTAACCTGTTGCAAACCCCTAGTAAGTCTTCAGCAATCTATTGTTTGAACGGTGATTAACTAGTTTTCTTGTGCAAACAGGCCTTCAATTCCCCTATTTTGACGCTAAATATACACCTTTATTTTTTCATAAACAGCATCTGCACCGAGTTCTGAGAGCCAACCTCTGCCAATAAGAAATAGAATTTTACCTGACTGCAATGACAAGCAGCCTATGACAACTACACCAAAAACCAACCAATCAAACCCATTTATGTTTGAGATGCCGGTCCCTTCATTGAAGATGGGCTCTCTTACCCCAATTTGCTCACCCACAACGGAGAACAAACTTTATGCTGGTGTAGATCTCTCCTTCAAGATGTTGTCTACTCTACAGACCATTGATTTGAATGTTAGAAGTTTTGAAGCAGAGTACAACAATTCACCTATTAAAAAGAAGAATGCCAATCTTGGCAGCCTGGCACCATCCCATTGGGCACTTGGTCTAGATCACCCACATAAAGATTCTTATATAACTCACCCTTTTTTTGAGTGGCTGGCTACTACAAACAGCGGTGAGCTTCATAGGTAAGGACACATGCCCCTACATATTCCTTATTAAATGTCACAGCTGATGCATATGAGTACAAGATTTCGTCCAGTTCAATCTCTTACCACACCATATTGCATTTTCTTTAGGTGCTGGGTCATGCATGAGCTCCCAAGATTCATTGAGTTAAAGGGGCACAAGCTGCAAGAAGAATTTACCCAACCTCATTTTATGAGCGATGATGTTTTTGACATTGCCATTCGCCGCTACAAGCAGTTGGACCATGCTATGCACCCCTCCAACAGTGGCACATGTTGGAGGCATTTCCTTGAATCTGACTTTGCAGTAAGTATTTGATATCTCTGTTCTCCTTTTTCTAATATAAAATAGCTTTTTTCTTGTTTGTCCTCATTCTCCAAAGTTCAATTCTTTCAGAAACATGCCCTTGCTGAAGAAAAACCACTTAACAATGTACCAGTGAGGGAGCAGTTTGTAGATGCAGCATGGTCAGTGCAGTCATTAATGCTAAATGCAGTGCAATTAACAGTCCCTCTTTAATTAAAAATATGACACCATTTTTCTTGGTGTTTGCAGTTCTTTGTACCTATAGGCACAAACGATATTTGGTGGTGTTACGCTTGGGATATGGAAAACAACACTGTTTTCATAATAGATCCATTGGTTGGAGCTGAAACTGATGAAACAGTCTATCGGAAGCATTCAGGGACAATTGAAATGTTGAAACAGTCTTTGACCCGGGCTATAGTTGACCTTTTTGATGGCTAGACACCTTGGTTCAGTAAATGTAAAACAGTGGTTTTCCGTATTCCGGGCACGCCATGTGCAAGGTACAAATTTTTTGTGCCTTTTTCAATCTATTTCCTAGTGAATTAATTATACACCAAAACAGCCAAGTAAGAAGTGCTCCCCTCAGGAACTTACAGAATTGTTTGTATCATTGTAGGTCGCAGACTGGGTTCTTCACCTTGTTCTGCATGAAGAACTTCAACGGTGTCCATCTTGCCAATGATACAACTGAGGTAAGACGCCCTCAAGCTCCTTTACAAAAAAGTTTTCAGGAATGCAGAACTTTAATTTCTGTAAAAACTAACTTTTAATCTCCTGTTAGGTGAACACGATCAAGTTCAAGGAGAACATGCTTCATGAGATGCTTCAAATCAAGGAGAACCGTGCAAGGCTACCTGCTGCATTTGTCCACATTATTGACTAACTAGCTAGCATTTTTTTCCATGTTAGGAAGCATATTTTGCATGCTCTGTTGTTATGGACAAGAGCAAATCTTTTGGAGATGCTTTTAACTCAAGTTCTATCTGGTGAAGCTGAATGCTTAGCTAAGCTACCAAACCTCTGACTGGCACATTGATGTATGCATTGTTGGTTCTTCCACAACCAAACAACATGTGGTAATGGCAGGTGTTGCCTTGGTATTACAGCTCAACCACATTTTGATATTCAGAAACTACCTTTCTCCGGTCTCTGTCTTGTCGTGCTAAAAGACACTGCCCAAAGCTTTTAAATCTCTCAATTTTTGGTTCCCATTAGAGAAGTACAGGTTGTACAAAGTATTTTGGTAAGTGCATTCAAAGTAATTTTGTTAAGTGCACTGTTTTTCACGCACACGATGCGCATAGTATACAGAAAGCGGCCACACAACTATTCTAGATCTCAGGCAATCCAACTAATACATTGACGTATTCATAAATAATAGATCCCGACTTCAATGTCAACAGTTTAGCAATCATGATAAAGAAATACAGTACATCAAAAATATTGTCATGACACAAAATACACATCTGCTAACCCATGTTCGGACTATTATAGCTAACGTTCTAGAACTCTGGGAGTTCAGTACTTAGATCAACCACCCTCTTCTTGCACTGTGCTGCCTTGTGACCCAAGAGCTTGCACTCGCCACACCGTGTTTTCCTCTTCCCCTTTGCATCGACAACCATGTTACCGGCTTTGTTCTTTTGGACACCATTTCCATTCCGTTTCTGACTTCTTCCATAGTAATCTAGTGCGCCTTTGAAGCGGGTTACCCTTGGTCTCCCTACTGGTCTGTTGAAGGCAGGAGCCTTAATAGACAAAAGCTCTGAATGGCTCATACAAGCACTTGATCCAGCGGCACCAAAGGTGTTACACTGCACGGTCCTCCCTTCAGCTTCACTGTCAGCACATGCATCACTCCCAGTTGTGTGATCGGCACTGTCAGACCTGGGGCAACGGGACTGCACGTGTGGCGTAGAACATTCTAGAGTAAGGGGTGGAGCATGTTCCATACCTTATCCATACTGTAAAGTACTCGTAAGCTAGTACAACTAGTTGGTACGGAAGGAAACTACCCGAGAGTACTCGGTTCGGACTTCTAAGCTCGTACCAGACCAGGATTTCCATGTTACCCTGCCCCCCGAGATATATAAGGGCGGGTAGGGACCCCCTCCAAACAATCTCATAACCTCCAAGGCAATACAAACCATACAAGACGTAGGGTATTACGCGTACTGCGGCCCGAGCCTGTCTAAACCCTTGTGTTCCTTGCACCATCGAGTTCCTGATCTCGGCGATACCCTACCTACAACCTACCACCTCGGGGGTATCCCTCGGTGGGCTTGTTGGTAAAACACCGACAGCTGGCGCGCCAGGTAGGGGCGTTCATCAAAGATCCACCGGCGAATTCGATGGTGACTTTCAACTTCACCAGCGCCGTGCTCCCTGCGGGCACAACCTTCGTCTTCATCTTCGGCTCCTGGGTCTGTGTCTGTAACGGCACAGGCGACTTCCGTCGGCATCTTGTCGACGACAAGCCGGAGGCACGTGCAGCAACCTCAAGCAGCGCCCTCGACAAGTTTGTTGACAATCTCAACGAGATGTTGCTCATTGACCTCACCAGGAAGATCGAGAAGCTGTCTGTTTTCGACGGGACTCCGACTCGTGCTGCATCAGGCTTCCCCGGATCGTACTCAACTTCATCTAGGGGGCAACGCGACCGATTCCTATTCGGCTTACGCAACATGGCCACTGTTTATCAAGAGGCCGCAAAGTCCGAATTCTACTCTGCATTGGAGAAAGATCTGGACGAACTACTCGAGCTCGGGGAAAGGGCGCCACCGCATGTCGGGAGGCCCCTATCTTCGACGACTACGACTCTAACTCCGATCCCGAGGTTGAACCCTACTTGGGTGGCCAGGGCTTGGTTATAACCTCCACCCCAGAGGGTCGCTTCGTGTACTGGAAGGGCATGAAACCCGCCGAACTACTCGGAGACGACGAAAGATTAGCCGCTCACCTTGACTCTCTGCCTTTCCAAGAGGGCAGACCACTCGGTGAGACCACCCCCGGCGGAACTGTACTCATTGACTACAGCTCCGACGATCCATCCACACACCGCCACGTCTTCATGGCGGAGTCCGACGAGTACAACAACAGGCACCACAACGAAAGGCCTGAGCAGATCTCGGAGGACGAACACACTGCGGATGCCGCCAACGAGACTCAGGAGGAGCGTGCTGCTCACCGGCTGCGCAACAGGAAGCGTGCCAAGCGCAGAAGGGACGCCAATGAACGCTGCAACCGCGCCCAACGCAACCTTGAGGCAGAGTTTGCGGCAGCACAAGACGCGGGGTTCAATATTCCTATCGCTAACATCGCTGGTATAACCGCGGTGCTAGCAGGCAACCCCGACCCGCAAGTCCAGACCGCCTTGCGCATGGCTCAGAAAGCATTCCTCTAGATCAATCAGCACAACCCGCTACCCTCGGTCTCACAAAGACGCGAGGGGGCAGGCGAGAGCCAGGTCAGCAGAACACCCGGGGGCCACCCCAGGCGGCAACCTGCGCCCTCCAACAACCAACAGGGGAGCCGTCCTGCTGGCCTGTAGGGGAGCCGCCCCGTTGCTCCCCAAGGAAGCTGCCCAGCATCCCACGCTCCCCGCCTAGAAGCATCCATTGGCAACTACCGCCGCTCAGAACTCGAGAAGCTGCCAACGGGTGACCTCCGCGACAAGATCAAGGCTAGGATTGACGCCTGTTCTATCATCGACAACCAGAGGAAGGAACGCGCTGGAACCGAGGGGAACGCTGCTCGGGACAACAATGATCGTTTCCCTGCATTCTCCCCCCACTTCGACAACTACAATTACCCGGAGGGATTCAAACCTATCAGCATCACCAAGTACGATGGTAAGTAATCTCCTCAGCAATAGGTACGATGCTACTCCACCGCCATTGAAGTTGCAGGCGGCACCAACACCACCAAAGTCGTTTACTTCCCGATGGTCTTGGAGTCCGCCCCACTCACGTGGCTGGAGAGCATCACCAAGAACTCCATCGACTCCTGGGAGCAACTACGAAACGTCTTCATCGACAACTTCCAGGGGGCGATTGCACGGGCAGGTACTCGACATGACCTGTCCTAGTGCAAGCAAGAGAGGAACGAGCTCATACACTCGTACACACGCCGCTTCTTCGACACCAGAGCTACGATCGCCAACATCTCGGATAGCGACGTCATCGACTGCTTCCACAACGGCCTCACTGACCAGGCCCTGTTCCGCGACTTTGGCCGCAACCGTCCCAAGACCGTTGCTGCCCTCCACGACATGATGTAGACCTGGGCAGACCAAGAGGAGGAAGAGCGTGATCGGTTCTCGAAGCGCGACAACGACTACTCCAAGCGCAACAACGACCACCGCAACGACAGAGGCCAGCGGGGCTACTCGGGACCTTCCCGAAAGCGCAAGCCAGACGATCTTGTCGCGGCTATCATTCGCGCCCCGCAAGGCAAGAAGAACACCGATCTGCAAGAGGAATTCGATAAAATCATGCAGAAGCAGTGCCCGTGGCACTCACACTCAAAGCACACTACTTTCGAGTGCTACCAACTTCGGAGGTCCCTCAACGCTCCGCCCCTGGAGAAGGGCGACAAGAAGAAGAAGTAGGACAAGGACGTCGAGGACCCGGAGAACAAGAAAGATGCCGGCGAATTCCCGGACGTATCCAAGGTGGTTAACGTCATCTTTGGTGGCGAATCGGGGTTTGTCTCCAAAAGGACTCTGTTGACGCAAAATTCTGACGATGTCAGACCCTGCGTCGACCCACATGAGGACCCGGGAGCTTCTTTCTTTGCTCCTGCGCGGCATCCAAATCGACGCGTGTGGTGTGCGCGGCGTGCCATTCAGTTTGATCCTGCAACTGACAAGGTCAAGATATTTCCTTTGAAGCCTCAGGCGATCGGCCGATCAGGCCGATGCGGTCCAGGCACCAGTAGCGGTAATGATATGGCAAAATAAAGCATGACGATTGAATAATCGGTCATGAGGTCGATTACAGCACCCTGATGAGCATGAAAGGCTCATCAGCTATCCAGACTAGATCTGCATGATTGATCATAAGAAAGCATGAAAGCTATCGGCTGGAAAGCCGATAGGAAACGGGGCGCTGATGGGTTCCCGATCCATCATAGGTAGGGCCGTAAGCCAATGCGGTTTCAACTAGCATTATCACTAGTGTTTCTAGATGAAATGACAGTGATGCGCCCGGAAGTTGCAATCTAGAAACACTGTCGATAAGATGCCAATCTAGACTTCACCAGCCGATAGATCTATCCACTATAGAACTTGATCCCAACAACACTTTAGAAGTAGCCGAGATTAAGATGCAACAGGCTATTAAAAGATCCAACAGGATAAAAGCTAATAAAAGCAATCAGGTAGCAAAACGATAGATTAAACAAATATGAGCCGATGTAATCTTAATCAAGGCATGATAACTGGTGAGTACCCTAGATCGAGACGGAGGTGATGCGCCGTAGGTTGAAGATCCAAGATACTCGATAACTTGGTAGAACTTTGGACTTACCCCTTCGCCGGAGATCAAGGCGATGCAGCCCGACGTCGGGTGCCAAGTTCCGCCGGTAACTAAAGTAAAAACGAAAAAGAAAAAGGGTGGCGATGCGCCGAGTTGTATGATCGAGAGATGATTACAATGACCCTGGGCGCACATATTTATAACCTAAACTAAACTTGCCCGACTAGCAAACTCTAGATAAAAGGAAATATTAAGATACATGGACTCTAGATTCCCCTTTTGTAGAATCCTTGCTAATCAAGCTTCCTCCGTCCCATCCGTTAAGAGGTCAATCCACACGAGTGATGATAACTGAATATAATATTCCAATTCCTTAATCAGCATGCATGCGTGCCGTATCTCTATTATTTCTTCCAAGCACGTGGACTCATCTCCAGACATGAAGCTTCACGTATGTGCACGCTAATCACCATTAAAGCTTCTGGACTTCATGTCCTGTACGAACACTATAATCCACTTCCCTCCATAGACAAGCCAATCTTGCTGACCATGATCTGCATGCATGCTACCCCGTTGCATGCTATCCTTGCCGATGCATAGCCGATGGTCTTTTATTCGCTCTGAATAATCTGGATTTGCTGGCCAAAATCCGGTGTCAATAGGCTCAGAAGCTCCACCACCGCGAGATCATGCCCGTTGAGCCTGGAGTACCACGACCCCTTCGGTAGTCGGAGGTCCCCATCTCATTCTCTAGGGCCGATCAGTGGACGAGTTTTTCTGAGCCAGGCAAGCTCCCACTAGTCCTAGACCCCATGGTCGCGGACGTCAGACTCGCAAAGGTACTCATCGACGGAGGCACCGGCCTCAACATCATCTTTGCGAGTACTCTAAGGAAGATGGGGGCGAACTTCTTTGACAGGCTCATTCCCAGCAAGGTTCCCTTCTACGGCATAGTACCGGGGAACGCAGCTACGCCGCTTGTCATGGTGGTGCTTCCCGTCACCTTTGGGACGAGGGAAAACTATCGTATCAAATACATCAAGTTCGAAGTAGCCAACTTCGAAACCTCATACAACGCCATACTGGGCAGACCGGCAATGGCCAAGTTCATGGTCGTACCGCACTACGTGTACTTACTCTTGAAGATGCCAGGAAAGAACGGTGTCCTCACCTTCCGCGGCGATCTGGAGAAGTCCTATGACTGCGACCAGAAGGCCATCGAGTACGCGTCGACTACGCGTGTACCGGATACTTCAAGTACTCACGGTTGCGCAAAAGCTCTCTAAGGTGGACCTGGAGGTCCCCCAGAAGAAGGTGAACCACTCGAAGGTACAGCCCGTTGGCGAACTCGCTCTGAAGACCATCCAGCTCCAGGTGGGAGATTCATCCAAGACAGCTCTGATCGGATCACAACTCGACCCCAAATAGGAAAGCGCGTTGTTGACGGTCCTTAAATGCCAAATCCGACCGTCAACGATACTCACAAGCAAAGGAAAATCATGCCTCTTACTCATGTATTTGTATCACTAACCTAGCTCTACAGTTGTTTTGGAGAATTTATCATTTCAGGGATGCAAGTCCAAAACAAGAAGAAAACATGAAGAACACGCAGCAAAACATGCACAGAAGATCATCCGCTGCGACACACTTACAAGAAGGGCCCACTTGACAGCCCAACCGACGTACAAAGGCGGCAAGCACCCAAAGGATCAAGCATAGGCTCACCTGTCAGTGCCCCAGCCAATGGCAGTGGCCAGAGGCGGCAGGAGGGGGTCGGCCGCACCCCCTGGTTCGGCCGCACCCCCCTGGAAGCCGTCCAGGTGTGTCTTGGTGGGAAGATTACTCTGATCCTCCCAAGGTCGGTTGCAAGTGTTTCCATAAATAGAGATGGCGGGAACCAACCTCAAGAGCTATAAAAGGAGGCCCTCACACTCATTTCAACACACCACACTTGGAGCCATCCTCTCTACTCTCACTTGTGACTTGTAATCCTAGGGTAGTGGAGATAGGCTAGAATTCTCTTAGCGAATCGAGTCATCCTCGGGATCGGAGATCAATCCTCGGTCCTTGGTATGGCTTTGTATTCGACTTGTCGGTATCCTATTCATATTATAGAGCTAAGCTTTGGCTGTTATGTTATCTTGATAGTCTATCATGCTCATGCCTGTTATGCTATTCTAGTAATGTGTCGTGCCTTAGCTTGTTGCTTCATTAGTTATACTCTCTTTATGCTTAGGCCAGATGATCTGGGTAAGGATAACGGTTCGTCGTGCCTTCGGGTTTGCCTTAGTATTTTACTTGTCCATCCGAAGGGTGGGAGTCCTGGGGACACTAAGGTACCTCATACACGGGCGTGGTGCTCGGGTATGCGGGATCCTTCGGATATGCCCGTGCTCCACGGTATTGCAGGGGTAGGCTGCAGAAGGTGACAGCTCTGTTGGTCCGCCATGACGTTCCGTCATGGTTAGTGAAGTCCCCCACGTTCGGGTTCGGGGTAGGAGTTCTGAAAGATGTTGTGTCCTGGATGTACTCCGGGATGGGGCATTCTCCCTATTATCCCTATTTTCCCGGCACCTGCAGTTCTAAGCATGATTAGAGTATAGCCCTTGCTTGTATGAATAGATACTAATAGGACCCCCTTGTATGCCTTTGCTCCCACTAACCCGTAGGTTTATTCGTTTATTCTTTATCCTGAGTTTGGCCCGTGTGTGTGTCACTCTACCCTTATTCATATCCTTTATCATGACTTACCCCTGTTTATGCTATAGTCTATGACTTATTCATATCGTCTTGTTCTTGTACCAAGTAAACTCTTACGATCATGCCCTCCTTTGGGAAAATATAAATAACGATACCCGAATACTCACCGGGTGAAATGCTACAGCGGTATATCCGTGCGCTTGCGGATCCTTTTCTATAATCGTTAAGACATACCTCTCGGTGTTTCCTCATGCCGCTGCTAGGGTCTTAACCGTTCCTAGTGGTGACACTAAGAAATGCCAACAAGCATTTCTGGCACCGTTGCCGGGTAGTGGCATTGATTAAAAAGATTTACTTGTACATGATCATGGCAATGTGTCTAAGGAATACCTGTAGTTTATTCAGGTTAATGTTGCTTTTTGTTTTCTCCTGAATTGGATGAAAACAAGGTAGTGTATGACTGGTTTCTCCTTGCCAACAAATTTTGTTGAAGATCCAGAGAAGCTCGTGAGAAGGGTCTGACCTCGTGTCGTCCCTCCTCAAGTCATTCTTTTGGCAAGCGAACCGGTCCTTCCAGCACCAACAACCTCAACCGAACCCATGGCTGAGAAGACTCTTCACGATTTGTTCGTCCCCTCCGCCGCCAATGTGGCGACTGGACCCAACGTCAATGTTGGGGACGTGAACTTCGAGCTCAGGTCCAGCCTTATTAACATGGTGCAGGCTAGCCCGTTCTGTGGCAAGCCGAACGAGGACGCCAACGCCCACCTCCAGAACTTTCTGGAGTTATGCGAGACCGTTACCATACGGGGCGTTGAGACTAACGTCATCAGGCTCCGGTTGTTTCCCTTCTCCCTGCTGGGGAAGGCGAAACAATGGTTTCACAAGAACAAAGAGGCCGTCAATACGTGGGACAAATGTTCCACGGCCTTCCTCGCCAAGTTCTTTCCGCTGGGCAAAACCAATGCCTTACGCGGAAAGATATCTAGTTTCCAGCAGACGGGGATGGAGTCAATCCCCGAAGCTTGGGAGAGGCTACAAGAATATATACTCGCGTGTCCTCATCATGGGATGGACGAGTGGCTCATGCTCTAAAGCTTCTACAACGGGCTGACTCCAACTTCAAGAGCCCACATAGATACCGCTGCTGGAGGAGCCTTTCTCGACCTCACCATCACCAAAACAAATGCATTGGTCGAGAAAATGGTCTCCAATCAGGGTTGGAATGAGGAGCGTTCCTCGCCCAAGAGTAAAGGCAGAATGCACATAGTAAAAGAAGTTGACATGCTCTCCGCCAAAATGGACCTCCTACTCAAGCGCCTTGACGAAAGGGCACAATTCAATGGGCGTATGAACAACTACGCTCAAGCCATAGCCTCGCACCCCGCGTGCGAAGTCTGTGGCAATGGTGGACACTCGGGGAATAACTGCCCCGAGACACGTGAAGACGTAGCCTACATGAACAACAACAACGGCTACCGTCCACAAGGAGGCCAAGGGTGGAACCAATCAAGGCCATCTTACCAAAGAGGAGGTAACAATTTTAACTCAATTTTCAATTCAAACCAAACCTCCATCAAAGATCTTGTTTTTGGCCAAGCTAAAATAAATGAATCTATAAACAAAAAGCTTGCTGCCAATGATAAAACTCTTGAGAGTTTAAACATAAAAGTTGAAACTCTTTCTTCTGCTCTCAAGAACCAATTGATCTTTAATAAAATGATTGAAACTCAACTTGCGCAAATTGTTGCCGCTGTTCCTGTTGTGAACGACGGGAAAATTCCGGGGCAACCGGAAGTTCCCATTGAAAATATCAATATGGTGTCTACCGGATGGGGCAACCCGTCTCGGAGGATGCCACATGCTAACCGTGCAGGAAAGTCCTCATATGCCAAGACAAGTGCATGTGGAGGACTGACAGCAGCACTGCACGGAGACCCAGGAGTGCTGATGATCCATTGTTCCATCTATGATCAACACTACAACCGGGCCCTCTGTGACCTTGGGCCAGCATAAACATTATGCCCAAGATGCTTTTTGAGCAACTGCAATATCCTGCTCTATCCCCAACTCTCATGCACGTGTAGCTCCCCAATTCCACAATTCGATATCCCGAAGGGATAGTTGAAAATATGCTCGTACGAGTCAAGAACTCCTTCGTCCTCGCCAACTTCGTCGTCCTCGACATGGAAGGTGACACGGGTATACAGCTCATCCTTGGGCACCTCTTTTTAAGGGACGCCAAGGCAAGGATAGACATCAGGACAGGAGACATCCGTTTCCACATCGGATCGGAGAATATTTTCTTCAAATTCCAATACAGGCAAGAGCAGTGCTTCATAATTCAACAAGCTTATGACGGAAGCCTTCTCTGGGGGCACCAGAACCCCAACCGGAAGAACCGACCACACAGCCTAAAAGGAACAAGACCAAGAAGGTGTGGCGGAAGATCGAAAGTTCATCTTCATCTAATTCTCCGCAACGAGGCGACAAATGGTAAGTAACACCGAAGAAAAGTCTTGCCTGTCAGACTTTAAACGACAAGCCCTTGCCAAAGGTAAATTGGTATTTATCTCATGTTTGATTTTTCCACAATTTGATTTTTCACTCCCATTTGATTTTCTCCACTGCATATTTTATTTTCCAAAACACTCTTGCATGCTGGAATTTTTCTAGCCATTTTTTTTCTTTTTACAAAAATTTCAAAAATATTTCCGAACGTAAAATTCCTTTGAAAAATTCATTTGAACATCTTGTCAGAGTAAACTTTATTTGAGGACCAAAAATTCAAAAGCTTATGACCGTTATAAGGCAGTGGTCCCAGGCTGTCAGCCTGTGGTGCCAGCCAGGGTGCGGCCGCACCCGACCCCACCCCAACGGCTATCGGGCCCAGCTTTTTCTAACGGCTACTAGCCGTTGCTAGATGACCGTTCCTGACGTGCTCGTGCTTCAGGTCTTTAAATAGAGGCCGAGAGAGGGGGGGGGGTGAAGCACTCACACTTCACTTCTTTCACTCACTCCCTCTCACAATCTTTGCTCTTGGAATTTCATTGGATTTTTGCTCGAGTTTTGATTCAAGAAGTCTCTTTCTCATTTCTTTGCTGTAAGAAAAATTCTGCACATCCGGAGGAACAACGTTCGGTAAGAATCTCCATTGCATTTTCACTAACGTAACCCGAGCCGAGTTGTTCTTGTTGTTCTCGTTTTCAAGCATAAAGGGCGTGGGACGGAAGCTCTCCGGTGCACTCTAGAAAATGATGGGAGCAAGCTCATCTCGTTCATGAGGTGGCTCAAGCTCCCATCACTCTTCAGAGCTAACTCCGGCCCCAAGCATGATGGACTACGAAGAACAAGGCGAACAAGAAGAAGTGCAAGAAGAAGTACAAGCTGAGGACATGGAGATAGATGAAGATGATGCCCCGTACCTCGACTTGCGCATCGACCGTGAGCGCCAAGCCTACGCCAACCTCAAGCGCCGTAGCTTTGGTCACACCAAAGCCTTCGACTCGGAACTTCTCACGAAAATAGATATGGATCTCGACTTTGCTAATGTTTGGCATGCGATCGGTTGGAAAAGTTTCGTGCCCGTTGAGGAGTATGGTTCTCGACTCCTCACCATTCAGTTTCTTTGCACTCTGCAAGAGGTGGATGACAATGTTTGCTTTCAACTTTTTGAAAAAGAGTATTATCTTACTTGGAAAATATTGAGTCACCACCTTGGTTTTAACAAACGCTTGCTAATTTCTCTTGAACATGCTTGCCGCGGTTTTAATTGCCTTGATTTTTGGGGTTTGATTTCGGGTCAAGTTGTTCATGGAAAATTCTCACCTCGGTGCAATGACATTCAAAATCCAACTCTTCATTTGATGCACAAGTGGCTTGCCATCACTCTCTTTCCAAGAGGCGATTTCTGAGTCGTGCGCAACGATGAGTTGACGATCCTATATGCCATGGTCAACAAGATTCGAGTCTCTCCCATGAAAGAAATAGTAAACCGTTGGCTTCAGATTTTCAAGGTGATGGGTCCTATTGAATGCACTTCTTTGATAACCCGCATCGCTTCAAGCATTGGTGCCTTAGAAGAAAATAATGTTTCCTTCATTGAGGGTGACCGTGTTTTTATCGATGAGGCTTATTTGGTTCAAGGCCATATCCTCAAAAAGGGCCCAAATGACTCCTTGATTTTCTTCTCTCTGGGTTATGCAAGTGAGATCCCGTTGCCAAACGCAGGGTATTATTTGTATAATTGCCAGTCACTAACTGCCCCTCTCATTCCGGAAGAGGCGGCAAGAAGGCATAGTGTTTCTGGTTTACCTCGCAGGACCACAAGGAGCAGGGCTAGAAGAGAAACTGAGCCAGCATCATAAGTGGGAGGTTCTTCCTGGCACAGCGCAAGCACTGAGGAGTGGGCACGGCAGGCTCCAAGCCGCCGGTCCACCAGCTCTAGTTCATGCGGAATCCCGAGCCTCGCACGACGCACGGCATCCAGCCGTAACTTCGGCTCCGTCACTCATCAGCTAGGAGAGCTGCGGGTCCAGGCCGACAACATTGAAAATACACTGCACTAGCACATCGAGAGTAACCAAGCATGGCAGCAGTACACCGGCGCAAGGATCGACGCTATGGAGCAGAGGCAGCTGCAGCAGCAGGAGGAGTGGAGGGCTTACTACCGTTGGAGAGGGTGTTGGCGCTAAAATCGGCCGGATAGGAATCGGCCGATTGGTCTTCAGCGTCGGACACACGACCCGGGAGAATCTGCTTAGCTCCTGTTCGGGTTATCGCCCTTGTGCGGTTCGCGCGGCGTGCCAGTCAATCTGACCTGTTGATTGACAAGGAAATAGAGTATTAAATCCAGGCGCGTCGATCGGCTAGGGTTCCGATCTGTCCTGAGGAGCGCGTCGACGGCGAATCGGCCGATTTGCTGTAGAGATGATCGGCTATGGATCAACCGATGATCGTATAGTAATCATAAAGACAACTGCTGGAGCGATCTAGACGACTACTGCAAGGACAACACTTGAAATAGATCTAATCGGCTGTATGAGGATAAATCGAAGGAGAACAATGACGAAGCCGATTACTCTGATCTCAAGCTGGATAACTGGTGATAATACTAGAATAACAGGTAAAACTTGCAATTCTAGTAAATATCGATAACTGGTGAATAAATCCAAACGAAACCACAGCGATGCGCCCGTAGTTAAAGCTCGGATATTACTCGGTAAGCGGAACCTACCAATTGGCCGGAGATCAAGTTGATGCAGCCCTGCCAATCCGTACGAACTCGTGAAAGAAGAAAAGGTATTGGCGAAGTCGCCGACTTGAAAGTAAATTGCTGGAAAAAGTAGAAGTATTGTTGTTGATTGATGTCTTGATTGATCTCAAAGCCCTAGCGACTCCTATTTATACCCTGAAACTAGGACTCCTGGTCGATTACGAATTGTTACAACCTTATTTAAAAACAGGAAAACTACTATATCTATAAGAACTTTTAAAAAGGAAACGGACTCCCGCAGAATCTTCCGCCACCGTTCCCTGATCCAATCAGGATCCCCTTAAATTGCTCCTTGACCGACTTAGCGTGTCCTGTTGACCAGCTTTTGACCAGGATCTTCTGGAATAATCCCATCCTGTTGGCATAGGCTGCACCACCAATCGGCCGATTTTCAACTGTTACCTCAATCGGCCGATTCCTTATTGTAGCTTTCAGATCTGCTGCATCGGCCGATCTTCTCCTCTTGACGCCGATTCAACACGTGTCAAAATCTGGCGTCAACACATGCCCCCCAGTTTCGGAGTAAAATATAACTTTTCCTTCGAAACTCTTTTCTTTAATCCTCTCCTCCGAAACGGGCGCAGTAAAAATCTCCTTCCGTTCCGCGGCACAATGATTGCAATTTCCTTGAACCGGGCGCGCGAAACGACCGCTCCCCTGGAACTCGTGTAGACGGCGCGGTAAAAATACCATTTTTGCCCTTGCTCCCCTGATCTTTCTTAAGTACTGGCTTTCTCCGCCTCTCCTCCTCCACGAATCTAGCATTCTCTCTGTCGCATCACTGTTCGTCTTCCTCCAAGCTCCTTCGACTTCCAAGCGCTCCCCCTTTTCCGGCGATCTCATCCGCAGCCTGCTCCGACCACTAATGGCGTCCCCATCGGCGACCACCCCATCTACAGAGGCTCCATCGGCTGCTCCTTTGGCGGCGGCGGCCCAATCGGCGGCTTCCCCAGTGGCGTCATCGGCGACGATGGCTTCCATCCCAGAGGTAAATACTCGAAATTTTTCCCCTTTTCGCCTTTCTACTGCTCCAGTATTTTCCGGTCCCTTTCTTAGTTTCTTCCCTTTTTCCCCTTTTTTTAGGCCCTTAGGCACAGAATCACCATTCCCCTCTCAGAGTCTCCTGACCTCATCTGTCTAGGCCCTATGGGGAGCCCTGATCCAACGAATCTAATCAGTTTAGAAACCCATAGGATCCCCTTTAAGCAGTCATCCATGGATTTAGATCATTGGGTAGGTGCATTCAGATCCTGGCCGAATGAAACACCCGGGTGGAGAGAATGGTACCAGAGGGTAGCCGGGTCTTGGAAAGTCCAATGGGAAGAACTTAAAATCGGCCAGTGCATAGACTTATCCCTGTCTCAGATGGAAAAGAACGAACCTTTGGTTATGGCAGCCTCTTACTTCTGGTCCGATGCACTTAACGCATTCCTTTTTGGACACGGACCCATGACCCCGACCTTGGCCGATGTCCTGCCGCTGACCGGCCTAGATGTTTCCTCCGCCGATACCCCCTTCAATTATCTGTTCAAGCCATCTCATCGGCTGGAGACCAAAGGAATCGGCGGGTGGAAAGGATACATCAGTAAAAACATGAAGACAGGGACAGTCTCACAGAGGAAGCACACCGCCTTCTTGATGATGTGGCTGGAGAAACACTTCTTCTGTGGCAGAGCGGTCGGCCCCTCTTCCAACACTCAAGCTTTGGCAGAGTCTCTTGCACAAGGATCGGCCATCCCCCTTGGTAAACATTTGCTGGGATTGGCATACCATCTGATGCACCAAATCGGCGTCAAGCTGTCGAAAGGAGAGCCGATAGGGAACCCAGGCGGTCCTTGGTGGTTCATCACCCTCTGGCTCAATCTACACATGAGCAAGGTCTCTCAGCAGAGGATAGAGACAAAGACCTTTCCGAACATCGAGTCAGAGGAGAATCCATCGGTCCGTCGCCGCTGCAGATCTGTTGGAGAAGCGGTATCGGCCTTTCCTGGCTGCCAATTCACCGCTACCCGTGTAGCTAAATATTTCAGATGTTTCTATAATGGACTTAGTGAGGAGATGATCATCTGGCATCCATATCAGACCGCAGAGCCGATTTTCGAATTGCCTGTATGCTTCGATTTCTCCACCCATACATTTGACAGAGAATTAATGGATGTCTTGATTAAGCCGGGAATTCTGCCGGCCAACTTCTTCTCAGGAAAGGACTCACCCACCTATGAGTTCTACTGCCCGTCGGCTGCAACAAGGCAACTAGGTTTTGGCCAATTGCCGATTCGAGTCTATTTCGCCGGCCAAGCAAAATTCAGAGACGGACTAACTTCAAGTCTTGACTACAGCCGATTGTGCGATTTAGTACCCGACTCCAGCACCATTGACTTGAACGGCTGGTCAGTTGCCTCTTTCGCCACCCAACAATATAAATTATGGTGGGCAGAATGGAAGCAGCATCTCTTCTGTAAATCTCCATCAACTTACTGCAACATTCTGGACCCAGAGAACATCGACCCAAATGCTGCGGTATGTCCTTTCCTCCTTAGCCGATCTCAATGTTGCATTATCATCTCGTTGCTAACTTATGTTTACCCCTTCAGTCTGAAAGCCATGTTCCCCCGATGCGGAGCCGAAGCGGCCGGCCGATTGACAGCCATCACCAATACATGCCGTATCCACTCATCGGCTTCCATGCTCCATCTGTCAAAGATATCTCCACCGGCCGATCAAGACGAGCACCCAAAAGGCCAACATCAAAGATAAGCAGCCGTCGGATGCGAGCTCGCATTGGATCGGCCGATCCGGCAACAATAGCATCGGCTGAAATCTCCCGCATCGGATCGGCTAGCCAGATGGCAGCAGTATCGGCCGAGACCCCCCGTGTTGGATTGGCCGATCAAACGGAGGTGATACTCGCCGAGGCCGCAGGTCCTTCACCCCTACCAGTTGTCGACACAGCCGATCCCCAAGTCACCGCCGAAGCTGGGGCTGCTGCAGCATCATTATTAGTAGAAGCTGTCCAGGTAACCTTATTTATCTCATATATTCCCCAAATCTTCTACTGACATCAATTCCATTCCTTTGCCAGGCTACACAAGTTGTCCCACCGCAGTCCCCACAACTATCGGCCACGTCTCAAGTAGGGACTGAGATTACAGCAGCTCCTGTTGCCGAGGTACACGATCTCTTACCCTGCATCCTTAATATTCAGAAAACTTAACCAATTTTGATGCAGGTGGACTTGGGTACGCCGATTATAACTCCACAGCAGGAATCGGCCGGGAAACCCACAGAGGCATGGCAAATTTCCATTACCATCTCATTTCATTTTCCCATAGTATTTTGACAGGAATTTATGTCTTTCTCAGGAAGCTGGCCCAAGCGGAGCACCGATAATGATCGAATCTTCTTCTTCCGGCGAACCAAGTGCACCAGTCCCTGAAACGAGGGAAACACTTCCACCGGCGCAGGCAAGAGAGATTCGTTTCAAAGAGGTAACAATCTTACCATCAGAATTGGCCGATCTCCTTTCACCGCTTGCTTATCCTTTACTTTGTCCCCTTACAGGAGCAAGATACCCCCAATAATAGCATCTTTTCCTTTGCCGTCTCCTTGGCCGATGAAGAAGAAATCGCTTCACACGCAGTTCTGTCGAGCTCTACCTCCGACGATGTCCGCTCCAAGCTCGAAAGCATTCGTACTTTCCTCCAAGGTGACATCGGCCGATTGGTGGAAGATGCATCGCCGATCCGACAACTTTTTAATGAGGTCAAAGATCACATCCCGGATGAAGTGTCGGAAGACTTGGGGTATGCTGCCTATATAGAGGGTATGCAGATTCCGGTTTCCAGGGCGCTGCAACGTATGGCCGATCGTGCTCAGATGGCCAAAACTCAGGAGGAGGTTGACTTGCACAAGCATCGGACCCAGGAAGTACATCACAGAATCAACTTCCTCGAGAACTGCCGTCCGGACATCGTCGGCGCAATAGATCGGCTGAAACGGAGGAGAGCAGAACTAGCCAAGGAGATGGAACAGATAACCAAAGAGATAGCCGCTGAAGAGAAGAAGCTCCAAGAACTCCCAACCATGATCAGCGAGCTGAAGCAAGAAAGACAACGTCTGGCCCGTGAAACAATACGGCTCCATCGCCGCGTGTCAGAAGTACCAGGATCGGCCGAAAATGATCAGAGAATAGTAGAATCGGCCGATCAAATTAGACGACGAGCGATTGTAGCCATAGATGCTTTCCTTGGGCTGTAAAAAATATGTTAAACATTATTGCTCCTTTAATGCCACTGCGCCGATTTGGTTTTGAACTGCTTTCTTAGTCTGCCTCGCATTTATGTACGCATTTACTCCGATAGGACGTGTCTCACCATCCATCTACCTCCTCTTCATTTACGCGCAGACCGTTCACCATCTCTAGAGACACACGCATTACTTATCTCTTCTTCTTTTATTGTCCCAACTGAACGGCGACTTATACCATGTCGGCCATGTAATCCGTAATTTCCACTCAATAATGAATCCCAATATTCCTTTCACCAGATGTGTAGCCAGAAAACCGATGAAAAATCGGCCATGTTAACTTGACATATTTTGCATTTGTACTCAGAATCCAAATTGGCACTAATGTACGTCGGCCTTGATTTGCTGCTATCTCCCAAATCTACCATCTCTAATAAATCGGCCGACGTGAACCCATGCCCCAGCTTCCCATCTTCTCGAATGAGCTGATCCATTTATTCTGAATCTTTAGAGCTGACTGCTTGGATCGGCTGTAGACCGAAATCGGACACTTTCAGGAAATCAGTGTCCCAAGTCCTGCCAGATATACATTTGACGTGCTCGCAGCTCCACTGTTGCGTGTCGGCCGCTGCAACGCTGTAGACGAAATCGGCAGCGACTATCTCTGTACTGTCGCCGACCCATTGCACAAGGCATTGATGCATAGTAGATGGGACACAGCAGTTTGCGTGTATCAAGTCGCGACCAAGTAGCATATTATAGGACCCCTTGCCATTAATGACGAAGAAAGTAGTAGGGAGGGTCTTACTGCCGATGGTGAGGTCGACGCAGAATGCTCCGCGGGCGGGTGACACGTTGCCTTCGAAGTCCTTCAGCATCATGTCCGTCTTGGTGAGGTCGTCATCGCCCTTGCCCAGCTTGCGGAACATGGCATACGGCATGATGTTGACTGCCACGCCTCCATCTACCAGTAATCTGGTGACGGGTCTTCCGTTGACATACCCTTTGAGAAACAGCGCCTTAAGATGCTGTCGTTTTTCTTCTTCTGGTTTCTCAAACGTAGCCGTCATCGGCTCTAATAGCAGTTGTGCCATTTGCTCTTCTTTTGTTCTTGTTACTTTATCCCGATCGCTTGGCGCCATGAACTCCATCGGCAGTATGAATACCATATCAATCTCGGCTGCCGATTCTTGGTTGTTCGTTTCCTGAACGTTTTTCTTTGGGCGCCAAACTCGAGATTTAACATTCCTTCTCTCTGGCACATGTCTTTGTTCTTCTTCTTGATGTTCCCACTGGCGTAGGCGTTGGATCCTTCGCTTCTGGGATCTGGACAGGCCATCGGGACACCACCTGGGATTCACTGGTTTGGCCGATGATCTGGCGTGTTCCCAATCTGGACTCCTTCCTAGAGGATCTTCGTCTGATACCCTATCATCGGCCATGTCTTCCAGCCGATCGTGTGCGCTGATCCTGCCCCCCAGTCCATCTTGCTGGCCGATCCTGCTTTTTGACCTGCTGTACTGGTCAACTCTGCCCCCCAGCCGATCATGCACCAAAACACGCCGTTCTTCGCGCTGATTTCTGTTGATCGGCTCTGATCCTCTATCCCTAGAGTGTGACCTCGGGCGATCGTTGCGGCTCGATCCGTTACACTCCGGACAGTTGTCGGCAGATGGCAATCTGATATCGTTCTCCCAGTAGTGGATGAAAAACGGACATTGCCAGTGATCTTCATGCCGACGTATCATCTTTTCCTGGTATTGTGCTTGTTCTTGCTGCTGCCGATATTTACTTAGTAAGAATTGGGAGGTGACAGGCCTGCGTGGTCGTTCTGGCCCTCGCCTGTTCCTTCTGATTTCTTCCGTCGTGATCTGCCTCCTGGGGTCGACAGCGCCGCCTCTTCTCGCCGATTCTGACGTCAGCACCTTGGTTTGACTTGAGTCCCCTCCAGCGTTAACTGTGTTGGCCGGGAAGGGATGCTGATCTATCTTCATCGGCGTTGCCGATCTGGTTGGAGTTTCAAATCTAAGCCGCCCCTGCTCGATGGCCGATTGTATCTGCTGGCGGAAGACTTTACACTCATTTGTATCGTGAGAAGTAGCGTTGTGCCACTTGCAGTATTTCATCTTCTTGAGTTGATCGGCCGTGGGGATGGTGTGATGTTGAGACAGCTTGATTTGCCCCTCCTGAAGCAGTAGATCAAAAATTTTATCGGCCTTTGACGTGTCAAAGCCGAATATCTCTGGCTCATTCTTGCTAAAGGGGCAAGATATTGGTTTTTTTCCCTTTTACCCACTCTGCCAGGCCGATTTCTTCTTCCGCATCGGATTCAGATCCCTCCAAGTATGCCACCTTCTTTTGGAAGCTCCTCCGTTGTTCAAACGGCCGGACCTCTTGCCCTGATAATCGGTGGACGATTTGGCTCAGGCTTTCAAATTCTTGGGCAGCATATCTCTCTCTGATTTGTGGCAAGAGACCTTGGAAAGCGATATCGGCCAACTGTGCATCTGTCAGAGCCAGACTGTAGCATTTGTTCCTGATTTCTCTGAACCTCTGTATATACCCTGTCACTGGTTCATCGCTCCTCTGTCTGAGGCTGGTCAAATCCGAGATCTTCATCTCGTGTACTCCTGCATAGAAGTACTTGTGGAATTGTTTCTCCAGATCGGCCCACGTGACGATGGAATTTGGCGGTAAATTGGTGAACCACTGGAAGGCCGATCCGGATAGAGATGATGAAAATAGACGCACCCTCAGAGCATCTTGCGTGGCAGCTTCTCCGCACTGGATGATGAATCTGTTGATGTGCTCCACAGTGGATGTGTCGTCCGTCCCCGAGAACTTGGTGAAATCAGGAACTTTGTAGCGGTGTGGGAACGGTAGCGAGTCGTAGGCCGATGGATACGGCGTCTTGTAAGTATAAGTTTGAACTTTCGGCTTCAGTCCAAACTGATCCTGGATTACTTCTGCTATTCTTGCCGTCCAGTCCGCCTGCTGCTGATGAACAGTTGTTCGCGGCGTGGGCATATGCTGAAGGGCTGGTACGGCCGGGTGATGAATCGACGAATTTTGCTGAGCGGCCGATAGTTGATGGAGAAACTTGTCCGCACCCCCTTCGTACGTCACTGCTGGTGCCGTGCCTCTGAATGCTTCCGCAGTGTTTGCCCCCCTGCCGATTTCTGGTAAAATCGGCTGATACTGGGAAACCGTCGGCCGGGCGGCCGGTTGGTATGGCACTTGAACCGAATAACTGCCATGCCCGTTCGCTGGCTCGGGAAAATACGCCGTGGCTGACGTTCCCCAAGGCGCTGAGCTCGTAGGTAGTGCTTGCACAGAAGCCATCTGAACGGGTTGAAACGGCGCTAGCGATGGGAGACATGGTGCACCGCTGTATCTTGGAGACGCCGGAGGTGGTGGAGAGCTGTACCCCTCGCGTTGCGTCAATATCGGCTGAGGAGCCGATCGGGATGTGTATGGTAGGCTTCTGGCTGGCAGAGTAGTTGGAGGGGCATATGCCGGTCCCTGATAGCCTTGAACGGCTCCGCTGGCCAGAGAGTTGACGACGGCGTTATACACCGTGTTGCTCATCACCGAGGATTGGTCGATGAATGCTTGATACACGGACTGTTGAATCATCTCTGACATCTTGCCCGAGTCTTCAGTAATGGTGATGTGGCGAGGTGCTGGAATAGGGGCTTTCTTGACTGCCTCCCCGCTTCTGGTACGACTTAACGACTGGAGGTACATCTTCTTGTAATCTTCCAGATGTTTGGCCAATTCTTCCCTCTTGTCGTCCTTGAGATCAGCTTCTGTGACCTCGATGATGTTGCTGTCAGAGATTTCTGCGTTGTTCGACATATCAGATCTTGGATGGTCCCACCAGGCGTGCCAAAAGTGTGTTGGCGCTAAAATCGGCCGGATAGGAATCGGCCGATGGGTCTTCAGCGTCGGCGGCGAATCGGCCGATTTGCTGTAGAGATGATCGGCTATGGATCAGCCGATGATCGTATAGTAATCGTAAAGACAACTGCTGGAGCGATCTAGACGACTACTGCAAGGACAACACTTGAAATAGATCTAATCGGCTGTATCAGGATAAATCGAAGGAGAACAATGACGAAGCCGATTACTCTGATCTCAAGCTTGATAACTGGTGATAATACTAGAATAACAGGTAAAACTTGCAATTCTAGTAAATATCGATAACTGGTGAATAAATCCAAACGAAACCACAGCGATGCGCCCGTAGTTAAAGCTCGGATATTACTCGGTAAGCGGAACCTACCAATTGGCCGGAGATCAAGTTGATGCAGCCCTGCCAATCCGTACGAACTCGTGAAAGAAGAAAAGGTATTGGCGAAGTCGCCGACTTGAAAGTAAATTGCTGGAAAAAGTAGAAGTATTGTTGTTGATTGATGTCTTGATTGATCTCAAAGCCCTAGCGACTCCTATTTATACCCTGAAACTAGGACTCCTGGTCGATTACGACTTGTTACAACCTTATTTAAAAACAGGAAAACTACTATATCTATAAGAACTTTTAAAAAGGAAACGGACTCCCGCAGAATCTTCCGCCGCCGTTCCCTGATCCAATCAGGATCCCCTTAAATTGCTCCTTGACCGACCTAGCGTGTCCTGTTGACCAGCTTTTGTCCAGGATCTTCTGGAATAATCCCATCCTGTTGGCATAGGCTGCACCACCAATCGGCCGATTTTCAACTGTTACCTCAATCGGCCGATTCCTTACTGTAGCTTTCAGATCTGCTGCATCGGCCGATCTTCTCCTCTTGATGCTGATTCAACACGTGTCAAAATCTGGCATCAACAGAGGGTTTAACCCTGACCAATAGCAGTGAGCCTGAAGCTAGCTTGTGGGAGGACCCCCACAGAGAGATATCTTGTATCTTAACTTCCTTTTTCGCTTTCAAAAACTTATGCATGAAACAAAATAAAAATCTGAAAAACTAAAAACAAATAAAAATTTGCAAAACCAAAAAGACCAAAAATATTTACTTGCTTTTGTATGTGTAGTAAGCATGGTGTAGTTTTCCTTGTTGAGATGATGAATAGTTGCTCTGTTAATTTCCTTCACATGCCTTGTTACAATTTAGTGCTCTTCCTAAGTTTTGGGTTCGTTGGCTTAATGTTCAAACCTTAAACTCAAAATTTGTGGGTAGCAAAAAGTATGATCCAAATCTAGGTTGTTGTGAGTTATGATATGGTTAAATAGAGTTTCTATGATCTTCTTCAAGTGACGCTTGATTTCTGGAGTATTTATCCTTTCAAAACTACAAAAACAAACGAAGTTCCTCAATGATTTGAAATTCCTATCCAAAGCCATATGTTGTTCCTATTAAAAACCTTCCACATATGCAACTTGTTATCTCATTGAGCATTGTCAAATCGTTGTGACCCTTGGTGAGATTCATTTCATACTCCCATGATCAAGATCACGTACACACTCCACCATATGCTACGCTTCTACACAAGAAGTAAGCAAGTATTCCATTCATCCATCCACAAATAAAAACTCCACTTTGCCTCATGACCACTCTCTCCCAAATATCATAGGAAATTGAGGATGGGCTATCTAAAAAAAATAGAAAAAAATGCATACCCAAAGAAGGTATGCCACATGCTCACAAGGCATGTCCAAAAAAAAATGGGGGGGAAAGAAAAAAAAGATGCATGCCAAAAGAAGGTATGCCACATGCCCACAAGGCATGTCAAGAAAAAAGAGAGAGAGAAAAGAAAAAGAGATAGCCCACGCTCAAAAGAAGAAAATAAATAGAGAGATGGTCCATGCAAAGGAGTTCATCCACCATCCACCAAAAATATCCACACACTTGCACATCTTGATCAAGGTTCATGACTTGCCTCTGTTTTGGATCCGATTTTTGACTTTGCAATATATGAGAAACAAGTGTGCCTTCACATCCTCCATACCTACAACTCCACAAATTTTGACCTTTAGAGATAGGATGAGGAAGAAAGGCAAAATAAAAAGCCTTGGTGAGGAATTATAAACAAAAAGAGTGATCCGAGAGATCATTTGAGGAACTTTGAGATTTCTTTTGAAAAACTTTACAAAAACCCTCCGGATTGACGGTTGAGCAAAAGAGTAGGAAATACTAGCAGTCTAAAAAACCGTTCTGACTCTCAACCGCCAAAGATGAGGAGAAGCTACAAGCCCCACAGGAGTAAGGTAAGAGGTAAAGATCAGGGCCAACTTATTCAAAATCATGGTAAGAACACTTGGTTGTGCCTAAGGTATAGGTTGGGAATGCAACATTGAAGCAACTCCTGATCAACAACATAAAGCCTTGCTTTGCTCAGGGGCGAGCAAAAGGCTAGCTTGGGGGTGTTGTTGACGGTCCTTAAATGCCAAATCCGACTGTCAACGATACTCACAAGCAAAGGAAAACCATGGCTCTTACTCACATATTTGTATCACTAACCTAGCTCCATAGTTGTTTTGGAGAATTTATCATTTCAAGGATGCAAGTCCAAAATAAGAAGAAAACACGAAGAACACGCAGCAAAACATGCACAGAAGATCATTCGCTGCAACACACTTACAAGAAGGGCCCACTTGACAGCCCAATTGACGTACAAAGGCGGCAAGCACCCAACGGATCAAGCATAGGCCCACTTGTCAGTGTCCCAGCCGAAGGCGGCAGGAGGGGGTCTGCCGCACCCCCTGGTTCGGCCGCACCCCTCTGGAAGCCGTCCAGGTGCGTCTTGGCGGGAGGATTCCTCTGATCCTCCCAAGGTCGGTTGCAAGTGTTTACATAGAGATGGCGGGAACCAACCTCAAGAGCTATAAAAGGAAGCCCTCACACTCATTTCAACACACCACACTTGGAGCCATCCTCTCTACTCTCACTTGTGACTTGTAATCCTAGGGTAGTGGAGCTAGGCTAGAATTCTCTTAGCGAATCGAGTCGTCCTTGGGATCGAAGAGCAATCCTCGGTCCTTGGTATGGCTTTGTATTCGACTTGTCGGTATCCTATTCATATTATAGAGCTAAGCTTTGGTTGTTATGTTATCTTGATAGTCTATCATGCTCATGCCTGTTATTCTATCCTTGTTATGTGTCGTGCCTTAGCTTGTTGCTTCATTAGTTATACTCTCTTTATGCTTAGGCCAGATGATCTGGGTAAGGATAACGGTTCGTCGTGCCTTCGGGTTTGCCTTAGTATTTTACTTGTCCGTCCGAAGGGTGGGAGTCCTGGGGACACTAAGGTAGAGTGACCTCATACACGGGCGTGGTGCTCGGGTATGCGGGATCCTTCGGATATGCCCGTGCTCCACGGTATTGCAGGGGTAGGCCGCAGAAGGTGACAGCTCTATTGGTCCGCCATGACGTTCCGTCATTGTTAGTGAAGTCCCCCACGTTCGGGTTCGGGGTAGGAGTTCTGAAAGATGTTGTGTCCTGGATGTACTCCGGGATGGGGCATTCTCCCTGTTATCCCTATTTTCCCGGCACCTGCAGTTCTAAGCATGATTAGAGTATAGCCCTTGCTTGTATGAATAGATACTAATAGGACCCCCTTGTATGCCTTTGCTCCCACTAACACGTAGGTTTATTCGTTTATTCTTTATCCTGAGTTTGGCCCGTGTGTGTGTCACTCTATCCTTATTCATATCCTTTATCATGACTTACCCTTATTTATGCTATAGTCTATGACTTAATCATATCGTCTTGTTCTTGTACCAAGTAAACTCTTACAATCATGCCCTCCTTTGGGAAAATATAAATAACGATACCTGATGAAGTACTTAGGAACGAGCTCACCTCTAAATTCAATTGTCGTGTACGAGGTCTAGTGATTGGACCTTGAATGTCGAGCGGAGGAGTGTTGTGTGCATCCGAAGGAGTGATGTCCTCATCATCCTCCCCCTCTTGAATTGGAGTCATCCTCGACTCTAGCGTATCTTCTTCTCCCAAGTAAGGCTTCAAATCTGAAATGTTAAAGGTAGGACTAACCCCGAACTTGGAAGGCATCTCAAGTTTATATGCATTATCATTAATCTTCTCAACTATTTTAAAAGGAGCATCAGCTCAAGGCATCAACTTAGACTTTCTCAAATTTGGAAATCTATCCTTTCTCAGGTGCAACCAAACTAAATCACCCGGTTCAAGATTAACTTCCTTTCTACCTTTACTACCAGCAATTCTATACTTTTCATTCATCTTCTCAATGTTGTGTTCAGTTGTTTCATGCATTTTCAAAATAAAATCAGCACGTTCTTTTGCGTTACTATGAATCCTTTCACTAGTAGGCAAAGGCAAAATATCAATAGGAGCACGGGGGTTGAAACCATACACTACCTGAACAGGAATAACAAATTCTTTAGGCCACAAATAATGATGCCACTTTTGTAAAGAACGTACAAGAGCATACAATTCCTTATCATACGTAGAGTAATTCAGAACAGGACCATGCAATTTTTCGCTAAAGTATGCAACGGGTTTACCATCTTGCATCAAAACCCCACCAATGCCAACCCCACTAGCATCACATTCAAGCTCAAAAGTCTTACCAAAGTTTGGAAGCTGCAGCAATGGCGCGTGCGTAAGCTTATCCTTCAAAGTAGCAAAGGACTCCTCTTGTGCTTTTCCCCAATGAAACACCACACCTTTCTTCGTCAACTCGTGCAACGGCGCAGCAATGGTGCTGAAATCTTTGATGAAGCGGCGATAGAAACCTGCAAGACCAAGAAAACTTCTCACCTGTGTGATGGTTTGGGGCAGCGGCCAGCTCTCAATGGCTTCAATTTTCGTATCATCCACCTCAATTCCCTATGGAGTAACAACATAGCCAATGAAAGAAACTCTATCGGTGCAAAAGATGCACTTCTCAAGGTTAGCAAACAAACGTGCATCTCTCAAAGCATCAAAAACAACACATAAATGATCCATATGTTCCTCCAAAGACTTGCTGTAAATTAATATATCATCACAGTAAACCACCACAAATCGACTAATGAAATTCCTCAAAACCTCATTTATCAAGCGCATGAAAGTACTAGGTGCATTAGTTAAACCGAAAGGCATGACTAACCACTCATACAACCCGAATTTGGTTTTAAAAGCTGTTTTCCATTCATCTCCAAGTTTCATTCTTATTTGGTGGTAACCACTACGCAAGTCAATCTTTGTGAAAATTATAGACCCACACAACTCATCAAGCATGTCGTCTAACCTAGGAATAGGATGACGATATCGAATTGTAATATTATTGATGGCTGTACAATCAACACACATATGCCAACTGCCATCTTTCTTAGGAACCAAAAGCACAGGAACAACACAAGAACTAAGGCTTTCACGTACATACCCACGGTCCAAAAGGTCTTGGACTTGTCGCTGAATTTCCTTAGTCTCCTCGAGATTGGTTCTGTAAGCAGCACGGTTTGGCAAAGTGGCTCCCGGGATCAAATCAATTTGATGCTCTATCCCTCTCGTAGGTGGCAGCCCTGTAGGTATCTCAGCTGGAAAAATATCCTCATACTCTTGCAAAATGTTAGTGACAGCAAGAGGCAAAGAGCTAGCAATATCATCAAGTGAAAACAAAGCTCGTTTGCATATCAAAGCATAGCATACATCATCATCAGAAATTTCAGCAAAGTCACATTTTGTTGCAAGCATAACTCCCCCCTTTAATTTAATCCGCTCGGCCTTAGAATAAGGTGTGGGCTTCTCCTTTTTAGGTGGGAAAACAGAATTAGCGACTTGCTGATTTTCAGACTTATCATGATTCAAACTAGCAGCTCGTTCCTTATCAGCTTGCACAATTTCAGCAGGGGTCAAAGGTACCAAAGTAATTTTCTGTCCTTTATGTATAAAAGTGTATTTATTACTTTTACCATGGTGTGTAGCATCATTATCATGTTCCCAAGGATGACCCAAGAAAAGTGAACAAGCTTGCATATGTACCACATCACAATCTACAAAATTAGCATATGCACCAATGGAAAAAGAAACTTTGCAAGTTTGTGTTACCTTAGCTTTTCCAGAGTTATTTAACCACAGAACATGATATGGATGCGGTCGTGTGGTCAAGCCAAGCTTCTTGACCAGATCTGAACTCACCAAGTTGTTGCAGCTTCCCCCATCAATAATCACACGTGCGCAATGGTTCTCGATGACGAAGAAAGTCTGGAACAAGTTGTGGCACTGTATGTTCTTAGGTTGCTGAATTTGCGTGCTGAGCACATGCTGAACAATAATGTTCATGAAGGCCGAAGTATCTTCACCCCGAAGGACATGACCCTCGGCAACCTCAGCATTAATTTCTTCACCAACTTCGTCTTCAATGTTGGAGGTGCTGATGTAGCCTCCATCTTCTGTAGCAACGTATGCCTGTTGACTTGGGAAATCCTTCTGCACATGGCCAAATCCTTGGCAGCGGTGGCACTGAATGCCAATCGTGCGGCCCATCGAGGCAACGGAGGAGGCACTTTGGGCGGGAACCTGCAAAGGTTTTTTTCCTGAAACTGAAGGTCGTGTAGGAGGTGGTTTTGGCAGTGCAGTAACTCCGGAATCTGCTAATTGCGTGCTCGCTGGTGGGGCCGCGCGAAAAGAGGAGGGCTTGGTCAGCCCCACAGATGGCACCGAGCGCTGGTATGTGGCGCCAACCATTCTCTTGCCTTTCAAATCACAGCCCTGCAACTCCTTTTCTGCAAGCATAGCAAACTGAAACAACTGTTTGGCAGTGTTGAATTCCTTATAATCCACTATGTCCTAAATATTGCGCCGCAAACCCGAGTAAAAACAACAAATAGAATCCTCGGTTCCCTCCACTAAGCCACAACGCATCAAACCCTTTTGAAGGTCACCATAATAATCTTGCACAGATTTATCTCCCTGTTCTAAGCGCATAAAACTCTTATGCAGGTCTCTATGATAAGAAGGTGGAACAAATCTATCACGCATAGCCACCTTAAGTTCTTCCCAGGTAGTTGGTGCAACACCCGCTGCAGCTAAGCCAGTCCACCAAATGATAGCAAAATCCTTAAATTCATTAGTGGCTTGTCTAACTCTATGTTGATCAGGCACAAGGTGGGCACTAAATTTTTGCTCAACTGTCATCTCCCAATCAAGATATCCCTCAGCATCATAATGTCCAGAAAATGAAGGTATAGTAAATTTTACTTTAGCATAAGGGTCATCAGAAGCACGGTTATGAATACCACCCATACCTGTGGTGTTGGTGCGGAGGCGATGTCGTAGTCGTGCTTCTCGCGTAGCTACTTCATCTTTCTTACCATGGACATCATACACCACGTCCTCATCTTCATGGGGCGGGGGCGAGGGACGAGTTTCCAATGCAATCACCCTGTCGGTTAATGTGGATATCCGTTTGTCCAACCTCTCAATGCTGGCCGAGTGCTTGAGGTCCCCAACGGCAGTGGTGATGGCCCGGGTGACCACCTCTGTCATCTCCTCCTTCCCTTGCTCAATGGCAACCAATAGTTGCTCTTGGCTCACACACTCGTTGAAATCCTTGGGGGTGCCACTTCCATCATCACCTGGCATTGTAGACTTAAATACAGGAACAAACAGTGAAGGTTATCCCTAATAATCTACTACCCAGGGACAGTAGTGCCTCTCAATCAACACCGCAAAAGGAAAACAACTTACCAAGCTCTTACAAGGTTCTTACCAGCAAGGCAAAGGATACTTGGGAGGCGTGCTCTGCGATTGCAAGGGTAAAAAAACCCGCTGTCCAAAAGTAGTATGTGGAGCTATAGGAAGGCAAGACCAAATATGTGAGTGGAATACAATTTAATAACAAATAGTAATGCTGAATAAATGTCCAAAGCTACTAGTCCTTAATTGCTGGTCTACTTGTGTCCTTAGAATAGTAGTGTCAACAAGGAAGGAACAAGGATGTAAAGGATGAGCAGCAAAGATACAAAAATCAACAAGTATCCAGCAGCACACACAAGTCAGCAAGTGTATCCTCTCTATGTGCCTCCTGTTTTATCTTTTAGCACTAGTAGAAATCAGAATTTTTTTCTTTTTTCTTTTATTGTTTTGATATTTTTTTCTCAACCAGGAGCACAAGAATAGGAACACCACCAAGTATCAGCTCAATCTGATGTAAGATGTGATCAGTAGAAAACTATGAGCATTTCAAAAAACTGATGCTGGAACTTCGGAGCTCGAATTGACAACCTTCTGATTTTTTTATGATTTTTTTGAATTCAGCAAAACTGGCAAAGCAAGTGAATCATATGTGCAGAATTTCACAAGCTTTCTGGGAGAAAAAAGAACGCCTCAATCGGAGTTTCGAGCGAAAAGTTATGCCCGTCTTAAGGAGGACCCTCCGAATTAGGTTTTGGTGAATCTGAAACGGAGGCGGAAGCGAATCGGGTGGGGGAAGAATGCAACCGAATTGCAGATGTATGATTAATCTCACGAGTTGGGGTCTCACAAACTGATGAACGGCGAAACTATTCTTGACAGAATAATCTAAGCAAAACCAAAACCCTAGCTTGGGCGACTCTACTGAATATAAAGTGTTTAGGGGTGTGCAAGACCCCTGGACGCACCCCTAATGGGCTCAAACACGATACACGGGCCAACGGCCCAAAAGATGGCGTTGCAGCACCGTGATAGATTCTGGACATCCACCAGTGCCATTGGAAATCTTATCTCCTTAGCTTTCCATACATATATAGAACGTCAAATTTGGACTCCATATGCGACCTAGGCGTCGGTTTTAGTGCATGCTGCTCCTGGACTCCGAGGCAGACTCGAAGTCGGGATGGATTGGGCCTCCACCTTGATTTGCATTCCCTCGCTGGTCCTCCACGCCTCCAAGCCCTTCCCCATGCATCTCTTGGTCCTCTCCTTCGTTCCTAATTACAATATAATCAATAGGTAGCAATCTGTTCTCAAAATCATAAGATGAAGTACTTAGGAACGAGCTCACCTCTAAATTCAATTGTCGTGCACGACCTCTAGTGATTGGACCTTGAATGTCCAGCGGAGGAGTGTTGTGTGCATCCGAAGGAGTGATGTCCTCATCAAAAATCACCTAGTGCAAGTCTTTTGATAAGCCTAAATACTACCCATCACTATCTAGCCTTATGTTTATTATGGTTTTGCAATATTTAAGCATACTTTCTCATGTCATTCTCATACCATTGCGATCATCCATGGCATATTTATTTATCAAGCATTGTTGCACTCATGTAAAGATCGTGATGCCGAAGCAAGACGAGGGTGATCTCGAGTCGGAGCTTGGGGGATGTGACACCCCCGTTGAGAACCAAGGTAGCCTACCTATGCATCATTTCACCTATATTTTGGATCAGTGAAGTATATATATGTCGTTGTTGTGCATGAGTTACTATATGTATCATTGATTGCATAGAACCTAATTGATGCATTACCAACCTTGCTTAGAACATTATTTCCTAGATGAGTATGCTTGTTTAGGTGTCATGAATTACATGCCTAGCCATGCTTAGCTACGGTAAAAGACGAGAGGTGGCAAGGTCACCACCACTCACGAGCTATAGGATGTATGTTTAATTCTACATGATTAGTCAAGGATGAATAAAAGATGAGCAACTATTAATGATAATTCGGACTTGAGCAAGTATGGTAGAGCCATGTTGGGAGTGGAACTCAAATGGTTAGACTTGCTTAGGTCAATTAAGGACCCATACGTAATCACTTTTATACTTGAGCACTTTTCCATACAAACCACATGCTTAATAATGGGATGGTAAGCTAATTAGCATAAGTCACACCTTGGCTTGAGCGGATTCGGTACGAGTTGTGATGGAGTGTGATTAGCGGTTCCGGTGCACTTGTCCCTCCCGACCGATCACTAATAGCCGGGTATGGGTATGTGAACGGGTGAGGCATGAATCAACACTTATCCTTGGCCATGGGTATGGTCGTTGGTCTTATTCTCGTGTGGGAAAAGTTGTACACCCCTGCAGAGTTTTTGATCTATTGCAATAGCCGCGATCTCGGTCATTGAGCATGCTCTTGTACTTTGACTTTAACGTAAAGTTGCTGAGGAAGTTCATAGAAGATTGAGCTCATGATTTATGATCACTTTATTTATTCAATTGTGTTGATGTATGAAATAGAGATCATAGATGCTATAACTTTTGCTTATTATAACTTGATCAAATGTAGATGCTTTTTATGCAAAAATTAAATGTCATGACTTTTCCTTGCTACCTAACCAAATGCATTCTCCTTGAGGTCGGGCAAGTATATACCCATATTGGATAAGTCATGCGAGTACCTTTTGTACTCATGGTGCTATCGTTAAGTTGATGCAGGTCATACGCAGCCGGAGGCCATCTTTGGGTACTTCTTACCTGCGGACGGAGGTACGGGTTAGGAGTAGATGGCCGGTGGCTATGAGAAGGGCACTATCGGCATATAGTGTTAACCTTCTTATTTTCTGTTTTATCATATGAGAGCGATTAAAGACTATTCCACTGCAAAACTCTTAGACTTGTTGTTATGGAACTTGAACATCTTTATGTAATGTGAACCTCTATGTATGGATATGCTTGTGTGTAATGATGTTCAACTTGTTGTGCTTGTGGAGTGTGTTTAAATCCTGGGCATTGCTCATGGCATATTACAAGGACTACCGTGATTGGTTCTCTTTAATTGAGTTGATCAATGGATGATAACTCGATTAAATGGAATCAATTTAGGCTGGTTCACACACAATGTCTTAGGAGCTATTTTCCTTACATGGGAGATAAGAATGATTCCATTAATAAGAAATTCAGAATGCATCCAATATTGTTCTGGTACAGGTATCAATTTATTTTGCTCCAGAATCCTTCAGACCTTTGTAACGCATTTGTAATCTGAACCAGATATACACCTCGTACAAGAATTTTGCCTACCTATACGCACAAATAGTGTTGTTGCATATGTACATCTGATAAAAATTGTCAAAAGTAATTGTATGCATATACTGCTAGATTGGTAACTGTCGAGTTCCTCCTCCCTGTGGTCGCCTTTGCCACTGTCATGACTTCAAGCGCGTGAAGAAGACGTACTGCATAGTTTACGCTTTCTGTTTACATTTTCACATTTATCCCTTTATGTCTAAAACTATCTTCATGTGGGCCCTGCATGGCTGCATCGAGGGGCATAAATTCACCCATGTAAGCAAGCAGAACACACCTTGTTTCTGAAGAAAACTCTCGGAGAGGAATCTGTCCTTGTCCGGTCGCCGCCCATTGTTCTTGCTTGCTCACGTCTTGGGATCCGATCCGTTGGCCAAGGAAGGTAACCGTGGTATCAGATTCATATATCCTCAGCTTGTGGTGTTCTTTGTGTGCGTTCTGTTTGATCTAATTGATAAACGGATCGGGTGGGCTGATTCAATTTCATTTCAGCGGTGCACCTGGGCAGAATTGTGATCGCTGTGATTCCCATCCACCATCGATTGGATCGCAGACGTGGGTCTTCCATCTCTCTTGTCTCCCGGGACGATTTGGCGGCGAGGCGGCGGCAGATTTCATTCCATTCTGGTGGCGCAAGCGGCGGGTTTCTGCTTCTCTGGTGGCATGTTGGCGGTGGTAGACCTCTCGGTTTGGGCGGCGCAAGCGGCGGTAGACTCCTCAACATCTGAGGTTATGAGTATTTTCTCTTGTGCACATTCATCTCACTGGATTTGGGTGTTTTGTTTGGGGAATTGCATTATTCCGTCGATCACGACTGATAAATGAAGTGGGTTAGTGTTATCCTTCATCAGCACATCGCGGCGAGGTCGATTCGCTGTAATTTGCCCTCACATCGGTGTGATTTCCGGCAATTGACCACGGTGTCACCAAAACCATTTGCGTAGACTCTGCTCATCCTACAAGCTATGGATACAGCTTACGAGAAGGATGATGAGCGTTGGGATCATGTGATAGAGACCATTGATCTGTTGTATGTCAAGGTGGGAGATCTGGATACTAACCAGCAACGTATGGTTGCTCATTGTTGACGCTAGCTACGGACCAATTTCGAGCATCAATTGAATCAGAAAATTGGGTTGACTAGCATACTTAACTTGCATACTTATCTAGAATAATATCATTTCCACATTTCCCTTGGAGATTTTGCAAAGCAAGAAATTGAGCAGAAAATAGAGGGAAAACACACCCTTGAATCCAAGCCAAAAACTATCGACCAATCACAACGCACCATTCAGCCTCACATGGATCAATGGGCCCACCAAAGCATGCAACCGACTTAGGATAGACTCGAATCACCCATGGGAGTGACCAGGGATCACGTAGCAGCCCCACAGAAGAAGCTGGAGGCGGTGGGTGCCTAACCTAGTTTGGCCGAACCAGGTGGGTTGGCCCAACCAGGCTGAGCCCCACCGACTTGCCTCTTCCACGTGGCGCTTGTACATTGGCTCCCAAGGTCGGTTTCGGGTGAATCTTGCAGAGAAGCTGCTTCACACACCCCTCACTCACCCCTATAAATATGAGTGGGGGTGCTCCATATGAAGACACACCTCAAGTTGCTCTCTCTCAAGTTCATGTCTTGCTTGGTCTTTAGGATAGTGTTGTTTAGGTGAAGTAGCTCTTCTTCGGTTCCCGAGTCTTGCCTAGGAGTGTTCGGTATGGGTTCTACTCTTCCTCTCCTTTGTAATATTCGGAATTCCTTAATAGAGTTATCTTCTAGCTTAGTGTATTCGTATAGTTCATGTTCTGTATATTCAGTTATGTGTGCTATGCTTCGATTATATCTAGGTCTTATATCTTGCATGATTAGACGTGGTAAGACATTTAGGCTACGGCATCGGTTCCAGTATACGTATGTTTGCTCTAATGTGATGTCTGAAATGAACCGAGTTTTCGGAATGAAAACCCGATTCTCTGTATCGTTGTGATAGTCCATGGATCAGTAGCTATCACATTCAGAACTCATTTCAGGCAGCAAACATAGTCATTCATCGAATAAAAACATTCAAGGTTTTAATTATTACATAAATCCAGAGGATTTGGAGTACGTTTCCCTTACAAGCCTCTTAGGCTAAATCGATCAAACAGAAAGCAAAAAGCGATAACTAGGCTTCAGGCCATCCTTCTTCTCGGACGATTCTCCCTCCACAGGCATATCGAGCGTAGCACCAGCCTCAATCGTCATACCATCCATCGTTGTTGCGGTCGTACTCCTGGTCAAACCCTGCATCTACCAATCTATCCCCAAGGAATGGGATAGGTCCACGTCACCATCCGTATGCAAGCTTTAAGTGGTCTATTCTAATGGTATTCAATTAATAACAAGGATGTAGGCAAAGGTTTCCTAAGCAATGAAGTATATCATTTAAATCATCCACATCTCCTTGACGCATACCGTCGTGGCAATCCAATTTCCCGGGTCACTCACACCTCCAAAACCCACCAAGTCGGCGCGAGAACTCCCACTCCTCGCACCTCAACTGCCCCAGGCAGGTAAAACAAGTCTAGAGGGAGGTAGAAGTCAAGTAGCACTAACTATGAAGGCGCAGCCAGATCAAGAGTTGTACATGACCGAGTACGCGGCTATACATATAGTTTTCACCCTGCAGAGGTTGTACACCTGTACCCACTCGACTCGAAGCCAACCGGGAGCAAGCCGTCTGACTTCGAGACACCGATCAACGACACTAGCTGCAACGGCCCCCATGCTTCCTCCCGCAAGAGGTTGCCCCGGGACTGTGATGCCTTCTACACCGGGCCACGCAAGACCCTGAAATTCAGGGGACGTGAGGTCAGCACCTCCTCCCCTTACACTGATTCCCTATCCTCCTATAGGCATGGTGCCACATGTCACTAGCTCGGATCGGATCTGCCCTCATAATAGAGAAGTGGTGTGCATGTTTGACATAGTTCCATCTCCAGGTCCACCAGCTCGGGCATTAATTGCCAAGGTGAGTATCTTCCACAAAGACGTGTCCAGCGCAACGGTCCGTCATCGGCACCCATTACAGGTATAGCCCTCCAAACTCCTCCAAATCGTCCCGAAGGACATGTACCCGCCACAGGTACTCTGTAGGAAGTGCCCAACGCACAACCCAAGCTCTCGATCAGATGATCGAGTTAAGTTTAACTCGCCCAAGCTCCTATTCCCCCAACTCCTCAAAAAGATTCTCCACTCATGCCAAGACTATAATCACATCACCCACACAAACACATGCACATCAAGGGGTTCATCTCACATATATCAAAGTTGGGTATAAGGAATCAGGATAAACAAGGGCTATGCAAGTCTCATTTAATCAATAACTCAGAAGTAGTAGCATTCTAACAAGCAATGCCTAATAGGTAATTAGATCGTAGATGGGCGTGAACTTGGCGTGTCTTCGTAGTACTCCTGTTCCTCTTGGTAGTCCCGGGCATCGGTCAGCTCCTCCGAGTCGGGTCCTATTCGTAAATACGTGCAAAAGTATAGGGGACAAAGTGCAAAAGTGCACAAAAAGTATCCAAAAGAAGGTCCAAATCACTCAATTCCTATACTAACGGGTAGATCATGATTTTAGATGAATTATGAAACTTGTTTCATAATTTTCGGAGGTCCGGTTGATTTATTATGAATTTTGAAAGTTTAAAAGTATTTCTAAAAATAATAAATGAATTTTGAAAATGGAAATCACAAGGCAGTGACACGTGGCACCACCAGAGCATGCCACGTGGCATGCCGACGTCAGCATGACGTCACTGTGGGTCCGGCCATGCTGACGTCAGCATGGGCCCTGCTGACATCAGCGTTGACTGGTTAACATTGACCAGTCAAGGTCAACGGTTCCATGGTCAGTGGGCCCACCTATCAGTCTCAGCCAGAGGCTGACACGTGGGACCCGCGGGTCAGGGTGAAAGAAAAATAAAAACAACTCAAGTTATTGGGCTGGAAGTAAAATGGGCCGGCTTGGTCGGCCCACCTAGCTCTGCTAGGTCCGAACTGGGTCGGCTCGGGTCCTTGGCTCGCAGGCCGGCTCGGGCTCGGGTTAAACTCACGGGCTGGCTCGCTGGCTAACAGGCCGGCTTGGCTCCTGGCTCGCTAGCCCACGGGCAGTGGCGCTCCTTCTCCTTCCTTCTCGAGCCGGCGTCTTCCTTGGGCGTGGCCCATCTTGGCCTGCTTCTTCCTTCCCCTACTGGCGAGTGGGGTTCGCCTGTCGATCTCCTTGTCTCTCTGCCGTGTGGGTCCCGGCTGTCAGCGACTCCCCGAATCCAGTGCGGCTCGCCCGGATCTGGTGCGTCTTCCACGTGTGCGTGTATGCGTGTGTCGAGGGCTTGGGTGCGCGGGCGCACGCACGAAAGCGCTCGGCGAAATGCCGTAGAGGCGCGTGCGTGCGCCGCGCCGCGTCGTCTCTTCACGTTCGTGGTTACCACAGCTCGGGCAAAGCCGCGGCGTGGTCGTGCCAGCGAGGAACGAGGAGGGCGAGCATGACGTGCTCGGGTCCATGTGCGTGTGTGCGTGTGTGGCCACGCGCGGGGCATTCCAGCATCCTGGTGCTACGGCGGGTCGCCGGTGTGAAGGACGGCGGCTGGGCTCCGGTGGAGCGGGTCGGGTGCGCACGCATGCGCGGTCTCCTGGCATTCTAGGGCCGCGGCATGGCCACTCCATGCGCGCGGGGTCCCAACGTGCGCTCGGCAGCAAGGGAGAGCAACGAGAGGGGAACACGGCGGCGCTCACCCATCGGGCTTGGAGACGAAGAGGCGATGCAGCGCGACGGCGAGGCAGTGGCGGGCCGAGGCAGCGCAGCTCGGTCGGCTCCTCCTCCCGGTTCGGTGCCTCGGCATCCTCCTCACGAATGGCAGCTCCGGCTCCTCCTCTTTCCCTTCCTTTCTCCCTCTCTCTCGGTTCTTCTGGCGGCGACGATGGGGGAATCCCCGATTGGACACTAGGGTTTGGGGGATCCGGCGGCCCATGATGAGGACATCAACACCAACGATACATTCACTCCGACACAAGTACCTATTGTTGGTCCTATTACTCGTGCTCGTGCTCGTCAACTTAATCATCAGGTGAGTTCACATCTAAGCTCATGTACATCATGTTTAGACCATGGAGACCCGTGTACTCTTATTTTGCTTAGGAACCAAGGAGACGACCAAAAGGGAAACGGATTCGCGCAGACTGGATTCGGACTGCAGAACAGTACCAACTTGTGACGGACACCACGGTCGCATATGAACTCGGATTGGGGCGTTCAAGTACTTCATGGAAAGCTTATGAAGTCTTCTTTCAAACGGATCTGACCTCATATCCATATCTGTTACGAGTCGGCCGCAATCGTAAAATTAATACAGAGTTCTTTTCTGCCCATGGTGCTGCGTCACCCTGTTTTGGCCCAATGGGCCGTGTATCAAGTTGAGTCCATTACGGACGTGTCCTAGGGTTGGATTACGACCCCAGCACCCTTGTGGTCGTCCTCCCATGTACTTATACCCCTTAGCCGCCGCCAAGGATGCTCGGTTTTTTATTAGATCAAGTTTAGCCTTCGCTACTTGCTTGCAAGCGCGCGTGCTGGATCAGCCACCCGTCTTCTTGTCTTCAGAACCCCACCATTATTGAGATTGCGTGTGAAACCTTCATTTACATCTATTAAATTCAGTACTTATCATAGTTGTTCTTGCTAGTTCTTCGATTGCTTGCAGGATGAGTGCCCTAGTGGCCCGGTGCCGCGCTCCACAAGATCGCGACAGCCATTGGAGGGGGTGTATCGGTTGCTAAGGTACAGCTTGGAAGGCTGTAGTCAGGCCGTGAATGTCGCCTCCATCAACCAATCGAGTTATCCATGTCTCTCATCGAAAGATCGGGAATCAAACTCTAGCGGGTCGCCATCAGTTGGTAATCAGAGCAAGGTTTATCGGTGAGAGACTTCTAATTCGTCGCTGTTTTTATTTTTCCTATATTCCAAAAAATCCAAAAAAAATAGTAGATTAGTTTACCTTCAATCCTATAAACTCGTCTGAGCCTTTGCTAGCACTGCTTAGTTAGGGCTTGTTGAACTTTCGGTTGCGTCGAGTTGCTAGTCTTAGTTTTAGTCCTTTAGAGTTTTGAGTTCTTGTCACGTTCTAGTCACAACCGTGCGCTACCATACATACTCCGTGTTGGCGGAATCCGAGTCCATATTCGTGTTCAAGTCCGAGTTAGATACTGTGTTGGTTTGTGACCGAATCGCACGTGGTGCTGTGATTCGAGTAGAAATCAGTTTCCGAGTCCGAATTGGTTATTGCGCCGTGTTATAAAATTCCATTGCTATTCGCACTTGTACTACATATTTTGTAGCGTTCCAGAAAGGCAGAAGTAGTCTCGGCTTACTCAAACCGCAACTTTGCACGCATACATATAGTCTCGGCTTACTCCAGCGAGAGAGAGAGAGAGAGAGAGAGTTTGTGTGGTGTGTGGCTCTTTTGAAGTCTTTTAGGCTATATAACCAGTTTTGAGGATCCCCTGAAAAAAAGAACAAAAAAAAAGAAAAAAAAGAAAAGAATAAAAAAAAGAAGGAAAAATAAAGAGGAAAGAAAAGGGGTTGTTCTTTGTGCATCATTTTTGTTCTTCGGTGGTGTCTCGTGACTTCATTTGTGTCCAGGCTCGCGTCTCTAGCATGGTCTAGGCTAGGACTAGCATAGTGCCGCCGTTGAACGATTCTTCAGCTTGCTTTCTGTAACTAACGTGGTGCTAGTTCATCCTTGCTTCAGCCCACCTATAGCTCCACATATTCGACTACAGCTTGACAGGTCTTGTTGTTGCGGCACCGATACACTTCATCCCACGGTTGCAGACTTGTTGGTTGCCGTCCCCTCCTGTTGAGCAAGGTAAGAATTGGTAAGAGCTTGTGTAACAGGTTGAGAGTGAGCGCCTTGCAGTAGCTACATCTAACCATTAGTTGTAGGATCTTATTTCTTCACCTATTTTCGTGTTTCCTTTGTTCATCTAACCATGACAGGCTCAGAGGGTGATGGGAGTTTAGGTCACTCTCCTCGTACAAAGGGAATCATACAACATTTTGAAAATATGATGAGGAGGCATGTAGATGGACTTGCTGAAGATATGCTGGTGTCAAATGATAAGATTGGGCAGTTGGAGGCCACGCAGCTTGCCACCAACACCAAGCTTACAAGGCTGGAGACGTCGGTCGCTCATATTGACCAAAGTCTTGCTGCTCTTTTGAGGCGTTTTGATGAGATGCATGCCAGAACTGCAAATGGGCATGAGGGAGAAAAACAAGAAGGATGAGCGTGTTGAGGATAATTGGGATGATTATGTCGCTGATACTGAACAAGATGACCAAGATGCTCCTAGTCGCCGACGATTGCGAACTAATCGGAGAGGTATGGGTGGACATCGACGACGTGAGGTACATAATAATGATGATGCTTTCAGTAAAATAAAATTTAAGATACCTTCTTTCGATGGAAAATACGATCCTGATGCAGACATTACTTGGGAAATTCTGTTGATCAAAAGTTTGCATGTCATGAATTTCCTGAGAATATACGTGTTAGGGCTGCTACTAGTGAGTTTACTGATTTTGCCTCTGTTTGGTGGATAGAACATGCTAAGAAAAATTCTAATAATATTCCACAAACCTGGGATGCTTTGAAACGGGTCATGCGGGCTACATTTGTTCCTTCTTACTATGCGCGTGATCTGTTACATAGATTGCAACAATTGAGACAGGGTAATAAAAGTGTAGAAGAATACTATCAGGAATTACAAATGGGTGTGGTGCGTTTTAATTTAGTGGAGGATGAGGAACCTGCTATGGTTAGATTTTTGGGAGGTTTGAACCGAGAAATTCAAGACATCCTTGCTTATAAAGATTATACTAACGTAACCCGTTTGTTCCATCTTGCTTGTAAAGCTGAAAGGGAAGTGCCGGGACGACGTGCTAGTACAAGAACTAATATTTCTGTAGGAAAACCTTCATCATGGCAGCCGCGCACATCTACCTCATTGACCGGACGAGCTCCTGCACCTTCTACATTCCCGAGTCGGCCGACAATACCCGCTCCATCCAACGACAAGACACGTGCTCCCCCCACAAATTCAGCAACCACGACTGTCCAGAAACCAGCCACGAGTGCATCTTCGGTTGCCTCCACAGGAATGACAAGAGATGTTCAGTGCCATCAATGCAAGGGCTTTGGACACGTGCAACGTGACTGCCCTAATAAGCGCGTTTTGGTGGTCAATGGAGATGGTGGGTATTCCTCTGCTAGTGATTTTGATGAAGATACACTTGCTTTGCTTGCTGCTGACCATGCAGGTACTGAGGAACAACCAGAAGAGCAGATTGGTGCAGAGGATGCAGATCAGTATGAGAGCCTCATTGTGCAGCGTGTACTTAGTGCACAAATGGAAAAGACGAAGCAAAATCAACGACATACACTGTTCCAAACAAAGTGTGTTATTAAAGAGCGTTTGTGCCGTTTGATAATTGATGGAGGCAGCTGCAACAACTTGGCTAGCAGCGATATGGTCGAGAAGCTTGCACTTACAACAAAACCGCACCCACATCCATATCACATTCGGTGGCTCAACAATAGTGGTAAGGTCAAGGTAATGAGATTGGTACGAATTAATTTCTCTATTGGTTCATATCATGATGTTGTTGAATGCGATGTTGTGCCTATGGAAGCTTGTCATATTCTGCTAGGTAGACCATGGCAATTTGATACCGATAGCATGCATCATGGTAGATCAAATCAATATTCTCTTATACATCATGATAAGAAAATCGTTTTGCTTCCTATGTCACCTGGATCTATTGTGCGTGATGATGTTGCAAAAGCTAAGAGAACTAAAACTGAGATCGATAAGAATGCCAAATCTGTTAGTAGCAGGAAAGATGAGATAAGATTGAAAGGATATTGCTTGCTTGCTACTAAGTCTGATATTAATGAATTGATTGCTTCCACTTCTGTTGCCTATGCTTTGGTGTGCAAGGATGCTTTGATTTCAGTTCACGATATGCAACATTCTTTGCCCCTGGCTGTTGCTATCCTTTTGCAGGAGTATTCTGATGTGTTCCCAAGTGAGATACCAGCGGGGCTGCCACCAATACGAGGGATTGAGCACCAAATTGACCTTATTCCTGGTGCATCATTGCCAAACCGTGCGCCATACAGGACAAATCCGGAAGAAACTAAAGAAATTCAGCGACAAGTGCAGGAACTACTCGACAAAGGTTATGTGCGTGAGTCTCTTAGTCCTTGTGCTGTTCCGGTTATTTTAGTGCCTAAAAAGGATGGAACATGGCGTATGTGTGTTGATTGTAGGGCTATTAATAATATCACAATTCGATATCGACACTCTATCCCACGTTTGGATGATATGCTTGATGAATTGAGTGGTCCTGTTGTGTTTTCCAAAGTTGATTTGCGTAGTGGGTACCACCAGATTTGTATGAAATTGGGAGATGAATGGAAAACTTCTTTCAAAATTCGGGTTATATGAGTGGTTAGTCATGCCTTTTGGGTTAACTAATGCACCTAGTACTCTCATGAGATTAATGAACAAGGTTCTGCGTGCTTTCATTGGGAAATTTGTTATTGTCTACTTTGATGATATATTGATTTACAGCAAATCTTTCGATGAACATCTTGATCACTTACGTGCTATTTTTAATGCTTTACGAGATGCACGTTTATTTGGTAACCTTGAGAAGTGCACCTTTTGCACTGATCGAGTGTCTTTTCTTGGCTATGTCGTGACTCCACAGGGAATCGAGGTTGATCAAGCCAAGGTGGAAGCTATACAGGGATGGCCTATACCGAAGGCTATCACGCAAGTGCGGAGTTTCCTAGGACTTGCTGGTTTCTATCGTCATTTTGTGAAGGACTTCAACACCATTGTCGCGCCTTTGAATGAGCTTACAAAGAAGGGAGTGCCTTTTAGTTGGGGTAAAACACAAGAGAACTCCTTCAACACGCTGAAAGATAAGTTGACACATGCACCTCTCCTCCAACTCCCTGATTTTAATAAAACCTTTGAGCTTGAATGTGATGCTAGTGGCATTGGTTTGGGTGGTGTTTTGTTACAAGAAGGCAAACCTGTTGCTTATTTCAGTGAAAAATTGAGCGGGCCTGTTCTGAATTATTCTACTTATGATAAGGAATTGTATGCTCTTGTTCGCAGATTAGAAACATGGCAGCATTATCTATGGCCCAAAGAGTTTGTTATTCATTCAGATCATGAATCTTTAAAACATATTCGTAGTCAAGGAAAATTGAACCGTAGACATGCTAAGTGGGTTGAATTTATTGAATCTTTTCCTTATGTTATTAAGCACAAGAAAGGGAAACAGAATATAATTGCTGATGCATTGTCTAGGAGATACACCTTGCTGAACCAACTTGATTACAAAATATTTGGATTGGAAACGATTAAAAATCAATATGTTAATGATGCTGATTTTAAAGATGTGTTGCTGCATTGTAAAGAGGGGAAGGGATGGAACAAATTCATTGTTAGTGATGGGTTTGTCTTTAAAGCTAACAAGCTATGCATTCCAGCTAGCTCCGTTCGCTTGTTATTGTTGCAGGAAGTGCATCGAGGTGGCTTAATGGGGCATTTTGGAGCAAAGAAAACGGAAGATATACTTGCTGGTCATTTCTTTTGGCCAAAGATGAGAAGAGATGTGGAGAGATTTGTTGCTCGCTGCACGACATGTCAAAAGGCTAAATCACGATTGAATCCACACGGTTTGTATTTGCCTCTACCTGTTCCTAGTGCTCTTTGGGAAGATATTTCTATGGATTTTGTGTTAAGATTTCCTAGGACTAGGAAGGGACGTGATAGTGTGTTTGTGGTTGTTGATAAATATTCTAAGATGCCCCATTTCATACCATGTCATAAAACTGATGATGCTACTCACATTGCTGATTTGTTCTTTCGGGAAATTGTTCGTTTGCATGGTGTGCCCAACACAATTGTTTCTGATCGTGATGCTAAATTTCTTAGTTGTTTTTGGAAGACTTTATGGGATAAATTGGGAACTAAGTTTTTGTTCTCTACTACATGTCATCCGCAAACTGATGGTCAAACTGAAGTGGTTAATAGAACTTTGTCTACTATGCTAAGGGCTGTTTTAAAGAAGAACATTAAGATGTGGGAAGATTATTTGCCTCATATTGAATTCGCTTATAATCGATCGCTGCATTCTACTACAAAGATGTGTCCATTTCAGATTGTATATGGTTTCTTGCCTCGTGCTCCTCTTGGTTTAATGCCTTTGCCATCTTCTGAAAAACTGAATTTTGATGCTACTAAGCGTGCTGAATTGATGTTACAACTGCATGAAACAACTAAAGAAAACATAGAGCGCATGAATGCTAAATATAAGATTGCTGGTGATAAAGGTAGGAAGGAACTACAGTTTGAACCTGGAGATTTAGTTTGGCTGAATTTGAGAAAGGAAATGTTTCCTGAATTGAGAAAATCTAAATTTCTACCTCGGGCTGATGGACCATTTAAAGTGTTAGAGAAAGTCAATGATAATGCATATAAGCTCGATCTGCCTGCGGATTTTGGGGTTAGTCCCACATTTAACATTGCAGATTTGAAGCCATATTTGGGAAAGGAAGATGAGCTTGAGTCAAGGATGACTCAAATGCAAGAAGGGGAGGATGATGAGGACATCAACACTAACGATACATCCACTCCGACACAAGTACCTATTACTGGTCCTATTACTCGTGCTCGTGCTTGTGCTCGTCAACTTAATCATTAGGTGAGTTCACATCTAAGCTCATGTACATCATGTTTAGACCATGGAGATCCGTGTACTCTTATTTTTCTTAGGAACCAAGGAGACGACCGAAAGGGAAACGGATTCGCGCAGGCTGGATTCGGACTGCAGAACAGTACCAATTTGTGACAGACACCACGGTCGCATATGAACTCAGATTGGGGCGTTCAAGTACTTGGTGGAAAGCTTATGAAGTCTTCTTTCAAACGGATCTGACCTCATATCCATATCTGTTACGAGTCGGCCGCAATCGTAAAATTAATACAGAGTCCTTTTCTGCCTATGGTGCTGCGTCACCCTGTTTTGGCTCAATGGGCCATGTATCAAGTTGAGTCCATTACGGACGCGTTCTAGGGTTGGAGTACGACCCCAGCACCCTTGTGATCATCCTCCCACGTACTTATACCTCTTAGCCGCCGCCAAGGATGCTCGGGTTTTATTTAGATCAAGTTTAGCCTTCGCTACTTGCTTGCAAGCGCGCGTGCTAGATCAGCCGCCCGTCTTCTTGTCTTCGGAACCCCACCATTATTGAGATTGCGTGTGAAACCTTCATTTACATCTAGTAAATTCAGTACTTGTCATACTTGTTCTTGCTAGTTCTTCGATTGCTTGCAGGACGAGTGCCCTAGTGGCCGGGTGCCGCGCTCCACAAGATCGCAGCAGCCATTGGAGGGGGTGTATCGGTTGTTAAGGCGCAGCTTGGAAGGCTGTAGTCGGGCTGTGAACGTCGCCTCCATCGACCAATCGAGTTATCCACATCTCTCATCGAAAGATCGGGAATCAAACCCTAGCGGGCCGCCATCAGCCCGGGGGTTTTAAGTGAGGGCGGCTAGGGTTTGGCGGGCGAGGCGAGGCACGGACGGGCGGGGATTTGGGCGTCCGTGCCCCCGGATGCGTGGTGTGAATCGGGACAGCTGCAGCTAGGACTAGGGCTTCACGTGCGGGCGTGGGAGTGCGCCGTGACGCCAGCGAGCGAGCGGGGGTCGCAACGGGCATTGCGGCGGGGCAGTTGCCCAGCCTTGTTGCGAGGCAGAGCGGGGCGGCAACGCGGGGTGAGGTGAGCTGGTGAGAGGGGCATGCGGGTGGTTGGAGGAAGGGGATAAAGCTGACATGCGGGCACCGCATGTTAGTGTCCTCAGGTGGAAGGAGAGTAGGGGGTGCGTGTGTGCACAGTATCGGGCAGGGTCGGTGCTGGGCTGGGCCGTTAACGGGCCTCGCGGGCTGGGGGGTTAGCAGGCCAGCGGAGCGGCTCAGGCAGGCCGTCCTGTTAGTTTAGCTGGGTCGGGTTAGGTGGTTTAGGTGGGCTGGGGGTTAGGTTAGTTAACAGGTTTAGGCCCGGGTTAGGTAGTTAGGTTAGTTAGTTTAGGTTTTTGAATTCAAATCATTTTGGCCCAAATGATTTGAATTCCACACAATTCAATCAAACAAACGCCAAAATAAAATCCAGGGAATTCTTAACAAAGAGATTCAATAAATTCAACTAAACTCCAAATATTTTTCATGCTAGCATTATACCACCTATAATTCAATTATTTTAATTTCTAGGAATAAAGTGAGAGTGAGAGTAGTCTTAGGGTTTTCTAACTAGTCACATTTCCATACATGAAAATTTTTAAAAATTTCACATTTTTGCACTAGCTAACACTCTAGTAAAACCTGGGATGTTTCAATATCTATCCATCCGAAGGGTGGGGGTTCCGCGCAGGGCATTAGAGTATCTCTCGTTACTGTAGCCGTGGTGTCTGGGCTAATTAGTGTTGCTGGATGCGGCTCTATACCATGGTTTGATGAGGTAGGCGGCAGGTGGTGACAGCCATATCCGTCCATTGTAACCCTTCCCGTTAGTGTAGTAGGTGTAGGAGGTGCATAAAATAGCCATGAAGAACTAGTGGCCTCCTTGCCATTTCTTGTGTGGTCTCCCGGTGGTGCCTGAGGGTCTAGAGCCCGATCCTAATCGTGTATGTATATGAGTGCATAGTATAGACTGTATGCTTAGTTAGGAGTACATAAGTCCCTAGGTTAGCTTTCTTCTTCCTTTCTCCTTTCCTGTAAGCTTTGCATAGAGTTAGAGCTTGAGTAACTTGTGTGCCGTACTAACTCTCTACCATATATTATCTTACCCCTGTTTATTCAAGTGATCATCCATGCTAGAACTAATCAACCAACTAATCCATTCCAATAATCGCCGCCTTCTCTGCAGAAATATAAATACGACCCATACTCACGGGTAAAATGCTACAACGGTATTCCATGTGCTTGCGGATCCTTCTGTAACGTAAGAAATATCCCACAATATTTCTGTCGCGGTTGTTGGGAAACACCTATCCTAGTGATGACACTACGAAACGCCAACAAGCATATTTGGCGCCGTTGCCGGAGAAGGCACTAGTTAAAAGAATAGATCAAGTAGTTGATGACATTCTAAAATGGTGTTCAATTGTCTAAACAGGCTAACTTGGCTTTGTTTTCTCCTTTGTGTGAAGACAGGGTAGTGTATGACTGTTTTCGATCTTCCGCAAAATTTCAATCAGAATCCGGAGTCACTTTTGAGAAGAGTTTGACCTCGTGTCGTTCCTCCTCAGATTTCACTCTCGATAGGCGAAATAGTCAATATCGCGCCATCAAATTCAAAGGCTATGGCTCAGAAAACTCTCCGTGAATTTTCCGCTCCTTCGGCTGACAATGTCCCAATCAGGCCAAATGTTAATGTTGAAGCTGAAAATTTTGAGATCAAGATGGGTCTCATTACGATGGTGCTGGCCAGCCCATTCTGTGGCAAGGCCAATGAGGATGCCAATGAGGAGGCCAATGCACATCTCCAACAATTCCTGGAACTTTTCAGCGCTTTTGTCATCAAGAGAGTCACTAAAGAAGCAATCTGACTCCTTCTATTTTCGTTTTCTCTCCTGGGGAAGGCAAAACAGTGGTTGTATACCGATAGAAGTACAGTAACTACTTGGGATGATTGTGCCAAGGCGTTCCTCGCGAAGTTCTTCCCGTTGGGTAAAACCAACGCTCTTCGGGGAAGGATTTCCAGTTTCCAGCAGGCGTCCAATGAGTCGATAACTAAAGCTTGAGAACGGCTTTAGGAGTACATCCTAGCGTGTCCTCACCACGGGATGGATGCTTGGCTCATTTTGCAGAACTTCTACAACGGGCTGACTCCAACGACCCGTGATCACATCGACGCTATTGCAGGTGGTGCCTTCTTCTCGCTAACCGTTGATAGGGCCAACACTTTTATTGAGAAGATGGTGTCCAACCAAGGTTGGAATGACGAACGTCTTTAACCTCGCCAGCGGGGCATGCACTCCATCAAGGAGACAGACATGATCGCCGCTAAGCTCGACCTCCTCATCAAGAAGATGGATGAACGCCCCCAAGAGATGGCTCCAACGTAGGTACTTCAAGCCTTAGATTCTCGTATGACTTGCGAGGTCTGTGGGAACGTCGGACATTCGGGGAATGAATGCCCCGAAACCCAAGAAGAAGTCATATACATGAATAACAACAATGGGTTTCGTCCACAAGGAGGTCAGACGTTGAATCAGTCACGCCCCTACTACCAAGGTGGTAATGGCAATTCAAACTCGTTTAATCCTAACCATCATTCCTTTAAGGATCTTGTCTTAAGCCAAACAAAGACCAACGAAGCAATCCAAAAGAAGCTTGCTGCTAACCACAAGACCTTGGAGACTGTCCAAGCGAAGATGGATGGCATCTCCTCTGCACTCAAGAACCAGCTGAGCTTCAACAAGATGAAGATGGTTGAAACTCAACTAGCTCAGCGGGCCACTGTTGTTCCTTCTGCAGAAATAGGAAAGATCCCGGGGCAAACCCAAGGCTCCCTGTTGGCACTTCTTAAGCCTAACAGATTAATCCGCAAGCGTACGAATGCCGATGTAGATTTCACCCGGGAGTATTCCAGAGTATCCATTTCCATGAGGAACGTGAAGTGTACTAATCCTAACTAATTTGTCTGGGGGTAAGGATGACGATGAAGGAAGAGAGCAATGGATAAAGGGTAGAGAGGGTACTTGACGGATAAACTCAGTATGACTAATCAATCGAGAGAATTAGTGCTTACCTCTACTGTCTACTTCGGGCACGCGGACTGGTCAAGCTCTAGAAAGGGATGAGAAGGGGAACTTGAGCAGTCTACTCCTAAGTCCTATAGCACCAACCGCTCTAACGTGGTGGAATACGTAGGCCGGATAGGGCTGTCACTACCTACCAGCTACCACAACTATCCGTGGGGTTGGGTGCGAACCAAGGTAACCTAAAGCCTAGGCACCACGCCTACACTAGTCGGTTACTACTTTACTCCATGTTAGAGCAAAGCATCCAAAGCTAGTAAGACAACTTACTAAACATTGAATGAGGAAGCCGTAGACAATGAAAGTAATTACTAAAGCTCAATTAATTAGAAAGACTAGAGTTACCAGACAAGATCCGGATGTTACTCGAAGTTTAGCTGCATCCGTCGAGGTACAAGGTGGAAGAGGTGCCGACACTCCGGCGCCTCCCCAGCACTCTCACCTCGCCTCTCTCCCTATTTTGTATTTCTATTTCTGTAGGGCTTCGCCTTGGAGCTTCTCTTCACTTGTGTGTTTTGGAAGAGAGGGGGAGTGCTCTATTTATAGCTTGGAGCTGCCTTGGGAGAGTGGAGATGCTCCTAGGAATATTCTCCTCCAATACCTCTCCTCTTGCCACCTAGCACCTCCTAAGGTCGGTTTTGTGCTAATCCCACGCAGCAAGAAACATCCCACCGCCTCCCTGCATGCATGTCTGAAAGGAGACCACAAGATGCCGCCTTATGGGTTCCGCCGCACCAGGTGTGGATCGACCGCACCACACCCAGGCCCGTTTCGCCCTCTGTTGCACCGACATGCTCCTTGGACGGTGTATGATGTTCCCCTGGGTGGGTTCCCGGTGAATGAAGTCATTTGCATCGAGTTTGTGGGCCCATGGATCCTTGGGTGATCCATCGTGTCCCTCGGATCGAACCAACACCACACCAACGCAAAGGATGTGTTCCATCTGTGTTTCCTTGCATGTGGTCGAAGGTGATTTGAATTGGGCTCAGCCCTGGTGCGGCCGAACCACCATGGTGTGGCCGAACCAGAGTTTCTTTGGTTTGGGCTGAATTTTGGTCTGCTGCCTCCCTGCACCAAATACTCCACAAAGCTATGGTATTTCATGATTTTATCCATTTTCTCACACTGTTGGCGGTCAAAAGATACAAGTTAATGACCACCAACACTCCCCTAGAGAGCGTAAAGGCCGTGAGCACATGTTGGGGTAAGCCAGCGCCGGGTATATCTACTACTAATTATGTAGGGAATCTTGCACGCCCACGCAGGGCGTGGCGAGGTGAGCTAATAGCACCAAGAGTGGAAGATCTAGGATATCCGGTGATCAGTTGCTCCATTTATGACTGTCACTATAAGCAAGCTCTTTGTGGCCTTGGAGCAAGTGTTAACATTATGCCCAAGGTAACATTCAAAAATCTTGGATACCCTGCATTGTCCCCAACTTGTATGTGTGTGAAGCTCGCAGATTCGACAATCCGATACCCTGAAGGGATCATGGAAAATCTCCTAGTACGAGTAAAGGACTCGTTCATCCTCGCGGACTTCATAGTCCTGGACATGGAGGGTGATCTAGGAATATCACTCATTCTTGGGCGGCTTTTCCTAAGGGATGCCCACACCCGGATAAATGTCGAAACAGGAAAGATTCATCTCCGAATCATTGGCAAGAAGATGACATTCAGGTTCCAAGCCAAGGAAGAAAACATGTACCTGATTCATCAAGACCGTGATGGAAATGGGCTGTGAGCGGAACCATGGCCTCCGTCAGAAGATCTGCCTCCCACACCACCAACGATAACAAAGAAGAAAACCAAGAAGGTGTGGAGAAAGAAGAAGACGTCATCGTCCTCGACATCCTCTCCAAGTATGGACAATTCAACCTCAAGTTAAACAGGTATGGAGAGGGTCCTACTCATCGGACCTTAAACCAAGAGCTAGCTTGAGGGAGTTTCTCCGCCAAGTGAACTGTATCCTTTTACTGCTTTCAATAAAGATATAAAAACTCTAAAAACTAAACAAATATTTCCTGGTTTAATTTCCCTTTCCCATATGCATGGTAAGAATGCTTAGTCTCCTAAGTAGAAAGGATGAATAATTGTTATGCTCTTGTTTGTCTGTCTAACTTAGGACAGAATCGACTCACCCACGGGAGTGACCAGGGCCCACGTGCCAGCCGCACAGAAGAAGCTGGAGGCGGTGGGTGCCTAACCTGGTTCGGCCAAACTAGGTGGGTCGGCCGAACCAGGCTGAGCCCCACTGACTTACCTCTTCCACGTGGCGCTTGTACATTGGCTCCCAAGGTCGGTTTCGGGTGAATCCTGCCGAGAAGCTGCTGCACACACCCCTCACTCACCCCTATAAATATGAGGGGGTGCCCAATATGAAGACACACCTCAAGTTGCTATCTCTCAAGTTTCTCTCTTGCTTAGTCTATAGGATAGTGGAGTTTAGGTGAAGTAGATCTTCTTCGGTTACCGAGTCTTGCCTAGGAGTGTTGGGTATGGGTTCTACTCTTCCTTTCCTTTGTAATATTCGGAATTCCTTAATAGAGTTATCTTCTAGCTTAGTGTATTCGTATAGTTCATGTTCTGTGTATTCAGTTATGTGTGCTATGCTTAGTTTATATCTAGGTCTTATATCTTGCATGATTAGACGTGGTAAGACATCTAGGCTACGACATCGGTTCCTGTATATGTATGTTTGTTCTAATGTGATGTCTGTCCATCCGGAGGGTGGGGGCTCCATGCGGGGCATTAGAGTATCGCTCGTTAGTGTAGACGTGGTGTCTGGGCTAATTAGTGTTCCTGGATGCAGCTCTATACCATTGTTTGATGAGGTAGGCGGTAGGTGGTGACAGCCTTGTCCGTCCATCATAACCTTCCCCGTTCGTGTAGTAGCTGTAGGAGGTGCATAAAATTGCCGTGAAGAACTAGTGGCCTCCTTTCCATTTCTTGTGCGATCTCCCGGAGGTGCCTGGGGGCCTAGAGCCCGATCCTAATCGTGTGTATGTATATGAGTGCATAGTATAGATTGTATGCTTAGTTCGGAGTACATAAGTCCCTAGATTAGATTTCTTCTTCCTTTCTCCCTTCGTGTAAGCTTTGCATAGAGTTAGAGCTTGAGTAACTTGTGTGTCACACTACCTCTACCATATATTATCTTACCCCTGTCGAGAATATGGTAATCGGTAAGCTTAAGTACTGGATTGAACCGAGGCCGGAATATACTCCCCACCGTCTTGAATTCGTTCACATCTAGCTAATGGCGGGTGCATGTGCCGCCATGGCCGGGTCCATGGGGACGTGTAGTCGAGGGCGGTGGGTCTGTTCTGTGAAGTGGGAATTGAAGGGAAAAGTTGCACGTGTGACTCTAGGAGTAACCACGTGACGTGTGTTTAGGTTTCCCTTGCAAGGTTAAGAAATTCGATTCGAATCGTCCGTTTCTCGCGGTTATTGAGACTGCTTGACCCTTTTACCACATAGAGTAAGAAGAGGAACAATGATGATGATTAATCTTGTTGGATGAAAAATCAATTCTTTCACCATGTATGATATTGGATAGTTGCTTACCTAGAATGGTTAAAGAAAATTAGAATCTGGAGCTAAAATTTGAAAGTAAGGACCTACTTGTATATGCTTTTCGGCAAAACAAACCCCTCAAGCCAAAAAGCCTTGCATGTCTAGGAGTCGGCTAAGTATATTCCACTAGTCGGGTAAGCCTTGCTGAGTATTAGTATACTCAGCCTTGCTTGTGGCTCGTTTTCAGGTGATACTTTCAAGGATATGATCGCTAGTTTGACTTGGCCGTGTACGCTTCCTCCTGGTTGGTCGGTGGAATGGGATACGCCCCTGGCCAACGATGATAATGCCGAGTGATGTCTCGTACATGCTTCATCGAGACATCGTGTATCGTCGAGTAGTTTATCGTTATTTTTCCGCTGCATTGAACTCTGAAGTACCTTGTTTCGCGAACTCGAACTCAGTTGTAATAATAATTTATGATGAACCCTGTGGTGTAAAATCTGTGGAATGTTGTATCCTCTGGGCTCACCTTCGTGTGAGTACTTGTATGTGTGGTTTCGATCGGCAAAAATCGTGGTTGTATTGGGAGGTTACCCGACAGACCAATGGATTATTCCGTTTGAAGTGCGAGTTAGCCCTGATTGCCCTCGTGGTGATGGTTAGCGCGCTTGAGCCGGATTAATTCAGGTGGTTCTGCCACACTCTACTCCCTGTCCTGAAACAACAAAGCCCAAGAAAACAACCTTGTCGGTGCAAAAGGTGCACTTTTCCAGGTTAGCATACAATTTTATTAGTTCTAAGCACCTCTATAGCACCATTTAAATGTGTTCAACATTTTCTTGTATGGTGCGGCTATATATCAAAATGTCATCAAAATAAACCACCACAAATTTTCCAATGTAGGCCCTGAAAACATAATTCATTAAGCGCATGAAGGTGTTGGGTGCATTAGTTAAACTAAAAGGCATCACTAACCACTCATACAAACCAAATTTTGTTTTAAAGATTGTTTTCCATTCATCTTCTTCCTTCATTCTAATCTGATGGTACCCGCTACGTAGGTCAATTTTAGAGAAAATAACAGCACCACTAAGCTCATCAAGCATGTCGTCAAGCCTAGGGATAGGATGACGGTATTGAATAGTGATATTGTTATTGGCTCTACAATCAACACACATTCTCCATGTACCATCTTTCTTAGGGACAAGAATAACAGAGACAACACAAGGGCTAAGGCTTTCACGAACATACCCTTTATCCAGAATTTCTTGTACTTGTCGCTGAATTTCTTTTGTCTCTTCCGGGTTGGTGCAGTATGGAGGCCGATTTGGAAGGGAGGCCCCCGGAATGAGGTCAATTTGATGTTCAATACCTCGGAGTGGAGGTAGGCCAGCGGGTATCTCCTCGGGAACGACATCATTTGTAACACCTCAGGTGTTTAAATTGCTAAACAAGTCTCATTAGCGTAACAATATGCCTAACTAAGAAAAGTTTAAAGAGAAATGAATTATAAATTGGTTTTGCTTTGAATTGAAAATAGATGTATATATGTGCACAAGTACATGTACTTTAATCGAACAAATTGAATAACTTTCACATCAATGAAGATATGGCTGCGAAATTTAATAGGAACACCATTGATGGCAGGATAAACAAAAGTCTAGTTGAAGCCTAGTAGAGAATACAAATTTTTGCCCAGGAAACGACGTGCCCTCCCAATCATACTTTTTGAGTTTTAAAATAACTTCTAAACTAGAACTCAAATGAACTTTGGCCTGAAACAAAACTTGTGTAACTTTTCATTTTGAACAACTTTCATGTTCAAAGATTTTTGAGTTGCAACACAAAAATTTGAGTAACACTTGACCTTAGAAACCAGCCCCTGCCTTTTCTGCTATTTTCACTTCAGACCCTTCCTTCTCCGCTTCGCCCGACCCTCCGCCTTCCACTGCAGACCCTCCCTTCTCCGCTTCGCCCGACCCTCCACCCGCCACGCAGTCGCCGCTGGCCACTTGGCCGGCGATGCCTGACCAGCGCTAGGCACCAAGCCAATGCCTGGCCGCGCCCTTCTCGCACGCGCTCCTCCCCCACGCCGCGACCCTGCCCAGTCCGCGCGTGCCACGCGCACGCCGGCGACGCGCGCCTCTGCTCGCCGCCCGCCGCGCCCAATGACCTGCCCGCGCCGTGCCCGAGCCTCTGCTGCGCCCCGCCAGTCGCCGCGCTCGCTTCCCCGACAAGCCGCTGCTGCAGCTGCTTGCCCAACCCACACCCGCGTGATCTCCCCCTCCCCCACGCCAAATCCCCGGCGCCCAATCCTCTGCTCGCACCCGCCGCACGCCGCGCCGGCACTGCTCGCCGCCCGCCGCGCCCAGTAATGCACCCTCGTTGTGCCGCCCCTCCCCAGCATCGCCCGGCCCTCTCCCTCCCTCCTGCAGCCTATAAAAGGCAGCACAAAGCCGCTCGCGCGCGCCTTGACCCACCAGAATGCCGCCGCCGCTGCCATTGCCGCCGCCGTAAGGACCCGCCCGTGCAGCTCACCTCTCCGGCCACCCATTGCCAGAGTTGAGCCTCCAACCACCACCGCACCGCCCCACCGCAGCTCACTGCCCCGCCCATCGCCGCCCAGACCCTCTAGAGCACCGCCAGCGCCGCCGCACCGCCGCCGCTCCCCTACTACTCCGTGGGCAGCCAACTTCGGCACTCCTCCATCCGAGCCAAGCCTTGGAACGAGTTCCCCTCGATGCCACGAAGCTCATCAACCCGCCCACGCCCTCCCCTCCTCGCCGGAGCACCGTCACTGACGCCCGCACCGCCGCTGCCCCCCTGCTCCGCGCCGACGAGCCACCTCCGGCCACCCCCAAACCCGACCAAGGCCACCCGAAGGTAGCTCTCACCTCCCTGGATCTCCCCGACCCTTTTCCCCTCGCTGCCGACGAGCCCCCTCGCTGGAATTTGGCCGGCCGCCGTGCCAGCGCCACCTAGGGACCCAATTGCAACGATTGAAATCTTTAAAAGGGTCTGCACGCAAGTTTCCAGGAGCATAACTGTAAACCTGTGTTTAAACTTTGAATTCAAAAATAGCGAACTTGTAAAATTCATATAAAATAGTAGAAAAATCAGAAAATTACAAACTTAACTGTTCTGGAATCGCTGAAAGAAAATCTACAACTTTTGTTACATGCATTTCTTCAGATGTTGCTATATTTTGTTCTAAATTTAATGGATGGTTTAATAGCTTTTAAATGAACCCACTGTTGTAGACGAGTTCTGCATCTGATTTTTGGACAGTAGATTGGTTGCTTGATGTGTAGTCTAGTGTAAAAATATTAGGACCAGAACCCATCACTAGCTAAACTTTTTGTTAAACCTTGTTCATACCATGAAATAATATAACTAATTTGTACCTGATGATATATTGTGTTTCATGCTGTGAAAATTTTCCAAAGCTGTTATAGTGATGCTTAAATACCACAGAAATAGTTTAGAACCTTTTTCCTTTCTGTAACCTATTTATATAATTTTGTAGTAGGAAAAATGCATGAATTCAAATAATTAGTTTCTGTGTTTGGAAAATGTTCAACTTTTCACTATGGGACTCCTTAGAGTAGCTCATGCTGTATAAAAAGTTTCATACTCAGAAACCCTGTAAAACATCTTGTAGAAACTAATCTTTAAAGAAATAAGTGTAGCTTGTCCTATTTATTATGCTCCGTATCATGCACAATAAAATCTAAACAATTTACAGTAACATATATGTGGATAGGTTAATCCCCTGTAAAATATTTGGCATCAATACTTGCATGGTTTGTTCTGTATAAAAATAACTAAGTTCTAGCAGTGGCTGTGTGATACATTTTTTATAATTATTCTGCTACATGAAAATGTCTGAAATTTTTACAGTAGTCTTATCTCTGCATACTGTACTCCGAATAAACATTTCATCACCAAAAGTTTCCTAGATCAGTGTTTATGCATAATCCATGCTTATACTGTGAAAATTAAAATTTCAATACAACACAACCCCTTCTTGTTTAATGAAGTTAAATAGTTTAAGATGTACTATATTAACAATTGCCCAAGGTGATCGTAACTAAGTAACTTCACAACTATGTTTTGTGGACTGCAACTTTATCGTGAAGGAAAATAATCGTCATATACCATCACTACAACTTACACTTGTGCATTCATATAGAATCGACTACTCTCACCGACAGAACGTACGAGCTGGTGCCCGCGTCCGAGAGTGAGCAGCGTGAAGCTCAAGTGAATCTAGCTGAAGCTTTCGAAGACCCGAACCCGAGTTCGGAAGAGCCCAAGGCTAGCTTTGCTCAGGTAGGCAAGCCCCGGAGCATGAACCCTATTTTTCTACACTTATGCAACTTATTACTCTATTTTACTTGTGCATTAAGTTTATAGGAGTTGAATGAAAACTTAGTTGCATGATCCTAGGTACCCATGCTCTGAACACTAGATGTAAGGTTCGATAGAATGCTATGCTAATAGGACTCGGTAAAAGTCGAGTGATTTCCTGTCACTCACGAGAATATAGGAGTTGAATGTTTACTACATGCTGCAATCATATGGTCGACGGATGGGGCTATGGTGCAATGTTCAATTTGATGATTGATGTTCCGTCTGTTTAGTGAAAAATGCTAAGGCCGCAGTATGTGGTAGTGGTGGTTAAGTCTTTGAACGTACTAACCACATGCCGAGAATATGGTGATCGGTAAGCTTAAGTACCTAATCGGACCGGCAAGTGGACAGCATCCCACCCTCTCAACTTCGGTTCCATGCGCGCACATGGTGGGTGTAGAGCTAGGCTCTGTAGTCTCGGAGGGTGGCCCTGATCCACAACACAGGAAGAAAGGGGAAAAGTTGCACGTGTGACTCTGGGAGTAACCACGTGACGTGTGTTTAGGTTTCCCTTGCAAGGTTAAGAAATTCAATTCGAATCGTCCGTTTCTCGCGGTTATTGAGACTGCTTGACCCTTTTACCACATAGAGTAATAAGAGGAACAATGATGATGATTAATCTTGTTGGATGCAAATTAATTCTTCCACCATGTATGATATTGGATAGTTTCTTACCTAGAATGGTTAAACAAAACTAGAACTTGGAGCTAAAATTTGAAAGTAAGGACCTACTTGTATATGCTTTTCAGCAAAGCAAACCCTCAAGCCAAAAGCCTTGCTTGTGGCTTTTTTTCAGGTGATACTTTTGAGGATATGGTTGCTAGTTTGACTTGACCGTATACTGTCCCTCCTGGTTGGTCGGTGGAATGGGATGTGTCCCCGGCCAATGATGCTAGTGCCGAGTGATGTCTCGTACGGGCTTCATCGAGACATCATGTATCATTGAGTAGTTTATCGTTATTTTTCCGCTGCATTGAACTCTGAAGAACTCAATTACTTTGAACCCTGAAATACCTTGTTTTATGAATTCAAACTCAGTTGTAATAATAATTTATGATGAACCCTGTGAGGTAAAATTTGTGGAATGTTGTATCCTCTGGGCTCACCTTCATGTGAGTACTCTGTATGTGTGGTTTCGATCGGCAAAACCGTGGTTGTATCGGGAGGTTACCCGATAGACCAGTGGTTACTCCGTTTGAAGTGCGAGTTAGCCCTGATTGCCCTTGTGGTGATGGTTAGCGCGCTTGAGCTGGATTAATTCAGGTGGTTCTGCCACATCATTGAAGGCCTGCAGCACATTAGAAACAACACTAGGAAGAGGGGTTATGTTGTTAGTGTAAAGAATGACATCCTTGTACAATAGCACAAAGTGCATCATGTGGGGATGGTCCCTCACTTCTCTCATTTCAGATTTAGTAGCTAGCATGACCATCCTTTTCTCCTCATGCTCTCTTTTTCCACTCATTTTTGGCTTGTGGCACTCACTCATAGATTTTTGGACAACACTAGTGTTTTTCTTTTCTCTCTCGCTCTCTCAATTTCTTTTGCATGTTGGCTGCTATGATTTGAGTGGGAGTCATGGGCAGCAGATTAACTCCTTTTCCCTGCCACTTGAATGCATGTGTGTTGTCATGACCATCATGTACAGCCCGCCTATCAAATTGCCACGGCCTTCCCAACTGTAGGTGACAAACCGTCATAGACACAACATCACACTCTACGGTGTCGGTGCAATCATGTATGCTGAAAGTAACCTTCACCATATATTGCACCTTGACATCTCCACAATCACTAAGCCATTGCACATGATATGGGTGAGGGTGTTTTATCATGGTCAGCCCCAATTTCTCACACATTTGTTTGCTAGCTAGGTTGTGGCAGCTACCACCATCAATTATCACCTTGATCAACTTGCCATTTGCCTTTGCTTGGGTGTGAAACAAGTTGAATCGTTGTGCTTGTTTCTCATCTTTGAGCTGAACAGTCAATGCCTTGGTGACTACAATGGTGTTACCGGCCTCAAAAGGATAAGTCTTGTAGTCAACACTTTCATATTCTTGTGCATCATCAAACTTTTCATTTTTAGCAAGAAGTTCACACTCATCTTCACTAGCTGAATCATATTCTCTGCCCTTCGTAACAATCACAACTCGATTGTTAGGACAGTCCTTGATGACATGGACTCAGCCCAAGAACTTAAAACATTGAATCCCACTACTCCTAGAGGTGGAACCCATTGGAGTATTGGTCTTGGAGGATGTTGGCCTAGCAGATTTCTCCACATTAGATGAGGCATTAGATTTTTCAGCGGCGCTGGAACGATCATTAGCATTGGGGCTTGAACCGGATGCACACATTCCTCATCCCAAATCAAACCTTTCTATTTTTGGAGCACTTGATGATGCTCTTGAGCTGAAAGTTGAATGCTTGGTTGGTTTAGCATCATCATGCAATTGCCGCTCGGCCTTTTGTGCAATGTGCACTAGCTCCACTACATTGTTGTAGGTCTGAAATTCTACAACACGTTTGATTGGCTTATTTAGACCGGAGAGAAAACGTGCCATGGACTGCTCTTCATCCTCATGCACACGAGCCCTAATCATGGCTTGCTCTATTTCCTTAGTATTCTTCCACGGATTTGCTTTCTTGCTTCAAATTCTGCAGCTTGTCAAAGAGGTCACGTTTATAATGTTTTGGAACAAAACATGCTCTCATTTCCCTCTTCATTTCAGCCCATGTTGCCACTGGAAATTCGCCATTCTCCTCTCTTTGATTTTGAATTTGTTCCCACCAAATGAGAGCATATCCATCAAAGTCAAGTGCAGCCATATGCACCTTCTTTTCCTCCAAATAATTATGCACACGAAATATCTTCTCAACCTTAAATTCCATGTGAGATATGCATCGGGGTCAGATGTGCCTTTAAATTTGGGCATGCTGAATTTCAGCTTTCCGAACTTCTCTTCATTGGAATGATCGTTGTTGGCATTGCGATGGCGTTGAAAATTTTTATTGCGATGTAGTTTGAAAGTATCTGGATCTGTTGTTTCATCTGCAGCACCATTACCATGCCCACAACCTCTTCCTCGACCAAATGCATCACCACCTTGTTGGTGGAGGGTACCCTTCGGGAGAAGAGGCACCACAACAGCCTGTGGAAACAAAATCAACAATAACAGAATAGAAAGACACTTCGGGTTGCACAAGTAAATGGTATTCAATTACTCAAGGATCCATCCCATCAGTTACAGTTGCAGGGGTATTTATAGGGGCGGTTACAACTACCGTGATCACAATTACACCTTTTTACACCCCAATGGCTATTCTGGGAATATTCTAGGGGCATACGGTAATTTCACTCCTACCCGATCTTTACAGCTCATCGCCTTCGTCTCCTTCGACGGACCTTCGGCCCTCTTGGCCCGAAGGTCCACCGAAGGTGTCGATCCCCCCGCCTGGCAGGGCCTTTGGGATCCTGGGTCCTCGGTGATGAGGTGCTTCGAGGTGCCTTCGTGGGGCCCTCGGCCTTCGGTCTATGGTGACGTGGCCCTTCGGCGGGAACCGAAGGTGGTGTCCCCAACAGTAGCCCCTCGGCGACGAGGGGCTGCCTTTGGAAGCCCTAAGTCAACGATCTTTCAGCGAGCGTAGCGTGCCTTGAAGCGCCACCCTTCGGGTCCCGCCTTGCGTCCTGCGTCACGAAGCGGGTTCCGTAGCTTTTTCCTGTTTTACTGATCAGAGGATGAGAAATGGGCAAAAATTGGGACAATTATTTTCATCAGTGCAAAGAGTGTGAGAAGACACGTTTGCCCTCACGACCATTGGAATTCCACCTGACGCGAAGTTAATGGTTGGGGGCAACGTCGTCTTTCCGCGTTTTCGCGGCTATAAGACGATGGTGTTTCGCCATTCTCACCACGCCCTCTCATTTCTTACTTTCACCTTTCCTGCCTTGAGTTTTTTCGAGCTATCAGTTCTGTGCCTTCGGTTGTGCTCTGACTTTGGATCTACCTCCCTGCCAAGGACGGCGGACCTCGACAACCCTTCGGAAATGGCGCTAAAGCCGGATCGCTTGCTGCCTCCCACACTGGAGATGGGGCGGAGCCGAGTGACTGATGTCATCATCAAGGCCTTGGTCAGCACTGGGGTTCTCGTCGCCGGTGCTTGGCGAGCTCCACCGAAGGGTGAAAAGATTGCGAACCCCAGGCCTGATGAGGAGATCATCTTTCGTGACTTTTTCTCAACTAGCCTTCGGTTTCCGCTGGACCCCGTGGTCGTTCAGATCCTCGAAACCTTCAACATGAAGTTTCACTAGCTGACGTTGAATGCCTTCGTCCGGCTGGGCCTGTACTTTTGGGTGTCGAAGACGTGCTGGCTGCAACCAACCGCTGAAGATTTTGGCTTTGCTCATCGTGTTCACTTTTAGCGCAAGACCATCCTGGTTCCTGCCGACGGGGCGTCAGCAAATGAGAGCACGGAGGCCGAAGCTCAGTACGGGTGCTACAACTTTACATATCATGATGTTGTCTCCGGTCTGGTGGCTGGGTACAAAAACAAGTGGGAGGATTGGACCTCGTCCTTGTTTTACCATAAGGCTCCGGTCGATGCCTCTGGGCAGCCGTGCTCCTTGGCCGGGAAGAAAGTGGAGGTTCTCCCGAGAAAAGAAGGTGGGGCACTAGGCTTTTGTTTTGGTGCTTCGCGAAATTTCCAAGGTTTTCGGCACACGTGACCTCATGGAGGAGTACGTAGCCTACAAGTGCTAGCCTCTTCAAGCCGGGTGGGCCATCACTGATTGGGCTGAAGAAGTCGGTGGCCTCCTGATGCCGGACTTCGAAAAGAGCTTCGGTTTGACCAAAGAAGGTGAGTTGTTCTGCCTATGTTATTCTCCGCTGCGGAAGGTCACGTAAGTTCTAAATTTGTATGTTTTGTAGTGTTGGACATTGCTTCGGTGGAGCGTCGCACTGACAACATCTTGGGGGCCGAGGGGCCTATTGAGTACCACGCTGTGCTCAGGAAATTGGGTGGGACACGCGTGAATCGCGTGTTCCAATTTTTTCATCTTGAAGTTTCTGCTCGCGCTGCTTCATTGAAGCATCATGAAGTCGAGGAGAAGAAGAAAGCGAAGGCCGCCGTGGTGGTGAAGCCCCGGGCCGGGACTCGACCGCTGCCCTTGAGAAGCGAAAGAGGGGGGCCACGCTGAAGGGTGTTGCTAAAAGCAAGCGCCCGTGTCTGGCGAGCCTTCTCGACCCACCCTCACTGCTTAGGTTGCGCAGTGCTTCAGAGGATGCTGTCGGCACTGCAGCTAGCCCCATTGTGGCCGCACCTCTGTGCATTGTTGCTGCTTCGACATTGCCCGTGGCCCAGAGTCACGTGGAGCTCAGTGACCAAGAGCCGGAGAGCGACAACGAGGTAGAGGTCCAAGTGGTTGTCGATTCTCCTGCCCGGGGTGGGGGGGCGACAAGGCTGGCTCGAAGGGGGTCGACCTGAGCCCGAGGTGGTCTACTTCCAGCTCTGGCTCCAGCTCTGGCCCCTCATCGTCGAGTGAGGATGGTGATGATGCTCCTCAGTCGTCCGAGCGTGCTGGAGGCGATCAAGGAGGGAGCGAGTCCGGAGGTCACAGCGTCACGGATAGCGACGCCTTCTTTGTCCGCTGGGCTGATCCTGCCTTGGTTGCGGTTGAGCTGGGAACCTCTGGAGCTGCTCTCATTGGTGGGAACATCGTTAGGAGCCTTCGCTTCGAGAGCAGCAACCGTGAGAATGGCTTCTGTTGGTATTTCTTAACGATCACAGATAAATCCGCAAGCGCACGGAAGATACCGTTGTAGCACTTCACCCGGAGAGTATTCAGGGTATCGTAATTTCACAGGAAACGGATGTGTAAGGGTCTTCTAGCAAGTTTACCCAAGGAAAAGGAAGAGGTGGAATGGCTTAAGGGTAGTGTGGTTATCCAAAGGTAAGGGATTCAAGGGAAGGTATACTTACGATACTGTTCGTTCACTTCAGGCATCGGTCTGACCCTGGTCTGCCAAGACCCTCTAGCTATTAGCTCTACTCCAAACCCAAGCGGGGAGGACTACACTAACCACGAAGCAGCTTCGTAGCGGACGAATAGAGCTGTCACCACCTGCCATCTACCTCACAATGCCAGCTGGGCTCACAGCAAACAAAGGTAATCTAGGGCCTAGACACCACGTCTATGCCTTTGACTACTACTCTAGCGATGCGCAGGGTTATCCCATCTTTATCAGGGGCTCTCCCTAGAGCATCCTTTACTAGAACAGACGATGAACCCGCAAACGAACAATAACGAAAGAACAACTTAACCAAGATCTTACCAGAAGATGAACTCGGATACTTACTCAACTAGATCGTATCCGTAGAGGTATGAGGATGAAGAGTAGCCGACAAGCCCGGCTCTTCTTCTCACTGCTTCCTCATACACTTCCTACTCTAAAGATACAAGTCGAAGGACTCTACAACTTCTTCTCCTAATTATGTTGTCTTGTGAGGGGTGTGAGGGGCTCCTTATATAGCCTCAATAGGTCGGTTCCCGCGGGAATCAATAAGGAAACATATGGGCACCGCCTTTAGGATGATAAGGGTGAGTCTCCCGCCAAAGGGCACCTGGATGGGAGTTAGTCCGGGTGCGGCCGACCCCGGGGTGCGGCCGACCCCTGGGCGCCGCCTCTCGCGTCGCCTTTCATCCAGGACACTGCCAGGTGGGTCCCCAAGTGGGTCCATGGTGGTTGGTGGTAAGTTGAGGCGGTTTCCTCGTGTTTGTGAGCCCTTGAATCCGTGTGCCAGCCTCTGATTGGTTGAAGGTTTGTTTCTTGGCATCTTGGGCTGATTTGTTGTGGGCCCTTCTTATAAGTCTAACGTAGAGTGTGATATTCTATGTATTCTTCTACGTTTTGTGTACACTTTCTCCGTCTTTCCGCTTTTGGGTGGCTGCCAATCATAATTCACCAAAACTCGTGGAATTGGTTAGAGCAAAACCCTATAACTAAGTTTGGTGATTCTTTTGATAAGAATGCTGCAGGAGTTGATGGTCGGATTTATGACTTAAGGACAGTCAACAATACCCCCACACTTAGCCCTTTGCTCGTCCTCGAGTAAAGGTTGAAGGACTAAGGTGGATGCAACTCTTTTGAATTTAACCTGCATACAAGTTATTCCAAGCTTCTCTTGAACCTGTGAACTTTTTGAGTGTCTACCAAGCTTATATTGGTGATTGAAATTTGGAATGGTGCAGATATCAGGTTCCTTAACCTTCCTTGCTTAGAAACTTGGATTTTTTTTTTTGCAATAAGAAATAGCTATGCTCCTCAGATTGTCTCTCAAATCTCTCTGTTGTTTGAAAATCCTCACCAAGGCAAAAGTGATGCCTCTTTTTCACCTACCTCTAATCAGACTTATGTGGAGCTCAGGGTAGGGATGAAGAGGCATACTTGCTTTTCATATGTTGCTAAGTCAAAAGTTGGATCCGAGAAGAAACAAGTCATGCAATATGATCAGGATGTGCAAGTGTGTGGAAATTTTTGGGGGATGGTGGATAAACACCTTTGTATGAACCAATTCTCTCCCTTTTTTCTCTTTGGGGACATGGACTATCTTTTTTATTCTCTTTCTTCCTTTTTTTTCTTTTTTGGCATGCCTTTTGAGCATGTCGCATACCTTCTTTGGGTATGCATCTTTTCTCTCTCTCTTTTTTTTTGACATGCCTTGTGAGCAAGTGGAATACCTTCTTTGGGCATGCATCTTTTCTCTTATTTTTGTATAGCCCATGTCTTTCTTATAGCAACATCTTTGGAGAGAGTGGCCATAAAACAAAGAGGAGCTTTATTTTGTGGAGTGGATGGACGTATGGATGGCATGTTTTTGTGCAACTTCCAGTGTCGAAGTTGGCATATATTTTAGTGGGGTGTACGTGATCCTGATCATGAAAACATGAAATGTTTCTAGCAAGGGTCACAGAGTTTGACAAAGCTCAAATCAAAGGCAAGCAGCAAGATTATAAGGTTTTAGCAAGGTGATCATTCTTTAGCTTTGGTAGGAATTTAACATCTGAGGAGCCGAGCTAGAGAATTTTGAAAACTTTTCAAAATAAAGTACTTTGCAAGGAAGAGTTTTGGTTCCATTCATCCAGCCATGTCATAAAAGTCAATCATCAGATAGCATGGGTTCCCTATAAAGTTTTTTTGTTCACAAACACAAGGCAAAAGACTAGGAATAAAGAGTATACAAATTTATTCATGGAAGCGCATGGAGTGTAAAAGGCACTCTTATTTTGAGGAGTTTGGCAAGGTTCAGTGAGTTTAATTTTAGTGATTAACATGAGATTTATTTAAACTCAAGAACTTAGGGAGTTGGAGGGATGTGTTTGCACAGACCATCGTTTGAAGAGGAAGAAGAGGGAGCTGACGGAAGTCAAAGGTGGTTTAGCCGAACCAAAGGTTCGAACATCTCTCCCTGGATTCCATCTGTCCTCTTCTTCAGCGTGCTGGACCGTTGATGTCGTGCAACGCATTGGGGGAGAGATCTCGAATGAGTTTGTAATTGGTGATTTGGAGAGATCTCCCCCACACTTATTCTTGTACCTGCCTTTATTCAAAAGAAAAACAAAGGTGGAAACAAGCAAGGACTGTGCCGGTTTTGAATCACCGGGGAGTCTAAATTTTATTGAAGTAGGACGTATGAAGAGTTTGAAACACCTAAAATTATTTTATTTTATTATTTTTATTATTATTAATTTTAATATTGTTATTATTATTTTTTTTTTATGTTTTTATGGCAAACAGGGCATGATGGGTAACTTAGCAGGGTGGAGACATGAGTGAAGTACGAGGTGTGTGGGATTTTTACCTGACAGAACTCACCAAGCATTGAACAAAAATGCAGGAGTTAAACTTTGTGTATACAAAGCAAAACTCTGCATTTTTTGTGCTTGGTTCCTCGTGTATCTATCTCATTTTGGGCCCAAAGAGCGTTGTACGAGTGTCGGGGTTTTACTGCTCCTTGGTTGTTTCTTTTTATTCCCTGCAAAAGGTTAGTGGACAACAAATACTCAAAGGATGCATAAAGAGTTTTGGGAGATTTTTATTATTGCCTTGAGATTAGTTGTTCACACCCATACTTAAGGAAAGGTTCAATTAGCATGGATCCTAAAATGCTTGCCATCATTTTATTACATCATCATTTTTTTTCCGAGAGAGATTCCTTCCTTTTTTCCAAAGTTTTTTTTCTTTTATTGTTGTTCACCAATTTTTTTTATTTCTTTCAGCATAACTCAAACAAGGCTCAGATAAAATTGAATGACCATAACAAAGGGGTAATTCACCAAAATACTCACAGTGCACCTTGAAAGGTGATTTGTGCCTCATTTGTACGCTGTGCAATTTTTTTGTGAAGTGTGTTCTGGGCCTTGGTTTACCTCTAGTATGAATTTAGCTTGAGGACTTGCCCATCTTGTTTGAAATCTTCCTGCAGGGGTTAGTCCACAAAAGAATATGTATCCAAAGTTTATGATAGTATTAACTCATTGGTTCATTAATCAAAACTCAACACCAAGTTTTATTTTGATTAAGAAGGCAAATTTAACCTAAGCATCATGCTTAATTTAAAAGAGCCTATGGATGCACAACATTGAAACACCCAATCCAGAGCATGCGAACGTAAACAAAGCAGGAACTTGCAAGATCAAGCCATCTTCATCAAGAGATAAACATGAGTGAGGAATTGGTGAATCATTCCTGAGCATTCTTACCAGCAGCACACGAAGACCGTCTTCTCGACCAATGCTGTAGCTTTGGCGATGGTGTGGTCGAGGAGGGCTTTTTCCAGCAGCAATCTCGATGTGGGCTCTTGATGTAGGAGTCAACCCATTGTAGAAGCCTTGGAGGATGAGCCATTCATCCATCTCATGATGAGAACATGCTAAGATGTATTCTTGTAGCTCTTCCCAGGCTTCTGGATGGGTTCCATCCCTGTCTGCTGGAAACACGATATTCTCCCATGCAGGGCATTGATTTTGCCCAGCGGGAAGAAATCTGCGAGGAACACCGTGGAACATTTATCTCACATGCTGATGGCTTCTTTATTCTTGTAGAACCACTGTTTCGCCTTCCCCAGGAGGGAGAAGGGAAACAGACGGAGCCTGACGTCATCAGCTGCGACGCCCCATATGATTATGGTCTCGTATAGTTTTAGGAAGTTTTGGAGTGTGGGTGTTGGCGTTCTCGTTTGGATTGCCACCAAATGGGATTGCCCGCACCATGTTTATGAGGCTCATCTTGAATTCAAAGTTTGACGGCCACGTTGGTGGTGGATGGGACAGAGAAATCATGAAGAGTCTTGTCGCCCATGATGATTGTTGGTGCTGGGATGATGGGTTCTTCTGGTGTGTAGGAACCATGGTCCATGGTGGCATGATCCTACTGGCGCAATGCTTTAGGATTGGAGGCGCAAAGTACATCCCCTTTCGTGCATGCGAGTAAGAGCCAAACAGAGTGAAGCAACATAGGCCTGGAAGGAAAAAGGAGCATTTCTCTTGCTTTTATGCGCGCAGGAGCTGCTAGAGCGAAGCTATACAAAGTTGTGGGTGGATGAGGATTATGCGAAGGCTTTGCTAGTGTAAGTGAGAGCAAGGTTGGGTGCAGCCAAGTGGTAAAATGATCTTTATCGAGGTGCGATGCCATGGCCTGGAGGAAAGCGTAATGCAGCCTTTGATCCATGCATGCTGACTGACTCTCACTTTTCTCTCTTTCCACTTTTTTTTCATTCTTTTTCTCATCATCATTTTTTTCATCTTCTTCCCTCTCTTTTTTTCTCTCATTTTTTTTATCTTCTTCCCTCTTCTCATTTTTTGTCTCTCTCATTTTCTTTTCCTCCCTTTTTTGCTTCATTGCTCACTTTTTTTTTGGCAAGATGGAACCAACACCATCCTTGGTGTGGATGAATCGAGGTGCTCACCAACCTCCCCCACACTTGGACTTTTGTGTCTCATGACACCAAAAACCAAGTGTGTGATGTCGGCGTCTCCTTCTGAGTGTGTGCCATCACCAAGTGTTTAGTTGGTGCAGCTCTTTAGGTATCGTATGACCCTCGTTCTTCTAATCCCAACCTGAAATGGTTAGTGACCAAGAATACCCGAAGGTGCATACTTATCCTAGAAACATGCTCTTGCATTTATTGAATAAAGAGATACTTTATTGGAGAGGGGAAAGAAAGTCCGGGCTATCTCCCGGCAGTGCTTCGTTTATGGTCACAAGCTCGACCATGGGGGATTTATCCTACAGCTATCAATGGTGATGCAGTTCCTGGCTTCACCACCATTTGTTGATTTATCATCATCGTTCAAGCTGCATGGTTAGTGCCACGGTGCATCCACAAAATTTGCAACATTTACGATAAACAAAAACATCTACAACCATCCTTCTAAGCATTTTTCTAGAGAAGACCGGAAGGTGGTTGTGATTTTTGTGAAAGCACGTGGTACTAAGCAAGACGGACCCTGGAGACTCCTTAAGCGAGCATGATTCTTGAGGAAAAATGAAAGAGAAGTTTTCATCCTCGTTTGTGGAATTCTAATCCTCCAGAGACAAAGTATCGGGAAGGTCCATGGCACAAAATTTCTCCTCCTCAAGAGATTCATCATGAAAGATTAGACCAGAGGGACAAAGCTTAAACTCGAGTGAGGGTGATGATGGATGTTCCATTTCACAAGGATGAAAAGCCGGCCTAGGTGAAATGAACGGGGATATGAACTTCACCTCCTCGAGCAGGTCATGGTCGGGATGATGCTTTGCCACTGGAATTTCTTGGCAAAAGATAGGAGTGGCAAAAGCTGTCTCTCCAAATTCATTATAGGGGCTCCCTTGTGATGAATTTTCGTGGAGAAGATTTTCTAAAGGGAAGCCTATGAGGAGATCAAAATCGAGGATGGGATAGATGTGAAAGTCTAGTTGGACCTTGATTTTGTCTATTTCTACCGGTACTGCCCTTACGATCCCTCGACATTCAAGGATGAGTCCCGAGGGACTTTTGAAGAGTTTATTGGTAGGGACTCCTATGAACATGTCCGTAAGGAATTCAGACATGATGCAGGCCTCGGCAGTGCGGTTGTAAAGAGCTTCTACGGCAGTTCCTCTCATGGAACAACAGATGGTTGTGGAAGGTGAGCTAATTCGAATTGCGTTGGAAGAATGCCTCACTTCCTCAGATGCCGTAGATCTCGTCTCGCATAGGTAATTCAAGGTGTTTGTAAGATTTTCATAAGGATCATCCTTGAATGGGAAAAAGAACTTCGAAGGTTGAATTTCTTCTTCGTTCGATGTTCGTGGTTCGGGGGAGGGCTCATCAGGCGAATCTTTGGATGTGGTAGGTAAAGGGTTGGATTTGGTTGATGAGGGGCTCTCATGGTGCTTCTTGGACTCCTGCTGGGGCTTGTATGGATGGGTGAGAAAAGAAGAGTTTCCTAAGATGCGACTAGGATCTTCTTCCCTTCTGTTGGAGTTGTATGTGCAAACGAACCTCCAGCGGCAATATTGAGATCATCGGTGGAGTCCATGTCTAAACCCGTGGAAAAGATGTGCAAAGCTATATCATCGGATATAGACCAGTTCGGGCTTGATGCTAAAAGGTTTGAGAATCTAGCCCATGCTACACCTATTTACTCCTTCTCTAATTGTTCAAATGCAAGGATGTCACTTCGGAGAGAGGTTATGTGGGATAAAGAAGAGAACAAGTGACAAAAGTCATCTCGGAGCTCATCCCAATCACGATTCGCACTCCTCGCATTGTGAGTGTACCATTGTTTCGCCTTCTCCACAAGAGAAAAGGGGAACAATTTCCACCTCAAGGTTTTCTGTGTCATGCCTGGAATTACCAAGCATGAACACACTTCCTCGAACTCCTGCAGATGTCGGTGAGGATCTTCATTTTCTAATCCAGAGAAGGGTCTATTTGAACCATGGCTATAAAGCCAGGACGGAGTTCAAAGCTAGATGAAGAAGAGGATGGTGGCTCTATGAACTCGCCCCTGGGAGCAAAAAGGTAAGGGGTAAAAGGGTTTTCCATGGTATAAGGATAAAAAAATAAAAGAAAGGATAACAGAAAGGTAAAAATAAAGGATACACGGGCAAACAGATTCGAAGACAGAAACAACAACCGTTTCCCCGCAACGGCGTCAGAAATACTTGTTGGTATTTCTTAACGATCATAGATCAATCCGCAAGCGCACGGAAGATACCGTTGTAGCACTTCACCCGGAGAGTATTCAGGGTATCGTAATTTCACAGGGAACGGATGTGTAAGGGTCTTCTAGCTAGTTTACCCAAGGAAAAGGAAGAGGTAGAATGACCAAAGGGTAGTGTGGTTATCCAAAGGTAAGGGATTCAAGGGAAGGTATACTTATGATACTGTTCGTTCACTTCAGGCACCGGTCTGACCCTAGTCTGCCAGGACCCTCCGGCTACTAGCTCTACTCCAAACCCAGGCGGGGAGGACTACACTAACCACGAAGCAGCTTCGTAGCGGACGGACAGGGTTGTCACCACCTGCCGTCTACCTCACACTGCCAGCTGGGCTCATAGCAAACAAAGGTAATCTAGGGCCTAGACACCACGTCTATGCCTTTGACTACTACTCTAGCGATGCGCAGAGTTATCCCGTCTTTATCAGGGGCCCTCCCTAGAGCATCCTTTACTAGAACAGACGATGAACCTGCAAACGAACAATAACGAAAGAACAACTTAACCAAGATCTTACCAGAAGATGAACTCGGATACTTACTCAACTGGATCGTATCCGTAGAGGTACAAGGATGAAGAGTAGCCGACAAGCCCGACTCTGCTTCTCACTGCTTCCTCATACACTTCCTACTCTAAAGATACAAGTGGAAGGACTCTACAACTTCTTCTCCTAATTGTGTTGTCTTGTGAGGGGTGTGAGGGGCTCCTTATATAGCCTCCAAAGGTAGGTTCCCGCGGGAATCAATAAGGAAACATATGGGCACCGCCTTTAGGAGGATAAGGGCGAATCTCCCACCAAATAGCACCTGGACGGGAGTCAGTCAGGGTGCGGCCGACCCCTGGGTGCGGCCGACCCCTGGGTGCCGCCTCTCGCGCCACCTATCATCCAGGACACTGCCAGGTGGGTCCCCAAGTGGTTCCATGGTGGTTGGCGGTAAGTTGAAGCGGTTTCCTGTGGGCCCTTGAATCCGTGTGCCAGCCTCTGATTGGTCGGAGGTTTGTTTCTTGGCATCTTGGGCTGATTTGTTGTGGGCCCTTCTTGTAAGTGTAACATAGAGTGTGATCTTCTGTGTATTCTTCTATGTTTTGTGTACACTTTCTCTGTCTTTCCATTTCTGGGTGCCTGCAAATCATAATTCACCAAAACTCATGGAATTGGTTAGAGCAAAACCCTATAACTAATTTTGGTGGTTCTTTTGATAAGAATGCTACAGGAGTTGACAGTCGGATTTATGACTTAAGGACCGTCAACAGCTCCCTCGAAGAAGCGAGCAAATCTTTTTGCTTTCCACTGATGGAGAAGGAGCTGATGAGCTCGGGCGTGCCGAACATGCTCCGGTGCGCCCACGACTTGTCCATGAAAGCTCTTGTCACTGCCCGATGCGCTGAGCGGTAGGTTCGGCCTGACATGGCTTCGGCTTTGAAGTTAGAATACCGGATAGTCGAGCTTGAGAAAGAGAAGATTGCCCTGGAGGAAGCCCTTCGCATGGAGAAAGAACAACATGCCCCTGCCTGGGAGGACTTAACGAAGGCTCAGGCCGAAGTTAAATCTCTTGATGTCGATAACCAGGCTTTGCTCGGGGCTCACAACAAGATGAAGGACAAGTATCGGGGTGAAGGATGCTCTGAAGGCCGACGTGGAGAAGCTGTCGGTTGAAATGCCGAAGTATCTTGCTACTTATGGCTTGACCGCTCTTGAGCTTACTTTTGACAATCTTGTTGTGAGCAAGTTCTTCGCTTGGGTTCGGGCTTGCCTGGCGATGCTGGAGTCCGGCAGCAAGCTTTACGGTGAATTGAGCGCCGTTGTTGCTGCCCAAACCCTTGCTACTTCGGTGTGCTCGCTCATGGCCACCGAAGGTGAAGGATCGTCGGCCATCTCCAAGATGCAGCTCTAGACCCTCAGGAACCGAGACTTTGCATGGCCTTCGTAGGAGAGCGTCCGCCCCAAGAATCTGCTCGCGCTTCCGAAGAACATTTCCAAGAACTTCATTGAATGTTTCACGAATGTTGGCTGCAACCTTGTCAAGCAGGAGGGGCTCCGGCTTAAAGAGCAGGTACGTTCGTCGTTTGAATGGTTTTGTTTTGATTTTTTTGCTAGGCTTGTGTCCTAACTTTGGTGTGTTTATTCTTTTAGCTTCAAGCGAAGGCCAACCTTCGTGCTCAAAAGATTCTACTAGAAATGGTGGTTTCCGGTGCTGAAAAAGCCCCTGCACCCGAAGGTGTTGCTTAAGTGGGGAGCGGTGTTGCAGCTGCAGGCGGTCTGGCCGAAGGGGAGATTCCCGACCGATCTCGAGAGGTGTGAGTTTGAGAGAATTGACTCGTCTTTTGTTTCGGTCTGTAAATATATTTTGAGACTAACGCCTTCAGCCCTGCGCAGGACCCTACGTTGGAACCTGTGCAGGTGACCGAAGGTATCGTTCCTTTGACCATGAACCGTGATGACTTTTTCATGGGCGGGCACAGTTGGATCAAATTTCAAGCTTTGCATCCGGATGTTTCTTTCGATGACTTTTGGAATGCGAAGCTCGTGCTTTATGAACGCCGCAACGCTGCAGCAAGGGCATTTTTTACTGATTTTGAAAGCGATCCTGTTAGGTGTGATAGGATACTCGCTGATCGCGCCCTTCATTGCGAGCTCTGTCGCATTCGAAACAGCTCGGTTCCTTATACTCCTCTCGAAGGGCTAAAAGAGCTGAAGGAGGAGCCTAGAGAGGACGATGTTTGTCCTTCGAGATTCATGTATCGACTTCGGAAATGATGGGGTCGTTTCCTTCGGCTGCAGGTGTCCCTTCTGATGCCGTGCTTCGTCTGATGGCCGAAGCTATTGTCACCGTTGCAGCGAGGAGTATGATTGAAGAGATTGACCGAGGGTAGTTTGACGAAGGAACTTAATTCCTTCATGTAGATTTGTGTCACGCCTTCGGCGTGCTGTAATTGTTGATGGATAAATTGCTTCGGTTGAAATAAATTGTTCGTTTGTTGCTTCAGCTCGTCGGTTAAATAAAATACGATTGCGAAGCACCGACCCCCCCCCCCCCCCCCCTACTTGAGTGGGGTGCTGAAGTTTTTGTGATTTTCCTAATGTTACCATGTGAATCGCTCATTGAGTGTTCTCCCTCGGCAACGCGATGGCTTGATTGAACAAGTTTATAGGTCGAAGCGCCACCCCCCCCCATTTTGCTCGATCGGGGCTTCGGGTTGTGTTTACTATTCATTCCGGATACCCTTCTTCAACATCGTTACGACCTGGTTAGGCGGAACTGCTATGCGAAGCGCCAACCCCCCCCCCCCCCCCTCCTTTCGCTTGATCAGGGCGTCGGGTTGCTGACGATTTGTTTTCTTGCGAATGCCATTGAATCCTGTTCTAGAGGGCTTCATTTTTAGTTACGAATGCCTTCGGTTCCTATCCGAGAGGGCTTCATTTTTATTTTATATTTGAAATGAAGTGGAGGGGTGACGAGCATTTCCTGCTTCAGTGACCCGTGCTCACTTATCCTCAGCATTTGGTATGCTGCATGCCAATGACAACCCCTCTTCGACGGAAGTGGGTAGTTGCTTCGGCATTCTTTCTTCCCCTGTGGAGTCATTCTCTTGGGGGATCCTTGTTTATATTTTACAAGGGGTTACATAGGATGACCGCCTCATTAAAAACCTCACACCTTCGGTTACAATGATGGCGGCCGAAGGCTTTCCCCATGAGGAAAAGAGTATGGGTCCTTGATACATGGTTGGATCGCGGTCCGATCGAAAGAAAAATGAAAAAAGTAAAATACAGTGAGTTCTACGAGCCCCTTCGGTTATTTTTCCTCTGGGTGCCCTTACAATTGTTTCCTACACAAAGTACTTCTGGAGCATGTCTTTGCTCCATGAGTACTGGTCGTCAACGCCGTTGAGGTTCCGAAGCCTACAGGCCTCGGGTCATGCCATTTCTGTTACCAGGAATGGGCCTTCCCATTTGTTGTTAAGCTTCCCCTTCATTTTGCCCTTCAGTATGCGCCTTAGGACGAAGTCACCTTCTTTGATTTCTCGTGGCTTTATCTTTTTGTTCTTCCACCTTCGGATCTCTTCTTGGTACTTGTTTAAGTTTTCGGCTGCTTGCAGCCTTGCTGTTTCGATGACATCAATGGTTGCCGCCATGTCCTCATGTTTGATGTTGTCTTCGGCTTTTCACAATGAGCCGAGCTTGAGTTCCTCCGGCGTCATGCACTCTTCCCCGTACAGAAGCTTGAATGGGGAGAACTTCATGGTTCTTGATTTGGTTGTGTTGTGTGACCAAATGACTCTTGGGAAGTCATCGACCCACTTGCCCATCGGCTGATCGGTGATATTCTTTTTGATACCGGTGAAAATGATGCCTTTGGCTCTTTCCACCACCCCGTTGGACTGAGGGTGGTACACTGAAGCGAAGCATGGCTTCGTTCCCAGTTGCTCACAGGATGCCCGAAAGGTTGTTGCATTGAACGGTTTGCCATTGTCTACAGTTATTTCCCTTGGGACACCGAAGTGACACACAATATTTTGCCAGAAAAATTTTTGGAGGGCTCCGGTTGAAATGTCTCGGAGGGCTTTTGCTTCAACCCACTTGGTGAAGTACTCAACTGCTACTGTTGTGTATCTGTAGTTGCCCGGGGCCTTCGGTAGTGGTCCGACAATGTCGATGCCCCATCGGGAGAGGGGCCATATCGGCGGGATGAGCTGTACTTCTTCGGGCGGGAACTTGCTGTAGTGTATGTGCTTCTGGCAGTTGGGACATGTTTTGACTATTTTGTGAGCATCTGCCACTGCCGAAGGCTAATAAAAACCCTGCCTGAATGCTTTTCCGACGAGAGCTCATCTGCCGATGTGAGACGAGCACATGCCGGAGTGTATTTCTGAGGGTAGCTGTCTGCCTTCGTCCCTGGACACGCATTTTAGGAGCGGTGCGCACCCCCCCCCTTCGGTATAGGTCTTCGTTGATGAATCTATAGTTTGTGGCCCGAGGCGCCATTCTTTTTTCTTCCTTCTCATCCTCTGGTGCAAAGTGTCCTCGGAGGTATGCCATGATTGTGGCTCTCCAGTCTTTGCTGGAGATGGCGTTAACAAACTTCACGGGTCCTTCGCTATTGTGGATTGATGACTATTTCAGTGTTTTGAAGAACATGTCTAGGGGAAGCGGGTTCTGCTGAGCGGCTGCCTTCTCTAACTCATCTGCCTCTTTGTTCAATGCCCTTGGAAAACTTCTAAGACCGAAGCCCAGGAAGTATTTCTCCATTCCCCGGACTGCTGCTACATATTTCATCAGCTATGGGTGGTGTGCCTTGTACGATTTGTCTACGTTCCTGGTGATGAGCTCTTAGTCGGATTTGATGGATAGCCGACGAACTCCCAATGTTCTCTCCTTCTGAAGCCCCAAGAGTAGGCCTTCATATTCTGCCACGTTATTTGTGTAGCCGTCGAAGTCCAGTCTGACTGCGTATTTCAGCTTTACGCCCGAAGGGGCGACCAAGATGGCCGAAGCCCCTGCTCCCTTCTCACAGTATGCCCCATCGCATGCCATGTGCCAAATGACTTCTATTATTGGTTGCTGCTGAGTTGGGGATGAAGGTGTCCAATCTGCTATGAAATCTGCCAACACTTGGTATTTAATTGCACTTCGGGAGGTAAAATTTATTGTGTGCTCTGCAAGCTATGCTGCCCACTTGCCTATTCTGCCTGAGGCCTCTCTGTTTTTGAACATGTCCCGAAGAGGGTACAATGTTGGTATGGTGATTATGTGGCTCTAAAAGTAGTACCGAAGCTTTCTTGCTACCATGATCACTGCGTATGCCATTTTCTCCATCTCTGAGTACAATAATTTCGAGCAGCTGAGTGCTTCAGACACAAAGTATATAGGCACAAGCTTCAAAACCCCTTCGGTTCTGCGCTCCTCGACTAGCACTGCGCGGACTGCTGCTCTAGAGGAAGCAATGTACAGTAAGATCTCTGCCGTCGAAGTGGAACTAGACATGACTGCCAGCTGTTCAATGTAACTTTTCAATTCTTCGAATGCTTTTTGTTGTTCTAGCCCCCACTGGAAACTGCCGGAGCCTTTGAGTGCCTTAAAGAATGGTAGGCTTTATTCGGCGGACCTCAAGATGAATCTGTTTAATGAAGCTAGGCGGCCCGCCAATTTATGCACATCTTTCTGATTGCATGGAGCTTCCATACGCCTAATGGCTTCGATTTTTTCCGGGTTGGCTTCGATTCCTCTCTCGAAAATCATGCATCCCAAGAGTTTCCCCTTTGTCACCCTGAAGACACATTTCTCTGGGTTTAGTTTGAGCCCGTGTTGCCGAAGGTTTGCGAAAGTCTCCCGAAGGTCTGCCACATGGTCTTCTCTTTTCTGGCTTCGTACCACAATATCGTCCACATATGTTGAGACATTTCTATCCAACTGGGACCCGAGGACTGCCTTCACTGTCCTGTTGAAAGTGCTTCCTGCATTTCGCAGGACTTCGGGTATCCTCATGTAGCAGAATGTGCCAAAGGGTGTTGTGAAACTGGTTTTGTCTTCGTCGCACTTCCTCATCTAGTTCTGATGATAGCCAGAGAAGCAATCCAACATGCTCATCATTTCTGACCCTGCAGCTGCATCTACAAATGTAACTATTATGGGAAATGGGTAGTCATCCTTCGGGCATGCTTTATTGAGTTTTGTGAAATCTATATACATTCGCCACTTGCCATTCTTCTTCTTGACCATGATAACATTCGCTAGCCATTCTGAGAACTGGACTTCTCGTATCACCCTGGCTTGTGCTGCTTTCTTTCTTTCTTCGGACATTGTCCGAAGCCTCTATTTTACTGGTTTGTGCTTCGGGTCCACTTTGAGGGCGTGCTCCATGACATCTCTGCCTACCCCCTTCAAGTCCGCCGATGACCATGCAAATACATCTTGGTTGTTCCGAAGGAAATAGACAAGTCTTTCTTCTTCGGCTTGCTCCAGGCCTTTGCCAATGGTTACTGTGCGATCTGGGACATCTTCGCATAAAGGCACCCTTTTGGTGTGCTCTGCTGGTTGCAGACCTTCGGTAACCTCTTGGGCTTCAGTCTCCTATTGACTGCCTCCGTCCTCAGTTCGCTTTTGGTCTTTGATGGCATGCACATTTTTTGTGGACTGAGAAGTGTTGTCTTCGCACCTTCGGGCTTCCTCTTGGTTGTCGAAAACTGTTACGACCTCTCCGGCCATGGGAATCTTCATGCACAAGTAAGGCTGGTGGATGACAGCGGCAAACTTGATGATAGTGTTTCTGCCGAAGATGGCATTGTATGGGTACTGGATGTCCATGATGTCGAAAGTTATGACCTCTGTTCTCATTGTTGGCCCTTGGCCGAAGGTTACATTTATATCTGCCTTGCCCACTGCTCCGATTCTCTTCCCGCCGAAGCCTATCAGCGGGGAATTGGATTTTTTTAAATCTTTTTCCATGAACCCCATATGGACGAAGCATCGCCATAAGATGATATCCGCCGAACTGCCATTGTCGACAAGGATTCTTCTAACATCATTGCCGAAGGAGTGTACCGTGTTTTTGCCAATGTTTGCCCTATTGACTAGGGGGTCATTGTGTGGATAATACTGAAGTCTGAGATCTGCTTCGCTGAACGTTATGGGGACGTGGGACCATGTGGTCTTGAAGTGCTTGCCTGCGCAGACATGATTGACTGCCCAGAGGTAGTCTTTTCATTGTCGCTTCGTCTCATGAACTGGCTTGTTTGACCCTCCAGATATGGCGTTGATGATGTTTACCATCGGGCCTCCGGAATTGTTGACCTTTAGTGAATCGGAGGACTCGGGGATTTGCCCTGGCTCGAGTTTTGGTGCTGGTGGGAGTTGATAGTTCACGGGGACGTAGGCTGGGATTGCTGGGGTGCGAGTCCAGCCAAGGTGATATCCAAAGGATGGTGGGCTATGATAGTTCGCGGGAGGAGCACGGTGCCCCGAAGCAGGTGCTGCGTGCTGGGGCATCGGTGGTGCCGGCAGCTGCAGGTAGGGCGGAGCGTACGGGAGCGGGTTGTAGTTGTACGGTGGGTAGGACGGTGCCCATTGGCTTGATGCCGAGGGCGTGGGCTTGTTCTCTTGCGAAGTGTAGTTGACAGGCTTCGGGAGCTCTGGGGCCTTCTTCTCAATTTCATCTTTCTTCTCCTTGAAGAACTGGCATTTATCTGTCCAGTAACCCTTGTCTTTGCCGTGAAAATAGCAAAAAGGGATTTTCTGATGCTGGCCTCGGCCTCCGCAACCTCCTCGGCCTCCTCTTCCCCCTCGTCCTCGGTTGGATGGGGTATGCGAGTCATTGCGCTCGATGCCCTCTGACACCGTGTTCACCTGCTTGTGATCGTTGTGCTTCGGCTCGTCTGCATGCCATGGCTTCAGTTGGTTCCACTGATTCTTTTTGGTTTTCTTCTCTTGGTTTAGGGCTTCGATTCTCCTTCTTCAGCCTCGGTCAGATTTGCAATATTCTTGCATGATGTCAAAGAGTTCACCCACTGAGTGTGGCTTGCATCGATTGAGGTATTCTTAGCATGCTCCGACCCGAAGGCCGCTGATTGTGGCTTCAATGATGGACAAATCTGCCACGTTTGGTGCTTTTGCTCGCATCTTGATGATGCGCTGCATGTAGTCTTGTAGGGGTTCGTCTTGGCCTTGCTTGCAATTGTAGAAATCGCTTGATGTCAGTTCTTCAGTGTTGAGCCCTCAGAAGCTTGTCAATAGCTTTGATCTTAGCTGGCTCCAGGAGTGGATGTAACCCTTCGGGAGACTTGCATACCAATGCTATGCCGAACCCTTCAATGCTAGGACAAAGGCCTTCGCCTTCATAGCTGGGCCGCCCCCATTTGACTCTACAGATGCTTCGTATTTGAGCAAGAATTCTTTGGGGTCTGCCTCCCCGTCGTATTGAGGCAAGATCACTGTGTTGAAGCACGGTGGCCACGGTTCTTTCTCCAAGTTCTCCGAGAGCGGGGTACGAGGACCGTCGGGGGTCAGTCGGATGTATTGCTCGAGCCCAGTTGCTCGTGAGAGTTGGGGAGTACAAGCTTTTCGAGTGCTAGAGAGCTAGGTGTTCTGTCTAACTTGACTTGTGTCCAAAACTAAGGGACCCCTCTTTTATAGTTCAAGGGGGGCCCATATTACAGTAATTTCCTTGGAGAAGAAGGCTTCGGGGAGAAATATCTTTGACTCCGGCAGTCGGGCGGCTCAAGCAGTCAATGGGCCCGTACAGGTGTCAGTCGGCGATGTCCTTGGTGGATTGCGTGATCCCAAAATCCTGGGGGTCTTCTGATCTTGAACCTGTTCGCCAGGTTTGGTCAATCGATAGGTACGGGAGTCCTGATGGGACGATGCAGCTGTCCCATCCAGGAGGACTGTATGCATATCAAGTCCCATCGCGGTTGATGGTTTCTTGGTGGTCAAGTCGTGATGACACCCGGCTCGATCATCAAAAGGACCAAGTGGTCGCCACAGTGGCAAGCCTTTGCCATGGTAGAGGAACATTGGCCTAGTGTTGTGAGTACGACCCCGGGAAGGCCGCATCCACTTGGTACGGCCGGGTTTGACACTTGTGGATCAAGTCTGGACGTTCGTGGTCAAGCGAAACTTCCCTTCTAGTGGTGACCTGAGTCAGTCGGGAGCCCCAGAAGGAGGGAGAGAAGCGGTGCCCGCAGCCCTTTAGCCGAGTTCGAATGAGGGCACTCGGACTCGGCGCCATGGGTCGTAGATTTTGGTTCGGGGAAACCTCCTAAACGGGGCTCATGGGCCTAGGCGGCCCACAGACGCTGCGCAGCTTAAAGGCCTTGAGTGCGGGAATTATTCCGTCCTTGGTCTCACAAGGCGGGCCTGCTGGTAGCCCCAGTTCTAGGAACCCAACAGAGGCCCCCGAGTGTCCTCGCGATTTTTTTTAATCGCGTGGACGCTTTGTTTTCGTCCGGTGGTAGTTTAATGTGGGCGGGCGGCGCAGCGCTATGTGGCGATCAGCAGAGGAGTTATCCTTGTTAGAAATATGCCCTAGAGGTAATCATAGAGATGATCATATTTTGTTGTATCCTTGATGTATTATATACGTGTTCATTGAATATCCATGAAAAAGCAACTTGTATTGATTGGCAGTTATGTGAATTGTTTGTGAAACTCTTTACTTGTATGGTTATTCTAAAGTTGTTCCTAGTCGGAGTTCATGTATGGACACACGTGAATATTAAACTAGCACATGTATTAGTTGATGACTATGTTTCACAAATCATAGACATGGAGATGTCAAACTAATATGTGGGCGCATGTATTACATGTGGCTGGACAGACCCAACTTGAAGAAATAGTGATTTCTCACTACACAAAGTGTACGCTATGTCCTTAGACCTGAGATTGTCGCATGTGCTCAAGATGTGAACCGACCTACTTAGGAGCTATCAAAAGCTACTCCGTAACTGGGTAGTAATAAAGGTGGTTCTCGGGTTTATCAAGAAGCATGTTGTGAGACATGGTCAGTCAAGATGGGATTTGCCCCTCTCTACTTAAGAGAGATATCTCTGGGCCCCTTGAGTGATCGGATCAAGAAATGCATGGCCGTGCTAGGGTTTAAGTGTTAACCAAGGATTCCGGATCACGACATCGAGAAAGAGAGGTCAACTTGGAGCTAGACCAAATATCATGAGGCAAAGGGAATAGCATATATATGAGATTGTGATGGCTCGTTTGATTTGATCTTTGCGCACGCATAGGAGTTGACACATCTTGCTAGAGGCCGCTGTCAATTATTGGTCGAGTAGGAGTACTCGGGCCATGTCTATTAGCGTGTGAGCCCATAGGGTCAAACACTAAAGGGGCTGGAAGCCTAATATGGATTTGATCCAAATTAGTCTAAGCTTAGGTGCACTAATGCGCCCATTAGTGGGCGCCTAAGAGGGTCTATATAAACAGGGGCGGGGCACATGGAAACCCTAACTTTCCATGCTTGCTGCTGCCGCCTGTTTCCCACGCCCGCGCCTTCGTCGCTCTCGCGGACCTAGCAGTCCGGATTATGACGCTTCCGCCGCCGTAAGTGTGGATACCTTGGAGGTGCTGCATCTGCTGCACGAGGACAAGCTGCATGTTAGAAGGTCTCGCAACTGCACTGTCGGCCACCGTACAAACTACATCGACGTGCTACAGAAGTTCCGCACCTGCGCGTCTAGTGGTAATTTCGTGATCTATACCAGCAGTAGTTCCTGGTTTATGGGGAAGAAAAATTTTGTTTTGCGCTAGTGTAGACTCCCCTTAATGCTACACTGGTATCAAACCTGTAGCTGCTTAGTTATAGGTTCGGATGTGTGCATATGGAGATATGCCAGGTGTAGATGAAACCCTAATCCTGTTTTCATGTCCTCGCTACGATAGTCGTGTAACGAACTACTCCTACCGGTCGGGTATCCGCCATCAGAGTTAAGTGATACACATAAACCCAGTCACAGCAGGAGGAGATCAATGAGATTGGTCGAATCAAAACCAAGGATGGCTCGCCAGATGCATATGATGCGTTGTGGCAGATTGGATCTGCTACCGGGTTGAGAAAGTTGCAGAAAACATGGTGTTCGGTAAAACAGCCATAACTTTTGCATAAGAACTCGGATTGAGACGATTTTAATATGAAAATTCATCTACAGAAAATTTTACACATGAAATCAACAAGCTTCGCCGGTTTCATTAAATTTATATTTGCCAAATTCGGCCCGGAAGATGGAGATATCAGCAATTTAAGTTTGGCCGACGGTAGTACGCCTAACTCTGTTTTGCAGGATCTTGTGTGATCGGTATGGCCTATATGTGTATGTGATGCATGTGTGTATCTAATCCATGATCTGCATGTCATGTGTAAGGAAATATGGCAGGAGCCATATGTATTTGCCACATTTGATGTAAAGGCCTGGGTGATGATGATTCAAATCCGACTATGTAACTAGATTACGGTAGTTATAGTTCTTGGAGGAATTCATCACTTGGAGGAAGACCAGCATGGTACATGGAACATGGAGCATGGAACGAGATGGAGATCATCTCGATGGACAGAAGCATGGTGATGGAGATCAACATGTGATAATTGGCCATACCGTGTCTCTATGTGAATGTTTATCCTCATTGTTTTACTTCTACATGCGATAATAGGGTTTTTGCATTCGGTAGAAGTAATTCGATTGATCCCTCACAATATTTAAGTTTATGTGCCCTCCCAACTAAACCTTTCTTCATCATGGTTCTTGTACAACTGGTGGTGGATCTATGAAATTAGGGTGCCACTAGTTTTCCTTGACTAGATGAGTTCGTATCAGATACTTACACGCATAAAGGGTTGGTTATCTTAAACAAAGTCATCTTAACGGTTAAGGACTTTGGGGCATAAGGGTTGGGAGCCGAGACATAGAGATGTCACCCAACAACAAGAGTCATATGTGATATGATTAGCAAAGAGTTGCTTACCGATCTACCTATCTTCTAGCGGTGATGCAAAAGCTCACTAGTTGACTTGATAGTTGTGGGTCTTGAATCACTAAGTATCAATTGAGGGATATTGATTTTAGTGGGAGTACATTCTGTTAAAATGTTTAATGTAATTTACTCTATCTTGGATAGGTTTGTCTTAGTATTTTGCATTATTATTTTGTTGTAGATCACTGGCACCCAGCACCTCCGCATCTTTTACTTTGCGTTCGATCCTTGAGAAGGACAAGTTGAATGGGACTACTATACGGATTGGATCCGTAACCTGAGAATTGTTCTCCTGACTGAGAAAAAAGGAAGATGTTCTCGATACCCCATTACCAGAAGAACCTGCTGATGATGCAACTGCTACTGTCAAGAATGCTTACAAGAAAGCATGTGACAACAACCTTGAAGTGAGTTGCCTTACACTTGCTTGCATGGAACGTGAGCTGCAGATGCAGTTCAAGACTAACCATGAGGTGCACGATATGATCGTGGCGCTTTAGGACATGTTTCAGAAACAGGCTAGGACTGAAAGGTTCAATGTCGCCAAGGCCTTCCATGAGACCAAGCAAGCAGAGGGCGCAGCAGTAGGGCCGCATGTGTTCAAGATGGTTGGTTACACGCAGAGGTTGGAGAAGCTAGGCTTCCCACTCGGCCAAGAGTTGGCCACTGATTTCATCCTTGCGTCTTTACCGCCGAGCTATGGGAACTTCATCTCGAGCTACCACATGCACGGGGCTGAAAAGGGCTTGAATGAGCTATGCAGCATGCTCAAGACACCAGAGAGTGACATAAAGAAGAGCACGGGCGGTGGCCATGTGATGGCGGTCCAGAATAAGCCTAACTTCAAGAAGAAAGGTTCTTCTTGGAAGAAGGGCAAGGCTAAGGTTGAGAACCCCAAGCCAAACCCAGCACCCAAGGCCAAACCTGGACCAGCTGCAAACAATGAGTGCTATCACTGTGGTGAGAAAGGTCACTGGAAGAGAAACTGTAAGGTGTACTTGGCTTCTTTGAAGAACCGTGGAAGCAAGAGTACTTCCAACTTAGGTATGCTTGTTGTTTATATTACAGAAATATTCCTCGCTGATTCTTATGTCAATTCTTGGGTATTTGATACCGGATTGATTGCTCACATTTGCAATTTGATGCAGGGAATGACAAGAACTAGAAGCGTGGAAAGAGGAGAAGTTGATTTCTGCGTAGGCAATAATGCAAGGGTTGCTGCTTTGACCGTCGGGACGATGCAACTCCACCTCCCGTCAGGATTAATTATGGAGTTAAATAATTGTTATTTTGTTCCAAGTATGAGTCGAAACATTATGTCTCCTTCATGTTTGATGGAGGATGGTTATACATTTGCGAGTGAAAACAATGGTTGTGTGATCTCTAAGAATGGCATGTTTGTGGCTTGTGCGACCATTGTGAATGGCTTGTTTCTTTTAAATCTTTATTAATCACATGTCTGTAATGTAAGTGCTAAAAGGCCTCGGCCTAATGATTTGAGTCCTACCTACATGTGGCATTGTCGTCTCGATCATATAAGAGAGAAGCGCATGAAGAAGGTCCATACGGATGGACTTCGAACTTCGTTTGATTCATACAAGACATTCGAGGCTTGTTTGCTAGGCAAGATGACCAAGACGCCATTCACAGGTTTTCCGGAAAGAGCATCGGACTTGTTGGAACTCATACATACTTATGTGTGCGGTCCAATGAGCACGACTGCCAGAGGAGGATTCCAATACTTCATAACTTTCACTGATGATTTGAGTAGATATGGCTCTGTCTATTTGATGAAGCATAAGTCTGAAACCTTTGAAAAGTTCAAGGAATTTCAGAATGAGGTTGAAAATCAACGTGGCAAGAAAATTAAGGCCTTGCGATCTGATCGAGGAGGCGAGTATTTGAGCCACGATTTTAGCAATCATCTGAAGAGTTGCGGAATTGTTCCACAGATCACACCGCCTGGAACACCTCAGAGAAATGGTGTGTCTAAGCGACGTAATCGGACTTTGTTGGACATGGTTCGGTCGATGATGAGCCAGTTGGACCTACCGATATCATTTTGGGGTTACGCTCTAGAAATAGCAGCTTTCACACTAAATAGGGTACCATCTAAATCCGTAGTTAAGACACCATATGAGATGTGGACTAGGAAGAGTCCCAGCTTGTCTTTTTTGAAAATTTGGGGATGTGAAGTTTTTGTCAAGCGACTTCAGTCGGACAAGTTAACTCCCAAATCGGATAAGTGCATATTCGTGGGATATCCAAAGGAAACTTTATGGTATTATTTCTACAACCGATCAGAGGGAAAACTGTTTGTCGCTCGGAACGGTGTTTTCTTAGAGAGAGTTTCTCAGGAAGGAGAAAAGTGGACAGAAGGTGTATCTTGAAGAAGTTCAAGAGGAGACAATCGGTTAAGATTCAACAAGTGATGCTAACGTAGCAGAACAAGTTGAAGAACTCGTGGCAAGAGAAGAGCCACCGCAGCCACGAAGATCGGCAAGACTCCGCGCAGCGCGCGAGATATTATTGTTGGACAATGATGAGCCTGCGACATATGCAGAAGCGATGATGGACCCAGATTCTGAGAAATGGCAGAGTGCCATGAGATCCGAGATAGACTTCATGGGAGACACTCAAGTTTGGAACTTGGTTGACCCGTCAGATGGTGTTAAAGCCATAGAGTGCAAATGGATCTATAAGAAGAAGAAAGACATGGATGGAAATGTTCAAATCTATAAAGCTCGACTTGTCGCAAAGGGTTTTAGACAAGTTCAAGGAGTTGACTATGATGAGACATTCTCTCCCGTAGTGATGCTTAAATCTATTCGGATCATTGTAGCAATAGCTGCGTATTTCGATTACGAGATATGGCAGATGGATGTCAAAACAGCTTTCCTGAATGGAAACCTAGATGAGGATGTGTATATGATACAGCCTGAAGGTTTTATCGATCCGACCAATGCTGGAAAGGTATGCAAACTTCTGAAATCCATTTATGGGTTGAAGCAAGCATCTCGGAGTTGGAATATTCATTTTGATGAAGTAGTCAAAGAGTTTGGTTTTCTTCAGAACGAAGAAGAAGATTGTGTTTACAAGAAGGAAAGTAGGAGCTCTATCTCATTTCTAATTCTGTATGTGGATGACATACTGCTGATTGGGAATGATATTCCTATGCTGGAATCCGTAAAGACTTCACTGAAAACTAGTTTTTCTATGAAGGACTTAGGGGAAGCCGCATATGTTCTGGGCATAAAGATCTATAGAGATAGATCAAGGAGGCTAATAGGATTAAGCCAAGATACTTACATTGACAAGGTATTAAAACGTTTGAGTATGGAACAATCAAAGAAAGGGTTCTTGCCTATGTCACATTGTATGCATCTCAGCAAGACTCAGTGTCCCTCGACGACTGATGAGCGGGATCCCATGAGCAAGGTTCCATACGCTTTGGCAATTGGTCCAATCATGTACGCAATGATAAGTACACGCGCAGATGTCTCATATGCTCTAAGTGCTATGAGCAGGTACCAGTCTGATCCAGGTGAGAGTCATTGGACAGCTATGAAAAACATCCTTAAGTACTTCAGAAGGACTAAAGATGTGTTCCTAATCTATGGAGGTGAGGAGTAGCTCACTATAACGGGTTACACTGATGCTAGCTTCCAAACCGACAATGATGATTCAAAGTCGTAATCAGGTTTTATATTCACATTGAATGGTGGTGCTGTGAGTTGGAAGAGTTCCAAGCAAGATACGGTGGCCGACTCTACGACGGAAGCCGAGTACATTATAGCTTCGGAAGCTGCGAAGTAAGGTGTTTGGTTGAGAAAGTTCGTCATTGAGCTTGGTGTGTTTCCAAATGCGTCTAGCCCATTGAACCTCTACTATGACAACAATGGGGCGACAGCGCAGGCTAAGGAGCCAAGGAATCACCAGAAGAACAAACATGTATTGCAAAAATTTAATCTTATATGAGAGTTCGTGAGATGGGGTGAGATCAAGATATGCAAAATACACACGGATTTGAATGTTGTTGATCCATTGACAAAGCCTCTTCCACAGCCTAAGCATGAGGCACACACAAGAGCTATGGGTATTAGATACCTTAAGGATTAGACTCTTGCGCAAGTGGGAGACTGTTAGAAATATGCCCTAGAGGTAATCATAGAGATGATCATATTTTGTTGTATCCATGATGTATTATATATGTGTTCATTGAATATCCATGAAAAAGGCAACTTGTATTGATTGATAGTTATGTGAATTGTTTGTGAGACTCTTCACTTGTATGGTTATTCTAAAGTTGTTCCTAGTCGGAGTTCATGTATGGACACACGTGAATATTAGACTAGCACATGTATTAGTTGATGACTATGTTTCACAAGTCATAGACATGGAGATGTCAAACTAATAATGTGGGCGCATGTATGACATGTGGCGGGACAGACCTAACTCAAAGAAATAGTGATTTCTCTCCCACTAGGGGAGGCGTCCCTTTGGGCGGCGCTTCCCTATGTAATTCAAAGGTTAGTTCAGGAGTTAGAGTCAGAAGCTCTCTTCGGTTTCGAAGTTGTCAACAGGAGTTTAGGTATGAGTTTCATTGTATCTCTACTTTCTTGTAAGACTTTGCCTATTTAATATAGTGATATTTTTCCTGGCTTGTTTATATTTCGCTATACTTTCTAATGTCTAGATTAGTACAAGAATAGTTGTAGAGCTAAGTAGCTAGGTTGTTCTCTAGCTTCCCTTCCATTCACGTGATCCCTTGTCTGCGTGGTTCAGCAAGCCTGGCCATTTGGGGTTTCTTCTTGCCTTAACGTGAGGCGGAAGTCAGTAACTTGATAGCTGAAGCATGGTGCTTAGGCTCGATAGTTATCTTGGGTTGTGTTCCACCCCACGGAACTAATGTGGTAGGCGGCAAGTGGTGACAGCATGTCCGTCCCTTGTAGTCCACCACGTTCGGGTGTTTTCATAGCAGTAGATCGTTGGCCGAGTTGGAGCCCCCATTTCTCCCTCATTCTGAGGTCCTTCCGCCCCAACGGCTGAAGTGAATGGAATGTGATGCTAGTTTAGATTCCCAATGCAATCAGGTTCTATAGTAAGTTGTCTCCCTCGCTGCTACTATACCTCTCGAGCAGTGCTACCTTAGCCTACATCACCTGCATCTTGGCATGAGAATGACTCATTGTAGGAACCGTGTTCTTGTCTCGTTTATCTCCCGGCTATCTTTATCCTTGTGGTGAGGATGCGTGCCGTTATCTTTCCTTCCTTCCTTCCTTATCATTTGTGTGGAATGGTTGATACATTTAGATGATTGATAATCTAGTATCCATTGCTCAACTGCTAACCATGGAAAATACGATACTCCAGAATACTCCTAAGTGAAAGGCTACAATGGTGTTCCGCGCGCTTGCGGAATTATTCTAAAGGCTTAAGAAACGCCAACACCTGGGCGGTGCGTAGGTGGCCCCTACGTGGGCGTGGTGGTGGCGTCCGTCGTGGCCGCGGGCCGCTTTTGTTTAGTCCGAGTGACCGGGGGTAGGGCGAGGCCCCCGAGTGTCATGTACTCTGGACTCGGATCAGTGGGCATAATGTTCGTTGAGCTGATATGTATCGCCTTAAATTAAGTTTTTAGTGTAAACTTTCTGTTCAGGCTACATATGTGTTAACTAGTGTGTTTTGCCGAACAGACCCGTTCAACAGCGCGAACGGGGTCCTGCAAATCGCATTCGTACGTTTTGTCGAATTGATCCGTTCTGCAGTGCGAATGGAGTCTCATGAGTCACATTTTTTGAGGAGGAGCGTGTGAATGACACTTCGCGTGCGGAGTCCGCAAGTGTGCCAGTGGTGGGGCCCCCAGGCCGCGTGGCCTGCTGCGACGGTTCGGCTTCGGCGGGGCTCGCGGGCCCACTAGGTTGATAGGTCGCGTCTCACTAAGGAGGCCGTGGGAGGGAGGGTTTTTTCAGTTGACTGCTTTTCTCACCTTCCATGCCTTTCTCTCTCCTTCCGCCTATTCAAGCCATCTTCGCTGCCGCTACCGCCTGTTCCCCTGTTCCGGAGAGCTCTGCAGCTGCCGCCGCAGCGATTCGTGTGGCCGCGATGTCGCACTGGCGCCAATCGGGCGTGGAGGAGTCGCAGATGGAGGATTTTGTGGCGAAGGGGTTCCTCCCGCTAAACTGAAGTGGCGGGATGGAGGGCTCCGCCGTCAGAGCATGAAGAGCCGCACCCGGAGCCGAACGAGCTGGTAAGCTTCCTTGCATTCCATGAGCAGGGGCTCGAGTACCCTGCTCACTGGTTCTTGTGTGGGCTGCTCCACGAATGGAAGTTGGAGTTGCAGCACCTAAACCCAAACGGGGTGCTACACATCACCGGCTTCGTGACTTTATGCAAAGCGTTCCTCGGAATCGAGCTGTATGTGGGCTTGTTCCGGGCGTTCTTCTACGACAAGACCTCATCGGCGAAGGGGGAGTTATCATTCGCTACACCCGTCGGCGGCTTCGGTCTTCAGAGGAGACCTCACCACGATGACGTCTACCCGGAGTACACTCGTGTCGACATGAACAAGGGGTGGCACGGCGATTGGTTCTACATCAGGAACCCGCCGGAAGCGCCTTTCCTCGAGTTCCACGGGGAACGGCCGGTGAAGGATTTGAGTTGGTCCTGGGGGACGCTGATGCCGGAGAAGACCGTTGTGGGGGCAATAAAGGAGATTATCCAGGAGCGCGTGGTCAAGGTGGGGCTCAACAGTGCGACGCTCTTCTACACCATGCGCGAGCGGCGTGTGATGCCGTTGGCGGAGTGGATGAAGTCGATGTGGCTGTACTCTAGTCCATCCGACCCAGACCGGGCGTTCGACGAGGAGATTCCTGAGGACGAGGTGTGGTCGTGGCTGTTGATGGTCCTCAAGGGAGCCGAACAGGAGGAGGTCGGGGATGTGCCCCCTTTCGACTGGAAGAATCCTCCTAATCTAGTACGCGTTCTTCCCCTATCGATTGCCCTCGTTTTGTGGCGTAGAGCTTGTTTGATATCTCACGAATGCTCTGTTTTCGCAGGGACTCGACCATCCACGCTCTCGCCCTCGACTTCCCAGAGGCATGGAGGGGAGGGCGAAGCAAATTGCCTAGCTGGAGCCTGCTCGGGAGAAGAGGAAGAAGAAGGGTGATAGGGCCGTGAAGCGGCATTAGAGGGACATAGAGATCGCGCATCGGGCGCGTCAAGGGGAAGACCGTGACGTGGTGCAAGAGCAGTATGCTTTGACCACTAAGACCGAGTCGAGTCCCAACTCTGTCAGCGGGGCCCACTCGGAGGAGACATGGAGCGCGGCGCTGTGCTCTGCTACGGCGGGCAGGGACAATGACACCGAGTGGCATGAAGTTAGCAGCTCTGGTCTGTGCTATGCTAGCGGCTCCGGGGTGTCCCTCGACATTTCTGGCGCAAAGAAACGCGAAGCAGAGGACACCCCAGCGCAGGAGGATGAGGAGGCAAAGCGCACTCGGGCGGAGCGGCGCTCCGGTTCACCGTGATCGTTGCCTGCCAAGGGCGCAGACGAACCGTGAGAGTACGTCGGCTGGAGCCAGCCGCTCTTCATCTCCCCCGGCGTCGTTGCCGCGGGACGTGGCCTCGACGCCGCTTCCAAGGACTGTCAGGGAGAAGATGCCGGCTCGCCGCGGCGGTCGTGTTGCACCTAAGTCCGCAGCGCCAGCAGGGCGAGGGGTGCCCCCGATGCTCAGGAGAGCGTCTAGTGCCGTGAGAGCTCTGGCTGGAGGCAATCGTTCATCGGCGGGGCCTCCTCTCAAATTCGGGTATGTGGACTTTCCCCCAATCCTGGTCTGCAGAATGCTCTGTGAATTTGTGATTTGATCTTTTCTTCCTCATTTTAGAAGAATGACAGAGATTTCCATGGGAAGCTCCTTGAGAATGGTCGAGTGGACCCCCAGCTTGCCCATTCTTTCAATGATGGGAAGAGGGAGGGGCCGAGGACTTACTCGTCCGGCTGTTTTGCCGGAGGCACTCCCCCTCTCACCGGAGCAGGGGGTGACGAAGGCTTTTCCATCCAAGGCTGATGCAGGGGAAGGTTGGAGCGCGACCCTCCTTCTTCACCGGCAAAGGAGTGCCCCAAGCCTTCGGTTGTAGTCATGCTGGAGGACGAGGACGATGACGGGCGAGCGCCGTCATCGCCAGCCGTGGCGGACACAGAGGATGGGCACGTTCTGGCTGGAAATGATGATGTTGCGCATGCCTCTCCCTTTCGTGAGGCCTTGCCTATATCGGCGGGTTGTTCGGCACAGGCCCTAGCAAGCAATTCATCGGCGCTTCAAGGTGAGGCGCCACGCAAGCTGGTGTGGCCTGACCCACTGGAGCCTGGGCGGGTGCGTTTTGTTCTCCACGATCCGGCAGAGTCGAAGCTTTTGTGGCGGGTTGCTCAGATCGGGAAGTCAGCCTACGATGAACTTTCCAAGGCGGAGTCGGAGCTTGCTGATGCCCTGAAGAGGGTTCAAGTTGCCCGTCGCACCTCATCGGGGGAGCTGCAAGAGATCACCCAACGTTTGGAACTGATCTCCCGCGAGAAATCGCAATTTCTTTTGGGAGAGCATGCCCAGGAGTAGCGCGAAGCTGGGGCCCGTCAGAGGGCAGAGGACCTGACGCGAGAGTTAGACTCAACACGATCGGTTGAGGGCCGGGAATGCGAGCGTGCGGTCACCGCAGAGCAGCAGTTAACCACGGTTCGGTCGGCTTTGGAGGTAGAGCACGCTGCTCGGGAATCCACAGAAAAGCGTACCCATGCCCAGTCCGAAGAGGTGATCTCCCTAAAGGCAGAGCTTACCCAACGTGAAGAGGTGATCTCCCTAAAGGTATGAGGTTTGATCGCCACGGCCAATATTCTCTGACGATTGTTGATTTCTAATTTTAATTTCTGCAGAGTCGAAACAGAGGAATGCGATCCTACAGGACAAGCTGAGGCGGTCAGAGGAAGCTTGCCTTACCGCCAAATCGAAGCTGGCAACCTCTCAGCAGGCTGAAACCAAGAGCTCAGCGGCCCTGGCGCTTTCTTAGGAGAGGGAGCGCGCCCTCGAGGGCGAGACTAGCCGGTTGGAGAAGGCAGCCAATGATCTGATGCCGGAGCTAAGCGCGCTTTGGGACGCCGCACGTGGAGTCGTCGTTGATGTCTTGGGTCCTCGCCTGGTTGAGGAATCACTCATTGCCGACCTCCAGGCGGTCCCAGGTGAGGTGTCAAGGCTAATCGCCGACGGTGTCTTCCACGGCGCATGAGGGGTGCTTACCTCAGCGGTGATGCATTTCCCGGACCTCGACTTCCAGGTGGTCGGTGAAGGGTACGCGACTAGGTGGACCTTCAATCGTGTGCGCGAGGTGGGCCTACGCATGGAGCCTGTTGCAGCAGAGATCTCGTTCATCACGGTCGACTGGATCAAGGCAGCTCATCACGTCGAGGAAGACCCTTCTCCGGCAAGGGCGAGGAGGGCTTCATTGGCGTCGAGCCGGCAGCCGCCTCGCCGTGCCCTACAACAAAGAGCACGCCGCCTCCGCCGCAAGTAGAGACCAGCGAGGGGCAGAATGCGGACAAAACAGTGAAATCAGTTTGAATTTTGGTTAATTTTTGTAAACATGAATGTGTGGGGGAATCCCCATGGTCCCTGAGTGACCAACTGTTGGTATTTCTTATGCCCAATAGAATAGAGATTCCGCAAGCGCATAGAAGACACCGCTGTAGCACTTCACCTTGGAGTATTCCAGGGTATCGAATTTCCACGGGGAAGCGTTATGGTCTAAGGAGTATCGATTGAATGGATGGTAAACTTTACTGGGAATAATCACCAGCTAGATAGCAGGGGAAAGCTAGATAAATGATAGGATAAGTGGCCAGGCAATGACCGAGTGACACACAGGAGACTCTACCTTAGAGCGGTAAGTAGCTGGGAGGACAATGAGCGAGAAAGACTCCTAAAACACTTCTAAACTAATGAGCTAGCCTCTCTAACCTAAACCTTGACTAACCTAGCTGTCGGGAGAACAGAGCTTACTTCGGCGGCTGGGGCAGAAGGACCACAGACTGAGGGAGAAATGGGGGGTCCAACTCGGCCAATGATCTACTGCTTTGAAAACACCCGAACGTGGTGGACTACAAGGGACGGATAGGGTTGTCACCACATGCCGCCTACCACATCAGTTCCGTGGGGTGGAACACACTTTCTAGCTAACACTAAGGCCTTCGGTGTTAGGATATCCCCTAAGGCCTTCAAGAGAAACCCCCCTCAACCTAGGGAACTTACTTGAGCCCCCTAGTCCGGGTGAAAACCCGTAAGATAAGGTCCCGAGAAACTAAGACTAGAACAAAGCCTAAGCTAAAGGACAGGACTTCTGCACACAAGCAAGAGCTTGGCAATAACTAAATAAATGCGGAAAGTTAAGCTGACTCGAAAAGATAAAGAAGATAACTTATATTGATAATATCAAAGGATACAAGAGCTTATACCAGACTTCCGAGGATGACTCTGGAATCCCGAGACAAGCCCGACTCGACTCTAACTCCCAGACAACTAAACCTAACTCTAGAACTGAAGTGAAGAGAGAACTCATTCTGAGTGTGTGTCTTAAAAGTGAGGATGGGAGGCCTATTTATAGCTAGTGAAGGTCGGTAACCGGTGAAAGCGTCAAGAATATGCGGGCTTGACGGTTTCTTAGCTTCCACGCGAAGACAGAGCATCAGGGACTTCCACGTGGGGCCAGCCGGCCTGGGGTTGGTGCCAAGTGGCACCAAACTTCTCGTGGATGCTCCTGATTGCCTCCTGAGGTCGGTAACAGTTGCTTTTTAGTTAAGCAACCGTTTCAGACATGCAGGTGGGCCCTTTAATCCGTATGTGAAGCCTTTCAGGTCCTCGGATCAAACCGACTTCAAGTGCACGATGCATGATCCTCCTAGGTGTGTTTGTTGACTCCCGGATCGATGATGTGGCTAGACAAGGGGGGACCAGGCCGGCCGGCCTGGGATTTCTCCCAAAACGTCCCATCTTTGGTACACTTGCTCCTGCATAGATAACTCATCCAAAACTTGTGGAATTTTATTAGTTTAAATAAAATATGCAAGGAACATAATGCAAAACTCTGAATTATTCCCGAGATGTTGACGGACGATGGTCGAATAACGGCCATCAACACCAGCCTTGAATGTTCAAGGTCGGGAAACAATAACTCAAATTGTGTTTCAAAATTTTTGTGTTTTTTGGTTTTTAATTCCACTTCTGTTGCCCGAACCGTCCCGCGCTTACACTTTGTACTCTCGGGCCGCTCGTTAACCGTAGGCTGCAGCATATAGCCTGGGGCTGGCCTGGTTGGCGTCAGCTGCTAGTCACCATTGGTCATGATGAGGACTCGGCGAGTGATGTGTGTTACGAGGACCATTCAAGTAACAAAGCAGGAAATATATTGCTACACTTAGATAGAAGCAAGCAGGTTTTGCTTTTCAAAGGCAAAGTGTGTGGCTAAAGGGAAGCCATCATATGGTGGTGCACCCTGATGGGGCCCCTGAGCGTCCCGGTCGGAAAGTGTTCAGACTGGGCTGCTGGAAGAGCCAAGTGGAGTGAAATGAGAAGCGCAAGTAAAAGAATGAAAGCTTAGGGGTAGAAACGACGTAGCTGTTTGATGTTCCAAGTGTTGGTGAGAACATTGTCGTCGCTATCCTTCAGTCGGTAGGTGCCTGGTCGAACCACTTCTGCGATCGTGTATGGCCCTTCCCATGGCGGACCAAGCTTGTGCTTGTCTTTCGTTGACTGCGCCCTCCGAAGCACCATGTCGCCGACCTCTAGAGTCCTACCTCATATCTTCCTCTCGTGGCCTGCGTAGAGTTTGCTGATAGCGAGCAGAGCGGAACAGGGCTATCTCCCGTGTTTCCTCCAAAAGATCGACGGCTTCCTTTTGGGCTTCCATGGCTTTCATCCGGGTCAAACGCCTTGATCCTTGAAGCGCCATAATCTAAGTCAGATGGTATCATAGCTTCTGATCCGTAGGTTAGAAAGAAAGGGGTGAAACCCATGGAACGATTGGGAGTTGTTCTCAGGCTCCAGAGTACCAACGAGAGCTCGTCCACCCAACGGCCAGTGAACTTGTTGAGCTGGTCAAAGATGCGCGGCTTGAGTCCTCTGAGGACCATGCCGTTCGCCCTTTCAACTTAGCCATTGGTGTGTGGGTGTCCGACTGACGCCCAGTCGATCCTGATCCCGTATTCCTCCGCGAAATCTTGTTACTTTTTACCTGTAAAGATGGTCCCATTGTCGGTGATTTTGGTGTTTGGCACACCAAATCGATAGACAATATCTAGGAAGAACTTTACGGCATCACCTCGATCCACTTGGTGAACTTGTCTACAGCGACAAGCAGCCGAGTAAACCCACCGAGAGCCTGTTTGAGAGGCCCAATCATGTCAAATCCCAAAACCGCGAATGGCCAAGTGAGGGGAATAGTTTGTAGAGCCAGGGCGAGCAGATGTGTCTGTCACGCATAGAACTGACACCCTTTGCATGTGCAGACAACTCCTATGCGTCTCGCAGCGCAGTCGGCCAGTAAAATCCTTGACGAAAGGCTTTACAAACCAGAGAACGTGGAGCCGCATGGTGCCCACAGATGCTGGCGTGGATCCCTAGGAGGAGGTCCTTTCCTTGTTGGGTTGGGATGCACTTCATGAACATTCCAACTGCTGAGGGGCTGCGTTTGTACAGCTCACCATTGATTGTGAAGAACATCTTGGCCCATCGAGCGACTCTGCGAGCTGCAGTTCGATCCGTCGAGAGGCCGTCGTCGAGGAGATAGGCCAGGAGGGGTGCCCTCCAGTCAGAGTTGGTCGTCATAGCCCCGGGAGCAGGAGCGGCGGCTTCCATGACTTGGCGGTAATTATTGTTGAGTGTGGTGTCAGGAGGTGAGGACTCGGCAGGTCCCTGAGCTGGGCCCCCGAGTGTCTGATTAATAGGCTGTGACAAGGGTTTGAGGCGTACCGAGGGCGGCGCGTCTTCCCGCTGTGCCGCCATCTTGCATTGGCGAGCACGTCGGTGTTGGTGATGTCCCTCCTCGGTAGGTGGTGTAGCTCGATTCCTCGAAATTTAACCTCCAGCTTGCGCACCTCCTGATAATAAGCATCCATGAGGGGGCTTTCGTAGTTCCCCTCCTTCATGATTTGATCCACAACAAGCTTGGAGTCGTCGTATACGTAAAGTCGAGTTGCTTCGAGCTCGACGGTGATGCGAAGCCCGTTGATCAACCCTTCGTACTCGGCAACATTGTTTGAAGCGGGGAAGTGGATTCGGATTGCATATCAATGTCGGTTACCCTCAGGCGAGACAAGCACGACCCGGCCCCCGCGCCCGGTCCCATGACTGACCCATCGAAGTAAAGGGTCCAATACTAATGGGTTATGTCGGGCGTGGGAGTCTGTACTTCAGTCCACTCGGCAACAAAGTCAACAAGTGCTTGCAATTTGATCGCTGTGCGGGGGATATATTTGAGGTCGTAGCCCATGAGCTCAACCGCCCATTTGGATATCCGACCGGTTGCATCACGACTGTGAATGACCTCTCCGAGTGGGAACGAAGTGACGACTGTGACCTCGTGGTCCGTGAAGTAGTGCTGGAGCTTCCTAGTGACCATGAGCTCGGCATAAAGAAGCTTCTGCACCTGGGTGTACCGAGCCTTGGTTTTTGTAAGCACCTCACTCACAAAGTAAACTGGTCGCTGGACCTTCATGGCGTGGCCCGGCTCCTTCCTCTCAACTACTAGTGCGGCACTGACCACGTGTGTCGTGGTTGTGAGGTAGAGCAAAAGGGCTTCTCGCCGCTCGGGAGCGACAATAACTGGTGGTGTGGTCAGCAGCGCTTTCAGGCTGTCAAGCACCTGCTGAGCTTCCTCAGTCCAATCGAAAGTGTTTGATTTTTTGAGGAGTTTATAAAGAGGCATGCCTTGCTCCCCTAGTCGGGATATAAACCGACTAAGGGTGGCCAAGCACCCGATGAGCCGCAGGACGCCCTTGATGTTGTGGACAGGGCCCATCTTGGTGATGGCTGTGATTTTCTCGGGGTTGGCTTCGATGCCACGCTCGGAAATGATGTAGCCGAGTAGTTTTCCCTTGGGGACCCCGAAAGTACACTTCTCTGGGTTCAGCTTGATGCTGAATTTTCGGAGGTTAGCAAAAGTCGTGTCAAGAGTAGCGATCAAATCGTTCGCGCGGGGCGCTCTGACCATGATGTCATCTACGTAGACCGAAATCGTGGACCTCGGAAGCTTGGTTTGCTCAGGCTGCCGAGGTGGATCGATCTGATCCCCAAAACACTTTTTCATACAACGCTGGTGTAGTCACACTTTGTTTAGGCCAGTGTAGTCAACGCACATTCTCCATTTCCCATTCTTTATCTTTACAAGAATAGGATTCGCAAGCCAGTCTGAGTGGTAGATTTCCTTGATGAAGCTGGCTGCAAGGAGCTTGGCGATTTCTTCGCTGATAGCTCAGCGCCTTTCCTCGTTGAAATGATGCAAGCGCTGTCGGACAGGTTTTGATCTAGGTAGGATACGGAGCTCGTGCTCGGCGACCTCCCTCGGGATGTCAGGCCTGTCGGACGGCTTCCACGCAAACACATCCCAATTAGAGAGTAGGAAGTCGACGAGCGCATCTTCCTATTTGGCGGGGAGTTGGGCCCTGATTTGTACAACCTTAGCCGGGTCGGTTGGATCGACTGCGACTGCCATGGTGTCCTCCGTCAGGCGGAAGGCGCTGGCGGGACTCGGCTCGTTGTAGTCGGGGATGCACTCCAGCACCCTTGCTCGAAGCTGCTTGAACTCGAGCGATTTGGCGATGGCGGTCGTGAGCTCGAAGTGGTCGCGACCACAGCTGAAGGATGGCTCGAACGAGCCGCTAACGGTGATGACCGTTCGGGCTTGGCATCTTTAACTTGAGGTAGGTGTAGTTGGGAATCGCCATGAACTTGGTGTAGCACGGGAGGCCAAGCACAACATGGTAAGACCCCTCAAAGTCCACAACCTCAAAGATCAGCTTCTCGGTGCGGAAGTTGGTGCGGTCACCAAAAGTGACGGGCAGTTCGATGTTCTCCAGCGGGTAGGCTTTCATGCTGGGGACAATCTTGAAGAACGGAAAGATGGAAGGGAGGAGCTTGTCCCTCGAGATGCCCATGGCGTCGAGGGTCTTCACATAGAGGATGTTGAGGCTGCTACCTCCGTCCATCAGCACCTTGGTCAGACACTTCATGCCAAAGATAGGATCCACGATAAGCGGATAGCTCCCTGGGCATGGTACGCTTGGCGAATGATCGTCCTGGCTGAAGGTGATCGGGATGTTGGACCAACGGAGTCCCTAGGGACTGTGGTTGTTGCCGAAAGGACTTCTCGCTGATGCAGCTTGAGCTGGCACCGAGTTTAGTCATCTTTGGTTCCTCCAAAAATCATGAGGCAGCCCTGGGCGTCGGGGAATGTGTTCTGGGCTTGTCAGAATCCTCCGACTCCTTGGGCACCTTCTTGTCGCGATCGCCTCCTTCACGTTTGCCGGTCGGGTTGAGCACGCGCCTTAGGAGCTCGCAATCCTTGAGCTTGTGCTTGACGGGATAGCCGTGGTTGGTGCACGGCTTCTCTAGCAACTGCTCGAAGAGTTCGTTGCCTGCCCTCTGCTTGGCCGGGCGGTCAGCGACTGCGACAAGGTTGGGGTTCGGCCGGCACCGATTCCCTTTTTCTTGTTCCCTTGCTTCGAGGAGGCAGGGGCTTCGTCTGGCTCTTTGGCTTTGGCCTTGCCAGAGCCCTGTGTGCTGACGAATACGACGCCAACGGCTTCCTCGCCGGAGGCGTGATTCGTGGCTATGTCCAGGAGCTCGCGGGTGGTCCGCGGCTTCTGGAAGCCAAGCTTGTGGACGAGAGATTTGCAGGTGGTCCCAGAGATGAACGCACCAACGACGTCGGCGTCGATGACGTCGGGAAGAGCGTTGCACTGCTGCAAAAAGTGGCGGATGTAATCCCTGAGGGACTCGCTTGGCTTCTACTTGCAGCTCTTCGGGTCCCAGGAGTTCAAGGGCGGACGTACGTCCCCTGGAAGTTGCCCACGAAGACTTGCTTGAGGTCAGCCCAGCTGCGGATGCTGTTGGGCGGTAAGAACTCGAGCCACGATTGGATTTGTTCCCCAACTCTACGGAGATACTGGATGATGAGACTGTCGTCAGTCGCACCCCCAGCTCGGCATGCAAGTCGGAACTCCTCGAGCCAGATAGCGGGCTTGGTCTCCCAGGTGTACATGGCAACGTTTGCGGGAGGTCGAAAACGCTGCGGGAACGGCGCCTGTCAGGTGTGTGACGCGAAAGCCTGTGGGCCTGGTGCGTCGGGGCTCGCGCTACGCGGACATTCGTCGTGTCAAGGGCGGCTTCTGTGTCGTGGGTTCTTTTCCTCACTCTCAACATCCGACACGGCGTCGTCAGGCGCGCGGGCGGCCATCTGGTCGATGTCGGTGTCGTGACGTGTCCGCTGCCTCGCACGGATGACGCTTCGTGCATCGTAGTCGGGGCCTAGACGGCCCTGGATCGGCGCAGGCCGCGGCGCGGGCGCTGGGTTGGCCTGAGGGTCGGTGACCGCTCTCGAGCCTGCAGGGCTTGAGGCCCTTGCGGCTGAAGCACTGAAGGGTTGGGCTGTTGAGGGCCCACACCCCCGGCAGGGCAGGAATCAGTTGTCACTGACGCATCGACGAGCTTTCTGCTTGCTGGAGGGCGGCGCGCTCCACCAACGCCCTAATGTTGCGATGGATCTCCTGCTGCTGAGGGTCGGCTGGAGGCGGGAGGCGGGAGGCAGCAGGTTGTGAGGGAGCATGACTGTAGCCGTGATGTTCTGTCTAGCCTGCTCAAACTGCGGAAGTCCATCACCTCCCGCGATGATGCTTCGCTGAACCTGTTGCGCGCGTTCCTAGGCGGCGCTTGCTGCACCGCGAGGGTTCGCTGGTGGCGGCGGTGCTTGCTGCGAGTCACCTTGTGGCTTCTGTGGCTCTTCAGTGTGAGCCTGCGCGTTGGCCAGAGCCTGATCGCGGTGATCCGTCGCGGTATAGGTGTGCTCTGAGCTTTCAACGGACGGGTTTCCTCCTGGGAGGTCCGCCATGGCGCATCTCGGCCACATGGTGCACCCGGGTGTCGACGCGTCCCCGACGCTTGAGGCATCGCTGAGGACATCTTCTCCATCCGGAAGGAGGTCGTGGAATGACGCGGGGCTATACCCGGTCATACCCACGAACGGGGTCGCCATGGGGGGCAACGGCATGATCTTGCCAAGCTCCCGGGCGAAGGCCGCCGCCGCCGCGTTCGGGAGGCCGAACGGCGATGCAACCTGCGGTGTTGTGGGCGGCTCCAGGTGCGTCCCACTTGAAAGCTGGCGGGCGACGTTGCTGAGGGAGTATAGGACCAGGTCCACGTCGCCCGCGGAGGGATTGGCACCGAGCAAGAGCTTGATGCGCTGGGCCAGAGCCTCAGAATCGAGTTCGGCTAGCGGGTTGATGACAAAGCTGGCCTCTTCAGTTACCACTGGAGCGATCACGTCCTCCTAGAGGTGGAGCGTGTCGAGGTGGTCGGCGACGAAGTCCAAGCTTCCGAAGCAGAAGGCCTGGAAAGGCGCGACGGGCAGTGGCGACCATGGCCCAGCACGCGTCGGGGCGGAGAGAACCGTCGAGCTGAAGCAGAGCGGGGTGCTTATGCCGTCGGCCCTGGTGAGGTTGATGAAGGAAGCCATCCGATCACCGGAGCAAAGGACGCACGACGTCGCCAAACTGTCAGTTCCAGAAATGGGCGACAGCTTAACTACTCGACAGCATGTGTCATGCATCATGATAGGAGGTGGCCTAGCACACAAGGACTCCAGGGATTATACTGGTTCAGGGGAGAACGTCCTACGTCCAGTCGGGGGTCAGTCGGATGTATTGCTTGAGCCCAGGTGCTCGTGAGAGTTGGGGAGTACAAGCTTTTTGAGTGCTAGAGAGCTAGGTGTTCTATCTAACTTGACTTGTGTCTGAATCTAAGTGACCGCTCTTTTATAGTTCAAGGGAGGCCCATATTACAGTAAATTCCATGGGGAAGAAGGCTTCGGGGAGAAATTTCTTTGACTCCGACAGTCGGGCTGCTCAAGCCGTCAATGGGCCTGTACAGGTGGTTAGTCAGCAATGTCGTTGGTGGATTGCGTGATCCCGAAATCCTGGGGGTCTTCTGGTCTTAAACCTGTTCGCCGGGTTTGGTCAATCAATAGGTATGCGACTCCTGATGGGACGATGCAGCCGTCCCATCCGGGAGGACTGTTTGCATATCAAGTCCCATCTCGGTTGATGGTTTCTTGGTGGTTAAGCCGTGATGACGCCCGACTCGACATTCAAAAGGACCAAGTGGTCGCCACAGTGGCGAGCCTCTGCCATGGCAGAGGCATAGTGGCCTACTGTTGTGAGTACGACCCTGGGAAGGCCGCATCCACTTGGTACGGCTGGGTTTGACCCTTGCGGATCAAGTCTGAACGTTCGTGACCAAGCGAGATTTCCCTTCTAGTGGTGACCTGAGTCAGTCGGGAGCCCCAAAAGGAGGGAGAGAAGTGGTGCCCGTGGCCCTTTAGCCGAGTTCGAACGAGGGCACTCGGACTCGGCGCCATGGGCCGTGGATTTTGGTTCGGGGAAACCTCCTAAGCGGGGCTCATGGGCCTAGGCGGACCACGGACGCTGCGTAGCTTAAAGGCCGTGAGTGCGGGAATTATTCCGTCCTTAGTCTGACAAGGCGGGCCTGCTGGTAGCCCTGGTTCTAGGAACCCAACACTTCGAATATCGAGTAAAAGCAATATTTATTTATATGACACATATTGTAACATTCGAACACCCAACACGTCCAAATTGTAACTAGATTATGCTTAATGAAATAAATTAACAAACAGTTGCATGATATTTCTAAATTATTACGTAGATAAGAGAGATTCGATTACATGACGTTCTAACTTGCAATATAGCTTAGATTGGAGACACTCAATTAATGTTATTATAACTGATTACATTGATGATACTTCATAAGTACTCGAATCAATTCATCTCTTCAAGGAAGCCAGATTCAAACTAAAATCGTGTTTGATTAACTAAATTAGCAAAAGATGACATACCATTTTGGGCACTAAATTACATGATATTGACATTTTAAATTATTACATGCATAAATATGTAGAAGTAGACAAATTATTGATAGAGTTTGAACTATTATAAGATATTGAGTTTTTAAAAATATAGAAGAAGTCTATTTTTTACTGTTGAATTATTGCCAGAGTTCGAGTTTAATTCTCGAACTAAGAATCAATAAGATTTAACTCTAATATAATACCAATTGATAGATTATATATGTTAAAAAAATTTGTGCTAATTTTATATTTTTCTGATTAGAAATGAATTTGTTGGCGCTAAAATCGGCCAAGGAATTGGCCGATGGTCTTCAGCGTCGGACACACGACCCGGGAGAATCTGCTTAGCTCCTGTTCGGGTTATTGCCCTGGTGCGGTTCGCGCGGCGTGCCAGTCAATCTGACCTGTTGATTGACAAGGAAATAAAAGTATTAAATTCCAGGCGCTCCGATCGGCTGGAGTTCCGATCTGTCCTGAAGAGCGCGTCGGCGAATCGTCCTATTTGCTGTGAAGATGGTCGGCTATGGATCAGCCGATAAATCGCGTAATAATTGCAAAGAAAACTGCTGGAGTGATCTAAACAATTATTACAGATGCAACACTTGAAACAGATCTAATCGGCTATAGGACGATGAACGACGAAGAGCGATGATAAAGCCGATAGTTCCAATCTCAAGCTGGATAACTGGTGATAATACTAGAACAACAGGTAAAACCTATGATTCTAGTAAATATCGATAACGGGTGAATAAATCCAAACGAAACCCCAGCGATGCGCCCGAGGTTAAAGCTCAGATGTTACTCGGTAAACGGAACCTACCAATTGGCCGGAGCTCAAGTCGATGCAGCCCTCCAATCCATATGAACTCGTGAAAGAAGAAAAAGTAATGGCGAAGTCGCCGACTTGAAAGTAAAGTACTAGTAAAAAGTAGAAGTGTTTTGTTGATTGATGTGTTCCTCATACAAAGCCCTGGCGACTCCTATTTATACCCTAAAACCAGGACTCCTGGTCGATTACGACTTGTTACAATCTTATTTCAAATAGGAAAACTACTATATCTATAATATCTTTTAAAAGGAAACGGATTCCCGCAGAATCTTCCGCCGCCATCTCCTAATCCAATCAGGACTTTTCAAATTGCTTCTTGATCGAATTAGCACCGTTCTGTTGACCAACATTAGTCTACTTTTGATCGGGATCCTCTATTGTGGCCCCAATCTGTTGGCGCAAGCTGTATCACCAATCGGCCGATTTCCAACTGTTACCTTAATCGGCCGATTCTTTACTGTAGCCTTTAGATCTGCCGTATCGGCCAACTTCTCCTCCTGATGCCGAATCAACACGTGTCAAAATCTGGCGTCAACACATGCCCCCCAGTTTCGGAGTAAAACATAATTTTTACTTCGAAAATCTTTTCTTTAATATTTTTCTTCGAAACGGCGCAGTAAAAATCTCCTTCCATCTCACGGTCTTCTGCATAATGATTGCAATTTTCTCGGACCGAGCGCGCGAAACGACCGCTCCCCTGGAATTCGTGTAGACGGCGCGGCAAAAATACCGCCTTTACCCTTGCTCTCCCGGATTATCCTCAAGTTACTGCATTCTTCGCCTACTTTTCCCCACAAACCTAGCATTTTCTTCCAGCGAACCACTGTTCATCTTCCTCCCGAGCCTTCTCGATCTCCAACCGCTCCCTCCGGCAATCTCGTTTGCGATCTGCTTCAACTCCCCAATGGCGTCACCATCAGCAACCTCTCCAACCACGGAGGCTCTGTCGGCAACCCCCTCAGCGGTGGCGGTCCAATCGGCGGCTCCACTGGCAGCCCCATTGGCAACGATGATCTTCATCCCGGAGGTAATCACTTGAAATTTTCCCTTTTTGCTTTTCTACTGCTCCAGCATTTTCTGGATCCATTCTCAGTTTTTTCCTCTTTTTCCTAGGCATTTAAGCACCAGATTACTATTCCACTTTCAGAATCCCCCGATCTTATCGGCTTAGGCCCCATGGGGAATCCCAATCCAACTGATCTGATCAACTTAGAGACCCACAGAGTCCCGTTCAAGCAATCGCCTATGAATTTAGATCAGTGAGCAGGTGCCTTTAGGTCCTGGCCGAATGAGACCCCCGGCTGGAGAGAATGGTACCAAAGAATAGCCAGGTCTAAGAGAGTTCAGTGGGATGAACAAAAAATCGGCCAATTCATAGACCTCTCTCTGTCCCAAATGGAGAAAAATGAGCCCTTGGTCATAGCAGCTTCTTACTTTTGGTCCGACGCACTCAATGCGTTCCTTTTTGGACATGGACCCATGACTCCAACTTTGGCCGATATCCTGTTGTTGACCGGCCTTGACATCTCCTCCTCTGATACCCCTTTTGACTATCGGATTAAGCCATCACATCGGCTAGAAACCAAAGGAATCGGCGGATGGAAGGGGTATATCAACAGAAACATGAAGACTGGGACAGTTTCAGATAGAGAGCATACTGCGTTCTTGATGATGTGGCTGGAAAAACATTTTTTCTATGGCAGAGTAGTTGGCCCTTCTTCTAACACCCAAGCCCTGGCAGAAGCTCTGCACTAGGATCGGCCGTTCCCCTTGGAAAGCATCTGTTGGGATCGGCCTACCACATGATGCACCAAATCGGCACTAAGCTGTCAAAAGGAGAGCCGATTGGGAACCCTGGCGGCCCTTGGTGGTTCATTACTCTCTGGCTCAACCTATATATGAGCAAGGTCTCTCAGCAACGAATAGAGACCAAAACTTTTCCCAACATTGAGTCAGAGGAAAACCCAACCGTCCGACGACGCTGCAGATCCTTTGGAGAGGCGGCATCGACCTTCCCTGGCTGTCAATTCACTGCTGCCCGTACGACAGAATATTTCAGATGCTTCTACAATGGCCTCAGTGAAGAGACTGTCAGTTGGCATCCATATCAGGCAGTAGAGCCGATTTTTGAACTTCCCATCAGCTACGACTTCTCCACTCATACTTTTGATAGGGAACTTATGGATATCCTGATTAAGCCAGGGATTTTGCCAGCCAACTTCTTCTCTGGAAAGGACTCTCCCACATATGAGTTCTATAATCCATCGGCTACAGCAAGGCAACTGGGCTTCGGTCAACTGCCGATTCGGGTTTACTTTGCCGGTCAAGCAAAATTTAGAGATGAACTGACCAAAAGTCTTGACTACAATCGGCTGCGCAACTTAGTACCAGATTCTAGCACCGTTGACCTGAACAATTGGACAGTAGCCTCTTTTGCTGCTCAGCAATTCAAACTATGGTGGGCAGAATGGAAGCAATACCTCTTTTGCAAATCCCCATCAACATATTGCAACATTCTGGACCCAAAAAACATCAACCCAAGTGCAGCGGTATGTCTTTTCTCCCAGCCGATTTCAATGCTGTCTCTTTCCATACTATCATCTTACCGTTAACTTATATTTATCTTCTTAGTCTGAAAACTGAGTCCCTCCGATGCGGAGCCAAAGCGGCAGGCCGATAGAGAACAATCATCCGTATACGCCATATCCACTCATCGGCTTTCACGCTCCAACCATCAAGGACATTGCCACTGGCCGATTGAAACGAACACCGAAAAGGCCAACCTCGAAGACAACAAGCCATCGAGTGCGTGCTCGCATCGCATCGACTGACCAAACAGCGGTAGCATCGGCCGAAACTCCGATTCCTTTATCTTTACCAACTACCGAGATGGCCGATCCTCAAGTCACCGCAGAAGTCAGAGCAGCTGCGGCATCACTGCTAGTGGAAGCTGTTCAGGTAATCTTGCTTATTTCATATATCCTTTAAGTGCTCCACTAACACTAACTTTTTCTTTCTGCCAGGCTGCACAAGCTGTCCCAACGCAGTCCACACAGCAATCGGCCACATCCCAAGCGGAAGCCGAAGCTCCAGCAACTCTTCCCGTCGAGGTAGATAATCTCTTACCTCAATTTCTCAATATTCAGAGGACTTAACTGATCCTGATACAGGCTGATTTGGGTATGCTGACTGTAGCCCCACAACAAACATCGGCCGGGAGATCAACAGAGGCATGGCAAATATCTCATATCATCTTATTTCAATTACCCATAGTATACTCACAGGATCTGTTTTCTATACCTTTTCAGGAAGCTGGTCCAAGCAGAGCATTAATAATTGTTAAGTCCTCTTCCTCTGACGAGCCGATTGTACCAGTCCCCGAGACAAGGGAGGCGCTCCCATCGACGCAAGCAAGAGAGATCCGCTTCAAGGAGGTAATAAACTTATCCCTGGAATCGGCCGATCTCCTTTACTGCTTACTGATCTTCGTCCTCACTCTTTTGCAGGAACAGGATACCCCGAATAATAGCCTTTTCTCCTTCGCGGTTTCTTTGCCTGAAGATGAAGAAGTCGCTTCGCGCCAAGTTCCGTCAAGATTAATTTCTGACGATGTCCGTGCCAAGCTCGAGAGTATGCGGGTCCTCCTTCAAGATGATATCGGCCGACTGGTAGAGGATGCCTCGCCGATTAGGCAACTTTTCAGTGACATCAAGGGCCGAATCCCGGAAGAAGCGACGGAAACTCTGCACCCCGCTGTGTTCATAGAGTGGATGCAGATTCCGGTGTCCAGGGCTCTGCGTCACATGGCCGATCGTGCCCAACTAGCAAAGACCCGGGAGGAAGCTGATTCTTACAAGCACCAAGCTCAAGAAGTACACCAACGGATCAACTTCCTCGAGAGTGCCCGCCTGGATATCGTTGGCACAATAGATCGTCTTAAACGGAGGAGAGCAGAGCTGGCCAAAGAGATGGAGCAAGTAACCAAGGATATAGCTGCTGAAGAAAAGAAGCTTCAAGAGCTCCCATCCGTCATCGCCGGGCTGAAACAAGAAAGACAGAGCTTGGCCTGTGAAGCGATAAGACTTCATCGCCGTATGCCAGAAATACCTGGATCGGCCGACGACGACCAAAGAATAGTAGACTCGGCCGATCAGATTAGGCGACGAGCGATTGCTACTATAGATACCCTCCTTGGGTCGTAAAGGACCATGTAAACATTTGATACTCCTTTAATGTTACTGCACTGATTTGATCTTGGACCACTTCTTTTGCCAGCTTTGCATTTATGAATGCTTTTACTCTGATGGGACGTGTTTCACCATCTATCTACCTTCCTTTTCTTTATAAGTAGACCCTTCACCGTCTCCAGAGGCATATGCATTACCCATCTTCTCTCCCTCCAACAACTGGATCTTTATCCTCCCAAACCGAACAGCAAGATGTCTTCCTCGTCTTCTTCCTCTGTCAATCAGGTACGAACTCTCCTCTGTCTCTCCCCTAGACATCTCAATCGCTCTGATGTTGGGTGGCTTTTCATCTCTGTTTAGTCAAAACGTCTCAGCCCTGGTCTGGAACGAGCGATCGAAATTATGCATTCAGACGAACCACTGTCGTAGGCAGACAAAGATCTGATAAGAGCTCATTCTGAGGAACTCAAAGATCATGTTCCTGCTGTTGTCCAGGAGTATTGGGACCTTATAGATGCTCACTGCTTGGTCCATAAGCGGCCACCCTCTGAAAAGAGTCCTCCACTCCCTCATCAAGTCGAGACTGAAGCTGCCATGGAGAGTCTGGAGGAGAAGAAGACCCGCCTCCTGATAGAACATTGCCATCAAGCTGAGACTGGAGCCACCGTAGAGAATCCGAAGGAGAATAGGACCCGCCTTCTGATAGAACTGGGTCGTGTCGAGAGAGAAATCCAGAACAGGCGTAATCAATAGATATATCGGTATAATTATTCTAAAGGCGACTTGTACCATGTCGGCCATGTACTCTGTCGTTTTCATCCAATAATGAACTGGTCAAAACGAATCACAACGTTTCTTTCTTCAGGCGATGTCATTTCTGCATCGGCTATGCAGACGAAAACCGATAGAAATCGGCCATGTTGTCTTGATATATCTTACTGCAAGTTATGCATCTACCCAAATGCTTGGATAGTACCTCTTCAGATATCGTCCATTTAAAGCTCTGGGGAATTCTTTCCCTTCAATAGTTTCCAGAATATATGCATTTCCAGGGGCACATCGGCCGATTCTATACGACCCTTCCCAAGTGGGTGACCATTTACCGAATTTGGGATCTTTAGACCCTATCGGCAGCATCAACTTCCATACCAAATCTCCCTGAGAGAATTGTTTAACTTTGACCTTTTTGTCATACCATCTGGCCACCCTTTTCTTGTTCTCTTCTATGCTAATTAGGGCCCTCAACCGCTGACCTGTCGAGTCATCGAGCTCATCTTTCATGAGGGAGGAATAGTTATCGGCCGTCAACTGATCTTGAAGCGATATACGTCTTGACCCTGTCCTTAATTCCCAAGGCAATACTGCCTCATGACCATAAACCAGCTGATAAGAAGATATCTTAGTAGCTCCGTGGCAAGCCATCCTATAAGCCCATAGAGATTCAGCCAAAGACGTGTGCCACTTTTTGGGTTGTTCCTCTATCTTTCTCTTGATCAACTTGATTATCCTCTTATTGAACGATTCTGCCTGGCCATTGGCTTGAGCATAATATGGAGAAGAATTTAATAATTTAATCCCCGTATCGGCGGCGAATTCTCCGAAATCTCCAGAGGTGAACATTGTTCCCTGATCAGTTGTGATAGTCTGAGGAATACCGAATCGATAGATAATATGGTTCTTAACGAACTCAATCATATCGGCCGATGTCACGTTCCTTAAAGGAACTACCTCCACCCACTTAGTAAAATAATCTGTGGCTACCAATATGAACTTATGCCCTTTGCTCGATGGAGGGTGAATTTGTCCGATGAGATCTATTCCCCAACCTCTGAACGGCCACGGCTTGATCACTGGGTTCATAGCCGATGCTGGCGCGCGCTGTACATTGCCAAACCTCTGGCAATCTTGGCATCCTTTATAATATTTGAAACAGTCCTCGAGAATAGTTGGCCAGTAATACCCATTGTTTCTGATCGTCCACTTCATTTTGTGAGCCGATTGATGGGCTCCACATACGCCTTCATGGATTTCTTCCATCAGAACCTTTGCCTCTTCTGTTCCCAGGCACTTGAGAAGAACTCCATCAATCGTCCGGTAAAATAAATCATCTTCAAGCAACACATATTTTGTGGCTTGAAAACGTACTCGCTGATCCACTTTCCGGGAGGGATCCTTCAAGTAATCGGTGATTTCCTTTCGCCAATCATCGGCCGCGAGCTCTAAAATCATAGCTCCCTGAATCGGCTGATATCCGGACGCATGTTGGGCCAGCCTGTTGGCCTCTTCATTACAATTTCTAGGGATATGCTCAATTATTGCAGACTTGAATTCCTTTAAAAACTGAAGGCAATCATCATAATAAATCCTCAAGATATCATCTTTGCACTCAGATCGCCCCGTTAACTGATCCACAATGAGCATGGAATCTCCAAAAATTTCGACTGCATCAGCTTTGACTTCCCTTAATAATTGGATCCCTTTTAGAACGGCTCGATATTCCGCCTGGTTATTGGTTGCGGATGCTTCTATCGGCAGAGAGAAATCATAACTTGCCCCCCGAGGCGATACAAGAACAATGCTGATTCCTGATCCGGCCCCACACGAAGAACCATCGAAATACAGAGTCCATGGAACCGGTTCGACGACAGCAATTTCTGGTCCACAATGCTGAGCCACGAAATCAGCCTTGACTTGACCCTTGACAGCTTTGGCCAATTCATACCTTAAGTCGAATTCTGACAGAGCCAGGATCCATTTTCCAATCCGCCCTTTCAAAATCGGCAATGATAGCATATATTTTACCACATCATCTTTGCATATAACTATGCATTCTGCCGATAACAAATAATGCCTGAGCTTGGTACACGAGAAGTACAAACACAAGCACAGCCGCTCTACCGGGGAATATCTTGTTTCGGCGTCCAGGAGTCTTCTGCTGACATAATATACCATCCGTTCTTTTCCTTCGAACTCCTATACCAACGCCGATCCAATAGCCTGTTCATCAGCCGATAAATATAATTTGAACGGCTTACCAGGCTGTGGCGAGACTAACACCGGAGGTGAAATCAGATATTGCTTAATATCTTCCAATGCTCTGCGTTGTTCTTCTCCCCATACAAATTCCTGATCGGGCTTTAATTTCAACAAAGGGGTAAAAGCTCGAATACGCCCTGACAGGTTGGATATGAATCTTCTGATAAAATTGACCTTGCCGATGAGGGACTGTAACTCAGTTTTATTCTGTGGGGCCACAACTTTGTTGATGGCGTCTATGGTCTTCCGGTTGACCTCTATCCTGCGCTCATGGACCATGAATCCTAAGAATTGCCCGGCTGATACGCCAAATGCACACTTGTTCGGGTTCATTTTCAACCCATGCTTCCTTGTACACTCCAGTACTTCTTGTAAATCGGCCAGATGTTCTTGATGACCTTTTGACTTGACCACGACATCATCTATATAAATTTCCACCGATGTACCAATAAGCTTGTGAAAGATATAGTTCATGGCCCGCTGATATGTAGCACCGGTGTTCTTCAACCCAAAAGTCATTACAACCCATTCGAATAAACCAAGGTGACCTGGACACCTGAAAGCCGTTTTCGAGACATCTTCTTTGGCCATTAATATCTGATTGTACCCGGCATTACCATCCATGAAACTGATGACTTTGTGTCCTGTGGCAGCATCTATCAAGACATCAGCCGTCGGCATTGGATATCCGTCCATTGGTGTGGCCTGATTCAGGTTCCTGAAGTCGATGCACACGCGCAGTTTTCCATTTTTCTTGTACACGGGCACAATATTAGAAATCCATTCGGCGTAGCGGCACTGCCGAATAAATCCTACTTCAATTAATTTTGTGATCTCGGCCTTTATATCAGGTAGAATCTTGGGCTTGCACCATCGTGCAGGTTGCTGATATGGCCGATATCCTGATTTTATAGGTAACCGGTGTTCAACAATGGACCGGTCTAGACCTGACATCTCATGGTATTCCCAAGCAAAGCAATCCTTGAAATCTTTTAATAAACTTATCAATTTACACTTATACCCAGGATCCAAGTTAGCACTAATATACGTCGGCCTTGATTTGCTACTATCTCCCAAATCCACATCTCCAATGAATCGGCCGACGTAAACCCATGCCCAAGCTTCCCTTCTTCTCGGACGAGCTGATCCATCTATTCTGAATCTTCAGAGCCGACTGCTTGGATCGGCTGTAGACCGAAATCGGACACCTTCAGGAAGTCAGTGTCCCAAGTCCTGCCAGATATACACCTGACGTGCTCGCAGCTCCATTATTGTGTGTCGGCCGCTGCGACGCTGTAGGCGGAATCGGCGGTGACTATCTCCGTACTGTCGCCGACCCATTGCACGAGGCATTGATGCATTGTAGATGGGACACAGCAGTTTGCATGTATCCAGTCGCGACCGAGCAGCATGTTGTAGGATCCCTTACCATTAATAACGAAAAAGGTAGTAGGAAGGGTCTTACTGCCGATGGTGAGGTCGACGCAGAGCGCTCCACGGGCGGGAGACACGTTGCCTTCAAAATCCTTTAGCATCATGTCCGTCTTGGTCAGATCTTCATCGCTCTTGCCTAGCTTGCGGAACATGGCATACGGCATGATGTTGACTGCGGTGCCTCCATCTACTAGTAGTCTGGTGACGGGTCATCCGTTAACAGAGCCTTTGAGAAACAGCGCCTTAAGATGTTGCCGTTTTTCTTCTTCTGGTTTCTCAAAAGTAGCCGTCATCGGCTCTAACACCAATTGCGCCATTTGCTCTTCCATTCTTGTCGCTTTGTCCCGATCGTCAGGCGCCATGAATTCCATCGGCAATATGAACACCATGTTGATGTCGGCTGCTGATTCTTGATTGTCTGCTCCCTGGCTGTTGTTTTTCTTGAGGCGCCAAACCCGAGACTTAACGTTTCTTTTCTCCGGCACCTGCTTCTGCTCTTCTTCTTTTTGCTCCCACTGGCGCAGGCGTTGGATCCTCCATTTCTGGGATCTGGATAGACCATCAGGACACCACCTGGGGTTTACTGGTTTGGCCGATGATCTGGCGTGTTCCCAATCTGGTTCTCTTCCTAGGGGGTTTTCATCTGACACCCTGTTATCAGCCATCTTTTCCAACCGATCGTGAACGCTGATTCTGCCCCCCAGTCCATCCTGTTGGTTGATCCTGCCTTTTAACCGGTGATACTGGTCAATTCTGCCCCCCAGCCGATCATGCATTGAAAGGCGCCGTCCCTCTTGTTCGCGCCGATTTCTGCTGATCGGCTCTGATCCTCTGTTCCTGGAGCGTGATCTTTTAAACGGGCGATCGTTGCAACTTAGTCCGTTGCACTCAGGACAGTTATCGGCTGACGGCAATCGGATGTCGTTTTCCCAGCAATGGATGAAAAACGGACATTGCCAGTGATCCTCATGCCGGCGTATCATTTCGTCGCGACATCTTGACCGTTCCTGCTGCCGCTGATATTTGCTGAGCAAGAATTGGGATGTGACGGGTCTGCGCGATGGTCCTGACCCTTCGCTCTTGTCTTCAGCCCGCCTTTTCCCTTTGACCTCATCCGCCGCGATTTGCTTCCTGGGATCAACGGCGCCGCTCCTTCTCGCCGATTCTGACGTCAACACCTTGGTTTGAAGTGAATTTTTCCCCATGTCAACCATGTTAGCCTGGAAAGGATGCTGGTCTATCTTCATCGGTTTTGTCGATTTAGCCGGGGTTTCAAACTTGAGCCTTCCCTGCTCGATGGCCGATTGTATCTGTTGACGAAAGATTTTGCATTCATTCGTATCATGAGACGTGGCGTTGTGCCACTTGCAGTACTTCATCTTCTTGAGCTGATCGGCCGAAGGGATGGTATGATACTGAGATAACTTGATCTGCCCTTCCTAGAGTAATAGGTCGAAAATCTTATCGGCCTTTGATGTGTCAAAACCGAATGTCTCTGGTTCTTTCTTTCCGAAAGGACACGATATTGGATTTTTGCCTTTCACCCACTCTGCCAGGCCGATTTCCTCCTCCCTGTCAGATTCAGATCCTTCTAAGTACGCCACCTTCTTCTGGAGATTCCTCCGCTGCTCAAACGGACGGACTTCCTGTCCTGCCAATCGGTGAACGATCTGGCTTAGGATTTCAAACTCTTGCGAAGCATACCTTTCCTTGATTTGTGGTAGGAGCCCCTGGAAAGCGATATCGGCCAACTGTGCATCGATTAGAGCCAAACTGTAGCATTTATTCCTGACTTCTCTGAGCCTCTGTATATATCCAGTTATTGGTTCATCACTCCTCTGCCTGAGGCCGGTCAAATCTAAGAGCTTCATCTCATGTACTCCCGCGTAGAAGTACTTATGGAACTGCTTCTCCAGATCGGCCCAAGTAACAGTAGAATTTGGTGGCAAAGTGGTAAACCATTGGAAGGCCGATCCAGACAGGGACGATGAAAATAGACGCACCCTCAGAGCATCTTGCGTGGCGGCTTCTCCGCACTGGATGATGAATCTATTGATGTGCACCACGGTGGATGTGTCGTCCAGCCTCGAAAACTTGGTGAAATCGGGCACCTTGTAGCGGTGTGGAAACGGCAGCAAGTCATAGGCCGATGGGTATGGCGTCTTGTATGTGTAAGTCTGCACTTTCGGCTTCAAGCCGAATTGATCTTGAATTACCTCGGCTATTCTAGCCGTCCAATCCACCTGTTGCTGATGAACCGCCGTTCGAGGTGCCGGCATATGTTGTAGGGCTGGCGGTGGTACGGCCGGGTGATGGATCGAAGCATGCAGCGCATTTTGTTGCGTAATAGCCGTCTGAGCAGTTGACAGTTGATGGCGAAGTGAATCCGCCGCCCTGTCGTACATCATCATCGGCGTCGTGCTTCTGAGAGCCTCTATAGCGCCTGCCCCCCTGCTGATTTCTGACGAGATTGGTTGATACTGAGGGACCGTCGGCCGGACGGCCGATTGGAACGACGCCTGGATTGGGTAGCTCCCATGTCCGGTTGATAGATCAGGAAAAACCGTTGTCGCCGACGCCCCCCAGGGTACTGAGTTCGTGGGCAGCGATTGCACAGTCGCAATCTGGGCAGGCTGAAGCGGTGTTTGCGATGGGAAGCATGTTGCACCGCTATACCTTGGAGACGCCGGAGGCAATGAAGTGTTGTAGCCCTCGCATTGCGTCGATGTCGGCTGAGAAGCCGATTGGGACGTGCCTGGTAAGCTTCTAGCTGGAAGTGCAATCGGCGGGGCATACGCTGGCCCCTGAAAGCCTTGAACTGCTCTGCTGGCCAAAGAGCTGATGACAACGTTGTACACCTGTTGGTCATCACCGAGGATTGGTCGATGAACGCCTGGTAGACGGACTGTTGGATCATATCGTACATCTTGCCCGAGTCCTCGGCAATGGTGATGTGGCGGGGAACTGGAATAGGAGCTTTTTTGACTATCTCCCCGCTTCGTGTACAGCTGAACGACTGCAGATACATCTTCTTATAGTCTTCTAGATGTTTAGCCAATTCTTCCTTCTGGTCGTCCTTGAGATCCGCTTCTGTGATCTCAATGATGTTGGCGTCGGAAACCTCTGCGTTCTTCGACATGTCAGATCTTGAAGTTTGTCCCACCGGGCGTGCCAAAAGTGTGTTGGCGCTAAAATCGGCCAAGGAATCGGCCGAAGGTCTTCAGCGTCGGACACACGACCCGGGAGAATCTGCTTAGCTCCTGTTCGGGTTATTGCCCTGGTGCGGTTCGCGCGGCGTGCCAGTCAATCTGACCTGTTGATTGACAAGGAAATAAAAGTATTAAATTCCAGGCGCTCCGATCGGCTGGAGTTCCAATCTGTCCTGAAGAGCGCGTCGGCGAATCGGCCGATTTGCTGTGAAGATGATCGGCTATGGATCAGCCGATAAATCGCGTAATAATTGCAAAGAAAACTGCTCGAGCGATCTAAACAATTATTACAGATGCAACACTTGAAACAGATCTAATCGACTATAGGACGATGAACGACGAAGAGCGATGATAAAGCCGATAGTTCCAATCTCAAGTTGGATAACTGGTGATAATACTAGAACAACAGGTAAAACTTATGATTCTAGTAAATATCGATAACTGGTGAATAAATCCAAACGAAACCCCAGCGATGCGCCCGAGGTTAAAGCTCAGATGTTACTCGGTAAGCGGAACCAACCAATTGGCCGGAGATCAAGTCGATGCAGCCCTATCAATCCGTATAAACTCGTGAAAGAAGAAAAAGTAATGGCGAAGTCGCGGACTTGAAAGTAAAGTACTAGTAAAAAGTAGAAGTATTTTGTTGATTGATGTGTTCCTCATACAAAGCCCTGACGACTCCTATTTATACCCTAAAACCAGGATTCCTGGTCGATTACGACTTGTTACAATCTTATTTCAAACAGGAAAACTACTATATCTATAATATTTTTAAAAAGGAAACGGACTCCCGCAGAATCTTCCGCTGCCGTCTCCTAATCCAATCAGGACTTTTCCAATTGCTTCTTGACCGAATTAGCACCGTTCTGTTGACCAACATTAGTCTACTTTTGACCGGGATCCTTTGTTGTGGCCCCAATCTGTTGGCGCAAGCTGTATCACCAATCGGCCGATTTTCAACTCTTACCTTAATCGACCGATTCTTTACTGTAGCCTTTAGATCTGCCGTATCGGCCAACTTCTCCTCCTGACGCCGATTCAACACGTGTCAAAATCTGACGTCAACAGAATTATTTATAAATTTTTAGATATTAAATTAGATTTTTATTAATATATATATATTTGGAATAATACAACTATCAACCAACCAATAGACAAATTATATCTTTAGAAAAATTTTTGTGCTAATTTTATAATTTTCTAATTAGTAATGAATTAGTTATAAATTTTTAGAGATCAAATCTGAGTTTTATTAATATACATATTTGGAATAATATAGTTATCCGAATCTAGTATCCGAATTGACTACCCGGATTGTCCAGCCGAATATTATATTCGAATCTAATATCCCATTTAAATATCCGATATTCGATCCAATATCCAAAATAGTATCCGGATATTCGAAAATAACTCCGAATTGATATCCGTCCCTCTCGATCGGACGGTCTGTCGGAAAATATCCGTACCATTTATATCCCGTGTGACCAAACTAGCAAATGCATCTCACATTTAGTATCCGCCGTTGGAGACACTCTTAGCCATAGTTATTAATGGGCCCACTGGTCATCCGTACGGCCCACGTGTTATTTCCTAATTTTTTTCTTTGCCTTATCTCCTTCCTTGCTCTCCTGCCCCACCCACCCGCACCGGCCCGACCGCCCAACGCCGCTCGCCGTCGCCTCCCCGCTCCTTCTCCGTCTCCGTCCGCCCAGCCACCACCCCGCGCCGGCCGCCGTCGCCCGCACCACTGTTCTTCTTCCATTCTGTCCTTCTTTCTCCGGCTGTCCGGCTCCGAACTCCACAGCTCTACCCCGCCCCCGCCCCTGCCCCACGGCCCGCCTGCCACCGCGGCCGACGGCGACCTTGCCGGCGACCGAGCCGCCAACCAACCGCCCACGCCGCCTCCACTGCGTCGTTCCGGACTTCTCCAGCGTCCTCCGCCCCCGCCTCCGGCACCGGCCACCTGTTATCCTGCACCGCCCCGGCCGGGGGCGACCTCGCTGCCGAGCAACCCGCCACCACCGCCGCCCCACGCCCTCTCTCTAAGGTCGCCGGCCACGGATACACCCAGCAACCCGCCAACCCTAACCCCTAACCTGACGGGCGACGGCGGGACGATTCCGTCGATCTCCGGCGGCGGGAACGAGCCGTTCGCTGCTACAGGTAGCAGCGCGTGCGCGTCATCTAAGGATTTTGCGCCGCCGCAGCGCCGCTCCTCCCTCCTCGGCGTACCGGAGCGGAGGGGGTCCATCTGGGCGTCGATTGGATTCGTTCCATCGTATCTCGGTATGTATTCCAGAGCGCCCTTCGCTCCTCCCTCGGTCTAGGGTTGGATTCTCATTCAGTTTGCTGTTGGTATGTCTCCCGCTACCAATTCCGAATTCATCCAAACTTCATTAGTTCTTCTGCTTCAGTGCTCAGAACGCGCTGTTTGCTTCCCAAAGATTTTTTTGGAGATTGCCCACCATGACAAGTCCGCCTAGGGTGAGCATGGAGATCACCGACGAGATGCTCAAGAGCATGGAGGTCGGCCTGGCCTTCCGGGACTACGTAAGCAGCCTCTCTTATCTTTCACCGCAATTCATCTGCTTGAGCATTGCGGGGCAAACATGACGTTGCTGCTGCCTAATAAGGGGTGAAAGTGGCGTGGGAACAAGGAACCTTCTATCTTCAGTGGTAAAGAAATTGATGCGATTGTTAAAAGTGCCATTTGAGCACGTAACTTTCTTAATGGCCGCAAATAGTTTCATTCGGTAAGGTGGAACATAAGACATCTTAAATTCGGTAAGGTAAAACATAAGACATCTTTGTGTTCCCTGAACCTTGCTTAGTTTCCCCCAGCTCCCAGATAATTAGCGACTCATTCACCCTCTCTTTCCAGTTCCTCTTGAATTTCCCATTTGAAGTCTAGCAAGATTGTCATCAACTGAGAACTTCTTTGGTTCGCTACACATGTTACCTTACCCCAATCAAAACTTGGTGATGCCAAACTGAAAAGAGTGGTGTTTGGACTGCAGTGATGCCAAAACTTGCTGCATTTGTGATTTTGACATGTGGGACTCAATATTATATAATATTTCTTACTAGAGTGAAAGAGCTCTAGCCTAGCGATTAGAGCACCCAGGTACAGCTCCCCATGCAAGCAGATTAAACAGGGCGGGGCTAAAAAGGTCCCTCGTCGGCTGTTCCGTGTTATACTCTGTGGTTGTTTTCACTGAAATGCACGTGGCCCACGTGTCTTAGCCACCCTGTGGCGCTTCCGGGCACTGGCCTACGGGGCCTTTTTTTGACCGGGCCATGAAGAGCTTCTTAGTGGAAAGCTGTGGGGCCGGTCTTTCCCCATCAGTCGAGTTATTTTTTAAAATATTTATTACTAGAATTTAGTATAGGTGGATTTATTTTTCTGTTAGATACTTAGATTTCATAGCAGGGAACATAATTGTGCTAATGGAATGCAAATTTGGTGCAGTTTATGAAATGCAATCCTTTGAAGCTAGATAATCCAAAGGTTTACCATTTAATGCAACCAATTGGGTGCTGTCACCACCCTAGTATCATAGCCATATGCGCAGCCAAGATTTTGGCATCAAATGGCTTCGGTTTGGAAATAAGCTGGTGGACAACTGGACATTGGCATAGGGCCCACCAATTTTAGCAACAATCAAAATGGTAGGGAAATATCTCTGATATTACCAAACCTGGAAATGCTCACAGGGCTCCAAATCAAATAGCCCTCAGGATTCCTATGGTGGCGCAGTAAGCAGAAGCGAGCTGGTCCCTCCCCTTCTGTCTTCCCTTTGCTCCTTGCGCCGCCACAACGCACCGCTCTCAATGCCGCTCCTCCTTCAGCCTAGCGGGTAGGGATCCATCCAGCCCAACCTGGATTTGGTTCCTTCTGCTGGTGAGCACTCCTTCCTTCGCTTGGATGGATTCTTTTGTTCTTAGGGTTGGATTCTACTAACTTTATCGCATATTCGCTTTCAACTAGGCAGCTCCCGATTTGAACCCATCCAATCTGGCCTCGATTTGTTCATTCCTTCTCTTGGTGGGCACTCCTTCCTTTATTTGGATGGATCCAGTTCTTCTAAGGGTTGGATTTCCACATAGTTTATTGTGGATTTGTGCGCTGCTACCAATCTAAATCCATCCATGGTTTGATCAGGATCTTCTTTGGTGCTTAAGGCTGTATCCTTGGTAGCCAATTGATTAAGGTGCGGGTCCAGTTTCTTTTCCAAAGATTTTGATTTTTGAGCGATTTGCCGCCGTGATGGGTCCACGCAGGGTGAGCATGGAGATCACGAATGAGGTGTTCAAGAGCATGAAGATTGGGCTGGTCTTTCAAGGCTATGTAAGCCTCTATCGTTCACCCAAATAACTTGCTCAATCCCTCAGGGTCCAAGAAGAGTTCTTTTTCTTTTCTTTTTAGAAATCAGCACCAAGTTAGTAATTGAATTGTTTCTTAGATTTTCATTTTAGGTTACTGTAAAGATGTGAATGCAAGGGATTGGAAGATGCCTTGGATCTTATATACTGCCCAATGGCTTTAACCGTTATTAATCTGAGTTAACATATGTGGTGGCCTGGTGGGATTGGGATCCATGTCTTTAGCTGTACATGCAGTTTTGTTGATACAACTATGCATATATTATTGTAAGATAAGTGGAATAAGTGCCCTTGTTATCGTATGAAATGGATCAAGTTTTCAATAGGCATGCGTAGCTCTCATGCGTATTCGAGAGAAAATTTTCAGTAGGCTTGGCACGTAATAGCAGTTGTATATTAGACTGGATCGTGTAACTATCAGTGTATCATAATGGAAGTATTCTATTACACAAGACACATAAAAAAGCTTTCATAGCGTGTTCAATGACTTGAAATGTTTTTGATTTATATCGTCTGGCGATTATACGGTGCTGAATGTTGGCCTACAAAAAGACGACATGTCCAACAACTGAGTGTAGTAGAGATGCGGATGTTGCGGTGGTTTTGCGGGCACACACGAAGGGATAGAGTCCGGAACGAAGTTATTCGGGATAGAGTCGGGGTGGCACCAATTGAGGAGAAACTTACCCAACATCGATTGAGATGGTTTGGACATGTCCAACGGAGATCCCCTGAGGTGCCTAGTGGGGTTCTAAAGCAGGCCGAAAATGTAAAGAGAGGTAGAGGTAGACCTAAACTGACTTGGGACGAGTCGGTTAAGAGAGACCTTAAGGAGTGGAATATCTCCAAAGAGGTAGCTTTGGATAGGAGCGCTTGGAGACTCGTCATCCACGTACCTGAAGATCCGTGATCTTTATTTTTTTTTTATGAGTTTCATCTCTAGCCTACCCCAACTTGCTTGGGACAAAAAAGGCTATGTTGTTGTTGTTGTTGTTATGCATCCTATCAAATGCACATGTTTCTATGTTATAGTACTGGCTGCTAAAGTCATTTGATTCTTTTGGTATACTGTTATTGTATTTCAGAATGGCAGAATTAGTTCTATGGATTTTCATAGCAAGGCTACGAACTATCTTGTGACAGCCAGTGATGATGAATCAATCCGCCTGTACGACACTCAAAATGCAGTGTAAGTGTGAACTGTTACTCTGTCTTCTGAATTTTTTATTCTATGTAAAGAGGTTCACTACATATTCTTTTTTCTAGCCTTAAAAGATACAATTTCTAAATTACAGTAGTTCAGTGGTGGTTTTGCTAGTTTGCGTGTTCACTAATGTCCTGTTGAATTTCCTATTTTCAGTTGTTAAAATAATACTGCACCAATACAGATTCTCATGTTTACTTTATTAGTTTATTTTAGAGTTTATACATGAAACTCATGTTCAACTATAGTATTCCACACAGGAATCTTTAGTATATGACAATGACTCACTACCTTTTGTAATGATTTATTTTTGCACTCAGTATTATTTCTTCCTCTGTGATATGTATATTATTTCTCACTCATGTCATTTTTCAGATGCTTGAAGACTATTAATAGCAAAAAATATGGGGTTGAACTTGTGTGCTTCACTGATAACCCAACTCTTGTCTTATATTCATCGAAAAATGGCTGGGATGGTAAGTCTTGTTTTATGTTAACATAGGAGTGATTTATGTCATATACTGAAAAGAAGTAAAAATGCAGAGTCTCTGCGTCTACTCTCACTGAATGATAACCGGTTTGTTAGATATTTTAAAGGCCACCTTGACAGGTATGCCACACTAACTTTGAATAAATTGTGGTCAATATTTCTGTTGTGCTATTGCCAATGGAGGATACTAATTTGCTCCATGTTGTCCAGGGTTGTCTCTATCTCATTTTGCTCTGAGAAAGAAAATTTTCTCTCTGGTTCACTTGATCGAACCGTTCTCTTATGGGATCAGCGGGCTGAAAAATCACAGGTAACACTAATGATACTGTACATGAAATTGTGTTGTGAGATAAACTCGAGCTGCTCCACCATCTGCTCGCGCCAACATAAGAAACTGTAACTTTGGATGAAGAATACTACTTTTGTTTTCTTTTATTACATGTTCTCTGTTAAACAACCTGGAACACAACTGTAATGTTGTTGCAACGGAATCATTAAACCTTTCTAGTTGCCCACGTCCTGTATTTTGTGTGGCAGAACAATACTCAGGACATTCTTGTAAAAGTAAAATAATAACGTGTCGGGCATGGCCAATTTACTAAAATGAAATCTGTAACATGTACTCCATCCAATCCAGTATATAAGTTGTAGGATTTTGCTGGCCAATACCTTTTATCATTGACTATTGATATATGATGTAGATTGTGATCACATATTGATGTTACTGGCTTTATCATAAAAAATCCTTCATATATTATATCTTTTATTTAAGGTAACCTAGTTTCTTAGAAATTGCTTGTCAAAGTTTGTTGGGGACCATATCAATGTCCCAAACGACTTGCATTTTGCAAGAGGGAGTATTGAGCATTGGTTGGCATTACAGTTGCAGTATAGAGCTGGTATTACAGTTAAGATTACGGAACATTGCTGACTCGCAAAATTATCTCATGAAATTTTCAGGGCTTACTGCGTGTGCAAGGGAGGCCTGCAGTTTCATATGATGATCAGGGCATGGTATTTGCAGTTGCCTATGGTAGTCACATAAGAATGTTTGATGCTCGAAAATTTGAAAAGGTAGTTGTGATTGAATGTATTGTTTGGCCTCTAGTGTTGAATGCTTCTAATTTGTTACATTCATAGGGGCCTTTTGAGATCTTCGCTGTTGGTAATGAGGATTCAGAAGCTCATGTCATAAAGTTCAGCAGTGATGGCAGGCGGATTCTGTTGACCACCAAAGCTGGGCGTGTTCATGTGATAGATTCATTCCATGGCAACAGCGTTAGCATCCAATCTAGTTGAATTTATGCCCTGCAAGCTAAGACTAGTAACATGTGGTTCTTGCAATTTTTTCATTCTTTCAGATTGCATCGTACAATGTGAAACCAGTGGTAACCAATTCAATGCTGGAGGCATCGTTCAGTCCTGATGGAAACCATATCATATCTGGTTAGAAACCTACCCTAAAAAAATCTGCTTAGAAACCTTTGGTTGTTGCACTTCACGATCATTGCATCCTCTTCTACTTACACTTAGCTATGCATTATGTTCTTCTCTTGCAGGCTCTGGTGACGGCAGTGTTTATGCCTGGAACGTTAGGAGCGGAAAGGTATAGACGAATGTGATGTTGATATTGAAATAACGTATGTTATATCTGTTTGATTGGTGTATGGTAATGCTTGGACATGCAGGTTGCACGCTGGGGAAGCACAGATAATGAACCGCCACTAGTAAGGTGGGCTCCAGGATCCTTGATGTTTGTGACAGGATCATCAGAACTGTCCTGCTGGGTTCCGGATCTGTCCAAGCTGGGATCCTTTAGCGTTACCAAGTAGCTGGAAATTAGAAATTATAAGAGGTGGACTTCCCTTGCAAGCCCCGCTTGTCTCTGTAGATTCTTCCTTGTGGCCCAGTTGATTTGGCTGATTAGAGTATCAGGATATTACCTATTACCTAACCACCTTCTCATCCTTGGTACTCATCTGGCTTTGTTAACCTGTTATAATTGAATGGACTTCTAGGCCATCAGCTGCGAATGAGGAACTATAGCGAAGCATCTGTCTGAATGACTTGGATCCTTGGGTATTTCTTGATAGCAATACTTTTACTCTGCGCGTGTTGAGGACCTTTACCAATGCTTCATGGGGCCTCACTTCACCCAGCATCAAGCATTGCAGCTGATGAATGTTGCAAAAGGCATACTCGATCCTTTAAGTTGTGCTACTCCATGTCTCCATGCATAATAAAATCTCTACTTCCAAAATATGCTGCCCTTTTATAATGTAGCTATGCTCAGATTACATGTAACCAACTGTATAATTAGAGGTTTTCGGAAAAAAAATGTACAATTAGAGGCATAGGCCAGCGAGCGTACCCATTGGCCATTTGCCAAGGCAGCGAGCTAAATTGCGGTGGTAACACTCACAGTTCTGACAGAAATAAAAAAAAAAAGAACTTTCCTCTGTGTTTAAAGACATTGCCAGTATGATAGTAATCCATATGATCACAAGGAGTCAAGGACAAATGATAATATTTATGCCTCCAATGTTCCAAGAGCTTGCCAGAAAATAGCATACTCAGGCTGGCATGGCTAGCTCAACAATCAAACACGCCTGTATAGTTCATGTCTTATAACCTCCACAATGCACAAAGGAACTCGGAAACTAATAAACATAGCATACTAGTTGTGATCACAAAATAATTGAAAGAAAGGGTTCGACACTAGCTGTGCGCCTGATTACGAAATACTCCCACCATTTCAAAATGTAGATGGTTTCAATTTTGTCCTAAGTTAATTTAATCTTCTTTACATTCAACAAGTTTATAGGAAAAATATGTTAATATTTATAATATGGCATAAATGCACTACAACACATACATTTGGTCAAAGTATAACTTTTAGCAAAACTAAAACGACCTATTTTTTTTAAAAAAAAAACGAGTACATTCAGAGAAGGCACAATATCAAATTACTGAACAACAAAAATTGAATATTGAGCTCTTGTGATATTGAGCTGGTTCCTTTGATGCCTAGTGGCTTTGTGCTCTCCTTTCACTTGTTGAATAAAGCTGCAGCAAAGATTAGAAATAGCAACTAAAAAATTAGAACTCATAAGTGGAGTACATGTTCCACCTTTAATTTTTGCATGCAGTTTGAAGGGTACGCTATTAAATTGGACTCCGCTCAATTCTCGTCCGAGCTTCACTGCAAGAAACTCTATAAACAAGAAGCCTTTCTAGATCAACCCTCTGATTCATGCCCTCAAGCAGGGCACATTTATAGTCTATTCTTCTTTGTAGGAAAACTAAACTAATATAAGATGATCCACCAGGTGTGGGATTCTAGATATTTTGAAAAACTACATTTTTTATTCTGCATTTAAGACCTAACAAATAACACCAAAGACTACATTTTTTGGCTCACTAACTTGACTCAAAATAATCTCCAAAAGGATAAAATTCTTTTTTAACATAATAACAAAACATGAACAAGATAAAAATAAACAACAGTCTCACAAAACCTCATCAGCAGTAGTGATTCTCTAGATTAACAGGCTTCCTGTGTAAACACCAATGGATCGAGATTCCCCCGTTCCCATATCTAGCAGGTCTGACACGTCACTAAAATTACGGGTTGTTCAGTCATAACATTGTAAGGGTAAGTACATTGCTACACGTCAGTGGTCTTACAGGTCGTCTCATGCAAGTCTACGTAGGATTTTTTAACATTATAATGGTAAGTACATTGCTACACGTCAGCGGTCTTACAGGTCGTCTCATGCAAGTCTACGTAGAATTTTTGATTAGGTGGCTGAGAGAGAGGGAGGAGAGAGAACAAGGTGGTTGTTTCACGAGACAACCGTCTCATAGGCTAAAATTTAGGACTATGAGACCACTTTATCACCATTGTACGAGTTGTGTTGCCATGCAACTCACAAAATTTTCTTTTTCTATACACAAATTATGAAATTATGTATTTAATATGAGACAGTTTATAGAATAACCCATTGTATGTACTGCCTGTTACATCGTCTTAGGATGATGTGATAATGCATGAGACCACCTATTAGACTAGACTGGAATGTGCGCTCATTAGCCCAAAAAGTTAATAGGCCAATGACACGGTGCATGAGGCTGGAAAAGTGTGGCTAACCGCAGTTGTGGCTGAGACCCAACAACAGCCTAAAAGGTTTTGGCGTGCCAAATATTTCGGGTGGCAACTTTTGTCTAAGGAGGTGATTAAACCAACAGATCATAAAGGTCATATAGAACAGTCATTACATGATATGAAGACAGTGAAACAGCACACGCAGCGCCCTGGCGAAGTAGCAGTTCCCTCGAGCATGATGATGTATCACAGTGCACTTCTCAGGCGGTGGCGGTGGCGGTGGCGGTGGAACAGCCTCAACTCTAGGTGGGTCATCCTATCCAGCCTGGTCATCCTCCTCCTCTTGTGCAGCTTCAGCTTGTACCTCATCAATTTGGTCCTCTTCTACTTGCACCACCTCGACGTCATTATCTTCATCGGTAAGCTCCTCCACCTCAACCTCTATGGGTTCTTCTTCTTGCTCCTCCACTTGCAATACTTCCTCGGGTACGTGTGCAGGTGTAGGTGCAGCAGGTTCAAGTGTAGGTACATGTGCAGTTCAGGTTCACGTGCAGATGCGGAGGGTGGGCTGCTGCTCAAACTTGTGGCTTGTCTAGTGAGAATAAATCTCTGCTCTTTTCATTTAATCTTTTAATAATGTGAGGAAGAATCAAGACATCTAACTTATTTCCAATTTTCCTCATTTGGTTCCACTTGATCATAATTAATTGTCGGATCTTATCTATCAAATCATCCAAATTCATGGACTTGTACTCCTTAATCCAATTGTTCAAGCTATCTGCCAAGTTGTTGGTCACATAGTCTACTTTGGAATTCGTAGAGAATTGACTTCTAGTCCACAACTCTGGTGACCCTTTCAATTAGTTGCAGCAGACTTTTCTTTCTCCATCTCAACCCAGTGTTTTTCAAACATGTATGGGTTCCATGAGTAAGCTGCTGCCCACAGGTGTTCATCAAACACCTTCCCACGATACCTCTTCTTGAAATTGGTCACCAAGTGAAACATGCACTCTCTATGCTCCGCCTCTAGAAACACTTGAGCAATAGCTGCCATGATTGACTGGCCTGCATTAGTGCTTATCTCTAAGTTTCGGAATAAAAACTCCAACACAAACAGGATACAACCAATTATGTCCATCAACTGCAGAAGCACTAGCCAATTGCCCCTTGAACTTGCCTGTCAGGAATGAACTATCTATTGCCAAGTAAGGTCTACAACCATTGAGGAACCCATCTACGCAAGGTTTCATGGCAAAGAAGAATCTCTTAAATCTGATTTTCCCATTTACCGTATAATGGTCAATGATCACTGAGGTGGGACAAGAGCTCTCAACTTGTGCTTTGAACCTAAACAAATTATCGAAGCTGCTATCCCAATCACCGTAAAGTTGTTTCAATGCTAGTTGTTGACCCTTATATACCCTGTGATAAGGAATGCTCACCTTGTGGTGTTCTTTAATTTCCTTTTGCAAATATATTGCTCCCAAAGTAGGCTCTTGTATAAGAAAGTCCTTCACCTTCCAACTTATCCAATGTTTGGTAGCATTTCGTGCTGTCTTTTTCCTTCTAGTGCTAGAACAAACATGAGAAAAATTATTCCTCTTCATCTACAAAAGAGCAACAAAGATAGTTAGTAAAAAACAAACATTCTACTGGTAGTATCAATTAAGAAATTGTCCTTACTATGACAGTGCATTTGTCCACCGTTGTAGATGCATGAAGCCTCCATGGACAATTATCTTCCACTTTCCTTGAACAGTAATAAGCTCTGAACCTACTTCTTGAACTTTTTTCGGTGTTAAATTCAAACTCATGTTTGATTGCATGTTTGATTGCATGTTGGCAAAGAGCCAACTTGAATTACGACATGTTACGATAAGTACTGCATACTTTCATAGGAGGATCTTCTTTATCAAAATCAACAATTGGGTGAGGATTTACTTCTTCGTATGCGTCTTCCTCATCGGCCTTGGAGCCATCCTCAAACTCATCCTCTGAGTCGTCCTCAAACTCATCCTCTGATTCATCCTCAGGCACTGCAGGATTAGCCTCCACAGGTAGAATTTCATTCCCTTTTTCAGAACATCCAGGGACATTCACAGGTACAATGTCCAAGTACATGGTCTCCTCGTCAACACCAACATGTTCATTCTCTGGCAAAGGATTTCTAAGGTAATCATCCTCATCCTGCTCTGTATTGTTTTCAAACTGCCCTTCACCAACAAACTCCCACCCAGTGATAGGCTCAAATGTCTCGGAGGGATCACAATAAGCGACGAAAATCTCCACAACTTTCTCCTTACGGTGTATATCAAACATAGACATCAAATTATGGTCTGGTTTTACTTCTGGAAAATTCTTAACAACATTATTATAGTATTGGACATGTGCAACTTCCAAGTAACCTGGAGGGTACTTCTCTATAACTGATTCAATGAAATCCTTATAATTTGACAAATTTGAATCAACAACCATCTCAAAAGTAAAACATTTGAGATCCTTTCTAGCCTTTGTGCGATTGCCAAGCAAATGAATTGTCAATAGATAACAACTAGCTGGATCCATTCTGTGAGAGCGCAACAACAACGCCATGAATGAAAACTTCTCCAACTTTGTAACCCTACTGCTATGGTGAAGCTATAGAGGACAGGGACATCACGATACTTACCCTGCCTGCTTGGCCGCGCTGGCTGCGTGGCCACAGCTCCCGCCTGCTTGGCTGGCCGGCTCCCCTGCTTGGGCGGGCCCCTGCTTGGCCGGCCCTTGCTTGGCCGCCTCCCCTTCGGGCCCCTTCTTGGCCGCCTCCCCTTCCGGCCGCCTCCCCTGCGACGCCATGTCGCCCCCTAGCTTGGCCCCGCCTCTCCCGGGATTGGGTGCGCCGGCCGCCTCCCTGGCCCCGTGGAGAGCCTCCCTGACCGCGCGGGATGCCTCCGAGGCCGTGCCGCCCGCCTCCCTGGCCGCGCGGGCCGCCTCTGCGCCGGCGCCGCCGGATCCCGTGGGCGCTCCGCCCTCCTCCGTGCCCGCACAGGGCGCCTCCGAGGTCGCGCGGGGCGCCTCCGTGGCCGCACCGCGCCTGAAGCCCCATTGGTCGCGCCGCCCTCCTCCATGGCCGCGCCACCGGCCTATGGTTACGCGGCCTCCCACCCGAGCGCGATGAGCAAAAGCCGAGAGCCAGGCACGGGCGCACGGCCAAACTGAGATTGCTTTTCCCTCAAAGGGCATTTAGGTCTTTTTTCCTTGGCTCATCTATTTCTCTAACGGTGATTGACAGAAGTGATGGTAGTGTTAAATTGGGGAAAAAAACTCGATTTGAGGATATACAGGCAAGAATTGAAGTTTGTGAGTCAAATAGGCAATTCTCTCTTATAGTATAGATTTTCTGTACCAGGTAAATGCTCAAACACCGATAGTACCGTCACATGGTCCGATCCTCTTTCCACGCTTCATGTTTTGGTCGTAACTTTCCGCTTAGGACTCCGATTTTGATCATCTTGGACTCTATGGAAATCTTGTGAAATTATCTTCAAGAATATCAATAAATATAACTTACTTGATCAACCAAAATATAAATATTAATGGGACAAGTTCAATTCATTTCTCTTTTTATCCCATCTTTGGTGGCTTTCTTTGTGTTGCATCCTTAAAATCTATGAAACCCTACATGTATTCATTCTTGGCACGCATTGTTAATTTAAATTAATGTTACCACTCAATCACGGAAATCATAATTAATGGTCTAATATGGTTATTTTCCTTACAAAACATTATAGACATCATGTGACACCAATCAATAGACATACTACTAGCATCCGTAGAATAACTCAAATTGCGTTGGGCGACTACTTTGTTATTCCAAAATCTTGTTTTAGATGACTTGGGATAGAAAAGTAAGACCTCTTTGCTTTGAAATATTTCACACTTCATTTTATTGCAGAAGCATTTAGAAAGCACGATAATATGGTCAATACGACTGTGGAGGCCCTTGATTTTGTGATACTACCTCGTTCTAAGCTCTGAATGGACGCATCATGGACTATTGGGCTAAATCTCCGGATTTACGACGGATGTGTGAAGTCATGGAGAAATGCCATTGTGACGGCATTATTCTGCCAGCAACGAAAACGTTACTGCCTAGATAACCACGTCCCTGCTGTGCTGAACTCACAGAAATTGGCATTCTATTTAAACTGCAATAATATACAGAGGCCGCCTGGGAAGACAGACTTCCATGTTCCTATTTTCAGGTGTTCTAACATGCTTGTGAGGAAACTTCTGATCTCTGATCGCCGTCCGCTGTCACCTGGACCTGTGCAGCATACTGCAGGTTCCAGAGAACCTCTTCGATGGAAGGTCGGGCCGAGGATTCAACGGATAGGCATTTCATCATGATGGAAACCACTACGGAAAGAGAATCCTGTGATGAAGTGCCAATAACGACTTGATCCAGAACCTCCTCACGCTCTTCCTGGCTTGATATTGAGACAACCTGCAGATACAGTCTAATGTCCGTTAGATAGTCAAGGTAATTTTCGCCAGTAGTACTGATATGATCAGACCAATTGTCATGTTGGACTTTACACAGCCCCACAGATATGAAGGCCAAGCTTAAATCACATCGAATTCATTCATCAATTGGGTCAGATGCTTCATCCTTTTCAGAAAATGAAAATGCAACTCATGATTATTAGATGTATTTTGCACATCCGTTACTTAATGAAGAGGATGGTACCAAATGAAGTCAAATTGCAACGTACTCCCTCCGTTGCAAATTGTAGGTCGTTTTGGCAAATCTAAATATGCAGTTTTTGCTATATGTATCTAGACATAGTGTTTATCTAGGTGCATAACAAAAACTATGTATCTAGATATGCCAAAACGACCTACAATTTGGAACGGAGAGAATAGAGGATAATTATTAAATACTTCAATTGCAAAAAACTATCTTGTAAACAAGTGACCTACTCAACACAAAATAAATCTTGATCAAGTATCACATCTAAGAATTTAAAGGGTAAAATATGAAGGGGAATTTTTACCAAATCATTTAAAACAAAAGGACCGCCTTTCTCATGTAATTTTGGGCCCATGAGTACTTCTAGTAGAATACAACCAAAGTAGTAGACATCATCCTCCGAATCTTCCCTACAAAAACACACAGGTCTATGTTAGATTTTTTTGAATTGGATCGGCATTAATTGTGGACATCCATGAACTCTAAAACAAGATTTCCTTTCCTTTTTCAATTTCAATGCATTTGGTGAGTGGAATGTCTTTACTGAAATTTATGGCTTAACTGTGCATCTGAAATCAAACCAGGCACAGTTGGAATATGCATGCGAAATCAAGCTTAGCTGCATTTGTACAGCTTGGACTTACATTGCTGCAACATTGTTTTGTAAGTATCTTTTCCCTTCTACTACCTGCAAACAGCAAACAATATGTAATTTATACTAAAATACAGGATTGTCTACCCTTGAAATTTCTTTTAAAATTTAATGAAGAGAGAAAAGAGGAACATTCATTTGGAATGACAAGCCCACCTCATGTTTGTATATCTCCTCTGTTATTATCGATAATCCATAGTCGCTCAACTTTGCCATAAGATGTTCGTCAAGTAAAATACTAGAAGATCTTAGCCGATTATATAAGGAACCAGGAATTATTCCTGTATGTAGGAAATGAACAGCCTTAGCTATAGCAATCAGAACCTGCAGCCTACCACACCACTTTAGGGTCTTCTCTGGACTAGAGCCTGACAAAACAAGAAAGTGCAATGTAAATAAAAAATTGGGACCCAAAAATCGCTTTTAAGTTTACTTCTGCATATCTGATTTAGGTTATTACCAGAAAGATAAGAAGAGAGAGTTCCACCAGGAACATATTCATATACAAGAAATACCCTCTTCACACTTGATTCATCAACTGCACTATCAATGCAGTGCCCCAAGAGGCAAACCAAATTTGGGTGGCGAAGCTTTGCAAGGAGATCCAAACGAAGCTTTAGATTCCTTATTGAATACCGTTGGTGTAATGCCAAACATCTTATAGCAATCAGGGCGCCATTCTCTAATTTTCCCATGTATAGCTGGAAATAAGGTAAGTTGTTACAAATGGAACTAAGGTAGACGAAATGCTATTCATACTACTGTGACCAATATTTCTACTTTGTTGCAACAAAAGACTTATTAAACCATGCCCAACATTGAAGAACAGAACATTATTAAGTACTAACTGTATCACATTTATAAACAAAAATACAAATCTTAAAAATATGCCAACAAACCTTTCCAATTGCTCCCTCGCCTAAAAATGCTGACCGTTGAAAGCTTTTTGTCGCTTCCTTGAGTTCCTCTAAAGAAAATATGTGATATGATGGCTGTATTTGTGTTCCTAACTTCACAGCACGAGATATGCACCCTGCAATGAAGGGGACTTTTCAAATTGACAAGGAAAACAGGCATAAATCATCTGATATGAGTATTATAATTAAGAGAAATTAGGATTCATGCATGCAAGAAGAATGTCACATTTCACGCCACTTTGAAGTGTCATTATTATGAGTGTCATATTTCATGCAAATTTAAAGTGCCATCATTATGTTATTATTCACATACACACTATTGCAAAGTCGAACGGTTCTATGAAATGACAAGTCCAATCGTGTACTGTGACAATGCACGTGAAACACCAAAACCATGTCAAATTGCTCATTCAGACATAATGTAACTTGGGAGAAATAGACTATTAAATTCCATTTTTTGTAAATAGATAAATTTGATAGAATTAAGTCCTGATGGTAAATTAGAATAATCTGTTAGTAGTGCAGTGTGCACTTTGTTCTTAGGTGGTTCATGCCTACGTGCACCTTATCCCAATTATGCTCTTAGCTATTTTATATTTTAGCTACTTTGCTTAGCCACTAAGCTACCTCTTGGTTGGCTGCTATATATGTACCCAAACTGCCTATTGGACCTTGGTTGAGAGAGAAATAGAATTTCATTTGGGCCAACAATTGGTATCAAGAGCCTCTCTCGGTCTCTCTCCCGACACCCCCGGCGGTGCTCCCCTTCCCTCTCTACCACCCGGCAGCGCCCCTCCCTCCTCTCCTCTCCTCCCCACGCGGAGCGTGGCGCACGCGCAAGAGCAGCACAGAGCACGCGGCGTGAGGCGCGCGCGTGCAAGACGAGCGCGGGGCGCAAGGCGCGTAGAGGAGGAGGCAGTAGCGGCGCGTCGGGAGCAGCAGCGCCGCAGGGCGGCGGCCGAGGAGGACCGGCGCGAGGACGTAGGAGCGGCGCAGCAGCGTAGGGCGCGGCGTGAGGCTGCTGCGCGCGAGGAGGAGGCTGCAGCGGAGCGGCGGGAGAAGGCGGCAGCGGCAGCACGACGCACGACACGTCGGGAGGAGAGGCGGCGCCGGGAGGCAGAGGAGGCGGCTGCAGCGCAACGGCGGAGGGTGCGGCGGGCGGCTGCTGTGCACGAGGAGGAGACGCGCGTGCGGTGTGCTGTGTTTGCTGGACGCCGAGGCCTGGGAGGAGATTGCGGCTCGGGCGGCGCGCGTGGCAGCCACAGAGGTAGCCACGGCACGCGCGGCTGAGGCCGAGCTCCTAGTCGCGGTGGCGGCAGCTGCTTCCGCCCAGCAGCGTGCTGCAGCGGAGGCCCAGGTCACGCGCGAGGCGCTGGCAGTACTGGAGGCCCAAGCTAGCCGGCGCGAGGCGCAGACTGGTGAGCCTAAGGAGCAGGAGGAGGCACGAGTCCAGGAGCGGCGCAGTGGTGTGAGGCGTAGGCTGGTGGCGCTGAGGCGTAGGGCGACCATCCCAAGCCGCAAGGCGGCCGTCGGGAGGTGTTCGCTAAGGAGCGGAGGAGAACACGGGAGGAACAAGCCGCAACGCAGGAGGCGTAGGTGGGCCAGCACCAGGACGGTGAGCGTCCCCGGAGCTGGACGAGCTCCATCCCCGACTCTGTCCTCGACTCCAACCTCGACTCCGAGGTGCGAAGGAGGACGCGGGAGGAGCAGGCCGCAGCGTAGGAGGCGCAGGTGGGCTAGCACCGGAACGAGGACCGTCCCCGGAGCCAGAGGAGCTCCATCCTCGACTCCGAACTCGACTCCGCCTACGTCTTCCAGAAGGAGTGGAAGAGGGGGAGCCTTCTTCCTCGACAGGCAAAAGCAAGGCGCCCAAGGCGTGTGGTGGCGCCGAGGGCGGTGCATGCAGACGTGCCAAGGGTGCCGGTAGCGGCGAGCGCAAGTTGGCACGAGATGACACGTTCCACAACTGTGGCAGGACTAGCCACTCGGCCAGGGAGTGCCACCAGCCGAGGCACAACCAAGCCCACGTCACGCACGCCGTGGAGGATCCCGCTCTGCTCCTGGGGAGCATCGAGCTACTTCCAGCGGCATCGGCTGCGACGGCTCTTCCCCACCTCGACGAACCGCGAGCGCACGACTTCCTCGCGACGGTACCAGCGACGACAAGGTTGTTAACTGCGTACACTTCGAGGGAGCTGGGGGAGTGGGCAGCTCTTCTTCACTGAGCGTGCCTACCCTAGTCCCCGGGTCTCCACCGACTACGGCAAGTTCTCCATCAACTCCGGCACCTTCGTCGACTTCAGCTCACGACGAGCCCCGCACGGTGGAACTCGCCACGTCGCTCTCAAACGACGAGGATCACATCGACGAGTGCAACGACAACGAGCTTCGCTCCTTCGCGGACGCGGAGGAATGCGTGGCATGGTGTCCCGCTATGAAGCTGGAGATGGACGAGGGGATCGACTATGACGATGCTCCTGTCGCATGGATGGAGTTTGTGCGCCTCTTCTTCAATGGCGACTTGAAGGAGGAGGTCTACGTCGACCAGCCACCGGGATTCTTTCCCCGGCCCCAGGAAGGAGAACAAGGTTCTTCGCCTGCGCAAGGTCCTCTACGGCTTGCAGCAGGCACCACGAGCTTGGAATGCCAAGATGGATTCCACACTGAAGGTCATGGCCTTCGACTACGGACTGTACTACCCGAGGTATCCCGGCGTGGCACAATTCATCGACTATAGTGGCAGACCTCCTGACGAAGTCATTCGGGTGGATCAAGTTCCACGAACTTCGAACCATACTTGGGATGGTTTGTTTGCCATTCGGGGCTTAGGGAGGATTGATAGAATTAAGTCCTAATGGTAAATTAGAATAATATGTTAGTAGTGCCTGTGTGCACTTTGTTCTTAGGTGGTTCGTGCTACCGTGCACCTTATCACCAATTATGTTCTTAGCTATTTTATATTTTAGCTACTTTGCTTAGCCAACTCCGCCTGTGTTGGTTCTCAACATAGCCGGTCCCAAGTCCGGATAAAGAAGGAGGGTTTTGTTAGGTTTGGCGAACCAGCGTAAAAAAACAGCCACTCTAATGAATATAAAACCCATAAGAAACTCGTTGGGGCGTAACGCTCTTAACGACGCGCTACATCGGAACCCGGGTGTGGTGTTAAATGGGCAAGGGCCGGATCGCCATCCCCCCAAGGGCGCGTCGTATCGTGACGTGGGTACGATGAAAAGTGAGCAAGGGTCGGGTCGTCACAGCCTGAGTGGCGCGCTACATCTGCGCCCGGGTGTAGTGGAAAATGAGTAAGGGTCTTCGCACTTCCCTCGACGGGTGCGAAGGGTAAGGAAGTTAGCCGAGCCAACTAGGATTCGCACAGGTAGCTGGAACGTAGGATCCCTAACAGGTAAGTTGCGGGGGCTAGTTGATGCAGCAATTAGGATGCGTGTAAATATTCTATGCTTTTAGGAGACTAAATGGAAGGGTCAAAAGGCGAAGGAGGTTGAGGATACTGGCTTCAAGCTTTGGTACACGGGGGCAACACCGGGTAGGAATGGTGTAGGTATCTTGATCGATAGGAGCCTTAACCATGGAGTCGTAGAGGTTAGAAGGCGAGGCGACTGGATTATCCTGGTCCGGATGGTAGTTGGAGACTCAGCTCTGAATGTGATCAGTGCCTATGCCCCTCAGGTAGGTCTCAGTGAGAGTACCAAGATGCAGTTCTGGGAAGACATAGATAGCATGGCTAGTACCGTTCCTAGCAGCGAGAAACTCTTCATAGGAAGAGATCTCAAAGGCCATGTGGGTGCGACTAATGTAGGGTTCAAGTGAGTGCACGGGGGCTTTGGGTATGGTCGCAAGAGTCAAGAGGGGGAGAATATTTTGAACTTCGCGTTGGCCTACGACTTGTTGATAGTGAATACCCTTTTTAGGAAGAGAGAATCCCATGTTGTGACCTTTCATAGTGGACAACACTCGAGCCAGATTGATTTTATCCTTGCTAGGAGGGAGGATAGACGGGATTGCTTAGATTGTAAGGTAATACCCGGAGAGTGTGTTGTCCCTCAACACAAGCTTGTGGTGGCGGACTTTCGTTTTCGGGTACGTGTCAAACGAGATAAACGCACCAAGATTGCGAGAACGAAGTGGTGGAAGCTTAGAGGGGAAGCGGCACAAACGTTCAAGGAGAGAATGCTAGGTGAGGGACCCTGGGAGGAAGTAGAAGATGCAGAAGATATGTGGCTAAAGATGGCAACGTGTGTTCGGAAGGTGGCCTCAGAGGTGTTTGGCGTGAGTAGAGGAGGCAAACAGGAAGGGAAAGACACCTAGTGGTGGAATGACGAGGTGCAAAGGGCTATTAAGAAGAAGAAGGAGTGTTTCAAGCGCCTCCACCTTGATAAGAGTGTAGCCAACATCGAGAGCTATAATTTAGCGAAGAGGGTTGCAAAGCGAGCTGTGAGCGTAGCAAAAGGTAAAGCGTATGATGACCTGTATCAGCGGCTAGCCACGAAGGAAGGGGAGAAGGACATCTATAGGATGGCTAGGATCCGCGAGCGGAAGACAAGAGATATCAACCAAATCAAATGCATCAAGGATGGGACAGATGGACTTCTAGTGAAGGATGAGGAGATCAAGGACAGATGGCGAGAGTATTTTGATAAGTTGTTTAATGGGGAGAATGAAGGCTCTATCCTTGAGTTAGATGACTCTTTTGATGACACTAACAAATGTTTTGTGAGGAGAATTCAGAAGGCTGAGATCAGGGAGTGAAGAGGATGAACAGGGGGAAAGCGATGGGCCCTGATGGTATCCCCATTGAGGTGTGGAGATGCCTAGATGCCAAAGCGATAGTCTGGTTAACTAAGCTTTTTAACCTTATTTTTCAGTCCAGCAGGATGCCTGAAGAATGGAGGAGAAGTATATTAGTACCAATCTTCAAGAACAAAGAAGATGTTCAAAGTTGTACTAACTACCGTGGGATTAAGCTGATGAGCCATACGATGAAGCTTTGGGAGAGGGTTATCGAGCACCGTCTAAGAAGAGTGACAAGTGTGACCCAAAACTAGTTTGGGTTCATTCCTGGAAGGTCGACCATGGAGCCGATTTTCTTAATCTGACAATTGATGGAGAGATATAGAGAGAAGAAGAAGGACTTGCATATGGTCTTTATTGACCTTGAGAAGGCGTATGATAAAATACCGAGAAATGTCATGTGGTGGGTCTTGGAGAAGCACAAAGTCCCAACTAAGTACATTACCCTCATCAAGGATATATATAAGGATGTGATGACGTTTATCCGGACATGTGATGGTGACACCACTGACTTTCCTATTAACATAGGCCTACATCAGGGTTCAGCATTGAGTCCTTATTTATTTGCCTTGGTGATGGATGAGGTCACAAGGGACATACAAGATGATATCCCTTGGTGTATGCTCTTTGCTGATGATATGGTGCTGGTTGACGAGAGTAGAGAAGGGGTTAATAGGAAGTTAGAGCTGTGGAGACGCACGTTAGAGTCGAAAGGGTTCAGACTCAGTAGAACCAGGACCGAGTACATGTTGTGCGATCAGCGCGACTAGGTATGAGGATGGAGATGTTAGCCTCGATGGGCAAGTGGTGGCCCAGAAGGATACTTTTCGGTATTTAGGATCGATGCTTGAAAAGAATGGCGACATTGATGAAGATGTTAGATATAGAATCTCAGCTGCCTGGTTGAAGTGGCGTCAAGCTTCTGGCGTCCTATGTGACAGAAGGGTGCTACGAAAGTTAAAAGGTAAGTTATATAGGACAGCGATTCGTCCGACGATGTTATACGGTGCTGAATGTTGGCCTACAAAAAAACGACATATCCAACAACTGAGTGTAGTAGAGATACAGATGTTGCGGTGATTTTGTGGGCACACACGAAGGGATAGAATCCGGAACGAAGTTATTCGGGATAGAGTCGGGGTGGCACCAATTGAGGAGAAACTTATCCAACATTGATTGAGATGGTTTGGACATGTCCAACGGAGATGCCCCGAGGCGCCGGTGCGTAGTGGGGTTCTAAAGCAGACCGAAAATGTAAAGAGAGGTAGAGGTAGACCTAAACTGACTTGGGGCGAGTCGGTTAAGAGATACCTTAAGAAGTGAAATATCTCCAAAGAGGTAGTTTTGGATAGGAGCGCTTGGAGACTCGCCATCCACGTACCTGAAGATCCGTGATTTTTTATGAGTTTCATCTCTAACCTACCCCAACTTGTTTGGGACAAAAAATGCTATGTTGTTGTACTTTTGCTTAGCCACCAAGCTACCTCTAGGTTGGCTGCTATATATGTACCCAAACTGCCTATTGGACCTTGGTTGAGAGAGAAATAGAATTTCATTTGGGCCAACAAAATTCAAAGTCATAAAATTTAATAACTAACAAAAGGGGGTCTCTATAGAAAGTAAAGTGCCAGACATATTCAATACACCAAAATCTTAAGTACTCTTACTTGCATTCACTAGCAGTTCTGAGGACATTCCTGAAGTCGAATTATCTTGTTTATGCTTTTGCAGGAACTGTTGTTCCGCAAGAACTTTCTGACAGCTCCTTTTGTTTGAGGCCATTAACACCAGAGCAAGCACAAGCACAATAAACAAAATGCCGACAACAGTGATTACAAGTCCAACATCCTTGTTTGATCCTCTTCCCTTATGAGATTGTTGGCAATATTTACCTTCATGCTGGTGAGCAGGGTCCGCACTAAAGCAATTCCCGTCAAACTTGACGACCTTGTTATTCATATTGCCATTCAGACAGGCAGGCAGATCACCTGTGAATCGGTTAGTGGACAGGTCCACAAAGCCCAGAGTACTGCTACATGTTAAGCTACTTGAGAGTGATCCACTAAGCATATTTGCCGCCAAGTTCAGATAACTGATGTTGGGGACAGCAAAGATCTCTTCAGGAGGACTCCCCACAAGAAAGTTGAACGAGAGATCAAGGTGCTGAAGCCGGTTCAACTGACCAAACTGCTCAGGGATTTCACCCTTTAATGAATTCTTGCTGAGTAAGATTGTTACCAATGCTGTAGGCATGTCCGGAAGCTCTCCATCCAACTCATTGTCCCTTAAATCCAGCATCTCAAGTTTACTTAGGTTGCCTAAATTTGGAACATCCCCTGAGATGCTATTGCCAGCAAGCGCAAGCTCCGTAAGCATGGCAGCTTTGCCAATTGATGCTGGTATGGATCCCTTCAGCCGGTTACTCTGCAACCGAAGAACAGTGAGGTTTGAGAACGAATCAAGCCAGTCTGGCACACTTACATTGAAGTAGTTACCATCAAGTGTCACGGTATGGAGCTTCGACATGACTGACAGCTTGGGAGGGATCGATCCATACAGAAAATTGGAGCTCAAATCAAGCACTTCAAGCGAAGACAAGCGGTGAATCTTACCCGGGAGGGGACCCCATAGGCCCAAAGACACCAGGATAACAACCCGCAAGGTAGTCAGCCTTGCCAACGTAGTAACAAATGAATCAAGAACAAAGGCTTCTGAAAGGGTGACATTAGGAACAGAATAGCCACTGAACTTTGGCGGCTTGGTGATCCTGTCGCCAACAATCTTAAGCTCCGTGATGGCATTTCCCTCGCATGTTACAGCGAGCACCGCAGTGGGCTGAGTGTAGCAGGGATCACTGCTTGGGTTGCCCCATGCATCCAGCTGCCTGGGGTACTCCAGCTGCTTCCGGAGCTGCTGCAGCAATTCGCTCTGTGAAGACTGGTGGCTTCTTGGGAATAACATAAAACAGGTTGTGGCCATGATAAAGATACTCATGTGCCAACCCATTGGAGCTCAGCTAGCTCTATATATTTTCTTGATTGGCTTGGAATCTTGGTAAATTTTATCACTTCAAAACCTGAATGCTCAGAATTTCACCGAGGATTTTCTCAAGCAACAGAATAAAGCAGAAAGGCCCAAGGTGGAGCAATGTACTTGCACAACGATTCCTCTGAGAGACTTGCCTTGCTTGCTAAAAAAAATCAGTTTCCTGCAGAGGATTATATTTTTTAGTCCAGATTGGAAGAAGCAAAGAGTAATAATAGAAGTACAAGGCAAATCTGTCAGTAAACTGACTCATATCTGTGTCTTATCACAAATAAAAAAAATCCACTTTTGGGTGGCGGACGGAAGAAACTCACTTCAGATCGAACAGGGGAGGAAACAAGGGGACAATGTTTAGTTTCATTCTTAAATAAAGAACATTTGGATTGTAGCCCAATTCTGTTGGAACCCGACAAAGAAAGTGACAGACCGGGATCGCGGGGCAGAACATTAATATGCAATAAGGGCACGGCGATAGTAAATTGATCAGATTGTACTGAAAATGCGGACTCCCCACCATAAGAGCTTGCTGGCACAAATACAAAACTTAAGTTCGGAACCCGTGGTTTTGCAAGAACCATTAATGGGGACTTGGTAAAAGAATGTTTGCAAACTGCACACAAAATCTGAGCTTGCAAGCAAGAAATTGAGTGAAACCTACCAAGAAACGCACTAGGCTTGACGGTAAAACAAAACCGCTGCACGGAAAAAAAGAAGAAATCCAGCGAACTCGACGGGGGAAACGAGGGTTTAGCCAACTGAGAGTTCCAGATACGAACTACCCAGAGCACGACTTCAAAGGAACGCGAAGAAGAATAGAGAGGGAAAATTGGAAACTTCAGAATTTTCAGACCCACACTGTAGTAACAGAGTAGAGAAGGCATCAGGAACCGAATTGGCTCAGAAGAGAAATGGCACTCAGGATTCAAATGCAGAACAGGGAGATCCTGACCTGAATGCAGCGAACCCAGGAGGCAAGAGCAGGCACCGCAGAAAACGCAAGAAGCTCACCAACTCACTTTCACAGCCTGAACCCGCGAATGCATCCAAGAGCCCCCAACATTCTCTCCCCCATTCTTCCTCAGCAGGTAGCAGGCTAGCAAGCAGCCGCGGGAGGGAGGAATAGGAGGACGGGCCAGCAAGGGATGGAGGGAGGGTCGCCGCAGTGCGCACGGGACCGATCTCTCACCTACGCAGCTGCTCACACTCCCCCAGCAGCAGGCGGCAAGCGGTAGCGGTCCTGCGGACGGGACGGCATTAATGGGCCCTGGACGGTGTGACCGATGGGCGACGCCAGGCGCCAGCGCTGGCGCTGCCGCTACCCTTGGAGGCTTGGACGAGTAAAAATCACGCGCGCCCGTCCTCCATTGTCAGTTGTCACTCCTCGGCCACGAAGCAGTAAAAGCTAAACCGCCGGCACTGGGCAGGGGAGTGAGTGGTTGGCTCGGCTGGCTGGCTGAGGCGGAAGCAGAGGCGCGGGCGCGAGCGGGGGGAGGAACGGGCCGAAAGCGCCGCAAAGCGAGCTGTGGCCACTGGCCTGTGGGAGGAGCTGGTGGAAACATTTTGATCTGCGGACGGGATCGGGTGGGGGGCGTGGCTGCCCGGCCGCTTTGAAGTTTTGACCGATGGGCTGGCACCCTGACGCTGGTGTGGTGGGTGGTGAAAGTGAAGCCGAGCAGAGGGGGGACAGACAAGGGGGCAGTTGGATCCCAATCCACGGAGCGGGACCGGAGGTAGGCGGGGGCTGTTTCGGATCTTCTGCGCGGTTCCGCGGTGTCCCATCGGCGGTGTGGGTGTGCGTGGTGGGGGGTTGTGTTTGTTTCACCTTCTAACCGATTGTGAAGGTTTAACTTTAGAAAATTTAAAAATTAGATGACTTTTTAAAGATTGAGAATTGAGAATTCAGCTGATTCTTGATTCTTGATACTCGATATGTGACTTTTGGATTTTTCAAAATTAAACTTTAAAAGTTAGCCATAAGTTGAAACAAACAGGATCTGAATTGAATTCGTCGGAGTGGTGGCGTCCAGCGCTTGGCTTGGCCGCTAGAAGCTGTGCCCGTTAGATCTAGATGGACTGGTCATAAGCATGGGTATAAACCTGACAAAACACCACATTGTCCTTATCTTCTCGAGTATGGTTGGTTGCACAACGCAAACGGGTAGTAGGGCACTACTCATAAGCTAGAAGTCTTGCGCTCAGTTTAAGGACCGGTGAGTTTTATTCTAGTGATAGGAGTGTACAAATACGTGATGTATATGAGTAGGACTCTAGTGTCCTAGCCGGACTCCAATGTTTTCTATCGTACTTGATATGGTCTTGTAATCATACCTGTCACTATATAATGAAGTACCTGGCGCGCCTTCAGGGTTAAGCCGTTCCACTGAATCTTACATGGTAACAGAGCCTCTTCTCCATAAGAGTGTCTAGTTGCAAATAATTGTGAGTTTTTTTCCTCGTCGCCGATCTAGATGGCATCGACGAGCACGGGGGCTTTGTTTTCCATCTAAATCCCGGTGTTAGAGAAGCTCTCTCGGAACAATTACCTGGTGTGGCGAGCCCAGGTCTTGCCGGCTATCCATGGCGCACGGCTAGTCGGAATCCTTGAGACCCAGAAAGCTGATCGATCCATCGAAGAGGTGGAGAACGGCATATGATCGCTGGATCGAACAAGATCAGCATCTCCTTTTGTATCTTTGTAACACCTCAGGTGTTTAAATTATGAAATAAGCCTCATTAGCTTAACACGATGCATAAATAACTAAGAAAATTTTAAAAGAAATGAATTATAAATTGATTTTGCTTTGAATTGAAAATAGTTGTGTATATGTGCATAAGTACATGTACTTTAATCAAACAAATTAAATAACTTTCACATCGATGCAAACATGGCTACAAAATTGAATAGCCACATCGTTATTGACATGATAAACAAAAGTCTAGTTGAAGCCTGGGAGAGAATGCAAATTTTTGCCCAGGAAATGACGTGCCCTTCGAATTATACTTTTTGAGTTTTTAAAATAACTTCTAAACTAGAACTCAAATGAACTTTGGCCTGAAACAAAACTTGTGTAACTTTTCATTTTGAACAACTTTCATGTTCAGAGATTTTTGAGTTGCAACACAAAAATTTGAGAAACACTTGACTTTGCAAACCAGCCCCTGCCTTTTCTTCTATTTTCACTTCCAGTCCCTCCCCTCTCCTCTGTTTCGCCCGACGCCCGCCGCCAGTCACCGCTGGCCACCTGGCCGGCAATGCCTGCCGCCCGCGCCGTGACAAGCCAGTCGCCGGCCGTCCTCCCCACTCCCCCGACCCAGCCCTGCCGCGCCCAATCACGTGCCGCGCAATCCCTCCCTCCCCACGCCAGGATCTTAGGCCGCCAACCACAACGCGTCGCTGGCCGCACGCGCCGCCGCCGCCCGGCCACCGCACGCTGCACCCAATGGACGAGCCGCGCCGTGCCCGAGCCTCCGCTCTGTCCTGCCACTCCCCGCCCTCGCCGCCCGACAAACCGCAGTGCCGCAGCACGCCCAATCCCCTGCTCCCGCCCGCTGCTCGCCGCGCCGAGCCTTTGGCCGCCGCCCCGACGCCCAATGGCACGCCCCCGTCGTGCCGCCCGCGCCCGCGCCTCGCGGTCCAGCCCCGCCCCTCCTCCCGCCTCTCTGTTGCCTACAAAAGGCCGCACTGAGCCCCCTCGCGCGCCCAGACACCAGAACTCCGCCGCCGCCGCCATTACCGCCGTCGTGCCCAGCTCACCGTGGAGCTCACCTCTCCGGCCACCCATTGCCAAAGCTGAGTCTCCAACCACCACCACAGCACCCCCACCGCAGCTCACCGCCCCGCCCATCACCGCCCAGACCCGCCGGAGCGCTGCCAGCGCCGCCTCCACCCCCGCCGCCCCTGACCGCCGTGGACACCCCACCTCCGGCCCTCCTCCGCCCGAACCGAGGCCCGGAACGGGACTACATCACCCCACCGGAGCTTCCCGACCCGCCAGCGCTACCCCAACCCCGCCGGAGCACCGTCACCGACGCTCCACACCGCCGCCGCCCTCTGTTCCACGCCGATGAGCCCTTTCCGGCCACCCCCAACCCCGACCAAGGCCACCCCAAGGTAGCTCTTACCTCCCTGGATCTCCCCGACCCTTTTCCCCTCGCTGCCGATGAGCCCCCTCGCCGGAATTTGTCCGGCCGCCGTGCCAGCGCCGCCCAGGGACCCAATTCAACGATTAAAATCTTTAAAAGGGTCTGCACGCAAGTTTCCAGGGGCATATATGTAAACCTGTGTTTAAACTTTGATTTCAAAAATAGCGAACTTGTAAAATTCATATAAAATCATAGAAAAATCGGAAAAATACAAAATCAACTGCTCTAGAATCTATAGAAGAAAATCTACAACTTTTGTTACATGCATTTCTTCAGATGTTTGTTATATCTGCTCTAAATTAAATGGAATGTTTAAAAGACTTTAATTGTACCCACTTTTGTAGACCAGTTCTGAACCTGATATTAGGACAGTAGATTGGTTGCTTGATGTGTAGGCCAGTGTAAAAATATTAGGACCATAACACATATCTAGCTAAACTTTTTGTTAAACTTTGTTTATGCCATGAAATGATAAAACTAATTTGTAACTGCTGTTATATTACGATTCATGTTGTTAAACTTTTCCAGAGCTGTTATATTGATGCCTAAATACCACAGAAAAAGTTTAGAACCTTTTTCCTCTCTGTAACCTATTTATATAATTTTGTGGTAGGAAAAATGTACTAATTCAAATAATTATTTTCTGTGCTTGGAAAATGTTCAACTTCTAACTGTAGGACACCTTGGAGTAGCTCATGCTGTATAAAAAGTTTCATACTCAGAAACCTTGTAAAACATCCTGTAGAAATTAATCCTTAAAGAAATAGGAGTATCTTGTCTTATTTATTATGCTCTATATCTTGCATAATAAAATCTGAAAACTTTACAGTAACACATATACGGATAGGTTAACACCCTGTAAAAGTTTTAGCATCAATACATGAACGGTTTGTTCTGTATAAAAATAACTAGGTTCTAGCAGTGGCTATGTAATACATTTTTTACAATTATTCTGCTGCATAAAAATGTCTGAAATTTTTACAGTGCTGTTGTCTCCTCATATTGTACTCTAAATAAAAATTTTGTCACTAAAAGTTACCTAGTCCAGAAGTTGTGTTTAATCCATGTTGTGGTTAGAAAAATTAGTTTCCAAAAGAACACAACCCCAATCCCCTTCTTGTTTAATGGAGTTAATTAGTTTAAGTTATACTCTATTAATGATTGCCCAAGAAATCTTAACTAAGTAAGAAGAGGAACAATGATGATGATTAATCTTGTTGGATGAAAAATTAATTCTTCCACCATGTATGATATTGGATAGTTGCTTACCTAGAATGGTTAAAGAAAACTAGAATCTGGAGCTAAAATTTGAAAGTAAGGACCTACTTGTATATGCTTTTCGGCAAAACAAACCCTCAAGCCAAAAGCCTTGCATGTCTAGGAGTCGGCTAAGTATATTCCACTAGTCGGGTAAGCCTTGTTGAGTATTAGTATACTCAGCCTTGCTTGTGGCTTGTTTTCAGGTGAGACTTTCGAGGATATGATCGCTAGTTTGACTTGGCCATGTACCCTTCCTCCTAGTTGGTCGGTGGAATGGGATACGCCCCCGGCCAACGATGATAATGCCGAGTGATGTCTCGTACGGGCTTCATCGAGACATCCTGAATCGTCAAGTAGTTTATTGTTATTTTTCCGCTGCATTGAACTCTGAAGAACTCAATTATTTTGAACTCTGAAAGTACCTTGTTTTACGAATTCGAACTCAGTTGTAATAATAATTTATGATGAACCTGTGATGTAAAATTTGTGGAATGTTGTATCCTCTGGGCTCACCTTCGTGTGAGTACATGTATGTGTGGTTTCGATCGGCAAAAAACCGTGGTTGTATCGGGAGGTTACCCGATAGACCAGTGGATTACTCCGTTTGTAGTGCGAGTTAGCCCTGATTACCCTTGTGGGGATGGTTAGCGCGCTTGAGCCGGATTAATTCAGGTGGTTCTGCCACAATCTTCTCTCTTCAATGATTAATGAAGTATTGGTTCAAGTTGTAGGATCACAGATACCGACTAGAGGGGGGTGAATAGGCAGTTTCAATCTAAAACACAAACACTAGGCAAATTTGATTAGAACCACAAGAGAGCCCTAACTCTACTAAGACTTAGCACTAGAGGGGTTTTGCCACCTAGGGTGACAAGATGCAATTCAAGCTCTAGAAAAGTAAATTGCTCAAAGTAAATTGCAAGAATGAAATGACCAAAGAAATAACCGAGCACTAGACAAGAATTTTTCCCGTGGTGTCGATGACTTGCCGGTCACCCCTATCAAGAACCACTCTTGATCTTGAGCCGGCTTGAAACAATGAGCCTCTCCAAACCTCGATTCCACTAGAGTTGCTCTTCACCACTTCGGCGAGGCGAGCACAAGAACCTCTCACAATCAATCCAGGGCACCTTCACAATCTTCTTAAAGGGCTCAACGGATTCACCTTCTCCAAGCCATTTAGGAGGCAGCAACCTCCAAGAGTAACAAGTCGATGACGCTTGCTTGAAGATTCCCTAGTGCCACAAAGCTCAAACACTTGATGCAATGGACTAGGAAGCTCTCACACTCTCAAGAATGCAACCTCTAAGCAAAGTGAGAGAGAGGGGAGGCAGCTGGCTCAAAAATATCAAGAATGCTTTTCAAAGTGCCAAGAGACCTCACCCATGGCTGGGCATGAGGTATATATAGCCACTCCCTCGAAATCTAGCCGTTACACTCAAAATCCGTGAAAACAGAGCTTTCGTAGACCGTCCGCCTCACAGAGACCGGACTGTCTGCCATTCAAAATCGACGGCTAAAACTGCAATGATTGCGTGTTAGAAGTGACCGTTACAGCCCTAGTGGACCGTCCGCCAACAACTAGCAGACCATCCGCAGTACAAAACTCCTGAGCACACGGAACATCCCTGAGTGTTTAATACTGCAATATCATCATGCAAACTCTGCTGAACACTCTGCAGACTGGACATAAGCGGCTGATACATGTGTGTATGAATGTGCTGCCCAAAAGTCTGAAAGCCCGCATTCATGTGACCTTGAAATTGCTGATTCATATTCTGAAACCCTAAGGTCATCTATTGTTGCATCTGAGTGGCCAAACCGTCAACATGGGTACCAATGTGCTGCTGCATGTTTGTAAAATAAGAGTCAAAGTAACCAGCTGGAGGCTCCCACTGAGGCTGCACAGGAGGTGGAGGTGGCATGGCTTGCGGATCAACATTTTGAGCAGCTTCTCCTTCATTCTCGCTATCTTCCTCATCAACCTCAACATCGGGGAAAGGAGTCAAAGGCCTCTCAAGGAATCCCGTGTCATTTTTGAATGGCCTGAAAGGTAGATGCTTGCACTCACAAACCCCTCTGAATCTGGTTTTGGCCTTGATCAATGACAAGATATAGGGTGCAAAGTACAAGTTCATCTCAAGATTTAGCCTCAAATCTGCCAACTGATCCATGAGAACAGCAATGATATCCACCTTTTGACCATGCATCACATGAGAAATCAAATTCCAATAAAGACCTCTAACTTTATCCTTGTTTCCACTCTTATGCATAAAAGTGGCTCTAGCAATTTTGTTGATGACAGCTGGATGATGCCTAAGGCCTTGAGTGCCACCAAAAACACGAGGAATACCAAGACGAGCAGGTTCATAAAATGCAAGATATTCATATTCATCAAGTGGATTTTCAGCCATCATGTTAATGCTATGTTCATCCTTGAGGAAATCATAGTTCAACTCATTTTCAGCAGCAAATTCAGCAAATGTAGCCTGAAACCTCCTTTTTCAGTCATCCAAGTTAAGGTTTCTTCTACTCTATCAATCTCTAGTGTAGCATAGAATTGACGTATGACAGTTTCATTCCAATCATATCTATGCTGAAAGAAACTCAAAAGACTCATTTGTCCAAATCTATCAATTAGTCCACTCATGACTGGTTGAGTTCCCATGTACCCTAGGTCTATGGTTTCATGCTTGAAGACTATTTTCTTAACCATATGACCAAAGAAGGCATCTTGCTGTACCTAAGTCCATGTCAGAGTCATCACCAACACCACCAACAGATAATGCAGCAACAAGCTCACTGGGATCCGGCTGATAATCATCATCATTTGGATCATCATCCCTTCTTTGCCTTTTTGAAGTTCCTATCTTCTTGATTTTCGAGGTGACAGTCTTGAAAATCTTCCTGGGAGGCCTGAGTATCAAGAATCAATCATAAGATTCATCTAGACATTGCACATTCATCAAGCAAAACAATTTGAGACCCTTGAATCAATAGTCCAGCTGTTCTGCAGAAAACAGTGGTCGGTGGACCGTCCGCGTTGCAGGGGCGGACTGTTCGCCGGTCACTGTGCAGGCGCAATTTTGCACAGTAATAGCTTCAAATTGAATCCACCCAAATCTTGAGTTTAAGATCGAATTGACCAACCAAGTTTTAATCAAAGCATCTCCTCAATTCTAGCAACAAGTTTACACTAGCTCACTAATTCTACCATTTAAGAAAGTACTTTTTACATCCATTTGATAAAGTTTTATGTTATGTGAGCATGCATAGGCTGGCAAGATTTTAATTGCTTCAAGTCTAGCTACGGAAGCAAAAGTTTCACCGAAATCCAAACATTCGACTTGAGTGAAGCCTTGAGCTACCAATCTTGCCTTGTTCCTCACAACAATTTCATCTTCATTTTGCTTGTTTCTAAAGAACCATTTTGTACCAATAAAATTATAGTTCTTGGTTCTTGGAACCAATTCCCACACTTCATTCCGGGTGAAGTTATTCAATTCTTCATGCATCGCATTCACCCAATCCGGATCATTTAGTGCTTCATCTACACGGTTAGGCACAAGAGAAGATACAAAAGAATAATGTTCACAAAATGAAGCAACATGAGATCAAATTTTAACACCCTTACTAATATCACCCATGATTTGATCCATTGGGTTATCTTTTGCAATAGCATGATGAACTCTTGGTGGAACAATAGGATCTTGAGTTGATATAGATGGTGAGGTAGAAGATCCCGGTTGATCTTGAGCTTGAGAATTTTCATCATGACTATCTTGATCAATTGGTTGGGCTAGTTCATTTGAAGTAGAGATGGAAGGGTCCACTCTAATAGAGATAGATGGACCACCTTCTTCCTCATCTTCTTCTCTAGGTCTAACATCACCAATTGACATATTCTTGATTGCATTTCTCAAACCAATACTTCTAACATCATCTAGATTTTCTTGTTCTTCACGTGACCCATTGGTTTCATCAAACTCAACATCACAAGTTTCTACAACATCACTAATGGATTTGTTATAAACTCGACAAGCCTTGCTACATGGTGAATATCCAAGAAGAAATCCATTATCACACTTGCTTTGGAATTTAGATAACTGAGTTCCCTTCTTGAGAATATAGCACTTGCAACCAAAAACCCGAAAATATGATATATTTGGCTTTCTTCCAATTAGCAACTCATATGGAGTCTTGTTTAAGAATCTATGACAATATAGCCTAATTGAGGCATGACAAGTGGTGTGAATTGCCTCGGCCCAAAAGCTATCCGAGATATTATATTCCGATAGCATTGATCTTGCCATGTCAATCAAAGTTCCATTCTTCCTCTCAACAAGACTATTTTGTTCCGGTGTATATGCTGATGAGAATTCATGCTTTATTCCTTTTTCATCACATAATTCTTCAACTTTTGTATTTCTAAACTCACTTCCATTATCACTTCTCACTTTCTTCACTTTGAGATCAAACTCACTTTCAGCCCTTGTCAAGAATTTCTTCAAAATATCATAAGTGTCAGCCTTGTCATGAAGAAAGAAAACTCAAGTATATCTTGAATAGTCATCTACAACAACAAGACCATAACGGTTTCCTCTAATACTTCTATATGTAGTTGGTCCAAATAAATCCATATGCAATAATTACAATGGTCTTGAGGTTGACATAACACTTTTGGAAGGATGAGAGCTAGCAACTTGTTTTTCGGCTTGACAAGCACTACACAATTTATCTTTTTTAAACTTCACATCTTTCAACCCAACAACTAGATCATGTTTCAATAACCGGTTGAGTTGTCTCATCCCCACATGAGCAAGCCTTATATGCCATAACCAACCCATAGATGACTTTGAGAATAAGCAAGTAGTCAAGTTAGCATTGCTAGAAGAGAAATCCACAAGATATAAGCTTTCATATCTAAAACCTTTGAAAATACACTCTTTTCCATCCATACTAGTAACTTCAACAATTTTACTAGTTAGAGTGCATTTGTAACCACCATCACAAAGTTGAGTAACCGATAAAAGATTGAATTTGAGAGAATCAACCAATAGCACATTTGAGAGAGAGTGATCATTTGAGATAGAAATTGTACCAAATCCTTCCACTTTGCCCCTACTATTATCACCAAAGATGATATCATTGTAATCCCTAGTATTTTCATCAAGAGAGGAAAACATCCTTGAATCGCCGGTCATGTGTTGAGTGCATCCACTATCAAGAACCCAATGTCTTCCTCCCGACTTGCAGTCCACCTAAAAGAGAAAATTAGCTCTTTTAGGTACCCAAACCTTTTTGGGTCCTTGAATGTTAGTAACTAAAGCTTTAGGAACCCAAATGACATTCTTCTTAGAGCCATCTATAGGCAACCCAACAAATTTTGCACAAATATTACCCCTAGAATTTTTAGTAAGAACATATCTAGGATCAAAGGATATAGCTTTCTTGTTTGTGCAGTTTTTCTCATCATGCCCAACATTTCTGCAGTTTTCACAAAAAGGAATGTCACTATTCTTCACAAAAACGGTCTTAGTTTTGAACAAAGGCTGCCTTCCCTTTCTTGGGAATATAACCAAAACCTTGTTGGTTGATTGTGAATTTTTGATTTTCCCAACAATGATTGAATTGAGCCCTTTTGTTATAACACTTCATCAAATCATTGGTCAAGCAAACAACTTCCTTCGTCAACAATTCATTTTCCAAAAGTAGTGACTTATCACAAGATTCATTATTTAAGCAAGATAAATCACTAGAGCTTTGCACCACCTTTTGCCATAAGACAATGTGGTGTAGAGAATAGTGAAGGAGCATCCTTGATGGCAATTCCGGCAACTCCCTTGGATGGCTTGTCATCATCATCATCACCATCATCATCGGACTCGGAGCTTGCATCGAAATCCCACTTAACATAGTAGGCTTGGCCATTCCTCTACTTCTTGACAAATTTCTTCTTTTTCTTGTCATCATCCCTCTTGTCATTCTTGTTCTTGCCCTCTTTCTTGTTTGGACAATTAATGATAATATGGCCCAATTCACCACATTCAAAGCATTCAAAGCATCTCTTGTCACCAAAAGGGTTCTTCTTTGATGATTGCCCTCTCTTGTCATAATTTTTCTTCTTCATAAATTTGTGGAATCTTCTAACAAAGAGAGCCATTTCTTCATCCGATTCATCCACATTGCATTCATTATCATTTTCTTCTTTTGTGCTTTGTGCTTTGAAAGCCACACTCTTTTTCTTCTCATCATTTGCTGCACCATGGACTTCATCTTGAGATTTCTTGAACATGTCATGAGTGAGCACTTCTCCCAAAATTTCCGTGGGAGTGGTGGTCTTCAAGTTAGACCTCACAAGCAATGTCACAATGGTGTCATATCTCTCCGAGAGAGACCTAAGGAATTTATGAGAGAAATCCACATCCGGCACCTCAAAACCAAGCCCCTTGAGCTCATTGACAATGTCATCCAACCGGTTGAACATCTCAGGCACACTTTCATCCTTCTTCATGGCAAATTCACTAAATTTTTCTTTTAACACATACATCTTTGCCTCTTTTACGGTTGATGTGCCCTCATGAATTTCCATAAGCTTCTTCCAAATCTCATTTGCAGTTTTGAGATTTTTGACTCGATTGAACTCACTTACATCTAGAGCACTAAATTGGACATTTATAGCTTGATCATTGAGAAGATCATTTTCTTCATCAAGAGGTGTCAAATTTTTCTCATCAAGAATAACAAATCCATCATTCACAATTTTCCATATCTTTCTACTCATAGCCTTGAGATGAGCTGTCATTCTAGTCTTCCAATAATTATAATTGTTCCCATCAAAGAAAGGTGGCTTCCCAACATAAATACCATTGTCACTAGTCATTATCCTTACTCCGGGATGGTTAAATCCTCACTAGAAGGAGTCCTCGGCTATGATACCACTTGTAGGATCACGGATACCGGCTAGAGGGGGGTGAATAGGCGGTTTCAATCTAAAACACAAAACTAGGCAAATTTGATTAGAACCACAAGAGAGCCCTAACTCTACTAAGACTTAGCACTAGAGGGGTTTTGCAACCTAGGGTGACAAGATGCAATTCAAGCTCTAGAAAAGTAAATTGCTCAAAGTAAATTGCAAGAATGAACTGAGCAAAGAAATAACCGAGCACGAGACAAGAATTTTTCCCGTGGTGTCGATGACTTGCCGGTCACCCCTAATCCACATTGAAGTAGACTCAAAGCTTTCAACCGCTCCTTTATCAAGAACCACTCTTGATCTTGAGCCGGCTGGAAACAATGAGCGTCTCCAAACCTCGATTCCACTAGAGTTGCTCTTCACCACTCCGGCGAGGCGAGCACAAGAACCTCTCACAATCAATCCGGGGCACCTTCATAATCTTCTTGAAGGGCTCAACGGATTCACCTTCTCCAAGCCATCTAGGAGGCGGCAACCTCCAAGAGTAACAAGTCGATGACACTTGCTTGAAGATTCCCTAGTGCCACAAAGCTCAAACACTTGATGCAATGCACTAGGAAGCTCTCACACTCTCAAGAATGCAACCTCTAAGCAAAGTGAGTGAGAGAGGGGAGGGAGCTCGCTCAAAAATATCAAGAATGCTTTTCAAAGTGCCAAGAGACCTCACCCACGGCCGGGCATGAGGTATATATGGCCACTCCCTCGAAATCTAGCCGTTACACTCAAAACCCGTGAAAACAGAGCTTTCGCAGACCGTCCACCTCACAGAGACCGGACTATCCGCCATTCAAAACCAACGGCTAAAACTGCAATGATTGCGTGTCAGAAGTGACTGTTACAACGCTGGCGGACCGTCCGTCCACAACTAGCGGACCGTCCGCAGTACAAAACTCCTAAGCACACAGAACATCCCTGAGTTCTGTCAGGTTTCAAACATTAGCCGGCGGACCGTCCGCGCACCTCACCGGATCATCTGCCGTTCACTTTCAGCGTGCCACTAGAACCCAAAACGTTTCTGACTAAAATGAGTGTTAGCTGGCGGACCGCCCGCCCACCACGCCCGTACCGTCCGCAATGGACTTTCAGCTCATCACCAGAACCAACAAGTTTCTGTCCAACTTTTCTGTGAGGATGGCAGACCGTCCGCCCAACAGAGCCAGACTGTCCGCAACAGCGTGTCAGCACACATACAATTTATCATGTCCCAAACAAGTTAATCCTCATGCATGCAATACAATTATTTGAGCAAAGTGGCACTATAGAATAGTCAAGCAAAGGCACAACAACCCCTCTTGATAGTACGGCTATTTATCCTATTAATCCGGTCATTTCTCATCCACTAAGCACCTTATGACCGGCAAAAATAGAAAAGCTCTATCGAATACCTTTGCCTTGAGCATATCCCTTTAACATCGTCTTCAGTTTTTCATAATACAACCAAATGCTCATCTTCTCATGAACCAACCTATACTCATTTCTTCTCCAAAGAATTGTTAATCCATGAACGTTGTCATTAATTACCAAAACTCAAATTAGGGGACTAGATGCTTTCACAAGTCTCCTCCTTTGAGCATGCTGCTGAGGTATGGAGTGATGTTACAGATATGTTCACTTCTCAATCCAAGTCTAGAATCTTGCAGACCCGCTCCCAACTATCAGAGAGAAGAAAGGATATTCTTTTGCAGCCGCTATTGGAAGAACTTGCTGATGAACTTGCTGCTATTGGAAGAAACCTTGGCCATGATGAAATCATCAAATATATTGTGAATGGTCTCGATGCGGATTATAATCTGTTTGTCAATTCAATGGTCTCTAAGGAAAATCTCACGCTCAGTGATATGTATGCCCAACCAGCTTTGTGAGCGCATTGGGCATACGGTACATGATTGCTGGTACCCTTTCAACAAAAAAATTGTACCGCCTCGAGATGGTGGCACACGGCCGTGCTCCTATTCTTTGTCGCCGTCTCGTTCTTTGCACCAAACGTCCTATTAGAGATTTAGAGTTATTTTTTATCTTTTTAATAAAGGATAAACCGCGGTCTCTATATCCATCTGGTGGATATATACATCCCGGGTCTATTTTTTATTAATGCATCGCAATGTTAGACTTTAAAGGCTACTGATTTTATACTATAAACATAATTGCACGTTGGGGTTACCGGTATGATCGGATAACTCACTCTTCATTGTCTAACTAGATGATGTGTTTGGAGCATTACTACAATTCACTGATCAATCGTGTAATTGAGTTGCCACTGACAGGTGTGAAGTGGTGGGCTTCCAGCAAGTGCTGATGATTTCTTTTCTAATCGGTCATGAATCGACCCCTCAAATTTGATTCGACTCTTCTCTCTTCTCCGTATGGTTTGGCTTTGCTACGATTTTCCATATGGCATGGCGCTAGAGATGGCGAGATGTGGTCGAGTATGGCTATGCCTGACGGTGGGCCATGAGAATCCGAGGGCCTCGCGGGCCGCCAAACTCATAGGCTAAGAATTTAGGGCTCATTATGGGCTTTCTAGATAAAGGATAGGATTGGATTGGGCCTTGCTACTAAAGGGGCGGCACAGGCCGGATTTTGGGCGTGGCCCGTGTCAGCCCGTGGATAGGAACTAAACGCTCGGCCCGTGGACAGTAGGTAAGGGCCGCATCCGAGTCAGTCGGGGCCTTGGGGAGCAGGGGCAACGACGCAGGCTCACAATAGGGTTGGGCGGGGTGCGAGCATGCTGGCAGGCAGCGATTCAGCGCCGCCGGCGAAGGCAGCCTGCCAACTGCTGGCCGCGCCGCCGCCGCTCCCCACCTGCGGCGTCGGGTGGGCCATTCCGTTCAAGATTTGCCGCCTCTGCTGCCCATCTCCAAGATCCGCTGCCGGTGAAGTTGGGAGCCAGCCCAGCTGCAAGGCGGCGCAGTCTACGACCTCGATCCCTCCCTGACTGGCTGCCCTGTTCGCCGAGATTTTTCTGGTTGATCTCCGGCTATCTTGATTTTTTTAATTCTATACAGTAGCATGGTGCTTGCTTGTTCTGCGTTGTGAATCCATTGGTTGCCGAGATCCACTTTAGTTTTGACTTGTTCCTGCTGTTAATTTTACTGATTATATGTTCTATCCTTCTTTTCTGTTTCCTACTTGGCCCGGACTAAAGCAAAGCACTGATTAACTAGCACTAGGGTAAGCTTGCATGCTATTGATAATTGTTCAGAAGTCAGATGGAATAGCCCAAAGGTATACAGTAACTAGCACTAGGATAAGCTGGCATGCTGGTTCTTGCTATATGTATTGTGGAGTAAAAACTAATAGTTTTAATTCTGCAACCAAAATTGTGCTATACGGCTATCTTGCTATACGCGCAGATGGCAGATGTGCCCCCACATGAAAAAGCCGGAGCGCCTGACGATGTCTGACTGGTCGTTGGAATTCGCTGGTGCCATATTTATCCGCTGCTGGAGCGCCTGACGATGTCTGACTGAACTCAGCCTCCAGCTCCTCCCATTCCAAGAGATCCAAGGCCAGCATCCGAAACATATTTCTTTCTTCACCTTCTCCCAAAGACACAAGTGTTGTGCTCGTATACTTCTCCGCGTGTGCATGTGCCTCGAACGAATCCAGCAGAGTGTGGCAAAGCATCAAGCATGATCAGCTTGCACTTCGGGGTTCCATTTGTTATGTTTAGCGCAAACTAACCAATTCAAAGTTGTTCGAGGAGTTTCTAGAACAAATTATTACTTCCTCTGGTGAAGAATACATGACCTTTTTTCTGACTTGGTCTCAAGATGAGACTCTCATTGTCTTCTCACAAAATATGAGACAAAATCCGTCACGCCCACTCAAAACACAACGACAGTCACGCCCACTCAAATAATGCTATTAATTTTTTGAATAAATCTAAAAAATACGGAAACAATGCAAGGTGAATGCAACACCACTTCGTATACTCGAGCGTATCTGTACAAGCAAATAGCAAACTTTATTTATTTTGGCGCCGGAATAAACCGCTTTTGCTATATGTGCATGCAGCATGCATCCAAGAGGCGACTGGATTGGAGTCTTTTGATCCTTGAAGGGCGACCATGTGGGTGCCCGTGCTTTTTGAGCAAAATGTGCTGTCTCTTTCTCCTTTTGAGGAAATCATGTGATGTCTCCTCTAGATGCTAGCAGCCCGGCCATACCTTTCTATGGAAATCTTCAAGGGCAATGATGATGCCAAATCCAAATCATTTGCTCCTCAAAAAGAGTATCAGCCACAACACATGACTTTGTACTCCAACCACTGATAAATCACTTTTTAGCAGTTAGCATTCCGTTGGCTTTTGTATATATCCAGTGTTTTCAGTGTTCAGTGGTCAGATTGTAAGATGTTCTTCCAGAGCCTGGGATGTGGTGTTCTTTTGTATGGAAAATGAAAAGGTGTTATTTGGTTCTGATGATTCACTCATATTTTATCTTTATCTTTATATATTTCTTAAAAACAGACCGTTTCTACGGTATATTAATTTTTGGTCGGTCCTTGATAGGTGAGTGCATGCTCTCTCCCGTCTGCCTCCAACTCCACCTGGTACCGCGCACATCTTCTTGTCTGCGAGGGCGTCTTCAACGAAAATAGCCATCTACTAGCTATTTACATGCCACGTCATGAGTCCCACTTATAAGAATATCTTTTTTATCTCAAAACCTTCTCTCGCCTCGTCGCAGCTAGGTCTCATCTTTATTGCGGCAATCACGGGCGCAGCAAGCCTGTTCTGTTTCTTGTTTCATGTGCAGACGCGCTGCGAGCTAGCGACGAGTGAAGCGATGACGATTTGCTTTTTGCACACTCTCTCTCTTCCATGTCACTTCTGATCCTAGTCTAGCTACGTAGATCACAGTTGGAGAAGCCATGAGGCTCTGCCTCTAGCACCACCTCCAGTCCCCTGCTGCGGGAAATGAATCAAGAGGAACAAGAATCAGGATTGGTAGTAGAATACGAGAGATGCAGAATGCCAGGGTGGATTCATATGCTTTGGAGTGTAGGCACGCGAAGGAATTTTATTTAACTTTAGTCTGAAATTCGCTCCCACCGGGAAACAAACTCAGAACCTAAGAAGTAATAAACACAATAGTAACGGATGTGCGCCAGGAAAAACTTGATTTCGACCGTTGATTGCTGCTGATAGTCATAGTCACACAGACACCAATTGTCCTCGCAGGTGCAGTAGCAGCAATGTAGCATCACAGATGCGGATAGGCGTTGTACCTTCGGTAGAGGATGAGGATACCCAACAACGTACATCGCAGTACATGGAGACGGTACCAGTACCCGTTCTGTTTTCGTGACAAGGCGGTGGGTCCCACAGCTCCAACAATGTCATGTGCCGGTGTGCGTGGGCATGCATAGAAACGGACACCGAGAGGTATCTTCCAACAGACAATACCACATCTCAGTTCTGAACCAGTATAGAAAAAAATATAAGGTGCTATTCACCACGATGTAGTGGGAGGACGCTGAACAGAGTACAAGACACAACAGTCACACTGGAGGTGGGCATGCGTAGCCCGGACTCATCCCACCGCTATGGGACCCGCACGCCAATTCTGCAGTACTGCAGAGGAAGCTCTTCCAGCCCAATCGATGCTCTAGACTTCAACTGTATGGCTGTGTTCACCAATCACCATGTTTACCAATACACACCTACATAAATTGGGATGTCTTCTGTTCTGCAATTTAAGAGCTTGAACGGGGCATTATTTTCTGCGTGAGGATGCGGCATCTGTATTGTGTAACAAAGACCATTTGACTCTTGCACGAACTCCTTGGGCGAATATTCAAGAGGGCACGTTTCTCCTATAGAGCAGGTTGTGTAGTCCATGCCACCTCACATGACAGTGAAAATCGATGTACTGTCTATTAGGTGAGCTCCACCAAAAACTACTTTTGTACGTTTTGAATAAGACTAGTAAATATGTTTGTGCATTGCTTAAAAAACGTAGTTAGGTACGGCCGTGAAAAAAAATATTTGTGCATTGCTACGAGTGAAGCCATATAAATATATTGAAACATACGATAATTTTGTAAAAATGTGATATACTATACAATATTTTTTTATATAACTAAAAAGGTAATAACAATTTCAATCTTTGTATATTTTACTCAGCAAATGCTAATTCTATATGATTTCGGACCCATAGCTCAATATATGATCTGGTTTCCAATTGTTATTCAATCTTTTTTCATCCATGAACCGACCACCACTATGGGACCCACCGAGAAGGAAGAAAGTCAATGACCGACCAGGAAAACGGTCCTCTCATTATAAATAGGTAGAGATTTGGTTAAACCTCACATTATTATGGATATCTTTTAAGAAGTAGATAGGGGGATAGGGCTCTCCCGATAAGGCTCGATGGAGAGTCCCTCCATCCTATTATCCTCGCGGAAAAAAAACCCGCTTCCATCTTCTTTATGCCTCGTCCTTCTGCCACCCGCCATCGTGACTTCTACGCGGACCACCGCCAACCTCCCCCTCACCAGCGTTGCCTCCGACGCCGGTCAGGATCATCCCTCTCCCCACCCCATCGAGCGCCCCTACCTTGCCGTCGACCCATTATTATGGATATCTTTTAAGAAGCAGATAGGGGCAGAGGACTCTTCCGATAAGGCTCGATGGAGAGCCTCTCCATGCAATTATCCTCGTGGAAAAAAATGCTCCCATCTTCTTCATGCCCCCATCCTACTGCTGCCCGCCATTGCAACTCCTACACGGCCCGGCCCATAGCCAACCTCCCCCCTCACTGGCATCGACTCCGATGCCGGCGAGGACGGCCCTCTCCTCCCCTCCCTTGCTACCTCTCCTCCCCCTCCCCCTAGCCAGATTCCCCCGCCGCCGGCACCGCCCAACCGCCATTCTCCACCAGCCTGGCAGCGCCACACCTCCGCCCCATGCCGCCGACAACCCGTAACCACCGCTGGCCCAGCGGCTTCCCCAGCCACCCCTTTAGAGCCACCCCTTTAGACCGGCAGCCACCGATTCCCTGCTCCAACCAAAACCTCGAAACCCTAACCGGAGCGAGCTTGTCGGAGTTGGATCCGTCACCGCCGGAGAAGGAGGTCGCCAGAGTTGATACATACCGGAGAAGATGAGGTGTCTTTTGATTTGTTGCTTCCTTGCCTTGATTTGCTACTTCTTTATTTTTTTTCCTCTTTTGCCTTCTGAAGTCACCTATATATTATTCTTCCTCATACTGCACAAATTAGGAGGGCTCTCCAGTAAAGCTAAATGGAGAGCCCTCTCGATTTAGATTTTGGGTATCTTTTAATAACTAATTTGAAATTGTTATTTGGTAAGTTTTTATTTTTGTATATAGCCTTTAGAGGGGTGATTAACAAGAGAATGTTGAGGCTGTGGAGCAATAAAATACGACTTAAGCTCTCCTTGTGCTAGCTCAGAACACGAGAAATGCAGTGGGAGCAAGTAATCTGTGTGCTATGTGGTGCAGAAGAAACAGTTGATCATGTCGTTTTCCAATGCGTGATTAGTTTTCCAATGCCAATTTGAAAAAGGCCCTGGGGAGGGAACAAATTCCAGTTAATTTGGGTGATTTTTTTTTTAACTCGTGGACACTGCTTGGGACTTAATACTACGATTTCAAATCGTTTGTTTTCACGTTGGATGCTTGGTCCATTTGGACAAGCAAAAACAAGGAGACAATCATATGAAAGTATTCCCCAAACCGACATCTAATGTTCTGAATAAAATCGTGGCATTCTTACAGATATGGCACGTTTCGTTGAAAGTAACTTATCCAGGACACATGGTGTCAGGAACCTGCCAATGGGACTTAAAGGGATTCTGGGCTGGACTTGCCTTGGCCTGTTCACTTGGCGACATCCAATACAAAGGAGGAGGAGCTGCATCGGGGGAGTTTGTCGAACGACCAGAACTAAAACCCGGCGGCGGCGAGCGAAAGCTCGAGTCAAGCGAGCATCTGCTCGAGGCTAGCTTAGGCTAGATTCCCTATCCCTACCCTTTCTTCCTCCTCCATTGTGTTACTCCCTTGTATCTAGAACCTTCTAGAAGCATCCAGAACTTAAGCTCGCCTTCCTGTACTTCCATTTTCTGTATCAATCAAGTGGGTTCGTAACATTTGGTAATCAGAGCTTTTCGATCCGGGAACCACTACCACAACCTCGCCGGAATACGAGTGGACATGACGACGGAGGAGATGAAGGAGGAGGAGATGTTTGCTGTGATTCTGGCGAAACTCGAGGAACTAGGGAAGAAGGTGGACAACACAAATCGGAAGGTGGATGGCATAAATCGGATGATCGAGAAGATGAACGTTCAGTTGAGCAGCCATACTGAGCCATCAATGTCCTCATCAGCTCCGCCCCCGCCTTCCCCGAACTCCTCTTCTCCATCACAGGATGCCGCCCTGGTTGTTTCCATCTTGACCACCGTGCTTCTTCCCACGGCGCCCACCAAGAGTTCGATGGCGGGTCCCAGCCAACCCACTTGCATTCTGATGCCTGAGGCCACGTCCTCGGCAGAAGCAACGGCTTCCCCAACCTCCTCTCCGCCATGGGATGCCGCTCACGTTGTTCCTGTCACGACCACTGAGCTCCTGGAGATGGCGCCCGCCAGGTGTTCGACACCGGGTCCCTACCGGGCTGTTCATGTTCTGGCGCCTGCGGCCACGTCCTCGGCATCGCCAATGGCTTCCATAACTTCCTCTCCGCCACGGGATGTTGCCGACATCATTCCTGCAACGACCCCAGAGCTCCCCCTGATGTCGCTCACCAAGTGTTCAACGCCTGGTCGAGTCGCTATGAGCACGTTCCAGTGACTATGAGCGCTTCAAACATTGTCAGCAAGACTCACACCAGCCTGCAGGATGTCAACTTCACAAGTGCGAACCCAGCAAGACTCATCATGTTGTTTGTCAGTACCATTGAGTGCAATGGTCACCACAAGGTGTTCGAGGTAATGCCCTTGTCCATGGTTTTGCCGCCTACCACCTATGGCACTACATGGAGCTTGCACAAGACATCTGAGCTAAGGCCAGTAGTGTGGCCACCTTTTAGCTGTAATGGTTGTGGTGAGCTTCCAGAGCATCCATGTCTGTCAATGCCAGTTATGACAGAGGATAGTGGCGCGGAGATGCGACCAGCACCTTGGCCATCTTTCAATTTTAGCTGTTGTCAAGTTGGAAGGCAATCACAACAGAAATGGCTAGTAGTGGGTGTTCCACAAGTCATCATTTCTATATATTCATCGGTTGACTATCTTTCTTCTGTGGCTGGGTTGGACTGCAACAAGGAAAATATGACATGGGTGTACTATCTCCAGTATGTGCTTGAACAAATCATGCTCAAGAGTCCAGTGCTGGCAGTTGGTGATCTAGGCTTGCATCAGTTACTCCATGGAAGTGTTTGGTTTTTCATTGAAGTACAAGGGCACAACTCTGTTTTTATGCTTGGATTCTGGAGACTCTTGCAGCAATTCTCTTTGGAGAGAGGAGTCGAACTGGCTCTTGAGTGGTCCAACTGTTCCTTGGATTCAAGCATATCAGCAGCAACAGACTATGCAGACATATGGCCATCTGCAAGAATGCACACTAACCAGAAGTCTTGCTAGAGGGAAAATATTTGAGCAGTACAAACATGGTGGGACTTTTACTTTCTGTGGCAAATCAAGTTAAGCTCCATGCCTGGCAATATTCAGTGAGGAAATATGCATTTATGTGGTTTCAAGGGTTGGAATCATCTCATAACAACAAATGCATAATGGAAATTGAAATGGAATTAGTTAAATTGCTTAGCCTACATTGGTTTCAGAGGTACTTGTTTTCCTATCCAACTGTTGAATTAATCTGGACAGACCAAGTTATCCAAATAGAAGACTTGGACAGGTACAATGACTTGATTCAGAGTGCTATCCTGGTGCCAGAACATTACGGTCTCTCTAAAAAGACATTTGATGATCTCTATGATGTTGAAACAAGAGCAATGGGCATCAAAGGCACCAAGCTGATTATTAGTGACAATCATGCGTGGATTTATCTTATTCAGTGTTGCAACATGGAAGATCTTAAGCTTGCTGTGCACTGCCGGTAGTGGTCGCGGGTGCCATGGGACCCCGGTGGTTGGAGGTGCCTTCAGCTTGCAATTTATGAGAAACGGGTTCATGGAAAATTGCTGGAGGATCTGGCAATACATGGATCAGACAGATTGGATGCTGTCCTTGTGTTGCCATCATGTTGCTTATCATTCAGTGCATCGGCAGTTTCATGTGGTTACACTAATGATGAAATTGGTTCAGAGCTTAAGGATGTAATGGCAGCGGCTTGGGGACAAACCGCGTTTCAAGAAGGGAAGGATGTCAGGAACCTGCCAATGGGCCTTAAAGGGATTACGGGCTGGACTTGCCTTGGCCTGTTCACTTGGCGACATCCAATACAAAGGAGGAGGAGCTGCATCGGGGGAGTTTGTCGAACGACCAGAACTAAAACCCGGCGGCGGCGAGCGAAAGCTCGAGTCAAGGCGAGCATCTGCTCGAGGCTAGCTTAGGCTAGATTCCCTATCCCTACCCTTTCTTCCTCCTCCATTGTGTTACTCCCTTGTATCTAGAACCTTCTAGAAGCATCCAGAACTTAAGCTCGCCTTCCTGTACTTCCATTTTCTGTATCAATCATGTGGGTTCGTAACACATGGATGAGGGCATCCAGACCCTAAAGCTGTGGGTGGAGTTCCCTCACGTCCCAAAGAGATTCTCGACTGAAGACCACCTATAATGGCTGCTGTTCAGTTTCATTTGCTTGTTCGTAGTGTGAAATAAGAATGCCCATATGTTTGACAGTTGGATGGAGGATCCAAAAGAGTGAACTTTGTTTTAAAAAAAATTGCTAAGCCCCGCGAGACTAAGATGAGAAAAAAAATGAGAAAATGAGTAGGAGGGACAACAGAAAGGGGCGAATCAATTGCTAAGCCCCGCGAGACTAAGATGAGAAAAAAAATGAGAAAATGAGTAGGAGGGACAACAGAAAGGGGCGAATCAAGAATCCGGTTCCGATCTTGCGATTTCCCCCTCACCTTGTGCGGATGCTATGGTCTGCCTACGCGGAGCCACAACCTGGCAACCACCCCCTCCGCTTTCTGATAATGCACTTAGACTTGATTTTTTTGGCCAGCCCACCAATATAGTTTTACAACACACACCTAGAAAAAAAAGTTAGAAATCTTTGTTCTTTGTCACATACGATTTTGAAGTAGAAAATCGAGCAATAGATCATATGTGCGCCATGATCAAAATTACACACATATGACGATAATAGTGAATAACAGAAGCAATGTAATAAAGTACCGTAGTCATTTATTACAAACCAAACCAGACTCATAAATATAAATAAATAAGCGCCTCAAAATCATATTTATTCTTGCAGCAGAACGACCAAAACTCCACAAACAGCTGACTGGAGGAACATACGCCTAGAACTCTTGAATATCCTTTGGAAACTCCTCAAACTGATCTTGTTATGAGCAACATTGTTTAGCAAGAGTGAGTACACTTATGGTTGGTACTCACCAAGTATATTAAGAAATAAATGACATGCAAGGCTTAAATAAGGATAAAGGCTGGCCGAATAAAGCGGTAAGTATTTTAATGAGCAGTTGAACATTAAACAACCTATTTACTAGCCATAAGTGTGTATATTTCCCACGTTTATTAAAAACAAAGGTAACCAAGCAATAATTAAGCTTCAAAGCATTTAACATCTGAATAAACATAAGTTTGATTTAAAATAGTTCATGTGAGGGTCCGAACCGCTCTTCACCGTGAGCACGACTAATATATCAGTTTTACACGCTGCAGAGGTTGTACACTTTACCCACAAGTCGTGTCTACCTTGATGCCCGAGGTAGCTAGCTTCTTAAACACTTCCGAGGTGAGTGACAGGGATTCACTACGAGGCCTTTACAAAGACTCCCTAACCAGTGGTAACCCGCTAAGGTTTCGGTAGCTGCATGAGTGAACCTCCCCGAAGGTGTGACCATAGCCATGCGTACACCCTTGGCAGGCAGCGAACCCTCCATCACAGCCACCCATGCGTCTTTCGGTAAGCTACCAACAAACTAGAGACATCTAATTAACTAGCGAAGACCAGAGCCATGTAGTCCTTGTGGTTGCACTATTTTTTCCGGGTTGTCGCTCCATGGTTTAATTTTAATTATCATCATTAGTCCATCGTAGAGGTTCCAAAGAAGTGAAACATGTATCAAATATTGTTTTCATAACCACCCAAAACCATAGTTTAGCGACTAAGCAAACTACCTAAAAGATACTTAACCGGCTTTCAAGGATATGGATAAATAATATGGATAAATGGGTGTCCATCAAATTAATGCATGCAAGCGTAAATAATTAAATAAATATGATAAGGATAGGAATATGATCAAGAAATATACTTGCGTTCAGTCTTTTATTGCTGCTCAGTCAACTTGAAGTCTTGCGCTTGGAAGTTGTGACGGCTCCTCATCAACACGTCACGTTCAAGCAATAGCAATACAAGTACATACAAGCAAACAAATAGAAACAAATTAAAACAGTACACCTATCATTGCAAAACAGAGGTAAAAGGTTTAGAAACTAGTTCTACGTGTTACAATGATCAAAACGGTACTAAGAACGCTTAAAACGGGTTTAAAACGCTAAAGATACACTAAAAACAGCTCTGCACGGGCTTAAACGCGAGAAAAACTAACAAAAAGGGCTAAACAAAAAGAAACCGGGGCTAAAACATAATTTCATATAAAAACTCAAGGGCTAAGGCGCAAATGTGAAAGCTATGGATGGCGGGTTCTATTTTAAAAGAGCTCAGGGGGTTTTCTGCGAGAAAAAGGACTAAAATAGAAATACTTTGAACTGATAAGGATGGTAGGTTGATTTTGGAGAAACATAGGGGGTTTTGTGCAAAGCTTCCATGACTGACTGGTGGGGCTCGGGCTTGACCGATGGAAGATTGGATCTAGGCCGTTGGATGCTGATTCAACGGCTGAGAAACGGCTGGCAAGACGGACGGCGGTGGGGCACCGACAGTGGCGGCGTTGTCAGTGTTTTACCGCCAAGCCCAGTGAGGATACCCCCAAGGTGGTAGGTTGTAAGTGGGGTGTCGCCGAGATCAGGAACTCGAAGGTGCAAGGAACATAGAGTTTAGACAGGTTCGGACCGCCGAGAGCGTAACATCCTACGTCCTCTATGGTTTGTATTGCTTTGAGGATTATGAGACTGTTTTGGAGGGGTCCCTGCCCACCCTTATGTACTCTCGGGGGGGGGGGGGGGGGGGGGGACAGGGTTACATGGAAATACTAACTAGAGACAAGTTGAGGAGTCCTACCCGAGTACTACTCGGGTATTTTCCTTAGTTCCGACTAGTCCTAGCTCTATACGACTAGTTACAATGAGGATAAGGTATGGCCCATGCGCCAACCCCTATTGCAAAATATATACGCCAAGTGTGCAGTCCCGCTGCCCCGGGTCTAACAAGCCCCCGAGCTCTTTTCGTAGTCGAGTATTGCAGGCTTCCGAGTACTTCTGGAAGGTGTCTTCATGTCCCTGCTAAGTTCCCTTGAGAAGGTGTCTTCCGAGTACTCCCTTGGCTGCATCGAGGCTGTGAGGTGCTCAAGCCCTGAGTAGTTTCAAGTCTTCTTTTATATAGGGTGCGATGAACTCGCACTCCATATAGATTAGCTCCCGAGCCATAGGTTATTGCTCGAGGACGAGCAACAGTTTAAGCTTGGGGGTGTGTTGACGGCCTTTATTCACCCATTGACCGTTAACTTCTTGAGAATAAAATAGAGTTTCGCATCATGTAACATACATATTTTATTTACTAATAACATTCCACAAGTTTTGGATGAGTTGTGAATGCAGGGACATGTGTGCCAAAAATGAGGCAAATTGGGGACAAACCCAGGCCGACCGGCCTAGACTAGGCCACCCAAATGCCACGTCACTAATCCAGGTGCAAGGAAACACACCCATGATGATCACAAGTCGTGCACTTGAAGGCGGTTTAATCCAATGACCCGAAAGGCTTCAACCACGGATCCAAGGGCCCACCTGCATGTAATAAGTTGGTAAAAACCGAAGGGGCAACTGTCACCGACCTCCTTAGGCAAATCAGAGCCATCCACCAGAAGGCGGTGCCACTTGGCACCAACCCTAGGCCGGCCGTCCTGGGGGAGGTCGGCCGGCCCAACCTGGCGGCCACTGATGCCCAATCCTCGCATGGAAGTTAAGCAACTATCAAGGTCGCGTGCAATTGAGGCGCATGTCCAATTACCGACCTCAGGCTAGTATAAATAGAGCAGCCATTCTCACTTGTAAACACACACAAAAAGAGTTCTCTCTTCACTTCAGTTTTAGAGTTATGTTTAGTAGTCTGGGAGTTAGAGTCGAGTCGAGCTTGTCTCGGGATTCCGGAGTCTTCATCAGAAGTCTGGTATAAGCTCTTGTATCCTTTCCTTTGACTTTATCAATATAATTTATCTTCTTTATCTTTTCGAGTCAGCTTTACTTTCCGCATTTAGTTATTTCTTTCCAAGCGTTCAACTTGTGTGCAGAAGTTCTACCTTTTAGCTTAGGCTTTGTTCTAGTCTTAGTTTGTTGGGATCTTACCTTATGAGTTTTCTCACCCGGACTAGGGGACTCAAGTTAGTACCCTAGGTTGAGGGGGATTTCTCTTGAAGGCCTCAAGAGAAATCCTAACATTGAGTGCAGACGTGGTGTCTGGCTTAGTGTTAGCTAGGAAGTGTGTTCCACCCCATGAAACTGTGTGGTAGGCGGCAAGTGGTGACAACCCTATCCGTCCGTTGTAGTCCACCACATTTGGGTGCTCTCATATTAGTAGATCGTTGGCCGAGTTGGACTCCCCTCTCATCCCTTTCTGAAGTCCTTCTGCCCTAGCTGCCGAAGTAAGCTCTAGTTTCCCGATTACTAGGTTTAGGCAAGGTTTAGTCTAGAGAGGATAGCTCATTAGTTTAAGAAGTGTTTTAGGAGTCTTTCTCGCTCTTTGTCCTCCCAGCTGCTTACCGCTCTAAGGTTAGAGTCTCCTATGTGTCGCTCGATCATTGCCTGGTCATTTATCTATCTGCCTTATCTGGCTTACCCTTGCTAGCTGGTTGGTGATTATCTTCAGTAAAGTTTACTATTCATTCAATCGGTAGTCCTTAGACCATAGTGCTTACCCGTGGAAATTCGATACCCTGGAATACTCCAAGGTGAAGTGCTACAACGGTGTATTCTGTGTGCTTGCGGAATCTCTATTCTATTGGGCATAAGAAACGCCAACAACAGGGTCGTAGCCTGAAACTTGTATTGAGGTCAGTCCCGACAGAGGGGGGAGGGGACCAAATGCAGGGGTGCGAATCCGGGTCTGGGTAGACTGGTTTAGGGTTTAGTATTATCCTCGCAAAAGGTTGCCACATGTTGTTTTCTAGAAACTCGTGCGTGACATGTTATCAGGTATCTCCTGCAGGATATAAATCGATTCGAATCGCCGCACTTCTTGGTTATGGATACCGCTTGATCTTGCTGTTCTAGATGTTTTGATGAGGTACTAGATATTATTGGTTACAGTTCTGTAGTTGTTTCCTTTATAGTAGAAGTATATCTTTTAAGTCCAAATATTTTTGACCAACAGACATGTCCACTTGACAAGCCTTGCATATCCTTGAATCCTACATTTTGTACTTGTGTAGTCCGGTAGTCTTGCTGAGTACCTTTATACTCAGTGTCTGAGCAATGTGTGTGTTAAACTGCTATAGGAGGAGCTCGGAAGTTAAGACTTCAAGGCCTAGAAGGTATGTTGAGTCTATATACCTCTAGATGATTTGAAAACTCGATGTGATAAGACCAGTTTTACAATCAAACTATATGACCGTAAGATCTACGTTTGAAACTCTATAGAACTGGTCAGTTTGCTCTAAGGTTTGTGCTTAAGGTGCAATAAATCTCATCTTATTTTTCTGATCTGCATTCAATGTCTGTGTGTAATATCTGATGCTCCTATGCAAAATGATCATGTATGCATGTCTGAGATATGCCGTATAGTGGTTTAGTCGGTTGAAACCCAACGGACTGCCGGATTTGTTCCGTTTTAAAAGCGTTAGCTGGATTATCTTTGTATAAAGATGATCAGACGCTCTTAAGTTGGAATAAATTGGTCGGTTCTGCCACATATTGGAAGACTAAATGCCCTTTCTGTAGTAGTGCCAGCAGCTGGCTGTATTATTAGCCATGAACTTAGGTCAAGTAATTGGAGCCGTTTAATAGGTGGTCTCATGCTAGCATGTCATATATCTTAAGATGACTTAAGAGATAATCTCTACATTGATTTTTATTTTTTATTGTCTTATATTATGTTGCCGTTTCTTAGCGTCACCACTAGGAACGAGGGTATTAGTCTCATCCCTAGCAGCGACACCAGGAAATGCCGTGTGGTATGTCTTAATGATTACAGAATGAATCCGCAAGCGCACGGATATACTGTTGTAGCATTTCACCCGTAGTGTATTCAGGTATCGTTATTTATATTTTCCCAAAGAAGGGCATGATGTGCTTAAGAGATTTACTTGGTACATAACCGATGATGGTATGAATAAATAATAGACTATAACATATACAAGGGTAAATGATGATAAAGATATGAATAAGCGTAATGCGACATGCACAACCTGGCCAATCTCAAGATAAAGAATAAACCAATAAACCTACTGTCAAGGGGAAATGTTAATGACCTCCTAATGACCGTCACAGCAACGATCATGGAGGCCCGGGCCCAACGTGGGAGAGAAGCGCTCCGCCTCGCCCGATCAAGTCCCTCGGGGTCGGATGCGCCCGACCCCTCGACGGCAGGACTCCGCCTCGCCCGACCGGATGCCTCGGGGTCAGACGTTCCCGACCCCTCGCCACAAGGCTCCGCCTCGCCCGACCCAGGGCGTAGAGGGTCGAACTCGCCCGGGCCCACCAGGCGAGTGTCAGCCTCGGGCGCAGGCTAGAAGATACGAGCGCGGATCTCGTGGGCCTCCCGCCGGCCTTGCCATAAATGCGCTGCGGCTCTGGCACGCAGAAAGGCGCCCGCGCCCCCGATGTGACCCATCACAAGTACCCACACGCGACCGCGCAGCGCACGCCACAGTGGCACAGTCTCCCTTGATTTGCCACCAGGCATTCATGACCTGCGTCGCCTGGCGTAGGAGCACGCCTGTCCATCCTCGCGCCCGCCTGCCCGTCCTCGCGGCTAGCAAATCCAGCGACAGGGATGGGACGTCCGCGTCGCGCAGGCCGTCAGCAGGATAACAGGGGCAGCCATCTGCCCCGACGGGACGGAGGCCACGATCGGGCACCATCATCACGCACGCCCGCCGGTACCAGCTCCCGAGGAGATCAACGATAGGATCGGAGGAAGCCGTCCTTCCCCGGCGGACGCACAGACGGAGCCAAAAGCTGGAGCCGGCCACGGCAACCCAGGGACTCGAATCTTCCCCCTTGTATTCTACTCTTTCTCTCTCCTCTCGTCCGGCTCATCTGCAACCCCGGGCCTTCCTTGCGATATAAAGGGAAGGCTGGGGGCCCTGAGACGGGGGGAGAAAAAACTTAGACTCTCTCCCACACACTCACTCTCTCTCGCACGGACTCCTTCTTCCCCGGCGAGAAGAACACACTCCCACCATTAGAGCTTCAATGCTCACCCAAGAGACTTGGGACCCGTTCCCTCTCTCGCCCTTCTGTAACCCCTACTACAGACCCCGCGTGGGCAACACGAGCAGCTCCCTATACTGGACGTAGGGCTTCTTCTTGCCCGAACCAGTCTAAATCCCGTGTCACCCGCGCAACCATCTAGAGCCGTACGCGCATAAAAGAAATTTACTAGTCTAAGTCTTGATCCGCTACTCTTGACAACGACACCTACGGGTTAGTGGGAGCATAGGCATACAACAAGGTCCTAATAGTATCTATTCAAGCAAGCAAGGGTCAAGCAACATACATATGGTTAGGGCTGCAGGTGCCAGAAAATTAGGGATACCAGGGAGAATGTCCCGCCACGGAGAACATCCGAGCTGTTACATCTTTCAGGACTCCTACGCTGTACCCGAACGTCGGGGATGTTGACACAGTTTTTTTATACGTGTCTAGCCGATGAGGATGAAGAAGCCGATGAGGAAGCATCGGCTGATAGAGCGTTGAAAACCGATGGAGCTGAACGATGCTGATGGATGACGTCAACGAGTTATCATAGAGATAGAAAGTTTGTTATTTAGGAAATCTTGTTTTCTTTATTGTCAAGTAATGTAAGTCGTGATCAACCTAGGGTTTATAGCTGAGGCTATAAATAGCTGCCCTCGGGCATGAACCAGAACCATCCAATAATCAATACACAAACCCTTTTTTCCTTTTTTTCTCTTTTCGGCAGCTTCACCTTAATTGCAGTAGATTTTTCGTTTATGAGTTCTTTCCTGCACGTGGGGCTGCATCGACTTCAATCTCCGACTTGCTGGTAAGTTCTGCGTCGAACAAGGCAGATAGGCTCCAGGTTGACGGCGCATTGCTTCTTCCTCTATCCTGTATTAGTTCAAGTAATCGAGCAGATTTGATCTCGGTTTGGTCTATTCACCAAGTTATCGATATCAGCTTGTTCCTGTTAGATTAATCTATTTAGTCTAGCTTGTTTCTTGCTGTTATCACAAGTTATTGGTATTTGCTAGATTTGACAGGGTCAGATTTATTTTATCTTGTTTTTATTTAGTTTTACCACAATTTATCCAGCCTAGATGTAAATACCATCGGCCAACGCACAACTTGCCTATTGCACGTCGCTAGGCCGATCGGGTTCGGATCTAGGTGTTTTCCACCGAGGCCCCGCTAACCTGTTTGGCGTTGCCTTATCTGCACAATCAGCCGGAGATTTGGCCGATTGATCTATTGCTGCATTGGACGCTTGGCCGATGCTCATGGCCGAACAATTTAGAACACCAGCCAATACGTTCCATTAATTTAATGTTTTACCTGTCCCTTGTCAATTGTAGGTCAAATTGTCTGGCACGCCCTGCACCACGACGCAACCAATTTGGACGCCGTGCAGGAGCAAAGCATGAGGCTCCTGGGTCCTCACGTGTGCCGGTGCTGAAAGCCGACCTACGGTTTTTTGCGTCAACACGTTTTTGGCACGCCTGGTGGGACATGACAACGACACCACGATGACCAAGAACAACGGGATGGATGGAGACAAGTTCCTGGTGCCTACAATGGATGATCTTGATGAAGAGCAGAGGCGACAAGTTGAAGAAATCAAGAAGCAAACTCAAGAAGTTTGCCTCAAGTCATTCGTTATCACCAAAGAAGGGAAAGTCAAACAATGCTCACCAGTTCCGATGCCAAGAAACATTACCATTGCTGAAGACTCATGGGAGGTTCAAGTGATGTTCAATCAATCTATGAGTTAGGCGATAACCAATCAATCCGGTGTATTATTCAGTTATGTGCAGAATGCCATCCGGAAGATCCTTGCCGATGTCATACCATCACAGGGCATCGACAATTATTCACTGCCAATGATGCAACAAGTAACTATACAGCTATGAATACTGTATTTCCATCGGCCGCAATATTTACGCCCACTACTGTAGTGAGTACCTCATCATCAGACGGGAAGGACACACCGCAAAACCACCGGAGCTATCTCTGAGAATCCAGAAGTGCCTAAGGAATTCCTACCATACCTCAGTCCGGAGATGATGATTCGATATCAAGAGTCCAAGATTTCTTCAGTAGGAGTTCCACCAGTTTCATCGGCGCAACAGGAGGAACGGCCGATGGGTCTGTCAAAGCTCGCAACTCCCCAGGTTGCAGACGCCGTGACACGACAGTCGAAGGGTAGTTGGACCAGTAGAATAGCCGATATGACAGGAGAATTCGGCTCAAAGACTGTTGAAATGACTTGATCACGTCAGAAGCCATACCTTGAGGCGTATGATCAGATTCCTTTGCCGCATCAATTCAAATTGCCGAACTTTGTTAAGTTCTCTGGGCAAGAAGATATGTGAACTATAGAGCACATTAACAAGTTTTTGATTCAGTGTGGTGAGGCAACAGTAAGTGATTGGCCTTAGTGTGGTGAGGCAATAGTAAGTGATTGGCCTTAGTGTGGTGAGGCAAGTTTTTGAAGATTCGTCTGTTTCCATTGTCACTATCAGGATTGGCCTTAGTTTGGTTTTATTCATTGCCAGCTAACTCCATCTTATCATGGGCCAATCTTGGGGGCCAGTTTTACAAATATTTCTATGCTATAAGATGGAAGAATGAAGAAATTGCCTTCTAGTTCTGGAAAAAAGAGCCAGATTGCCGATTCCTTTCCTGTTGGTGCTCTCGATGTTGATTATCAGAATGAGGAAAAGGAATTTTTAGAAGATAATTCTTCTAGAGGAAATGAGCATAACCAGGAATCGACTCAGGCAAATGATGTTGAAAAATTGATTGATGATTGCTTACTTGGAAGCGAAGGAAAGCTCGAGCAAGGATTTACGTCGGCCGATGAATTAGAGAAAGTTGATATCGGAGACGGTGATAAACCAAGGCCGACATTCATCAGTGCTAAACTACACCCTGAAGACAGGTGACAGTTGATTGATTTGCTCAAAGAATTCAAAGATTGTTTCGCCTGGGAGTATTATGAGATGCCAGGGCTAGACCGATCTATCGTCGAACATTGGTTACCTATTAAACCCAGATATCGACCATATCAACAAGGTGCTAGGAGATGCAATCCTGAGATTCTACCTGATATCAAGGCAGAAGTTACTAAATTAATTGAAGCTGGATTTTTTTGGCAATGCCGATATGCTGAGTGGATATCCAACATGGTTCCTGTGTATAAGAAGTACGGCAAGTCAAGGGTGTGCATCGACTTCAAGAACCTGAAGAGAGCTACGCTGATGGATGGATATCCCATGCCAGTGGCTGACATGCTGGTGGATGCTGCAACTGGACACAAGATAATCAACTTCATGGATGGAAATGAAGGCTACAATCAGATATTCATGGCAGAAGAAGATATCCCCAAGACAACATTCAGATGCCCGGGACATGTCGGCTTATATGAATGGGTGGTTATGACTTTCGGGATGAAGAATGCCAGTGCTACATATCAAAGAGCTATGAATTACATATTTCATGATCTCATCTGCAGAATCGTGGAAATATATATCGATGATGTTGTGACAAAATCGAAGGAATTTCAGGAGCATCTGGTAGATTTACGTAAAACTCTTGAGTGCACTAGAAAGCATGGCTTAAAGATGAGTCCACTCAAGTGTGCATTCAGGGTATCGGCTGGACAGTTCTTGGGTTTCATGGTTCATGAACGAGGGATTGAAATTGGCCAGAAGTCGATCAGTGCAATCAATAAGGTAACAGCTCCGGAGAATAAGCAGCAACTTCAGTCATTGATCGGCAAGATTAATTTTATCAGACGGTCCATTTCAAATCTTTCTGATAAGATACAGCCGTTCAGTCCATTGTTGAAGTTGAAGGCCGATCAAAAGTCCATTTGGGAGAGTGAGCAGCAAAAGGCTCTTGATGAAATTAAACGTTATTTTGTCAACCCACCAGTATTAATTCCACCCCAGAAGGATAAGCCGTTTAAATTATATTAATTGACTGACAAGTACGCTATCGGATCAGCCCTTATACAAGAATTTGAAGGGAAAGAACGAGTAATCTATTATGTCAGCAGAAGACTCTTGGATGCAAAGACCAGATATTCCCCAGTTGAGAGATTATGCTTGTGCTTATACTTTTCATGTACCAAGCTCAGGCATTACTTGTTGCCGACTGAATGCATCATTGTCTGCAAAGAAGATGTGGTCAAGTACATGCAGTCTATGCCAATTCTTAAGGGAAGGATTGGAAAGTGGATCTTGGCTTTATCAGAATTCGATCTGCGATATCAATCGGCCAAAGCAGTTAAAGGGCAAGTGATGGCCGATTTTGTCACTCATCATTGTGGATCGGAGGTGAAGATAGTGGAACCTGTCCCGTGGACTATGTTCTTCAATGGGCCTGTTTGTGGTAAAAGATGTAGCATTGGCATTATTATCATATTGCCTCGGGGGGAAAGATTCAGGTTCTCATTGCCAGTCTCAGTCACATCAACCAATAATCAAGCCGAATATGAAGCAGTACGTGAAGGGATCAAATTATTAAGAGAAGTTAGGGCCGAGGCTGTGGAAATATTCGGGGACTCTATGCTTGTTGTCAATCAGCTAAATGGGACAAATAATTGCAACAATGAGATTTAGAAAGGTTAGAATGCCTTGATCTTCTGAAGGAATTCAAGGGAGCTTCTGTAGAGCATATTCCCAGGGAGCATAATAAAGAAGCTAATAGGCTTGCGCAGAAAGCTTCTAGTTATCAATTGGTTTGTGCCATTGCAAGTGCGGAATAATCAGCCGATGACTAGAGAGAAGAAACTATTCAGTATTTGAAAAATCCATCGCAAAAGGTTTCCAGATAGCTAAGGTTCAAGGCTGTTAAGTTTGTTCTCCTGGAGGGTGATCTTTATTATAGGACGATTGATGGCATATTGCTTAAATGTATTAATACCGAGGAAGCTAATATTCTGATGGGAGAGATACTTATAGGCGTATGTGGTGCACATCAATCGTCTTACAAGATGAAATGGATGATTAGAAGAAATGGATATTTTTGGCCGACTATCTTGGAAAATTGTTTCATATACTATAGAGGACGCCAAGATTGTTAGAAATTCGGCACCATACAGAGAGCCCTGGCATCGGCAATGAATCCTATAATAAAGCCGTGGCCATTTAGGGGGTGGGGGATAGACATCATTGGACAAATCTATCCATCATCAAGTAAAGGCCATAAATTTATCTTGGTGGCGACTGATTACTTCACCAAATGGGTTGAGGCTATTCCACTGGAGGAAGTGACATCCTGGAACATGGTTGAGTTCGTGAGGGAGCATATTGTGTATTGATTTGGCATTCCTCAAACCATTACGACTGATCAAGGCTCCATGTTTACTTCTGAGGAGTTTGAGGAGTTTGCTGCCGACATGGGGATCAAATTGTTGAATTCTTCCCCTTATTATGCTCAAGCTAATGGGTAGGCCGAAGCGTCCAATAAAGGGATCATCAAGCTAATTACGAGGGAGATTGAAGAAAATCCAAAAAAGTGGCACTTTACCTTGCACAAAGCATTGTGGGCCTATAAAATGGCATGTCATGGAGCGACCAAGGTTTCTCCTTATCAGCTAGTCTACGGACATGAAGCCGTTCTTCCTTGGGAATTGAGAACGGGTTCTAGACGCATTGCCTTACAAGATGAATTGGCAGTCGATGAATACAAGGATCTGATGATGGATGAGCTGGAAGATGTAGCATGTCATTGGCTGAGGGCTCTGATTAATGTTGAATTTAATAAGGCAAGGGTGGCCAGATGGTACGACAAGAAAGTGAAGATCAAAGAATTCAACGAAGGGGAGCTGGTTTGCAAGTTGATCTTACCTATTGGGTCAAGAGATCAGAAGTTTGGTAAATGGTCTCCTATATGGGAAGGCCCATATCGAATCAGTCAGCGGGTTCCTGGCAACGCGTACATTCTGGAAACATTGGAAGGAGAAAGGTACTCTTGGTCCCTAAACGGAAAATACCTGAACAGGTATTATCCTAGCATTTGGGTTGATGCCTAGAGGAGGATCAAGGTATAACATAGCCGATATAAGAGATATCTCCTTGAGCATGGGAAGAAAAAGTATATTCTAAAAGCCGATTACAAGAGGTCGGATGGATGACCGATACAATATGAATCGCCCTTAGTGCAAAAATAAATAAAGCTCTAGCAATCATAAAGAAGAAATATTTTTCAAGAGGAAAAGTCGCATACGTGCTGCAGGGAATACATTTCAATTATTGGAGAAGACCCTGTTCACCACACTCTCGACATCAACTTCAGTGCTGATGATACCGACTGCCTCGTCAAAATCTTTGGCAAGTTCTTCAAGGACATCGTGATTACTATCTTCGGAAAAAACTGGCCAGAAGTTCCTGAGGTCGTGGCCCAATTGAGTTTGTACGACGGCCAGTGAAGCAGTTGCTCCTTGACGAATCCCATGGCTGGCGATGTGCCTGGCACGATTGGGAATGTCCTACAGCCGGTCAGTGACTGTGAAACCCTTGGCGTTAACTGCGTCGGTGGCAGTGATTGCAGCCAGCCAAAGTTCTTTAGTTGAGATTCTAATGCTGGCAAGAAAATCAGATAGTAAGATTGGTCGGGGGAAAGAAAAATTGTTGAAAAGGGAAATCTTACCGGCAATCCTGGTTTCCGAATCAGCAAGGAGGGCGCGTGAAGTGGATGCTTCCCCATTGGAGATTAGCAGTGCCGTTTCAAGACGGTTGATTTCACGAGTCGCCTCAGAATAGCGGTCGCGGGCTTCATTCTTTTCACGGATGAGTTGGCAGATTAGATCCGAGCTTCCAGAGCTGGTAGAGGAATCAATTGAAACCAGTGCAAGACGAAAAGGGATGATGGCTTCTTCATTGCTGGAAGGATCAACGATGTATTCAGCCTATAGAGGGAAGAGGTGCAAGAAAAGCAGATCTGTTACCTTCTACAGCGTAGATGAGCAATGGGAAGCCGATGAGAGGGACCCTCCCCTATGCGCTTGTCGCTAGCCATAGATCCGATCTGGAGGAAGCAGAAAGAGGAGAAAAAGATGCTACTGTTCCTGAAGATTGGTGGAGAAGAATTGAGTTGCCTGGAGTCTCATTTATGGAGGCAGTTGAGGGCAAAGTTACTGTGCCATGGGCGAAGCGTCAATGGGCTGAATAAGAAGGAAGAGCAAGGGTAGAATCTGCAGTACGGCGATCTTGTTGATCGAGGCGGTGCAGGAAGCAGAACCACTTTTATTGAAATTTTGGAACAAGATGCTCTTATTTCCAAAATTGGGGGGCATGTGCTGACACCATTTTTTGATACGTGTCTAGCCGATGAGGATGAAGAAGCCAATGAGGAAGGATCAACCGATAGAGTGTTGAAAGTTGACGGAGCTGAACGATGCTGATGGATGACATCAGTGGGTTATCTTAGAGATAGAAAGTTTGTTATTTAGGAAATCTTGTTTTCTTTATTGTCAAGTAATGTAAGTCGTGATCGACCTAGGTTTTGTAGCTGAGGCTATAAATAGCTGCCCTCGGGCTCGTACCAGAACCATCCAATGATCCATACACAAACCCTTTTTTCCTTTTTTTCTCTTTTCGGCGGCTTCGCCTTAGTTGCAGTAGATTTTTCTTTTAGGAGTTCTTTCCTGCACGTGGGGCTGCATCGACTTCGATGTCCGACTTGCTGGTAAGTTCTGCGTCAAACGAGGCAGATAGGCTCAAGGTTGACGGTGCAACGCTTCTTCCTCTGTGCTGTATTAGTTCAAGTTATTGAGTAGATTGGATCTCGGTCTGGTCGGTTCACCAATTTATCGATATCAGCTTGTTCCTGTTAGATTAATCTGTTTAGTCTAGCTTGTTTCTTGCTATTATCACAAGTTATCGGTATTTGCTAGATTTGATAGGGTTAGATTCGATTAATCTTGTTTTTATTTAGTCTTTACCACAATTTATCTAGCCTAAATCCAAATACCATCGGCCAACGCACAGCTTGCCTGCTGCACGTCGCTTGGCCGATTGGGTTCGGATCTAGGTGTTGTCCACCGAGGCCCCGCTAACCTATTTGGCGTTGCCTTATCTGCACAATTGGCCGAAGCTTTGGCCGATTGATCTATTGCTGCATTGGACGCTTGGCCGATGCTCGTGGCAGAACGATTCGGAATGCCAGCCGATACGTTCTGGTAATTTAATGTTTTACCTGTCCCATGTCAATTGTAGGTCAAATTGACTGGTATGCCCTGCACCACCACGCAGCCGATTTGGACGCCGCGCAGGAGCGAAGCAAGTGGCTCCCGGGTCCTCGTGTGTGCCGGCGCTGACCTACGGTTTTTTGCGTCAACATGGAAGTACACTAACGACGAAGCAGCTTCGTAGCGGATGGATAGGGCTGGCACCAGCTACCGTCTACCCCAGTCACACCGTGGAGCACGGTCATATTCGAAGGATTCCGCATACCCGAGCACCACGCTCGTGTACGAGGTCACTACCCTAGCGCCCCCGGCTCTCTCACCCTTTGGATGGACAAGTAAGATGCTAAAGCAAGCCCGAAGGCACAACGGACCGATATCCTTACCCAGATCATCTGGCCTAATCATATATAAAGCATAACTAGTGAAGCACCAAGCCATGATATGATTAACTAGCAAGGCAGCATAACAAGACAAAGCATGGTATACTACCAAGATAGATAAACAAGCAAGGCTTAGCTCTGCATTAAAAATAGAGTACTGATTATTTGAATACAAAGCCATTACCCAAGGCTGAAGAATGCTTCTCCGACCCTGAGGATGACTTGCTTCGCTAACAAGGAAGTACTAGCCTAGCTCCACTACCCTAAGGAGTACATGTCTCAAGTGTGAGAGAGGGAGAGAGGCTCAAGTGTGTGGTGTTTGAGTGGGTCTTATCCTCCCCTGGCTCTGCCTTCCCCTGTGCCTCTGGCAGGTGGGCCTGGTCTTATCCTTTGGGTGCTGGTGCCTTGGCACGCCCGTTTGCTCTGCCAAGTGGGCCCTCTTTGTAAGTGTGTTGCAACGAGTGATCTTCTATGTATGTTTTGCTGCGTATCTTTTGTGTTTCTTCTTATTTGAGACTTGTATTCCTGCAAGGGTTAGATAGACAATACATCTGTGTAATAGGTTAGTGATACAATTATATGAGTAAGGGATATAGTTTTCCTTTGTTTGCGAGTATAGTTGATGGTCGGATTTTACACTTAATGATCGTCAACAACACCGCCAAGCTGGCCTTTTGCTCGTCTCGAGCACAACAAGGCTGCAAGTTGTTGATCAGGAGTTGCTTCAATGTTGCATTTCCAACATATACCTAAGGCACAACAAAGTGTTCTTTCCATGATTTTGAATAAGTTGGCCTTGTTCTTACCTCTTACCTTAGTCCTGTGGGGCTTATAGCTTCACCTCATCTTTGGCGGTTGAGAGTCAGAACAGTCTTGTAGAGTGCTAATATTTCTTACCCCTTTGCTCAACTGTCAATCCAAAGGTTTTTATAAGGTTTTTTCCAAAAGAAATTTCAAAGTTCCTTAAATGATCTCTCGGATTGTTCATTGTGTGTGATTCCTCACCAAGGCCTTTTATTTTTGCCTTTCTTCCTCAACCTATCTCTAAGGGTTTGATTTGAGTGGAGCTGTAGGTATGGAGGATATGAAGGCACACTTGTTTCTCATGTTTTGCTGAGTCTAAAACCGGATCCAAAGGAGAGATAAGTCATAAACCTTGATCAAGATGTGCAAGTGTGTGGATATTTTTAGTGGATGGTGGATGAACTCCTTTTTATGAACCATCTCTACATTTATTTTCTTCTTTTGAGCATGGGCTATCTTCTTCTTCTATTTTTTTGACATGCCTTGTGAGCATGTGGCATACCTTCTTTGGGTATGCATCTTTTTCTTTTCTTCTTTTTTTTTGACATGCCTTGTCAGCATGTGGCATATCTTCTTTGGGTATGCATCTTTTCTCTCTCTTTTTTATTTTTATAGCCCATGCTTCTTTTACTTATGGAACCTTGGAGGGAGTGGTCATGAGGCAATATGGAGTTTTTATTTGTATTTGTGGAGTGTGTACGTGATCTTGATCATGGGAGTATGAAATGAATCTCACTAAGGGTCAAAACAGTTTGACAAAACTCTATGAGATAACAAGTTGCACATGTGGAGGGTTTTCAATTGGATCAACATATGGCTTTGGATAGGAATTTCATATCACTGAGGAACTTTGTTTGTTTTTGTATTTTCAAAAATAAATACTCCAAAAATCAAGCATCACTTAGGAGAAGATCATAGCAACTCTATTTAACCATATCATAGCTCACAACAACTTAGATTCAGATCATTCTTTTTGCTACGCACTAGTTTCAAGCTTAAGGTTTGAACATTTTGGCCAACAAACTCAAAACTTAGGAAGAGCACTAAGTTGTAACTAGACATATGAAAGAAAATTAACAGAGCAGCTATTCATCATCTCAAAAAGGAAAAACTACACCATACTTACTACACATAAAGAAATCAAGTAAATATTTTTGGTCTTTTCGGGTTTTGCATATTTTTATTTTGTTTTTAGTTTTGCAGATTTTTATTTTGTTTCATGCATAAGATTTTGAAAGTGATAAACAAATTAAGGTACAAGATACAAGATACGTCTCATGGGGGTCCTCCCCCAAGCTAGCTTCAGGCTTACTGGTGCTGGTCGGGGTTGTACCCCATCCAACGGTAGTAGGCCCTCCACTCCTCCTGCTGCTGCAGCTGCCTCTGCTCCATGGCATGGATCCTATCGCCGGTGTACTGCTGCCATGCTTGGTTGGTTTCAATGTGTTGGTGCAGCGTATCCTCGATGTTGTTGGCCGAACCCGCAACTTGCCTAGCTGCTGGGTGATGGAGCCAAAGTCGCGGCTAGAGGCCGTTTGTCGTGCAGGTTCGGGATCCCGCCGGAGCTGGAGCTGCTGGCTCGGTTCCTCTCCCTGACCTGTTTCACGTCTGTGGCAGAACCACCTGAATTAATCCAGTTCAAGCGCGCTAACCATCACCACAAGGGCAATCCGGGCTAACTCGCACTTCAAACGGAATAATCCACTGGTCTGTCGGATAACCTCCCGATACAACCACGGTTTTTGCCGATCGAAACCACACATACATGTATTCACACGAAGGTGAGCCCAAAGGATACAACATTCCACAAATTTTACATCACAGGTTCACCATAAATTATTACTTACAACGGAGTTCAAATTTGTAAAACAAGGTACTTCAGAGTTCAAAATACTAGAGTTCTTCAGAGTTCAATGCAGCAGAAAAATAACGATAAACTACTCGACGATACAGGATGTCTTGATGAAGCCCGTACAAGACATCACTCGGCATTATCACCGTTGGCCGGGGGCGTATCCCTTTCCACCAACCAACCAGGAGGAAGGGTACAAGGCCATGTCAAACTAGCGATCATATCCTCGAAAGTTTCACCTGAAAACAAGCCACAAGCAAGGCTGAGTATACTAATACTCAACAAGGCTTACCCGACTAGTGTAATATACTTAGCCGACTCCTAGACATGCAAGGCTTTTGGCTTGAGGGTTTGTTTTGCCGAAAAGCATATATAAGTAGGTCCTTACTTTCAACTTTTAGCTCCAGATTCTAGTTTTCTTTAACCATTCTTTGTAAGCAACTATCCAGTATCATACATGGTGGAAGAATTAATTTTTCATCCAACAAGATTAATCATCATCATTGTTCCTCTTCTTACTCTATGTGGTAAAAGGGTCAAGCAGTCTCAATAACCGCGAGAAACGGACGATTCGAATCGAATTTCTTAACCTTGCAAGGGAAACCTAAACACGTGTCACGTGGTTACTCCAAGAGTCACACGTGCAACTTTTCCCCTTTCTTCCTGGGTTGTGGATCAGGGCCACTATCCGAGACTACAAAGCCTAGCTCTGCACCCACCATGTGCGCGCATGGAACCGAAGTTGAGATGGTGGGATGCTGTCCATTTGCCGGTCCGATTAGGTACTTAAGCTTACCGATTACTATATTCTCGGCATGTGGTTAGTACGTTCAAAGACTTAACCACCACTACCACACACTGCGGCCTTAGCATTTTTCACTAAACAGACGGGGCCTTAATCATCAACATATACATCGTACCATAACCCCGTCCGTCGACCTTATGATTGCAGCATGCAGTAAACATTCAACTCCTAAATTCTCGCGAGTGACAGGAAATCACTCAACTTTTACCGGAGTCCTATTAGCATAGCATTCTATCGAACCTTACATCTAGTGTTCAGAGCAGGGGTACCTAGGATTATGCGACTAAGTTTTCATTCAACTCCTATAAACTTAATGCACAAGTAAAGTAGAGTAATAAGTTGCATAAGTTTAGGAAAATAGGGTTCATGCTCCGGGGCTTGCCTTCTTGGGTAAAGTTAGCCTCGGGCTCGTCCGAACTCGGGTTCGGGACTTCGAAAGCTTCAGTTAGATTCACTTGGGCTTCACGCTGCTCACTCTCGGACGCGGGCACCAGCTCGTACGTTCCGTCGACGAGAGTAGTCGATTATTTTATAGTGATGGTATATGACGATTATTTTCCTTCACGATAAAGTTGCCGTCCACAAAACATCGATTTGGTTGTGAAGTTACTTAGTTAAGATTTTCTCAGGCAATTGTTAATAGAGTATAACTTGAACTATTAACTTCATTAATCAAGAAGGGGTTGTGTTGTATTGGAAATTTTAATTTTCGCAGTATAGGCATGGATTAATCACAACTTCTGGACTAGGTAACTTCTGGTGATGAAATTTTTATTTAGAGCACATTATGCAGAGACAAAAGCACTGTAAAACTTTCAGACATTTTCACGCAGCAGAAAAATTATGAAAAAGGTAATACACAACCAATACTAGAACCTAGTTATTTTTATACAGGACAAACCATGCATGTTTTGATTCTAGAACTTTTACAGGGTGTTAATATATCCGTATATGTGTTGTTGGAAATTTTTTAGATTTTACTGTGTAAGATACAAAGCATAATAAATAGGACAAGATACACCTAGTTTAATAAAGATTAATTTCTACAGGATGTTTTATAGTGTTTTTGTGTATGAAACTGTTTATACAGCAAGAGCTACTCTAAAGTGTGCTACCACAGCATAGAAACTAATTATTTGAATTAGTGCATTTTTTCTACCACAAAATTATATAAATAGATTACAGAAAGGAAAAAGGTTCTAAACTTTTTCTGTAGTAATTAGGCATCAATACAACAACTCTGAAAAAGTTTCACCAGATGAATCACAATATAACAGCAGTTACAAATTAGTTTTACTATTTTATGTCGTAAAAAAGTTTTATTAAAAAGTTGAGCTAGAGAAGGGTTCTGGCCCTAGTATTTTTACAATGGCCTCCAAATCAAGCAACTAATCTACTGTTAAATTTTCAGGTTTAGACTTTGTCTACAACAGTGGGTACATTTAAAGTCTATTAAACCTTCCATTTAATTTATAGCAAGATTTAGCAAGCAACTGAAGAAATGCATGTAATAAACGTTGTAGATTTTCATCTAAAGATTACAGAACAGTTGAGTTTGTATTTTTCCAATTTTTCTATGATTTCATATGAATTTTACAAGTTCGCTATTTTTGAATTCAAAGTTTAAACACAAGTTTATAGATATGCCCCTGGAAACTTGCGTGCAGGCCCCTGGGAAGATTGCAATCAAAGCAATGTCGTCCTTGGTGGCGCTGGCATGGCGGCCGGCCAAATTCCGGCGAGGGGGCTCGTCGGCGGCGAGGGGAAAAGGGTCGTGGAGATCCAGGAAGGTGAGAGCTACCTTGGGATGGCCTTGGTCGGGGTTGGGGGTGGCCGGAGGTGGCTCGTCGGCGCGGAGCAGAGGGCCGGCGGCGGGGCGTCGCGTCGGCGACGGTGCTCCGGAGAGGAGGGGAGAGCGTGGGCTGGTCGATGAGCTTCGCGGCGTCGAGGGGAACCCGTTTCGAGGCTTGGCTGGGACGGAGGAGCTTCGGAGGGGGCTGTCCACGGAGCAGCACGGGAGCGGCGGCGACGCGGGTGACGCTGGCGGTGCTCCGGCGGTCGAGCTGGCCGGGGAAGAGGCCGGTGAGCTTCAGTGGAGGGAGGGCAAGCTCGCTGGGCGATGGGCTTGGCAGTGGGAGGCTGGGGAGTGGGGATCCACGGGCGGGTGGTGCACGGCGGCGATAATGGTGGCGGCGGCAGCGTTCTGGTGTCCGGGCGCACGAGGGGGGGGGGGGGGGCTCAGTGCGGCCTTATGTAGGCAGCAGAGAGGCGGGAGGAGGGGCGGGACTTGGACTGCGAGGCGCGGGCGCGGGCGGCTTGACGGGGGTGCGTTACTGGTCGCGGCGGGTGGCGAGCAGAGCCGACGCGGCGTGCGGCGGGCGCAGACAGGGGATTGGGCGTTGTGGATTTGGCATGGGGAGCTGGAGATCACGCGGCGCGCGGGTTGGGCGAGGAGCTGCAGCAGCTGGCTTGCCGGGCAGCGAGCGTGGCGACTGGCGGAACGCGGCGGGGACACGGGCACGACGCGACTTGTCCATTGGGCGCGGCGGGCGGCGAGGAGAGGCGCGCGTCGCCGGCGTGCGCGTGGCGTGCGCGGACTGGGGAGGAGCGCGGCGTGCGGGCGCAGCGTGGCATTGGCTTGGTGCCTAGCGCCAGTCAGGCATCGCCGGCCAAGTGGCTTGCGGCGTCCGCGCGACGGCGGAGGGTCGGGCGAAGCGAGGGGTCGGGCAAAGCCGAGGGTCGGGCGAAGCGAAAGGGTCGGGCGAAGCGAGGGTCGGGCGAATGAAAGGGTCGCGCGGAACGAGGGTCGGGCGAATGTATGGTCGGGCGAACGACTGCGCGTCGGAGGGTCGGGCGGGGCAGAGAAAAAGGGTCTGCAGTGAAAATAGAAGAAAAGGTAGGGGCTGGTTTGTAAATCCAAGTGTTTCTCAAATTTTCATGTTGCAACTCAAAAATCTCTGAACATGAAAGTTGTTCAAAATGAAAAGTTACACAAGTTTTGTTTCAGGCTAAAGTTCATTTGAGTTCTAGTTTAGAAGTTATTTTAAAAACTCAAAAAGTATAATTCGGAGGGCATGTCATTTCCTGGGCAAAACTTTGCATTCTCTCCTAGGCTTCAACTAGATTTTTGTTTATGATGTCAGAAACAATGTACCTATTCGATTTCGTAGCCATGGTAGCATCGATGTGAAAGTTATTTAAATTGTTTGATTAAAGTACATGCACTTATGCACATATACACAACTATTTTCAATTCAAGGCAAAACCAATTTTTAATTCATTTTCTTTTAAACTTTTCTCAGTTATTTATGCATCGTGTTAAGCTAATGAGGCTTATTTCGTAATTTAAACACCTGAGGTTTTACAGCGTCATCCTGCCAGGCAAACCAGAAACACTATGTCTGTGTGCCGCCTCTTCTGGGATGAGAGGGGCGGTTAGTGACTAGCAGTTATACAAATGATACCTAGCGTTTGGCAACGGGATTTCATGTGCATAGCCTAAAGAGAAGAAAAATCAAAGAGTCATTCGGGCCTTTCTTGAGTGTGTGCGTGTCGGATTTGCACTCCGGCAAGTCTGCCTAGGGTAGCCCCAAGCACTAGATTTGTAGGCGGGATGGATGGGAGAGAGCCGGTGAACTTGATGGTAACACGAGGATGCAAGGACTTAGACAGGTTCGGGCCGCACGGAGCGTAATACCCTACGTCCTGTGTTCGAGGGTTTTTATTATGAGTAGCAATGGCTTGGGTTTCGGGAGTTGTAGGGATTGAATGAATTGCCTATGGGTACCCCCACGGCCCCCTTATATATCCAAGCAGCCGTGGGTTACATGTTAGGATAAATCAACTCAGGTTTGTTACAAGGAATCCGATCGGTTGAGATACACAAGATATGCCTATCTAGCTCAACCTAGATCCTGACCCTGGGGGATCCCACCCATCGTCCAGCCGAGTGCCTGTACGCCAGGTCGTTTATGTAGAGTCATTCAGCTGTGTAGCTATCTCCACTCGGCAGAGAGGTATCTGGGTCTACCTCCATCAAGCCCCCGAACGCTGTGTCGCCGAATCGAGCCTTGACCGAGCAATGAGGCCTGTCGGTGATCATATAATAATCCTTGCATCCTCGGGTCTGCTGCAACTTGACTTCAGTAGACTCCACCATTGATGTTTCTTCTTCAACGGGATGCGCCCCTGGGCGCACCTGTTGGGTGTAGCCCCCGAGCCTCGGAAGGTTTCGTAGAAGCATTTCGAGGGTGAAAAAAAGGATAGAACCTCTTAAGCCTTTCATTCCTAGACGTCTTTCCGCGCCTAGCTCTCAATCAGAGTAGCCAGCAGAGTCACAGGGACACGCCGAGTCAAACAGCGACGCCTAGCCGCCGAGCAGGTCGCTGGTGGAGTCACGAAGACACGCCAAGTCAAACAGCGGCATACAGCTCCCGAACAGGGTCGCTGGCGGAGTCACGGAGATACGCCGAGTCAAATAGCAGCGCCCAACCCCCGAGCAGGGTTGCTGGCAGAGTCACGGAGACGCGCCGAGTGAAATAGCAGTGCCTAGCCCTCGAGCAGGGTCGTTGGCGGAGTCACGGAGACGCGCTGAGTCAAATAGCGGCGCCCAGCCCCCGAGCAGGGTCGCTGGCGGAGTCACGGAGACACGCCGAGTCAAATAGCAGCACCCAGCCCCCGAGCAGGGTCGTGGCGGTGTCACAGAGACACACAGAGTCAAATAGCGGTGCCCAGCCCCGGAGCAGGGTTGCTGGCGGAGTCACGGAGACGCGCCGAGTCAAATAGCAGCACCCAGCCCCCGAGCAAGGTCACTGGCGGAGTCACGGAGACGCACCAAGTCAAATAGCGGCACCCAACCCCCGAGCAGGGTCACTGGCGGAGTTACGGATACACACCGAGTCAAATAGCGGCGCCCAGCCCCCGAGCAAGGTCGTTGGCGGAGTCACAGAGACGTGCCGAGTCTTTTGGCATTGCCTGGTATTGAAATGTATATTCCAATCCAACGGTCAGATCCAATCCGATCCGAAAATCCTGGGATCTGCTCCGATCTGTAATCAACTGTACAGCCTATCCTTTGGGGCTGTTTTTCCTTTTACTGCTGCCGTCAAATCCTTTGTTACCATTTCCCCCTCTGCCTCGGGGAGAGGAAGGGACGCTCTTGGAGCCGATTCAAAATTCAAAAGAGGGGTGAAGCCGAACGACCCGTTAGGGTTACAGCCGATATAAAAACGATTGGCTCGGCACAACCTTATCCCTTTGCACCCTTTCATCTCTGCCGCCATCGAGTCTTCTAGATCTCTCCAGCCCCCTCTCGAGCACTCACCTCCCAAGCGACTCGCCACCCCCTTCTCCCGCTGCCACTCGCCTCGAGCAGAATTGTCCGGCGAGGTCCCTGCAGCGGCCACCGTCGTCGTCGCCGCCGCGCCGCCAGCACTGGAGCTGGTCTGGTCCCAGAGCACCAGGACGGACGCCGACATAGACACGCTCGTGACGCAGGGCGTGCTGCCTGAGAAGGCGATCTCTGGGTGGCAAAGCTGTACCGAGGAGGCATTCCCCTCGGAGGACCGGACGGAGGCCTTCTTCAAGGACAGCAACAAGAGATGGGCTGAGGAGTGGTTCGTGGTGGCGAACCACGCTCCCGGGCTTCCACCGCGCACGGGCCTCTCACTAGTCCTGAATGCCAGGTGGGAGGAGAAGCCCACCGAGGAGGAGATGGTGGAGGTGGAGGTGCTGCTGACCAAGCTGCAGAAGCTCAAGGCAGAGAAGCTGACCGGCACCGCGGTGGCGCTGTCATTCGCGAAGCGGCTGACCTAGCCAATCCAGGAGCGGGTCCACCACGGGTATGAGTACTCGGGCCATGAGGACCCGACTCGCGTGCAGAACCGCAAGGTCTGGCGCAGCGAGGCTCATAGGCAGGTAACGCTCATCGTGAGCGGGGAGGTCCGTGACAAGGGCTGCCCAAAGGCGTACTGCCTGAAGTGGCCCACCACAAAGGTATGTAGTCTGCTTGTAGAGTCATTTTGCTTCTGGCCGAGTGGTTTTGGTCCAAGTAGTTTTCCACCGAGTTGTTTTGCTTCTGGCTGAGTGGTTTTGGTCCAAGTAGTTTTCCACCGAGTTGTTTTGCTGTCGATGTCACCGGTTGGGTTGTAACACCACTCGACCTCTTGCAGGAAAAAATTGTGTCGTTCTGGTGCCCTGCGCCTCTGCCGGAGGGGCAGCAGGGCAAGGCTATTGATCCGCTCGCCGAGCGCACTGCCGGCGACGGCGGATGTTGTTGAATTATCGGGGCCGGTGGCTAGTGCTGGCTCTAACACGAAGAAGCGGCACCCCACCCGCAAGGTGGCCACGTCAAAGGCCCAGCGGGGTGGGGTGGCACCGCGGGGTCGGAGCTCGACCCCTCCGGGCACGAGCAAGGGGGACGTGGAGGCCGCGGTGGAGTGGGCCGGCCTCACCACCCCCAAGCCGGAGGAGGGGGACCAGGAGGAGGAGCGGGGGTGGCCAGCGAGGTCGCCCGCATGGGTGGCGCAGTCGTTGTCCTCCGCCGTGCCGCTGAAGCCGAGCTTCAGCGTGCAGCAGACTGGGAGGTAAGTTTCCACCCTCTTGCACCTCTTGATTTGGCTCCTTTTCGCGCCTGGTTCTGATTCTGAGTCGATGAGTCGAGTTGTAGGAGGGCGTCACTTAGCGGCGCTAAGCGCAAGGCGGAGGAGTCCACCCATGAGGCTAGTTCAGCCGAGATGGCCAAGGGGGAGTTGTCCCCGGCGGAGCGGCCGTAGGCTCGCCCTCGACTGATCTAGGGGGCAGCTGCCAAGGCCAAGGAGGAGGCGGTGGCTGCAGAGCCTGCGCAAGGGGATGACGTCGTGCTGCTGGAGGTTGCGCCGAGGGATGGGGCCAAGGCAGGGGTCATTGAGGACCGTGCCAACCCGAATGAGGCACCTTGGGTCCTCGCCCCCGCGCTTCCTACTGTCCAGGAGCCGCCTAAGGAGAAGGCGCACGTAGAGGAGGTGGTGGTGACCAAGGTGGCGCGGCTCGAGGCCGCCCAGCGCGCAGCCGACGTGACCCAGGTGAGTCTTTGGAGTTCTTTCTTAGATTCCAGGGCATGTAGCTTGATATGCTTTGTTTGTGTAGGCTTTGGCTGATCTGAGTCGGCGGGCTGCAAGCTAGCTTGAGGTGGGAGGGCTGAAGCGGCACCACTCCGAGGCCTCGAAGAAGCAGTCGGCGAAGCTGAATGGTTAGATTTTTGACTCATCTCTGCTTTTGGCTGCCCGACTCGCTACGAGGGGCTGACGCCTAGGGCGTTGCAGAGCTGAAGGAGGCCAATGAGACGATGGCCCAGGAGCTCAAGGTCGTCGTTGCGGCAAACGACAATCTGCACCGGCTGAGGGAGGGTGCTGAGGGCCGGGAGTCTCTCACGGAGGAGAAGCTCCGACTCGAGAAGCAGCGCTGCCAAGGTAACTACCCTTGCTTCTGAACGATTACTTGTTCCGTCGAATCGCTCGTACTGATACGTGTATATTTTGCAGAGACAGAGTCCCATTTGGTCGACGCCTAGGCGGACCTGGAGCAGCTGATGGCCAAGATCAACGCCGAGCTGAACGCGTTTGAGCCGGAGGGGTTCGTCCTGGCAGAGGAAGCGGTGCGGCGCCTGGAAGGTGTGCGGGAGCGCCTAAGGGCCTTCGTCAGGAAGACAGCCAAGGACACTGTGCAATTCATGATGCCCTTGTTAAGTACACAACCCTACGGAAAAACTGGATCCCGTGGGTGAGGGCATCGCGGAGGACTGCACCGATGCCGAGTGGGACTTGCACTTCGCCGCTGTTGGACCCCTCGCCGAGTGCATCATGGGCCAAGTGAACATGTAAGAGGTCGTTAGTAGAGTAGAAACATTATGGGGCCAAGTGTTGGCCAAAAACAACATTTATTTTGCATGTAATTAAGTTTTACTTGGTTATGTTTTGTAGCTGGGTAGTTTTCTGATTTGGCCAAGTGTTTAGGATGCCGACCTGCGATGTGCCCTTGCCCATTATGTAGAGAGCTGGTCATCAGACACGTGATAGGTGTGGGTGACGCAGAGTGGTTCCAGGATGCACCAGGTTGTAATCATTTCACCACCGAGCTAGGTTAGTTGTTTGACGTGAATGATACTGGTGCGAGTTGGCATGGCACTTGGACAGCGTCCCTGAGGAGGCCGAGTGCTTAAACAAGTCGGTGCCGATGACCACGTAGCTGGCGGCTCATCGCGAGAGCTTCTCATGTTCTTTTTTTGCCGGGGGAGGACTTGTTGTTGACGAGGAAGTCGATGATGGGGGAGTGCCAGTCAGAGTCGATCACCAGCACCTCATAACCCTATGCTGGCACCAAGTCTGGCTTGGTGGGAGGGGGTTCCTCGATTTCGACTGTGGGTTGTCTCAAGGCTTGGACAAACACTCCGGCCGGGACGAGGGCGCGACTGGAACTGAGCTTGGAGAGGATGTCAGCCATGACGCTGTAGTCTCTGATGATGTGGTGGAACTCCAACCCGTAGAAGCTGGCTTCCAACTTTCATATTTCCTTGCAGTAGGCGTCCATCTTCTCCTTTGTGTAGTCCCAGTCTTTATTGACTTGTTGAATAACGACCTTGGAATCTCCGTAAGCGAGGAGACGCTTAATGCCGACTGAGGCGGCGATCCGGAGACCGTGAATGAGAGCTTCATACTCAGCAGCGTTATTAGTTGCCTTGAAAAGTAATCGGAGGACATACTTTAGTTGTTTGCCTTTTGGGGAGATGAGTAGAACTCCAACGCCGGCTCCGTCGAGGTTGAGGGCACCGTCGATATACATCTTCCAGTGTTCAGGTTGTTCCTCGGGTGGTGGGTCCTGTATCTCTGTCCACTCGGCCACAAAGTCAGCCAGGGCCTGAGACTTCATCATGGACCGAGGGGAGAACTACAGGTTGAGTGCGCCCAGCTCGACTGACCACTTGATGACTCGGCCGTTAGCATCGCGGCTGTGGAGGATGTCGCCGAGTGGAAAAGAGGAAACAACTCTGACTCTGTGTGCTTCGAAGTAATGCCGCAGTTTCCTGGATGTGATGAGGATCGCGTACAGGAGCTTCTGGACCTGAGGGTAGCGCACCTTGGGCTCGCTGAGTACCTCACTGATGAAGTAAACGGGTCACTGCACCTTATAAACGTGACCTGCCTCGTCTGATGAATCGACTTAGGGTCGCCATGCACCCGGTCAACTTCATTACGTCCTTCTTGCACCGAGGGGGCTTCATTCTCCTGATGGCGTTGACCTTGGTGGGGTTTGCCTCGATGCCTCTGTTACTGACTATGAAGCCTAGTAACTTTCTTGACTATGACACCGAAGATACACTTTCATGGGTTCAGCTTCCATTTGAATTTCCTGAGATTTTCAAATGTTTCGACTAGGTCGGCTATGAACTGATCATAGGACCTAGTTTTGATTACTACGTCATCGACGTAGGCTTCAACGTTGCGGCCGATCTGCCCCTGGAGGCATCTCTGGATGGCCTTATGGTATGTGGCACCCGCGTTTTTAAGACCAAACGTCATGGTGTTTTAGCAGTACGCCTCGAAGGGTGTGATGAACGTAGTCTTCTCTTGATCCGACTCCTTGAGGGCGATCTGATGATACCCAGAGTAGCAATCAAGGAACAAGAGGAGGACACACACGGCCGTAGAGTCAACGATCTGGTCGATGTGAGGAAGAGGGAAGGGGTCTTTAGGGCAATGCTTGTTGTGATCCGTATAGTCAACACACATTCTCCATTTGCCATTTTGCTTTTTTACAAGGACTGGGTTTGCTAGCCATTCGGGGTGTGTGACTTCACGAATAAATCCTGCGGTTAGGAGCCGAGTAATTTCTACCCTAATAGCCTTCTTCTGGTCTTGAGCGAAGCGCCGGAGTCGTTGCTTGACGGGTCGCGCCTTTTCATCGAGATCCAAATAGTGCTCAGCCTCCTCCCTAGGAACGCCTGGCATGTCGGAGGGCTTCCATGCAAAGATATCCCAATTGGTGCGTAGGAAGGAGGTGAGCGCGTCTTCCTATGCTTTGTCGAGGTCCGCCCCGATGAGGGCGGTCTTGTCTGGGTCGTTCTGCCTGAGGAGGATGGTCTTTGTCACGCAGCCGGGCTGCAGCTGTGACTCGGTGGCCGAGTCGATCGCCGGGATGGGGATGTCCTCTGGAGGCATCACCTTTGCTGACTTGGCAATCATGACGGCGTTCTTGGTCCTCTCTAGTGCCTCCGAGATGTTTATGTTCTCGGTCTCACAAGAGTGGGAAGTCAGCAGGTCACCGTAGATGGAGAGCACACCATTGAGAGCAGGCATCTTGAGGACAAGATACGTGTGGTGTGGAATGGCCATGAACCTGGTGAGGGTGGGCCTCCACAAGATTGCATGGTACGATGTCTCGAAGGAAGCCACCTCGAAGTGGATGTGCTCCGTTCTGTAGTTCTCCCGGGTGCCAAAAGTGACCGGGAGAGTAACTTGGCTGACCGGAGTCGAGCCCGAGCCGGGGATGATGCCGTAGAAGGCCTCCTGGGTCGGAACCAAGGAGGTCATGTCGCGCTCCATGCTCTCCAGCATCTTGGAGAAGATGATGTTGAGGCCACTGCCTCCATCGATAAGCACCTTGGAGAGGTGCACCTGGCTGACCACCGGGCTGACCACGAGTTGATAGGAGCTAGGGCTGGGTAGATGGATTCAGTGGTCGCGCCGATCAAAGGTGACCGCGACCTCCTACCAGCCCAAGGGTTCAACTAGGTGTTGGAACACAGAGTTGACCTTGCGCTGATCAAGCTTGAGGCGACGTCTGCACCTTGTGGCCCTGGAGCCACCATAGATGAAGTTAACCGCCCGTTCTGCCTCCTGGAAGTCCGCTGGGGACTTGTCGCCTTGGTTGTCCCGGTCTTTCCAGGGCTAGTCATTCCGGCTTCCTCGACCCCTTGAGGTTTTGGAGCTACCGGGCTTGTCACGGTCGTCGTAGCGAGGGCGCTTGGGGTCGTTCTGAGCCACACTGTTGTGGAGTGCATGACACTCCTGCGCTGTGTGGTTGGAGTCCTTGTTCCAGGGGCACTTGCCATCGAGGAGTCGATCCAGCTCCTCTTGGTTGAGGGAGGTGCGCTGTCGGGGTTGATCTACAACTACGACGGTGTTGTCGGGGCCACGCTTGGGCTCCTGCTGCTTGGACGACTCAGGTTGGTCGTTGTGCTTGCCAGAGTTGTGGCAAGGTGGTCGATCGTTGGGTCGTTGGTGATTGTCGTCGGAGTGACGAAGATCCTTATGGTGACGGTGCGCCTTCTCAGCGTCCTCCATGTCGGCGTGCTAGTTGATGACGACCATCATCTCGGAGACGGTTTAGGGTTGCTCTTGAACATCTTGCACCAAAGCTCGATGTTGTGCAGCCCTTGGTGGAAGTAGTGGATGACGTCCCTATCATCAACATCCGTAATCATGTTACAGTTGGTGAAGTACCTTTTGTTGTAGTCGCGCAAGGATTCGTTGGGCTGCGGCTGACGCTGCCCAGATCCCATTTGGTTTTGGGACCCGGGCACGAAGCTTGGAAGTGGTAGACGAAGGTGGTGCAGAGGTCCTGCAAGCCGTTGATGGAGCCAGGGCGGAGTCCCTCGAGCCAGTTGAGAGCCAGACGACTCATCATGACCGGGAAGTAGGCTGCCATGATGTCGTTGTTGCCGCTCGCCGCCCGGATGGCGATGGAGTAGGTGCGGAGCCATGTCTTGGGGTTGGAGTCACCGTCGAACTTGTCGATGCCGACTGGCTTGAACGTGGATGGCCACGAGACTCCGCAGAGTCGGTTGGAGAAGGTGGAGAAGTGTTCCAGGTCCGCCGTGATGTCATCGTCGAGGTTGATCGGGGCATGCGGGGGTCCATGTGGACGATGGTTGGTGTTGCTGTGGTGAGCCCGGCCTCCCCGGTTGGCGTCGTGTGGACTGTACTCCTCATCGTACTGTCGGCGGCGTTCCCACTCGGCCTCGTCGTGCTCGTGATGTCGATCATTGATGACAGGTCGAACGTCGCGGTTACAGAGGTTGGAGCGCTGATCCGACCGATTGACCACATTGTCGTCATGGTGGAAGGCTGTGGAGTGGCGAGATCTGCTGAATTGGGCTCGCAGAGTCGAATAGTCCTTCCTCAAGCGCTAGACCTGAGCGGCAGCAACATGCAAACGAGTCCGGGCTCGTCCGAGCTTGGGTGAGTGAGGTAGAGTCTCGAATACCTCGAATGCGGTGGCCAGGTTAGTAGATGGGGTGGCGAAGACATTCTGGCCATCGCACTCGAGGATGAAGTCATCGTCGTGGTTCTGCAGCGTCGCTGGTGTGCGACCCGCGGGTTGCGACCGTCGGTGTTGCGGAGATCTTCTTCAGCTTGGTCAATGGTGGCCTCGTTGTTGCGTCATTCTTGGCGGTTCTGGTTGCGTTGGAGTCATTGACGCTTTGCCTCCTAGTCTTCTCCTTCAACAGATGCCTCTTCGGAGGAGACGGCAGAGATCTCCTGCCGATCCGGAGAGCTCACTGGGTTGGGTGGGAGGATGAAGAGAACCTCTGGTAGCCAACTTGCGGTCCTGAGACTGTGTCAGATCCGATCTGGTCAACGATGGGTTGACTCACGTCAGAAAGACGTAGCTTCTCCATTGAAGATCGGATCTGGTCCAAGTAGACGGAGGAGCTGGAGCGGAGTCTGAACGGGGCCTGAGGGGCCGAGTCGCGAGGACGGCGGGGTGCCAACTCCACAAGCCTGATGCACTCGGCGAGGGAGGCATCGACTTAGTCCAGACTCGCAAGGATGTCATCGATGTTAATGCAAGAGCGACGGGTCGTCCGTGAGGGGTTCTGGGCCTCGTCCTGGATGGACAGGTCCTCCACCTGCTGTAGCACTGAGCTAGAGAGGCTCAGATCGGATCTGGAACCCTGGAGGCTTTCTGTCTCAGGGATGGATGAGCTTGGCGATGAGCTCCTCGGAGCAGATATCTCGGGAAAGCTTCCAAAGATGATGGAGTGGCCGGCGGCGGCCTGGATCTGGAGTGTTACTTGCCCGGAGAAGAGGACGCCGGAGTTGGATTCCATCATGTTCACCAAGAGTTCCCTGGAGATCCCCCTACCTGGCGCGCCAACTATCGTATTTGCACTCCAGCATGTCTGCCTAGGGTAGCCCCAAGCAGTAGATTTGTAGGTGGGGTGGATTGGAGAGAGCCGATGAACTTGATGGTAACATGAGGACGCAAGGACTTAGACAGGTTCGGGCTACACGGAGCGTAATACCCTACGTCCTATGTTCGGGGGTTTGTATTATGAGTAGCAATGGCTAGGGTTTCGGGAGTTGTAGGGATTGAATGAATTGCCTACCCCACGACCCCTTTATATATCCGAGCAGCCGTGGGTTACAAGTTAGGGTAAATCAACTCAGGTTTGTTACAAGGAATCCGATCGGTTGAGATACGCAAGATATGCCTATCCAGCTCGACCTAGATCCTGACCCCGGGGGATCCCACCCATCGTCCAGCTGAGTGCCTATACGCCGGGTCGTTTATGCGGAGTCGTTCAGCGGGGTAGCCATCTCCACTCGGCAGGGAGGTACCTGGGATTAGCTTCATCGATAAGAGTACGGGGATCCTCAATGAAGGGGATGGCATTCCCATCTAAGACCCCAAGACTCGAAGCGATGCGTGTAACCAAAGAAGTACACTCAATAGGACCCGTCATCTTGAAATTCGAGAGCCATTGTGAAATCATTGCCTTTATGGGGGAGATTTTGATCTTGTTGACCATGGCGTATAATATCATCAACTCATGATTGCGCACGGTTTGAACATCATCTCTTGGAAAGAGAGTGATGGCTAACCATTTGTGCATCAAACGAAGAGTTGGATTTTGAATGTCATTCCACCAAGGTGCAAACTTGCCATGAACAACTTGACCCAAAATTAAACCCAAAAATCAGGACGATTAAAACATCGGCAAGCTTTTTCAAGAGAAACCGACAAGTGTTTGTTAAAACCGAGGTGATGACTCAAATGTTTCCAAGTGATATAATAATCATGCCCAAAAAATTGAATTGAAACACCGTCATCCACCACTCGAAGTGTGCAAAGAAACTGGATGGTGAGGAGGCGAGAACCATTCTCCTTAATGGGCATAAAACCATCCCATCCAATCGCATGCCAAACATAAACAATGTCTACGTCCATACCTGTTTTGGCGAGGAGGTCCAGGTCAAAAGCTTTGGTGTGGCCAAAGCTTCGATTCTTGAGGATGGTGTAGGCTTGTCGTTCGCGGTTGTCTCGCAAGTCGAGGTAGGGTGCATCTTCGTTGTCCATCTCCATGTCCTCGGCTTGCGGTTTGGCTTGCGCTTCTTGTTGTTGTTGGTGTGCATCTTCTTCCTCGCAGTCCATCATGCTTGGGCTTGGTGTAGGTTCGGGAGTGTGGCGGGAGCTCGAGCCACCCCGAGAACGGGATGAGCTTCCTCCCGTCACCTTCGTCAATGCACCGGAAACCTTCCGCCTAATGCCCTTAATGCTTGATCAAGAACACAAAGAACAACTCAAATCGGGTTATGTTAGCGAAACAAAATGGAAGTTCTTACTCAAAGTTGTCCCTTGAAGAATGTGGGCTTTCTTGCAGCAAAGAAATGAGAAAGAGAGATTTCTTGCACTTGACTTGAGCACAAAATTGAATGAAAACCGAGAGCAAAGTTTGCAAGAGTGTGAGAGGGAGTGAGTGAATGAGAGTTGAGTGTGTGAGCTCAACACCCACCCCTCGGCCTCTATTTAAAGAGCATGAGCAGGTAAAACGTCGGGGAGGAGCAGGCCACAACGGCTAGTGACCGTTGGAGCGGTCTGACAGCCTGCAACGGTCAAGTGGGGTCGGCCGAACCCCCTATGGGCCCACTGGCTAACAAATAGGGCCCATCTCCCCAACGGCTATGTTTTTGAATGCCAGGGTGCTGGGTCCAAACTTGCTCCGAAAAATATTCAATTTGTTTTTCAAGAGATTTTTTTGCTCGGAAATATTTTTGGCTTTTTTGTAAAAAAGAAAGGAAGGCTAGAAAAATTCCAGCATGCAAGAAAATTTTTTGAAATTAAATATGCAGTGGGAAAATTTAAATAAAGTGGAAAGGCAAATTTTGGAAAAATCAAATATGGGGTAAATACCATTTTACCTTTGGCAAGGGCTCATCGTTTAGAGTCCGACAGGCAAGACCTTTCTTTGTTGTTACTTACCACTTGTCGTCTCATCTCGGAGAAGTAGACGAAGACGAGCTTTCCACCTTCCGCCATGCCTTCTTGGGTTTCTTCCCTTATGGTTGTGCGGGCGGTGGAGTTTCCGGTTCGGGAAGTGGTTCTCCCCAGATACCACTCCCATCGTACCCTTAGTGGATTGCGAATCGCTGCTCTTTCCTGAAAAAATTTTGAAAAATATGTTGTCGCTTCCGATGCAGAACTGGATTTCTCCGGTCCATACGTCGATCTTTGCTCTAGCGTCCCTCAGGAAGGGTCGTCCAAGAATGAGGTCTATGCCCAGATCGCCCTCCATGTCGAGGACAACGAAGTCGGCTAGGACGAAGGAATTCTTGACCCATACAAGCATGTTTTCGACTATCCCTTCGGGATGTCAAATCGTAGAATCTTCGAGCTGCACAAGCATACAGGTTTGGGAAAGGGCAGATATTGTAATTGCTCGAAAATCACCATAGGCATAATTTTTATGCTTGCCCCAAGGTCATAGAGGGTCCGGTTGTAGAAGTGATCAAAAATGGAACAACTGATCATGGGCACCCCTGGATCTCCATGTAGTTTTGCTGATAGCCCTCCCCACACGTTCATTTTGTGATGCATTGATCTTCCTGCAGGGTTAGTTCTTGGTTCCCTCCGGAATGAGTTGCCCCATCCGGTGGACACCATGCTTACATTTTCAACCGGAGCCTCGGGTTGCCCTGGGATCTTCCCAGAATCATCAGCAGGAACAGCGGCAGCAATTTGAGCAAGTTGAGATTCTATCATTTTATTAAAACTTAGTTGACTCTTAAGAGCAGAAGACAAAGTTTCAATTGCTAAGTTTGTGCTCTCAAGAGTTTTGTCATTGGCAGCAAGCTTTTTATTTATAGATTCATTTATTTTTACTTGGCCAAGAACCAAATCTTTGATGGAGGGTTGGTTCGAATTGAAATTCGAATTGTAATTTGAGTTATAATTGTTACCTCCTCCTTGGTATGGTGGGCGTGCTTGGCGCCACCCTTGGTCTCCCTGTGGACGGTACCCATTGTTGTTGTTGTTGTTGTTGTTTATGATGTAGGCAACGTCTTCATGGGTCTCGGGGCAGTCATTCCCCGAGTGTCCACTATTGCCGCAGACTTCGCACATGCGGTGCAAGTCTACGTCTTGAGTGTAGTTGTTCATACGCTCTTTGTACTATGCCCGTTCGTCTAGGCGCTTTAGTAGGAGGTCCATCTTCGCGGCGAGCATATCCATCTCCTTGACGGTGTGCATTCCGCCTTTGGTTGAGGGTTGGTAACGCTCCTCGTTCCAACCCTGGTTGGAGACCATCTTTTCTATCAAGGCCATAGCCTTGGCTATCGTGAGGTCTAGGAAGGCTCCTCCAGCAGCAGCGTCAAGGTGGGCTCTTGATGTTGTCGTTAGCCTGTTGTAGAAGCTTTGGAGTATGAGCCACTCGTCCATCCCATGATGAGGACAGACGAGTACGTACTCTTGAAGTTGTGGACATTTCTTAACGTCGTCACCAAGATTGTTAGTCCCTGGCAACGGTGCCAGAAATGTGAGTGGTATGTCTTAATGTTGATAGAAAGAATCCGCAAGCGCACGGATATACCGCTATAGCATTTCACCCGGTGAGTATTCGGGTATCGTTATTTATATTTTCCCAAAGTTGAGCATGATGTAAAAGAGTTTACTTAGAACGTAATCAAGACCATCTGAGTAAGCCATAGACTATAACATAAATAGGGGTAAGTCAAGATAAATTATATGAATAGGGTAATGTGACACACACACTGGGCCAACTCAGGATAAAGAATAAATGAATAAACCTACGGGTTAGTGGGAGCATAGGCTTGCAACAAAGTCCTAATAGCATCTATTCATACAAGCAGAGGTTACACACTAAACATGCTTCGAACTGCAGGTGCTGGGAAAAGAGGGACAACAGGGAGAATGTCCCATCCCGGAGTACATCCAGGACGTTACATCTTTGCATTGAACTCCTACCCCAAACCCGAAGGTGGGGGACTTCACTAACCATGACGAAACGTCAAGGCGGACCAACAGAGCTGCCACCTTCTGCGGTCTACCCCTGCAATACTGTGGAGCACAGACATATCCAAAGGATTCCGCATACCCGAGCACCACGCCCATGTATGAGGTCACAACCTTAGCGTCCCCGGGTCTCCCACCCTTCGGATGGACAAGTAAAATAGTAAGGCAAGCCTAAAGGCATGACCAAATTGTTATCCTTACCCAGATCATCTGGCTTAAGCATATAAACAGTATAACTGATGAAGCAAAAAGCTAAGGCATGACACATTACCAGGATAGCATAACAGGCATAAGCATTATAGACTATCAAGATAACATAATGACCAAAGTTCAGCTCTATATTATGAATAAGATACCGACAAGTTGAATACAAAGCCATACCAAGGACCGAGGATTGCTCTCCGATCTCGAGGATGACTGGATTCGCTAAGAGAAGATTCTAGCCTAGCTCCACTACCCTAAGGATTACAAGTCACAAGTGAGAATAGAGATAATGGCTCCAAGTGGTGGTGTGTGAAATGAGTTGTGAGGGCCTCCATTTATAGCTCTTGAGGTCGGTTCCTTCCATATCCTTGTACGGAAACAACTTCAACCGACCTTAGGAGGATCAAGGGAATCTTCCCACCAAAGGGCACCTGGACGGGAGGCAGGGCAGGTGCGGCTGACCCCAGGGGTTGGCCGACCCCCTTGTGCTGCCTCTGGCCACTGCCTTTGGATAGGACGCTGGTAGGTGGGCCCAGATCTTATCCCTTGGTAGTTGCCGCCTTATTACATCGGTTTGGTTTGGCAAATGGGCCCATCTTGTAAGTGTGACGCAGCGGATGATCTTCTTTGCATGTGTTGCTGCGTATTCTTCATGTTTTCTTCTTACTTTGGACTTGCATCCTTTAAATGATAAGTCTTCCAAATCAACTGTGGAGCTAGGTTAGTGATACAAATATGTGAGTAAAAGGCATGGTTTTCCTTTGCTTGTGAGTATCATTGACGATAGGATTTGGCACTGAAGGACCATCAACAGAAGTCTCTCCCAAGCTTCTGGGATAAGTTCCATCCCCGTCTACTGGAAACTTGAAATTTTCCCGCGCAGAGCATTTGTTTTGCCCAGCGGGAAGAAATTTGCAAGGAATGCTGTGGAACATTTGTCCCATGTGCTGTCGGCTTCTTGGTTTTGGTAAAACCACTGTTTCACCTTCCCTAGGAGGGAAAAGGGAAACAGACGGAGCCTGATGGCGTCCGCCGCAATGCCCTGTATGGTTACTGTCGGATTTGCACTCTGGCTAGTTTTCCAAGGGTAGCCCCAAGCAGTAGATTTGTAGGCGTGGTGGATTGGAGAGAGCCCCTGAACTTAATGGTAACACAAAGACACAGAGGTTTAGACAGGTTTGGGCCGCACGGAGAGTAACACCCTACGTCCTGTGTTCGGGGGTTTGTATTAGGGTGAGCTATCAAGGCTAGGATGAGATGAATTGGATGATCTCCCTATGGGTCCCCCCATGGCCCCCTTATTTATCCGAGTAGCCATGGGTTACAAGTTAGGATAAATCTACTCGGGTTTGTTACAAGGAATACGATCGGTTAAGATACACAAGATCATGCCTATCCAGTTCGACCTAGATCCTGACCCTGGGGGATCCTGCCCACCGTCCAGCCGAGCCCCTGTACGCCAGGTCGTTTATGCGGAGTCGTTAAGCCGGGTAGCCATCTCCACTCGGTAGGGAGGTACCTGGGTCTACCTCCATCAAGCCCCCGAGCGCTGAGTCGCCGAATCAAGCCTCGACCGAGCAATGAGGCCAGTTGGTGCTCATATAATAATCCTTGCATCCTCGAGCCCTTGCTGCGATTTGACTTCAGTAGACTCCTGCCTTCATGTTTCTACCTCAACGGGATGCGCCCCTGGGCGCACCCATTGGGTGTAGCCCCCGAGCCTCGGAAGGTTTCGTAGAAGCATTTTGAGGGTCAAAAAAGGAAATAACCTCTTAAGCCCATCAGTCCTAATCGTCTTCCAGCGCCCAGCTCTTAGTGAGAGTAGCTAGTGGAGTCATGGAGACATGCTGAGTCAAATGGCGGCGCCCAGCCACCGAGCAAGATCGCTAGCGGAGTCACGGAGACACGCCGAGTCCAATAGCGGCGCCCAGCCCCCGAGCAGGGTTGTTAGCAGAGTCATGGAGACACGCCAAGTCAATTAGCGGCACCCAGCCCTCGAGCAGGGTCGCTGGCGAAGTCATGGAGACACACCAAGTCAAATAGCGGCGCCCAGCCCCCGAGCAGGGTCGCTGGCGGAGACACGAAGACTCGCCGAGTCAAATAGCAGTGCCCAGCCCCCGAGCGGGGTCGCTGGCGAAGTCATGGAGACATGCTGAGTCAAATAGCGGCGCCCAGCCCTCGAGTCGGGTCGCTGGCGGAGTCACGGAGACACACCATGTCAAATAGCGGCGCCCAGCCCCCAAGCGGGGTCGCTAGCGGAGTCAAAGAGACACGCCGAGTCAAATAGCGGTGCCCAGCCCCCGAGCTGGGTCACCGGCGGAGTCACGGGGACACGCCGAGTCAAATAGCGGTGCCCAGCCCCCGAGCGGGGTCGCTGGCGGAGTCACGGAGACACGCCATGTCAAATAGCGGCCCCAGCCCCCGAGCGGGGTCGCTGGCAGAGTCACGCAGACACGCCATGACAAATAGCGGCGCCCAGCCCCCGAGCAGGGTTGCTGGCGGAGTCACAGAGACACACCAAGTCCTTTGGCACCGCCTGGTAGAAAGGAATATTCTGATCCAATGGTCAGATGCAATCCGATCAAAAAATCCTGGGATCTGTTCCCATTTTTTGATCAACTGCACAGCATATCCTTTGGGGCTGCCTTTCCTTTTACTGCTGCTGTCAAATCCTTTGTTACTATTTCCCTCTCTACCTCGTGGAGGGGAAAGGATGCTCCTAGAGTCGTTTCAAAATTCAAAAAGAGGGGAGGAGCCGATCGGCTCGTTAGGGTTGCGGCCGATATAAAGACGAGTGTCTTGGCGCGACCTTATCCATTTGCACCCTTTCATCTCTGCCGCTACCCAGTCTTCCAGATCTCTCTAGCCTCCTCCCAAGCACTCGCCTCCCGAGCGATCCACCGCCACTCGTCTCACATAGGAATGGCCGACGATGTTCCAGCAGCAGCCGCCACTGCCGCCGCCACTGTGCCGCCAGCCCTGGAGCTGGCCTGATCCGCGAGCACCATGACTTACACCGACATAGAGGCGCTCGTGGCGCAGGGCCTGGTACCGGAGAAGGTGATCTCGGGTTGGCGGAGCTACTTCGGGGAGGCGTTCCCCTCGTAGGACCGGACAGATACGGTCGTCTTCTGGTCCTTCTACAAGAAGGAGTTCGGCCTACCATCGGGGGCATTCTTCCAGGAATTGCTCCACTACTATGGGCTAGAGGCGACGCAGCTCAAGCCCAACTCCATCGTACAGATCGCGATCTTCATCCACCTATCTAAAGGATTCTTGGGGATCGCGCCCCATTTCAACCTGTGGAGGGCCCTGTATCATCTGCGGGTGTATCCGAGCAAGGGTACGCCGGATGTGGTCGGCGGCGCCGCCTTCTCGCTTTGCCAAGGCGGGAAGTACCCGGAGGCCTCCTTCAAGGACAACAACAAGCGGTGGGTGGAGGAGTGGTTCATAGTGGTGAACCCTGCTCCCAGCCTTCCGCCTCGCACCGGCCTCCCGTCGGTGCTGAACGCCAGGTGGGAAGAGAAGCCCACCGATGAGGAGAAGGTGGAGGTGGAGGTGCTGCTGGCCGAGCTGCAGAAGCTCAAGGCCGAGAAGCTGACAGGCACCACGGTGGCGTTGTCATTCGCGAAGCGGCTGACCCAGCAGATCCAGGAGCGAGTCCACCCCGGTACGAGTACTTGGGCCGCGAGGACCCGACTCGTAGTCAGAACCGCAAGGTCTCGTGTGGCGAGGCTCACAAGTGGGTCACACTCATCGTGAGCGGGGAGGTCCGCGACAAGGGCTGCCTGACAACGTACTGCCTGAAGCGGCCGACCACCAAGGTATGTAGTCTGCTTGTAGAGTTGTTTTGCTTTTCGCCGAGTGGTTTTGGTCCGAGTAGTTTTCCACCGAGTCGTTTTTTTCATCGAGTCACCCGTTGGGTTGTAACACCACTCGGCTTCCTGTAGGAAAAAAATTGTGCTATTCTGGTGCCCTGCACCTCTGCCGGAGGGGCAGCAGGGCAAGACTATTGATCCGCCCACAGGGTTTGCACTGCCGGCGGCGGACGTTGGAAGTTACTCCTCCATCGGGAGTGAGTCGGACGACATTGCAGAAGTATCGGTGCAGGTGGCTGGTGCCAGCTCCACCACGAAGAAGCGGCGCCCCACCCATAAGGTGGCCGCATCGAAGGCCCAGCGGGGCGGAGTGACGCCGCGGGGTAGGAGCTCGACCCCTCCGTGTGCGAGCAGGGTGAGGACAGAGGCCGCAGTGGAGAAGGCCGACCTCGCCACCCCCAAGTCGGAGGAGGAGGACCAGGGGGAGGAGCGGGGGCGGCCAACGAGGTCGCCCGCGCGGGTGGCGCAGTCATTGCTCTCCGCCGCGCCGCTGAAGCCGAGCTTCAGCGTGCAGCGGGCTGGGAGGTGAGTCTTCCAACCTCTTGCACTTCTCAATTTGACTCCTTGTCATGCTGGGTTCCGATTCTGAGTCGATGAGTCAAATTGTAGGAGGGCGTCGCTTAGCGGTGCCAAGCGCAAGGCGGAGGAGTCCACCAGTGAGGCCGTTTCGGCTGAGGTGGCCAATGGGAGGCATCCCCATCGGAGCGGCCACTAGCTCGCCCTTGACTGATCGAGGGGGCGGCTGCAGGGGCCAAGGGAGAGGTGGTGGCGTCAGAGCCACCTCTGGGGGATGACGTCTCGCCCCTGGAGGTCGCGACGAGGGACCGTGCCAAGGGAGGGGTCGTGGAGGACCCTGTCGACCCGAATGCAGTGCCCCAGGCCATCGCCCCCGTGCTCACTGCTGCCCAGGAGCCGCCTGAGGAGAACGCGCCTGGGGAGGAGGCAGTGGTGACCAAGGAGGCGCTGGTCGAGGCCGCCTGGCACGCGGCCGAGGCTACCGAGGCGAGTCTTTGTAGTTTGCGTTTTAGCTGCCTGGGCATGTTTCTTGATGCGCTTTGTTTGTGCAGGCTTTGGCCGACCTGAGTCGGCGAGCTGCCAGTCAACTCGAGGCAGGAGATGGGTCGGCGGGCCGAGTCCTCCAGCTGGAGGAGGAGCTACAGGCGCTGAAGCGTCACCACTACGAGGCCTTGAAGAAGTAGTTGGCGAAGCTAAAAGGTTTGGCTTTTAGTCGTCTTCGTGTCTGGCTGCCCGACTTGCCGCAAGGGACTGACACCTGAGGTTGTGCAGAGCTGAAGGAGGCCAACGAGACAATGGCCCGGGAGCTCAAGGTCGTCGTGGCGGCGAACGAGGAGCTGCACCGGTTGCGGGAGGGTGCTGAAGGCCGGGAGTCTCTCACGGAGCAGAAACTCCGGCTTGAGAAGCAGCGCTGCAAAGGTAACTGCTCTTGTTTGTTGAAGATTACCTGTTCTGCTCGTACTGATACGAGTATCTCTTGTAGAGGTGGAGTCCCATGTGGCCAACACCCGGGCGGACCTCGATCAACTGATGGCCAAGATTGACGCCGTGGTGGTCGCGTTCGAGCCGGAGGGGGTCGCCTTGGCGGAGGAGGCAGCACAACGCCTCGACGGTGTGCGGGAGTGCCTCAAGGTCGTCAGGAAGACGGCCAAGAACTCGGTGCAGTTCGCGATGGCCCTCATGAAGTCCCACAACCCTGAAGCGGACCTGAATCCCATGGGTAAGGGCGTCGCGGAGGACTGCACCGATGCCGAATGGGACGCGCACTTCGCCGCTGTTGGCCCCATCGTCGAGCGCATCATGGGCCAAGTGAACATGTCAGAAATCATTAGTAGGGCAGAAACATTAATGGGCCGAGTGTTGGCCAAAAAACAATGTTTATTTTGCATATAATTAATTGTTGCTTTCGTTATGTCCCATAGCCGAGTAGTTTTCTGATTTGGCCGAGTGGTTAGGATGCCGACCCTGCGATGTGCCCTTGCCCATTGTGTAGAGAGCTAGTCATCAGGTACGTGATAGGCGTAGGTGACGCAGAGCGGTTCTAGGACGCACCGGTTTGAGATCAGTTCATCACCCGACTAGGTTAGTTTTTAACACGAACAATATTGGTGCGAGTTGGCATGGCCGAGTCGCAGCCCCCGAGCGTGCTGGACAAGTCGGAAGGGGCTATACCAGGTCGTTTTTCAGTCGTGAAGAAGAAGTAGTATATAGAAAGACAAAAAAGCGATGAAATGCTCTTATTATTATTTAGAAGGGTTGGGTTACATAGCTGCAAGCTCCTCTCAAGGGTAGAAGCGCCAAAGGTGTTCGATGTTCCATGGATTGCCTACGTCCGTGCCATCTTCTCTCTGCAGGCGATAGGTGCCAGGGGTGATGACTGCACTGACGATGAAGGGACCTTCCCATGGGGAAGACAACTTGTGTGCGCCAGTAGTAGACTGGATGCGACGTAGGACCATGTCACCTATGTTGAAATCTCGCTCTTGCACGTTTCAGTCGTGGTAGTGCCTGAGCTGTTGTTCGTAACGTGTGTGCTGCAAGGCAGCTGAGACACGGTGTTCCTTGACTAGGTCGATGTCGTGGCACCGAGTCATTTCTGCTTCGCCTTCCTCGTAGTTTTGGATGCGCGGGGCACCAAAGGTTATATCACTCGGGAGGACAGCCTTCGAGCCATACACTAGGAAGAAGGGAGAGTAGCCGGTGGCCCGGCTCTTTTGGGTGCGTAGGCCCCAAATGACCCGTGGTAGTTCTTGGATCCACTTGGGACCGAACTTCTCGAGTGGGTCGAAGATGCGCGCCTTGAGCCCCTGGAGGATCATACCATTGGCGTGTTCATGCTGGCCATTGCAACTTGGATGAGCCAAGGATCATTTTGCTTTTTTACAAGGACTGGGTTTGCTAGCCATTCGGGGTGTGTGACTTCACGAATGAATCCTGCGGCTAAAAGCTGAGTAACTTCCACCCTAATAGCCTCTTTCCAATCTCGAGAGAAGCGCCGGAGTCGTTGCTTGACGGGTCGCGCCATTTCGTCGAGATCTAAGGAGTGCTCAGCCATTGTGTCAGAGGGCTTCCATGCAAAGATGATCTAATTAGCGGGGAGGAAGGAGGTGAGTGCATCTTCCTATGCCTTGTCGAGGTCCGCCCCGATGAGGGCGGTCTTATCTGGGTCATTCTCCCTAAGGAGGATGGTCTTTGTCGCACAGCCGGGCTGTAGTTGTGACTCGGTTACCGAATCATTTGCCGAGATGGGGATATCCTTTGGCGGCATCACCTCTGCTGACTCGGCAATCATGACGGCATTCTTGGTCCTCTCAAGTGCCTCCGAGATGTTTATGTTTTCGGTCTCACAGGAGTGGGAGGTTTGCAGGTCACCGTAGATGGAGAGCACACCGTTGGGAGCAGGCATCTTGAGGACAAGATACGTGTGGTGTGGAATGGCCATGAACCTGGCAAGGGCGGGCCTCCCTAGGATGGCATGGTATGACGTCTTGAAAGAAGCCACTTCGAAATGGATGTGCTCCATCCTGTAGTTCTCCCAGGTGCCAAAGGTGACTGGGAGAGTGACTTGGCCAACCAGAGTCGAGCTTGAGCGGGGGATGATGCAGTAGAAGGCCTCCTGGGTCGGGGCCAAGGAGGTTATGTCGTACCCCATGCTCTCCAGTGTCTTGGAGAAAATGATGTTGAGGCCGCTGCCTCCATCGACGAGCACCTTGGAGAGACGCACCTGGCTGACCACCGAGCTAACAACGAGTGGGAAGGAGCTAGGGCTGGGTAGGTGTATCCAGTGGTCACGCCGATCAAAGGTGATTGCGTCCTCGGGCCAGTGCAGGTGTTCGACCGGGTGTTCGAACATTTTGGCCTCGCGCTGATCAAGCTTGAGGCGGCGTCGGCACCTTGGGGCTTTGGAGCCACCATAGATGAAGTTGGTCGCCCGGTTTGCCTCCTGGAGGTTTTGGAGCTGCCGGGCTTGTCACGGTCGTCGTAGCGAGGATGCTTGGGGTCATCCTGTGCCACACTATTTGCAGAGTGCGTGACACTCCCACGCCGTGTGGTTGCAGTCCTTGTGCCAGGGGCACTTGCCGTCGAGGAGTCGATCCAGCTCCTCCTGGTTAAGGGAGGTGAGCTGTCGAGGTTGATCTGCGACTATGACGGTGTTGTCGGGGCCGCGCTTGCGCTCCTGCTGTTTGGACGACTCGGGTCGGTCGTTATGCTACCCGGAGTTGTGGCGAGGCGGTCACCCGCCAGGTCGTTGGCGATCTTCATGTCGCTGCTTAGGCCGGTCGTTGGAGTGACGCCAGTCCTTGTGGTGATGGTGAGCCTTCTCCGCGTCCTCCATGTCGGCGTGCTTGTTGACAACGACCATCATCTCGGAGACGGTTTTGGGGTTGCTCTCGAACATCTTGTGCCAAAGATCGATGTTGTGCAGCCCTTGGTGGAAGTAGTGGATGACATCCCTGTCATCAACATCCGTAATCATGTTACGGTTGGTGAAGTACCTTTTAGTGTAGTCGCGTAGGACAAAACCGACAATCATTGTAGGTAGAAGACCCACAATACACCAACAATCATTACAAAGAAGCGAATCAGGCAAGATCATAAAGAAAAGCAACATCACGCAAACACAGAACTACACTAGTCAACACACAGCCAAGGAACGATGCTAAACGTTGTTAATAGGGCTGCAAGGGGTACACCTAAGCATGGGTTGTCTCTTCAGGTTCAACATTCTTGATAGAGACATCCTTCAGCTTGTGCAGTGTAGAATCTTGCTCTTCGGGTGAGGGTGACATAGTATTCCGCTGTTGATTTTAACTTTTCCGGGGGTAAAGTGATGACTCCATCCTTCAGTTGTCATGAGCAGGCTTTGGGTCAGGTGGCACGAATGATCTAAACATTTTGAATAAAAGGAGAGTAGAAGGTCATCTTGGAATAATAAGATAAGGGAAAGAAATCAAAGTGGCAGTGCTTAAGATGAAAGGGGAGGTACAATGGGGGAAAAGATAAAATTAAGAAAGAGATATGTTTAAAAAGATATATAGGAATTAATAAGAAAATATTAAGGAGTGAAGGTAAGCAACATCACAAACAAATCAAGAGGAGGTGAGATGCGATTGCGGTTTTAGTAAAAACCAGAAAGGATAATTGACCAAGGGTCGAGTATCAAAATAAGTTATCAAAGAAAGAGTAAGTCAATAGATAAGGATGGGGGTTTTACATTTGCAAAACAAGGAAGTGAAAATGAAAAAGATGGTCAGGTGAAAAGATGAATTATCAAGGCGGATTGAGAAAAGAAAATGGTCAAGGAGCGAGAATATTTATCAGAAAGGTTAAGGGTAAGACAGGAATAAGTTGTATAATAAAATAGACCTTAAGGAGCGACCATTGCTATCTAGGCTTACGTCCTACAGTCGATACAGCTCTGATACCACTTCTGTCACACCCGGTTTAAGGACAAAACCGAATGCATAACTATATGTATGCCAGGATCAAGTTCCATACATATAGTGACATCATCAGTGAATAACAGCAATAGTTTCACGTAAAGAAACATAAATAAGAACTTACAAGACTATCAGAGATATGCGCTTAACATGGAAATGAAGGCTCCAAACTTCACAGGCAAACGACTGGGGGTTGCGTACGCCTAGAACTCTTCATCATCTTCAGTAGGCTTCACACCTTTTTCTTCTGAGCAGCAGTTAGCAAGGGTGAGTACACTTATGGTTGGTACTCAGCAAGGCCATAAGATATAACCAGAGTAACGATTTAAATCCATCTTTAAGTTTATTAATCATGTGAGGGTCCAGGCCGCTCTTGACCGTGAGCACGGCTGATATATCAGTTTTAGACACTCTGCAGAGGTTGTACACTTTCACCACAAGTCGCGTAAAAGTTCAAAAGAACTTTGGACCCAACCATGCTGTGCTAGCTAGGCACAATACCACACTTCCGAGGTGTGATTGCATAGGGACGCTACGAGGCCTTTACAAACATTCCCTAATAAGAAGTAGTCTGCTAGAGTTTCGGTAGCGGCATGAACCATAACCCTCCCTAATGGTCAGCACCTTAGCGAACGCTACTACCCCAGGAGGACCAGGCTATACCCCAATCACCGACCCCCTCCTTGCCCTTTCGGTAAGACCGCTTCAAACTAGAGTCTCTAATTATTTAGCCAAGACCAGAGCCATATGGTCCTCGTGGTTGTACTGTTTTCCTGGGTGGTTCTCCATGTTCCAATTAATACATGGTATTCTTGTAAATAAGCATAGATAGAAGGATGGTTAGGGTCACTTGCCTTTTTCCAACGAAAAGCTACTCTTACTGCTCTTCAGTTCTTGCTTACTTGGAAACCTTGATCTTCAAGCTTCAATAGCAATCATTCTACTCGAAGCAAACATGAAGCACAAACATACAAAACAATAAACAAGTACAGCTAAGGACAATACACCAATCACAAAACAAAAGCTTTTAAAAGAGCGTGCTAAAGGATAAGGCTCGCTGCTACGGTTACAAGAGCACAAGAAACACGAAAAACGGAGCTAGGGTTGAAAAGACACAACTATCGGAAGATTGGTATTATAAAAGAAACAAAATAACTATAAGTTTTATTTATTTTAATTGGAAAATAAATGTAACAGATATTCAAGACAAAATATACCTGATTATAATTAACTTATATTATATTTTTATTTATAAAAGTGGAGTAGAACTTAGTCATATTTTATTTATGATTGTCTATGTACAAATTACACTAATTAACAATTAATTAGAAAGAAACTTTTGAGAGCATCTAAACGCATAACTTTATATTTGGTGTGCAACTAAACAAATTATATTTAGAACACATTTGAGTTGATATTAATTGAATTGACATTAGTTATGAAAACTGGAGGTAAAGACCTAGGTAGATTTTAATTAGAAAAACTAGGAGAGAGAACTTTAATCAAATTAAATCTATATTTAATTTAAAAACAGGAACTAAGGCACAACGACACGACTAAACAATAGCTTAGGGTTTTAGAAGACTTAACGCAACAAGAACAAGTCGAAACGGAGCTAAAACGACGAAGATAGGGCTAAAACAAGGCTCCAAGGAGTTATCTGCGAAGAAACTGAACTTTTAGGGGCTAAATTGAAGAAATCAGGGGCTAAAACATAATTAAACCTTAAACAGAGGGTCGGGGTGCAAAACTATAGATCCTGGACGGCGGGTACTAATTCTGGAAAGGTCAGGGGTCGGGACAGAAAAAGAAAGGGCTCAACTCTAATTATTTTTCTACTGATCTGGACTGCGGGTTGATTTCTGGAAAGCTAGGGTTGGCTCAGTCGGGCGGATCTGGTCCGTTGGATCACGATCCGACGGCAAGGTAAGGGTCGGGTGATTTCAGACGCGGCTCGGCGGAGTAAGGGTCGGGCGATTACGCGGCTCAGCGGAGTAAGGGTCGAGCGTGGCTTGGCAGCTCGTGCGCGGCTCAGATCTGTTCTAGCCGTTAGATCTAGATCGGGTGGCAGGATGAGGGTCGAGTGAAGGCGGACGCGGCTCGGGTCGACTCGCAGAGTTAGGGTCGAGCGAATCGGTAAGCGACGCTGGGCGGCGGCAGACGCCGGTGGCGAGCAGGCGCGGCGGTGGACGGCCGGAGCTCACCGAATCCGGTGCTCCGGGGCTCAGTTCAGGCTGGGGTTATGCCGGGGAGAGAGAGGGCAGCACGGCGAAAGTGGTGAGGGTCACAGGACGGCCGTGCGGCGACCGTGGACCGGTGGCCACGGCGGCGAGCGGAGACAGAGCTCCGGCGAGCAATTGGGGCTGCGACAGAGCGAGAGAGAGGGGGAAAACGGGAGCGGCGTGGTGCTTACTTCCTCGCGATAGTCTTGCGGGGGTTGAATACGGCGGAGCCGGGGCGAAACGGCGGGTCGACGACGAGGTGCAGCACGGGCGGAGATGTTCGCTCCGGCGAGGAAATGCCGGCGTGGAGCGACCGCACGAAGGGGAAGGAGTGGACGACGGTGCTGGGTCCAAGGCGGGGCTCCGGCGATGGTCGCAGTCGACGGAGAGGCGGCGAGACGGCGAGTCGACGTCGCGGCGGCGACGACGGGCTCGGGCTCAGGAAAAATAGCGGCGCAGAGCGGCGGGGTAGTTAGGCGTGCAGTGCAGGCATGGAAGAGGAGTGGCAGGGGTTCAGGCGCTGGTTTTATAGGGGAGGGGAGGAGGCGGAGCGGCCGGGGAAAGGAAGGCGGTTCACGCGGCGGCGGGGATTGACGCGGCGGAATTGCTGCGGTCGTAATGGGGGCTGGTCGTCCGAGGGGCGCGTGCCGCGGCCATTAAGGCAGGCAAGCGTCGTAGGAAAAGAAAGGAGGAGGCACGGACGACAGGCGCGGGTGCGAACTGTATTCGGGGTGAGGAGGAAAAGGAAAGGGGAGGGAGGCGCGGATGACGGGCGACGGCGCGACGCGTCTGGTGTCGTGGCGGAAAGGAAAGAGAGAGGAGCGGGAGGAAGAAGAAAGGAAGGTGGGGCGGGTGCGGGCGGCGAGATTCGCAGCGAGGTCTGGGGGGAAGAAAGGAAGGCGCCGGCGACGCAAGAAGAAAGGTGGGAGCGGGAGGTAGGGGATGGCGCCGACATGTGGGTCCACGGTGGCAGTGCGAGAGAGGGAGAGGGAGAGAGGGACGGGTTGGGCTGGCTGGGCTGTTTGGGCCGTGGGGAGAGAAAAGAAAGAGAGGAGAGGGAGAGGTTTTGGGCCGAGCTGGAAGAAGGGAAAGAGAGAGAGAAAGATGGGATGAGCCAAAAGAGATAGGGAAGAGAGAAAAAAAGATTCTAGGATAGTTTTTTTGGGTATTTTTATTTTGCAAACTCAAACACGCAAACAAAAAAAACCAATGCAACGACATGAATGCAACATACACAAAACCATTTTATTTAATTCTGAAAGACAATTATTTATTTTTCCTATAACTAAATTCTCTGTAAAGAAAATAAATGTTGAAATTTTTATATAATTATGAGAAAATCATTGCGTTAATATTATTATTTTTTTCTAATCACATCCTGAAATCCAACAATTTCAGGGTGACACTAAGTGATGCTGCCTAGATCCCATCTGGTTTTGGGACCCGAGCATGAATCCTGGAAGTGGTTGACGAAGGCGGTGCAGAGGTCCTGCCAGCTGTTGATCGAGCCGGGACGGAGTCCCTCGAGCCAGTTGAGGGCCTGGCGACTCATCATAACTAGAAGTAGGCCGCCATGATGTCGTTGTTGCCGCTCGCCGTCCAAACGGCGATGTTGTAGGTGCGCAGCCACGTCTTGGGGTCGGAGTCGCGGTCGAACTTGTCGACGCCAACTGGCTTGAACGTAGAGGGCCACGAGACTCTGCGGAGTCGATTGGAGAAGGCAGAGAAGCCGTCTAGGTTGTGGCAGAACCACCTGAATTAATCAGGCTCAAGCGCGCTAACCATCACCACGCGGGCAATCAAGGCTAACTCGCACTTCAAACGGAATAATCCATTGGTCTGTCGGGTAACCTCCCGATACAACCACGGTTTTTGCCGATCGAAGCCACACATACATGTACTCACACGAAGGTGAGCCCAGTGGATACAACATTCCACAAATTTTACATCACAGGTTCATCATAAATTTTTATTACAACTGAGTTCGAATTCGTAAAATAAGGTACTTCAGAGTTCAAAATAATTGAGTTCTTCAGAGTTCAATGCTGCGGAAAATCAACGATAAACTACTCGATGATACAGGATGTCTCGATGAAGCCCGTACGAGACATCACTCGGCATTATCATCGTTGGCCGGGGGCGCATCCTATTCCACCGACCAACTAGGAGGAAGGGTACACGGCCAAGTCAAACTAGCGATCAGATCCTCGAAAGTCTCACCTGAAAACAAGCCACAAGCAAGGCTGAGTATACTAATACTCAGCAAGGCTTACCCGACTAGTAGAATATACTTAGCCGACTCCTAGACATGCAAGGCTTTTGGCTTGAGGGTTTGTTTTGCCGAAAAGCAGATACGAGTAGGTCCTTACTTTCAAGTTTTAGCTCCAAGTTCTAGTTTTCTTTAACCATTCTAGGTAAGCAACTATCTAATATCATACATGGTGGAAGAATTAATTTGCATCCAACAAGATTAATCATCATCATTGTTCCTCTTCTTACCCTATGTGGTAAAAGGGTCAACCAGTCTCAATAACCGCGAGAAACGGACGATTCAAATCGAATTTCTTAACCTTGCAAGGGAAACCTAAACACACGTCACGTGGTTACTCCCAGAGTGACACGTGCAACCTTTCCCCTTTCTTCCCAGGTTGTGGATCAGGGCCACCATCCGAGACTACAGAGCCCCGCTCTGTACCCAACATGTGCGCGCATGGAACCGAAGTTGAGAGGGTGGGATGCTGTCCACTTGCAGGTCCGATTAGGTACTTAAGCTTACTGATTACCATATTCTCGGCATGGGGTTAGTACGTTCAAAGACTTAACCACCACTACCACACACTGCGGCCTTAGCATTTTTCACTAAATAGACGGGACATCAATCATCGACTTGAACATCGTACCATAGCCCCATCCATCGACCTTATGATTGCAGCATGTAGTAAACATTCAACTCCTATATTCTCGCGAGTGACAGGAAATCACTCGACTTTTACCGACTCCTATTAGCATAGCATTCTATCGAACCTTACATCTAGTGTTCAGAGCATGGGTACCTAGGATCATGCAACTAAGTTTTCATCCAACTCCTATAAACTTAATGCACAAGTAGAATAGAGTACTAAGTTGCATAATTTAGAAAAATAGGGTTCATGCTCCGGGGCTTGCCTTCTTGGGTAAAGTTAGCCTGGGCCTCGTCCGAACTCGGGTTCGGATCTTCGAAAACTTCAGTTAGATTCACTTGAGCTTCACGCTGCTCACTCTCGGACTCGGGCACCAGCTCGTATGTTCCGTCAAAGAGAGTCGTTGATTCTATATGAATGCACAAGTATGAGTGGTATTAATGGTATATGATATTTATTTTCTTCACGATAAAGTTGCAGTCCACAAAAACATAGATTTGGTTGTGAAGTTACTTAGTTAAGATTTCTTGGGCACTCGTTAATAGAGTATAACTTAAACTAACTAACTCCATTAAACAAGAAGGGGCGGTTTGTTCTTTTGGAAACTAATTTTTCTAAGCACAACATGGATTAAACACAATTTCTGGACTTGGTAACTTCTAGTGATGATATTTTTATTTAGAGTACCTTATTGTTGGCGCTAAAATCGGCCAAACAGGAATCGGCCGATGGTCTTCAGCGTCGGACACACGACCCGGGAGAATCTGCTTAGCTCCTATTCGGGTTATTGCCCTGGTGCAGTTCGCGCGGCGTGCCAGTCAATCTGACCTGTTGATTGACAAGGAAATAAAAGTATTAAATTCCAGGCGCTCCGATCGGCTGGAGTTCCGATCTGTCCTGAAGAGCGCGTCGGCGAATTGGCCGATTTGCTGTGAAGATGATCGGCTATGGACCAGCCGATAATCGCGTAATAATTGTAAAGAAGACTGCTGGAGCGATCTAAACAATTATTACAGATGCAACACTTGAAATAGATCTGATCGGCTATATGACGATGAACGAGAAAAAGCAATGACAGAGCCAATAGTTCCAATCTCAAGCTGGATAACTGGTGATAATACTAGAACAACAGGTAAAACTTGCAATTCTAGAAAATATCGATAACTAGTGAATAAATCCCAACGAAACCACAGCGATGCGCCCGTGGTTAAAGCTCGGATATTACTCGATAAACGGAACCTACCAATTGGCCGGAGATCAAGTTGATGCAGCCCTGTCAATCCGTACGAACTCGTGAAAGAAGAAAAAGTATTGGCGAAGTCGCCGACTTGAAAGTAAAGTACTAGTAAAAAGTAGAAGTGTTTTGTTGATTGATGTGTTGATGTTTCGCAAAGCCCTGACGACTCCTATTTATACCCTAAAACTAGGACTCCTGGTCGATTACGACTTGTTACAGCCTTATTTAAAACAGGAAAACTACTATATCTATAATATCTTTTAAAAAGGAAACGAACTCCCGCAGAATCTTCCGCTGCCGTCTCCTAATCCAATCAGGACTTTTCCAATTGTTCCTTGACCGAATCAGCGTCGCTCTGTTGACCAACTTTTGACTGGGATCCTCTGATGTAGCCCCAACCTGTTGGCGCAAGCTGTATCACCAATCGGCCGATTTCCAACTATTACCTCAATCGGCCGATTCCTTACTGTAGCCTTCAGATCTGCCGCATCGGCCAATCTTCTTCTCCTGACGCCGATTCAACACGTGTCAAAATCTGGCGTCAACACATGCCCCCCAGTTTCGGAGCAAAACATAACTTTTTCTTCGAAACTCTTTCTTTAATTCTTTTCTCCGAAACGGGCGCAGTAAAAATCTCCTTCCGTCCCGCGGTCTTCCGCATAATGATTGCAATTTCCACGGACTGAGCGCGCGAAATGACCGCTCCCCTGGAATTCGTGTAGACGGCGCGGCAAAAATACCGCCTTTAGCCTTGCTCTCCCGGATTATCCTTAAATATTGGTATTCTCCGCCTACTTTTCCCCACAAACCTAGCATCTTCTTCCAACGAACCACTGTTCATCTTCCTCCGAGCCCTCTCGATCTCCAACCGCTCCCTCCGGCAATCTTACTTGCGATATGCTTCAACTTCCCAATGGCGTCACCATCGGCGACCGCTCCAACCACGGAGGCTCTGTCGGCGATCCCCTCAGCGGCGGCGGCCCAATCGGCGGCTCCATTGGCAGCTTCATCAGCAACGATGACCTTCATCCCGGAGGTAATCACTTGAAATTTCCCCCTTTTGCTTTTTTCCTGCTCCAGTATTTTCCGGATCCTTTCTCAGTTTTTTTCCCCTTTTCTTCCTCTTTTAGGCATTTAGACACTAGATCACCATCCCTCTTTCAGAATCCCCTGATCTTATCTGCTTAGGCCCCATGGGGAACCCCGATCCAACTGATCTGATCAATCTAGAGACCCACAGAGTCCCGTTCAAGCAATCACCCATGGACCTAGATCAGTGGGTAGGCGCCTTTAGGTCCTGGCCAAATGAAACCCCCGGCTGGAGAGAATGGTACCAAAGAATAGCCAGGTCTAGGAGAGTTCAATGGGATGAACAAAAAATGGCCAATGCATAGACCTCTCACTGTCCCAGATGGAGAAAAATGAACCTTTGATCATAGCAGCTTCTTACTTCTGGTTCGACGCACTCAATGCGTTTCTTTTCGGACATGGACCCATGACTCCAACTTTGGCCGATGTCTTGTAGTTAACCGGCCTTGACATCTCTTCCGCCGATATCCCCTTTAATTATCTGATTAAGCCATCACATCAGCTAGAAACCAAAGGAATCGGTGGATGGAAAGGGTACATCAGCAAAAATATGAAGACTGGGACAGTTTCAGAGAGAGAGCACACTGCATTCCTGATGATGTGGCTGGAAAAGCACTTTTTCTGTGGCAGAGCAGTTAGACCTTCTTCTAACACTCAAGCTTTAGCGGAAGCTCTGTCACTAGGATCGGCCATCCCCCTTGGAAAACATCTGCTGGGATCGGCGTACTACCTGATGCACCAAATCGGCACTAAGCTGTCAAAGGGGGAGCCGATTAGGAACCCTGGCGGTCCTTGGTGGTTCATCACTCTCTGGCTCAATTTATATATGAGCAAGGTCTCTCAGCAACGAATAGAGACCAAAACTTTCCCCAATATCGAGTTAGAGGAGAATCCAACCGTCCGACTACGCTGCAGATCCTTTGGAGAGGCGGCATCGGCCTTCCCTGGCTGTCAGTTTACTGCTACCCGTATAGCTGAATATTTCAGATGCCTCTACAATGGCCTTAGTGAAGAGACTGTCAGCTGGCATCCGTATCAGGCAGTGGAGCCGATTTTCGAACTACCCGTCAGCTACGACTTCTCCACTCATACTTTTGACAGGGAGCTTATGGATATCTTGATCAAACCAGAAATTTTGTCAGCCAACTTCTTTTCTGGAAAGGACTCTCTCATATATGAGTTCTATAATCCATCGGCTGCAGCAAGTCAACTGGGCTTTGGCCAACTGCCGATTCGGGTTTATTTCGCCGGTCAAGTAAAATTCAGAGATGGACTGACTACAAGTCTTGACTACAATCGGCTGTGCGATCTAGTGCCAGATTCTAGCACAATAGACCTGAACAATTGGTCAGTGGCCCCTTTTGCCACTCAACAATTTAAATTATGGTGGGCAGAATGGAAGCAATACCTTTTCTGCAAATCTCCATCTACTTATTGCAACATTCTGGACCCAGAAAACATCGATCCAAATGCAGCGGTATGTCCTTTCTCCCAGCCGATTTCAATGCTATCTCTTTCCATACTTTCATCTTATCATTAACTCACATTTACCTTCTTAGTCTTTAAGCCAGGTCCCTCCGATGCGGAGCCGAAGCGGCAGGTCGATAGATAATCACCATCCATATACACCATATCCACTCATCGGCTTCCACGCTCCAACCATCAAGGACATTTCCACTGGCCGATCGAAACGAGCACCGAAAAGGCCAACTTCGAGGATAACAAGCCGTCGAGTGCGAGCTCGCATCGGATCGGATGACCAAACGGCGGTAGCATCGGCCGAGACTACCGAGATAGCCGATCCTCAAGTCACCGCCGAAGTCGGGGCAGCCGCGGCATCACTACTAGTATAAGCTGTTCAGTTAATCTTGCTTATTTCATATATCCTTTAAGTGCTCCACTAACACTAACTTTCTCTCTCTGCCAGGCTGCACAAGCTGTTCCACCGCAGTCTCCACAGCAATCGGCCACGTCCCAAGTGGAAGCCGAAACTCCAGCAGCTCCTCCCGTCGAGGTAAATGATCTCTTACCTTAATCTCTTGATATTCAGAGGACTTAACCGATCCTGACGCAGGCCGATTTGGGTATGCTGGCTATAACCCCACAACAAACATCGACCGGAAGATCAACAGAGGCATGGCAAATTTCTCATACCATCCTATTTCAATTACCCATAGCATACTCATATGATCTGTTTTCAATGCCTTTTCACGAAGCTGGTCCGAGCGGAGCATTAATAGTTGTTGAATCTTCTTCCTCTGATGAGCCAATTGTACCAGCCCCTGAGACGAGAGAGACGCTCCCACCGACGCAAGCAAGAGAAATTCGTTTTAAGGAGGTAACAAACTTACCATTGGCATCGGCCGATTCCCCTTTACTGCTTGCCAACCCTTCTCTTTATTTCCCCACAGGAGCAAGACACCCCGAACAACAGCATTTTCTCCTTTGCTGTTTCTTTGCCTGATGACGAAGAAATCGCATCACACCCGATTTCGTCGAGCTCTGCTTCCGATGATGTCCGCGCCAAGCTTGAAAGCATGCGGATTCTCCTTCAAAATGACATCGGCCAATTGGTAGAAGACACTTCGCCGATTCGATGACTTTTCAACGATATCAAGGGTCGAATCCCGGAAGAAACAACAGAAAGCTTGGAGCGTGCTGCATATATAGAACATATGCAGACTCCCGTTTCCAGGGCCCTGCGCCATATGGCCGATCGCGCCCAGCTGGCAAAAACCCGGGAAGAGGCCGATTCATACAAGCACCGGGCTCAAGAGGTACATCGACAGATCAATTCCCTCGAGAGCTGTCGCCCGGATGTCGTTGGCACGATAGATCGGCTCAAACGGAGGAGAGCAGAGCTGGCCAAGGAGATGGAGCAGATAACCATGGATATAGCCGCTGAAGAAAAGAAGCTCCAAGAGCTTCCGTTCGTCATTACTGGGCTGAAGCAAGAAAGCCAGCACTTGGCCCGTGAAGCGATAAGGCTTCGTCGCCATATGTCAGAAGTTCCAGGATCGGCCGATGATGACCAGAGAGTACTAGATTCGGCCGATCAAATTAGGCAACAGGCTATTGCGGCCATAGATGCTTTCCTCGGGCTGTAAAGAATACTGTAAACTTTTAATGCTCCTTTAATGTTACTGTGCCGATTTGCTCCTTTAATGTTACTGCGCTGACTTGATCTTGGACCACTTCTTTCGCCAGCTTTGCATTTATGAATGCTTTGATTCTGATAGGGCATGTCTCACCATCTATCTACCTCTCTTTCCTTTACAAGTAGATCCTTCACCGTTTCCAAAGGCATACGAATTACTTATCTTCTCTCTCTCTCCAACACTAGATCTTTATCCTCCCAAACCGAACAGCAAGATATCTTCTTCGTCCTCTTCATCTTCTTCCTCTGTCAACCAGGTATGAACTCTCCTCTGCCTTTCCCCTAGACATCTTCAATCGCTCTAATGTTGGGTAGACTTTTCATCTCTGTTTAGCCAAAACGTCTCAGCCCTGGTCTGGAACGAGCGATCAAAATCATGCATTCAGACGAACCACTGTCACAGGCAGACAAAGATCTGATAAGAGCTCATGCTGAGGAGCTCAGAGATCATGTTCCCACTGTTGTCCAGGAGTATTGGGACCTTATAGATGCTCACTGCTTGGTCCATAAGCGACCACCTTCTGAAAAGAGTCCTCCACTCCCTCATCAAGTCAAGACTGAAGCTGCCATGGAGAGTCTGGAGGAGAAGAAGACCCGCCTCCTGATAGAACTTTGCAATCAAGCTGAGACTGGAGCCACCATAGAGAATCTGATGGAGAATAGGACCCGCCTTTGATAGAACTGGGTCGTGTTGAGAGAGAAATCCAGAACAGGCGTAATCAATAGATATATCGGTATTTTTATTCTAAGGGCAACTTGTACCATGTGGGCCATGTACTCTGCCATTTTTATCCAATAATGAACTGGTCAAAACGAATCATAATGTTTCTTTCTTCAGGCGATGTCGTTTTTGCATCGGCTATGCAGACGAAAACCGATGGAAATCGGCCATGTTGTCTTGATATATCTTTCTGCGAGTTATGCATCTACCCAAATGCTTGGATGGTACCTCTTCAGATATCGTCCATTTAAAGCTCTTGGGAATTCCTCCGCTTCAATAGTTTCTAGAATATATGCATTTCCAGGGGCACATCGGCCGATTCTGTACGGCCCTTCCCAAGTGGGTGACCATTTACCGAATTTGGGATCTTTAGACCCTATCGGCAGTACCAACTTCCATACCAAATCTCCCTGAGAGAATTGTTTAACTTTGACCTTTTTGTCATACCATCTGGCCACCCTTTTCTTATTTTCTTCTATACTGATCAGGGCCCTCAACCGTAGACCTGCCGCCCGTCCTTAATTCCCAAGGCAAGACTGCCTCATGACCATAAACCAGTTGATAAGGAGATATCTTGGTGGCTCCATGACAAGCCATCCTATAAGCCCATAAAGATTCAGCCAAAGACATATGCCACTTCTTGGGTTGTTCTTCTATCTTTCTCTTGATCAACTTGATTATCCCCTTATTGGACGATTCTGCCTGGCCATTTGCTTGAGCATAATATGGAGAAGAATTTAATAATTTAATTCCCATATCGGCCGCGAATTCCCCGAATTCTCCAGAGGTGAACATTGTTCCCTGGTCAGTTGTGATAGTCTGAGGAATACCAAATCGATAGATAATATGGTTCTTAACGAACTCAATCATATCGTCCGATGTTACGTTCCTTAAAGGAACTGCCTCCACCCACTTAGTAAAATAATCTGTGGCTACCAATATGAACTTATGCCCTTTGCTCGATGGAGGGTGAATCTGTCCGATGAGATCTATTCCCCAACCTCTGAACGGCCACGGCTTGATCACTGGATTCATAGCCGATGCTGGCACGCGCTGTATATTGCCAAACCTCTGACAGTCTTGGCATCCTTTATAATATTTGAAACAGTCCTCAAGAATAGTTGGCCAGTAATACCCGTTGTTTCTGATCATCCATTTCATTTTGTGAGCCGATTGATGGGCTCCACATACGCCTTCATGGATTTGTCCCATCAGAACTTTTGCCTCTTCTGCTCCTAGGCACTTGAGAAGAACTCCATCAATTGTCCGGTAAAATAAATCACTTTCAAGCAACACATATTTTGTAGCTTGAAAACGTATTCGCCGATCCACTTTCTGGGAGGGATCCTTTAAGTAATCGGCGATTTTCTTTCGCTAGTCATCGGCTGCGAGCTCTAAAATCATAGCTCCCTGGATCGGCTGATATCCGGACGCATGTTGGGCCAGCCTGTTGGCCTCTTCATTATAATTTCTGGGAATATGCTTGATTATTGCAGACTTGAATTCCTTTAAAAGCTGCAGGCAATCTTCATAATAAATCCTCAAGATATCATCTTTGCACTCAGATCGCCCTGTTAACTGATCCACAATGAGCATGGAATCTCCAAAAATTTCGACTGCATCAGCTTTGATTTCCCTTAATAATTGGATTCCTTTTAGAACGGCTCGATATTCCGCCTGATTATTGGTTGCGGATGCTTCTATCGGCAGAGAGAAATCATAACTTGCCCCCCGAGGCTATACAAGAACGATGCTGATCCCTGATCCGGCCCCACACGAAAGAACCATCGAAATACAGAGTCCATGGAACCGGTTCAACGATAGCAATCTCTGGTCCACAATGCTGAGCTACGAAATCGGCCATTACTTGACCTTTGACAGCTTTGGCCGATTCGTACCTTAAGTTGTTCTGACAGAGCCAGGATCCATTTTCCAATCCGCCCCTTCAAAATCGGCAACGATAGCATATATTTCACCACATCATCTTTGCATATAACTATGCATTCTGCCGATAACAAATAGTGCCTGAGCTTGGTACACGAGAAGTATAAACACAAGCACATCCGCTCCACCGGGGAATATCTTGTTTCGGCGTCCAGGAGTCTTCTGCTGACGTAATATACCACCCATTCTTTCCCTTCGAACTCCTGTACCAACGCCGATCCAATGGCCTATTCATCAGCCGATAAATATAATTTGAACGGCTTACCAGGCTGTGGCGGGACTAACACCGGGGGTGAAATCATATATCGCTTGATGTCTTCCAAAGCTCTGCGTTGTTCTTCTCCCCATACAAATTCTTGATCAGGCTTCAATTTCAACAAGGGAGTAAAAGCTCGAATACGCCCTGACAGGTTGGATATGAACCTTCTGATAAAATTGACCTTGCCGATGAGAGACAGTAACTCAGTTTTATTTTGTGGAGCCACAACTTTGTTGATAGCGTCTATGGTCTTCCGATTGACCTCTATCCTGCGCTCATGAACCATGAATCCTAAGAATTGCCTGGCCGATACACCAAATGCACACTTGTTCGGGTTCATCTTCAACCCATGCTTCCTTGTGCACTCCAGTACTTCTTGTAAATCGGCCAGATGTCCCTGGTGACCTTTTGACTTGACCCCGACGTCATCTATATAAATCTGCACCGATGTACCAATAAGCTTGTGGAAGATATAGTTCATGGCCCGCTGATATGTAGCACCGGCGTTCTTTAACCCAAAGGTCATTACAACCCATTCAAATAAACCAAGATGACCTGGACACCTGAAAGTCGTCTTCGATATATCTTCTTCGGCCATTAATATCTGATTGTACCCAGCATTACCATCCATGAAACTGACGACTTTGTGTTCTGCAGCAGCACCTATCAAGATATTGGCCGTTGGCATCGGATATCCATCCATTGGTGTGGCCTGATTTAAGTTCCTGAAATCGATGCACACGCGCAATTTTCCATTCTTTTTATACACGGGCACAATATTAGAAATCCACTCGGCGTAGCGGCACTGTCGAATAAATTCTGCTTCAATTAACTTTGTGATCTCGGCCTTTATATCAGGTAGAATCTTGGGGTTGCACCGTCGTGCAGGTTGCTGATATGGCCGATATCCTGATTTTATAGGTAACCGGTGTTCAACAATGGACCGGTCTAGACCTGGCATCTCATAATATTCCCAAGCAAAGCAATCCTTGAATTCCTTTAATAAACTTATCAATTTACACTTATACTCAGGATCCAAATTAGCACTAATATACGTCGGCCTTGATTTGCTACTATCTCCCAAATCCACCATCTCCAATGAATCGGCCGATGTAAACCCATGCCCGAGCTTCCCGTCTTCTCGAACGAGCTAATCCATCTATTCTGAATCTTCCGAGCCGACTGCTTGGATCGGCTGTAGACCGAAATCGGACACCTTTAGGAAGTCAGTGTCCCAAGTCCTGCCAGATATACATCTGATGTGTTCGCAGCTCCATTGTTGCGTATCGGCCGCTACGACGCTGTAGGCAGAATCGGCGGTGACTATCTTTGTATTGTCGCCGACCCATTGCACGAGGCTTTGATGCATTGTAGATGGGACACAGCAGTTTGCATGTATCCAGTCACGACCGAGCAGCATGTTGCAGGATCCCTTACCATTAATAACGAAAAAGGTAGTAGGAAGGGTCTTACTGCCGATGGTGAGGTCGGCGCAGAGCGCTCCACGGGCGGGAGATACGTTGCCTTCGAAATCCTTTAGCATCATATCCGTCTTGGTGAGATCTTCATCGCTCTTGCCTAGCTTGCGGAACATGGCATACGGCATGATGTTGACTGCGGCGCCTCCATCTACTAGTAGTCTGGTGACAGGTCGCCTGTCAACGTAGCCTTTGAGAAACAACGCCTTAAGATGTTGCCGTTTTTCTTCTTCTGGTTTCTCAAAAGTAGCCGTCATCGGCTCTAACACCAGTTGCGCCATTTGCTCTTCCATTCTTGTCGCTTTGTCTCGATCGTCAGGCGCCATGAATTCCATCGGCAATATGAACACCATGCTGATGTCGGCTGCCGATTCTTGATTGTCTGCTCCTTGGCTGTTGTTTTTCTTGGGGCGCCAAACCCGAGACTTAACGTTTCTTTTCTCCAGCACCTGCTTCTGTTCTTCTTCTTGTTGCTCCCACTGGCGCAGGCGTTGGATCCTCCGTTTCTAGGATCTAGATAGACCATCAGGACACCACCTGGGCTTTACTGGTTTGGCCGATGATCTGGCGTGTTCCCAATCTGGTTCTCTTCCTAGGGGGTTTTCATCTGACGCCTTGTCATCAGCCATTTCTTCCAAACGATCGTGCACGCTGATTCTGCCCCCCAGTCCATCCTGTTGGTTGATCCTGCCTTTTGACCGGTGATGCTGGTCAACTCTGCCCCCAAGCCGATCATCACTGAAATGCGTTGTCCCTTTGGTTCGCGCCGATTTCTGTTGATCGGCTCTGATCCTCTGTCCCTAGAGCGCGATCTTTTAAATGGGCGATCGTTGCAACTTAATCCGTTTCATTCAGGACAGTTATCGGCTGACGGTAATCGGATGTCGTTCTCCAAGCAATGGATGAAGAACGGACATTGCCAATGATCCTCCTGCCGACGTATCATCTCGTCGTGGTATCTTGATTGTTCCCGCTGCTGCCGATATTTGCTGAGCAAGAAATGGGAGGTGACGGGTCTGCGTGGTCGTTCTGGCCCCAGCCCGTTCCTTTTGATTTCGTCCGCTGTAATCTGCCTCCTGGGATCGACGCCGCCGCCCCTTCTTGCCGATTCTGACGTCAGCACCTTGGTTTGACGTGAATTTCCCCCCGTGTCCACCATGTTAACCGGGAAAGGATGTTGATCTATCTTCATCGGCTTTGCCGATTTATCTGGGATTTCAAATTTGAGCCTCCCCTGCTCGATGGCCGATTGTATCTGCTGACGAAAAACTTTGCATTCATTCGTATCATGAGACGTGGCGTTGTGCCTCTTGCAGTACTTCATCTTCTTCAGCAGATCGGCTGTAGGGATGGTATGATACTGAGATAGCTTAATCTGCCCTTCCTGGAGTAATAAGTCGAAAATTTTATCGGCTTTTGATGTGTCAAAGCCGAATGTCTCTGGCTCTTTCTTTCCGAAAGGGCATGATATTGGTTTTTTGCCTTTCACCCACTCTGCCAGGCCGATTTCCTCCTCCCCATCAGATTCAGATCCTTCTAAGTATGCCACCTTCTTCTGGAAATTCCTCCGCTGCTCAAACGGATGGACTCCCTGTCCTGCCAATCAATGAACGATCTGGCTTAGGCTTTCAAACTCTTGCAAAGCATACCTTTCCTTGATTTGTGGCAGGACGCCTTGGAAAGCTATATCGGCCAACTATGCATCGGTCAGAGCCAGACTGTAGCATTTGTTCCTGACTTCTATGAACCTCTGTATATATCCAGTCATTGGTTCATCGCTCCTCTTCCTGAGGCTGGTTAAATCTGAGAGCTTCATCTCATGTATTCCTGCGTAGAAGTACTTATGGAACTGCTTCTCCAAATTGACCCAAGTAACAATAGAATTTGGTGGCAAAGTGGTGAACCACTGGAAGGCCGATCCAGACAAAGACGATGAAAATAGACGCACCCTCAGAGCATCTTGCGTGGCGGCCTCCCCGCACTGGATGATGAATTTGTTGATGTGCTCAACGGTGGATGTGTCGTCTAGCCCCGAAAACTTGGTGAAATCGGGTACCTTGTAGCGGTGTGGGAACGGCAGCAAGTCATAGGCCGATGGGTATGGCGTCTTGTATGTGTAAGTCTGCACTTTCGGCTTCAACCCAAATTGGTCCTGGATCACCTCTGCTATTCTTGTCGTCCAGTCCACCTGCTGCTGATGAACGATCGTTCGTGGTGCCGGCATATGTTGAAGGGCTGGTGGTGGTACAGCTGGGCAATGAATCGAAGCATGCGGCGAATTTTGCTGAGCAGCTGACAGTTGATGGCGAAGTGAATCCGCCACCCCGTCGTATGTCATCATCGGCACCGTGCTTCTGAGTGCTTCTACAGCGCTTGCCCCCCTGCCGATTTCTGATGAGATTGGCTGATACTGAAGGACCTTCGGCCGGACGGCCGATTGGTGCGGCGCCTGGATTGGATAGCTCCCATATCCGGTTGTTGGCTCAGGAAAAACCGTTGTCGCCGATGTTCCCCAGGGTACTGAGCTTGTGGGCAGCGATTGCACAGAAGCAATCTGGACGGGTTGAAGCGGTGTCTGTGATGGGAAACATGGTGCACCGCTATATCTTGGAGACACTGGAGGCAACGGAGTGTTGTACCCCTCGCGTTGCGTCAATATCGGCTGAGGAGCCGATTGGGACGTGTATGGTAAACTTCTGGCTGGCAGCGTGATCGGTGGGGCATATGCTGGCCCCTGATAGCCTTGAACTGCTCCACTGGCCAGAGAGCTGATGACGGCGTTGTACACCGTGTTGGTCATCACCGAGGATTGGTCAATGAATGCCTGGTATACGGACTGTTGGATCATATCGGACATCTTGCCCGAATCCTCAGTAATGGTGATGTGGCGGGGAACTGGAATAGGAGCTTTCTTGACAGCCTCCCCGCTTCTGGTACGACTTAACGACTGTAGATACATCTTCTTGTAATCTTCTAGATGTTTAGCTAATTCTTCCCTCTGATCGTCCTTGAGATCCGCTTCTATGACCTCAATGATGTTACCGTCGGAAATATCTGCGTTCTTTGACATATCGGATCTTGAAAGTGTCCCACTGGGCGTGCTAAAAGTGTGTTGGCGCTAAAATCGGCCAAACAGGAATCGGCCGATGGTCTTCAGCGTCGGACACACGACCCGGGAGAATCTGCTTAGCTCCTGTTCGGGTTATTGCCCTGGTGCAGTTCGCGCGGCGTGCCAGTCAATCTGACCTGTTGATTGACAAGGAAATAAAAGTATTAAATTCCAGGCGCTCCGATCGACTGGAGTTGCGATCTGTCCTGAAGAGCGCGTCGGCGAATCAGCCGATTTGCTGTGAAGATGATCGGTTATGGACCAGCCGATAATCGCGTAATAATTGTAAAGAATACTGCTGGAGCGATCTAAACAATTATTACCGATGCAACACTTGAAATAGATCTGATCGGCTATATGACGATGAACGAGAAAAAGCAATGATAGAGCCGATAGTTCCAATCTCAAGCTGGATAACTGGTGATAATACTAGAACAACAGGTAAAACTTGCAATTCTAGTAAATATCGATAACTAGTGAATAAATCCCAACGAAACCACAACGATGCGCTCGTGGTTAAAGCTCGGATATTACTCGATAAACGGAACCTACCAATTGGCCGGAGATCAAGTTGATGCAGCCCTGCCAATCCGTACGAACTCGTGAAAGAAGAAAAAGTATTGGCGAAGTCACCGACTTGAAAGTAAAGTACTAGTAAAAAGTAGAAGTGTTTTGTTGATTGATGTGTTGATGTTTTGCAAAGCCCTGACGACTCCTATTTATACCCTAAAACTAGGACTCCTGGTCGATTACGACTTGTTACAGCCTTATTTAAAATAGGAAAACTACTATATCTATAATATCTTTTAAAAAGGAAACGGACTCCCCGCAGAATCTTCCGCCGCCGTCTCCTAATCCAATCCGGACTTTTCCAATTGTTCCTTGACTGAATCAGCGTCCCTCTGTTGACCAACTTTTGACCGGGATCCTCTGATGTAGCCCCAACCTGTTGGCGCAAGTTGTATCACCAATCGGCCGATTTTCAACTGTTACCTCAATCGGCCGATTCCTTACTATAGCCTTCAGATCTGCCGCATCGGCCAATCTTCTTCTCCTAACGCCGATTCAACACGTGTCAAAATCTGGCGTCAACACTTATGCAGAGACAACAGCACTGTAAAAATTTCAGACATTTTTATGCAGCAGAGTAATTATGAAAAATGTATTACACAGCCACTGCTAGAACCTTGTTATTTTTATACAGAACAAACCATGCAAGTATTGATGCCAAAGATTTTACAGGGAGTTAACCTATCCACATATATGTTACTGTAAAGTTTTCAGATTTTATTGTGCAAGATACAGAGCATAATAAATAGGACAATTTACACTTAGGTTAATGAAGATTAATTTCTACAGGATGTTTTACAGGGTTTCTGAGTATGAAACTTTTTATACAGCATGAGCTACTCTAAAGTGTCCCACAGTGAAAAGTTGAACATTATATAAATGAAGATTATATACAGCATGAGCTACTAATTATTTGAATTCGTGCATTTTTCCTAACATAAAATTATATAAATAGGTTACAGGAAGGAAAAAGGTTCTAAACTTTTTCTGCGGTATTTAGGCATCACTATAGGAGCTCTAGAAAAGTTTCACAGCATGAAACACAATATATCAGTAGGTACAAATTAGTTCTATTATTTCATGGCATAAACAAAGTTTAACAAAAAGATTAGCTAGACATGGGTCCTGGTCCTAAACTATTTACACTGGAATACACATCAAGCAATTAATCTACTTTCCAAAAATCAGATTCATAACTGGTCTATAACAGTGGGTACAATTAAAGTCTATTAAACCTTCCATTTAATTTAGAGCAAGATTGAAGAAGCAACTGAAGAAAAGTATGTAACAAAAGATGTATATTTTCTTCTAACGATTCCAGAGCAGTTGAGTTTGTATTTTTCTGATATTTCTAAGATTTTATATGAATTTTACAAGTTCGTTGTTTTTGAATTCAAAGTTTAAACACAGGTTTACAGTTATGCCCCTAGAAACTTGCGTGCAGACCCTTTTAAAGATTATAATCATTGCAATTGGGTCCCTGGGCGGCGAGGGGCGGGGCAGTGAGCTGCGGTGGGATGTTGTGGTGGTGGTTGGGGATTCAGCTTGGGCGGTGGATGACCGGAGGGGTGAGCTCCACGGTGAGCTGGGCACGACTGCAGTAATGGTCGCGGCGGCGGCGTTCTGGTGTCTGGGCGCGCAAGGAGGCTTAGTGCAGCCTTTTGTAGGCAGCAGAGAGGCGGGAGGAGGGGTGGGGCTGGACTGTGAGGCTCAGGCGTGGGCGGCACGACGGTGGCGTGCCATTGGGTGTCGGGGCGGCGGCCAGAGGCTCGGCGCGGCGAGCGGCGGGCGGGGACGGCCGATTGGGGGAGCGGAAGATTATGCGGCGCGTGGTTGGGCGAGCAGCTGCAGCAGCGGCTTGGTCGGGCGGCGAGCGCGGCGACTGGTGGGACGCGGTGGGGGCTCGGGCACGGCGCGGCCTGGCCATTGGGCGCGGCGGCGGCGAGCAGAGGCGGCGACGGCGGCGCGCGCGTGGCACGCACGGGCTGCGCGGCTTCGTGGCGTGGGGAGCAGCGCAGCTGGTCGGGCGGGGCTCGGCCGGCCATTGACTTGTCACGGCGTGGGCGGCAAGCATCGCCGGCCAGGTGGCCAGCGGTGACTGGCGGCGGGCGTCGGGTGAAGCAAAGGAGAGGGGAGGGATTGAAAGTGGAAATAGAAGAAAAGGCAGGGGCTGTTTTGCAAAGTCAAGTGTTTCTCAAATTTTTGTGTTGCAACTCAAAAATCTCTGAACATGAAAGTTGTTCAAAATGAAAAGTTACACAAGTTTTGCTTCAGGCCAAAGTTCATTTGAATTCTAGTTTAGAAGTTATTTCAAAAACTCAAAAAGTATGATTTAGAGGGCACGTCATTTCCTGGGCAAAAATTTGTATTCTCTCCTAGGCTTCAACTAGACTTTTGTTTATCCTATCATCAATGGTGTGCCTATTAAATTTCACAGCCATAAGTGCTTTGAGGTGAGAGTTATTTAATTTGTTTGATAAAAGTACATGTACTTATGCACATATACACATATATTTTCAATTCATAGGAAAACCAATTTATAAATCATTTCTTTTAAACTTTTCTTAGTAATGTATGCATCTTGTTAAGCTAATGAGGCTTATTTCGTAATTTAAACACCCGAGGTGTTACACAGGTCCCCGGTGACGTCATCGTCGAGGTTGATCGGAGCCTGCTGGGGTCGATATGGACGTTGGTCGGTGTTGCCATGGCGAACCCGTCCTCCGGATTAGTACCGGGTGGGCCGTACTCCTCGTCATACTATCAGTGGCGCTCCCGCTCGGCCTCGTCGCGCTCGCGGTGTCGTTCATTGATGACGGGTCGAACTTCGCAATTGCGGAGGTTGGAGCGGAGATCCGGCTGGTGGACTTCGTTGCCGTCATGGTAGCAGGCTATGGAGTGGAGAGAGCTACTAGATTGGGCTCGTAGGGCCGAGTAGTCTTTCCTAAAGCGCTGGACCTGGGCAGCAACAACATGTAAACGAGTCCGGGCTCGTTCGAGCTCGAGTGAGTGAGGTAGAGTCTCCAGTACCTCGAATGCGGCGGCCAGGTTAGCAGATAGGGTGGCGAAGACGTTTTGGCCGCCGCACTCGAGGACGAAGTCACCATCGAGGTTCCATGGGGTAGCTAGCGTGCGTCGGGGTGGATCCAGCGGGTTGCGGCCGTCGATGTTGCGAAGACCTTCTTCAGCTTGGTCGATGATGGCCTCGTTGTTGTGTCTTCCTTGGCAGCTCTGGTTGCGGTGGAGTCGTTGTCGCTTGGCCTCCTCGTCTTCTCCTTCGACAGATGCTTCATCGGAGGAAGCCGATCTGGAGAGCTCACATGGTTGGGTGGGAGGGTGAAGTGAACCTCGTGGTAGCTAGCTCGTGGTCCTGGGACCATGTCAGATCCGATCTGGTCAATGCTAGGTTGACTCAGGTCGGAAAGGCGCAGCTTCTCCATCGAAGATCGGATCTGGTCCGAATAAACGGAGGAGCTGGAGCGGCGCCCGAACGGGGCCTGAGGGGCTGAGCCGCGAGGACGGCGGAGTGTCGACTCCGCGAGCCCGATGCACTTGGCCTGGGAGGCATCGACTCGGTCCAAGCCCGCGAGGATGTCGTCGATGTTGATGCGCGGGCGACGGGTCGTCCGTGAGGGGTTTTGGGCTTCGTCCTTGATGGACAGGTGCTCCACCTGGTGCAACACTGAGCTGGAGAGGGTCAGATCGGATCTGGAACCCAGGAGGCTTTCTGTCTTGGAGACTGATGAACTTGGCAATGAGCTCCTAGGAGCAGACATCTCTGGAAAGATTCCAAAGATGATAGAGTGGCCGGCTGTAGCTTTGATCTGGAGCGTCACTTGCACGGAGAAGAAGGCGCCGAAGTTGGATGCCATCAAGTTCGCCAAGAGGACCCTGGAGATCCCCTACCTGGCACGCCAATTGTCGTATTTGAACTCCAGCAAGTCTGCCTAGGGTAGCCCCAAGCAGTAGATTTGTAGGCGGGTGGATTGGAGAGAGCTGGTGAACTTGATGGTAACACGAGGACGCAAGGACTTAGACAGGTTCGGGCCGCATGGAGCGTAATACCCTACGTCCTGTGTTCGGGGGTTTGTATTATGAGTAGCAATGGCTAGGGTTTCGGGAGTTGTAGGGATTGAACGAATTGCCTATGGGTACCCCCACGACCCCTTATATATCCGAGCAGCCGTGGGTTACAAGTTAGGGTAAATCTACTCGAGTTTGTTACAAGAAATCTGATCGGTTAAGATACACAAGATCATGCCTATACAGTTCGACCTAGATCCTGACCCTAGGGGATCCTGGCCAGCGTCCAGCCGAGCGCCCGTACACCTGGTCGTTTATGCGGAGTCATTCAGCCGGGTAGCCGTCTCCACTCAGCAAGGAGGTATCAGGGTCTACCTCCGTCAGTTACGGTCTTGCAGAGCTCCAGAAAATTCTGGAGGTGGGCGTTGGCATCCTCGTTAGGTTTGCTGCAGAAAGGCCTAGCACCATATTGATTAGGCTGGATTTAAGCTCAAAATTAAGGCCCCCAACATCAATGTTGGGTCCAGTCGCCACATTGCGGCGGAGCGGACGGAAAAATTGCGGAGGGTCTTTTCCGCCATGGGATCGGTTGTTGTTGATGGTGCTTGGAGAGCTGTTCGCTTGTCGACAGCAAGATCTGAGGAGGGACGACGCGAGGTCGGACCCTTCTCACGAGCTTCTTGGGGTTTTCAATGAAGTTTGTCGGCAAGGAGAAACCAGTCATACACTACCCTGTTTTCATCCAATCAGGAGAAAACAAAAGCAGCATTATCCTGTATAAGCTATAGCTATAGTTTAAACACGACATCATGATCATGTATTAGTAAATTTCTTAAAACATCAATGCCACTCCCCGGCAACGACGCCAAAAATGCTTGTTGGCGTTTCTTAGCGTCACCACTAGGAACGAGCGTGTTAGTCCCATCCCTAGCAGCGGCACCAGGAAACGCCGTGTGGTATGTCATAACGATTACAAAATGAATCCGCAAGCGCACGGATATACTGTTGTAGCATTTCACCTGGGGAGTATTCGGGTATAGTTATTTATATTTTGCCAAAGGAGGGCATGATGTGCTTAAGAGATTTACATGATACATAACCGATGATGGTATGAATAAACAATAGACTATAACATATACAGGGGTAAATGATGATAAAGATATAAATAAGGGTAATGCGACACGCACAACCTGGCCAATCTCAAGATAAAGAATAAACCAATTAACCTACAGGTTAGTGGGAGCATAGGCATACAACAAGGTCCTAATAGTATCTATTCAAGCAAGCAAGGGTCATGCAACATACATATGGTTAGGGCTACAGGTGTCGGGAAATTAGGGATACCAGGGAGAATGTCCCGCCCCGGAGAACATCCAAGCCGTTACATCTTTCAGAACTCCTACACCGTAACCTAAAGTCGGGGAGTACACTAACCATGAAGCAGCTTCGTAGAAGATGGACAGGGCTATCACCACCTGCCATCTACCCCAGTCACACCATGGAGCACGGTCATATTCGAAGGATCCCGCATACCTGAGCACCACGCTCGTGTATGAGGTCACTACCCTAGCGCCCCCAGGTCTCCCACCCTTCGGATGGACAAGTAAGACGCTAAAGCAAGCCCTAAGGCACAACGAACCGATATCCTTACCCAGATCATCTGGCCTAATCATATATAAAGCATAACTAGTGAAGCACCAAGCCATGATATGATTAAGTAGCAAGGAAGCATAACAAGACAAAGCATGATATACTACCAAGATAGATAAACAAACAAGGCTCAGCTCTGCATTAAAAATAGAATACTGACTATTCGAATACAAAGCCATTACCCAAGGCTGAGGAATGCTTCTCCGACCCTAAGGACGACTTGCTTCGCTAACAAGGAAGTACTAGCCTAGCTCCACTACCCTAAGGAGTACAAGTCTAAAGTGTTAAAGAGAGAGAAGCTCAAGTGTGTTGTGTTTAAGGGGGGAGGGCCTCCTTTTATAGTCTCGAAGGTCGATTCCCGCCATCCTTTCATATGGAAACATTATCCTCGAGGATCAGCTGACTTGGTGTCGACTCCTCCTCGAAATGCACCTGGATGGGAGGTAGTCCAGGGTCGGCCGACCTTGACGTTCGGCCGGGTCGACCGACCCCCAGGTGGCTCCTCCCCGGCTCTGCCATCCCCTGTGCATCTGGCAGGTGGGCCTGGTCTTATCCTTTGGGTGCTGGTGCCTTTGCACGCCCGTTTGCTCTGCCAAGTGGGCCGTCTTTATAAGTGTGTTGCAGCGAGTGATCTTCTATGTATGTTTTGCTGCGTATCCTTTGTGTTTTCTTCTTATTTGAGACTTGTATTCCTGCAAGGGTTAGATAGACAATACATCTGTGGAACTAGGTTAGTGATACAATTATGTGAGTAAGGGATATAATTTTCCTTTCTTTGTGAGTATAGTTGACGGTCGGATTTTGCACTTAATGACCATCAACATAGTATTATAATATTCCTTAATTTGTGAAATAAAAAATAATATTATAAGTAGTATGACCACAACAACACCCCATACAGTGGTCTAGAAGCTATCTTATACTCTTCATTTTAGACAACCACCTTGTTCTCTCTTCCTCCCTTTCTCTTCCACATCATCAAAAATACTACATGGAATTGTATGAGACAATCCGCAATGTTTTGAAGTGCTTTCTGTAGGGGATGATTGCATAGAACCTGAGGAGCTAGTCAATCTCTTCGATTCCAAGGTAACACATGTTGGCATTTCGTAGTGTCATCACTAGGATAGGTGTTCCTAGCAACAGCGCCAGAAATGCCTTGGGGTATTTATTACGTTACAGAAGGGTCCGCAAGCGCACGGAATACCATTGTAGCATTTACCCCGTGAGTATAGGGTCGTATTTATATTTTTGCAGGGAAGGCGGCAGTTATTGGAATAGATTAGTGTGTTGATTGGTTCTAGCATGGATATTCTATTGAATAAACAGGGGTAAGATAATATATGGTAGAGAGGTAGTTTGACACACATGTTACTCAAGTTCTATCTCGATGCAAAGCTTACGGGAAGGGATAAAGGAAGAAGAAAGCTAATCTAAGAACTTATATACTCCTAACTAAGCATACAGTCTATACTAGGCACTCACATACATACACATGATTAGGAATAGGCTCTAGGCTCCCAGGCATCACCGGGAGACCGCACAAGATATGGCTAGGTGGCCACTAGATCTTCATGGCTATTTTATGCACCTCCTACAGCTACTACACGAACGGGGAGGGTTACGCTGGACGGATAGGGCAGTCACCACCTGCCGCCTACCTCATCTAACCATGGTATAGAGCCGCATCCAGCAACACTGATTAGCCCAGACACCAGATCTACACTAATAAGCAATACTCTAATGCCCCGCGCGGAGCCCACACCCTTCGGATGGATAGATATCACACTAGAGCAAACATATGAATACTGGAACCAATGCCGTAGCCTAGATGTCTTACCACGTCTAATCATGCAAGATATCAGTCCTAGATATAAACTAAGCATAGCAAACATATCTGAATACACAGAACATGCACTATACGAATACACTATACTAGAAGATAACTCTATTAAGGAATTCCGAATATTACAAAGGAGAGGAAGAGTAAAACCCATACCGAACACTCCTAGGCAAGACTCGGGAAGCGAAGAAGAGCTACTTCACCTAATCTCCACTATCCTAAAGACTAAGCAAGAGAGAAACTTGAGAGAGGCTTCAACTTGTAGTGTGTCTCTATTGTTAGCACCGCCCCTCATATTTATAGAGGTGAGTGAGGCGGTGTGCAGCTGCTCCTCGGCGCCCAAATGCCTGAAGCCTTGCCAAACCGACGTTAGGAGCCAATGGGGAAGTGCCACATGAAGGGAGGTAAGTCGGTTCCTCGCTGGTGGGTCGACCGACCTACATGGGTCGGCCGATCTGGGCTTGGCCCAGATCGAGCCCAACTTGCTCTGGGTGGTTGCCATGTGGGTCCTAGTCACTCCTGTGCGTGAGTGGACGCTATCCTAAGTCGGTTGCATGCTTTGGTGGGCCCTTCAATCCATGGGACTTCAAATGGTGCGCTCTGATTGGTCGACGTCACTTGCCTTGGATTAAGGTGCTTGTTCAACACTTGAATTCTGCTCAATTTCCCTACATTGCAAATTCTCCAAGGGGAATGTGGAAACGATATTATTCTAGATAAATATGCAAGTTAAGTATGCTAGTCATCCCAATTTTCTGATCAAATTGACGCTCGAAATTGGTCCATAGCAAGCGTCAACAAGAACCCCCAAGCTCTCCTTTGCTCGTCCCGAGCAAAATAGAACAAATCAGGATGTTGATCAGAAAATTGTTTGACTCATTACCTGCTGTCGTGTTAAGTCCGAGGCATAGATGAGTGATGTTGGCATGAGTACCTGGCCTCTATTACCTTCATCATCTATGTGGCTCATGAGCTTCTCCTCGTCTTGAGTTGTTGAGAGTTAGAACAGTCAATAGAGCAGTACTTACCTTCCCTTTGTTCAACAATCCATCTAGAGGTTATCTTTTTGGAAATATTAAAACAAGACTAAGTTCCTCGAATGATTCACTCAGGTTGCTCAATGGTCTATGAATCCTTACCAAGGCACTTCTCTTTTCTCATAATGAAAGCTTTTGTGGAGCTCAAGATATGGAATGGATGAAGCATACCTGCATTTCATATATTGCCAAGACAAAGAGTGGATCCATGGAGAAAACAATTCATATCCCATGATCAAGAGGTGCATGTGTGTGGATGGATGAGAGGTATGATTACTCCTTTTTGGTTTGTGATCTCTCTCCTCATTATTTTATTTTATTTTTTGTATTTTCCTTTAGACATGGCTATCCCCTTTTATTCTTTCTTTTCTCCTTTTTTTGGGTCATGCTTCTTTGGCATGCCATCTTTTCTCTTTTTCTCTTCTTTTTCTTCCGAGGATGACCAAGTCTAATTCTTTTTCAAGGATAACATGAGGAGAGACCACACACTTCATGGAGCATTTATTTGGTGGGTGGATGGATTTGCTAATTCCCAGTGTAGGAATGTCGCAGTGGTTGTAACGTGTGCGTGATCTTGATCAAGAGGGTATGAAAAGCATTTCACTAGGGTCACAAAAATTTGACAAAGCTCCATGAAATAGCAAGCAGCATATGTATAGGTTTTTCAATGTAAATGACATATGGCTTTGGTAGGACTTGGAACATCATTGAGGAACTTGTCTTTCCCTTTTTTGAATTTTTGAAAACAAAATACTCCAGATATCATGCTTTACTTAGGTCAAGATTATAAAGCTCCATCTTCCATATCTAAACTCATAACAACCTAGACTTGGATAAAGCATGTGCAACCCACGAGATGTGCGGGTTCATGGCACAAAGGTTTAAACAGCCAGCAAACTCAAACTTAGGAAACACTATGCTTTAGGACTTCAGCAAGATATACAAGCAAGAGCATAACAATTATTCATCCTTTCAACTTAGGAAGACTGAACATTCTTACCATGCTTATGGATAAGGGAAATTAAAGCAAAAAATATTTGTTTGGTTTTTAAAGTTTCTTAATCTTTATTGAAAGCAGTAAAGGATACAGTTCACTTGGTGGAGGGGCTCCCCCAAGCTAGCTCTTGGTTTAAGGTCCAATGAGCAGGACCCTCTCCATACCTATTTAACTCGAGGTCGAATCGTACATACCTAGAGAGGATGTTGAGGACGTTGAGTTCTTCTTCTTTCTCCACACCTTCTTGGTTTTCTTCTTCGTTGATGTCAGTGGTGTGGGAGTTGGATCCTTGTTCTTTGGAGCAGGGGTGCCATTGTTCGGCCCCCTCTTGTGTGTACTCCGTTGCTTTCCCTTGTTGAATTTCTTCCCAAGGGTGGCAGGACTATCCTTCCTCGGAGGTGTTACTTCGACTTCGATGATCCTTCCGGGATTTGGTTCATACTTGATTCTGGTCATCGAGCATTGCTCCCATCTCGAGCGGAAATCAAATCTTTCTTCTTTACCGTTGATGTTGAGTCGGATTTCTCCAGTTCCAACATCGATATGAGCTTCTGCCGTGCTGAGAAACGGCCAGCCGAGAATAAGTGTTGTTTCCTTCTGATCATCCATGTCCAGCACAACGAAGTTGACGGGGATGAAGCAGTCCCGCACTCTCAATGGGATATCTTCTGCGATTCCTTCTGGATACCGGACGGATGAATCAGCTAGCTGCAGTTGCATTGGTGTCGGAGTCAAGCTTGAGGAGTCCAGTTGATCGAACATCGTCTTAGGCATGACACTGATGCTGGCACCCAAGTCACAAAGAGCCTTGTCGAAGTTTTGTGATCCTATTGAACAACTGATTGCAGGATATCCCGGATTCTTTTTTTTCATAGGAAGCTGCGGGAGTATAGCTGCACTGCACCCTTCGGAGAGCTTAACCACTTCAGTAGTGGGTAACGGCCTCTTGTTGGAGAGTATGTCCTTGAAGTAGCGAGCATAAGGTGGTACTCTCATGGTTTCCAGCAGAGGCACACTAATATTGACCTGCTGAATCATGTCCATAAAGCGGTTGAATTGCTCATCCATGCCCAACTTCCTAATCTTGGTGGGGAACAACAATAATTGGGTGTCGTAGAATTCGTGAGGAGCTGTTTTCCCTTCATGTACCTTGTCGGTGTCATCACTGCTGGGGCGTTCTTCGGTCGCCTTGTCCTCCTTTTCCCTACTGACATGGTTAGGATTAGGGGGATCACGAGTAGTTTTACCGCCTCTCGTGGTCACTGCGTGGATATTCTCCGTGGTCCCTTCGGGGCATCCTGGTCCCTTCCCTAACTCAGTAGAAGTAATAGCAGCGGCCAGCTGAGCTAATTCAGTCTCAACCATCTTGTTGAGCTCAGCTGGTTCTTGAGTGTTGAGGAGATGCCATCCATCTTCGCTTGGATGGTTTCCCAGGTCTTGTCGTTGGCGGCAAGCTTCTTTTGGATTGCTTCGTTGGTCTTTGCTTGGCTTAAGACAAGATCCTTCAAGGAAGGTTGCTTAGGATTAAACGAATTTGAATTACCATTACCTCCTTGGTAGTAGGGCCGCGACTGGTTCCACCCCTGACCTCCTTGTGGACAAAACTCATTGTTGTTGTTCATGTACATGACTTCCTCCGAGGTTTCGGGGCAGTCGTTCCCCGAATGTCCGATGTTCCCACAGACCTCGCAAGTCATACGAGAGTCTAAGGCTTGAAATACCTGAGTTTTAGCCTTTTCTTGGGGGCGTTCATCAATCTTCTTGATGAGGAGGTCGAGCTTAGCAGCGATCATGTCCGTCTCCTTGACGGAGTGCATGCCTCGCTGGCGAGGTTGGAGACGTTCACCCCGCTGGCGAGGTTGGACACCATCTTCTTGATCAAAGTTTGGGCCCTGTCAATGGTTAGCGAGAAGAAAGCATCACCTGTAGCAGCGTCTATATGATCACGGGCAGTTGGAGTCAGCTTGTTGTAGAAGTTCTGTAGAATGAGCCAAGCGTCCATCCCTTGGTGAGGACACGTGAGGATGTACTCTTGAAGTCGCTCCTAAGCTTCAGTTATTGATTCATTTGACGCCTGCTGAAAACTGGAAATCCTTCCTCGAAGAGCGTTGGTTTTACCCAACGGGAAAAACTTTGCGAGGAATGACTTGGCGCACTCATCCCAAGTAGTTACTACACTTCTGTTGGTGTTGAACCACTATTTTGCCTTCCCTAGAAGAGAAAACGAAAACATACGGAGTCGGATTGCATCCTTTGTGACTCCCTTGATGACAAATGTGTTGCACAGTTCCAAGAACTTTTGGAGATGTGCATTGGCATCCCCATTGGCCTTGCCACAGAATGGGCTGGCCTGCACCATCGTAATGAGACCCGTCTTGATCTCGAAATTCTCAGCCTCAGCATTAACATTTGCCTTGATTGGGACATTGTCGGCCGAAAGGAGCGGAGTAATCACAGAGAGTCTTCTGAGCCATAGTCTTGGAAGTTGATGGTGCGATATTGACTGTTTCGCCTGTCGAGAGAGTAATTTGAGGAGGAACGACTCGAGGTCGAACTCTTCTCAAAAGTGACTCCGGATTCCGAGTGAAATTTTGCGGCAGATCGAAACCAGTCATACACTACCCTGTCTTCACACAAAAGAGAGAAGACAAAGCCAAGTTAGCCTATTTAGACAATTAAATACCATTTTAGAATTTCATCAACCACTTGATCTATTCTTTTAACCAGTGCCTTCCCCGGTAACGGCACCAAAAATGCTTGTTGGTATTTCGTAACGTCATCACTAGGATAGGTGTTCCCAGCAATGGCGCCAGAAATGCCTTGGGGTATTTCTTACGTTACAAAAGAATCTGCAAGCGCACGGAATACTACTGTAGCATTTTACCCGTGAGTACGGGGTCGTATTTATATTTCCGCAGGAAAGGCGACGGTTATTGGAATAGATTAGTGTGTTGATTGGTTCTAGCATGGATATTCTATTGAATAAACAGGAGTAAGATAATATATGGTAGAGAGGTAATGTGACACACAAGTTACTCAAGTTCTATCTCTATGCAAAACTTACAGGAAGAGAGAAAGGAAGAAAAAAGCTAATCTAAGGACTTATGTACTCCTAACTAAGCATACAGTCTATACTAGGCACTCACATACATACACATGATTACGAACAGGCTCTAGGTTCCCAGGCATCACCGGGAGACCGCACAAGATATGGCTAGGTGGCCACTAGATCTTCACATCTATTTTATGCACCTCCTATAGCTCCTACACGAACGGGGAGGGTTACGCTAGACGGAACGGGCTGTCACCACGTGTCGCCTACCTCATCTAACCATGGTATAGAGCCGCATCCAGCAACACTGATTAGCCCAGACACCACGTCTACACTAATAAGCGATATTCTAATGCCCCGCGCGGAGCCCCCACTCTTCGGATGGACAAACATCACACTAGCGCAAACATATGAATACTGGAACCAATGCCGTAGTCTAGATGTCTTACCACGTCTAATTATGCAAGATATCAGTCCTAGATATAAACTAAGCATAGCAAACATATCTGAATACACAGAACATGCACTATACGAATACACTATACTAGAAGATAACTCTATTAAGGAATTCCGAATATTACAAAGGAGAGGAAGAGTAAAACCCATACCGAACACTCCTAGGAAAGACTCGGGAACCGAAGAAGAGCTACTTCACCTAAACTCCACTATCCTAAAGACTAAGCAAGAGAGAAACTTGAGAGAGGCTTCAACTTGTAGTGTGTCTCTATTGTTAGCACCGCCCCTCATATTTATAGAGGTGAGTGAGGCGGTGTGCAGCTGCTCCTCGGCGCCCAAATGCCTGAAGCCGTGCCAAACCGACGTTAAGTGCCAATGGGTCTGGTGACCAGATCGAGGTGACTATTATCCTCTCAGATTACTATACTAATTCCGTTGGATGCGTTACAGGGCCGGTAGATTTCCCGTCGAGCTCCTCACATTGATTAGATCGTGAATTATGGTGCCTACGTGCTTGCTTAATAGGTAATGCTTCACACCCACGAGAGCTTGTTGATACTTTAAAATTTTAAAAGATATCAGTCAAACATAATTTTACGTAGCATGTAGAATCAAAGATCCAGCCTACTGAAAACAGTCTAGCTACAAAATCCCTTCTATGAGAGATACAACCTAGATATTGTTTTTTTATCTCCTTATTAATTAGTTCTTTTTGGTACTCTGAATTTAGAGGAATATAGGTCTGAATTTGATACCTCTTACGCAAGAATAGTGGGTTTGATCAGCTTTTCCTTTGGTGCTCTGTGATTTGGATGATATAGGTTTTAGATTTTGCCAAAATACTGTGACAGATTGTAGCATTTTATATTATTCAAATATGATGTTCTAATACAACGTTGATTTTGGTTGATGAAAGAGCAATCTCATCCTTTTCAGCACTATATTAATGTTCAATAATTCATACATCCCGTCTTTACCCGGAGAATGCTTACTTTTATATTTTTTCTTGTGCAGCAATCGACTGTGAGCTAAGTGTAAGATTAATGCTACTAATAATTGTTGTTTGAGTGGAATAATTTGTGTTTCTTCTAAAGTTAGCAGATTGAACGAAAGACATTATGTATATAGAATTTCTTATATTTAAAGATTTGTGTACCAGTTTTGAAGTGGAGTAGATTGCTCAGTATTAATAAAGAAGTTAAATTTTTAGAAGTAGTACGTAATCAAATTATTTTTGAATAATTTTTTTAAAGCCACACGCACGTGCATCTCCACTAGTTTAGAGAAAGTTTTGTTAAATCTAGACAATCTATAAACCTGCTGACATATACCAATGTACTCCTTCCGTAAGTTTGTAACAGTCATTCTAGCGCCCACTATGAGTTGAGAAAAGGAAGTCATCACGGGGATGCAGGACTGTTCTGTTTTGGACGTCGCTGCCCCTGCACGTGCGCTCCGGCTCTCACGCCGCGTTAATACTCCCACCGCTGCATTGCTCAGAACCATGCAAAAAGCTGCTGATAGGCAAAAAGATGAGGCCGCGAGGACGCACCGCGTTAATACTCCTACCGCTGCATTGCTCAGGCCCATGCAAAAAGCTGCTGATAGGCAAAAAGATGAGGCCGCGAGGATGCAATACGGCACCCTCTACCTCGGGACGAGCAACACAAACCAATCGAGCTGCATGCATTTTTGCGGCAACAATGCACCCGCCACCCTATTTAATATGGGCAGATAGGGAAAACTAACCCCCTAATTAATCACTCCTTGGTATGCACAATAACGTCCTAAATGACCTCTAAATCCCTCCGTCTCAAAATATAAAGCATTAGAGGGTTTAAAATTTGTACCCAATTGTAAGGCATTCTAGAACTTTTGGATACGTATTAAAGAAAATTATCTAATTTTCCTTAGCTCTTAGCTGCATACTTACCTTTTCTATTCCTTCCTATCCTACTTAATTTTAGAAACAAGAGGGTACATGCGTCTTTTATTCTCTCCCTTAGTCTGTCTTAGAATTGCTAGATTGTCTTACATTTCAGGATGGAGTAACTTTTAGGAAGAAATCCATATTAAACCCTCTACTCCTTCATGAGTCTAAAATTCTGCTCATGAGGCCGAAGGGCTCGTGAAGCATAGGCGATAACTCGATTTTCTTGCATAAGCACACAACCAAGAGCAGTGCCAGATGCGTCACAGTAAACTTCGAACGGTTTGGTGTTATCGGGTTGTGCTAACACAGGGGCTGTAGTCAAACGTTCTCTGAGAGTGTGGAAAGCTTCTTCGCATTTCTCATCCCACACAAACTTTACTCCCTTTTTCAATAGTTCGGTCATAAGCTTAGCAATCTTGGAGAAATCCGGAATGAAACGGCGATAGTAACCGGCTAAACCAAGAAAACTGCGAATCTGATGAACAGAGGTAGGAGGTTTCCAATCCATCACTTCTTGTACCTTGCTGGGGTCAACGGCTATGCCTTCGCTGGAAATAGTGTGACCCAAGAATTTCACACTATCCAACCAGAATTCCCATTTAGAAAATTTAGCCTAGAGCTGATGGTCTCTGAGACGCTGAAGAAAAATGTGCAGGTGCTTAGCGTGCTCTTCCTCATTCTTGGAATAGATAAGAATGTTGTCAATGAAAACTACGACAAACTTGTCGAGCTCGGGCATGAATACCGAATTCATGAGATACATGAAGTAAGCGGGAGCATTGGTGAGACCAAAGGACATGACCAAGAATTCATATAGTCCATATCGTGTGGAAAAGGCGGTCTTAGGAATATTGCATGGACGAATCTTTATCTGATGATATCCAGATCGAAGATCAATCTTTGAGAAGACTCTAGCTCCAGATAATTGATCAAAGAGAACGTCGATGCGGGGAATATCCTCTAGGTTGATCCCTTCCATCACGAAAGCACAAGAATTCGTGCACTCCCGGAACGGTAGGTAAAGGGTAGTGGTTCCGTGACTAGGTGAATTTATTTCAACAGCACGGGGAGAAAGGTCCAGTATGACTCCATGCATAGTCATCGAATTCATTCCCAAAATAATATCCATGCCTTCAAGGGGTAAGAGAACAAGGTCCGTGTTGATGATTTTACTACTCAATTTTATCGGTACCAGCCTTATTATTTGGTTGGAAGCAATTTTTCCACCCGGTGTTGATATCATATATGACCCTTTCGTGTGACAAACATCCAAGCCTACTTTGGCATCAAACTTTGCACTAATGAAACTATGTGATGCACCGGAATCAAACAATATAACTGCAGGCTTGTTATGGATAGAGAATGTACCCGTCATTACTGGTGCTCCTTCAGGAAGTTCTGCAAGAGTGGTGAAATTGATCCATCCTTGTTTGACCTGAATGGTCTTCCTCTTGCCTTTGTTCTTATTGTTCTGGTTAGAGCCTTGGCCGTGAAATGGCTGCCTAGGCCGAGGGCATTCTCGAACAAAATGACTGGAACTTCCACAATTAAAACAACGATTGGCGATGTTTCGACGAAGGAATTGTTGAGTAGCGGGCCTTGGTCCAGTTTGTTGAGGCACAGGGGGTCGTACAACACCTTGTTGCTGTGGGGGCCTGACAATCCAACGCCCTGGCTGAGGGGCTTTCGGTGGAGCTGTAGGCGCAACATTTTGCACTAAGCGATACCTCGATGGCTGAGCTCCCGATGGTCCAGTTGGCGCCTTTCTCTTCTTCTCGGCACGGTAAGCTGCAATACAATCCTCTTGGGTAATTGCCATGTTTACCAGCTCATTATATGTATCGGCCTTGACAAGGTTCAGTCGCTCCTTGAGTTTGGTACTCAATCCTCTGCGGAAACGATCCCGCTTCTTAGCATCCGTGTCTGCGTGATAGCCCGCGTACTTAGCATCCTTGTCAGATGGATCATGCTTTGCACCTCCCCATTTGATTTCAGCAGCTCTATGTGACCTGAACCAGAAAAGAATATCCTTGGAAGTTATCTTAGCCACTGCCATTCCACAAATCATGTCACCAAGGGAGGCAGCTCCTGGATATCCAGCATCCTGGAGGCTGTCAGTACTCAAGCCAGTGGAATCCCTATGAACTTCTGAAAGCCAGAAGGCAATATCACGTATCTGAGACTCAGTTGGAGCCGTTTGAGGACGCCATACTTTGTCCCCATACAAAAGAGCAGCACCATCACATCTAACTAGGTCCATGATATTTGGACTCCCAGATATGATACTCAAGGGAGATGCTTCCCTGAATAGCATGTTAGAGAGCATTGCCTGTGTGACAACCCTGGTAATTACATTTCCAAAATCAATGTCATTAGCCTAACTCTATGATTAAACCAACTAATGAAAGGGTGGAAAGAATTAAAACGAGTTCAGTTGGAATTCAAATTTAATTTGAGCACATTGGGTTACTTTTGAACTTTTAAATTTAACTTTCAAACCATAAGCCAAATGAGATTTTGCCTGAAACCAAAGTTGTAGAACTTTTTATTTTGAACAACTTTCGTGTTCAAAAGTTTTTGAAATTCAAATCAGAAAAAGGAGAAAACGCCCTGTTTGCACCCAGCCCCCTGAAGTTTTTCAAATTTTTGCACTTAGGTCCCTCCCTCACCCCTCCCTCCTCTGCTGCACCGCACGCTCGCCCGACCGCCGCCGGCCACCTGGCCCTCGACGCCTGCGCGGCCCCAGGCGCCGAGCCAACCCGGGCGCCCTGCCTGCTGCCCGCCCCCGCTCGGCCAACCGCGGCCGCGCTTGCTTCTCCCTCCCGCACGCCTCGCCTCTGCCCAACCCGCTGCTCCCTGCGGCACCGCCCCGTGCTGCCCAGTCGCTGGCCGCCGCCCCCTCCACCAGTGCTCCGTCGTGCCGCCCGAGCTCCCCAACCGCCCGCCAGCGTCGCCTACACGCGACGTCGCGCCCCAGGCGCGCCCAGCGCACGCACGCCACGCGCACGCCGCGCCTCTGGCCGCTGGTCACCGCCGGCCGCACCAATGGCGCCCAGCCTCGCCGCCCCCTCCACCTCGCGCCCCGGCCGTGCCAAGCCCGCCCCCACGAGCTCCACCGGCTATAAAGCCCGGCGCAGCGCCCCTCCCTCCCCTCCTTTCTTCTTCCCCGCATAACAGAGAGCTCCATTGCCGCCGGCGCCCCCACCTCGCCGTGGAACCCCCTGCTCCGGCCCACCTCCGCCCGAGACAGGCGCTGAAACGGGTCCCCCTCAGTGCGCTGAAGCTCCCCAGCCTGAGCCCCGCCGCCCTCATCGCCGGAGCGCCGCCGTCCACGCCGCCCCACCGCCGCCGCCCCTGCTCGCCGCGGGCAGCCCTGCTCAGACCACCTCCGCCCCAACCGTGACCACCCAAAGGTAGCCCCCAACCTCCTCTTGCTCCTCCCCCACCTTGCCCTCGCCGCCGGCGACCGAGCTCGCCGGAATTTGGCCGGACAGGACGACCCCGCCGTGAAATTGCGACCAGGGACTACATTGCAAACGCCCAAATGTTCCTAGGGGGTTTTCTGCTAGTTTTCAGGGACCCCTCTGTAAAGAAAGTTTTAACCAAATCAGTGAAATTGTAAAATTCGTATAAAATCGTAGAAAATTCAGAAAAATGCAAACTCAACTGTTCTGGAATCCTAAGAAGAAACTCTACAACTTTTGTTACATAAAGTTTCTCAGATTCGCAATATTTTTGCTCTAGATTAAATGGAAGGTTTAATGGACTTCTTTTGAACCCACTGTTGTAGATCATTGCTGACCCTAAATTTTAGGCAGTGAGTTACTTGCTTGATGTTTAGGACTGTGTAAAAAGATCAGGACCAAAAGCCATCTCTAGATACACTTTTGTCCAACCTTGTTTTATGCCATAAAGTGATAGAACTAATTATTCCTGCTCTTCTGTGATGTTTAATGTCATGAAACTTTTTCTGTGTTGTTGTAGTGATACCTAGAGGCCATAGAAAAATTTAGAAACATTTTTACTATATGTAACCTGTTCATATGAATTTGTGGTAGGAAAACTTCACTAATTCAAAATAATTAGTAAAGCCCTTATAAAATGTTCATCTTTTTACTATGAAACAAAATAGAGTAGATCAACCTGTACAAAAAGTTTCAAACATAGAAACCCTGTATAACATCCTGTAGAAAATAATCTTTTATAACATGAGCGTAGCTTGTCCCATTTATTATGCTCTAAATATGTACAATAAAATCTGAAAAATTTACAGTAGCACAAATATGGTTATAGCAACACCCTGTAAAATTTGTAGCATCAATACTTGCATGGTTTGTTCTGTATAAAAATAACTAGATTCTAGCAGTGGCTGTGTATTACATTTTTCATATTTAACATGCTACACAAATATGTCTGAAATTTTTACAGTGATCTTATCTCTGCATAATGTACCTTGAATAAAAAATTTATTACCAGAAGCTAACTAGATTAGTATTTGTGTTCAACTCATGTTGGTGTTTAAATATAACACAACCCCTTCTTCTTTAATAAAGCTAAATAGATTAAGATAAACTCTATTAACGATTGCCCACGATTGATGAAGTAACTCACTCCACAACAAACTCATGTTTTACAAACTACAACTTTATCGTGAAGGAAATCATGTCGTTTAACATCACCACTACTTAAACTTGTGCATTCATGTAGAAACGACGACTCTCGCCGACGGAACGTACGAGTTGGTGCCCGCGTCCGAGAGTGAGCAGCGTGAAGCTCAAGTGAATCTAACTGAAGTTGCCGAAGACCCGAGCCCAAGTTCGGAAGAGCCCCGGACTAACTTTTCGCAAGAAGGCAAGCCCCGGAGCATGAACCCTATTTCCTAAACTTATGCAACTTATTACTCTACTTTACTTATGCATTAAGTTTATAGGAGTTGGATGAAAATTTAGTTGCATGATCCTAGGTACCCATGCTCTGAACACTAGATGCAAGGTTCCATAGAATGCTATGCTAATAGGACTCGGTAAAAGTCGAGTGATTTCCTGTCACTCGCGAGAAATTAGGAGTTGATTGTTTACTACACGCTGCAATCATAAGGACGACGGACGGGCTATGGTACGATGTTATGTTGATGATTGAGGCCCGTCTGTCTAGTGAAAAATGCTAAGGCCGCAGTGTGTGGTAAGTGATGGTTAAGTCTTTGAACGTACTAACCACATGCCGAGAATTTGGTAATCGGTAAGCTTAGTACTGGATTGAACCGAGGCCGGAATATACTCCCCACTGTCTTGAATTCGTTCACATCTAGCTAATGGCGGGTGCATCGGCCGCCACAGCCCGACGTACCGTGGTCTGTGGGGAGGTGTAGTCGAGGGCGGTGGGCCTGTTCCGTGAAGCGGGAATTGAAGGGAAAGGTTGCACGTGTGACTCTGGGAGTAACCACGTGACGTGTGTTTAGGTTTCCCTTGCAAGGTTAAGAAATTCGATTCGAATCGTCCGTTTCTCACGGCTATTGAGACTGCTTAACCACTTTTACCCACAGAGTAAGAAGAGGAACAATGATGGTGAATAAACTTGTTGGATGAAAATTAATGCTTCACCATGAATGCTATGGAATAGCTGCTTATCTAGAATGGTTAATGAAACTAGAATTTTGAGCTAAAAGTTGAAGGTAAGGACCCACTTGTAGATGCTTTTTGGCAAAACAAACCCCTCAAGCCAAAAGCCTCGCATGTCTAGGAGTCGGCTAAGTATACCCCATTAGACGGGTAAGCCTTGCTGAGTATTAGTATACTCAGCCTTGCTTGTGGCTCGTTTTCAGGTGAAACTTTCGAAGATCTGATTGCTAGCTTGACTTGGCCCTGCACTCTTCCCCCTGGTTGGTCGGTGGAATGGGATACGCCCCCGCCCAACGGAGATAATGCCGAATGATGTCTCGTACGGGCTTCATCGAGACATCCTGTATCGTCGAGTAGCTATCGTTGTTTTATTCTCCGCTGCAACTTAAACTCTGAAGAAATTATTTAGTGATGATCATTGAAGTACTTGGTTTCTAAAACTCAGAACTTGGTCTGTAATATTTACTTATGCTAATGTTGTAATATTTGCTGGAATGTGGTATTCTCTGGGCTCATCGTCGCGTGAGCATTTGTATGTCTGGCGCTCGATCCGATTACCGTGGTTGTATCGGGAGGTTATACCCGACAGACCAGTGGATTACTCCGTTTGAAGTCTAAGGTTAACCGAAATTGCCCTAATGGTGATGGTTAATACACTTGAGCCGGATTAATTCAGGTGGTTCTGCCACAGCTGGTATCAGAGCCGTAGCTGGTGCCATAGCTGGCAACAGTTGGCGCCAGAGCCAAAATACATACGCCAGAGAATGCGACAAGCCGTAAAAACCTATTTTCATAGAACTTGACTAGAAGGTGTGTTGCGAAATACGTTGGTACGTTAAGGATGGTGCCTAGTTCGTAAAGCCCTAAGGGATTATGGGAAAGTTACTAGGTGGCTATCCAACTTCTATATATATTATCAACTGACTTCCAGCACATTACTTTCTGTCAAAACTTACTTTCATGCACAACCGACCTTAATTTCTGTAACGACGCACTCATCGCTAAGGTAAGAAGGTAAGGATCCTCAGCCAACTGAGAGAGCTTGGCCTTCCTGTCGGTGATGCGAACCGAACGCTGCCCTCAAGCAGTGGCTTACTTGAGGTGCTGCCAATATGCCAACGGATAGTTGAACATATTGGGAGTAGAAGGTTTGGCGCAGGGTATGGCGATCGCTGTTCATACCCCCGTCTCATGACGGTACCCCCCGTGAATACGCTATCTCGATAGCGTATGTTAACGTCGTCTGTACGGCGGAAATTGTACAGATATCGTTTCTATAAGTAAACGGTAATGAATACGGACGCTTTCATGAGTGCTGGCATGAAAGGTTCATGAAATATATATGCTTGTCAATCTTCTGCAGGTACACTAACCGCGATTACGATAAGTTAAGGGACGATTAGGAAGACTCGACTAGCTATTATAGCGAGAGCCGTATTGTGTATGCCACCGAAACTCTCTTCGTAAGACCAAAAGTATTTGGCAATTATTTTTCTTTGTAAGGACGAATAGGACGTGCATGCATCATGACCATATATATCTGAAATTGTAAATGCGTTGTATGAGAGTGGTAAGGTTCTCGCGTATCTAAGCGTGGTTTGCATAAGGACTATCTAGCGAATCTGTCACAAATCTGCCATGACCAAAAAGAGCGATTTATTGACCCAAGGAAATGACCTTTTCTGGTAAAGTTCATGTTGAAATAATTGTTCAAAATTTTGTGTCCTATCCCCTGTTCAAAAATCAACAATTCTGAACTCATGGATAGTAAGAAATAACAGAAACCACGGAATGTCAGAATTCTGTCCAGAATAAGCACTTCTGCCTCTTAAATTTTTAGGCCCCCTTCCTACAGTTTTCTGCAAAAGAGTACAACACAAAACTTGTTCCAAATCTACCCAAGTAGCTGCTGTTAAAATTTGGTAAATTTTGGCTGGGTAGATGTTCCCTGGTGCACGAAATATTGACCCCCCCCTGTTCACTGAAAATTTCTGGGTAGACAAAGAAGTGAGACCTTAAGGAAACAGCCATCTTAGAGCCTAATCCAGCCAAAGTGTTGAATAGAAAAGTGGTGCACAAATACCTTAGAAATGCTCTGGTAAAAGATGAGAATTTTTGGACCAGAACTGTTGAAGTTATAGGCCAGATACTATGACTCGTTCTGCTGAAAGACAGCCAAAACAGGGAAGCAAAGAGTGAATCGTTTGACCATCTTATCCGTCGATTTAGCATCTTGGCTGAATATCAAAGTTGTACATCCCTAAATTCCCTATCCACTGCCAAAATATGAGGAACTTTGGATGAACCTACCAGGAGTTATAAAATTCTTATGGCAGACAGTTTTTATGCCCATGATTCCATCCATGACGTTTCGGAAGTCTTCTATTCCGCGTTAGATCTTTTTTGAGTCATGGAAGCAACATGGATCACGTTGCTAATGAAGAACCTTCGCCTTTTCAGATGGTTGGAGCAACCCGTGGTAACCCGGATGGTTTTGGTGCTAGCGCAAGTGGATCACAACCACAGCCACAGCCACCACCTGGTTTAGTGGAAGTAATGGCCGCTCAAACCGAGTTGCTCCGCCAGCTCGTGCAAGGACAGCACCAGCAGCGGGGTGGGCACAATGCTCCCCAACCCCAAGTTGCAGGATACACGGATTTCCTAGGGACCCAGCCTCCCTTGTTTCACGAGACGGAGGAACCCTTGGATGCGGATGCTTGGATTCACACAATCGAGTCCAAGTTTTCTCTACTTGTGGCCCCATGTTCGGATGAAAACAAGGCCCGCTTTGCCGCGCAGCAGCTTCGCGGTACGGCTCGTCTATGGTGGGACCACTATTTTGCTATGCTCCCCGCTGATCACATTGTCACCTGGGATGAATTCAAGACTGCGTTCCGGGCACACCATATTCCCGAAGGTCTCATAGAAAGAAAGCTAAATGAGTTTTTAGCTCTCACTCAGAATAACCACACTGTACTTCAGTATGCTCAGGCCTTCAACAATCTGTGCCAATACGCGGGCTATCACGCAGACACAGATGCCAAGAAGCGTGATCGTTTCCGTAGAGGTCTGAGTACTAAACTCAAGGAACGACTGAATCTTGTCAAAGCCGACACATATAATGAGCTAGTCAACATGGCCATCACTCAAGAGGACTGTATTGAGGCTCATCGTGCTGAAAAGAAGAGAAAGGCGCTAGCTGGACCCTCGGGCGCTCAGCCACTGAGGTATCGCTTGGTGCGAAATGCTGCGCCTACAGCTCCACCGAAGGCCCCTCAGCCAGGGCGTTGGATTATCAGGCCCCCGCAGCAGCCAGGACTGGTACGACCCCCGATGCCTCCACAGAATGGTCCGAGGCCCACTCTGCAACAGCCTCTTCGACCCAGCCCCGCGAATCGTTGTTTCAAATGCGGGAGTTCCGGTCATTTCGCTCGCGAATGCCCTCAACCCAGGCTGCCAAATCAGGGCCAGGACTCTAACCAGAACAATAAGAACAAAGGCAAGAAGCAGACCCTCCAGGTCAAACAAGGACGGATCAACTTCACCACCCTTGCAGAACTTCCTGAAGGAGCACCTGTAATGACGGGTACATTCTCCATCCATAACAAGCCTGCAGTCATATTGTTTGATTCTGGTGCATCACATAGTTTCATTAGTGCAAAGTTTGGTGCAAAAGTAGGCTTGAATGTTTGGCACACCAAAGGGTCGTATATGATATCAACACCGGGTGGAAAAATTGCTTCCAACCAAATAATAAGGCTGGTACCGATAAAATTGGGAAGTAAAGTCATCAACACAGATCTCGTACTTTTACCCCTTGACGGCATGGATATTATTTTGGGAATGAACTGGATGACTAGGCATGGAGTCACACTGGACCTTTCTTCCCGAGCCGTTGGGATAAATTCACCTAGTCACGGAGCCACTACCCTTTACCTACCGTTCCTAGATTGTACTAATTCCTGTGCTTATAAGATGGAAGGACTTAAACCAGATAATATTCCTGTGGTATGCGAGTATGCCGATGTCTTTCCGGATGACTTACCCGGAATGCCACCAGATAGGGACATTGAGTTCGTTATTGAACTACAACCAGGCACTGCACCTATATCCAAAAGACCATATAGGATGCCCCCTAAAGAATTGGCAGAGCTGAAAATTCAACTCCAAGATCTACTGGACAAAGGTTTCATTCGCCCTAGCGCGTCACCTTGGGGATGTCCAGCCCTATTCGTAAAGAAGAAGGATGACACTTTAAGACTATGTGTGGATTACCGACCTCTCAATGCGGTAACTGTTAAGAATAAATACCCGCTTCCCCGTATCGATGTACTGTTCGATCAATTAGCTGGAGCCAGAGTCTTCTCAAAGATTGATCTTCGTTCGGGATATCATCAGATCAAGATTCGCCCATGCGATATTCCTAAGACTGCCTTCTCCACACGATATGGACTATATGAATTCTTAGTCATGTCCTTTGGACTCACCAATGCCCCTGCCTACTTCATGTATCTCATGAATTCGGTATTCATGCCCGAACTTGACAAATTCGTCGTAGTGTTCATCGACGATATTCTTATCTATTCCAAGGATGAGGAAGAGCATGCCAAGCACCTTCGCATTGTTCTGCAGCGACTCAGAGACCATCAGCTTTATGCTAAGTTTTCTAAGTGTGAATTCTGGTTGGATACTGTAAAGTTCTTAGGTCACACGATCTCCAGCGAAGGCATAGCTGTTGACCCCAGCAAGGTACAAGAGGTGATGGATTGGAAACCCCCTACCTCTGTTCATCAGATTCGCAGTTTTCTCGGCTTAGCCGGTTACTACCATCGCTTCATCCCGGATTTCTCTCGAATTGCTAAGCCCATGACGGAACTATTGAAGAAGGAAGTAAAGTTTGTATGGAATGAGAAGTGTGAGGAAGCCTTCCACACTCTCAGAGAGCATCTGACTACTGCACCCGTGTTAGCTCAACCCGATAATACCAAGTCATTCGATGTGCATTGTGACGCATCGGGCACTGGTCTAGGATGTGTGCTTATGCAAGAGAATCGAGTGATTGCATATGCCTCACGAGCCCTTCGGCCCCACGAATAGAATTATCCCACTCATGATCTTGAGCTTGCAGCCGTCATTCACGCTCTAAAAATATGGAGGCACTATCTCATGGGTACACAGTGCAATATCTACACGGATCATCAGAGTCTCAAGTATATCTTCACACAAGCCGATCTGAATATGAGACAACGGAGATGGTTAGAATTAATCAAGGATTATGACCTTGAAGTGCACTATCACCCCGGCAAGGCTAATGTAGTCGCGGATGCACTAAGCCGCAAGTCCCATTGCCATTGCTTATCCATGGAGTCCTACCATGAGACATTGTGTGCAGAGATGAGGAAGCTTAACTTGGAAATGGTTTCCCAAGGCACTCTAAATCACATCTCAGTTGAGCCCACTCTTCACGACCAAATCGTCATGGCACAACTACAGGATGAAGGAATTAAGATCATCAAACAGAAACTCTCTCTAGGTGAGGAGAAGTATAAGTGTTTCCGCCAGGACCATAAGGGAGTTCTATGGTTCAAAGGTCGTATAGTCGTTCCGAAGGATCGTGAACTCCGCAAGAAAATTCTTGATGAGGCACACCTTTCCAAATTCTCTATCCACCCCGGCAGTAGCAAAATGTATCAAGACCTAAGGCAAAACTTCTGGTGGACTAGAATGAAAAGAGAAATTGCTACGTATGTCTCGGAATGTGACACGTGCCAGAGAGTAAAAGCTAGCCACTTGAAGGTAGCCGGTACACTACAACCGTTACCTATACCATCATGGAAATGGGAAGACATAAGTATGGACTTCATCGTTGGACTACCAAACACTTCCCAGAAACATGATTCCATATGGGTTATCATTGATAGACTCACAAAGACGGCACATTTTCTTCCGGTACACACCACCTATACCGCCAAGAAATATGCCGAGATTTACCTCGATCGTATTGTTTGCCTACATGGAATACCTAAGACAATCATTTCCGATCGTGGTCCTCAGTTTGTAGCACGCTTTTGGGAACAACTGCAAACGTCTCTTGGTACCAAACTGATTCGCAGCTCAGCATACCATCCTCAGACTGATGGACAAACAGAAAGAGTAAACCAAATTCTTGAAGACATGCTGAGAGCTTGCGTCATTCACTATGACAAGAATTGGGACAAATGCCTAACCTTGGCAGAGTTCTCGTACAACAACAGCTATCAAACGAGTTTGAAAATGGCACCATTTGAGGCCCTGTACGGACGAAGGTGTCGAACTCCTTTGAGCTGGTCACAAACCGGAGAACGTAAAATAATTGGACCCGAGCTGGTAATCGAGGCAGAGGAGAAAGTAAAAGTAATACAAGCAAATCTTAAAGCCGCACAAGCCCGACAAAAGAGCTATTCTGACAAAAGGAGAAAGCCCCTAAAGTTCGAAGTTGGCAATCATGTCTATCTTCGAGTTTCACCAACCAAGGGAGTGCGAAGATTTGGAATCAAAGGCAAACTAGCTCCCCGTTATATTGGTCCCTACGAAATCATTGAGAGCTGCGGACCCGTAGCCTACAAATTACGACTGCCCCCTCAGCTCACGGCCACCTATGATGTCTTCCACGTATCTCAACTCAAGAAGTGTATTCGAGTCCCTACCGAGATTGTGGAACAACAAGAAATATCGTTGGAACCCGACCTCTCGTATGTCGAACACCCAGTTAAGATTTTGGATCAAAAAGAAAGAGAGACCAGGAGGAAAGTGATTAGAATGTATAAAATACAATGGAATCACCACACGGAAGAAGAAGCCACCTGGGAAACGGAGAGCTACCTGAACCAACATTTCCCTGGGTTTCTGGTCTCAACCACTGGTATGTGCACCCACGCCCACACTAAGAATTACCGAATCTCGGGGTGAGATTCTTGTTAAGGGCGGAAGGCTGTGACAACCCTGGTAATTACATTTCCAAAATCAATGTCATTAGCCTAACTCTATGATTAAACCAACTAATGAAAGGGTGGAAAGAATTAAAACGAGTTCAGTTAGAATTCAAATTTAATTTGAGCACATTGGGTTACTTTTGAACTTTTAAATTTAACTTTCAAACCATAAGCCAAATGAGATTTTGCCTGAAACCAAAGTTGTAGAACTTTTTATTTTGAACAACTTTCATGTTCAAAAGTTTTTGAAATTCAAATCAGAAAAAGGAGAAAACGCCCTGTTTGCACCCAGCCCCCTGAAGTTTTTCAAATTTTTGCACTTAGGTCCCTCCCTCACCCCTCCCTCCTCTGCTGCACCGCACGCTCGCCCGACCGCCGCCGGCCACCTGGCCCTCGACGCCTGCGCGGCCCCAGGCGCCGAGCCAACCCCGGCGCCCTGTCTGCTGCCCGTCCCCGCTCGGCCAACCGCGGCCGCGCTTGCTTCTCCCTCCCGCACGCCTCGCCTCTGCCCAACCCGCTGCTCCCTGCGGCACCGCCCCGTGCTGCCCAGTCGCTGGCCGCCGCCCCCTCCACCAGTGCTCCGTCGTGCCGCCCGAGCTCCCCAACCGCCCGCCAGCGTCGCCTACACGCGACGTCGCGCCCCAGGCGCGCCCAGCGCACGCACGCCACGCGCACGCCGCGCCTCTGGCCGCTGGTCACCGCCGGCCGCACCAATGGCGCCCAGCCTCGCCGCCCCCTCCACCTCGCGCCCCCGGCCGTGCCAAGCCCGCCCCCACGAGCTCCACCGGCTATAAAGCCCGGTGCAGCGCCCCTCCCTCCCCTCCTTTCTTCTTCCCCGCAGAACAGAGAGCTCCATTGCCGCCGGCGCCCCCACCTCGCCGTGGAACCCCCTGCTCCGGCCCACCTCCGCCCGAGACAGGCGCTGAAACGGGTCCCCCTCAGTGCGCTGAAGCTCCCCAGCCCGAGCCCCGCCGCCCTCATCGCCGGAGCGCCGCCGTCCACGCCGCCCCACCGCCGCCGCCCCTGCTCGCCGCGGGCAGCCCTGCTCAGACCACCTCCGCCCCAACCGTGACCACCCAAAGGTAGCCCCCAACCTCCTCTTGCTCCTCCCCCACCTTGCCCTCGCCGCCGGCGACCGAGCTCGCCGGAATTTGGCCGGACAGGACGACCCCGCCGTGAAATTGCGACCAGGGACTACATTGCAAACGCCCAAATCTTCCCAGGGGGTTTTCTGCTAGTTTTCAGGGACCCCTCTGTAAAGAAAGTTTTAACCAAATCAGTGAAATTGTAAAATTCGTATAAAATCGTAGAAAATTCAGAAAAATGCAAACTCAAATGTTCTGGAATCCTTAGAAGAAACTCTACAACTTTTGTTACATAAAGTTTCTCAGATTCGCAATATTTTTGCTCTAGATTAAATGGAAGGTTTAATGGACTTCTTTTGAACCCACTGTTGTAGATCATTGCTGACCCTAAATTTTAGGCAGTGAGTTACTTGCTTGATGTTTAGGACTGTGTAAAAAGATCAGGACCAAAAGCCTTCTCTAGATACACTTTTTGTCCAACCTTGTTTTATGCCATAAAGTGATAGAACTAATTATTCCTGCTCTTCTGTGATGTTTAATGTCATGAAACTTTTTCTGTGTTGTTGTAGTGATACCTAGAGGCCATAGAAAAATTTAGAAACATTTTTACTATATGTAACCTGTTCATATGAATTTGTGGTAGGAAAACTTCACTAGTTCAAAATAATTAGTAAAGCCCTTATAAAATGTTCATCTTTTTACTATGAAACAAAATAGAGTAGATCAACCTGTACAAAAAGTTTCAAACATAGAAACCCTGTATAACATCCTGTAGAAAATAATCTTTTATAACATGAGCGTAGCTTGTCCCATTTATTATGCTCTAAATAATGTACAATAAAATCTGAAAAATTTACAGTAGCACAAATATGGTTATAGCAACACCCTGTAAATGTTGTAGCATCAATACTTGCATGGTTTGTTCTGTATAAAAATAACTAGATTCTAGCAGTGGCTGTGTATTACATTTTTCATATTTAACATGCTACACAAATATGTCTGAAATTTTTACAGTGATCTTATCTCTGCATAATGTACCTTGAATAAAAATTTTATTACCAGAAGCTAACTAGATTAGTATTTGTGTTCAACTCATGTTGGTGTTTAAATATAACACAACCCCTTCTTCTTTAATAAAGCTAAATAGATTAAGATAAACTCTATTAACGATTGCCCACGATTGATGAAGTAACTCACTCCACAACAAACTCATGTTTTACAAACTACAACTTTATCGTGAAGGAAATCATGTCGTTTAACATCACCACTACTTAAACTTGTGCATTCATGTAGAAACGACGACTCTCGCCGACGGAACGTACAAGTTGGTGCCCGCGTCCGAGAGTGAGCAGCGTGAAGCTCAAGTGAATCTAACTGAAGTTGCCGAAGACCCGAGCCCAAGTTCGGAAGAGCCCCGGACTAACTTTTCGCAAGAAGGCAAGCCCCGGAGCATGAACCCTATTTCCTAAACTTATGCAACTTATTACTCTACTTTACTTGTGCATTAAGTTTATAGGAGTTGGATGAAAATTTAGTTGCATGATCCTAGGTACCCATGCTCTGAACACTAGATGCAAGGTTCCATAGAATGCTATGCTAATAGGACTCGGTAAAAGTCGAGTGATTTCCTGTCACTCGCGAGAAATTAGGAGTTGATTGTTTACTACATGCTGCAATCATAAGGACGACGGACGGGCTATGGTACGATGTTATGTTGATGATTGAGGCCCGTCTGTCTAGTGAAAAATGCTAAGGCCGCAGTGTGTGGTAAGTGATGGTTAAGTCTTTGAACGTACTAACCACATGCCGAGAATATGGTAATCGGTAAGCTTAGTACTGGATTGAACCGAGGCCGGAATATACTCCCCACTGTCTTGAATTCGTTCACATCTAGCTAATGGCGGGTGCATCGGCCGCCACAGCCCGACGTACCGTGGTCTGTGGGGAGGTGTAGTCGAGGGCGGTGGGCCTGTTCCGTGAAGCGGGAATTGAAGGGAAAGGTTGCACGTGTGACTCTGGGAGTAACCACGTGACGTGTGTTTAGGTTTCCCTTGCAAGGTTAAGAAATTCGATTCGAATCGTCCGTTTCTCACGGCTATTGAGACTGCTTAACCACTTTTACCCACAGAGTAAGAAGAGGAACAATGATGGTGAATAAACTTGTTGGATGAAAATTAATGCTTCACCATGAATGCTATGGAATAGCTGCTTATCTAGAATGGTTAATGAAACTAGAATTTTGAGCTAAAAGTTGAAGGTAAGGACCCACTTGTAGATGCTTTTTGGCAAAACAAACCCCTCAAGCCAAAAGCCTCGCATGTCTAGGAGTCGGCTAAGTATACCCCATTAGACGGGTAAGCCTTGCTGAGTATTAGTATACTCAGCCTTGCTTGTGGCTCGTTTTCAGGTGAAACTTTCGAAGATCTGATTGCTAGCTTGACTTGGCCCTGCACTCTTCCCCCTGGTTGGTCGGTGGAATGGGATACGCCCCCGCCCAACGGAGATAATGCCGAATGATGTCTCGTACGGGCTTCATCGAGACATCCTGTATCGTCGAGTAGCTATCGTTGTTTTATTCTCTGCTGCAACTTAAACTCTGAAGAAATTATTTAGTGATGATCATTGAAGTACTTGGTTTCTAAAACTCAGAACTTGGTCTGTAATATTTACTTATGCTAATGTTGTAATATTTGCTGGAATGTGGTATTCTCTGGGCTCATCGTCGCGTGAGCATTTGTATGTCTGGCGCTCGATCCGATTACCGTGGTTGTATCGGGAGGTTATACCCGACAGACCAGTGGATTACTCCGTTTGAAGTGTAAGGTTAACCGAAATTGCCCTAATGGTGATGGTTAATACACTTGAGCCGGATTAATTCAGGTGGTTCTGCCACAGCCTGCATTCGTAGAATGCTTTTCTCTCGTATCTGCTTCTCCAATTCAAACTCCTTGTTTACATGGACAGCAAACACTTGTGCTAAGAATTCACAGGCATACCTCAGTGGAAACGGGGCATATCTGGGGCTCTCATGATGACAAACAAGGAGACCCCACAGCCTCTACTTCTTCTGCTGCTGTGGTTGTTCAGGATTGGGTTCATCATCCTCTTCATTTTCATTGACCACAACAGCCATGACAAGGGATGCAATTGAGTTCATGTTCTCCATATACTAAAGGTGATAACTGTGTGGTGCTCTAAGAGTTGAACCACACAAGCTAATATCAATGGAGAGTACCCTGAGTGAGAGCCAAAAACTCATTTAGCTTTCTTTCCATAAGATCTTCTGGGATATGGTGTGCTCGGAACGCAGTTTTGAATTCGTCCTAGGTGACGACGTGATCAGCCGGGAGCATAGCAAAGTAATTGTCCCACCAAAGACGAGTTGTGCCGCGAAGTTGCTGAGCGGCATAGCGAGCCTTGTTTGCATCCGAACATGGGGCCATGAATAGAGAAAACTTGGACTCGATGGTGCGAATCCAAGCGTCCGCATCCAAGGGTTCCTCCATTTTGTGAAACAATGGAGGCTGGGTCCCAAGGAAATCCGTGTAACCGGCAGCTTGAGGTTGGTGAACATTGTGTCCACCCCGTTGTTGGTGCTGTCCTTGCATGAGCTGGCGAAGCAACTCGGTTTGAGCAGCCATTACTTCCACCAAACTGGGTGGTGGTGGTAGCTGTGGTTGGGATCCACTAGCACTAGCACCGAAACCATCCGGGTTTCCACGGGTTGCTCCAACCATCTGAAATGTGAATGTTTATCATTAGCAACGTGATCCATATTTCTTCCATGATTCAAGAGGATTAGCGCGGAAAAGTAGACTTCTGAAAGGTCATGGATAGAATCGTGGGCATAATACTGTCTGCCATAAGAAACTTATAACTCCTGGTAGGTTCATCCAAAATTGCTCATATTTTGGCGGTGGGTAGGAAATTTAGAGATGTGCAACTTTGGTATTCAGCCAAGACGCTAAATTGACGGCCAAGATGGTTGAAAGATTCACTCTTTACGTCGCTGGTTTGGCTGTTTTTCAGTAAAATGAGTTAGAGTATCTTGCCTATAACTCAAACTAGAAAGATCCAATTGTGCTGAAATTTTGTGGGAACCTAGATCACAAAATTTAGGACAAGTTTGGTATTCAACACTTAGTCCAGAAATGTAAGGAGACATGGGTAAAAATTCCGACAAGTTTCTGCAATCGCAGATTCAACTGCTTTCCAATATCACAATCAAACCACCAAGTTTTTAGCCATGGCCTACATGATTAGAGTATCCAATGGTCAAGTTGTACCCATCACAAAAGAGGTACTCAACTCTTAGTTAGCCTATTACAACACTTCCCAAAAGTTAGGCTACACTATCGAGGAGTATATGCAAAAGTCCTCCTAGGTCATCAACTAGAAATCGTCGAGGTTGTTGATGGACAACTCGCTGTGAGTAGGAGAGTGAGCTCCCATTGGAGGTGGCTGCGGTGCCTCACCCTCAAAGTCCATTCCTGAAACACCGTCAATCTCCTATGGCTCCACCTCATCTTCCTCCATAGGCACCACGTCGGGAGGGACATTCTGATCATGGTGCCACTGAATGTGCTCATTAGCATCCTCCAACTCAAGGTTCAGATCATGGAGTTGCTCCTCCAAGTGCGCTATCATGTCATCTCTCTCGCTCATGAGAGTGTCATGCTCCTGAACTTGGCCCTCAAGTTGGCCAATCCGGGTGTCTCTGTCCTCAAGTTCCTCACTGAACTCCTTAATCTACTCATCTCTGGTATCTGCCATCATGTGGTAGGACTGTGCAAGATCAGCGAGCTGCACAAGCGCCTGACTCTGGAGAGTCTAAAGTTGGTACAGTGCATTCATGCACCGCACGGAGGTCTCGATGGTCTTCTGAGCATGAAAGTCCACCAAATACTGTGAGTGCTGCACCTTGTTGAGCCAAAAGGGGTCGTTGTCCTGGGCAGCAAGAAACAAACCAATAGGAGTGAGCGTGACGGCCTCGGGGCACTGCGCACAAAAAGTGGTGAGCGCCCTCATGGCAGCAAGCTCCCAAGTATCGGCCAAACGGCGACGAACAGCCTCAATCTCCAAGGCGGGCCACTCCGGGTGTAGCGGGTGCGGAAAGATGGTCACGTTAACACGGCACTGGGTAACTCCATTCTCTGCAAACTCCAATCCGGTGTAACGTAGGGGAATTGGATAGCCCGCGGTGCGCAGAACATCCTACAAGATAGAGGGAAAGCCCTCCCAGTGGAGACACTGCGAGTGAACGCGTCCATCCTCATTCACCATCACGGCAACAGGCTCGTCCATCAGAACAAAAGATCAAATGGGTGAGATAGCGAAAAACTGTTAACAACACATTGAACAGGTTCTGGACAGTGCACTAAAATAGCCATATCTTCACAGTTCTTGTCCAAAAATTCTCAAATTTTACCAGAACATTCCTAAGGTATTTGGGAACAACTTCGCTAGTCAACTCCAGAGCTAGATCAGGCTCTAAGATGGTCTTTCTCATAAGATTTTACTTTACTGTCTACCCAGAAATTTCAGTGAACAATGAGCCAATGTTTCGTGCACCAGAGAAAATGTACCTAGCCAAAAATTACCAAATTTTAACAGTATCTGCCTTAGTAAATTTACAACAAGTTTTGTGTTGAAAACTTTTGTAGAAAACTATAGTAAGAGGGCATAAAAATTTCTGTGGCAGAACTGCTCATTTTGGACAGAAAACTGACATCTCAAGGTCTTTGTTGTTTCTCATTATCCATATGTCCAGAATTTTTCATATTTAGACAGGAGGTAGAATACGAATTGTGGAACAAAACTTTCAACATGAACTTCTCCAGAAAGGGTCATTTTCTAAGCTTAATAAATCCATCTTTTCAAATAAGGCAGAAATGTGACAGATTTGCTAGATAATCCTTATGCAAAGACAATTGTGTGGGCGCATGAACCTTACCACTCTCACGCATCGCATTTTCAATTTCAGATTTATATGGTAATGATGCATGCACGTCCTATTCATCCTCACAAAATAAAATAATTGCCAAATAGCTTTGGTCTTACGAAGTTAGTTTCGGTGGCATACACAATACGTCTCTCACTATAATAGCTAGTCGAGGAATCTCTAACCGTTCTTAAACTTATCGTAATCGCGGTTAGTGTACCTGCAGAAGATTGATATAGCATATATATATATATATCCATTGAACCTTTCGTGCCAGCACTCATGAAAGTGTTCGTATTCATTACCGTTCACTATAGAAATGGCATCCGTACAATTTCCGCCGTACAGACGACGTTAACATACGCTATCGAGATAGCGTATTCATGAGGGTACCGTCTTGAGATGGGGGTATGAATAGCGATCGCCATACCCTGCGCCAAACCTTCTACTCCCAATATAATCAACTAATAGTTGGTATATTGGCAGCACCTCAAGTAAGCCACTTCTTAAGGGCAGCGTTCGGCTCGCATCACCGACAGGAAGGCCAAGCCCTCTCAGTTGGCTGAGGATTCTTACCTTCTTACCTTAGCGATGAGTGGGTCGTTACAGAAATAAAGGGTCGATTGTGCATAAAAGTAAGTTTTGACAGAAAGTAATGTGCTGGAAGTTAGTCGATAGTATTCATAAGTTAGATAGCCACCTAGTAATTTTCCCATAATCCCTTAGGGCTTTACGAACTAGGTACCATCCTTAACAAACCCACACACTTTGCAAAACGCATTTTTCTGGTCAAGTTTTATGAAAACAAGTTTTTAAGGCTTGTTGCATTCTCTGGCGTATGCATTTCAGCTCTGATACCAGCTGTGTCAGAACCACCTGAATTAATCCGGCTCAAGTGCACTAACCATCACCACGAGGGCAATCAGGACTAACTCACACTTCAAACGGAATAATCCATTGGTTTGTCGGGTAACCTCCCGATACAACCATGGTTTTTGCCGACCGAAACCACAAATACATGTACTCACACGAAGGTGAGCCTAGAGGATACAACATTCCACAAATTTTACACCACAGGGTTCACCAATTATTATTACAACGGAGTTCAAATTCGTAAAACAAGGTACTTCAGAGTTCAAAATAATTGAGTTCTTCAGAGTTCAATGCAGCAGAAAAATAACGATAAACTACTCGACGATACAGGATGCCTCGATGAAGCCCGCACGAGATATCACTCGGCATTATCATCGTTGGCCGAGAGCGTATCCCATTCCACCGACCAACCAGAAGGAAGGGTACAAGGCCAAGTCAAACTTGCGATCATATCCTCGAAAGTTTCACCTGAAAACAAGCCACAAGCAAGGCTGAGTATACTAATACTCAGCAAGGCTTACCCGACTAGTGGAATATACTTAGCCGACTCCTAGACATGCAAGGCTTTTGGCTTGAGGGTTTGTTTTGCCGAAAAGCATATACAAGTAGGTCCTTACTTTCAAATTTTAGCTCTAGATTCTAGTTTTCTTTAACCATTCTAGGTAAGCAACTATCCAATATCATACATGGTGGAAGAATTAATTTTTCATCCAACAAGATTAATCATCATCACTGTTCCTCTTCTTACTCTATGTGGTAAAAGGGTCAAGCAGTCTCAATAACCGCGAGAAAGGGACGATTCGAATCGAATTTCTTAACCTTGCAAGGGAAACCTAAACACACATCACGTGGTTACTCCCAGAGTCACACATGCAACTTTTCCCTTCAATTCCCGCTTCATGGAACAGGCCCACCGCCCTCAACTACACGTCCCCATGGACCCGGCCATGGCGGCACATGCACCCGCCATTAGCTAGATGTGAACGAACTCAAGACGGTGGGGAGTATATTCCGGCCTCGGTTCAATCCGGTACATAAGCTTACCGATTACCATATTCTCAGCATGTGGTTAGTACGTTCAAAGACTTAACCACCACTACCACACACTGCGGCCTTAGCATTTTTCACTAAACAGACAGGGCCTCAATCATCAACATAAACAACGTACCATAGCCCCGTCCGTCGACCTTATGATTGCAGCATGTAGTAAACATTCAACTCCTAAATTCTCGCGAGTGACACGAAATCACTCGACTTTTACCGGAGTCCTATTAGCATAGCATTCTATCGAACCTTACATCTAGTGTTCAGAGCATGGGTACCTAGGATAATGCAACTAAGTTTTCATTCAACTCCTATAAACTTAATGCACAAGTAAAGTAGAGTAATAAGTTGCATAAGTTTAGAAAAATAGGGTTCATGCTCCGGGGCTTGCCTTCTTGGGTTAAGTTAGCCTAGGGCTCGTCCGAACTTGGGCTCGGTTCTTTGAAAGCTTCAGTTAGATTTACTTGAGCTTCACGCTGCTCACTCTCGGACGCAGGCACCAGCTCGTACGTTCCGTCGGCGAGAGTAGTCGGTTCTTTATGAGTGCACAAGTGTAAGTTATAGTGATGGTATATGACGATTATTTTCCTTCACGATAAAGTTGCAGCCCACAAAACATCGATTTGGTTGCATAGTTACTTAGTTAAGATTTCTTTGGGCAATTGTTAATAGAGTATAACTTAAACTATTAACTTCATTAAACAAGAAGGGGTTGTGTTATATTGGAAACTTAATTTTCTAAGCACAACATGGATTAAACACAACTTCTGGAATAGGTAACTTCTGGTGATGAATTTTTTTTATTCAGAGCACATTATGCAGAGACAAAAGTACTGTAAAAATTTCAGACATTTTCACGCAGCAGAATAATTATGAAAAAAGTAATACGCAGCCACTGCTAGAACTTAGTTATTTTTATACAGAACAAACCATTCATGTATTGATGCTAAAACTTATACAGGGTGTTAATCTACCCATATATGTGTTACTGTAAAGTTTTCAGATTTTACTGTGTAAGATACAAAGCATAAAAAAATAGGTCAAGATACACCTACTTTAATAAAGATTAATTTTTATAGGATGTTTTACAGGTTTTCTGAGTATGAAAATTTTTATACAGCAGGAGCTACTCCGAAGTGTCCCATAGTAAAAAGTTGAACATTTTCCAAGCACAGAAACTAATTATTTGAATTAGTGCATTTTTCATACTACAAAATTATATAAATAGGTCATAGAAAGGAAAAAGGTTCTAAACTTTTTTTGTGGTATTTAGGCATCAATATAACAGCTCTAAAAAAGTTTCACCACATGAATCACAATATATCAGCCGTTACAAATTAGTTTTGTTATTTCATGGCATAAACAAGGTTTAACAAAAATTTTAGCTAGAGATGGGTTGTGCTCCTAATATTTTTACACTGGCCTACAAATCAAGCAACTAATCTACTGTTAAATTTTCAGGTTTAGCCTTTGTATACAATAGTGGGTACAATTAAAGTCTATTAAACCTTCCATTTAATTTATAGCAAGATTTAGCAAGCAACTCAAGAAATGCATGTAACAAAAGTTGTAGAATCTTCTTCTAAAGATTACAGAACAGTTGAGTTTGTATTTTTATGATTTTTCTACGATTTTATATAAATTTTACAATTTCACTGTTTTTGAAACTAGGTTTAAAACTTTCTTTTACAGAGGGGTCCCTGGAAACTTGCGTGCAGGCCCCTGGGAAGATTGCAATCAAAGCAATGTGGTCCCTGGCGGCGCTGGCATGGCGGCCGTCCAAATTCCGGTGAGGGGGCTCGTCGGCGGCGAGGGAAAAAGGTTCGTGGAGATCCAGGGAGGTGAGAGCTACCTTGGTATGGCCTTGGTCAGGGTTGGGGGTGGCCGGAGGTGGCTCGTCGGCGCGGAGCAGAGGGGCGGCGGCGGGGCAGAGCGTCGGCGATGGTGCTCCGGCGAGGAGGGGAAGGTGTGGGCTGGTCGATGAGCTTCATGGTGTCGAGGGGAACCCGTTTTGAGGCTTGGCTTGGACAGAGGAGCTTCGGAGTGGGCCTTCCACGGAGCAGCAGGGGAGCGGTGGCGGCGCGGGCGGCGCGGGCGGCGCTGGCGGTGCTCCGGCGGTCGAGCTGGCCGGGGAAGAGGCCGGTGAGCTTCAGTGGAGGGAGGGCAAGCTCGCTGGGCGACAGGTTTGGGCAGTGGGAGGCTGGGGAGTGGGGCTCCACGGGCGGGTGGTGTACGGCGGCGGTAATGGTGGCGGCGGCGGCGTTCTGGTGTCTGGGCGCGCGAGGGGGGCTCAGTGTGGTCTTATGCAGGCAGCAGAGAGGCGGGAGGAGGGCGGGACTGGACTGTGAGGCGCGGGCACGGGCGGCATGATGGGGGCACGTTACTCGTTACGGTCGGCAGTGAGCAGAGCCGGCGCTGCGTGCGGCGGGCGCGGGCAGGGGATTGGGCGCTGAAGATTTGGCGTGGGGAGCGGGAGATCACGCGGCGCGTGGGTTGGGCGAGGAGCTGCAGCAGCTGGCTTGCCAGGCGGCGAGCGCGGCGATTGGCGGGATGCGGCGGGGACACGGGCACGGCGTGGCTTGTCTATTGGGCGCGGCGGGTGGCGAGCAGAGGCACTGTTGACGCCAGATTTTGACACGTATTGAATCGGCGTCAGGAGAAGGAGGTTGGCCGATGTAGAAGATCTGAGAGCTACAGTAAGGAATCGGCCGATCGGGGTAACAGTTGAAAATCGGCCGATTGGCGGCGCCGCCTATGCCAACAGGATAGGATTATTCCAGAAGATCCTAGTCAAAAGCTGGTCAACGTGGCATGCTAAGTCGGCCGGAAAGCAATTGAAGAGGTCCTGATTGGATTAGGAAGCGGCGGCGGAAGATTCTGCGGGAGTCCGTTTCCTTTTTAAAGTTATTATAGATATAGTAGTTTTCCTGTTTTAAATAAGGTTGTAACAAGTCGTAATCGACCAGGAGTCCTAGTTTCAGGGTATAAATAGGAGTGGCTAGGGTTTTGCAAAACAACCAACATCAATCAACAAAATACTTCTACTTTTTACCAGTACTTTACCTTTCAAGTCGGCGACTTCGCCAATATTTTCTTCTTTTACGAGTTCGTACGGATTGGCAGGGCTGCATCAACCTGATCTCCGGCCAATTGGTAGGTTCCGATTATCGAGTAATATCCGAGCTTTAACTACGGGCGCATCGCTGTGGTTTCGTTTGGATTTATTCACAAGTTATCGATATTTACGAGAATTGCAAGTTCTACCTGTTATTCTAGTATTATCACCAGTTATCCAGCTTGAGATCAGGGTAATCGGCTTCGTCATCGTTCTCCTTCGATTCATCGCCATATAGCCGATTAGATCTGTTTCAAGTGTTGCCTCTATAGTAATTGTTTAGATTGCTCCAGCGGTTTTTACAATTACCATACGATCATCGGCTGACTCATAGCCGATCATCTCTACAGCAAATCGGCCGATTTACCGCCGACGCGCTCCTCAGGACAGATCGGAAATCCAGCCGATCGACGCGCCTGGAATTTAATACTCTATTTCCTTGTCAATCAACAGGTCAGATTGACTGGCACGCCGCGCGAACCGCACCAGGGCGATAACCCGAACAGGAGCTAAGCAGATTCTCCCGGGTCGTGTGTCCGACGCTGAAGACCCATCGGCCGATTCCTATCCGGCCGATTTTAGCGCCAACACACTTTTGGCACGCCCGGTGGGACCATCCAGGACCTGATATGTCAAACAACGCAGAAATCTCTGACAGCAACATCATTGGGGTCACAGAAGCTGATCTCAAGGACGACCAGAGGGAGGAATTGGCCAAACATCTAGAAGATTACAAGAAGATATACCTCCAGTCGTTCAGTCGTACCAGAAGCGGGGAAGCAGTTAGGAAGGCCCCTATTCCAGCACCTCGCCACATCACCATTGCTGAAGACTCGGGCAAGATGTCAGAGATGATTCAGCAGTCCGTATATCGAGCGTTCATTGACCAATCCTCGGTGATGAGCAACACGGTGTACAACGCCGTCGTCAACTCTCTGGCCAGCGGAGCCGTTCAAGGTTATCAGGGACCGGCATATGCCCCTCCAACTACCCTGCCGGCCAGAAGCTTACCCTACACATCCCAATCGGCTTCTCAGCCGATGTTGACGCAGCGCGAGGGGTACAGCTCTCCACCACTTCCGGCGTCTCCAAGATATAGCGGTGCACCATGTCTCCCGTCGCGAGCGCCGCTTCAACCCGTCCAGATGGCTTCGGTGCAAACACTGCCTACAAGCTCAGTGCCTTGGGGGGCATCAGCCACGACGTATTTCCCCGAGCCAGCGGACGGGCATCGCACTTACCCGTTCCAGGTGCCGTACCAATCGGCAGCCCGGCCAACGGTCTCCCAGTACCAGCCGATTTTACCAGAAATCGGCAAGGGGGCATCAGCCACGACGCATTTTCCCGAGCCGGCGAACGGGCATGGCAGTTATCCGTTTCAGGTGCCGTACCAATCGGCCGCCCGGCCGACGGTCTCCCAGTACCAGCCGATTTTACCAGAAGTCGGCAGGGGGTCAAGCACTGTGGAGGCATTCAGAGCCGCGGCGCCAGCAGCAACGTACGAAGGGGGTGCGGACGCGTTTCGCCAGCAGTTATCGGCCGTTCAGCAAACTTCGCCGATTCATCACCTGGCTGAACCAGCCCTTCAACACGTGCCCGCACCGCGAACAACTGTTCATCAGCAGCAGGTGGATTGGACGGCAAGAATAGCAGAAGTAATTCAAGATCAGTTTGGGCTGAAGCCGAAAGTTCAAACTTATACTTACAAGACGCCGTATCCATCGGCCTATGACTCGTTACCGTTCCCACACCGCTACAAGGTTCCTGATTTCACCAAGTTCTCAGGGACGGATGACACATCCACTGTGGAGCACATCAACAGATTTATCATCCAGTGCGGTGAAGCTGCCACGCAAGACGCTCTGAGGGTACGGTTATTTTCATCATCTCTATCCGGATCGGCCTTCCAGTGGTTCACCACTTTACCGCCAAATTCTATCGTCACGTGGGCCGATCTGGAGAAACAATTCCACAAGTATTTCTATGCGGGAATACACGAGATGAAGCTTTCGGATCTAACCAGCCTCAGGCAGAGGAACAATGAGCCGGTGACAGGGTATATACAGAGATTCAGAGAGATCAAAAACAAGTGCTACAGCCTGGCCCTGACCGATGCACAGTTGGCCGATATCGCTTTCCAGGGCCTCTTACCGCAAATCAGAGAAAGATATGCCGCCCAAGAGTTTGAGAGCCTGAGTCAAATCGTCCACCGATTGTCAGGGCAAGAGATCCGACCGTTTGAACAGCGGGGAAGCTTTCAGAAGAAGGTGGCGTATTTGGAGGGATCTGAATCTGACGCAGAGGAGGAAATCGGCCTGGCGGAATGGGTAAAAGGGAAAAAACCAATATCCTGCCCCTTTGGCAAGAAGGAGCCAGAGACATTCGGCTTTGACACGTCAAAAGCCGATAAAATTTTTGATCTACTGCTTCAGGAGGGACAGATCAAGCTGTCGCAACATCACACCATCCCTACGGCCGATCAGCTGAAGAAGATGAAGTACTGCAAGTGGCACAACGCTACTTCTCATGACACCAACGAATGCAAAGTCTTTCGTCAGCAGATACAATCGGCCATTGAACAAGGGCGGCTCAAATTTGAGACTCCAACCAAATCGGCAATGCCGATGAAGATAGATCAGCATCCCTTCCCGGCCAACATGGTCAACGCTGGAGAAGAGTCAAGTCAAACCAAGGTGCTGACATCAGAATCGGCGAGAAGAGGTGGCGTCGTCGATCCCAAGAGGCAGATCACGACGGAAGAAATCAGAAGGAATAGGCGAGGACCAGAACGGCCACACAGGCCTGTCACCTCCCGATTTCTACTCAGTAAATATCGGCGGCAGCAAGAACAAGCACAACACCAAGAAGAGATGATACGCCGGCATGAAGATCACTGGCAGTGTCCGTTCTTCATCCACTGCTGGGAGAACGATATCAGACTGCCCTCTGCCGATAACTGTCCGGAGTGCAATGGATCAAACCGCAGCGATCGCCCGAAGCCAAACTCTAGGGACAGAGGATCAGAGCCGATCAACAGAAATCGGCGCGAAGAACGGCGCGTTTCGGTGCATGATCGGCTGGGGGGCAGAGTTGACCAGTACGGCAGGTCAAAAACCAAGATCGGCCAGCAAGATGGACTGGGGGGCAGGATCAGCGCGCACGATCGGCTGGAAGAGGTGGCCTATGATAGGGTATCAGACGAAGACCCCCTAGGGAAAGAACCAAAGTGGGAACACGCCAGATCATCGGCCAAACCAGTAAATCCCAGGTGGTGTCCTGACGGCTTATCCAGATCCCAGAAGCGAAGGATCCAACGCCTACGCCAGTGGGAACATCGAGAAGAAGAACAAAGACACATGCCAGAAAGAAGGAATGTGAAATCTCGAATTTGGCGCCCAAAGAAAAATGATCAGGAAGCAAACAGCCAAGAATCGGCGGCCGAAATCAATATGGTTTTCATACTGCCGATGGAGTTCATGGCGCCAAGCGATCGGGACAAAGTGACAAATACAGAGGAAGAGCAAATGGCACAACTGGTGTTAGAGCCGATGACGGCTATGTTTGAGAAGCCAGAGGAAGAGAAACGACAGCACCTCAAAGCGCTGTTTCTCAAGGGCTATGTCAACGGAAGACCCGTCACCAGACTACTGGTAGACGGAGGTGCGGCAGTCAACATCATGCCGTATGCCATGTTCCGCAAGCTGGGCAAGGGCGAGGACGACCTCACCAAGACGGACATGATGCTGAAGGACTTCGAAGGCAACGTGTCGCCTGCCCGCGGGGCATTCTGCGTCGACCTCACCATCGGCAGTAAGACCCTCCCCACTACTTTCTTCGTCATTAATGGCAAAGGGTCCTATAATATGCTGCTCGGTCGCGACTGGATACATGCAAACTGCTGTGTCCCATCTACCATGCATCAATGCCTTGTGCAATGGGTCGGCGACAGTACAGAGGTGGTAGCTGCCGATTCCATTTACAGCGTTGTAGCGGCCGACACACAACAGTGGAGCTGCGAGCACGTCAAGTGTATATCTGGCAGGACTTGGGACACTGACTTCCTGAGAGTGTCCTATTTCGGTCTACAGCCGATCCAAGCAGTCGGCTCCAAAGATTCAGAATAAATGGATCAGCTCATCCGAGGAGATGGGAAGCTAGGACACGGGTTCACGTCGGCCGATTTGTTAGAGATGGTAGATTTGGGAGATAGCAGCAAATCGAGGCCGACGTACGTTAGTGCCAATTTGGATCCTGAGTACAAATGCAAATTGATAAAATTATTGAAAGAGTTCAGGGATTGCTTTGCTTGGGAATATCACGAGATGCCAGGACTAGACCGGTCTATTGTTGAACACCGGTTACCTATAAAATCAGGATATCGGCCGTATCAGCAACCTGCACGACGGTGTAACCCCAAAATTCTACCTGACATAAAGGCCGAGATTACAAAGTTGATTGAGGCAGGATTTATTCGGCAGTGCCGCTACGCCGAATGGATTTCTAACATTGTGCCTGTATACAAGAAGAATGGAAAGTTGCGTGTGTGCATCGATTTCAGGAATTTAAATCAGGCGACGCCAATGGATGGTTATCCGATGCCAACGGCCGATATCTTGGTGGATGCTGCCGCAGGCCACAAAGTCATAAGTTTCATGGATGGGAATGCCGGGTACAATCAGATATTAATGGCCGAAGAAGATATTTCGAAAACGGCTTTTAGGTGCCCAGGCCATCTTGGTTTATTTGAATGGGTAGTTATGACTTTTGGTTTGAAAAACGCCGGCGCTACATATCAACGGTCCATGAACTACATCTTCCACAAACTCATTGGTTCATCAGTGGAAATTTATATAGATGACGTCGTGGTCAAGTCAAAAGGTCACCAGGATCATCTGGCCGATTTACAAGAAGTGCTGGAGTGCACAAGGAAGCATGGGCTGAAGATGAACCCAAACAAGTGTGCGTTTGGTGTATCGGCCGGACATTTCTTGGGATTTATGGTCCACGAGCGTGGGATAGAAGTCAGCTGCAAGACTATAGACGCCATCAATAAAGTAGTGGCCCCACAGAATAAAACTGAACTACAGTCCCTCATCGGCAAGGTCAATTTCATCAGAAGATTCATATCCAATCTATCGGGACGTATTCAGGCTTTTACTCCTTTGTTGAAATTAAAGCCCGACCAAGAGTTCACATGGGGAGAAGAGCAACGCAAGGCACTGGAGAGTATCAAGCAGTATCTGGTCTCACCTCCGGTGTTAGCCCCGCCACAGCCTGGTAAGCCGTTCAAGTTATATTTATCGGCTGATGAGCAGGCTATTGGATCGGCGTTGGTACAGGAGTTTGAGGGGAAAGAACGAGTGGTGTACTACGTCAGCAGAAGACTTTTAGACGCCGAAACAAGATATTCTTCGGTGGAGCGATTATGCTTGTGCTTGTACTTTTCATGTACTAAACTCAGGCACTATTTGCTATCGGCAGAATGCATAGTCGTATGTAAGGATGATGTGGTGAAGTATATGCTATCATTGCCTTTTTTCAAGGGGCGGATTGGAAAATGGATCCTGGCTTTGTCAGAATTCGATCTAAGGTATGAGTCGGCCAAAGCCGTTAAAGGTCAAGTGATGGCCGATTTCGTAGTACAGCATTGTGGACCAGAAATTGCCACCGTCGAACCAGTTCCATGGACTCTATATTTTGATGGTTCTTCGTGTGGGGTCGGATCAGGAATCGGCATCGTTCTTGTGTCGCCTCGGGGGGCAACTTATGATTTCTCTCTGCCGATAGAAGCTTCTGCAACCAACAACCAGGCGGAGTATCGAGCTGTTCTGAAAGGCATCCAATTGTTAAGGGAAGTCAGGGCGGATGCAGTCGAGATCTTTGGGGACTCCATGCTCATTGTGGATCAGTTAACAGGACGATCCGAATGCAAGGACGACATCTTGAGGATTTATTATGAAGATTGTCTTCAACTGTTGAAAGCCTTCAAATCTGCAACAATTGAGCACATCCCCAGGGATTATAATGAAGAAGCCAACAGACTGGCTCAACATGCTTCTGGGTATCGGCCGATTCAGGGAGCGATGACGCTAGAACTCGCGGCCGATGACTGGCGGAAGGAGATCGCCGATTATTTGAAAAATCCGTCCCAAAAGGTGGATCGGCGAACACGTTTTCAGGCTACAAAGTATGTGCTGCTTGAGGATGACTTATTTTTTCGGACGATTGATGGAGTTCTTCTCAAATGCCTGGGAACAGAAGAGGCAAAGATTCTAATGGGAGAGATCCATGAAGGCGTGTGTGGAGCTCATCAGTCGGCCCACAAAATGAAGTGGATGATCAGGAACAACGGATATTACTGGCCGACCATCCTGGAAGATTGTTTCAAGTATTACAAAGGATTCCAAGACTGTCAGAGGTTTGGCAATGTGCAGCGCGCACCAGCGTCGGATATGAATCCAATAATTAAGCCGTGGCCGTTCAGAGGTTGGGGAATAGATCTCATCGGACAGATTCATCCTCCATCTAGCAAAGGGCATAAGTTCATATTGGTGGCTACAGATTATTTTACCAAATGGGTGGAGGCAGTTCCTCTGAGGAACGTGACATCAGCCGATATGATTGAGTTTGTTAAAAGCCATATTATATATCGATTTGGTATTCCTCAAACCATCACAACTGATCAAGGGACAATGTTCACTTCTGGAGAATTCGGAGAGTTTGCCGCCGATATGGGGATTAAATTATTAAATTCCTCGCCATACTATGCTCAAGCCAATGGCCAAGCGGAGTCATCTAACAAGGGGATAATCAAGCTAATTAAGAGGAAGATAGAAGAACAACCCAAGAAGTGGCATATGTCTTTGGCTGAATCTTTATGGGCGTACAGGATGGCTTGTCATGGGGCCACTAAAATATCCCCTTATCATTTGGTTTATGGCCATGAAGCAGTCTTACCATGGGAGATAAGGACAGGGTCAAGACGCATATCGCTACAGGATCAGTTAACGGCAAATGATTATTCCTTTCTCATGAAAGATGAACTTGACGATTCGGCGGGTTTGCGATTAAGAGCTCTAATCAGCATAGAGGAGAACAAGAAAAGGGTGGCCAGATGGTACGACAAGAAGGTCAAAGTCAAACAGTTCTCTCAGGGAGATCTGGTATGGAAGCTGGTGCTGCCGATAAGATCTAAGGATCCCAAATTCGGTAAGTGGTCACCCACTTGGGAAGGGCCGTATAGAATCGGCCGATGTGCTCCCGGAAATGCATACATTCTGGAAACGATAGAAGGGGAGGAATTCCCAAGAGCTCTGAATGGACAATATTTGAAAAGGTACTATCCAAGCATTTGGGTAGATGCATAACTTACAGCAAGATATATAAAGATTACATGGCCGACATGGTGTAAGTCGCCCTTAGAATAAAAACACTACTGGTTACGCCTGCGTTGGATTTCTCTTTCGACGCGACCTAATCTTATCATGAGGGAGAGTCTTTCATCTTTCAAGTCCTTTGCAGTTACCCCAGCTTCAGCTTGGTCGCAGAGTTCTTTCAGCAGGCGGGCCTTCTCCTCTTCCAAATCTTTCATGGTGGCTTCGGTCTTAGCTTCAGCAAGAGGGTGAGAAGATGAAGAACTCTCATCAGAGGATGGCATTTGTTCAAAGAAGACGAGATCCATATGGTCCAAGATTGATCGGACATTGGCAGGAACATGATCTTTGAGTTCTTCAGAATGAGCTTTTATCAGATCTATATCAGCTTGCGACAATGGTTTGCCTGAATACATGATTTCGATCGCTCTTTCCAAACCGGGGCTGAGACGGTTCGGCTGAAAGACGGAATAGACAAATATGTTGGAACAAAGTAAGGTATCTCAGGAAGGGATGGAGAGGAAATTGATACCTGATTAACGGAAGAGGAGGATCGAGAAGACATTTTAATGCTTGACCAAAGACGGCGAGCGGTGGGTTTCAGAAGGAAAAGAAGACAAGCCAGATGAACATTTTTGGAAATAATACGAAGAATCGTATTTATAGAAAGGAAGAGACAGAGGGTTGGCAAGACGTGTACCGTTGGAGTAAAGGCATCAGTAAATGTAAAGCTGCCGGGGAAGACGGTCAAAGTCTGAATCTACACGCCAAATCCTGTTACCGGATTCCATGTCATAAACCTGATTCTAGAAAAAGATCAGATGCAGAGGGAAAGGTAACACAACTGATTCCGAGGTTTACTCCTGTCGCCATGGGGAAGCTTAGAGAGAAGGATTAAAGAAAGAGTTTCGAAGAAAAAGTTATATTTTACTCCGAAACTGGGGGGCATGTGTTGACGCCAGATTTTGACACGTATTGAATCGGCGTCAGGAGAAGGAGGTTGGCCGATGTAGAAGATCTGAGAGCTACAGTAAGGAATCGGCCGATCGGGGTAACAGTTGAAAATCGGCCGATTGGCGGCGCCGCCTATGCCAACAGGATAGGATTATTCCAGAAGATCCTTGTCAAAAGCTGGTCAACGTGGCATGCTAAGTCGGCCGGAAAGCAATTGAAGAGGTCCTGATTGGATTAGGAAGCGGCGGCGGAAGATTCTGCGGGAGTCCGTTTCCTTTTTAAAGTTATTATAGATATAGTAGTTTTCCTGTTTTAAATAAGGTTGTAACAAGTCGTAATCGACCAGGAGTCCTAGTTTCAGGGTATAAATAGGAGTCGCTAGGGTTTTGCAAAACAACCAACATCAATCAACAAAATACTTCTACTTTTTACCAGTACTTTACCTTTCAAGTCGGCGACTTCGCCAATATTTTCTTCTTTTACGAGTTCGTACGGATTGGCAGGGCTGCATCAACCTGATCTCCGGCCAATTGGTAGGTTCCGATTATCGAGTAATATCCGAGCTTTAACTACGGGCGCATCGCTGTGGTTTCGTTTGGATTTATTCACAAGTTATCGATATTTACTAGAATTGCAAGTTCTACCTGTTATTCTAGTATTATCACCAGTTATCCAGCTTGAGATCAGGGTAATCGGCTTCGTCATCGTTCTCCTTCGATTCATCGCCATATAGCCGATTAGATCTGTTTCAAGTGTTGCCTCTATAGTAATTGTTTAGATTGCTCCAGCAGTTTTTACAATTACCATACGATCATCGGCTGACTCATAGCCGATCATCTCTACAGCAAATCGGCCGATTTACCGCCGACGCGCTCCTCAGGACAGATCGGAAATCCAGCCGATCGACGCGCCTGGACTTTAATACTCTATTTCCTTGTCAATCAACAAGTCAGATTGACTGGCACGCCGCGCGAACCGCACCAGGGCGATAACCCGAACAGGAGCTAAGCAGATTCTCCCGGGTCGTGTGTCCGACGCTGAAGACCCATCGGCCGATTCCTATCCAGCCGATTTTAGCGCCAACAGGCACGCGTCGCCGGCGTGCGCGTGGCGTGCGCGGACTAGGGAGGAGCGCGGCGTGGGGAGAAGCGCGGCGTGGGGAGGGGCGCGGCGTGCGGGCGCGGCCAGGCATTGGCTTGGCGCCTAGCGCCGGTCGGGCATCGCCGGCCAAGTGGCCTACGGCGACTGCGCGGCGGCGGAGGGTCGGGCGAAGCGAAGGGTCGGGCGAAGCGGAGGGGCTGGTTTGCAAATCCAAGTGTTTCTCAAATTTTTGTGTTGCAACTCAAAAATCCTTGAACATGAAAGTTGTTCAAAATGAAAAGTTACACAAGTTTTGTTTCAGGCCAAAGTTCATTTGAGTTCAAGTTTAGAAGTTATTTAAAAAACTCAAAAAGTATAATTCGGAGGGCACGTCATTTCCTGGGCAAAACTTTGCATTCTCTACTAGGCTTCAACTAATCCTTTGTTTATCAGGTCAATAACGATATGCCTATTCAATTTTGTAGCCATGTTTGCATCGATGTGAAAGTTATTTAATTTGTTTGATTAAAGTACATGTACTTATGCACATATACACAACTATTTTCAATTCCAAGCAAAACCAATTTATAATTCGTTTTCTTTTAAACTTTTCTCAATTATTTATGCATCGTGTTAAGCTAATGAGGCTTATTTTGTAATTTAAACATCTGAGGTGTTACATCTACCCCACAGAACTGATGTAGTAGGCGGCAGGTGGTGACAGCCCTGTCCGTCCATTGTAGTCCAGCACGTTCGGGTGTTTTCATAGCAGTAGATCGTTGCTGAGTTGGGCCCCCCCGTTTTCTCCCCTTATTCTAAGGTCCTTCCGCCCCAGCCGCCGAAGCAGATCAAGTTAGTAGAACAGCTAGTTATCTGGGTAATGAGTTGGCTAACTGAAGTTAAGTCCTCTACCCTCTTACCTGTCTCTCTAGGTGGTTCTAGTTGAATAGTTCTAGTGCTGGTTGCGCTTGCCGTTCTTTGGATTCGATATCCCAGGTAAACTCCCTGGTGAAAGCTACATCGGTATCCGTGCGCTTGCGGATTAGTTCGTATAGCCTAAGGAGTGCCAACAAGATTTCTGGCGCCGTTGCCGGGGAACAGTAGCAATACTAGTTTTAGAGCTTTTTCAGCCGTACACCTTTCCGCCCATACCACCTACCCCATGGATTTCGCTCCTAGTTATTCGGCAGTTCCATATCGGGAGTACTTGGAACCGCCACCATCTTGCCACCCCATACTTTCTAATGGCTACGAGATCCGTCCAAGTCTCGTAGCCATGGTTCATGCTCAGTCCTTTTCTGGTAGAAAGGACGAATGTCCCTACACTCACCTGCAGGATTTCGAGGAGAATTGTTCTCTTCTCATTATACCCGGTATGTCTCAACACACACTACGGTGGAAGGTATTTCCGTTCTCTCTGACGGGAGCAGCCAAGAGTTGGTACAACCGGAGAGTAGGGAGAGTTGGAGGAGATTGGATTGCATTGAAGGATGAGTTCTGCTTGTTCTTCTATCCTGTCTCCAAAGTGGTGACACATTGCCTCCAACTTCTGTCATTCAGACAAGGCGATGAGTCACTCGGAGCAGCCTGGGCAAGGTTCATGCAGACGGCTACCTTTGGTCCACCACACAATATTCCAGAGGAAATGCTTATGCAACACTTCGTTGAATGGTTGAATCCAGAGAGCGCACATTTCCTAAATGGCGCCTCCGAGGGATCGATCATGTAAAGGACCGTGTTTGAGGCAAAGGATATTCTGTAAAGGGTCCTTAATAGCACTCAGTGCACGAGATTTTTTGACGATCTACCCAAACTAATTGATCATCCCAGAGAGAAGCAGCAAATACACCATATTTCGGCTGCATCCTATCCACCTCCATTATATATAGAGGGATCCACTCATTGAAGATATGCCTATGTTCGTCCCTGACCTCTTCACAGAAGAAGAGTATATGGAGCTTGGAAATTCAACAAGATTTCCGAATGAGCATAAGTGTATATGCTCAGGATCTGAGGCGTTCATTCTAGTAGCCACCCCGCAGATTTAGGGCCTCACTGCAGGCATGAGCAAGGAATGGACAGAGGAAGCAGAATCAAGTAGCAGCATCATAAGGCTCTACGAAGATTTCAGGGTGCTCCTCTGCGCTATTGGGGACACTGTAACAAGACAAGTTCTTTATGACCCGAAAGTCGGGGTGAATGTGATGTCCAAAACCAAGGCATATCACATTGCAATAGAAGGACCCCTGACTTTCTCGCGATAGCACCTGAAGTGGATCGACGGCCAGATCGTGGAAAGTATAGGTATCCACCGAGTTATTCTCGTTCGCATAGGAGTCAAGAAGGTATACCTGGACTTCCACATCTTCAATATCCTGGAAGGTTAAGAGTTCGTCTTGATTGGGTAGCGAATAGAGCCACTTGTCAACCCAAATAGAGACCGAGCGCTGCTCGAGGTTAAGGTTGGCAAAGATATCATCCCGGTCAGCCTAGTGCGTTCGTGCAATGCAATTGTACAAGATAGGCTAGAGAATGATCCAGTGGAAGAATCAGTGAATATCATTCAAGAAGGGATCACTCAACCCATTATTGAAGAAGACATCACACACATTACCCAGGAAACAGAACCGGACGGCTAGAGTAAGCTCAGTACAGAGTAGAAACCGCAACCTTCACTGCCTGAGTTGAAGCCGCTGCCTTCTGGGTTGAAGTACGCATTCCTCCACAACAACTGAGCCACGCCAGTTGTCATCAGTGATAAGCTGACAGAGAGTGAAACTCGGCGGCTCTAAACAGTCCTGGAGAAGTACCAATCTGTCATTGGGTACTCTCTGCAGGACTTGAAGGGAATCAGCCCCAACCTATGCACCCATCGCATCCGTATGGAACCAGACCATAAGCCGTCCAGAGAACATCAGAGATGGCTAAACGATGCAATGAGGGAGGTAGTCAAGAAAGAGGTTCTGAAGCTACTGCACGCGGGCATCATGTATCCTGTGCAAGACAGTGAGTGGGTCAGTCCAGTTCAAGTAGTCCCAAAGAAGGGGGGCATGACAGTTGTCCAGAATAAGAGAAACAAGCTCATACCTGAGTGGACAATTACTGGATGGCGGATGTGCATCGATTACCAGATGCTGAACAAGGATTTTTACTACCAACATTTCTCCGGTTCTCATGATTTATAAGTCAAATCTGAGTTAAGACTAACCACACCGACAAGTTCCACAAGTTTTGTCACATTTATCATTTCAGGAACTTAGTGTGCGAAATTGGGCCGAACTGGGAGAAATCCTAGGCCGGCCAGCCTGGCTCCCCCTCTTCTAGCCATGTCATCGATCCAGGAACAAAGAAACACAACCAGGATGATCAAGGATCCTGCACTTGAAGTCGGTTTGATCCGAGGACCCGAAAGGCTTCACACACGGATTGAAGGGCCCACATGCATGTCTAAAACCGTTGCTTAACTAAAAAGTAAAAGTTACCGACTTCAGGAGGCTATCAGGGACGTCCGCACGAAGGTCGGTGCTAAGTAGCACTAACCCCAGGCCGGCCGGCCGGCCCCACATGGAAGTTATGTTAACCGCCAAGGTCGTGTGGTCTTGACGCCCTTCACCGGTTACCGACCTCTAGCTGCTATAAATAGAGCTCCACTTACTACTTGTAACACACACCATTCCAGAGAGAAGTGAGATTCTTAGTTACTCCAGTTCAATAGTAGAATAGGGAGAGAGTGAGGTGAGAGCTTGTGCAAGAGCCAAGCTAGTAAAGGAGCCAAGTTTTCTCTTGGTCCTTCTTCACTTTTGTATCCACCTCACGGGAATATTATCAAAGTAAGTTCCTCGCTTATCTTTAGTATCTCGCTAGTCTTTCTCTTTACTTTCAATACCTAGTTAGTTTACTTTATTTGATCTGCGGGATCCCTTGTCTGTGTGGTTCAGCAAGCTTGGCCATTTGGGGTTTCTTCTTGACTTAACGTGAGGCGGAAGTCAGTAACTTGATAGTTGAAGCGTGGTGCTTAGGCTTGATAGTTATCTTGGGTTGTGTTCCACCCCACGGAACTGATGTGGTAGGCAGCAAGTGGTGACAGCCCTGTCCATCCCTTGTAGTCCACCACGTTCAGGTGTTTTCATAGCAGTAGATCGTTGGCCGAGTTGGACCCCCCATTTCTCCCTTAGTGTGAGGTCCTTCCGCCCTAGTCACCGCCGAAGCAGATCAAGTTAGTATAATAGCTAGTTATCTGGGTAACGAGTTGGCTAACTGATGTTACCTCAACTCTCTAGGTGGGCCCGGTTGAATAGTTCTAGGGCTGGTTGCGTCTGCCGTTTCTTGGATTCAATATCCTAGGTAAACTCCCTGGTCAAACCTACATCGATATCTGTGCGCTTGTGGATTAGCTCGTAGAGGCTAAGGAGTGTCAACAAGCTTTCTGGCGCCGTTGCCAGGGAACGGTAGCAATACTACTTTTAGAGCTTTTTCAGTCGTACATCTTTCTGCCCATACCACCTGTCGAATTTGCACTCCGTCAAGTCTATCAAGGGTAGCCCCAAGACTGAGATTTGTAGGCGGGGTGGATCGGAGAGAGCCCGTGAACTTGATGTTAACACAAAGATGCAGAGGTTTAGATAGGTTCGGGCCGCACGGAGCGTAATACCCTACGTCCTATTTTTGGGGGTTTGTATTCGGGTTTGAGCTGAATGAGATGGGTTGAATTGTCTTCCCTATGGGTCTCCTCATGGCCCCCTTATATATCCGAGTTGCCGTGGGTTACAAGTTAGGGTAAATCTACTCGGGTTTGTTACAAGGAATCCGATTGGTTAAGATACACAAGATCATGCCTATCTAGTTCGACCAAGATCCTGACCCCGGGGGATCCTGCCCGTCGTCCAGCCGAGTGCCTACACGCCGGGTAATTTATGCGGAGTCGTTCAGCCGGGTAGCCGTTTCCACTCGGCAGGGAGGTACCTGGGTCTACCTCCGTCAAGCCCGCGAGCGCTGAGTCGCCGAATCGAGCCTTGACCGAACAATGAGGCCAGTCGGTGCTCATATAATAATCCTTGCATCCTCGAGCTCTTGCTGCAACTTGACTTCAGTAGACTCCTGCATTCATGTTTCTTCTTCAACGGGATGCGCCCCTCGGCGCACCAGTTGGGTGCAACACCCGAGCCTCGGAAGGTTTCACAGAAGCGTTTTGAGGGTCAAAAAAGGGAACAACCTCTTAAGCCCTTCATTCCTAGTCATCTTCTGGCACCCAGCTTCTCAATCAGAGCAGCCAGCAGAGTCACGGAGACACGGCAAGTCGAATAGCGGTGCCCAGCCCCCGAGCAGGGTCACTGGCGAAGTCACGAAGACACGCCGAGTTGAATAGCGGTGCTCAGCCCCCGAGCAGGGTCACTGGCGGAGTCACGGAGACACGCCGAGTCAAATAGCGGCGCCCAGCCCCCGAGCAGGGTCACTGGCGGAGTCATGGAGACACGCCGAGTCAAATAGCGGCACCCAGCCTCCAAGCAGGGTCACTGGTGGAGTCACAGAGACACACCATGTTATTTAGCGTCGCCTGGTACGGAAAAGAATTTTCCAATCCAACGGGCAGATCCAGTCTGTTCCGAGGATCCTAGGATTCGTTCCGATCTTTTGATCAACTGCTCAGCTTATTTTTCGGGGTCGCCCTTCCTTTTACAGCTGTTGTAAAATCCTTTGTTACTGTTTCTCCCTCTACCTCGTGGAGGGGAAAGGATGCTCCTGGAGTCGTTTCAAAATTCAAAAAGAGGGGAGAAGCCGATAGGCCTGTTAGGGTTGCGGCCGATATAAAAGCAATCGGCTCGACGCGACCTCATCTCTTTGTGCCCTTTCATCTCTGCCGCCTCCGAGTCTTCTAGATCTCTCCAGCTTCCTCTCAAGCACTTGCCTCTAGGGCATTCCACCGCCCCTTCTCCCGCCGCCACTCGCCTCGGGCAGGAATGGCCAGAGAAATCCCAACAACAGCCGCCACTGCCACTGCCCCACCGCCAGCCCCGGAGCTAGCCTAGTCCCAAAGCTCCATGACCAACACCGACATAGAGGCGCTTGTGGCATAGGGCCTGCTGCCAGAGAAGGCAATCTCCGGCTGGCAGAGCTGCTTCTGGGAGGCGTTCTCCTCGGAGGACCGAACGGAGACGGTCGTCTTTTGGTCCTTCTACGAGAAGGGGCTCGGCCTGCCCTCGGGGGCGTTCTTCCGGGGGTTGCTCCACTACTACAGGCTGGAGGCAACGCACCACAAGCCCAACTCCATCGCACAGATTATGACCTTCATCAATCTGTGTGAGGGGTTCTTGGGGATCGCGCCCCAATTCAACCTGTGGAGAGCCCTCTATCACCCGCGGGCGTATTGTAGCAAGGGTATGCCGGATGTGGTCGGCGGCGCCACCTTCTCGCTCTGCAACAGTGGGAAGTACCCGGAGGCCTCCTTCAAGGACAGCAACAAGCGGTGGGCGGAGGAGTGGTTCGTGGTGGCAAACTCTGCTCCAGGCCTTCCGCCTCGCACTGGCCTCCCGCTGGTGCTGAACGCCAGGTGGGAGGAGAAGCCCACCGATGAGGAGATGGTGGAGGTGGAGGTGCTACTGGCCGAGGTGCAAAAGCTTAAGGCCGAGAAGCTGATCGACGCCGCGGTGGTGCTGTCATTCGCGAAGCGGCTGACCCAGCCGATCCAGGAGCGGGTCCACCCCGGGTACGAGTACTTGGGTCGTGACGACCCAACTCGCATGCAGAACTGGAAGGTCTCATGCAGTGAGGCTCACAGGCGGGTCACGCTCATCGTGAGCAGGGAGGTCCGTGACAAGGGCTGCTCGATGGCGTAATGCCTGAAGCGGCCCACCACCAAGGTATGTAGTCTGCTTGTAGAGTTATTTTGCTTCTTGCTGAGTTGTTTTGGTCCGAATAGTTCTCCACCGAGTCGTTTTTGTCGTCGAGTCACCTGTTGGGTTGTAACACAACTCAGCTTTTTCCAGGAAAAAATTGTGTCATTCTAGTGCCCTATGCCTCTAGTGGAGGGGCAGCAGGGCAAGGCTATTGATCCGCCCGCTGGGCTTGCACTGCCGGCGGCGGACGTCATTAGTTTCTCGTGTGACTCCTCCATCGGGAGTGAGTTGGACGATGTTGTAGAAGAATCAGGGCCGGCGGCTGGTGCCGGCTCCGCCACGAAGAAGCGGCGCCCCACCCGCAAGGTGGCCACGTCGCGGCAGGGTGGAGTGGCGGCTGACAAGGTGGAGTGGCGTAGCGGGGCCGGAGCTCGACCCCTCCGAGCTCAAGTAGGGTGGCGCCGGAGGCCACTGCGAAGAAGGCCAGCCTCACCACCCCCAAGCCAGAGGAGGAGGACCGAGGAGCGGGGGCAGCCAGCGAGGTCGCCCGCGCGGGTGGTGCAGTCATTGCCCTCTGCCGTGCCGCTGAAGCACGGCTTCAGCGTGCAGCGGGCTAGGAGGTGAGTCTTCCAACCTCTTGCACTTCTCAATTTGACTCCTTTTCATGCTGGGTTCCAATTCTGAGTCGATGAGCCGAATTGTAGGAGGGCGTCGCTTAGCGGCGCCAAGTGCAAGGCGGAGGAGTCCACCAGTGAGGTCGTTTCGGCTGAGGTAGCCAAGGGGAAGGCGTCCCCATCGGAACGGCCGCTAGCTCGCCCTCGACTTATCGAGGGGGCGGCTACTGGGGCCAAGGAAGAGGTGGCGGCGTCAGAGCCGCCGCAGGAGGACGACGTCGCGCCCCTGGAGGTCGTGCTGGGGGACGGTGCCAAGGCAGGGGTCGTGGAGGACCCTACCGACCCGCACGTAGTGCCCCGTGCCATCGCCCCCGTGCTCGCTGCTGCCCAGAAGCCACCTGAGGAGAAGGCGCCTGGGGAAGAGGCAGTGGTGACCAAGGTGGTGCTAGTCGAGGCCGCCCGGCGTGCCGCCGAGGCTACCTAGGTGAGTCTTTGGATTTTGCGTTGTAGCTGCCTGGGCATGTTGCTTGATACACTTTGTTTATGCAGGCTCTGGCCGACCTAAGTCGGCGAGCTGCCAGACAACTCAAGGCGGGAGAGGGTTTGGCAGGCCGAGTCCTCCAGCTGGAGGAGGAGCTGCGGGCGTTGAAGCGTCACCACTCCAAGGCCTTAAAGAAGTAGTCGGCGAAGCTGAAAGGTTTGGCTTTTTAGTTGTCTTCGTGTCTGGCTGCCCGACTTGCCGCAAGGGGCTGATGCCTGGGGCTGTGCAGAGCTGAAGGAGGCCAACGAGACGATGGCCCGAGAGCTCAAGGTCGTCGTGGCGGCGAACGAGGAGCTTCACCGGTTGCGGGAGGGTGCGGAAGACTGGGAGTCTCTCATGGAGTAGAAACTCCGGCTGGAGAAGGAACGCCGCCAAGGCAACTGACCTTGTTTCTTGAAGATCACATGTTCTGCCGAGTCGCTGTACTGATACAAGTATCTTTTGCAGAGGTGGAGACCCATTTGGCAAACGCCCGGGCGGACCTCGACCAGCTGATGGCCAAGATCGATGTCGTGCTGGTCGCGTTCGAGCCAAAGGAGTTTGCCTTGGCAGAGGAGGCGGCGCAGCGCCTCGATCGTGTGCTGGAGCGCCTCAAGGCCTTCATCATGAAGACAGCCAAGGACTCGGTGCAGTTCACGATGGCCCTCGTGAAGTCCCACAACCCTGAAGTGGACTATTAGTGTTTCTTAGCATCACCACTAGGAATGAGGGTGTTAGTCCCATCCCTAGCAGCGGCGCCAGGAAATGCCCCTTGAGGTATGTCTTAACGATTACAGAATGAATCCGCAGGCGTACGGATATACCATTGTAGCATTTCACCCGGAGAGTATTCATGTATCGTTATTTATAGTTTTCCAAAGGAGGGCATGATGTAAAAGAGTTTACTTGGTACATGATCGAGATGGCATGAATAAGGTATAGACTATAACAATACAGGGGTAAGTTATGATAAAGATATGAATGAAGGTAATGTGACACACACAACCTGGCCAAACTCAGATAAAGAATAAACCAATAAAGCTACGGGTTAGTGGGAGCATAGGCATACAACAGAGTCCTAATAGTATCTATTCAAGAAAGCAAGGGTCCTGCAACATACATATGGTTAGGACTATAGCTGCCGGGAAGTTAGAGATACAAGAGAGAATGTCCCATCCCGGAGAACATCCCGACCATTACATCTTTCAGAACTCTTACACCATACCCGAACGTCGGGGAGTACACTAACCACCAAGCAGCTTCGTAGCGGATGGACAGGGCTGTCACCACCTGCCGTCTACCCCAGTCACACCGCGGAGCACGGTCATATTCGAAGGATCCCGCATACCCGAGCACCACGCTCGTGTATGAAGTCACTACCCCAGCGCCCCCGGGTCTCCCACCCTTCGGATGGACAAGTAAGACGCTAAGGCAAGCCCGAAGGCACAACGAACCGATATCCTTACCTAGATCATCTAGCCTAATCATATATAAAGCATAACTAGTGTAGCACCAAGCCATGATATGATTGACTAGCAAAGCAGCATAACAATGCAAAGCACGATATACTACTAGGATAGCAAAACAACCAAGGCTTAGCTCTGCATTAAGAATAGAGTACAGACTATATGAATACAAAGCCATTACCAAGGCCGAGGACTGCTCTCCGGCCCTGAGGATGACTTGCTTCACTAAGAGATGAGGCACTAGCCTAGCTCTACTACCCTAAGGAGTACAAGTCTCAAGTGAGAGAGAGAGAGGCTCAAGTGTGTTGTGTGTGGAATGAGGGGGTGAGGGGTCCCTTTTATAGTGCTCAAGGGTTGTTCCCGCCATCCTAAAATATGGAAACCTTATCATCTGTGATCAGGAGACTTGGCGTTGACTCCTCGAAATGCACCTGGACGAGAGTTTGTCCAGGGTCGGCCGACCCAACCCCTGGGTGGCTCTCCCCAGGTGCAGCCTTCCCCTGGTACTCTGACAGGTGGACCTGGTCTTATCCCTTGGGTGCTGGTGCCTCGGCACGCCCGGTTGCTCTGCCAAGTGGGCCCTCTTTGTAAGTGTGTTGCAGTGAGTGATCTTCTGTGTATGTTTTGCTGCGTATCCTTCGTGTTTCCTTCTTATTTGAGACTTGTATCTCTAAAATGGTTAGATAGACAATACATCTGTGGAACTAGGTTAGTGATACAATTATGCGAGTAAGAGATATAATTTTCCTTTGTTTGCGAGTATAGTTGACGGTCGGATTTTGCATTTAAGGACCGTCAACATGGACCTGGATCCCGTGGGTGAGGGTGTCGCGGAGGACTGCACCGATGCCGAGTGGGACGCGCACCTCGCCGCCTTTGGCCCCCTCGCCGAGCGCATCATGGGCCAGGTGAACATGTGAAAGTTCATTAGTAGGGCAGAAACATTATGAGGCCAAGTGTTGGCCAAAAAACAATATTTATTTTGCATGTAATTAAGTGTTGCTTTCGCTAAGTTCTGTAGCCGAGTAGTTTTTTGATTTGGCCAAGTGGTTAGGATGCCGACTCTGCGATGTGCCCTTGCCCATTGTGCAGAAAGCTGGTCATCAGACACGTGATAGGCGTAGGTGACACAGAGCGCGGTTCCTGGACGCACTGGGTTGCGATCAGTTCACCACCCAGCTAGGTTAGTTTTTGAAGTGAACGATGCTGGTGCGAGTTGGCATGGCCGAGTCGCAGCCCCCGAGCATGCTGGACGAGCCGGAAGGGGCTATACCAGGTCATTTTTCAGGCACGAAAAAGAAATAGAGTATAGAAAGACAAAAGGTGATAAAATGATCCTATTATTATGTAGAAAGGTTGGGGTACATAGCTGCGAGCTCCTTTCACGGGTAGAAGCGCCGAAGGTGTTTGATGTTCCATGGATTGCCTATGTCCATGCCATCTTCCCTCTGTAGGCGATAGGTGCCGGGGCCAACGACTGCACCGACAATGAAGGGTCCTTCCCATGGGGAAGACAACTTGTGAGCACCGGAAGTAGACTGGATCCGACGCAGGACCATGTCGCCTATGCTGATGTCTCGCTCCTGCACGTTTCGGTCATGATAGCGCCTGAGCTGTTGTTTGTAACGTGCGTGCTACAAGGCAGCTGAGACGCGGTGTTCCTTGACTAGGTCGATGTCATGGCGCCGAGTCGTTTCTGCTTTGCCTTCCTCGTAGTTTTGGATGCGCGGGGCACCAAAGGTTATATCACTCGGGAGGATGGCCTCCGAGCCATACACTAGGAAGAAGGGAGAGTAGCCGGTGGCCTGGCTCTTTTGGGTGCGTAGGCCCCAAACGACCTGTGGTAGTTCTTGGATCCACTTGGGACCAAACTTCTCGAGTGGGTTGAAGATGCGCGCCTTGAGCCCCTGGAGGATCATACCGTTGGTGCGTGCCTGGCCGTTGCACCTTGTGTGAGCCACGGAGGTGTAGTAGATGTCGATGCAATTTTCCAGGCAGTGGTCCCAGAACGCGCTTCCGGTGAACAATGTGCCCAGGTCAGTGATGATCCTATTGGGCACACCGAACCTGTGGGAAATTTCCTGGATGAATTCAACCGCCTTGAGTGTCGTGGTCGCCGCGACTAGTTTGACTTCAATCCACTTGGTGAACTTGTCGATGGCCAAAAATATGTGGTTGTAGCCACCTACAGCTATCTTGAGAGCTCCGACTGAGTCGAGCCCCCAGCAGGCGAAGGGCCCGGAAGGAGGGATGGTTTGCAGGGCCTGAGCCGGAACGTGCTGCTGCTTGGCAAAGAATTGGCACCCTGGGCACCTTTTGACGATGCTGTGGGACTCAGCGAGTGCCGTAGGCCAGTAGAAACCGGACCTGAATGCCTTGCCCACCATAGTAGAGGTGCCTACGTGGTTGCCGCAAATGCCCGAGTGGATGTCATGGAGTAGATCAACTCCTTCGCTCTGAGCGATGCACTTGGACAGCGTCCCTGAGGAGGCCGAGTGCTTGAATAAGATGGTGCCAATAACCACATAGCTGGCAGCTCATCGCGAGAGCTTCTCGTGTTCATTTCTGTCGGGGGAGGACTTGTTGTTTCTGAGATAGTCGATGATGGGAGAGCGCCAGTCGGAGTCGATCACCAACACCTCTTGGCCCTGAGCAGGCACCAAGTCTGGCTTGGTGGGGGGTGGTTCCTCGACCTCGACCATGGGTCGTCTCAGGGCCTGGACGAAGACTCCAGCCGGTACAAGGGCACGACTCGAGCCGAGCTTGGAGAGGACATCAGCCGCGACGTTGTAGTCTCTGATGACGTTGTGGATCTCCAACCCGTAGAAGCTGGCTTCTAACTTTCGTATCTCCTTGTAGTAGGCATCCACCTTTTCCTTTGTACAGTCCCAGTCTAAGTTAACTTGCTGGATAACGACTTTGGAGTCGCCGTAGGCGAGGAGGCGCTTGAAGCTGAGCAAAGCGGCGATTCAGAGACCGTGGATAAGGGCTTCATACTCAGCAGCGTTGTTAGTTGCTTTAAAAAGTAACTGGAGGACGTACTTGAGTTGTTCGCCTTTCGGGGAGATGAGTAGAACTCCAGCGTTGGCTCCATCGGGGTTGAGGGCGCCGTCGAAGTACATCTTCCAGTGCTCGGGTCGTTCCTCGGGTGGTGGAACCTGTATCTCTGTCCACTCAGCCACGAAGTCAGCCAGGGCCTGAGGCTTGATCGTGGACCGAAGGGAGAACTGCAGGTTGAGTGCGCCCAGCTCGACTGACCACTTGATGACTCGGCCGTTAGCATCGCGGTTGTGGAGGATGTCGCCGAGTGGAAAAGAGGAAACAACTCTGACGTTGTGTGCTTGGAAGTAATACCACAGTTTCCTTGATGGGATGAGGATCGCGTACAGGAGCTTCTGGACCTGAGGGTGGTGCACCTTGGGCTCGCCGAGTACCTCACTGATGAAGTAAACGGGTCGCTGCACCTTATAAATGTGAGCTGACTCGTCTCGTTCAACAATCAGGATGATACTGACCACATGGGTGGTTCCTGCTATGTAGAGAAGGAGTTCCTCGTCGGGCTCTGGAGCCGTGAGGACTGGTGGGTTGGTAAGGAATTCTTTGAGCTCCTGGAAGGCTCTAGAAGCATCGTCAGTCCATACGAACTTGTCTGCTTTGTGGAGCAGCTTGAAGAAGGGGAGTCCGTTGTCGCCGAGTCGGCTGATGAATCGACTCAGGGCCGCCATGCACATGGTCAACTTCATTACGTCCTTCTTGCATCGAGGGGGCTTCATTCTCCTGATGGCGTTGACCTTGGTGGGATTGGCCTTCATGCCTCGGTTACCGACTATGAAGCCAAGTAACTTTCCCGAGGGGACACCGAAGACACACTTGCGTGGGTTCAGCTTCCATTTGAATTTCCTAAAATTTTCAAATGTTTCGACTAGGTTGGCTATGAACTGATCATAGGACCTTGTTTTGATTACTACATCGTCGACGTAGGCTTCAACGTTGCGGCCGATCTGCCCCTGGAGGCATCTCTGGATGGCCTTCTGATATGTGGGTCCTGTATCTCTGTCCACTTGGCCACGAAGTCAGCCAGGGCTTGAGACTTGATCATGGACCGAGGGGAGAACTGCAGGTTGAGCGCACCCAGCTCGGCGGACCATTTGACGACTCGGCCGATGGCATCGCAGTTGTGGAGGATGTCGCCGAGTGGTAATGAGGAGACGACTCTGATGTTGTGTGCTTGGAAGTAATGCCGCAGCTTCCTGGACGTGATAAGGACCACGTACAAGAGCTTTTGGACCTGAGGGTAGCACACCTTGGACTCGCCGAGTACCTCGCTGACGAAGTAAACGGGTCGCTGCATCTTGTAAACGTGACCTGGCTCGTCTCGCTCAGCGACCAGGACGGTAATCACCACATGAGTGGTTGCCGCTATGTAGAGGAGGAGCTCTTCCTCGGGCTCTGGAGCTGCGAGGACTAGTGGGTTGGTGAGGAAGTCCTTAAGCTCTTCGAAGGCTCTAGTAGCGTCGTCGTTCCATACAAACTTGTCTACTTTGTGAAGCAGCTTGAAGAAGGGGAGTCCCTTGTCGCCGAGTCGACTGATGAATCGATTCAGGGCCGCCATGCATCCAGTCAGTTTCATTACATCCTTGTTGCACCGAGGGGGCTTCATTCTCCTGATAGTGTTGACCTTGGTGGGGTTGGCTTCGATGCCTCGGTTACTGACTATGAAGCCGAGTAACTTTCCTGAAGGGACTCCGAAAACACACTTGCGTGGGTTGAGCTTCCATTTGAATTTCCTAAGATTTTCAAATGTTTCGACTAGATCTGCTATGAACTAATCATAGGACCTAGTTTTAACCACTACGTCATTGATGTATGCTTCGACGTTGCGGCCGATCTGCCCCTGGAGGCATCTCTGGATGGCTTTCTGATACGTAGCACCCGCGGTTTTCAGGCCAAACGTCATGGTGTTGTAGCAGTATGCCCCGAAGGGTGTGATGAACAAGGTCTTCTCTTGATCCGACTCCTTGAGGGCGATCTGATGGTACCTGAAGTAGCAATCAAGGAACGAGAGGAGGACGCACCCGGCCATAGAGTCAACGACCTGGTCGATACGAGGAAAGGGGAAGGGATCCTTAGGGCTATGCTTGTTGAGATCTGTATCACATTCTCCATTCACCATTTTGCTTTTTTACAAGTACTGGGTTTGCCAGCCATTCGGGGTGTGTGACTTCACGAATGAATCCTGCGGCTAAGAGCCGAGTAACTTCCACTTTAATAGCCTCCTTCCGATCTTGTGCGAAGCGCAGGAGTCGCTGCTTGACGAGTCGCGCCTTTTTGTCAAGATCTAGGGAGTGCTCAGCCTCCTCCCTCGGAACGCCTGGCTTGTTAGAGGGCTTCCATGCGAAGATGTCCCAATTGACACGGAGGAAGGAGGTGAGCGCGTCTTCCTATGCCTTGTCAAGGTCCGCCCCGAAGAGGGCGGTCTCCTCTGGGTCGTTCTCCCTGAAGAGGATGGTCTTTGTCGCGCAGCCGGGCTGCAGTTGTGACTCGGTTACCGAATCATTTGCCGGGATGGGGATGCCCTCTGGAGGCATCACCTCTGCCGACTCGGCAATCATGACGGCATTCTTGGTCCTCTCAAGTGCCTTGGAGATGTTTATGTTCTTGGTCTCACAGGAGTGGGAGGTTTGCAGGTCGCCGTAGATGGAGAGCACACCGTTGGGAGCAGGCATCTTGAGGGCAAGATACATATGGTGTGGAATGGCCATGAACCTAGCGAGGGCGGGCCTCCCCAGGATGGCATGGCACAATGTCTCGAAGGAAGCCACCTTGAAGTGGATGTGCTCCGTCCTGTAGTTCTCCCGGGTGCCGAAGGTGACTAGGAGAGTAACTTGGCCGACTAGAGTCGAGCCTGAGCCGGGGATAATGCCGTAGAAGGCCTCCTGGGTCGGGACCAAGGAGGTCATGTTGTACCCCATGCTCTCCAGCGTCTTGGAGAAGATGATGTTGAGGCCGCTGTCTCCATCAACGAGCACCTTGAAGAGACGCACCTGGCTGACCACCGGGCTGACCACTAGTGGGTAGGAGCCATGGCTGGGTAGGTGTATCCAGTGGTCGCGCCGATCAAAGGTGATTGCGACCTCGGACAAGCGCAAGGGTTCGACCGGGTTGTTGGAACATAGAGTTGACCTTGCGCTGATTAAGCTTGAGGTGACGTCGGCACCTTGGGGCCCTGGAGCCAACATAGATGAAGTTGACCGCCCGGTCTGCCTCCTGGAAGTTCGCTGAGGACTTATCGCTTTGGTTGTCCTGGTCTCGCCTGGGCGAGTCGTTCTGGCGTTCTCAACCCCTGGATGTTTTGGAGCTGCTGGGCTTGTCATGGTCGTCATAGCGAGGACACTTGGGGTCGTCCTGGGCCACACTATTGTGGAGTGCGTGACACTCCCGCGCCATGTGGTTGTAGTCCTTGTGCTAGGGGCACTTGCCATCGAGGAGTCGATCCAGCTCCTCTTGGTTAAGGGAGGTGCGCTGTCGAGGTCGATCTGCGACTGCAATGGTGTTGTCGGAGCCGCGCTTGCGCTCCTGCTGTTTGGACGAGTCGGGTCGATCATTGTGCTTGCCGGAGTTGTGACGAGGTGGTCGACCGTCAGGTCATTGATGATCGTCGTGTCGCTGCTTAGGCCGGTCATCGGAGTGACGCCGGTCCTTGTGGTGATGATGCGCCTTCTCCGCATCCTCCATGTCGGCGTGCTTGTTGACAACGACCATCATCACCTCGAAGACGGTTTTGGGGTTGCTCTCGAACATCTTGCGCCAGAGCTCGATGTTGTGCAGCCCTTGGTGGAAGTAGTGGATGACGTCCCTGTCATCAACATCGGTAATCATGTTATGGTTGGTGAAATACCTTTTAGTGTAGTCGCGCAGGGATTCGCTGGGTTGCTGAGTGACGCTGCCTAGATCCCATCTGGTTTTTGGACCCAGGCATGAAGCCTGGAAGTTGTTGACAAAAGCGGTGCAGAGGTCCTGCCAGCTGTTGATGGAGCCAGGACGGAGTCCCTCGAGCCAGTTGAGGGCCTGGCGACTCATGATAACTGGGAAGTAGGCCGCCATGATGTCGTTGTTGCCGCTTGCCGCCCGAAGGGCGATGGAGTAGGTGCGCAGCCATGTCTTGGGGCTGGAGTCGCCATCAAACTTGTCGATGCCGATTGGCTTGAACGTAGAAGGCCATGAGACTCTGCGGAGCCGGTTGGAGAAAGGAGAGAAGCCGTCATGGTTCCAGGTGATGTCATCGTCGAGGTTGATCGGAGGCTGCTGGGGTCGATGTGGGCGTTGATCAGCGTTGCCATGGCGAGCCCGACCTTCGCGGTTAGTGCCGGGTTGGCCGTACTCCTCGTCGTACTGTTGGCGGCACTCCCGCTCGGCCTCATCGCGCTCGTGGTGTCGTTCGTTGATGACAGGTCGAACGTCGCGGTTGCGTAGGTTGGAGCGGAGATCCGGCTAGTTGACTTCGGTGCCGTTGTGGTGGCGGGCAGTGGAGTGGCGAGAGCTACTAGATTGGGCTCGTAGAGCCGAGTAGTCCTTCCTCAAGCGCTGGACCTGGGCCACAGCAACATGCAAACGATTCTGGGCTCGTTCGAGCTCGGGTGAGTGAGGTAGAGTCTCCAATACCTTGAATGTGGCGGCCAGGTTGGTAGATGGGGTGGCAAAGACGTTTTGGCCGTCGCACTCGAGGACAAAGTCGTCGTCAAGGTTCTACGGGGTCGCCGGCGGGCGTCGGGGTGGAACCCGCGGGTTGCGGCCGTCGGCGTTGCAGAGATCTTCTTCAACTTGGTCGATGACGGCCTCGTTGTTGTGCCATTCCTGGCGGTTCTGGTTGCGGAGTAGTCATTGGCGCTTGGCCTCCTCGTCTTCTCCTTCAATGGATGCTTCGTCGGAGGAAAAAACAGAGATCTCCCGCCGATCTGGAGAGCTCACGGGGTTGGGTGGGAGGGTGAAGAGAACCTCCTGGTAGCCAGCTTGTGGTCCTGGGACCATGTCAGATCCGATCTGTTCAACACTGGGTTGACTCAGGTCGGAAAGGCGCAGCTTCTCCATCGAAGATCGGATCTGGTCCGAATAAACGGAGGAGCTGTGCAGAGCCCGAACTGGGCCTGAGGATATTGTCGATGTTGATGTGCGGGCGACGGGTCATCCGCGAGGGGTTTTGGGCCTCGTCCTGGATGGACAAGTGCTCCATGTGGTGCAGCACTGAGCTGGAGAGGGTCAGATCGGATCTGGAATCATGAAGGCTTTTTGTCTCGGAGACAATGAACTTGGCGACGAGCTCCTTGGAGGAGACATCTCTGGAAAGCTTCCAAAGGTGATAGAGTGTCCGGCAGCAGCCTGGATCTGGAGCGTCACTGGTACGGAGAAGAAGACACCGGAGTTGGATGCCATCAAATTCGCCGAGAGGACCATGGAGATCCCCCTACCTGGCGCGCCAACTGTCGGATTTGCATTCCGGCAAGTCTGCCAAGGGTAGCCCCAAGCAGTAGATTTGTAGGCGGGGTGGATCGGAGAGAGCCTGTGAACTTGATGGTAACACAAAGACGCAGAGGTTTAGACAGGTTCGGGCCGCACGGATCGTAACACCCTACGTCCTGTGTTCGGGGGTTTGTATTAGGGTTTGAGCTGAATGAGATAGGTTGAATTGTCTTCCCTATGGGTCTCCCCATGGCCTCCTTATATATCCGAGTTGCTGTGGGTTAAAAGTTAGGGTAAATCTGGGTTTGTTACAAGGAATCCGATCGGTTAAGATAAACAAGATCATGCCTATTCGGTTCGACCTAGATCCTGACCCCAGGGGATCCTGCACGTCGTCCAGCCGAGTGCCTGCACGCCGGGTCATTTATGCAGGTTGTTCAGTCGGGTAGCCGTCTCCACTTGGCAGGGAGATACCTAGGTCTACCTCCGTCACCACCTACCCCATGGAGTCCGCTCCTAGATATCCGGCAGTTCCATACCCCGAGTACTTGAAACCGCCACCATCTTGCCACCCCATACTATCTGATGGCTACGAGATCCGTCCCAGTCTCGTAGCCATGGTTTGTGCTCAGTCCTTTTCTGGTAGAAAGGATGAATGTCCCTACACTCACCTGCATGATTTTGAGGAGAATTGTTCTCTCCTCATTATACACGGTATGTCTCAACACACACTATGGTGGAAGCTATTTCCGTTCTCTCTGACAGCAGCAGCCAAGAGTTGGTACCACCGGATTGCAGGGAGAGTTGGAGGAGATTGGATTGCATTGAAGGATGAGTTCTGTTTGTTCTTCTATCCTGTCTCCAAACTGGTGCCACATCTCCTCCAACTTCTGTCATTCTGACAAGGTGATGAGTCACTCGGAGCAGCCTGGGCAAGATTACTGCAGATGGCTACCTCTAGTCCACCACACAATATTCCAGAGGAAATGCTTATGCAACACTTCGTTCAAGGGTTAAAGCCGAAGAGTGCACAATTCCTAAATGGCGCCTCAGAGGGATTGATCATGTACAAGACCATGTCCCAGGCAAGGATATTCTAGAAAGAGTCCTCAATAGTACTCAGTATATGGGAGTATTCGACGATCTACCCAAACCAAGTGATCAGCCCAGAGAGAAGCAGCAGATACACCATATATCAGCTGTGTCCTATCCACCTCCATTATATATAGCGGGAACCACCGAACCACCCACAACCTCTGATCCGGAGCCTTTCATTGAAGATATGCCTATGTTCGTCCCTGATCTCTTCACAAAAGAACAGTATATGGGGTTGGGTAATTCCACAAAGTTGCCCAAAGAACATAAGTGTATATGCTCAGGATCTGAGGCGTTCGTTCCAGAAGCCACCCCGCAGATTGTGGGCCTTACTGTGGTCATGAGCAAGGAATGGACAGAGGAGGCAGAATCAAGTAGCAGCATCATACAGCTCTACGAAGATTTCAGAGTGCTCCTCTGCGCTATTGTGGACACTGTTCCAAGAGAAGTTCCTTACGACCCGAAAGTCAGGGTGAATGTGATGTCCAAAGCCATGGCATGTCACATTGCATCAGAAGGACCCCTGGATTTCGCGTGTAAGCACCTGAAGTGGATTTACGGCCAGATCGTGGAAAGTATAGGTATCCACCGAGTTACTCCTATTCGCATGGGAGTCAACAAGGTATACCTGGACTTCCACATCTTCGATATCGTGGAAGGTGAGGAGTTCGTCTTGATTGGAAAGCCAATAGAGCCACTTGTCAACCTGAACAGAGACCGAGCGCTGCTAGATGTTAAGGTTGGCAAAGATATCATCCCGGTCAGCCTAGTGCGTTCGTGCAACACATTTACCGAAGATAGGCCGGAGCAAGAACCAGTGGAAGAATCAGTGAAGATCATTCAAGAAGGGACTACTCATCCCATTATTGAAGAAGATATCACACACTTTACCCAGGAAACAGAAACGGACGGCCAGAGTAAGCTCAGTACAGAGGAGAAACTGCAACATTCGCTACCGGAGTTGAAGCCGCTGCCTTCTAGGTTGAAGTACGCATTCCTCCACAACAACCAAGCCATGCCAGTTGTCGTCAATGATAAGTTGACAGAGAGTGAAACTCGGTGGCTCTTAACAGTCCTGGAGAAGTATCGATCTGTCATTGAGTACTCTCTGCAGAACTTGAAGGGGATCAGCCCCAACCTATGCATCCATCACATCCCTATGGAACCGGACTGTGGCAGAACCACCTGAATTAATCCAGCTCAAGCGTGCTAACCATCACCATGAGGGCAATCAGGGTTAACTCGCACTTCAAATGGAATAATCCATTGGTCTGTCGGGTAACCTCCCGATACAACCATAGTTTTTGCCGATCGAAACCACACATACATGTACTCACATGAAGGTGAGCCCAGAGGATACAACATTCCACAAATTTTACACCACAGGGTTCATCATAAATTATTATTACAACTGAGATCGAATTCGTAAAATAAGTACTTCAGAGTTCAAAATAATTGAGTTCTTCAAAGTTCAATCCAGCGGAAAAATAATGATAAACTACTCGACGATACACGATGTCTTGATGAAGCTTGTACGAGACATCACTCGGCATTATCATCGTTGGCCGGGGGCGCATCCCATTCCACGGACCAACCAAGAGGAAGGGTACACGGCCAAGTCAAACTAGCGATCATATCCTCGAAAGTATCACCTAAAAATGAGCCACAAGGAAGGCTAAGTATACTAATACTCAGCAAGGCTTACCCGACTAGTGGAATATACTTAGCCGACTTCTAGACATGCAAGGCTTTTTGGCTCGAGGGGTTTGTTTTGTTGAAAAGCATATACAAGTAGGTCCTTACTTTCAAATTTTAGCTCCAGATTCTAATTTTCTTTAACCATTCTAGGTAAGCAACTATCCAATATCATACATGGTGAAAGAATTATTTTTTTTTCATCCAACAAGATTAATCATCACCATTGTTCCTCTTCTTACTCTATGTGGTAAAAGGGTCAAGCAGTCTCAATAACCGCGATAAACAGACGATTCGAATCGAATTTCTTAACCTTGCAAGGGAAACCTAAACACACGTTTACTCCCAGAGTCACACGTGCAACCTTTCCCCTTTCTTCCCAGGTTGTGGATCAGGGCCACCATCCGAGACTACAGAGCCCAGCTCTGTACCCACCATGTGCGCGCATGGAACCGAAGTTGAGAGGATTGGATGCTGTCCACTTGCCGGTCCAATTAGGTACTTAATCTTACCGATTACCATATTCTCGGCATGTGGTTAGTACGTTCAAAGACTTAACCACCACTACCACGCACTGCGGCCTTAGCATTTTTCACTAAACAGATGGGACATCAATCATCCACTTGAACATCGCACCCTAGCCCCGTCCGTCGACCTTATGATTGTAGCATGTAGTAAACATTCAACTCCTATATTCTCGTGAGTGACAGGAAATCATTCGACTTTTACCGAGTCCTATTAGCATAGCATTCTATCGAACCTTACATCTAGTGTTCAGAGCATGGGTACCTAGGATCATGCAACTAAGTTTTCATCCAACTCCTATAAACTTAATGCACAAGTAGAATAGAGTATAAAGTTGCATAATTTAGAGAAAAAAAGTAGGGTTCATGCTCCGGGGCTTGCCTTCTTGGGTAAAGTTAGCTTGGGGCTCGTCCGAACTTTGGTTCAGGTCTTCGAAAGCTTCAATTAGATTCACTTGAGCTTCACGCTGCTCACTCTCGGACACGGGCACCAGCTCGTACGTTCCCTCGGCGAGAGTAGTCGATTCTATATGAATGCACAAGTGTAAGTTGTAGTGATGGTATATGACGATTATTTTCCTTCACGATAAAGTTGCAGTCCACAATAACATAGATTTGGTTGTGAAGTTACTTAGTTAAGATTTCTTTGGGCAATTGTTAATAGAGTATAACTTAAACTAATTAACTCCATTCAACAAGAAGGGGGTTGGGGGTTGTGTTCTTTTGGAAACTAATTTTTCTAAGCACCACATGGATTAAGCATAAACAGTGATCTAGATAACTTCTGGTGATAAAATTTTTATTCAGAGTACATTATGCAGATATAAGACTAATGTAAAAATTTCAGGCACTTTTATGCAGCAGAATAATTATGAAAAATGTAATATACAGCTACTACTAGATCCTAGTTATTTTTATACAGGACAAACCATGCATGTTTTGATGCTAAAACTTTTACAAGGTGTTATTTTATTCACATCTATGTTACTGTAAATTTTTCAGATTTTATTGTGTACGATAAAAATTATAATAAATAGGACAAGATACACCTATTTTAATAAAGATTTATTGTGCACGATAAAAATTTGATTAAAGTTCTCTCACCTAGTTTTTCTAATTAAAATCTACCTAGGTCTTTACCTCCGGTTTTCATAACTGATGTCAATTCAACTAATACCAACTCAAATGTGTTCTAAATATAATTTGTTTAGTTGAACACCGAAATATAAAATTACGTTTAGATGCTCTCAAAAGTTTCTTTCTAATTAATCGTTAATTAGTGTAATTTGTACATAGACAATCATAAATAAAATATGACTAAGTTCTACTCCGCTTTTATAAATAAAAGTATAATATAAGTTTATTATAATCAAGGATATTTTTTTTGAATATCTTTACATTTTTTTTCCAATTAAAATAAATAAATTTCATAGTTCTTTTGTTTTACCAATCTTCCGATAGTTGTGTCTTTTCAACCCTAGCTCCGTTTTCCGTGTTTCTTGTGCTCTTGTAACCATAGCAGCGAGCCTTATCCTTTAGCACGCTCTTTTAAAAGCTTTTGTGTTGTGATTGGTGTATTGTTCTTAGCTGTACTTGTTTGTTGTTTTGTATGTTTGTGCTCGATGTTTGCTTCGAGTAGAATGATCGTTGTTGAAGCTTGAAGATCAAGGTTTCCAAGTAAGCAAGAGCTGAAGAGCAGTAAGAGTAGCTTTTCGTTGGAAAAAGGCAAGTGACCCTAACCATCCTTCTATCTATGCTTATTTACAAGAATACCATGTATTAATTGGAACGTGGAGAACTACCCAGGAAAACAGTACAACCACGAAGACTATATGGCTCTGGTCTTGGCTAAATAATTAGAGACTCTAGTTTGAAGCGGACTTACCGAAAGGGCAAGGAGGGGGTCGGTGATAGGGGTCATAGCCCGGTCCTCTTGGGGTAGCAGCCTTCGCTAATGTGCTGACCATTAGGGAGGTTTATGGACCACACTGCTACCGAAACTCTAGCGGACTACTTCTTATTAGGGAATCTTTGTCAAGGCCTCGTAGCGTCCCTATGCAATCACACCTCGGAAGTGTGGTATTATGCCTAGCTAGCACAGCATGGTTGGGTCCAAAGTTCTTTTGAACTTTTATGCCACTTATGGTCAAAGTGTACAACCTCTGCAGAGTGTCTAAAACTGATATATCAGCCGTGCTCACGGTCAAGAGCGGCCTGGACCCTCACATGATTAATAAACTTAAAGATGGATTTAAATCGTTATTCTGGTTATTTCTTGTGGCTTTGCTGAGTACCAACCATAAGTGTACTCACCCTTGCTAGCTGCTGCTCAGAAGAAAAAGGTGTGAAGCCTAATGAAGACGATGAAGAGTTCTAGACGTACGCAACCCCCAGTTGTTTGCCTGTGAAGTTTGGAGCCTTCGTTTCCATGATAAGCGCATATCTCTGATAGTCTTGTAAGTCCTTATTTATGTTTCTTTACGTGATACTGTTGCTGTTATACACTGATGATGTCACTATATATATGGAACTTGATCCTAGCATACATATAGTTATGCATTCGGATTTGTCCTTAAACCGGGTGTGACACTTATCTTCCGGGTTTTCTCGCCCGGACTAGGGAGCTCAAGTTAGTGCCCTAGGTTGAGGGGGATTTCTCTTGAAGGCCTCAGGGGAAATCCTAACACCGAGTGCAGACGTGGTGTCTGGCTTAGTGTTCGCTAGAAAGTGTGTTCCACCCCACGGAGCTGATGTGGTAGGCGGCAGGTGGTGATAGCCCTGTCCGTCCCTTGTAGTCCACCACGTTCGGGTGTTTTCATCGCAGTAGATCGTTCGCTGAGTTGGACCCCCCATTTCTCCCTCAGTTTGTGGTCCTTCCGCCCCAGCCGCCGAAGTAAGCTCTATTCTCCCGACAGCTAGGTTAGAACAGGTTTAGGTTAGAGAGGCTAGCTCGTTATTCTAGAAGTGTTTTAGGAGTCTTTCTTGCTCTTTGTCCTCCCAGCTACTTCGCGCTCTAAGGTAGAGTCTCCTATGTGTGACTCGGTCATTGCCTGTCCATTTATCCTATCATTTATCTGGCTTACCCCTGCTATCTAGCTGGTGATTATTCCCAGTAAAGTTTACCATCCATTCAATCGATACTCTTTAGACCATAACGCTTCCCTGTGGAAATTCGATACCCTGGAATACTCCAAGGTGAAGTGCTACAATGGTGTATTCTGTGCGCTTGCGGAATCTCTATTATATTGGACATAAAAAATGCCAACAAGCATTTCTGGCGCCGTTGTCGGGTTAGCAATTTGGTGCTAAGATGTCATTGAATCGTTTGGTAAATTTTTGCTATTTAATTCACCGCTACCTTTAGCGGGCTACCATTGCTCTCTTTCTCTTTTTGATATATGCAGAGCAGTGCATGACCGGTTTTGCATTATGTTCCATTATTTGACCATCGTCCGTCAACATCTCGGGAATAATTTAGAGTTTTGCATTATGTTCCATGCATATTTTATTTAAACTAATAAAATTCCATGAGTTTTGGATAAAGTGTCTATGCAGGAGAAAGTGTACCAAAGATGGGCCGTTTTGGGAGAAATCCCAGGCCGGCCGACCCCGCCTAGGTCGGCCGGCCTGGCCCCCCCTCATCTGGCCACATCATCGATCCAGGAGTCAACAAACACACCTAGGAGGATCATGCATCATGCACTTGAAGTCGGTTTGATCCGAGGACCCGAAAGGCTTCACATACGGATTCAAGGCCCCACCTGCATGTCTAAAATGGTTGCTTAACGAAAAAGCAAGAGTTAACGACCTCAGGAGGCAATCAGGAGCGTCCACGAGAAGGTCGGTGCCACTTGGCACCAACCCCAGACCGGCCAGCCTGGGGAGGCCGGCCGGCCCCACCTGGTGGCCACTAATGCCCAGTCTTCGTGTGGAAGCTAAGCAACTATCAAGGCTACATAATCTTAATGCTTTTCACCAGTTACCGACCTTCACTAGCTATAAATAGACCTCCCATCCTCACTTGTAAGACACACACTCAGAAGGTGTTCTCTCTTCACATCAGTTCTATAGTGTGCATAGCAAATTAGTTCGGGACCTTATCTTGCGGGTTTTCTCGCCTAGACTAGGGAGCTCAAGTTAGTTCCCTAGGTAGAGGGGGATTTCTCTTGAGGGCCTCAGGAGAAATCCTAACACCGAGTGCAGACGTGGTGTCTGACTTAGTGTTAGCTAGAAAGTGTGTTCCACCCCACGGAACTGATGTGGAAGGCGGCAGATGGTGACAGCCCTATCGGTCCCTTGTATTCCACCATGTTCGGATGTTTTCTTAGCAGTAGATCGTTGGCTGAGTTGGACACCATATTTCTCCCTTAGTCTGTGGTCCTTCCGCACCAGCCGCCGAAGTAAGCTCTGTTTTCCTGACAGCTAGGTTAGATCCGGTTTAGGTTAGAGAGGCTAGCTTGTTAGTCTAGAAGTGTTTTAGGAGTCTTTCTCACTCGTTGTCCTCCCAGCTACTTACCGCTCTAAGGTAGAGTCTCCTGTGTGTCACTCGGTCATTGCCTAGACATTTATCCTATCATTTATCTAGCTTACCCCTGCTATCTAGCTGGTGATTATTCCCGGTAAAGTTTACCATCCATTCAATTGATACTCTTTAGACCATAATGTTTCCCCGTGAAAATTCGATACCCTGGAATACTCCAACGTGAAGTGCTACAGCGGTGTATTCTGTGCGCTTGCGGAATCTCTATTCTATTGGGCATAAGAAACACCAATAGTCATCTAGGCTTTTGTGGAGCTTGGGGTATGGAAGAGAGGCATGCTTACCTTGCTTATTTTGCTGAGTCAAAGACGAGATCCAAGAAGAAATTAATTATGCAATCTGATCAAGAATATGCAAGTGTGTGGGAATTTGGTAAATGCTCCTTTTTATTTGGCTCTCTCTCTTTCTCTTTGAATTAATGGGCTATCTTTCTTCTTTATTTTTGACATGCCCGGTGAGCATTTGGCATACCTTCTTTGGGTATGCATCTTTGTAACACCTCAGGTGTTTAATTTATGAAATAAGCCTCGTTAGCTTAACACCATGCATAAATAACTAAGAAAAGTTTAAAAGAAACGAATTATAAATTGGTTTTGCCTTGAATTAAAAATAGTTGTGTATATGTGCATAAGTACATGTACTTTAACCAAACAAATTAAATAACTTTCACATCGATGCAAACATGGCTACAAAATTGAATAGGCACATCATTGTTGGCTTGTTAAACAAAAGTCTAGTTGAAGCCTAGGAGTGAATGCAAAGTTTTGCCCAGGAAATGACGTGCCCTCCAAATTATACTTTTTGAGTTTTTAAAATAACTTCTAAACTAGACCTCAAATGAACTTTGGTCTGAAACAAAACTTGTAGAACTTTTCATTTTGAACAACTTTCGTGTTCAGACATTTTTGAGTTGCAACATGAAAATTTGAGAAACACTTGGATTTGCAAACCAGCCCCTGCCTTTTCTTCTATTTTCACTGCAGACCCTTCTCTCTACGCTTCGCCCGACCCTTTCGTTTCGCCCGACCCTTTCATTTCGCCCGACCCTTTCGCTCGCCCGACCCTACGCTCGCCCGACCCTTTCGCTTGCCCGACCCTACACTCGCCGACCCTCCGACGCGCAGCCGCTTCGCTCGACCCTCGGCTTCGCCCGACCCTCGCTTCGCCCGACCCTCCGCCGCCACGCAGTCGCTGCAGGCCACTTGGCCGGTGATGCCTGACCGGCGCTAGGCGCCAAGCCAATGCCCGGCCGCGCCCGCACACCACGCCCGCACGCCGCGCTCGTCCCTAGTCCGCGCACGCCACGCGCACGCCAGCGACGCGCGCCTCTGCTCGCCGCCCGCCGCGCCCAATGGACAAGTCGCGCCGTGCCCGTGTCCCTGCCGCGTTTCGCCAGTCGCCGCACTCGCCGCCCGGCAAGCCAGTTGTTGTAGCTCCTCGCCCAACCCGCGCGCCGTGTGATCTCCCGCTCCACACGCCGAATCCTCAGCGCCCAATCCCATGCCCGCGCCCGCCGCACGCCGCATCGGGTCTGTTCGCCGCCCGCCCTGACCAGTAACGCGCTCCCGTCATGCCGCCCGCGCCCGCGCCTCGCAGTCCAGTTCCGCCCCTCCTCCCGCCTCTCTGCTGCTTACAAAAGGCCGCACTGAGCCCCCCTCGCACGCCCAGGCTACCATTACCGCCGCTGTGCACCACCTGCCCGTGGAGCCCCACTCCCTAGCCTCCCACTGCCCAAACCCATCGCCCAGCAAGCTTTCCCTCCCTCCACTGAAGCTCACCGGCCTCTTCACTCGCCAGCTCAACCGCCGGAGCACCGCCAGCACCGCCGCTCCCTTGCTGCTCCGTGGATAGCTCACTCCGAAGCTCCTCCGTCCCAGCCAAGCCTCGAAACGGGTTCCCCTCGACGCCGCGAAGCTCATCGACCAGCCCACGCTCTCCCCTCCCCGCCGGAGCACCGTCGCCGACGCTCCGCCCCGCCGCCGCCTCTCTGCTCCGTGTCGACGAGCCACCTCCGGCCACCCCCAACCCCGACCAAGGCCATCCCAAGGTAGCTCTCACCTCCCTAGATCTCCACGAACCTTTTCCCCTCGCCGCCGACGAGCCCCCTCGCCGGAATCTGGCCGGCCGCCATGCCACCGCTGCCAGGGACCACATTGCTTTGATTGCAATCTACCTAGGGGCCTCCACGCAAGTTTCCAGGGACCCCTCTGTAAAAGAAAGTTTTAACCCTAGTTTCAAAAACAGCAAATTTGTAAAATTCATATAAAATGGTAGAAAAATCAAAAAAAATACAAACTCAACTGTTTTGGAAACTTTTGAAGAAGATCTACAACTTTAAATACATGCATTTCTTTAGTTGCATGCTAAATCTTGTTATAAAATAAATGGAAGGTTGAATAGACTTTAATTGTACCCACTGTTGTAGACAAAGGCTAAACCTGAAAATTTCACAGTAGTTTGGATGCTTGATTTGTAGGCCAGTGTAAAAATATTAGGGCTAGAACCCATGTCTAGCTAAACTTTTTAATAAAACTTGTTTATGACATGAAATGATAAAACTAATTTGTAACTGCAGTTATATTGCGATTCATGTGGTGAAACTTTTCCAGAGTTGTTATATTGATGCCTAAATACCACAAAAAAAGTTTAGAACCTTTTTCCAATCTGCAACCTATTTATATAATTTTGTGGTAGGAAGAATGCACTAAATCAAGATAATTAGTTTCTGTGCTTGGAAAATGTTCATCATTTTACTGTAGCACAACTCAGAGTAGCTCTTGCTGTATAAAGAGTTTCATACATAGAAATCATGTAAAACATCCTGTAGAAATTAATCTTTATTAAAATAGGTATATTTTATCCTATTTATTATGCTTTGTATCTTGCTCAGTAAAATCTGAAAAATTTACAGTAACACATATATGGATAGATTAACGTCCTGTAAAAGTTTTAGCATCAATACATGTATGGTTTATCCTGTATAAAAACAACTAGGTTCTAGTAGTGGCTGTGTATTGCATTTTTCATAATTAATCTGCTGCGTGAAAATGTCTGAAATTTTTACAGTGCTTTCGGCTCTGCATATTGTGCTCTAAATAGAAATTTCATCACCAGGAGTTACCTAGTCCAAAAGTTGTGTTTAATCCATGTTGTGCTTAGAAACTTAAGTTTCCAATATAACACAACTCCTTCTTGTTTAATGAAGTTAATAGTTTAAGTTATACTTTATTAACAATTACCCAAAGGAATCTTAACTAAGTAACTTCACAACCAAATCGATGTTTTGTGGACTGCAACTTTATCGTGAAGGAAAATAATCGTCATATACCATCACTATAACTTACACTTGTGCATTCATATAGAATCGACTACTCTCGCCGACGGAACGTACAAGCTGGTGCCTGCATCCGAGAGTAAGCAGCGTGAAGCCCAAGTGAATCTAACTGAAGCTTTCGAAGACCCGAGCCCAAGTTCGGACGAGCCCCAGGCTAGCTTTACCCAAGAAGGCAAGCCCCGGAGCATGAACCCTTTTTTCTAAACTTATGCAACTTATTGCTCTACTTTACTTGTGCATTAAGTTTATAGGAGTTGAATGAAAACTTACTCGCAAGATCCTAGGTACCCATGCTCTGAACACTAGATGTAAGGTTCGATAGAATGCTATGCTAATAGGACTCCGGTAAAAGCTGAGTGATTTCCTGTCATTCGCGAGAATTTAGGAGTTGAATGTTTACTACATGCTGCAATCATAAGGTCGACGGACGGGGCTATGGTACGATGTTTATGTTGATGATTGAGGCCCCATCTGTTTAGTGAAAAATGCTAAGGCCGCAGTGTGTGGTAGTGGTGGTTAAGTCTTTGAACGTACTAACCACATGCCGAGAATATAGTAATCGGTAAGCTTAAGTACCTAATCGGACCGGCAAGTGGATAGCATCCCACCATCTCAACTTCGGTTCCATGCGCGCACATGGTGGGTGCAGAGCTAGGCTCTGTAGTCTTGGATGGTGGCCCTGATCCACAACCCAGGAAGAAAGGGGAAAAGTTGCATGTGTGACTCTTGGAGTAACCACGTGACGTGTGTTTAGGTTTCCCTTGCAAGGTTAAGAAATTCGATTCGAATCGTCCGTTTCTCGCAGTTATTGAGACTGCTTGACCCTTTTACCACATAGAGTAAGAAGAGAAACAATGATGATGATTAATCTTGTTGGATGCAAATTAATTCTTCCACCATGTATGATATTGGATAGTTGCTTACCTAGAATGGTTAAAGAAAACTAGAATCTGGAGCTAAAATTTGAAAGTAAGGACCTACTTGTATATGCTTTTCGGCAAAACAAACCCCTCAAGCCAAAAGCCTTGCATGTCTAGGAGTCGGCTAAGTATATTCCACTAGTCGGGTAAGCTTTGCTGAGTATTAGTATACTCAGCCTTGCTTGTGGCTTATTTTCAGGTGAAACTTTCGAGGATGTGATCGCTAGTGTGACTTGGCCTTGTACCCTTCCTCCTGGTTGGTCGGTGGAATGGGATACGCCCCCAGCCAACGGTGATAATGCCGAGTGATGTCTCGTACGGGCTTCATCGAGACATCCTGTATCGTCGAGTAGTTATCGTTATTTTTCCGCTGCATTGAACTCTGAAGAACTCATTTATTTTGAACTCTGAAGTACCTTGTTTTGCGAATCCGAACTCAGTTGTAATAATAATTTATGGTGAACCTGTGATGTAAAATTTGTGGAATGTTGTATCCTCTGGGCTCACCTTCGTGTGAGTACATGTATGTGTGGTTTCGATCGGCAAAAAACGTGGTTGTATCGGGAGGTTACCCGACAGATCAATGGATTATTCCATTTGAAGTGCGAGTTAGCCCTGATTGCCCTCGTGGTGATGGTTAGCGCACTTGAGCCGGATTAATTCAGGTGGTTCTGCCACAGCTGGTATCAGAGCCATAGCTGGTGCCACAGCTGGTATCAGAGCCGAAATGCATACGCCAGAGAATGCAACAAGCCTTAAAAACTTATTTTCCTAAAACTTGACCACAAAAATTATGTTTGGAAAATGCGTTGGTTCGTTAAGGATGGTACCTAGTTCGTAAAGCTCTAAGGGATTATTGGGAAAGTTACTAGGTGGCTATCTAACTTGTGAATATTATCAACTGACTTACAACACATTACTTTCTGTCAAAACTTACTTTTATGCACAATCGACCCTTAAATTCTGTAACGACGCACTCATCGCTAAGGTAAGAAGGTAAGAATCCTCAGCCAAATGAGAGAGCTTGGCCTTCTTGTCGGTGATGCGAGCCGAACACTGCCCTCAAGCAGTGGCTTACTTGAGGTGCTTCCAATATACCAACTATTAGTTGATTATATTGGGAGTAGAAGGTTTGGCGTAGGGTATGGCGATCGCTGTTCATACCCACGTCTCAAGACGGTACCCCCGTGAATACACTATCTTGATACCGTATGTTAACGTCGTCTGTAAGGCGGGAATTGTACGGATGCCGTTTCTATAGTGAACGATAATGAATACGGACGCTTTCTTGAGTGCTGGCATGAAAGGTTCAATGGATATATATATGCTATATCAATCTTCTGCAGGTACACTAACCGCGATTACGATAAGTTAAAGAACGGTTAGAGAATCTCGACTAGCTATTATAGTGAGAGGCGTATTGTGTATGCCACCGAAACTAACTTCGTAAGACCAAAGCTATTTTGCAATTATTTTATTTTATGAGGACGAATAGGACGTGCATGCATCATGACCCTATAAATCTGAAATTGGAAATACGTTGATTGAGAGTAGTAAGGTTCATGCGCCCACACATTTGTCTTTGCATAAGGATTATCTAGCAAATCTGTCACATGCTGCCTTATCTGAAAAGATGGATTTATTGAGCTTTGAAAATGACCCCTTCTAGAGAAGTTCATGTTGAATGTTTTGCTCCAAAATTTGTATTCTAGCTCCTGTCTAAATATGAAGAATTCTGGACATATGGATAATGAGAAACAACAAAGACCTTGAGATGTCAGTTTTCTGTCCAAAACGAGCAGTTCTGCCACATAAATTTTTATGCCCCCTTAATACAGTTTTCTGCAAAAGTGTTCAACGCGAAACTTGTTGTAAATTTACTCAGGCAGCAACTGTTAAAAATTGGTAATTTTTGGCTGGGTAGATTTTCCCTGGTGCACGAAATCTTGGCCCACGGTTCACTGAAATTTCTGGGTAGACAGTAAAGTAAAACCTTATGAGAAAGACCATCTTAGACCCTGATCTAGCTCTGGAGTTGACTAGCAAAGTTGTTCACAAATATCTTAGGAATGTTTTGGTGAAGTTTGAGAATTTCTGGATTACTCAAATTGGAGTTATGGAGTTTTGAAGTTGCTTCCAGAAATATTCAACTTCCATCCTCTAGTTCATATCCTATGGCATGATCTTGTCAAAACCTTTACCCTTTGAAGTTGATCCTTCTGAGCAGCAAGTTAAATACCAAAGTTGTCAAGAATTTCATGTCCTGAAAGCTCACAAAATTTTGGCACTATTGGACGTTGCTAGTTGGAATTATAGGCAAGATACTATAACTCATTCAGCTGAAAAACAGCCGAGACAGAGGAGCAAAGAGTGAATCTTTCGACCATCTTGGCCATCGATTTAGTGTCTAAGCTGAATACCAAAGTTGTACATCTCTAACTGCTCTACCCACTGCCAAAATATGAGAAAGTTTGGATGAACCCACCAGGAGTTGTAAGTTTCCTATGGCAGACAGTATTCGGTCCATGATTCTATCCACGATCTTTAGGAAGTCTACTTTTCCGCGCTAATCCTTTTGAATCATGGAAGCAATATGGATCTCGTTGCTAATGATAAATATTCATATTTCAGATGGTTGGAGCAACCCGTGGTAACCCGGAAGGTTTTGGTGCTAGCGCTAGTGATTCACAACAACAGCCACCGCCACCACCCAGTTTAGTTGAATTAATGGCCGCCCAAACCGAGTTGCTTCATCAGCTCGTGCAGGGGAAGCAAGCAATTTTTCAATACCTGCAGCAACAACACCATCGAGGGGATGGGTGTAATGTCCACCATCCTCAGGTTGCAGACTATCCAGAGCTCAATAACAAGATGATGGACACAAGAGACGTTTACTCAGACTCCTTATTGCCCCCATCACAACTTCCGATGAAACTTAAGGATCACCAAGTAAAGTGTCGGACTCTCAAGCATGACCCATGCGGCATAGACTTGACCGGATGGGAAATTACCTGCACAGAATTCATCCCACGAGGTCGACGTCAAGTTAGCAGAACTACTGATGCCGGCACAGTCCTACGAACACGAACTAGCTCACCTGTTCAGGAAAAGATAAACCATGCCAAATGCACCACACCCAAGAAAGGTTCATTAGGTATGCCAGTAGCGATATCTTTAGATAACAAACAGCCCGGTCGTCCAAGTGACAAAAAATGTTGCTTCATTTGTAGAAGTGCTAACCATTTTGCTCGAGAATGCCCTCAGCCTAGGCAGCCAAATCAGGGCCAAGGTTCTAGCCAAACCCATCAGAACAAGCGTAAAAGACAGAGGAACAAGAGCAAAAGATAGATTGATCAGCTTGAAGCGCTCCCTAAAGGTGCACCATTAATGACACATACATTCTCTATTTAACAACAAGCCTGCAGTTATATTGTTTGATTCTGGTGCATCACATAGCTTCATTAGTGCAAAGTTTGGCGCAAAAGTAGGCTTGGACGTTCGTCACACAAAAGGGTCATATATGATATCAACACCGGGTGGAAAAATTGCTTCCAACCAAATAATAAGGCTGGTACCGATAAAATTGGGTAGTAAAATCATCAACACAGACCTTGTTCTCTTACCCCTTGAAGGCATGGATATTACTTTGGGAATGAATTGGATGACTATGCACGGAGTCATACTGGACCTTTCTTCCCGTGCTGTTGAAATAAATTCACCTAGTCACGGAGCCACTACCCTTTACCTACCGTTCCGGGAGTGCACGAATTCTTGTGCTTTCGCGATGGAAGGAATCAAACTAGAAGATATTCCAGTGGTATCCGAGTATGCCGATGTTTTTCCGGATGATTTACCAGGAATGCCACCAGATAGGGATATTGAGTTCGTTATTGAACTGCAACCAAGCACTGCACCTATTTCCAAAAGACCCTATAGGATGCCACCTAAGGAATTGGCCGAACTGAAAACACAACTCCAAGAACTATTGGACAAAGGCTTCATTCGTCCTAGCGCATCACCTTGGGGATGTCCGGCCCTTTTTGTAAAGAAAAAGGATGGCAGTTTAAGATTATGTGTGGACTACCGACCTCTCAATGCGGTAACCGTTAAGAATAATCACCCACTTCCTCGCATTGACGTTCACTTTGATCAATTATCTGGAGCTAGAGTCTTCTCAAAGATTGATCTTCGATCTGGATATCATCAGATAAAGATTCGTCCATGCGATATTCCTAAGACCGCCTTTTCCACACGATATGGACTATATGAATTCTTGGTCATGTCCTTTGGTCTCACCAATGCCCCTGCTTACTTCATGGATCTCATGAATTCGGTATTCATGCCCGAGATTGACAAGTTTGTCGTAGTTTTCATTCATGACATCCTTATCTATTCCAAGAATGAGGAAGAGCACGCTAAGCACCTGCACATTGTTCTTCAGCGTCTCAGAGACCATCGACTCTATGCTAAATTTTCTAAGTGCGAATTCTGGTTGGATAGTGTGAAATTCTTGGGTCACACTATTTCCAGCGAAGGCATAGCCGTTGACCCCAGCAAGGTACAAGAAGTGATGGATTGGAAACCTCCTACCTCTGTTCATCAGATTCGTAGTTTTCTTTGTTTAGCCGGTTACTATCGCCGTTTCATTCTGGATTTCTCCAGGATTGCTAAGCCTATGACTGAACTATTGAAAAAGGGAGTAAAGTTTGTGTGGGATGAGAAGTGTGAAAAAGCTTTCCACACTCTCAGGGAACGTTTGACTATAGCCCCTGTGTTAGCTCAACCCGATAACACCAAGCCGTTCGACGTTTACTGTGACGCATCTGGCACTGGTCTTGGTTGTGTGCTTATGCAAGAAAATCGAGTTATTGCCTATGCTTCACGAGCCCTTCGGCCCCATGAGCAGAATTATCCGACCCATGATCTCGAGTTAGCAGCAGTCATTCATGCTCTAAAAATATGGAGACATTATCTCATGGGCACTCATTGTAACATCTACACCGATCACAAGAGTCTCAAATATATCTTCACCCAAGCCGATCTGAATATGAGACAAAGAAGATGGCTAGAATTAATCAAGGATTATGATCTCGAGGTGCACTATCACCCCAGCAAGGCCAATGTAGTCGCGGATGCACTCAGCCGCAAGGCCCATTGCCATTGCCTATCAGTGGAAATCTATAATGAGACATTATGTTCAGAAATAAGAAAGCTTAGTTTGGAAATGATTTTCCAAGGCACTGTGAATCACATCACAGTTGAGCCCACTCTGCACGACCAGATCATCATGGCACAACTACATGATGAAGGAGTTAAGATCATCAAACAAAAACTCTCTCTAGGAGAAGTGAAATACAAATGTTTCCGCCAGGACCATAAGGGAGTTCTATGGTTCGAAAGCCGCATAGTCGTCCCGAAGAATCATGAGCTTCGTAAGCAAATTTTGGATGAGGCACACCTTTCCAAATTTTCTATTCACCCCTGCAGTAACAAAATGTATCAAGACCTTAGGCAAAATTTCTGGTGGACTAGAATGAAAAGAGAAATCGCTAAATATGTCTCAGAATGCGACACCTGCCAGAGAGTAAAAGCCAGCCACTTGAAAGTAGCTGGTACACTTCAACCTTTGCCTATACCCTCATGGAAATGGGAGGACATAAGTATGGATTTCATTGTTGGATTGCCAAGTACCGCACAGAAACATGATTCCATATGGGTTATCGTTGATAGACTCACAAAGACGGCACATTTTCTTCCAGTGCACACCACCTATAGTGCCAAGAAATATGCCGAGATTTATCTCGATCGTATCATTTGCCTACATGGAGTACCGAAGACTATTATTTCCGATCGTGGTACTCAGTTTGTAGCGCACTTTTGGGAACAATTGCAAGCTTCCCTTGGTACTAAATTGATTCGAAGCTCAGCCTATCATCCTCAGACTGACGGACAAACTGAAAGAGTGAACCAAATTCTTGAAGACATACTTAGAGCTTGCGTCATTCACTATGGCAAGAATTGGGACAAATGCCTATCCTTAGCAGAGTTCTCATATAACAATAGCTATCAAGCGAGTTTGAAAATGGCACCATTTGAGGCCTTATACGGACGAAGGTGTCGAACCCCTTTGAGTTGGTCACAGACCGGAGAACGCAAAATATTTGGACCAGACTTGATAATCGAGGCAGAAGAAAAAGTGAGAGTAATACAAGAAAACCTTAGAGCCGCACAATCCAGGAAAAAGAGCTATTTCGACAGAAGGAGAAAGCCACTAAAATTTGAAGTTGGTGACCACGTCTACCTTCGAGTTTCACCAACCAAGGGTGTACAACGATTCGGAGTCAAAGGAAAACTATCTCCCCGTTATGTTGGTCCCTACGAAATCATCGAGAGCTGTGGACCTGTAGCCTATAGACTTCGACTACCCCCTCAGTTTGCAGCCATCCATGACGTCTTTCACGTATCTCAACTCAAGAAGTGTGTCCAAGTCCCTACCGAGTTTGTCGAACAAAAGGAAATATTAGTAGAGCCCGACCTCTCATATGTTGAGTACCCTATCAAAATCATGGATCAAAAAGAAAGAAGCACTAGGAGGAAAGTGATTAAAATGTATAAAATTCAATGGAATCATTACACTGAGGAAGAAGCCACGTGGGAAACTGAAAGCTATCTAAACCAAAATTTCCCGGGTTTTCTCAACTCTACCGAAGGTACACACACTGTCCATACTAAGCTTATTGCCCGAATCTCGGGGCGAGATTCTTTTTAAGGGGGGAAGGCTGTAACACCTCGGGTGTTTAATTTACGAAATAAGCCTCGTTAGCTTAACACCATGCATAAATAACTAAGAAAAGTTTAAAAGAAACGAATTATAAATTGGTTTTGCCTTGAATTAAAAATAGTTGTGTATATGTGCATAAGTACATGTACTTTAATCAAACAAATTAAATAACTTTCACATCGATGCAAACATGGCTACAAAATTGAATAGGCACATCATTGTTGGCATGTTAAACAAAATTCTAGTTGAAGCCTAGGAGTGAATGCAAAGTTTTGCCCAGGAAACGACGTGCCCTCCAAATTATACTTTTTGAATTTTTAAAATAAATTCTAAACTAGACCTCAAATGAACTTTGGTCTGAAACAAAACTTGTAGAACTTTTCATTTTGAACAACTTTTGTGTTCAGAGATTTTTGAGTTGCAACACGAAAATTTGAGAAACACTTAGATTTGCAAACCAGCCCCTGCCTTTTCTTCTATTTTCACTGCAGACCCTTCTCTCTACGCTTCGCCCGACCCTTTCGTTTCGCCCGACCCTTTCGTTTCGCCCAACCCTACGCTCGCCCAACCCTTTCGCTCGCCCGACCCTACGCTCGCCGACCCTCCAACGCGCAGCCGCTTCGCCCGACCCTCGGCTTCGCCCGACCCTCCGCCGCCGCGCAGTCGCCGCAGGCCACTTGGCCGGCGATGCCTGACCGGCGCTAGGCGCCAAGCCAATGCCCGGCCGCGCTCGCCTGCCGCGCTCCTCCCCAGTCCGCGCACGCCGGCGACGCGCGCCTCTGCTAGCCGCCCGCCGCGCGCAATGGACAAGTCGCGCCATGCCCGTGTCCCCGCCGCGTTCCGCCAGTCGCCGCGCTCGCCGCCCGGCAAGCCAGCTGCTGCAGCTCCTCCCCCAACCCGCGCGCCGCGTGATCTCCCTCTCCACACGCCAAATCCTAAGTGCCCAATCCCATGCCCGCGCTCGCCGCACGCCGTGTCGGCTCTGTTCGCCGCCCGCCGCGACCAGTAACACGCTCCCGTCGTGCCACCCGCGCCCGCACCTCGCAGTCCAGTTCCGCCCCTCCTCCCACCTCTCTGCTGCCTACAAAAGGCCGCACTGAGCCCCCCTCACGCGCCTAGGCCACAATTACCGCCGTCGTGCACCACCTGCCCGAGGAGCCCCACTCCCCAGCCTCCCACTGCCCAAACCCATCGCCCAGCAAGCTTGCCCTCCCTCCACTAAAGCTCACCGGCCTCTTCCCCGGCCAGCCCAACCGCCGGAGCACCGCCAGCACCGCCCGCGCCGCCGCTCCCTTGCTGCTCTGTGGACAGCTCACTCCGAAGGTCCTCCGTCTCAGCCAAGCCTCGAAGCCGCGAAGCTCATCGACCAGCCCACGCTCTCCCCTCCCTGCCAGAGCACCGTCGCCGACGCTCCGCCCCGCCGCCGCCTCTCTGCTCCGTGCCGATGAGCCACCTCCGGCCACCCCCAACCACGACCAAGGCCATCCCAAGGTAGCCAATGCCTGGCCGCGCCCGCACGCCGCGCTCCTCCCCATGCCACGCGTCGCGTGATCTCCCGCTCCCCACGCCAAATCTTCAGCGCCAAATCCCCTACCCGCGCCCGCCGCACGCTGCGCCGGCTCTGCTTGCAGCCCGCCGCGACCAGTAACGCGCCCCCGTCATGCCGACCGCGCCCGCGCCTCGCAGTCAAGTCCCGCCCTCCTCCCGCCTCTCTGCTACCTACATAAGACGGCACTGAGACCCCCTCGCGCGCCCAGACACCATAATGCCGCCGCCGCCACCATTACCGTCGCCGTGCACCACCCGCCCGTGGAGCCCCACTCCCCAGCCTCGACTTGCCCAAACCCTTCGCCCAGCGAGCTTGCCCTCCCTCCACTGAAGCTCACCTGCCTCTTCCCCGGCCAGCTCGACCGCCGGAGCACCGCCAACCCACACCCTCCCCTCGACGCCGCGAAGCTCATTGACCAGCCCACACCCTCCCCTCCTCGCCGGAGCACCGTCGCCGACGCTCCGCCCCGTCGCTGCCCCTCTGCTCCACGCCGACGAGCCACCTACGGCCACCCCCAACCCCGACCAAGGCCATCCCAAGGTAGCTCTCACCTCCCTGGATCTCCACGAACCTTTTGCCCTCGCCGCCGACGAGCCCCCTCGCCGGAATCTGGCCGGCCGCCATGCCACAGCCGCCAGGGACCACATTGCTTTGATTGCAATCTTCGCAGGGCCTGCACGCAAGTTTCCAGGGACCCCTCTGTAAAAGAAAGTTTTAACCCTAGTTTCAAAAACAGTGAACTTGTAAAATTCATATAAAATCGTAGAAAAATCGAAATAAATACAAACTCAACTGTTCTGGAATCTTTAGAAGATGATCTACAACTTTTGTTACATGCATTTCTTCAGTTGCTTGCTAAATCTTGCTATAAATTAAATGAAAGGTTTAATAGACTTTAACTGTACCCACTGTTGTAGACAAAGGCTAAACTTGAAAATTTAACAGTAGTTTAGTTGCTTGATTTGTAGGCCAGTGTAAAAATATTAGGGCCAAAACCCATCTCTAGCTAAACTTTCTAATAAAACTTGTTTATGACATGAAATGATAAAACTAATTTGTAACTGCTGTTATATTGTGATTCATGTGGTGAAACATTTCCAAAATTGTTATATTGACGCCTAAATACCACAGAAAAAGTTTAGAACCTTTTTCCTCTCTGCAACCTATTTATATAATTTTGTGGTAGGAAGAATGCACTAAATCAAGATAATTAGTTTCTTTGCTTGGAAAATGTTCATCTTTTTACTGTAGCACACTTCAGAGTAGCTCTTGCTATATAAAAAGTTTCATACACAGAAACACTATAAAACATCCTGTAGAAATTAATCTTTATTAAAATAGGTATAAGTTGTCCTATTTATTATGCTTTGTATCTTGCACAGTAAAATCTGAAACATTTACAGTAACACATATATGGATAGATAAACCCCCTGTAAAAGTTTTAGCATCAATACATGAATGGTTTGTCCTGTATAAAAATAACTAGGTTCTAGTAGTGGCTCTGTATTACATTTTTCATAATTAATATGCTGCGTGAAAATGTCTGAAATGTTTACAGTGCTTTCGGCTTTGCATAATGTGCTCTAAATAACAATTTCATCACCAGGAGTTACCTAGTCTAGAAGTTGTGTTTAATCCATGTTGTGCTTAGAAACTTAAGTTTCCAATATAACACAACTCCTTCTTGTTTAATGAAGTTAATAGTTTAAGTTATACTTTATTAACAATTGCCCAAAGGAATCTTAACTAAGTAACTTCACAACCAAATCGATGTTTTGTGGACTGCAACTTTATCGTGAAGGAAAATAATCGTCATATACCATCACTATAACTTACACTTGTGCATTCATACAGAATCGACTACTCTCGCCGACGGTACGTATGAGCTGGTGCCTGCGTCCGAGAGTAAGCAGCGTGAAGACCAAGTGAATCTAACTGAAGCTTTTGAAGACCCGAGCCCAAGTTCGGATGAGCCCCAGGCTCGCTTTACCCAAGAAGGCAAGCCCCGGAGCATGAACCCTTTTTTTCTAAACTTCTGCAACTTATTGCTCTACTTTACTTATGCATTAAGTTTATAGGAGTTAAATGAAAACTTAGTCGCATGATCCTAGGTACCCATGCTCTGAACACTAGATGTAAGGTTCGATAGAATGCTATGCTAATAGGACTCCGGTAAAAGCCGAGTGATTTCCTGTCACTCGCGAGAATTTAGGAGTTGAATGTTTACTACATGCTGCAATCATAAGGTCGACGGACGGGGCTATGGTATGATGTTTATGCTGATGATTGAGGCCCCGTCTGTTTAGTGAAAAATGCTAAGGCCGCAGTGTGTGGTAGTGGTGGTTAAGTCTTTGAACGTACTAACCACATGCCGAGAATATGGTAATCGGTAAGCTTAAGTACCTAATCGGACCGGCAAGTGGACAGCATCACACCATCTCAACTTCGGTTCTATGCGCGCACATGGTGGGTGCAGAGCTAGGCTCTGTAGTCTTGGATGGTGGCCCTGATCCACAACCCAGGAAGAAAGGGGAAAAGTTGCATGTGTGACTCTTGGAGTAACCACGTGACGTGTGTTTAGGTTTCCCTTGCAAGGTTAAGAAATTCGATTCGAATCGTCCGTTTCTCGCAGTTATTGAGACTGCTTGACCCTTTTACCACATAGAGTAAGAAGAGAAACAATGATGATGATTAATCTTGTTGGATGCAAATTAATTCTTCCACCATGTATGATATTGGATAGTTGCTTACCTAGAATGGTTAAAGAAAACTAGAATCTGGAGCTAAAATTTGAAAGTAAGGACCTACTTGTATATGCTTTTCGGCAAAACAAACCCCTCAAGCCAAAAGCCTTGCATGTCTAGGAGTCGGCTAAGTATATTCCACTAGTCGGGTAAGCTTTGCTGAGTATTAGTATACTCAGCCTTGCTTGTGGCTTGTTTTCAGGTGAAACTTTCGAGGATGTGATCGCTAGTGTGACTTGGCCTTGTACCCTTCCTCCTGGTTGGTCGGTGGAATGGGATACGCCCCCAGCCAACGGTGATAATTCCGAGTGATGTCTCGTACGGGCTTCATCGAGACATCCTGTATCGTCGAGTAGTTATCGTTATTTTTCCGCTGCAATGAACTCTGAAGAACTCATTTATTTTGAACTCTGAAGTACCTTGTTTTGCGAATCCGAACTCAGTTTTAATAATAATTTATGGTGAACCTGTGATGTAAAATTTGTGGAATGTTGTATCCTCTGGGCTCACCTTCGTGTGATTACATGTATGTGTGGTTTCGATCGGCAAAAACCGTGCTTGTATCGGGAGGTTACCCGACAGACCAATGGATTATTCCGTTTGAAGTGCGAGTTAGCCCTGATTGCCCCCGTGGTGATGGTTAGCGCACTTGAGCTGGATTAATTCAGGTGGTTCTGCCACAATCTTTTTCTTTCTCTGTCTATTTTTTTTTGACATGACTTGTGAGCATGTGGCATACCTTCTTTGGGTATATATTTTTTTTCATTTCTCTTTTTCTTTTTGTTCAGCCCAACCTTTTTCTTGGAGAGAGAGTCACTTGATTGGAATCTTTTGTTTGATGGATGGCATGTTTCGCGCAACCCCTAGTGTAGAGATTGGCGTATGTATGTGGTGTGTCTGGGATCTTGATCATGAGAGCATAAAGAATTTCTAACAAGGGTCGAATAATTTGACAAAGCTCAAAGCAAAGCGGTTTTTCATGAAGATCTTGACTTTGGCTTTGGTAGGAAGTTTGTCTTAATTTTGAGGAGGCAAGCTATTTTGTTTTCGATTATGTAAAACAAATCCCAAGTACTTTGCAGCTAGACTAAGGTTCCATTCATCATGATCATGTCGCATTAGTCAAATACTTAGAAATCATGCTTTCCCTATGAAATTGTGGTTCGCAAGATCAGAGGTTTGCAAGGACTAAAGAGTATGTGAGTTTTATTCATTAGAGTGCATGGCACGTGAGTTTGAATTCAGATTATTTTTGTCATGCTCAGGTTTTAATTTCCATGGAAAATCATCATAAAGGTAAGTGTGGAGTGCAAACCGTCCGAGGAGAGGTGGATGGGGCCAGATGGGCCACACCTGGGGTCGGGCGACCCATGGAGTTGGCCGACCCTGTAGTGGGCCCTCTGGTTTCTCCCTTTCGCGTGCTATGTGCCTCGGTCTTGTGTTTTTGTTTGGGAACGTGCTGCTCCCCCACACTGAATCTGTACCTGCGATCTTGATTTGAACATATGGAAATAAAACAAAACTCTACCGGTTTGAAATCGGGGAGTTGATTTTTATTCAAATCTATTTGAGGCACATTACAAATGAAGGAAAATTCTGAAAATGAACTTGAAAAGGGAAATGTGTAATGTGCCTAAGGATAAATGTGAAGGGAGATGCGCAAACCATTAGTTGCCCTTCCCAACTTTCTTCTCTTGGCGTTCGATCTTGATGCCTAGGCCGCGGCGGAGCATGTCGTAGTCATCCCTAGCGGTCTTGAGGCGTAGAGCAAGCTCCGCCACCTGGTCACTGAGCTTTTTGTGCTCTTCGTGCATCTTAAAAATGGTGCGCAGCAGCTGTACGACCTTGGGGCCCTTGAGGGCCTTGTCGTCCTCGCTCTCATATTGCCCATCGGGGCGAGTGATCGGAGGCGGCGAGATGTGCCTCCTGATCTTGTTGGCCTGAGGAGAGGAGTCAACAGACTCGTCCCTCTCCTTTCTCTTGGGGGATGGACCGGGCATGAGTCCCTTGCCATATCCTCCCCCCGGCGTGCGAATCCCTACAACATGAAAACGTTGCGGCGGTGGGCTAGCGTTTGTGCGCATGGTAGTGCTTGTGTAGTTGTGACTAGCGATGTTGCCGCTCGTTGTTTTTATAGGATATGCATATTGCTGCCCTTCCTCCAAGGGGAAAGGCGGCAAGGGATCCGTGAAGAGACGCTTGGCAGTGTCCTGAACCGAAGTTCGCCCGTCGTTGGTCGTGGTGCAGTGCCAATGCGCCCGCCCCATCACTTCTTGGATGAGGATGACTTGGTGGAGCGTGGTGCTGAACGGGGGGCCGCACGGCCTTCTCCCAGGGTCGGACGACCCAGGGGGTCGGCCGACCCCTCCTCGGCTCCCCTCGCCTTCTCCTTCAGTCCAGGGGCTTGCAGCACGGCTAGTGGAGTCGTAGTGATGTGCTTGGCTTCTTCTTCAACTTCGATGGCCACCAAAGCTTGGTTGGCTGGCGATGGCTCCCCGTCGAGTGCGAATGTTGATGTCGACGCGGCAACCGGGATGAGAGCCTTGCTAGCCATTGGTGTGCAGGAATGTGAAGGAGCATAGGTGAAGAGAGGTGGAGGATGGATCAAGGTGTTGAGGTGAGGAAGAAAGAGAATGGGGGTGCCCATTTAAAGAGAAGAAGGATCATTTTCGCGCAAAAACATCCTAATTTTTGAGCCAACATGAAAGGAAGGTGAAGAGGGACATTGAAAGGATTTGAATTCAAAGGCTGAGGGCCAACGGCCACCAAGTGGGGTCGGCCGACCCACCCTGGGCTCCTCTGGGCCCCTTCTTTGGTCCATGGGCTGTGTGGGCTTAGGTGTTTTCAAAGGGGTAAGGTTTTTGGTTTTGGTCTCTTGTGAAAAAGATGAGGAGAGTTGAAATCTATCAAATTTATAACATCTACTTCCTCATTTGGAGTAAATGATTCATGAAAAACTTTTAAACGTTGACCGTTTACCTTAAAGATGTTACCGTCATCGTCCTGGAGTGTGATTGCTCCATGGATCGACGTGTTGATGATGCTGTACGGTCCTTTCCATTTGCTGCGTAGTTTTCCATGTCCGAAGATCTTGACCCTAGAATTAAATAACAATACCTTATCTCCTTTCTTGAAGTCCTTGGGCTTGATCCTCTTGTCGTGCCATCTTTTGGTTCTGTCTTTGTAGATCTTGGCACTGTGATATGCCTCCTCTCTCCACTCTTCTAGTTCTGCAACCTAGATCTTTCTGTTTCTTCCGGCCATCCTGACATCCATGTTCCACTGTCGGATGGCCCTATGGGCCCGATGTTCAAGCTCGACTGGCAAGTGACAAGTTTTGTCATAGATGAGTTGATATGGTGACATGCCGATGGGGGTTTTGTAAGCTGTCCTGTATGCCCAAAGTGCATCAGGCAGCTTGTTCTTCCACCCTTTTCCCATCTTGTTGATCGTCTCTTGCAGAATGCTTTTGATTCGCTTATTTGAAATTTCTGTTTGACGACTGGTTTGCGGGTGGTAAGGCGTAGCGATGTTGTGTTTGGCGCCAAGTTCTTTGAGGAAGCTTCCGAAGGTCTTATCAATGAAGTGAGACCCTCCATCACTTATAACCATTCTCGGTGTTCTGAAGCAAGGAAAAATGATCTCATGGAACATCTTGCGAGCGTGCTTGGCGTCTATAGCTCTGCACGGAAGTGCTTCCACCCATTTGGAGACGTAGTCCACAGTAACCAGGATATATTCGCAGTCATGGGACTTCTGGAAGGGTCCCATGTAGTCAATGCCCCAAATGTCGAACAATTTGACTTGCAGGTTGTATGTGAGTGGCATCGCATTACGAGCTGTGATGCCTCCCTGCAGCTGGCACCTTCGACACCTTCGAATGAATTCTCTAGTGTCTTCATACATTGTTGGCCAAAAGAACCCACTTTGCCAAATCTTTGCTTGGGTACGAAATGCTCCAAAGTGGCCCCCGTATGTTGCAGTGTGGCATTTTTCTATGATCTGGAATCCTTCTGCTGCCGGTACACACCTCCTTAGAAAACCATCTGTGCATACCCTGTATAGGTACGGATCATCCCAAAGGTGACGTCTGCTCTCGTAGATGAGCTTCTTCTTGTTCTCCCCTGGTGGTATGTACCCTGAAACCATGAAATTCACAATATTTGCATACCATGGGGTTGAGTCCGTCACCTTGAGTAGCATGTCGTCATGTAAGAAGTCATCAATTGGTAGTTCCTGTGTTTTAGTGACTTGCATACGTGATAAATGATCAGCAATAGTATTTTCTACTCCTTTCTTATCTTTTATTTCAAGGTCAAATTGTTGGAGTAGAAGAATCCATCTTATTAGCCGCGGTTTTGCGTCTTTCTTGATGAGCAAATATTTTAAAGCTGTATGGTCAGTATAGACAGCGAGGACCTCTTTTTCGGTTGTTAAATAATTCAATTGAGCTCTTGTTAGAGTTTCGCTAGCATAAGCAATTGCATATGCTTTTTATCTTTGGATTGGCCAAGGACCGCTCCAATAGCAAAATCACTAGCATCACACATGATTTCAAAAGGCAGGCTCCAATCGGGTGGTTGAATGATTGGAGCTGAGATGAGTGCATTTTTCAAAATATGAAATGCTTTCAAACACTCATCGGTGAACTCAAAAGGTGCATCCTTAGCCAACCTTAGCCAAGAGGTTTGTGAGGCGTCTAGCGATTTGCGAAATGTCCTTAATGAATCGACGGTAGAACCCTGCATGACCTAGGAATCTACGGATGCCCTTGGCGTTGACGGGAGGTGGAAGTTGTTCTATGACTTCAATCTTAGCCTTGTCCACCTCAATCCCTCTTTCAGACACAAGGTGTCCTAGAACGATACCTTCACGGACCATAAAATGGCATTTTTCCCAATTTAAAACTAGTTCCTTTTCTTGGCATCTCTGCAAAACCTTGTCTAAATTCTCCAGACAATGATCAAAGATTTTCCCATAGACGGAGAAGTCGTCCATGAAATCTTCCATGATTTTCTCGATCATGTTGGAGAAAATAGACATCATGCACCGTTGGTGTGACAACCCTGGTAATTACAATTCCAAAATCAATAACATTAGCCTAACTCTATGTTTTAAACCAACTAATGAGAGGGTGGAAAGAAATTAAAACGGGTTCAGTTGGAATTCAAATTTAATTTAGGCACATTTGGACACATTTGAAACTTTTAAATTAACTTTAAAACCATAAGCCAAATGAGATTTTGCCTGAAACCAAAGTTGTAGAACTTTTTATTTTGAACAACTTTCGTGTTCAAAAGTTTTTGAAATTCAAATCAGAAAGAGGAGAAAACGCCCTGTTTGCACCCAGCCCCCTGAAGTTTTTCGAATTTTTGCATTTCGGTCCCTCGTTTCTCCCCCTCCTCTGCCGCGCCGCGCGCGCTCGCCCGCCCGCCGCGCGCCAGGTGGCCGGCGTCGCCTGACCGGCGCGAGGCGCCAGGCCAGTGGCCGCCGCACCACCCCGCCACGGCCGGCTTTGCCCCGCCCCGACGCCGCGCCGCCCAGTCAGAGCCCGCGCGCGCTGCCGCGCCCAGGCCGCCGCCCGGCCGCCCAGTGGCCGCACTCCGCCGTGCCGCCCCGGCCCCCGCGCCCCGCCAGCTGCCGCACCTGCCCTCCGCCCGAGCCGCTGCAGCAGCTGCTCCCCAATCCGCACGCCGCGCTATCTCCTCGTGCCCACGCCACAATCGCGGCCGCCCAGTCGCCCGCGCCCGCTCGCCGCACGCCGCGCCGGCGTTCTGCCGCCGCCCGCCGCAGCCAGTGCACGCCGCTGCCGTGCCCCGCCCCGCGCGTCGCCCAGGCACCTCCACACGCCCTCCTGTCCCTATAAAAGCCCCGCCCGGCCAAGTGCGCGAGCCCCCGGCCACCAGAACGCCTCGCCGTCGCCATCGCCGCCGCCGAGCACCACCCGCCCGTGGACAGCCCTCCACAGCCGCCCACTGCCCAAACTGAGCCCCCAGCCACCACTACATCACCTCACCGCAGCTCGCCGACCCACCCAACACCACCCAGAGCCACCGGAGCGCCGCCGCCCGCGCTGCCGTCGCCGCCGCCGCCCCTGCTCGCCGTGGACAGCACGACCCCGACCCCCTCCGTCCAAGCCGAGCCCCTGAGTAGCTTCCCCACGCGCCACTGAAGCTCACCGACCGGACCACGCCGCCCCAAGCCCGCCGGAGCACCGCCGTCGACGCGAGCCGCGCCGCCGCCGCCTCTGCTCCAACGCCGGCGAGCCCTTCCCGGCCGTCCCCCACCTGAACAACACCCCCACAAGGTAGCCCTCGCACCCCTGAACCTTCCCCGACCCTCGCCCCTCGCCGCCGGCGAGCCCCCTCGCCGGAATTTCGGCCGGCCGGCCGTACCCGAGCCGCCGAGGACCCAATTGCAAGGATTTAAATCTTTAGAAGGGTCTGAGCGTAAGATTCAAGGACCTGGTTGTAAGAGAAAGTTTCAAACCTAGATTCAAAATCAGTGAATTTGTAAAATTCGTATAAAATCGTAGAAAATTCAGAAAAATGCAAACTCAACTGTTCTGGAATCCTCAGAACAAACTCTACCACTTTGGTTACAAAAGTTTTCTCAGAATCTCAAAATATTTTGCTCTACATTAAATAGAAGCTTTAATGGACTTATTTTGTACCCACTGTTCTAGAACAATGCTGACCCTAAATTTTGGGCAGTGAATTAGTTGCTTGATGATTAGGACTGTGTAAAAAGATCAGACCCAAATTCCATCTCTAGCTTTACTGTTTGTTAAACTTAGTTTTATTTCATGTGTAAGTAGAATGTTTTATCCCTGCAGTTAGGTGATGAGTCACCCATTGAAATTTTTCCTATGCTAATTTATTGGTACCTAGAAGCCAGAGAAAAATTAGGAGACTTTTTATCTCACAGTAACCTATTTATTTGATTTATGTGCTAATAACATACATTAAATCAAGAAAATAGTATCTTTGCTTGGAAAATCCCCAAATTATTACTGGGAGTTACACTGTGGTAGAGGTTGCTGTGTAAAAAGTTTCATGGACAAAAACCCTGTGTAGGGTCCTGTAAAAATGAATCTTTGAATAGCCTAGGTGTAGAATATCATATTTTCTATGCTCTAAATTCTGCATAATAAATCCTACAAAAATTACAGTAGCTTCTGCATGCTGAAGTGAAAGCTCTGTAAAAATCTTAGACACAATTGTTGCACCAATTGTTCTGTACAAAAAGAACAAGTATCTAACAGCAACAATGAAATATATTTTTCAGAATTAATCTGTTACATAAAATTGTCTGAAAATTTTACAGTAAGCACATCTTTCCTTGATGTGCCTAAATCCAAAATTTCATGACCAGAAACTATCCCTTGTAGTAATTACTCTCAAATCGTAATCAAGTGCCATTTCCACGACTTAAACTTGTGCACTCATGTAGAATCGACGACTCTCGCCGACGGAACTTACGAGCTGGTGCCCGCGTCCGAGAGTGAACAGCGTGAAGCTCAAGCAAATCTAACTGAAGCTTTTGAAGGCCCGAGCCCAAGTTCGGAAGATCCCCAAGCGAACTGCGAAGGCAAGCCCCGGAGCATAACCCATTCTTTCCGAAATTATGCAACTCATTACTCTTTGCTTGTGCATTAAGTTTATAGGAGTTGGATGAAAACTTAGTTGCATGATGTCAGGAACCCTTGCGTGAAAACTAGATGTAAGGTTCGATAGACTGCTGTGCTAATAGGACTCCGGTAAAAGTCGAGTGATTTCCTGTCACTCGCGAGAAAATAGGAGTTGAATGACTACTACACGCTGCAATCATAAGGGCACGGACGGGTTATGTAACGATGGTTACGATTGAGGCCCGTCTGTCTAGTGAAAAATGCTAAGGCCGCAGGGTGTGGTAGTGATGGTTAAGTCTTTGAACGTACTAAACACATGCCGAGATTATGGGAATCGGTAAGCTTAAGTACCTGATTGGCCCGGCAAGGGGACGGCATCCTACCCTTTGAACTTCGGTCCCATGTGCATATGGCGAGTGCAGAGAGTGGTCACGACCCGGCGCCGAACCGTGGCGTGGAGCTCTTGTACTCTCGGAGGGTAGCCCCGATCCACGACCCGGAAAGAAAGGGGAAAAGTTGCACGTGTGACTCTAGGGAGTAACCACGTGACGTGTGTTTGGGTTTCCCTTGCAAGGTTAAGAAATTCGATTCGAATCGTCCGTTTCTCACGGCTATTGAGACTGCTTAACCATTTTTACCCACAGAGTAAGAAGAGGAACAATGATGATGAATGAACTGGTTGGATGGAAAATTTAATGCTTCACCATGTATGCTTTAGATAGCTGCTTACCTAGACTGGCTAACGAAACTAGAATCTTGAGCTAAAAGTTGAAAGTAAGGACCCACTTGTAGATGCTTTTCGGCAAAACAAACCCCTGAGCCAAAAAGCCTGGCATGTCTAGAGTCGGTGGAGTAGTTTCCACTACACGGGTAAGTCTTGCTGAGTATTAGTATACTCAGTCTTGCTTGTGACTCGATTTCAGGTGAGCCCTTCGAAGACATGATTGCTAGCTTGACTTGGCCCTGCACTCTTCCCCCTGGTTGGTCGGTGGAATGGGATGCGCCCCCGTCCAACGGAGATAAGACCGAGTGATGTCTCGTACGGGCTTCATCGAGACATCCTGTATCGTCGAGTAGTTTCCGTTGTTTATTTTCCGCTGCAACTTAACTCTGAAGAACTTATTTATGTTAATTGAAGTATTTGGTTTCTAAGCTCAGAACATGGCCTGTAATATTTACTTATGTTAATATCGTAATATTGCTGGAATGTGGTATTCTCTGGGCTCATCGTCGTATGAGCATTTGTATGTACGGCGCTCGATCCGTTCACCGTGGTTGTATCGGGAGGTTATACCCGACAGACCAATGGATTACTCCGTTTGAAGTGTAAGGTTAACCGAGGTTGCCTTAATGGTGATGGTTAATACACTTGAGCCGGATTAATTCAGGTGGTTCTGCCACAGCTGGTATCAGAGCCGTAGCTGGTGCCACAGCTGGCAACAGCGGACACCAGAGCCGAAATACATACGCCAGAGAATGCTACAAGCCTTAAAAACTCATTTTTCTAAAACTTGACTAGAAGGTTGTGTTGCGAAATGCGTTGGTACGTTAAGGATGGTGCCTAGTTCGTAAAGCCCTAAGGGTTTATGGGAAAGTTACTAGGTGGCTATCTAACTTCTATATATAGTATCAACTGACTTCCAGCACATTACTTTCTGTCAAAACTTACTTTCATGCACAACCGACCTTAAATTCTGTAACGACGCACTCATCGCTAAGGTAAGAAGGTAAGGATCCTCAGCCAACTGAGAGAGCTTGGCCTTCCTGTCGGTGATGCGAACCGAACGCTGCCCTCAAGCAGTGGCTTACTTGAGGTGCTGCCAATATGCCAACTGTTAGTTGAACATATTGGGAGTAGAAGGTTCGGCGCAGGGTATGGCGATCGCTGTTCATACCCCCGTCTCATGACGGTACCCCCCGTGAATACGCTATCTCGATAGCGTATGTTAACGTCGTCTGTACGGCGGGAATTGTACAGATATCGTTTCTATAAGTAAACGGTAATGAATACGGACGCTTTCATGAGTGCTGGCATGAAAGGTTCATGAAATATATATGCTTTGTCAATCTTCTGCAGGTACACTAACCGCGATCACGATAAGTTAAGGAACGATTAGAAAGACTCGACTAGCTATTATAGCGAGAGCCGTATTGTGTATGCCACCGAAACTATCATCGTAAGACCAAAGCTATTTGGCAATTGTTTTATTTGTGAGGACGAATAGGACGTGCATACATCATAAACATGTGTATCTGAATTCAAAAATGCGTTGTATGAGAGTGGTAAGGTTCTTGCGTATCTAAGTGTGGGTCGCATAAGGACTATCTAGAGAATCTGTCCGAATTCTGCCGTGACAAAAAAGAGCGATTTATTGGCCAAAGAAAATGACCATTTCTGATAAAGTTCATGTTGAAGAAATTGTCCCAAATTTTGTGTTCTATCTTCTGTTCAAAAACGAAAAATTCTGAACTTATGGATAGTGAGAAATAACAGAAACCTTGAAATGTCAGAATTCTGTCCAGAATAAGCACTTCTGCCCCTTAAATTTTTGGGCCCCCTTCCTGCGGTTTTCTGCAAAAGAGCACAACACGAAACTTGTTCCAAATTTACCCAGGAAGCTGCTGTTAAAATTTGGTAAATTTTGGCTGGGTAGATTTTCCCTGGTGTACGAAACTCTAGCCCTCTGTTCACTGAAAATTCTGGGTAGACAGTAAGGTAAAACCTGAAAAGAAAGACCATCTTAGAGACCTAATTAGCTCTGGAGTTGACTAGCAAAGTTATTCACAAATACCTTAGGAGGGATCTGGTGAAATTTGAGAATTTTTGGATGAGAACTGTGGGAGTTATGGTTATTTTTGCACACTATACAGAATCTGTCCTTGTGCTGTTCACAGTTTTTCGCTATCTCACTCCATTTGATCTTTTGTTCAGATGGCCGAGCCTGTTGAGATGATGGTGGATGAGGATGGACGCGTTCACTCGCAGTGTCTCCACTGGGAGGGCTTTCCCTCTATTTTGTGGGATGTTCTGCGTACCGCGGGCTATCTAATTCCCCCACGTTACGCCGGACTGGAGTTTGCGGAAAATGGAGTTACCCAGTGCCGTGTCAACGTGACTATCTTTCCGCACCCGCTACACCCGGAGTGGCCCGCCTTGGAGCTTGAGGCTGTTGGTCGCCGTTTGGCCGATACTTGGGAGCTTGCAGCCATGAGGGCGCTCACCACATTTTGTGCGCAGCGTCCCGAGGTTGTCACACTCACTCCCATTGGATTGTTTCCTGCTGCCCAGGACAACGACCCCTTTTGGCTCAACAGGGTGCAGCACGCACAGTACTTGGTAGACTTTCATGCCCAGGAGACTATCCACATCTCCGTGCGGTGCATGAGTGCACTCTACCGGCTTCAGACTCTCCAGAGTCAGGCACTTGAGCAGCTCACTGATCTTGCTCAGGCCTACCATATGATGGCAGATACCAGGGATGAGCAGATAAAGTAACTCAGTCAGGATCTTGAGGACAGAGATGCTCAGATTGGCCAACTTGAGGGCCAAATCCAGGAGCAGGACACTCTCATGGGTGAGAGAGAAACCACGATAGCACAGTTGGAGGAGCAGCTCCATGATCTAAGCCTTGAGTTGGAGGATGCTAATGAGCACATTCAGTGGCATCATGATCAGAATGACCATCCCCATGAGGACGACATGGAGGAGGATGAGGAGGAGCCACAGGAGATTGATGGTATCTCAGGTATGGATTTCGAGGGTGAGGTACCACAGGCACCTCGGATGGGAGCTCACTCTCCTGCTCACAGCGAGTTGTCCGTCAACGACTTGGATGATTTCTAGAGGACGACCTAGGAGGACTTTTGCACATACTCCTCGATAGGGTAGCCTAACTTTTGGCAAGTGTTGTAATAGGCTAACTAGGAGTGGAGTAACTCTTTTGTGTTGGGTACACCTGAACCATGTGGATACCCTCAGCATGTAAGGAACGGCGATGAACTTGGGTGAATTCGTTGTAACTTGGTAAACAATGAAATCCACAATCGCTGAGTCTTGTCGGAATTTTTATCCATGTCTCCTTGCATTTATTGGCTGAGTGTTGAATACCAGACTTGTGCTAAGTTTTGTGATCTAGGTTCTCACAAAAATTCAGCATCATTGGACCTCGCTAGTTTGAGATATAGGCGAAACCGTACCGATCAATCTGCTGAAAAACAGCCAAGACAGTAAGGCAAAGGACAAGCCTTTCGACCACCTTAGCCATAGTTCTAGCACCGAAGTTAAATACCAAAGTGGTGCATTCCTAAATTCTCTGACTACTGCAAAAGTCTGAAATGTTTTGGATGGACCCACAGTAGGCTGTGATTTTTTTTTCGTAGCAAACAGAGATTCTGTCCATACGTCTAGCTGTGACTTCGGAAGTCTATGACTACACCAATTATTTATGAATCAAGGAGGTAATATGGATCGCGTTGCTAATGGTAACCTTTCACGTTTCAGATGGTTGGATCAACCCGTGGCAACCCCGAGGGTTTTGGTGCCGGTGGCAGCCGCTCGCGACAATCGCCACCACCCCCGCCCAGTTTGGTGGAAGTGATGGCCGCTCAAACCGAGCTGCTACGTCAGATTGTGCAAGGACAACACCACCAGAGGGGTGGGCACAATGCTCACCAACCACAAGCTGCAGGATACATGGATTTCCTAGGGACCCAGCCGCCCTTGTTCCATAAGACCGAGGAACCCCTGGACGCAGATGCATGGATTCGCACCATAGAATCCAAGTTCACACTACTTGTGGCCCCATGCTCAGAGGCCAACAAAGCTCGTTTTGCCGCGCAACAGCTTCGCGGTACCGCTCGTCTATGGTGGGACCACTATTTTGCGATGCTCCCGGCTGATCATGTGGTCGACTGGGATGAATTCAAGACCGCGTTCCGGGCACATCATATTCCCGAGGGTCTCATGGAGAGGAAGTTGAACGAGTTCCTGGCACTCACCCAGGGCACCCGCACCGTGTTGCAGTACGCCCAGGCGTTCAACAACTTATGCCAGTATGCGGGCTATCACGCTGATACGGATGCCAAGAAGCGTGATCGTTTCCGCCGAGGTCTGAGTACCAAGCTCAAGGAACGTCTGAACCTAGCCAGGGCTGACACCTACAACGAGTTGGTCAATATGGCCATTACCCAGGAAGACTGTATCATGGCACACCGGGCAGAGAAGAAGAGAAAGGCACCCGCAGGACCATCAAGTGCCCAACCACCAAGGTATCGCATCGTACAAAATACCGCACCCACAGCTCCACCAAGGGCCCCGCAGCCAGGAAGATGGATTGCCAGACCCCCACAGCAGCCAGGCATGGTACGACCCCCGATGCCTCCACAGAATGGTCCGAGGCCCATTCCTCAGCAGTCTCTTCGACCTAGCCCCGCGAATCGCTGTTTCAAATGCGGGAGTTCTAGCCACTTCGCACGAGAATGCCCTCAGCCTGGACAGCCCAACCAAGGTCAAGGATCCAACCCGAACGCCAAGAACAGAGGCAAGCGACAGACCCTGCAAGTCAAGCAAGGACGGATTAACTTCACCACGCTTGCAGAGCTTCCTGAAGGAGCCCCAGTGATGTCGGGTACATTCTCTATCCATAACAAGCCTGCAGTTATATTATTTGATTCTGGTGCATCGCATAGTTTCATAAGTGCAAAATTTGGTGCAAAAGTAGGCTTGGATGTTTGTCACACAAAAGGGTCATATATGATATCAACACCGGGTGGTAAAATTGCTTCAAACCAAATGGTCAGACAAGTACCAGTCAAATTGGGTAGTAAAACCATTGACACGGACCTTGTCCTTTTACCCCTTGACGGCATGGACATCATTTTGGGAATGAACTGGATGGCTATGCATGGAGTCACACTGGACCTTTCTTCCCGAACCGTTGAGATAAATTCACCTAGTCACGGAGCCACTACCCTTTACCTACCATTCATAGATTGCACGAATCCCTGTGCTTATAAGATGGAAGGACTTAAGCTAGATGATATTTTTGTGGTGAACGAGTATGCCGATGTTTTCCCGGATGACTTACCCGGAATGCCACCGGATAGGGATATTGAGTTCGTTATTGAACTACAGCCAGGCACTGCACCTATATCCAAAAGACCATATAGGATGCCCCCTAAAGAATTGGCAGAGCTGAAAATTCAACTCCAAGAACTACTAGACAAAGGTTTTATTCGCCCTAGCGCGTCACCTTGGGGATGTCCAGCCCTATTCGTAAAGAAGAAGGATGACAGTTTGAGATTATGTGTGGACTACCGACCTCTCAATGCGGTAACAGTTAAAAATAAATACCCACTTCCTCGCATCGATGTACTCTTCGATCAATTAGCTGGAGCCAGAGTCTTCTCAAAGATTGATCTTCGTTCGGGATATCATCAGATCAAGATTCGCCCATGCGATATTCCTAAGACTGCCTTCTCCACACGATATGGACTATATGAATTGTTGGTCATGTCCTTTGGACTCACCAATGCCCCGGCCTACTTCATGTATCTCATGAATTCGGTATTCATGCCCGAACTTGACAAATTCGTCGTAGTGTTCATCGACGACATTCTTATCTATTCCAAGGATGAGGAAGAGCATGCCAAGCACCTTCGCATTGTTCTTAAGCGACTTAGAGACCATCAGCTCTATGCTAAGTTTTCCAAGTGTGAATTCTGGTTGGATACTGTAAAGTTCTTAGGTCACACGATCTCCAGCGAAGGCATAGCTGTTGACCCCAGCAAGGTACAGGAGGTGATGGATTGGAAACCCCCTACCTCTGTTCATCAGATTCGCAGTTTTCTCGGCTTAGCCGGTTACTACCGTCGCTTCATCCCGGATTTCTCTCGAATTGCTAAGCCCATGACGGAACTATTGAAGAAGGAAGTAAAGTTTGTATGGAATGAGAAGTGTGAGGAAGCCTTCCACACTCTCAGAGAGCATCTGACTACTGCACCTGTGTTAGCTCAACCCGATAATACCAAGTCATTCGATGTGTATTGTGACGCATCAGGTACTGGTCTAGGATGTGTGCTTATGCAAGAGAATCGAGTGATTGCATATGCCTCACGAGCCCTTCGGCCCCACGAACAGAATTATCCCACGCATGACCTTGAGCTCGCAGCCGTCATTCACGCACTGAAGATATGGAGGCACTATCTCATGGGTACACAGTGCAATATCTACACGGATCATAAGAGTCTCAAGTACATCTTCACACAAGCCGATCTGAATATGAGACAACGAAGATGGTTAGAATTAATCAAGGATTATGACCTTGAAGTGCACTATCACCCCGACAAGGCTAATGTAGTCGCGGATGCACTAAGCCGCAAGTCCCATTGCCATTGCCTATCCATGGAGTCCTACCATGAGACATTGTGCGCAGATATGAGGAAACTTAACTTGGAAATGGTTTCCCAAGGCACTCTAAATCACATCTCAGTTGAGCCCACTCTTCACGACCAAATCGTCATGGCACAACTACATGATGAAGGAATTAAGATCATCAAACAGAAACTCTCTCTAGGTGAGGAGAAGTATAAGTGTTTCCGCCAGGACCATAAGGGAGTTCTATGGTTCGAAAGTCGTATAGTCGTTCCGAAGAATCGTGAACTCCGCAAGCAAATTCTTGATGAGGCACACCTCTCCAAATTCTCTATCCACCCCGGCAGTAGCAAAATGTATCAGGACCTAAGGCAGAACTTCTGGTGGACTAGAATGAAAAGGGAAATTGCTACGTATGTCTCGGAATGTGACACGTGCCAGAGAGTAAAAGCTAGCCACTTAAAGGTAGCCGGTACACTTCAACCGTTACCTATACCATCATGGAAATGGGAAGACATAAGTATGGACTTCATCGTTGGACTACCAAACACGTCCCAGAGACATGATTCCATATGGGTTATCGTTGATAGACTCACGAAGACGGCACATTTTCTTCCGGTACACACCACCTATTCTACCAAGAAATATGCCGAGATTTACCTCGATCGTATTGTTTGCCTGCATGGAATACCTAAGACGATTATCTCCGATCGTGGTCCTCAGTTTGTAGCACGCTTTTGGGAACAACTGCAAACGTCTCTTGGCACTAAGCTGATTCGCAGCTCAGCATACCACCCTCAGACCGATGGACAAACGGAAAGAGTAAACCAAATTCTTGAAGACATGCTGAGAGCTTGTGTCATTCAGTATGACAAGAATTGGGACAAATGCCTACCCCTGGCAGAGTTCTCGTACAAACAACAGCTACCAAACGAGTTTGAAAATGGCACCATTTGAGGCCCTGTATGGACGAAGGTGTCGAACTCCGTTGAGCTGGTCACAAACCGGAGAACGTAAAATAATTGGACCCGACCTGGTGATCGAGGCAGAAGAGAAAGTAAAAGTAATACAAGCAAATCTTAAAGCCGCACAAGCTCGACAAAAGAGCTATTCTGACAAAAGGAGAAAGCCCCTAAAGTTCGAAGTTGGCGATCATGTCTATCTTCGAGTTTCACCAACCAAGGGAGTGCGAAGATTTGGGATCAAAGGCAAACTAGCTCCCCGTTATATTGGTCCTTACGAAATCATGGAGAGCCGCGGACCCATAGCCTACAAATTACGACTGCCCCCTCAGCTCACGGCCACCCATGATGTCTTCCACGTATCTCAACTCAAGAAGTGTATTCGAGTCCCTACCGAGATTGTGGAACAACAAGAAATATCGTTGGAACCCGACCTCTCGTATGTCGAACACCCAGTTAAGATTTTGGATCAAAAAGAAAGAGAGACCAGGAGGAAAGTGATTAGAATGTATAAAATACAATGGAATCACCACACGGAAGAAGAAGCCACCTGGGAAACGGAGAGCTACCTGAAACAACACTTCCCTGGGTTTCTTGTCTCAACCACTGGTATGTGCACCCACGCCCACACTAAGAATTACCGAATCTCGGGGCGAGATTCTTGTTAAGGGGGGAAGGCTGTGACAACCCTGGTAATTACAATTCCAAAATCAATAACATTAGCCTAACTCTATGTTTTAAACCAACTAATGAGAGGGTGGAAAGAAATTAAAACGGGTTCAGTTGGAATTCAAATTTAATTTAGGCACATTTGGACACATTTGAAACTTTTAAATTAACTTTAAAACCATAAGCCAAATGAGATTTTGCCTGAAACCAAAGTTGTAGAACTTTTTATTTTGAACAACTTTCGTGTTCAAAAGTTTTTGAAATTCAAATCAGAAAGAGGAGAAAACGCCCTGTTTGCACCCAGCCCCCTGAAGTTTTTCGAATTTTTGCATTTCGGTCCCTCGTTTCTCCCCCTCCTCTGCCGCGCCGCGCGCGCTCGCCCGCCCGCCGCGCGCCAGGTGGCCGGCGTCGCCTGACCGGCGCGAGGCGCCAGGCCAGTGGCCGCCGCACCACCCCGCCACGGCCGGCTTTGCCCCGCCCCGACGCCGCGCCGCCCAGTCAGAGCCCGCGCGCGCTGCCGCGCCCAGGCCGCCGCCCGGCCGCCCAGTGGCCGCACTCCGCCGTGCCGCCCCGGCCCCCGCGCCCCGCCAGCTGCCGCGCCTGCCCTCCGCCCGAGCCGCTGCAGCAGCTGCTCCCCAATCCGCACGCCGCGCTATCTCCTCGCGCCCACGCCACAATCGCGGCCGCCCAGTCGCCCGCGCCCGCTCGCCGCACGCCGCGCCGGCGTTCTGCCGCCGCCCGCCGCAGCCAGTGCACGCCGCTGCCGTGCCCCGCCCCGCGCGTCGCCCAGGCACCTCCACACGCCCTCCTGTCCCTATAAAAGCCCCGCCCGGCCACGCGCGCGAGCCCCCGGCCACCAGAACGCCTCGCCGTCGCCATCGCCGCCGCCGAGCACCACCCGCCCGTGGACAGCCCTCCATGCCCGCCCACTGCCCAAACTGAGCCCCCAGCCACCACTACATCACCTCACCGCAGCTCGCCGACCCACCCAACACCACCCAGAGCCACCGGAGCGCCGCCGCCCGCGCTGCCGTCGCCGCCGCCGCCCCTGCTCGCCGTGGACAGCACGACCCCGACCCCCTCCGTCCAAGCCGAGCCCCTGAGTAGCTTCCCCACGCGCCACTGAAGCTCACCGACCGGACCACGCCGCCCCAAGCCCGCCGGAGCACCGCCGTCGACGCGAGCCGCGCCGCCGCCGCCTCTACTCCAACGCCGGCGAGCCCTTCCCGGCCGTCCCCCACCTGAACAACACCCCCACAAGGTAGCCCTCGCACCCCTGAACCTTCCCCGACCCTCGCCCCTCGCCGCCGGCGAGCCCCCTCGCCGAAATTTCGGCCGGCCGGCCGTACCCGAGCCGCCGAGGACCCAATTGCAAGGATTTAAATCTTTAGAAGGGTCTGAGCGTAAGATTCAAGGACCTGGTTGTAAGAGAAAGTTTCAAACCTAGATTCAAAATCAGTGAATTTGTAAAATTCGTATAAAATCGTAGAAAATTCAGAAAAATGCAAACTCAACTGTTCTGGAATCCTCAGAACAAACTCTACCACTTTGGTTACAAAAGTTTTCTCAGAATCTCAAAATATTTTGCTCTACATTAAATAGAAGCTTTAATGGACTTATTTTGTACCCACTGTTCTAGAACAATGCTGACCCTAAATTTTGGGCAGTGAATTAGTTGCTTGATGATTAGGACTGTGTAAAAAGATCAGACCCAAATTCCATCTCTAGCTTTACTGTTTGTTAAACTTAGTTTTATTTCATGTGTAAGTAGAATGTTTTATCCCTGCAGTTAGGTGGTGAGTCACCCATTGAAATTTTTCCTATGCTAATTTATTGGTACCTAGAAGCCAGAGAAAAAATAGGAGACTTTTTATCTGACAGTAACCTATTTATTTGATTTATGTGCTAATAACATACATTAAATCAAGAAAATAGTATCTTTGCTTGGAAAATCCCCACATTATTACTGGGAGTTACACTGTGGTAGAGGTTGCTGTGTAAAAAGTTTCATGGACAAAAACCCTGTGTAGGGTCCTGTAAAAATGAATCTTTGAATAGCCTAGGTGTAGAATATCATATTTTCTATGCTCTAAATTCTGCATAATAAATCCTACAAATATTACAGTAGCTTCTGCATGCTGAAGTGAAAGCTCTGTAAAAAGCTTAGACACAATTGTTGCACCAATTGTTCTGTACAAAAAGAACAAGTATCTAACAGCAACAATGAAATATATTTTTCAGAATTAATCTGTTACATAAAATTGTCTGAAAATTTTACAGTAAGCACATCTTTCCTTGATGTGCCTAAATCCAAAATTTCATGACCAGAAACTATCCCTTGTAGTAATTACTCTCAAATCGTAATCAAGTGCCATTTCCACGACTTAAACTTGTGCACTCATGTAGAATCGACGACTCTCGCCGACGGAACTTACGAGCTGGTGCCCGCGTCCGAGAGTGAACAGCGTGAAGCTCAAGCAAATCTAACTGAAGCTTTTGAAGGCCCGAGCCCAAGTTCGGAAGATCCCCAAGCGAACTGCGAAGGCAAGCCCCGGAGCATAACCCATTCTTTCCGAAATTATGCAACTCATTACTCTTTGCTTGTGCATTAAGTTTATAGGAGTTGGATGAAAACTTAGTTGCATGATGTCAGGAACCCTTGCGTGAAAACTAGATGTAAGGTTCGATAGACTGCTGTGCTAATAGGACTCCGGTAAAAGTCGAGTGATTTCCTGTCACTCGCGAGAAAATAGGAGTTGAATGACTACTACACGCTGCAATCATAAGGGCACGGACGGGTTATGTAACGATGGTTACGATTGAGGCCCGTCTGTCTAGTGAAAAATGCTAAGGCCGCAGGGTGTGGTAGTGATGGTTAAGTCTTTGAACGTACTAAACACATGCCGAGATTATGGGAATCGGTAAGCTTAAGTACCTGATTGGCCCGGCAAGGGGACGGCATCCTACCCTTTGAACTTCGGTCCCATGTGCATATGGCGAGTGCAGAGAGTGGTCACGACCCGGCGCCGAACCGTGGCGTGGAGCTCTTGTACTCTCGGAGGGTAGCCCCGATCCACGACCCGGAAAGAAAGGGGAAAAGTTGCACGTGTGACTCTAGGGAGTAACCACGTGACGTGTGTTTGGGTTTCCCTTGCAAGGTTAAGAAATTCGATTCGAATCGTCCGTTTCTCACGGCTATTGAGACTGCTTAACCATTTTTACCCACAGAGTAAGAAGAGGAACAATGATGATGAATGAACTGGTTGGATGGAAAATTTAATGCTTCACCATGTATGCTTTAGATAGCTGCTTACCTAGACTGGCTAACGAAACTAGAATCTTGAGCTAAAAGTTGAAAGTAAGGACCCACTTGTAGATGCTTTTCGGCAAAACAAACCCCTGAGCCAAAAAGCCTGGCATGTCTAGAGTCGGTGGAGTAGTTTCCACTACACGGGTAAGTCTTGCTGAGTATTAGTATACTCAGTCTTGCTTGTGACTCGATTTCAGGTGAGCCCTTCGAAGACATGATTGCTAGCTTGACTTGGCCCTGCACTCTTCCCCCTGGTTGGTCGGTGGAATGGGATGCGCCCCCGTCCAACGGAGATAAGACCGAGTGATGTCTCGTACGGGCTTCATCGAGACATCCTGTATCGTCGAGTAGTTTCCGTTGTTTATTTTCCGCTGCAACTTAACTCTGAAGAACTTATTTATGTTAATTGAAGTATTTGGTTTCTAAGCTCAGAACTTGGCCTGTAATATTTACTTATGTTAATATCGTAATATTGCTGGAATGTGGTATTCTCTGGGCTCATCGTCGTATGAGCATTTGTATGTACGGCGCTCGATCCGTTCACCGTGGTTGTATCGGGAGGTTATACCCGACAGACCAGTGGATTACTCCGTTTGAAGTGTAAGGTTAACCGAGGTTGCCTTAATGGTGATGGTTAATACACTTGAGCCGGATTAATTCAGGTGGTTCTGCCACAGCTGGAAAGATGCAGGAGCATCACATAACCCGAACGACATTCTACGATAGGCATAGGTTCTGTAGGGGCATGTAAACGTGGTTTTTCTCTGATCATCGGGGTGGATAGTAATCTGATGATAACCTGAATACCCGTCAAGGAAACAAAAGAAAGAGTGCTTCACCGACCGCTCTAACATTTCATCCATGAAGGGCAGCGGGAAGTGATCTTTCTTTGTTGCCGTGTTGAGTTTCCGGAATCAATGCACATTCTCCACCCCGTGACGGTTCGTTGGGGAATGAGCTCATTTTTATTATTCTCAACAACCGTCATGCCTCCCTTCTTTGGCACAACCTGGACGGGACTTACCCACTCACTATGAGGCACGGGATAGATGATCCCAGCATGCAAGAGCTTAAGAACCTCTTTCTTCACAACCTCTCTCATCATATTATTCAGCCCACGTTGAGGTTACCTAGAAGGTGTGCTGGCTGGGTCTATAGGGATACAATGAGTGCAAGGGTAGGACTGATTCCTTTGAGATCCTGGAGCGAGTACCCAAAAACAGGTCTATGTTTTTCAAAAACGGCTGAGCTTGGTCATTTCCTTGTCGGAAAGCTTATCACTAATGATGATGGGGGCTTCTGTGTCGCCGTTTAGAAAGACATAGCAGAGGCCAGAAGGAAGCAGTTTTAGCTCGATAGGTGGACGTCTAGGCTGTTCGTGTGTGCGTAGCTCAAGAGTTTCTCCCGACTCGTCCTCCTCCTGGATGAAGGATTCAGCAATCTTTTCTAAAGAAGGTTCGGAAGTTCTGGGGAAAATGGCCACGTCTTCTATCGGCTCCACTTGGGAATTAGATTCGGCCAAAGTGTTCTTTGACCGGTTGATCGGTAAAGAGTAGGTTCTACCCCCAAGGTTTACGTCTAAGGTTCCAAGAGCAGAAACGTTTAGGAACAGACTTTCTAAGGGATGCCCTATCAAAACATCAAAGTCGTGAACTTCGAAGATATGAAAGTCTAGAGCTATCTCGCTTTTCTCGTACCAGACTGGTACGTTATGAATAACCCCGATCGCTTCTATGATGGAACGAGATCCGTTTCTAAGGGTTCTAGTGGTAGGGAGCAAGGGATACTCGCTTAGGTGACTAAGCATGAAGAATGCAGAAACGATGTTTGCTCCTACCGTGGGGCTATAGAGGGCTGAGACTGTGATTCCCTGGACAAAGCAAGGAATGGTCGAAGAGGGAGTTTGAATCTGAATGGCTTCGGGAGAGAATTCTCCCTCTTGGACACATTCGCTACTCATGACAGCGGTTAAGGTTTTGACACCCTCTTCAAGGAAGCCTTATCGAGAGGGTTAGAAGGTTCTATCGGGATTGGAGGTCTCTTTTCATGTGGGTAAAGTGAGGTGTTTCCGAAATCTTGGAAAAGATTATCCTCGATATTAAACAGGAACTCTAGAGGTTGAATTTCTTCTTCCTCTATCGTTCTTGGTTTCGGGGAAGGAATGGTGGTTGGTTCAGAACTGGATGGCTGTAAAGGTGTCGAAACAACCAACGAAACTTCCATTTCTTCTGACGGTTCCTCAGCTAGGTAGGGCTCAGTGAAGGAGGTGTTTTCTAGGATACGATCTAACAAAGCTTCTCCTTCGGCCGTGGTTTTATGTGAAAAATATCCCCCAGCTGAGACGTCAAGTTGTAGGGCAGATCCCTTGCTAAGCCCTAACCGAAAGTGTTGAAGCAACACATGGTTGGGTATAGAGAAGTCTGGGCCAGAATGGGTTAACTGTGAAAACCTGACCCAGGCTGCACCTAAGGTTTCCTTCTCATTCAGATGAAAGTTGAGGATTTCTTTTCGTAGGGAAGCAATGCGAGAAATAGGGAAAAACGCAAGACAGAATCTATCTCGCAGTTCATCCCATTCTCCGTTTACCTTGCCTATATTATGGGCGTACCATTGTTTCGCTCTCTCACGAAGGGAGAGAGGAAACAGTTTCCACCGCAGTGTTTCCTGTGCCATGCCGGCAATGGTTAGGCATGAGCACAACTGCTCGAACTCCCGTAGGTGGTGACAAGGATTTTCATTTTCATAACCTAAGAACGGTTGTTCCCGAACCATGGCTATGAAGCCAGGGCGGAGTTCAAAGCCTACAGCTGTGATGGGCTTGGATGACTGGGGTGGCTCTATGAATTCACCCTTGGGAGCGGAAAAGTTTTCGATAGACATATGCCCCATGGTAAGAGGAAAAGATAAAAGAAAAGAAAGGGTAAAAGAAAAGATACATGGGCAAACCAGGTTCGAAGATAGAAACAACAACCGTTCCCCGGGAACGACGCCAGAAATGCTTGTTGGTATTTCATAACGTTCACAGATAAATCCGCAAGTGCACGGAAGATACCGTTGTAGCACTTCACCCGGAGAGTATTCAGGGTATTGTATTTTCTCAGGGAACAGAGGTGTAACGGTCTTCTAACTAGTTTTACCCTTGGAAGAACAAGAGATAGAATGGCCTAGGTAGTGTGGTTTGTCCAAAAGGAAGGATTCAAGGAAGGATAAACTTGGGTTGCTAATCGTTTACTTCGGGCACGAGTCTGACCTTAGTCTGCTAAGGACCTTCTGCTATTAGCTCTACTCCAAACCCAGGCGGGGAGGACTACACTAACCATGAAGCAGCTTCGTAGCGGACGAATAGGGCTGTCACCACCTCCCGTCTACCTGACAATGCCAACTGGGCTCGCAACAAACAAAGGTAAACTAGAACCTAGACACCACGTCTACGCTTGTCGTCTACTACTCCAGCGTCGCGCAGGGTTACCCGTCCTTATCTGGGGCCCTCTACCAGAGCAACCGTTACGAGAACGGATGATGAACCCGTAAACGAATAACAAAACAAGACTAACCTTACCAAGAGCTTACCAATGAACAAACCCGGATACTTACTCAAACGAATTGTATCCATCGAGGTACAAGGTCAGATAGAGGCCAACAAGTCCGGCTCTTCTCCTCCACTTCTTCCTCACACACTCCCTATCCTAATGATACAAGTGGGTGGAGTCCCTCCTTCTCTTTTTCTCCAAAATGTGTTGTGTGTTGAGAGGGGTGAGGGGATCCCTTTATATAGTGTGAGGAGGTCGGTTCCTGCCATTTCTTATAAGGAAACCTTATCATCTGTGATCAGGAAGCGTGGACGCTACTCCTCCCCAAGATGCACTTGGACAGGAGTCAAGCCAGGTTCGGCCGACCCCAGGGGTCGGCCGACCACTGGTGGTACTCCCCCAGGTGCTCCTTCCTTTTGTACACTGGCAGGTGGGCCAAGGAGAATATTCTCTATGGATGCTTCCTTGGTGCACCCGTTTGCTCAGTCTTGTGGGCCCTCCTTGTAAGTGTGATACGGGATAGGATCTTCTGTGTATTTGCATTGCATCTTTGGTGTATTTTCATCTTATTTCACATATGGGTACCTGCAAATCAGTAATCACCAAAACTAGTGGAAGTAGTTAGAATCAAGCCCTATTAACTAAGTTTAATGATTAAAAGATATGAAGTCATGCAGCAGTTGACGGTCTCATTTCTGACTTAAGAACTGTCAACAAGAAGGGAAGTCGGTCGATCAAAAGGTATATCGCTCCATGATTGACTCTCTTCTTTATCTTTGTGCATCTAGGCCCGATATCATGGTTAGTGTGTGCATCTGTGCAAGATTTCAAGCCAATCCCAAGGAATGTCACTTAACCGCTGTTAAGAGAATTTTGGGACGTTTAGTACACACTCCTAACCTTAGCTTGTGGTATCCCAAAGGCTCCACTTTCAATCTACTTGGCTATTCCGATTCGGATTATGCCGGTTGCAAAGTAGATAGAAAGAGTATGACGGGTACTTGCTAATTTCTTGGTAGGTCCCTAGTATCTTGGAGTTCTAAGAAACAGAATTCGGTTTCTTTATCCACTGCGAAAGCGGAGTATGTTGCCACGGGTGCATCTTGTGCCCAACTTTTATGGATGAAGCAAACCTTGAGTGACTTCGGTTGAGAGTTTAGTAAGATTCCGCTCTTGTGTGACAATGAGAGCGCCATCAAGCTAGCAAACAATCTGGTGCAACACTCCCGAACAAAGCACATAGACATACGACACCACTTCTTACGGGATCATGAGGCTAAGGGAGATATTGCTTTACATCATGTGAGCACCGAACGGCAACTTGCCGATATCTTCACTAAGCCACTAGATGAGCAAAGGTTTTGTGCTTTGAGAAGTGAGCTAAATATCTTGGATTCTCATAACTTGGCTTGACTTGTTGCACATACTTGATTGTTGCCAAGATAGGACAAATGAATTTTATCTTGTTGACTTCTTCAAAATATTTGGATTTTGATCTTTGGATTAAAACTTGATACTTGTGATCATTGTTATGTATTGTTGATTGTTCCTGATCATCAAGTATCAAGTTGTCACATGTCTGCAAGCCAAAATCATCCAAATCTCCAAATTCATTCTATATCAAAATCTATCTTTTTGGAGTAAATCAGCTACTGTCGGAACTTCCAACACGAGGTCGGAACTTTCGACAACCATCGGAAGTCTCATGCTCCTTCCGACAAAGGGTCCTCGTGAGACAATCTTTACTTTATCGGAACTTCCGATGTGCCATCAGAACTTCGGATAAGTCAATTGACTATATATACTCGTTGGACAGTTCACTTCAAACCCTAACTTCATATCCTTCTCTCCCACCGACGCCTCCACTCTCTTCCTCTCAATCCCTTGAGGGGAACTCAAGATTTGACCCTAGGATTTCATTGTCGTGAAGCTCTTTGGATTCCTCAAGCCTCGGAACTTCTGATTCCATCTTTCTCCTCCTCCCGTCTTCTACAACCCTTGGGAGGGGATGCGCGACCCATCTATGTTGTTTGGTGCTTCTCAATATGGTGAAGATTTTGAAGAAGACTTGGGTGGGCGTGAGGAGTCGGATGAAGAAGAAGAAGAAGATGTTCCTACTGCCAACACTTTGACCGAACCGGAAAACAACGATAATGATGATGATGAGTGATGGCTATGGAAGGGCCTCTCCTTTTTGGTGCTTGATGTTAAAGGGGGAGTGAGCTCACCATAGGCTTTGGTGGCGCTTGATCTATCTATCTATCGTGGCTTGTGAACCTTGAACTTTTATGGCTTGTGGACATGTAAGACAATTAATATGTATTTGTGTTATTTGTGGTGTGCCAAGTGAGACTTTAAGTTTGTAAGACTTAATCATGGCTTGTTATGTTAGTGTGATCTTAGAACTTAATGTTTGTGATGATCATGACTTGGTGAAATGCTTATTTCCACTTTGTTGTTGTGATATATCTTGTCATATGCATCACGTTTGATTATAATCACACTTTGCACCCCCACGTATTCAATGATATAGGGCGAGCTCTCTTAATTTGTGCAAGTGGCATTTGAGGCCATTTTTTATTTCATTATGAAAAATGCACATATTAAGGGGGAGCTCAATTATATGCTTGGTTCAAAACCGATTTATGATTTTATTTGTGAGCCTTAATTTTGCTGTCATCAATCACCAAAAAGGGAGAGATTGAAAGTGCATTTGGCCCCCTGTTGGCGCTAAAATCGGCCAAGGAATCGGCCGATGGTCTTCAGCGTCGGACACACGACCCGGGAGAATCTGCTTAGCTCCTGTTCGGGTTATTGCCCTGGTGCGGTTCGCGCGGCGTGCCAGTCAATCTGACCTGTTGATTGATAAGGAAATAAAAGTATTAAATTCCGGGCGTCCCCGATCGGCTGGAGTTCCGATCTATCCCGAAGAGCGCGTCGGCAAATCAGCCGATTTGCTGTGAAGATAATCGGCTATGGATCAGCCGATGATCACGTAATAATTGCAAAGAAAACTGCTGGAGCGATCTAAACAATTATTACAGATGCAACACTTGAAAATAGATCTAATCGGCTATATGACAATGAACGAAGAAGAACGATAACAAAGCCGATAGTTCTAATCTCAAGCTGGATAACTGGTGATAATACTAGAACAACAGGTAAAACCTATAATTCTAGTAAATATCGATAACTCGTGAATAAATCCAAACAAAACGACAGCGATGCGCCCGTAGTTAAAGCTCGGATATTACTCGATAAGCGGAACCTACCAATTGGCCGGAAATCAAGTTGATGCAGCCTTGCCAATCCGTACGAACTCGTGAAAGAAGAAAAAGTATTGGCAAGTCGCCGACTTGAAAGTAAAGTACTAGGAAAAGTAGAAGTGTTTTGTTGATTGATGTGTTCATCCATACAAAGCCCTGGCGACTCCTATTTATACCCTAAAACCAGGATTCCTGGTCGATTACGATTTGTTACAATCTTATTTCAAACAGGAAAACTACAATATCTATAATATCTTTAAAAAGGAAACGGACTCCCGCAGAATCTTCCGCCGCCGTCTCCTAATCCAATCAGGACTTTTCCAATTGCTTCTTGACCGAATTAGCACCGCTCTGTTGACCAACATTAGGCTACTTCTGACCGGGATCCTCTGTTGTGGCCCCAATCTGTTGGCGCAAGCCGTATCACCAATCGGCCGATTTCCAACTGTTACCTTAATCGGCCGATTCTTTACTGTAGCCTTTAGATTCTGCCGTATCGGCCAACTTCTCCTAACGCCGATTCAACACGAGTCAAAATCTGGCGTCAACACATGCCCCCCAGTTTCGGAGTAAAACATAGTTTTTACTTTGAAACTCTTTTCTTTAATCTTTTTCTCCGAAACGGGCGCAGTAAAAATCAACTTCCATCTCGTGGTCTTCTGCATAATGATTGCAATTTCCTCGGACCGAGCGCGCGAAACGACCGCTCCCCTGGAATTCGTGTAGATGGCGCGGCAAAAATACCGCCTTTACCCTTGCTCTCGCGGATTATCCTTAAGTACTGGCATTCTCCGCCTACTTTTCCCCACGAACCTAGCATTTTCTTCCAGCGAGCCATTGTTCATCTTCCTCCCGAGCCCTCTCGATCTCCAACCGCTCCCTCCGGCAATCTCGCTTGCGATCTGCTTCAACTTCCCAATGGCGTCACCATCAGCAACCTCTCCAACCATGGAGGCTCTATCGGCAACCCCCTCAGCGACGACAGCCCAATCGGCGGCTCCACTGGCAGCCCCATCGGCAACGATGATCTTCATCCCGGAGGTAATCACTTGAAATTTTCCCCTTTTGCTTTTCTACAGCTCCAACATTTTCTGGATCCATTCTCAGTTTTTTCCTCTTTTTCCTCCTTTTTAGGCATTTAGGCACTAGATTACCATTCCTCTTTAAGAATCCCCCGATCTTATCTGCTTAGGCCCCATAGGGAATCCTGATCCAACTAATCTGATCAACTTAGAGACCCACAGAGTCTCGTTCAAGCAATCGCCTATGAATTTAGATCAGTGGGCAGGTGCCTTTAGGTCCTGGCCGAATGAGACCCCCAGCTGGAGAGAATGGTACCAAAGAATAGCCAGGTCTAGGAGAGTTCAGTGGGATGAACTAAAAATCGGCCAATGCATAGACCTCTCTCTGTCCCAGATGGAGAAAAATGAGCCCTTAGTCATAGCAGCTTCTTACTTTTGGTCCGACGCACTCAATGCGTTCCTTTTTGGACATGGACCCATGACTCCAACTTTGGCCGATGTCCTGTTGTTGACCGGCCTTGACATCTCCTCCTCTGATACCCCTTTTGACTATCTGATTAAGCCATCACATCGGCTAGAAACCAAAGGAATCGGCGGATGGAAGGGGTATATCAACAGAAACATGAAGACTGGGACAGTTTCAGAGAGAGAGCATACTGCGTTCTTGATGATGTGGCTGGAAATACATTTTTTCTGTGGCAGAGCAGTTGGCCCTTCTTCTAACACCCAAGCCCTGGAAGAAGCTCTGTCACTAGGATCGGCTGTTCCCCTTGGAAAGCATCTGTTGGGATCGGCCTACCACATGATGCACCAAATCGGCACTAAGCTGTCAAAAGGAGAGCCGATTGGGAACCCTGGCGGTCCTTGGTGGTTCATTACTCTCTGGCTCAACCTATATATGAGCAAGGTCTCTCAGCAACGAATAGAGACCAAAACTTTTCCCAACATTGAGTCAGAGGAAAACCCAACCGTCCGACGACGCTGCAGATCCTTTGGAGAGGCGGCATCGGCCTTCCCTGGCTGTCAATTCACTGCTGCCCGCACGGCTGAATATTTCAGATGCTTCTACAATGGCCTCAGTGAAGAGACTGTCAGTTGGCATCCATATCGGGCAGTAGAACCGATTTTCGAACTTCCCATCAGCTACGACTTCTCCACTCATACTTTTGATAGGGAACTTATGGATATCCTGATTAAGCCAGGGATTTTGCCAGCCAACTTCTTCTCTGGAAAGGACTCTCCCACATATGAGTTCTATAATCCATCGGCTGCAGCAAGGCAACTGGGCTTCGGTCAACTGCCGATTCGGGTTTACTTTGCCGGTCAAGCAAAATTTAGAGATGAACTGACCAAAAGTCTTGACTACAATCGGCTGCGCAACTTAGTGCCAGATTCTAGCACCGTTGACCTGAACAATTGGACAGTAGCCTCTTTTGCTGTTCAGCAATTCAAACTATGGTGGGCAGAATGGAGGCAATACCTCTTTTGCAAATCTCCATCAACATATTGCAACATTCTGGACCCAGAAAACATCGACCCAAGTGCAGCGGTATGTCTTTTCTCCCAGCCGATTTCAATGTTGTCTCTTTCCATACTATCATCTTATCGTTAACTTATATTTATCTTCTTAGTCTGAAAACCAAGTCCCTCCGATGCGGAGCCGAAGCGGCAGGCCGATAGAGAACAATCATCCGTATACGCCATATCCACTCATCGGCTTTCACGCTCCAACCATCAAGGACATTGCCACTGGCCGATTGAAACGAACACCGAAAAGGCCAACCTTGAAGACAACAAGCCGTCGAGTGCGTGCTCGCATCGGATCGACTGACCAAACGGCGGTAGCATCGGCCGAAACTCCGATTCCTTTATCTTTACCAACTACCGAGATGGCCGATCCTCAAGTCACCGCAGAAGTCGGAGCAGCTGCGGCATCACTGCTAGTGGAAGCTGTTCAGGTAATCTTGCTTATTTCATATATCTTTTAAGTGGTCCACTAACACTAACTTTTTCTTTCTGCCAGGCTGCACAAGCTGTCCCAACGCAGTCCCCACAGCAATCGGCCACATCCCAAGCGGAAGCTGAAGCTCCAGCAACTCTTCCCGTCGAGGTAGATAATCTCTTACCTCAATTTCTCGATATTCAGAGGACTTAACTGATCCTGATACAGGCCGATTTGGGTATGCTGACTGTAGCCCCACAACAAACATCGGCCAGAAGATCAACAGAGGCATGGCAAATATCTCATATCATCTTATTTCAATTACCCATAGTATATTCATAGGATCTGTTTTCCATAGCTTTTCAGGAAGCTGGTCCAAGCAGAGCATTAATAATTGTTGAGTCCTCTTCCTCTGACGAGCCGATTGTACCAGTCCCCGAGACGAGGGAGGCGCTCCCATCGGCGCAAGCAAGAGAGATCCGCTTCAAGGAGGTAATAAACTTATCCCTGGAATCGGCCGATCTCCTTTACTGCTTATTGATCTTCGTCCTTACTCTTTTGCAGGAACAGGATACCCCGAATAATAGCCTTTTCTCCTTCACGGTTTCTTTGCCTGAAGATGAAGAAGTCGCTTCGCGCCAAGTTCCGTCAAGATTAATTTCTGACGATGTCCGTGCCAAGCTCGAGAGTATGCGGGTCCTCCTTCAAGATGATATCGGCCGACTGGTAGAGGATGCCTCGCCGATTAGGCAACTTTTCAGTGACATCAAGGGCCGAATCCCGGAAGAAGCGACGGAAACTCTGCACCCCGCTGCATTCATAGAGTGGATGCAAATTCCGGTGTCCAGGGCTCTGCGTCACATGGCCGATCGTGCCCAACTAGCAAAGACCCAGGAGGAAGCTGATTCTTACAAGCACCGAGCTCAAGAAGTACACCAACGGATCAACTTCCTCGAGAGTGCCCGCCCGGATATCGTTGGCACAATAGATTGCCTTAAACGGAGGAGAGCAGAGCTGGCCAAAGAGATGGAGCAGGTAACCAAGGACATAGCTGCTGAAGAAAAGAAGCTTCAAGAGCTCCCATCCGTCATCGCCGGGCTGAAACAAGAAAGACAGAACTTGGCCTGTGAAGCGATAAGACTTCATCGCCGTATGCCAGAAATACCTGGATCGGCCAACGACGACCAAAGAATAGTAGACTCGGCCGATCAGATTAGGCGACGAGCCATTGCTACTATAGATACCCTCCTTGGGTCGTAAAGGACCATGTAAACATTTAATACTCCTTTAATGTTACTGCGCTGATTTGATCTTGGACCACTTCTTTTGCCAGCTTTGCATTTATGAATGCTTTTACTCTGATGGGACGTGTTTCACCGTCTATCTACCTTCCTTTTCTTTATAAGTAGACCCTTCACCGTCTCTAGAGGCATATGCATTACCCATCTTCTCTCCCTCCAACAACTCGATCTTTATCCTCCCAAACCGAACAACAAGATGTCTTCCTCGTCTTCTTCCTCTGTCAATCAGGTACGAACTCTCCTCTGCCTCTCCCCTAGACATCTCAATCGCTCTGATGCTGGGTGGCTTTTCATCTCTGTTTAGTCAAAACGTCTCAGCCCTGGTCTGGAACGAGCGATCGAAATTATGCATTCAGATGAACCACTGTCGCAGGCAGACAAAGATCTGATAAGAGCTCATTCTAAGGAACTCAAAGATCATGTTCCTGCTATTGTCCAGGAGTATTGGGACCTTATAGATGCTCACTGCTTGGTCCGTAAGCGGCCACCCTCTGAAAAGAGTCCTCCACTCCCTCATCAAGTCGAGACTGAAGCTGCCATGGAGAGTCTGGAGGAGAAGAAGACCCGCCTCCTGAAAGAACTTTGCCATCAAGCTGAGACTGGAGCCACCGTAGAGAATCCGAAGGAGAATAGGACCCGCCTTCTGATAGAACTGGGTCGTGTCGAGAGAGAAATCCAGAACAGGCGTAATCAATAGATATATCGGTATTTTTATTCTAAGGGCGACTTGTACCATGTCGGCCATGTACTCTGTCGTTTTCATCCAATAATGAACTGGTCAAAACGAATCAAAATGTTTCTTTCTTCAGGCGATGTCATTTCTGCATCGGCTATGCAGACGAAAACCGATAGAAATCGGCCATGTTGTCTTGATATATCTTATTGCAAGTTATGCATCTACCCAAATGCTTGGATAGTACCTCTTCAGATATCGTCCATTTAAAGCTCTGGGGAATTCTTTCCCTTCAATAGTTTCCAGAATATATGCATTTCCAGGGGCACATCGGCCGATTCTGTACGGCCCTTCCCAAGTGGGTGACCATTTACCGAATTTGGTATCTTTAGACCCTATCGGCAGCACCAACTTCCATACCAAATCTCCCTGAGAGAATTGTTTAACTTTGACCTTTTTGTCATACCATCTGGCCACCCTTTTCTTGTTCTCTTCTATGCTAATTAGGGCCCTCAACCGCTGACCTGCCGAGTCATCAAGCTCATCTTTCATGAGGAAGGAATAGTTATCGGCCGTCAACTGATCTTGAAGCGATATACGTCTTGACCCCATCCTTAATTCCCAAGGCAATACTGCCTCATGACCATAAACCAGCTGATAAGGAGATATCTTAGTAGCTCCGTGGCAAGCCATCCTATAAGCCCATAGAGATTCAGCCAAAGACGTGTGCCACTTTTTGGGTTGTTCCTCTATCTTTCTCTTGATCAACTTGATTATCCCCTTATTGGACAATTCTGCCTGGCCATTGGCTTGAGCATAATATGGAGAAGAATTTAATAATTTAATCCCCGTATCGGCGACGAATTCTCCGAATTCTCCAGAGGTGAACATTGTTCCCTGATCAGTTGTGATAGTCTGAGGAATACCGAATCGATAGATAATATGGTTCTTAACGAACTCAATCATATCGGCCGATGTCACGTTCCTTAAAGGAACTGCCTCCACCCACTTAGTAAAATAATCTGTGGCTACCAATATGAACTTATGCCCTTTGCTCGATGGAGGGTGAATCTGTCAGATGAGATCTATTCCCAACCTCTGAACGGCCACGGCTTGATCACTGGGTTCATAGCCGATGCTGGCACGCGCTGTACATTGCCAAACCTCTGACAATCTTGACATCCTTTATAATATTTGAAACAGTCCTCAAGAATAGTTGGCCAGTAATACCCATTGTTTCTGATCATCCACTTCATTTTGTGAGCCGATTGATGGGCTCCACATACGCCTTCATGGATTTCTCCCATCAGAACCTTTGCCTCTTCTGTTCCCAGGCACTTGAGAAGAACTCCATCAATCGTCCGGTAAAATAAACCATCTTCAAGCAACACATATTTTGTGGCTTGAAAACGTACTCGCCGATCCACTTTCCGGGAGGGATCCTTCAAGTAATCGGCGATTTCCTTTCGCCAGTCATCGGCCGCGAGCTCTAAAATCATAGCTCCCTGAATCGGCCGATATCCGGACGCATGTTGGGCCAGCCTGTTGGCCTCTTCATTATAATTTCTGGGGATATGCTCAATTATTGCAGACTTGAATTCCTTTAAAAGCTGAAGGCAATCTTCATAATAAATCCTCAAGATATCATCTTTGCACTCAGATCGCCCCGTTAACTGATCCACAATGAGCATGGAATCTCCAAAAATTTTGACTGCATCAGCTTTGACTTCCCTTAATGATTGGATCCCTTTTAGAACGGCTCGATATTCCGCCTGATTATTGGTTGCGGATGCTTCTATCGGCAGAGAGAAATCATAACTTGCCCCCCGAGGCGATATAAGAACGATGCCGATTCCTGATCCGGCCCCACACGAAGAACCATCAAAGTATAGAGTCCATGGAACCGGTTCGACAACAGCAATTTCTGGTCCACAATGCTGAGCCACGAAATCGGCCTTGACTTGACCCTTGACAGCTTTGGCCGATTCATACCTTAAGTCGAATTCTGACAAAGCCAGGATCCATTTTCCAATCCGCCCTTTCAAAATCGGCAATGATAGCATATATTTCACCACATCATCTTTGCATATAACAATGCATTCTGCCGATAACAAATAGTGCCTGAGCTTGGTACACGAGAAGTATAAACACAAGCATAGCCGCTCTACCGGGGAATATCTTGTTTCGGCGTTCAGGAGCCTTCTGCTGACATAATATACCACCCGTTCTTTCCCTTCGAACTCCTGTACCAACGCCGATCCAATAGCCTGCTCATCAGCCGATAAATATAATTTGAACGGCTTACCAGGCTGTGGCGGGACTAACACCGGAGGTGAAATCAGATATTGCTTGATGTCTTCCAACGCTCTGCGTTGTTCTTCTCCCCATACAAATTCCTGATCGGGCTTTAATTTCAACAAAGGAGTAAAAGCTCGAATACGCCCTGACAGGTTAGATATGAATCTTCTGATAAAATTGACCTTGCCGATGAGGGACTGCAGTTCAGTTTTGTTCTGTGGAGCCACAACTTTGTTGATGGCGTCTATGGTCTTCCGATTGACCTCTATCCTACGCTCATGAACCATGAATCCTAAGAATTGCCTGGCCGATACACCAAATGCACACTTGTTCGGGTTCATCTTCAACCCATGCTTCCTTGTGCACTCCAGTACTTCTTGTAAATCGGCCAGATGTCCCTGGTGACCTTTTGACTTGACCACGACGTCATCTATATAAATCTCCACCGATGTACCGATAAGCTTGTGAAAAATATAGTTCATGGCCCGTTGATATGTAGCACCGGCTTTCTTTAACCCAAAGGTCATTACAACCCATTCGAATAAACCAAGATGACCTGGACACCAGAAAGCCGTTTTCGAGATATCTTCTTCGGCCATTAATATCTGATTGTACCCGGCATTACCATCCATGAAACTGATGACTTTATATCCTGCGGCAGCATCTATCAAGATATCGGCCGTTGGCAAAGGATATCCATCCATTGGTGTGGCCTGATTTAAGTTCCTGAAATCGATGCACACACGCAACTTTCCATTCTTTTTATACACGGGCACAATATTAGAAATCCATTCGGCGTAGCGGCACTGCCGAATAAATCCTGCTTCAATTAACTTTGTGATCTCGGCCCTTATATTAGGTAGAATCTTGGGGTTGCACCGTCGTGCAAGTTGCTGATATGGCCGATATCCTGACTTTATAGGTAACCGGTGTTCGACAATGGACCGGTCTAGACCTGGCATCTCATGATATTCTCAAGCAAAGCAATCCTTGAATTCTTTCAATAAGCTTATCAATTTACACTTATACTCAGGATCCAAATTAGCACTAATATACGTCGGCCTTGATTTGCTGCTATCTCCCAAATCTACCATCTCCAATGAATCGGCTGACGTAAATCCATGCCCAAGCTTCCCGTCTTCTCGGACGAGCTGATCCATCTATTCTGAATCTTCAGAGCCGAATGCTTGGATCGGCTGTAGACCAAAATCGGACACCTTCGGAAATCAGTGTCCCAAATCCTGCCAGATATACACCTGACGTGTTCACAGCTCCATTGTTGCGTGTCGGCCGCTGCGACGCTGTAGGCGGAATCGGCGGTGACTATCTCTGTGCTGTCGCCGACCCATTGCACAAGGCATTGGTGCATTGTAGATGGAACACAGCAGTTTGCATGTATCCAGTCACGACCGAGCAGCATGTTGTAGGACCCCTTACCATTGATAACGAAAAAGGTAGTAGGAAGGGTCTTACTGCCGATGGTGAGGTCGACGCAGAGCGCTCCACGGGCGGGAGACGCGTTGCCTTCGAAATCCTTTAGCATCATGTCCATCTTGGTCAGATCTTCATCGCTCTTGCCTAGCTTGCGGAACATGGCATACAGCATGATGTTGACTGCGGCGCCTCTATCTACTAGTAGTCTGGTGACGGGTCGTCCGTTAACGTAGCCTTTGAGAAACAGCGCCTTAAGATGCTGTCGTTTTTCTTCTTCTGGTTTCTCAAAAGTAGCCATCATCGGCTCTAACACCAGTTGTGTCATTTGCTCTTCCATTCTTGTCGCTTTGTCTCGATCATCAGGCGCCATGAATTCCATCGGCAATATGAACACCATGTTGATGTTGGCTACCGATTCTTGATTGTCTGCCCCTGGCTGTTGTTTTTCTTGGGGCGCCAAACCCGAGACTTAACGTTTCTTTTCTCCGGCACCTGCTTCTGCTCTTCTTCTTGTTGCTCCCACTGGCGCAGGCGTTGGATCCTCCGTTTCTGGGATCTGGATAGGCCATCGGGACACCACCTGGGGTTTACTGGTCTGGCGTGTTCCCAATCTGGTTCCCTTCCTAGGGGGTTTTCATCTGACACCCTGTCGTCAGCCATCTCTTCCAACCATTTGTGGACGCTGACTTTGCCCCCCAGTCCATCCTGTTGGTTGATCCTGCCTTTTGACCGGTGATACTGGTCAACTCTGCCCCCCAGCCGATCATGCACTGAAAGGCGCCGTCCCTCTTGTTCGCGCCGATTTCTGCTGATCGGCTCTAATCCTCTATCCCTGGAGCGTGATCTTTTAAACGGGCGATCGTTGCAACTTAATCCGTTGCACTCAGGACAGTTATCGGCTGATGGTAATCGGATGTCATTTTCCCAGCAATGGATGAAAAACGGACATTGCCAGTGATCCTCGTGCCGGCGTATCATCTCGTCATGGTATCTTGATTGTTCCTGCTGCCGCCGATATTTGCTGAGCAAGAACTGGGAGGTGATGGGTCTGCGCGGTCGTTCTGGCCCCCGCCTATTCCTTTAGATCTCATCCGCCGTGACTTGCTTCCGGGGGTCAACGGCGCCACTCCTTGCCAATTCTGACGTCAGCACCTCGGTTTGAAGCGAATTTCTCCCCGTGTCAACCATGTTAGCCGGGAAAGGATGCTGGTCTATCTTCATCGGTTTCGCCAATTTAGCCGGTGTTTCAAACTTGAGCCTTCCCTGCTCGATGGCCGATTGTATCTGCTGATGAAAGATCTTGCATTCGTTCGTGTCATATGACGTAGCGTTGTGCCACTTACAGTACTTCATCTTCTTGAGCTGATCAGCCAAAGGGATGGTGTGATACTGAGATAGCTTAATCTGCCCTTCCTGGAGTAATAAATCGAAAATCTTATCGGCTTTTGATGTGTCAAAGCCGAATATCTCTGGTTCTTTCTTTCTGAAAGAGCATGATATTGGTTTTTTGCCTTTCACCCACTCTGCCAGGCCGATTTCCTCTTCTCCATCCGATTCAGATCCTTCTATATATGCCACCTTTTTCTGGAAACTCCTCCGCTGCTCAAGCGGACGGACTTCCTGTCCTGCCAATCGGTGAACGATCTGGCTTAGGCTTTCAAATTCCTGCGAAGCATACCATTCCTTGATTTGTGGCAGGAGGCCTTGGAAAGCGATATCGGCCAACTGTGCATCGGTCAGAGCCAGACTGTAGCATTTGTTCCTGACTTCTCTGAACCTCTATATATATCTAGTCACTGGTTCATCGCTCCTCTGCCTGAGGCTGGTCAAATCTGAGAGCTTCATCTCATGTACTCCTGCGTAGAAGTACTTATGGAACTGCTTCTCCAGATCGGCCCAAGTAACAATAGAATTTGGTGGCAAAGTGGTGAACCACTGGAAGGCCGATCCAGACAGAGACGATGAAAATAGACACACCCTCAGAGCATCTTGTGTGGCGGCTTCCCCGCACTGGATGATGAATCTGTTAATGTGTTCCACGGTGGACGTGTCGTCCAGCCCTGAAAACTTGGTGAAGTCGGGCACCTTGTACCGGTGTGGAAATGGCAGCAAGTCATAGGCCGATGGATATGGCGTCTTGTATGTGTAAGTCTGTACTTTCGGCTTCAAGCCGAATTGGTCCTGAATTACTTCTGCAATTCTTGCTATCCAGTCCACCTGCTGCTGATGAATGACCGTTCGAGGTGCCGGTATATGCTGAAGGACTGGTGATGGTACGGCCGGGTGATGGATCGAAGCATGCGGCGAATTTTGTTGCGTCATGGCCGTTTGAGTAGTTGACAGTTGATGGCGAAGTGAATCCGCCGCCCCGTCGTACATCATCATCGGCGCCGTGCTTCTGAGTGCCTCTACAGCGCCTGCACCCCGGCTGATCTCTGATGAGACTAGTTGATACTGAGGGACCGTCGAACGGAAGGCCGATTGGATCGGCGCCTGGATTGGATAGCTCCCATGTCCGGTTGACAGCTCAGGAAAAGCCGTCGTTGCTGATGTGGCAGAACCACCTGAATTAATCCGGCTCAAGTGTATTAACCATCACCATTAAGGCACTCCCGGTTAACCTTACACTTCAGACGGAGTAATCCACTGGTCTGTCGGGTATAACCTCCCGATACAACCACGGTGCACGGATCGAGCGACGTACATACAAATGCTCATGCGACGATGAGCCCAGAGAATACCACATTCCAGCAAATATTACGATATTAACATAAGTAAATATTACAGGCCAAGTTCTGAGCTTAGAAACCAAATACTTCAATTAACATAAATAAGTTCTTCAGAGTTAAGTTGCAGCGGAAAATAAACAACGGAAACTACTCGACGATACAGGATGTCTCGATGAAGCCCGTACGAGACATCACTCGGCCTTATCTCCGTTGGACGGGGGCGCATCCCATTCCACCGACCAACCAGGGGGAAGAGTGCAGGGCCAAGTCAAGCTAGCAATCATGTCTTCGAAGGGCTCACCTGAAAACGAGTCACAAGCAAGACTGAGTATACTAATACTCAGCAAGACTTACCCGTGTAGTGGAAACTACTCCACCGACTCTAGACATGCCAGGCTTTTTGGCTCAGGGGTTTGTTTTGCCGAAAAGCATCTACAAGTGGGTCCTTACTTTCAACTTTTAGCTCAAGATTCTAGTTTCGTTAGCCAGTCTAGGTAAGCAGCTATCTAAAGCATACATGGTGAAGCATTAAATTTTCCATCCAACCAGTTCATCCATCATCATTGTTCCTCTTCTTACTCTGTGGGTAAAAATGGTTAAGCAGTCTCAATAGCCGTGAGAAACGGACGATTCGAATCGAATTTCTTAACCTTGCAAGGGAAAACCCAAACACACGTCACGTGGTTACTCCCTAGAGTCACACGTGCAACTTTTCCCCTTTCTTTCCGGGTCGTGGATCGGGGCTACCCTCCGAGAGTACAAGAGTCCCACGCCACGGTTCGGCGCCGGGTCGTGACCACTCTCTGCACTCGCCATATGCACATGGGACCGAAGTTCAAAGGGTAGGATGCCGTCCCCTTGCCGGGCCAATCAGGTACCTAAGCTTACCGATTCCCATAATCTCGGCATGTGTTTAGTACGTTCAAAGACTTAACCATCACTACCACACCCTGCGGCCTTAGCATTTTTCACTAGACAGACGGGCCTCAATCGTAACCATCGTTACGCAACCCGTCCGTGTCCTTATGATTGCAGCGTGTAGTAGTCATTCAACTCCTATTTTCTCGCGAGTGACAGGAAATCACTCGACTTTTACCGGAGTCCTATTAGCACAGCATTCTATCGAACCTTACATCTAGTTTTCAAGCAAGGGTTCCTGACATCATGCAACTAAGTTTTCATCCAACTCCTATAAACTTAATGCACAAGCAAAGAGTAATGAGTTGCATAATTTCGGAAAGAAGGGGTTATGCTCCGGGGCTTGCCTTCGCAGTTCGCTTGGGGATCTTCCGAACCTGGGCTCGGGTCTTCAAAAGCTTCAGTTAGATTTGCTTGAGCTTCACGCTGCTCACTCTCGGACGCGGGCACCAGCTCGTAAGTTCCGTCGGCGAGAGTCATCGATTCTACATGAGTGCACAAGTTTAAGTTGTGGTAACGGTACTTGATACGATTTAAGAGTGATTACTACAATGGATAGTTTCTGGTCATGAAATTTTGGATTTAGGCACATCAAGGAAAGATGTGCGTACTGTAAAATTTTCAGCCAATTTTATGTAACAGATTAATTATGAAAAATACATTGCATTGTTGCTGTTAGATCCTTGTTCTTTTTGTACAGAACAATCGGTGCAACAAATGAGTCTAAGATTTTTACAGAGCTCTCACTTAAGCATGCAGAAGCTACTGTAATTTTTGTAGGATTTATCATGCAGTATCCAGAGCATAGAAAATATGACATTCTACACCTAGGCTATTCAAAGATTCATTTTTACAGGACCCTACACATGGTTTTTGTCCATGGAACTTTTTACACAGCAATCTCTACCATAGTTTATCTCCCAGTAAAAATTTGAGAATTTTCCAAGCTAAGATACTATTTTCTTGATTTAATGTATGTTATTAGCACATAAATCAATTAAGTAGGTTACTTTGAGATAAAAAGTCTCCTAATTTTTCTCTGGCTTCTAGGTACCAATACATTAGCATAGGAAAAGTTTCAATGGGTGACTCACCACCTAACTGCAGGGATAAAACATTCTACTTACACATGAATTAAAACTAAGTTTAACAAACAGTAGAGCTAGAGATGGAATTTGGGCCTGATCTTTTTACACTGTCCTAAACATCAAGCAACTAATTCACTGCCCAAAATTTAAGGTCAGCATTGTTCTAGAACAGTGGGTAAAAAATAAGTCCATTAAAGCTTCTATTTAAAGTAGAGCAAAATACTTTGAGATTCTGAGAAAACTTTTGTAACAAAAGTGGTAGAGTTTGTTCTGAGGATTCCAGAACAGTTGAGTTTGCATTTTTCGGAATTTTCTACGATGTTATACGAATTTTACAAATTCACTGAATTTGAATCTAGGTTTGAAACTTTCTTTTACAACCAGGTCCTTGAATCTTACGCTCAGACCCTTCTAAAGATTTAAATTCTTGCAATTGGGTTCTCGGGCGGCTCGGGTACGGCGGCCGGCCGAAATTCCGGCGAGGGGGCTCGCCGGCGGCGAGGGGCGAGGGTCGGGGAAGGTTCAGGGGTGCGAGGGCTACCTTGTGGGGGTGTTGTTCAGGTGGGGGACGGCCGGGAAGGGCTCGCCGGCGTTGGAGCAGAGGCGGCGGCGGCGCGGCTCGCGTCGACGGCGGTGCTCCGGCGGGCTTGGGGCGGCGTGGTCCGGTCGGTGAGCTTCAGTGGCGCGTGGGGAAGCTACTCAGGGGCTCGGCTTGGACGGAGGGGGTCGGGGTCGTGCTGTCCACGGCGAGCAGGGGCGGCGGCGGCGGCGGCAGTGTGGGCGGCGGCGCTCCGGTGGCTCTGGGTGGCGTTGGGTGGGTCGGCGAGCTGCGGTGGGGTGATGTAGTGGTGGTTGGGGGCTCAGTTTGGGCAGTGGGCGGCGGTGGAGGGCTGTCCACGGGCGGATGGTGCTCGGCGGCGGCGATGGCGACGGCGAGGCGTTCTGGGCTGCGGTGGCTCGCGCGCGTGGCCGGGCGGGGCTTTTATAGGGGCAGGAGGGGGTGTGGAGGTGCCTGGGCGACGCGCGGGGCGGGGCACGGCAGCGGCGTGCACTGGCCGCGGCGGGCGGCGGCAGAACGCCGGCGCGACGTGCGGCAGCGCGGGCGCGGTGACTGGGCGGCCGCGATATGGCGTGAGCGCGGTGAGATAGTGCCGGGCGCGGAGTGGGGAAGCAGCAGCGGCAGCGGCTTGGGCGGAGGGCGGGCGCGGCGACTGGTGGGGCGCGGGGGCCGGGGCGGCACGGCGGAGCGCGGCGACTGGGCGGCCGGGCGGCGGGCTGGGCGCGGCAGCACGCGCGGGCGCTGACTGGCCGCGCGGCGTGGGGGCGGGGCAAAGCCGGCCGTGGCGGGGTGGTGCGGCGGCCACTGGCCTGGCGCTTCGCGCCGGTCAGGCGACGCCGGCCACCTGGCGCGCGGCGGGCGGGCGAGCGCGCGCGGTGCGGCAGAGGAGGGGGGGGGGGGGGGGAAACGAGGGACCTGGATGCAAGAATTTGGAAAACTTCAGGGGGCTGGGTGCAAACAGGGCGTTTTCTCCTCTTTCTGATTTGAATTTCAAAAACTTTTGAACACGAAAGTTGTTCAAAATAAAAAGTTCTACAACTTTGGTTTCAGGCAAAAACCCATTTGGCTTATGGTTTGAAAGTTAAATTTAAAAGTTCAAAAGTAACCAATGTGCTCAAATTAAATTTGAATTCCAACTGAACTCGTTTTAATTCTTTCCACCCTCTCATTAGTTGGTTTAAAACATAGAGTTAGGCTAATGACATTGATTTTGGAATTGTAATTACCAGGGTTGTCACAGCCTTCCCCCCTTAACAAGAATCTCGCCCCGAGATTCGGTAATTCTTAGTGTGGGCGTGGGTGCACATACCAGTGGTTGAGACAAGAAACCCAGGGAAATGTTGGTTCAGGTAGCTCTCCGTTTCCCAGGTGGCTTCTTCTTCCGTGTGGTGATTCCATTGTATTTTATACATTCTAATCGCTTTCCTCCTGGTCTCTCTTTCTTTTTGATCCAAAATCTTAGCTGGGTGTTCGACATACGAGAGGTCGGGTTCCAACGATATTTCTTGTTGTTCCACAATCTCGGTAGGGACTCGAATACACTTCTTGAGTTGAGATACGTGGAAGACATCATGGGTGGTCGTGAGCTAAGGGGGCAGTCGTAATTTGTAGGCTACGGGTCCGCAGCTCTCAATGATTTCGTAGGGACCAATATAACGGGGAGCTAGTTTGCCTTTGATTCCAAATCTTCGCACTCCCTTGGTCGGTGAAACCCGAAGATAGACATGATCGCCAACTTCGAACTTTAGGGGCTTTCTCCTTTTGTCAGAATAGCTCTTTTGTCGGGCTTGTGCGGCTTTAAGATTTGCTTGTATTACTTTTACTTTCTCCTCTGCCTCGATTACCAGGTCGGGTCCAATTATTTTACGTTCTCCGGTTTGTGACCAGCTCAAAGGAGTTCGACACCTTCGTCCGTACAGGGCCTCAAATGGTGCCATTTTCAAACTCGTTTGATAGCTGTTGTTGTACGAGAACTCTGCCAGGGGTAGGCATTTGTCCCAATTCTTGTCATAATGAATGACACAAGCTCTCAGCATGTCCTCAAGAATTTGGTTTATTCTTTCCGTTTGTCCATCGGTCTGGGGATGGTATGCTGAGCTGCGAATCAGCTTGGTGCCAAGAGACGTTTGCAGTTGTTCCCAAAAGCGTGCTACAAACTGAGGACCACGATCGGAGATAATCGTCTTAGGTATTCCATGCAGGCAAACAACACGATCGAGGTAAATCTCGGCATATTTCTTGGTAGAATAGGTGGTGTGTACCGGAAGAAAATGTGCCGTCTTCGTGAGTCTATCAACGATAACCCATATGAATCATGTCTCTGGGACGTGTTTGGTAGTCCAACGATGAAGTCCATACTTATGTCTTCCCATTTCCATGATGGTATAGGTAACGGTTGAAGTGTACCGGCTACCTTTAAGTGGCTAGCTTTTACTCTCTGGCACGTGTCACATTCCGAGACATACGTAGCAATTTCCCTTTTCATTCTAGTCCACCAGAAGTTTTGCCTTAGGTCCTGATACATTTTGCTACTGCCGGGGTGGATAGAGAATTTGGAGAGGTGTGCCTCATCAAGAATTTGCTTGCGGAGTTCACGATCCTTCGGAACGACTATACGACTTTCGAACCATAGAACTCCCTTATGGTCCTGGCGGAAACATTTATACTTCTCTTCACCTAGAGACAGTTTTTGTTTGATGATCTTAATTCCTTCATCATGTAGTTGTGCCATGACGATTTGGTCGTGAAGAGTGGGCTCAACTGAGATGTGATCTAGAGTGCCTTGGGAAACCATTTCCAAGTTAAGCTTCCTCATGTCTGCACATAATGTCTCATGGTAGGACTTCATGGATAAGCAATGGCAATGGGACTTGCGGCTAAGTGCATCCGCGACTACATTAGCCTTACCGGGGTGATAGTGCACTTCAAGGTCATAATCTTTGATTAATTCTAGCCATCTTCGTTGTCTCATATTCAGATCGGCTTGTGTGAAGATGTACTTGAGACTCTTATGATCCGTGTAGATATTGCACTGTGTACCCATGAGATATGCAATCACTCGACCAGTACCTGATGCGTCACAATACACATCGAATGGCTTGGTATTATCGGGTTGAGCTAACACAGGTGCAGTAGTCAGATGCTCTCTGAGAGTGTGGAAGGCTTCCTCACACTTCTCATTCCATACAAACTTTACTTCCTTCTTCAATAGTTCCGTCATGGGCTTAGCAATTCGAGAGAAATCCGGGATGAAGCGACGGTAGTAACCGGCTAAGCCGAGAAAACTGCGAATCTGATGAACAGAGGTAGGGGGTTTCCAATCCATCACCTCCTGTACCTTGCTGGGGTCAACAGCTATGCCTTCGCTGGAGATCGTGTGACCTAAGAACTTTACAGTATCCAACCAGAATTCACACTTGGAAAACTTAGCATAGAGCTGCTGGTCTCTGAGTCGCTGAAGAACAATGCGAAGGTGCTTGGCATGCTCTTCCTCATCCTTGGAATAGATAAGGATGTCGTCGATGAACACTACGACGAATTTGTCAAGTTCGGGCATGAATACCGAATTCATGAGATACATGAAGTAGGCAGGGGCATTGGTGAGTCCAAAGGACATGACCAAAAATTCATATAGTCCATAACGTGTGGAGAAGGCAGTCTTAGGAATATCGCACGGGCGAATCTTGATCTGATGATATCCCGAACGAAGATCAATCTTTGATAAGACTCTGGCTCCAGCTAATTGATCGAAGAGTACATCGATGCGAGGAAGGGGGTATTTATTTTTAACAGTTACCGCATTGAGAGGTCGGTAGTCCACACATAATCTCAAACTGTCATCCTTCTTCCTTACGAATAGGGCTGGACATCCCCAAGGTGACGCGCTAGGGCGAATGAAACCTTTGTCCAGTAGTTCTTGGAGTTGAAGTTTCAGCTCGGCCAATTCTTTAGGGGGCATCCTATATGGTCTTTTGGATATAGGTGCAGTGCCTGGTTGTAGTTCAATAACGAACTCAATGTCCCTATCCGGTGGCATTCCTGGTAAGTCATCCGGGAAAACATCGGCATACTCGTTTACCACAGGAATATTATCTGGTTTAAGTCCTTCCATCTTATAAGCACAGGAATTAGTACAATCTAGGAACGGTAGGTAAAGGGTAGTGGCTCCGTGACTAGGTGAATTTATCTCCACGGCTCGGGAAGAAAGGTCCAGTGTGACTCCATGCATAGCCATCCAGTTCATTCCCAAAATAATGTCCATGCCGTCAAGAGGTAAAAGGACAAGGTCCGTGTCGATGGTTTTACTACCCAATTTGACTGGTACTTGTCTGATCATTTGGTTCGAAGTAATTTTACCACCCGGTGTTGATATCATATATGACCCTTTGGTGTGACAAACATCCAAGCCTACTTTTGCACCGAATTTTGCACTTATGAAACTATGCGATGCACCAGAATCAAATAATATAACTGCAGGCTTGTTATGGATAGAGAATGTACCCGACATCACTGGGGCTCCTTCAGGAAGCTCTGCAAGCGTGGTGAAGTTAATCCGTCCTTGCTTGACTTGCAGGGTCTGTCTCTTGCCCCTGTTCTTGGTGTTCGGGTTGGATCCTTGACCTTGGTTGGGCTGTCCAGGCTGAGGGCATTCTCGTGCGAAGTGGCTGGAACTCCCGCATTTGAAACAGCGATTCGCGGGGCTAGGTCGAAGAGACTGTTGAAGAATGGGCCTCGGACCATTCTGTGAAGGCAACGGGGGTCGTACCATGCCTGGCTGGTGTGGGGGTCTGGCAATCCATCTTCCTGGCTGCGGGGCCCTTGGTGGAGCTGTAGGTGCGGTATTTTGCACGATGCGATACCTTGGTGGTTGGACACTTGATGGTCCCGCAGGTGCCTTTCTCTTCTTCTCTGCCCGGTGCGCCATGATACAGTCCTCCTGGGTAATGGCCATATTGACCAACTCGTTGTAGGTGTCAGCCCTGGCTAGGTTCAGACGTTCCTTGAGCTTGGTACTCAGACCTCGGCGGAAACGATCACGCTTCTTGGCATCCGTGTCAGCGTGATAGCCCGCATACTGACATAAGTTGTTGAACGCTTGGGCGTACTGCAGCACGGTGCGGGTGCCCTGGGTGAGTGCCAGGAACTCGTTCAACTTCCTCTCCATGAGACCCTCGGGGATATGATGTGCCCGGAACGCGGTCTTGAACTCATCCCAGTCGACCACATGATCAGCCGGGAGCATCGCAAAATAGTGGTCCCACCACAGTCGAGCGGTACCGCGAAGCTGTTGTGCGGCAAAACGAGCTTTGTCGGCTTCTGAGCATGGGGCCACAAGTAGTGTGAACTTGGATTCTATGGTGCGAATCCATGCATCTGCGTCCAGGGGTTCCTCGGTCTTATGGAACAAGGGCGGCTGGGTCCCCAGGAAATCCGTGTATCCTGCAGCTTGTGGTTGGCGAGCATTGTGCCCACCCCTCTACTGGTGTTGTCCTTGCACAATCTGACGCAGCAGCTCGGTTTGAGCGGCCATCACTTCCACCAAACTGGGCGGGGGTGGTGGCGATTGTCGCGAGCGGCTGCCACCGGCACCAAAACCCTTGGGGTTGCCACGTGTTGATCCAACCATCTGAAACGTGAGAGGTTACCATTAGCAACGCGATCCATATTACTTCCTTGATTCATAAATAATTGGTGTAGTCATAGACTTCCGAAGTCACAGCTAGACGTATGGACAGAGTCTCTGTTTGCTACGAGAAAAATCATAGCCTGCTGTGGGTCCATCCAAAACATCTCAACATTGGCAGTAGTCAGAGAATTTAGGAATGCACCACTTTGGTATTTAACTTCGGTGCTAGAACTGTAGCTAAGGGGGTCGAAAAGCTCGTCCTTTGCCTTACTGTCTTAGCTGTTTTTCAGCAGATTGACCGGTACGGTTTCGCCTATATCTTAAACTAGCGAGGTCCAATGATGCTGAATTTTTGTGAGACCCTAGATCACAAGATTTAGCACAAGTCTGGTATTCAACACTCAGCCAAAAAATGCAAGGAGACATGGGTAAAAATTCCGACAAGTCTCAGCGATTGTGGATTTCATCGTTTACCAAATTACAACGAAATCACCCAAGTTTATCGCCGTTCCTTACATGCTGAGGGTATCCACATGGTTCAGGTGTACCCAACACAAAAGAGTTACTCAACTTCTAGTTAGCCTATTACAACACTTGCCAAAAGTTAGGCTACCCTATCGAGGAGTATGTGCAAAAGTCCTCCTAGGTCGTCCTCTAGAAATCATCCAAGTCGTTGACGGACGACTCGCTGTGAGCAGGAGAGTGAGCTCCCATCTGAGGTGCCTGTGGTACCTCACCCTCGAAATCCATACCTGAGATACCATCAATCTCCTGTGGCTCCTCCTCATCCTCCTCCATGTCGTCCTCATGGGGATGGTCATTCTGATCATGATGCCACTGAATGTGCTCATTAGCATCCTCCAACTCAAGGCTCAGATCATGGAGCTGCTCCTCCAACTGTGCTATCGTGGTATCTCTCTCACCCATGAGAGTGTCCTACTCCTGGATTTGGCCCTCAAGTTGGCCAATCTGAACATCTCTGTCCTCAAGATCCTGACTGAGCTCCTTTATCTGCTCATCCCTGGTATCTGCCATCATATGGTAGGCCCGAGCAAGATCAGTGAGCTGCTCGAGTGCCTGACTCTGGAGAGTCTGAAGCCGGTAGAGTGCACTCATGCACCGCACGGAGGTATGGATAGTCTCCTGGGCATGAAAGTCTACCAAGTACTGTGCGTGCTGCACCCTGTTGAGCCAAAAGGGGTCGTTGTCCTGGGCAGCAGGAAACAATCCAATGGGAGTGAGTGTGACAACCTCGGGACGTTGCGCACAAAACGTGGTGAGCGCCCTCATGGCTGCAAGCTCCCAAGTATCGGCCAAACGGCGACCAACAGCCTCAAGCTCCAAGGCGGGCCACTCCGGGTGTAGCGGGTGTGGAAAGATAGTCACGTTGACACGGCACTGGGTAACTCCATTTTCTGCAAACTCCAGTCCGGCGTAACGTGGGGGAATTAGATAGCCCGCGGTACGCAGAACATCCCACAAAATAGAGGGAAAGCCCTCCCAGTGGAGACACTGCGAGTGTACGCGTCCATCCTCATCCACCATCATATCAACAGGCTCGGCCATCTGAACAAAAGATCAAATGGAGTGAGATAGCGAAAAACTGTGAACAGCACAAGGACAGATTCTTTATAGTGTGCAAAAATAATCATAACTCCCACAGTTCTCATCCAAAAATTCCCAAATTTCACCAGATCACTCCTAAGATATTTGTGAACAACTTTGCTAGTCAATTCCAGAGCTAATTAGGTCTCTAAGATGGTCTTTCTTTTCAGGTTTTACCTTACTGTCTACCCAGAATTTTCAGTGAACAGAGGGCTAGAGTTTCGTACACCAGGGAAAATCTACCCAGCCAAAATTTACCAAATTTTAACAGAAGCTACCTGGGTAAATTTGGAACAAGTTTTGTGTTGTGCTCTTTTGCAGACAACTGCGGGAAGGGGGTCTAAAAATTTAAGAGGCCGAAGGGCTTATTCTGGACAGAATTCTGACATTCCAATGTTTCTGTTATTTCTCACTATCCATAAGTTCAGAATTTTTCATTTTTTAACAGAAGATAGAACACGAAATTTGGAACAATTCTTTCAACATGAACTTCTCCAGAAAAGGTCATTTTCTTGGGTCAATAAATCGCTCTTTTTGGTCATGGCAGATTTGTGACAGATTCGCTAGATAGTCCTTATGCAAACCTCGCTTAGATACGCAAGAACCTTACCACTCTTATACAACGCATTTTCAATTTCCGATATATATATTCATGATGCATGCACGTCCTATTCGTCCTCACAAAATAAAATAATCGCCAAATACTTTTGGTCTTACGAAGATAGTTTCGGTGGCTTACACAATACGGCTCTCGCTATAATAGCTAGTCGAGTCTTTCTAATCGTTCCTTAACTTATCGTAATCGCGGTTAGTGTACCTGCAGAAGATGATAGAGTATATATATTTCATGAACCTTTCATGCCAGCACTCATGAAAGCGTTCGTATTCATTACCGCTTACTTATAGAAACGATATCTGTACAATTTCCGCCGTACAGACGACGTTAACATACGCTATCGAGATAGCGTATTCACGGGGGTACCGTCATGAGACGGGGGTATGAACAGCGATCGCCATACCCTGCGCCAAACCTTCTACTCCCAATATGTTCAACCAACAGTTGGCATATTGGCAGCACCTCAAGTAAGCCACTGCTTGAGGGCAGCGTTCGGTTCGCATCACCGACAGGAAGGCCAAGCTCTCTCAGTTGGCTGAGGATCCTTACCTTCTTACCTTAGCGATGAGTGCGTCGTTACAGAATTTAAGGTCGGTTGTGCATGAAAGTAAGTTTTGACAGAAGGTAATGTGCTGGAAGTCAGTTGATACTATATATAGAAGTTAGATAGCCACCTAGTAACTTTCCCATAATCCCTTAGGGCTTTACGAACTAGGCACCATCCTTAACGTACCAACGCATTTCGCAACACAACCTTCTTGTCAAGTTTTATGAAAACAAGTTTTTAAGGCTTGTCGCATTCTCTGGCGTATGTATTTCGGCTCTGGCGTCCGCTGTTGCCAGCTGTGGCACCAGCTACGGCTCTGATACCAGCTGTGGCAGAACCACCTGAATTAATCCGGCTCAAGTGTATTAACCATCACCATTAAGGCACTCCCGGTTAACCTTACACTTCAGACGGAGTAATCCACTGGTCTGTCGGGTATAACCTCCCGATACAACCACGGTGCACGGATCGAGCGACGTACATACAAATGCTCATGCGACGATGAGCCCAGAGAATACCACATTCCAGCAAATATTACGATATTAACATAAGTAAATATTACAGGCCAAGTTCTGAGCTTAGAAACCAAATACTTCAATTAACATAAATAAGTTCTTCAGAGTTAAGTTGCAGCGGAAAATAAACAACGGAAACTACTCGACGATACAGGATGTCTCGATGAAGCCCGTACGAGACATCACTCGGCCTTATCTCCGTTGGACGGGGGCGCATCCCATTCCACCGACCAACCAGGGGGAAGAGTGCAGGGCCAAGTCAAGCTAGCAATCATGTCTTCGAAGGGCTCACCTGAAAACGAGTCACAAGCAAGACTGAGTATACTAATACTCAGCAAGACTTACCCGTGTAGTGGAAACTACTCCACCGACTCTAGACATGCCAGGCTTTTTGGCTCAGGGGTTTGTTTTGCCGAAAAGCATCTACAAGTGGGTCCTTACTTTCAACTTTTAGCTCAAGATTCTAGTTTCGTTAGCCAGTCTAGGTAAGCAGCTATCTAAAGCATACATGGTGAAGCATTAAATTTTCCATCCAACCAGTTCATCCATCATCATTGTTCCTCTTCTTACTCTGTGGGTAAAAATGGTTAAGCAGTCTCAATAGCCGTGAGAAACGGACGATTCGAATCGAATTTCTTAACCTTACAAGGGAAAACCCAAACACACGTCACGTGGTTACTCCCTAGAGTCACACGTGCAACTTTTCCCCTTTCTTTCCGGGTCGTGGATCGGGGCTACCCTCCGAGAGTACAAGAGTCCCACGCCACGGTTCGGCGCCGGGTCGTGACCACTCTCTGCACTCGCCATATGCACATGGGACCGAAGTTCAAAGGGTAGGATGCCGTCCCCTTGCCGGGCCAATCAGGTACCTAAGCTTACCGATTCCCATAATCTCGGCATGTGTTTAGTACGTTCAAAGACTTAACCATCACTACCACACCCTGCGGCCTTAGCATTTTTCACTAGACAGACGGGCCTCAATCGTAACCATCGTTACGCAACCCGTCCGTGTCCTTATGATTGCAGCGTGTAGTAGTCATTCAACTCCTATTTTCTCGCGAGTGACAGGAAATCACTCGACTTTTACCGGAGTCCTATTAGCACAGCATTCTATCGAACCTTACATCTAGTTTTCAAGCAAGGGTTCCTGACATCATGCAACTAAGTTTTCATCCAACTCCTATAAACTTAATGCACAAGCAAAGAGTAATGAGTTGCATAATTTCGGAAAGAAGGGGTTATGCTCCGGGGCTTGCCTTCGCAGTTCGCTTGGGGATCTTCCGAACCTGGGCTCGGGTCTTCAAAAGCTTCAGTTAGATTTGCTTGAGCTTCACGCTGCTCACTCTCGGACGCGGGCACCAGCTCGTAAGTTCCGTCGGCGAGAGTCGTCGATTCTACATGAGTGCACAAGTTTAAGTTGTGGTAACGGTACTTGATACGATTTAAGAGTGATTACTACAATGGATAGTTTCTGGTCATGAAATTTTGGATTTAGGCACATCAAGGAAAGATGTGCGTACTGCAAAATTTTCAGCCAATTTTATGTAACAGATTAATTATGAAAAATACATTGCATTGTTGCTGTTAGATCCTTGTTCTTTTTGTACAGAACAATCGGTGCAACAAATGAGTCTAAGATTTTTACAGAGCTCTCACTTAAGCATGCAGAAGCTACTGTAATTTTTGTAGGATTTATCATGCAGTATCCAGAGCATAGAAAATATGACATTCTACACCTATGCTATTCAAAGATTCATTTTTACAGGACCCTACACAGGGTTTTTGTCCATGGAACTTTTTACACAGCAACCTCTACCATTGTTTATCTCCCAGTAAAAATTTGAGAATTTTCCAAGCTAAGATACTATTTTATTGATTTAATGTATGTTATTAGCACATAAATCAATTAAGTAGGTTACTGTGAGATAAAAAGTCTCCTAACTTTTATCTGGCTTCTAGGTACCAATACATTAGCATAGGAAAAGTTTCAATGGGTGACTCACCACCTAACTACAGGGATAAAACATTCTACTTACACATGAATTAAAACTAAGTTTAACAAACAGTAGAGCTAGAGATGGAATTTGGGCCTGATCTTTTTATACAGTCCTAAACATCAAGCAACTAATTCACTGCCCAAAATTTAAGGTCAGCATTGTTCTAGAACAGTGGGTACAAAATAAGTCCATTAAAGCTTCTATTTAAAGTAGAGCAAAATACTTTGAGATTCTGAGAAAACTTTTGTAACAAAAGTGGTAGCGTTTGTTCTGAGGATTCCAGAACAGTTGAGTTTGCATTTTTCTGAATTTTCGACGATTTTATACGAATTTTACAAATTCACTGAATTTGAATCTAGGTTTGAAACTTTCTTTTACAACCAGGTCCTTGAATCTTACGCTCAGACCCTTCTAAAGATTTAAATTCTTGCAATTGGGTCCTCGGGCGGCTCGGGTACGGCGGTCGGCCGAAATTCCGGCGAGGGGGCTCGCCGGCGGCGAGGGGCGAGGGTCGGGGAAGGTTCAGGGGTGCGAGGGCTACCTTGTGGGGGTGTTGTTCAGGTGGGGGACGGCCGGGAAGGGCTCGCCGGCGTTGGAGCAGAGGCGGCGGCGGCGCGGCTCGCGTCGACGGCGGTGCTCCGGCGGGCTTGGGGCGGCGTGGTCCGGTCGGTGAGCTTCAGTGGCGCGTGGGGAAGCTACTCAGGGGCTCGGCTTGGACGGAGGGGGTCGGGGTTGTGCTGTCCACGGCGAGCAGGGGCGGCGGCGGCAGTGTGGGCGGCGGCGCTCCGGTGGCTCTGGGTGGCGTTGGGTGGGTCGGCGAGCTGCGGTGGGGTGATGTAGTGGTGGCTGGGGGCTCAGTTTGGGCAGTGGGCGGCGGTGGAGGGCTGTCCACGGGCGGATGGTGCTCGGCGGCGGCGATGGCGACGGCGAGGCGTTCTGGGCTGCGGTGGCTCGCGCGCGTGGCCGGGCGGCGGGCTGGGCGCGGCAGCACGCGCGGGCGCTGACTGGCCGCGCGGCGTGGGGGCGGGGCAAAGCCGGCCGTGGCGGGGTGGTGCGGCGGCCACTGGCCTGGCGCTTCGCGCCGGTCAGGCGACGCCGGCCACCTGGCGCGCGACGGGCGGGCGAGCGCGCGCGGTGCGGCAGAGGAGGGGGGGGGGGGGGGAAACGAGGGACCTGGATGCAAGAATTTGGAAAACTTCAGGGGGCTGGGTGCAAACAGGGCGTTTTCTCCTCTTTCTGATTTGAATTTCAAAAACTTTTGAACACGAAAGTTGTTCAAAATAAAAAGTTCTACAGCTTTGGTTTCAGGCAAAAACCCATTTGGCTTATGGTTTGAAAGTTAAATTTAAAAGTTCAAAAGTAACCAATGTGCTCAAATTAAATTTGAATTCCAACTGAACTCGTTTTAATTCTTTCCACCCTCTCATTAGTTGGTTTAAAACATAGAGTTAGGCTAATGACATTGATTTTGGAATTGTAATTACCAGGGTTGTCACAGCTGATGCCCCCAAGGGCACTGAGTTTGTGGGCAGCGATTGCACAGAAGCAATCTAGACAGGCTGAAGCGGTGCTTGCGATGGGAAGCATGGTGCACCGCTGTACCTTGGAGACACTGGAGGCAACGCAGTGTTGTAGCCTTCGCGTTGCGTCGATGTCGGCTGAGGAGCCGATTGGGACGTGCCTGGTGAGCTTCTGACTGGAAGTGCAATCGGCAGGGCGTACGCCGGCCCCTGATATCCTTGAACTGCCCCGCTGGCTAGAGAGCTGATGACGGCGTTATACACCGTGTTGGTCATCACCGAGGATTGGTCGATGAACGCCAGGTAGACGAACTGTTGGATCATATCGGACATCTTGCCCGAATCCTTAGCATTGGTGATATGGCGGGGAACTGGAAGAGGAGCTTTCATGACTGCCTCCCCGCTCCTGGTACGGCTGAACGACTGCAGATACATCCTCTTATAATCTTCTAGATGTTTAGCCAATTCTTCATTCTGGTCGTCCTTGAGATCCGCCTCTGTGATTTCAATGATACTGCTCTCGGAAACTTCTGCGTTCCTTGACATATTGGATCTTGAAGTTGGTGTCCCACCGGGCGTGCCAAAAGTGTGTTGGCGCTAAAATCGGCCAAGGAATCGGCCGATGGTCTTCAGCGTCGGACACACGACCCGGGAGAATCTGCTTAGCTCCTGTTCGGGTTATTGCCCTGGTGCGGTTCGCGCGGCGTGCCAGTCAATCTGACCTGTTAATTGACAAGGAAATAAAAGTATTAAATTCCGGACGTCCCCGATCAGCTGGAGTTCCGATCTGTCCCGAAGAGCGCGTCGGTGAATCAGCCGATTTGCCGTGAAGATAATCGGCTATGGATCAGCCGATGATCATGTAATAATTGCAAAGAAAACTGCTGGAGCGATCTAACCAATTATTACAGATGCAACACTTGAAAATAGATCTAATCGGCTATATGACGATGAACGAAGAAGAACGATAACAAAGCCGATAGTTCTAATCTCAAGCTGGATAACTGGTGATAATCCTAGAACAAAAGGTAAAACCTATAATTCTAGTAAATATCGATAACTGGTGAATAAATCCAAACGAAACCACAGCGATGCGCCCGTAGTTAAAGCTCGGATATTACTCGATAAGCGGAACCTACCAATTGGCTGGAGATCAAGTTGATGCAGCCCTGCCAATCCGTACAAACTCGTGAAAGAAGAAAAAGTATTGGCGAAGTCGCCGACTTGAAAGCAAAGTACTAGGAAAAGTAGAAGTGTTTTGTTGATTGATGTGTTCATCCATACAAAGCCCTGGCGACTCCTATTTATACCCTAAAACCAGAACTCCTGGTCGATTACGACTTGTTACAATCTTATTTCAAACAGGAAAACTACTATATCTATAATATCTTTAAAAAGGAAACGGACTCCCGCAGAATCTTCCGCCGCCGTCTCCTAATCCAATCAGGACTTTTCCAATTGCTTCTTGACCGAATTAGCACCGCTCTGTTGACCAACATTAGGCTACTTTTGACCGGGATCCTCTGTTGTGGCCCCAATCTGTTGGCGCAAGCCGTATCACCAATCGGCCGATTTCCAACTATTACCTTAATCGGCCGATTCTTTACTGTAGCCTTTAGATTCTGCCGTATCGGCCAACTTCTCCTCTTGACGCCGATTCAACACGTGTCAAAATCTGGCATCAACACCCCCCTAAGTGGGTTTTGGTGTTGATAACATGCATAATTAAGGAGCTAATGAGACTATCAAGTTTTGAATAGTTATGATGCAATGAAATGAAAAATACGCGTAAAAGGACGCCAAATTGCTTAATGGTTGGTGTTGGAGCTCAAAGAAGAGATTTATTAATTTTCTATTTTTACTTTGAGTATAGGAAACACCGTACTATTAAGAGGGATGCGAAAAGTTGTTCTGGAGATGCTAAAGTGTCTAGTTGAAAACCCAAAGACGAAAGAGTGACCCAATCCTTTGTTAGAAAGCTTAAACCAGTGAGAAACAGCCTGGTCGGATGTCTGTGGAGACTTCCAACCAAGGGTGCTAAAAATATTGTTTGGGTCGGAAGTTCCGACACTGGGTCGGAAGTTCCGACCAGTACATTTTCAGCACATAACGGCTAGTTTTGGGAGCTCAGGTATAAATACCCCCTCAGCCCCCCATTCATTTGTTGCTGACTCCTTTTGCAAGAACACACTTTTGAGCCTCCAAAACACTTCCCCAATCTCTCCAAGAGTCAATCCTTTCATAGATTTGAGCTAGGGCTTGGGTGAGAAAAAGATTGAGGTGTGAGACTTGAGCCCATTAAGCAAGAGTGCAGTCCTCTTCATCCCTTGAGCACTTGAAGCATCTCGAAGCATCGATTCGCGTTTGTTACTCTTGAAGCTTGCTTCTAGATGGTTCAGTGTCGCCCGTGGAGCGCTCTCTTGTGTGTGTGCGCCCTGGAAGGTTTGTATTGCCCAATCCTTTGTGGATTTGATAGTAAGTGACTCAATCCTCCTTTGTGGTTGATTGAGTAAGGAAAGGGTTAGAGAAGACCCGGCTCTTTGTGAGCTCCTCAACGGAGACGTAGCTTCCTTAGTGGAAGTGAACTTCAGGATAAAATCGCTTGTGTCTTTTTCATATTGTTCACATCTTTTTCTTGTTGACCTAGACCTTAGTTTATCCCGATCTACATATTCTTGTTGTTGAGCTTGCTAGGGTTGGTTGCAGAAGGTTCCTAGCATCACTACGTAACTTTTGATTTAGCCAGGTTTCACAGTTTCGATTTAGTTTTTGAATTTCGTTGTAAATCCTTTGTGTTGTCAGAAGTTCCAACCAGGCGTCGAAAGTTCTTGTCCATCAAAACTTCCTATCCCTGATTGGAAGTTCCGACAGGTTTAACTACTGCGAAGAATTTTCAGGTTTTTACAGGTTAGCTTATTCACCCCCCCCCCCCCCTCTAGGCATCACCAAGATCCTTTCAAGGAGTCGGGGCCGCGTGTGGCGCGCAGGACGTCGAGGATGGCGACGCCAGTTGCATGGCCGCGCGTGGTGAGCAGGTCATCGGGGCCACGCGTGGCGTGGGAGTCGCCTCGAGCGCGGACGTCTAGGGCATCGCGCTTGGCACGCAGACCGGAGCCGCATGTGGTGCAGGGAACAGGAGCGGCAGCAGGGGCGCGCTTGGGGCACCAGCGTCCACCGCGGGCACGACATCCGTCGCTGCGGCCGCGGGGGGGGGGGGGGGGGGGGGCACACCAGGGGCAGCGCAGTGGGGACCTGTAGGAGGAGGGCCGATCGGGAAGACTGACACCCCCTCAATCTTAGACAAAAAATCAAAATCATTAGGCACTGCATGAGAACCAGCAAGGGGAGAGGTGGAATCGTCGAACAGCACTTGTCGGGAGATGAGGATATGGTTGGAGGAAAGATCCAAACATCGGTAGCCTTTGTGGGTGCTAGAGAATCCAAGAAAAACACACAGACTCGATCGAGGAGGCCTAAGACAACATGGAGCGGATGATGTTGTTAACGGAACAAATCATGCGCTCGGCTTTACCGTTCTGGGAAGATGTGTAGGGGCACGACATTCAGAGCAAGACACTGTTGGTGAGAAAGAAGGCGCGAGTGGTTGAGTTGTCGAACCCGCGGCCGTTGTCACACTAGACGCTTCGAATGGTGCAGCCGAATTGGGTCTTCACATAGGAGAAAAAATTAGCCAAGGACGTGAAAGTTTCAGATTTAAGCCGAAGCGGGAATGTCCAAACAAAATGCGAGCAATCATCAAAAAATAACAAGATAATACTTGTTACTGGACACACTTGCAATAGGTGAGGTCCACAGATCACAGTGAATCAAATCAAAGTTCTTAAGAGCTTGCGATGAAGATGTTCCCAAAGGTAAACGAATGTGACGGCCAACTTGGCAAGCATGACAAAGAGAATCACAAGTAGATTTAATACAACTCATAGCCGAACTACTAGCAAGACAAGAGAAAGCCTCATGGCCAGGGTGGCCAAGACGGCGGTGCCAAGTGGAGATCGGGATGGCGGCAACTAGGGCACATGGCACGGAGGAGGACATTGGGGTGCTCAAAGTGTAGAGGGGTTTGCAGCTATTGCACCTGGCGATCACGCTCCTAGAATTGAGATCCTTAACATAAAGGCCAAGAGGGTCAAACTCGATCGAACAATTGTTATCAATAGTGAATTGTCTAACAGAAATGAGATTCTTAATGAAATCAGGAGCAACAAGAATATTATTAAGAACAAAAGGACCCGGGATAATGGCATGGCCTGATGCTGTGATAGGGAGAGTAGAACCATTGCCAACAATAATGGAGGATGAGCGCGGTGGATGAAACAAAGAGATGTTACAAGTGTCGGGTGTCATATGGGTCGATGCATCGGAGTCCACAACCCAATCAGTGGTGATGGGTGGGTGGAGTGTGGCGGTGCTGAAGTTACCGGCGAGAGTTTGCTGGTCCCATGTGCCAGACCACGGCGTCCACATCTAAGCCTAATGAACAGATGCTAGAGTCGGCCCGGGCAGTAGTTGGGTCGGCGCACCGAAGTGCTGGGCCAGAGCGGCCTGCGGAAAGGTCTGGGGGAAGGTGCCCAGGACGATGAAGTGGGCCTGTGGAAAGCTCGGCGAAGACAGAGCGCGCGGTGCCGAGCTGGCCCGCTACTGTTGCCGCTGCCCACCCGCGGTACCGGGACACATAGTGATCTGCCCGGTCCATGGGTTGTAGATCGATGGCCGGGGCAGCATGCCCTTGTTGTTGCCGCCGTTGACGCCAGCGTCCGCCGCCACCAGAGCCACCGGAGGGGGCGGAGGTGCGAGGGGAGCCGTCGCGCTGCGCCTGAGTGGCGTGCGGTGCAAAGGAGCCGCTGGGAGGAGCAGCACCGGCAGGAGCAGGGGCGTCGGAGGGGCGCGGTGCGGCGACGACGAGAGTGGTCGCCGGTGCCGGGGCCGATGCGCTGTAGTCGATCTCCTCAAGAATGAGGTCGTTGCGGACCTCGTCGAAGGAGGGGAACGGCTTGGAGCGCTTGATGTGGACCTTCATGCGAGCGAAGAGTTCATTCAGGCCACGCAAGACGTTGAGGATGAGGGTGCGGTCGGAGTGGATCTCGCCGAGAGCCTCGACCATCCCCTTCATCTTGTGGCAATAGTCGCTGACTGAGAGATCCCCCTGCACAAAGGTACAAAATTCAGCATCGAAGCGAAGGGCACGAGCTTCGCGGTTGCTGAGGAACTTCCCTTTGATGATGAGCTAGGCTCGGCACGCCGTGCCGTTGCAGGCGCGAGCGGACTCCATGAGTTCCGGCGAGAGTGTGCCCACCACCCACGACTGGAACACAGCATCCATGCGTCGCCCGGATGGGACGTCTGGGAAGGCATCGTCGGAGAGGATGTGGTCGGCGTCATCTTCACCCAAGACACCCAAGTCGGCATCCAAAACTTCTGGGATGCCCTTGGAGCCCTATGACTCAGCTCAAACCCGCACGACTTTGAGCAGCATCAAGATCATTGGTGCGCAGGAGTTCGCCGAGGGCCTTCCCTCATGGCCCGGTGGCCAGGGGCGCACACCCCAAGCCGGCCGGCCTAGGGGAGGCCTGTCGGCCTCTCCTTGGCGCCAGTCGTCGCCCCGTTGCATTGGGTGCCCCTCTAGGAGCCCAGGAGGAGGGGCTCTGGTGCGCATTGGCGTGCGCACATCGACATGTCCCACCATGGGGGTTTTGTCCCCGCGGAAGACGATCGGCAAGCACCTCATTCCCTAATCTTCTGGAGGAGGCGTGGCGTGTGTCGCAGCGCTGCAGGTGGTGGAGCCTCGCTCGCCGGAATATACTCCGGCCAGCCCAAGCCCTCCACGCCATCGTGTGCGCGGGCAAGTTGGGATTGGGAATGTACTCTCGCCACCACTGGACCGTGGCGAGAGGGAGTCCACTGAATCTAGTTCTAGATCAATGAGGCGCTTCCGGTCGCTGCCCCCCATCTATGGCCCTCCAGAAATCCACGCCTACAGCAGCGATGAGGAGGAGGAGGATCCCGAGGAGCGGGATGAGGTGAAGGAGCTGCGGGAGCAGCTCGACGCTCTCAAGATCTAGCTGAACAACATGGATGAGCGCGTGGCCGAGTCCGAGATCGAACAGATGGATCTCGATGACAAGGTCGATGTTCTTCGCAAGGCCTTGAGTTCCAAAATCAAGCGCCTCACGAAGGCTACTGGGAACGAGGGCCTTTACAGGGTCCCAGACCCGAGAATAGGCTACATTAGGTTTAGTTTTTAGTTTTGGTGCTGCTATTTCCCTTCTTAGTTTTTAATTTTCAAACAATTGTATTCATGCAGCACCCCAATTTCATTTCAATAAAGAGGAATTAATTTTTGTATGATGCTTTGCCTCGTGCGGTTGGTGCACACTTGTGTGCCAACCACACACCCCTGCCTAAATTAATGTCGAAGTGCATCAAGATTCACAGGTTATAGAACGTCACGAACTCACTGCGCGAAAATGAGCACGGATCGACCCGAACCCAAGCCGGGTGGCCTGTACTAGGCCGGCCGGCCTGAGAGTGTAACAACATGCCAAAAGGGCATGATGCACCATCATGATGGAATCGAGCCTGAGCCTGTGGAACTTGCCCTTCGGGGAAGGGCCACAAACCCACCTGGCAGCCGCCAACGCGGCGCTTTCTCGTCACAACGGTTTGCACCCTTGCTACCTCGGTCCTTCCTGCCTTTGATTCAAATTCGTATCTTCTGTTAAACAAATCAAAATTTGATCAAAACAAGCAGGAAGAGATGAAATCCTTTCATGTGAATCAAAGAATAATTGAGTTATATCTCATTTGCAAAGTACTCTAACCCTTGGAGCTATATGATAGGATCACGTGATCTTCTGCCTATTGATTTTTATGATATAATGACTTGCAAGCACTGATCCTTCTGATTTCAATGTCTTGGAGAATTCATGAGAACAAAAAGGCAACACTCAGATTTATCAAAACCTATCCAGAGCCATATACTTAGTTTGATAAAATCTCTGAGCCCACATAACTTTTCTGTGCCCTTGAGCTTAATCAAATCTCTTCGCCTCCTGAGAACTATTGTGCACCCTGGTACGCTTAGTCACCCATGTACACGTTCAAAGTATGAAAGTCCAGAAGAGTGTGGTCCTCAAGCAGCTCACCATCCCCCTGAAAGAAAAAGAAACTGAGTCAGGAAAGCCATCCGACTTGAGTCAAAAAAAATGAGAAAAAGGGGAAATGGATGATGCTCGAGTGCTTACCACCGAAGGACAATCGCTTTACACATGCACGTGGTTAAGTTTCCCAGGACACATGGTTTCTCCGAGATGAAATATTTGATCTCGCAACAGAGGAGATTTAGAAAGTGCCACAAATCCCTACCCGAGCTCCACATATAAGCCTCTAGGAGTAGGAGAAACCATGTGAGGTCTCAAAAGATTCATACCTCGCTCTGAGCGACTGAGCGCATTGAGAGAATGAGAGTATGCCTTGAAGTTCCAAAAGAATTTCTCCAGGTATTGAGAATAAGAAGAATCAGGCTTCGCGATGACTTGTTCTAGAGATCAATAGGTGAAAGAGAAGGCGTTCCTACTTTTGTTTCCTTGATGGCAATTCTGGTTATCATCAGATCCCAATCCATCTCGACGACCGAAGCAAGAATACATTCACATGCCCCTATCGAACATACACGTACCGACGGATGTCATTCAGGTTGTGTAATGCACCCGCTTTGTTCCAAAGGTGCATGATGTCCATCTAACGTAAGGCTTGCGAACGGAGATTGGAAGAATTAGCGAGATCATTTTTGTTTCACATACTTTCCGCTCTCTTGTATCTGTGCCTTACGAGCAGAGATTCTGACTTTCCATCAGAATGAAGGGGAATCCCTTGGTCCAGCTTGGGCAACATTGTCTCTTTTAGCTCAATCCGGTCCTGACTTGTCTCTACCCGACCATTTGTTGCTTCAACATTTGTACGCGGGTCTGAACAAGGATGATGCATAGTACCTCGATAACACAGCCGGAGGATCATTCTCGTACAAGACCCCAGCCGAGGGAAGAGAAATCCTAAATAAAATCCTAGAGAGGACTTCCTTCGTCACCTTCCGAGACCCACCTCAGGTAGCACAAGTGGTACCACAAGAGGAAGCCACGGCAGCCGAATCCAAGCCCTTAGAAGCCCAACCTTTAGATTCGACTCCCGCATCTTCTCCTGAATCGGAATTCGAAACACCTGAGGTAGAGGATGATGGGGGCATCACCACGCTGGACATGCACGAGTCGGCCTCATCAACGAGCTACAAGTCGTCGCCAACTTGGGCTGCGAGTTTGGTTCGGATTCAGCCGACAGCCCTGCACTGAAACGGCGATATCTCCCTCATACGGCGTCCAAATGAGGTGATCTTGGATGTGTTGGGAACCTGACGGCGAGACGCTTCTTTTGGTTCTGGTCCCAGCTCCAGAAGGTTTGTGGATCATTCTGTGTGACCACGACAAGTTGTTGTGTCACCTATTTTGGGTCTTTTCAGGCTTTGTATCGTGTCGGGCCTTAAGCTCATGTTGTGGTCACCCCCCTGGTCGCCCCTAACCCTAGGACACCCCCTTTGCTGTCATAAACTCAGTAGCCGCCGTACATTAGTGTTCGGGTTTTGTTTTGTCTAGTTTTTCATTGAGAAACAGATCTTGTTCATTATAACTGTGACGCCGAGTCCTTTTGCTGTGAATTCAGGGCCCCTGTTCTTGTTCTTCACCACTGTGGCGATTAGTCCTTTTGTTATTCGAAATCGAACCCCATCTCGTTATTTTCTTCATACACATCTTCAATTTCAGATTGCGTATTTACACTCTCTTGCTTGCGCTCTTCGATTCGCTTGCAGGATAGCCTTCTCGGCGAGGTCAATCAAGTTGTGCTTGGTTGATAATCAAGGAGCAGTGATGTAACGGTTGCTGGACTTCGAATCGTGTCTAATTAGAAGCTCGGATCGCCAACGTCGAGTCTCCACTAATCGAACCTACCAATACCTATCGGAAGATCGGGCTAGTGCTACATCAGAGGATCCTCTACCTCCGAAATTTGAGCATGGATTTGAGAAGAATCTCTTTGAAGATCTTGGAAACACCTCGAAGTATCTATGCCAGAAGCGACCACCAGTCCCGGTCACTCCTTTAGAACCATACAAAAAGAACTATCTTTTAAAACCATTAAGGGGTTGACAGCCATAATGAGCAGCGAATGGTCGAGAGACGGAGAATCGTGCTCATTTCCCATTCAAATTAGCCGTCGTTCTTCCCTCATCCGCTGCCGCATGAAAAACCAGGAGGTGGATGCCCTTTATAACCTCGTCGTTGGGGCAAACATCATGTCTTACAAATTCACGTGCGCCTTCTTAGGAGGCGAAGCTCTAATCCCAACGGACAGGACCCTTAGGGGATCTTCAGGTTCCTTTACAGGAAGCCACGGGGTACTCTAGAAGGTGTCAGTGCGACATAACGATGTTAAGGTGAATCTAGATTTCTATGTGCTCGAAGTTCCCAACTTCGACATTCTCATCGGCCATCCAATCGTAAAGCTTCTCACGGATGTGCCGAACTCGGGAACCCTTAACATCAAATTGGGGAAGGAAACCCTCTCTTTTCCTATCCCTCGTTCAGTAAATTCAGTGGCAGAGGTTTCCCCCATAGTAGAGCCAATTGAGGAGGTGCTGGACACAAACCCTATAGATTCATTAAAAATGGCTCTTGAAAAAGAAGCCGAAGAATTCATTCAAGAAGAGGAAATCTAGATTTCTATGTGCTCGAAGTTCCCAACTTCGACATTCTCATCGGCCATCCAATCGTAAAGCTTCTCACGGATGTGCCGAACTCGGGAACCCTTAACATCAAATTGGGGAAGGAAACCCTCTCTTTTCCTATCCCTCGTTCAGTAAATTCAGTGGCAGAGGTTTCCCCCATAGTAGAGCCAATTGAGGAGGTGCTGGACACAAACCCTATAGATTCATTTAAAATGGCTCTTGAAAAAGAAGCCGAAGAATTCATTCAAGAAGAGGAAGATTCTGACGAGATCATAGAATTCACGGAATTTGAAGCTCCAGCCCGGCCTCCAGTTGAGCTTAAACCTTTACCTTCTGGCCTTCGATACGCCTTCCTAAATAGTGATGTAGAAACTCCCATGATCATCAGTGACAAACTCTCAGAAGAAGAGACATCAAAGCTCATCATTGTCTTAGAGAAGCATCGGGTTGTTCTTGGTTACGCCCTCCAAGACCTCAAGGGCATCAGCCCTACTCTCTGCACTCATCGCTCCCATCGATCCTGCCATGGCACCCCCTAGGGAGCCTCAACGCAGGTTGAACAATGAGATGCGTGAGGTGGTGAAGAAGGAGGTCTTGAAACTCCTACACGCTAGAATCATCTATCCAGTCTTGTATAGTGAGTGGGTAAGCCCAGTAAAGGTAGTGCCCAAGAAAGGAGGTATGACGGTCGTTGAAAATAGCAAGAACGAGCTGATCCCACAACGAACTATTATGGGATGGAGAATGTGCATTGACTACAGAAAGCTCAACAAGGCTACAAAGAAGGATCACTTCCCACTTCCCTTCATCGACAAGATGCTTGAAAGGTTAGCGAAGCATTCCTACTTTTGTTTCCTTGATGACTATTCTAGTTATCATCAGATCCCAATCCATCCCGACGACCAAAGCAAGACTACGTTCACATGCCCCTATAGAACATACGCGTACCGACGGATGTCATTCAGGTTGTGTAATGCACCCGCTTCGTTCCAAAGGTGCATGATGTCCATCTTCTCGGACCTGATCGAAGAAATTATGGAAGTCTTCATGGATGACTTCCCGGTTTACGGTAAGACCTTCGATCATTGCCTTAGGAATTTGGATAAGGTCTTGCAGAGATGCCAAGAGAAGGACCTGGTGCTAAATTTGGAAAAGTGCCACTTCATGGTCCGTGAGGGCATCATTCTCGGACATCTCATCCGCGAGAGAGGAATCAAGGTGGACAAGGCAAAAATCGAGGTCACCGAACGACTTCCGCCTCCCACCAATGTGAAAGGAATCCGAAGCTTCTTAGGTCATGCAAGGTTCTACCGGCGCTTCATAGCTAATTTCTCCCATATTGCTATACCCCTCACAAACCTGCTAGCCAAGGATGCCCATTTCCAATTCGATGATGAGTACCTAAAAGCCTTCCACACACTCAAAAAGGCACTCATCTCAGCTCCAATCATTCAACCCCCGGATTGGAAGCTGCCCTTTGAGATCATGTGTGATGCTAGCAACTATGCGGTGGGGGCCGTACTTGGGCAAACTAAGGACAAGAAGCATCACGCGGTCGCCTATGCAAGCAAGACACTAACAGGAGCCCAGCTTAACTATGCCACAACTGAAAAAGGAGCTCCTGGCAGTCGTCTTTGCTATAGATAAGTTTAGATCTTACTTAGTGGGTGCAAAGGTTATTGTATACACCGACCATGCAACTTTGAAGTACCTTCTCACTAAGAAAGATGCAAAGCCAAGGCTCATAAGGTGGACCCTTCTACTCCAGGAGTTCGATTTAGAAATTAAAGATAAAAAGGGAGTAGAAAACTCGGTTGCAGATCATTTGTCGTGTATGAATATCACTAACATGCAGGAATTGCTGATAAATGATTTCCTCCAGGACGACATGCTACTCAAGGTAACAACTTCGAACCCTTGGTATGCAAACATTATCAACTTTATGGTTTCAGGATACATACCACCAGTGGAGAACAAGAAGAAGTTAGTGTTTGAGAGCAGACGACACCTATGGGATGAGCCATATCTCTACAGAGTCTATGCAGATGGATTACTTCGAAGATGTGTCCCCATAGCAGAAGGGATCAAAATTATTGAGAAATGCCATGCAACACCATATGGAGGGCTCTATGGTGTGTTTTGCACTCAGGCAAAAACATGGCAAAGTGGTTTCTATTGGACAACCATGTATGAAGACACCAAGGATTTCATTTGAAGGTGTCCCAGTTGCCAAAAACACGGAGGAATCTCAGCTCGCGATGCCATGCCTCTCACATACAACCTTCAAGTGGAGCTTTTTGATGTATGGGGCATTTACTATATGGGACCCTTCCCGAAGTCCCATGGCTGCGAGTATATCTTGGTTGTTGTGGATTATGTCTCCAAATGGGTAGAAGCGATGTCATGCAAGGCTGCCGATGCCAAGCACGCCCGGAAAATGTTTCAAGAGGTGATCTTTCCAAGGTTTGGGACACCACGAATGCTGATAAATGACGGGGGATCGCATTTTATCGACGCGGCTTTCCGGAACTTCCTCAAGGAACCCGGGACGATGCATAACATCGCAACCCCATATCACCCTCAGACAAGTGTTCAGGCAGAAACATCAAATAAGCAAATCAAGAATATTCTGCAGAAGACTCCCATTGGCATGTCACCCTATCAACTTGTCTATGGAAACATCGAATAAGCAAATCATGAGATGGGTAAACAATGGAAACCGAAGCTAGCAGATGCTTTATGGGCATATCGCACAGTTTACAAGACTCCCATTGGCATGTCACCCTATCAACTTGTCTGTGGAAAGACGTGTCATCTACCTGTTGAGTTGGAGCATAGAGCACATTGGGCCATCCGAAGATGGAACATGGATTTGGATCTGGCAGGAGAGCACAGGAAGAGGCAGATATCAGAACTGGAAGAGTGGAGAGACAAGGTCTATAACAGTGTCGCGCTATATAAAGAAAGAACCAAGAGATGGCGCGATAAGAGGTTAAAGCCGAAGGTCTTCACGCTCGAAGATAAGGTATTATTTTTCAATTCCAGGGTAAAACTATTCGGCCACGGGAAGTTGAGATGCAATTGGATGGGACCATACCTCGTCATTGACACATCAACGCATGGAGCCGTAACGATCCAGGATGACAAAGGTAATATCCACAAGGTAAATGGCCATCGTCTGAAATTATTTTTAGATCATGATACAACCATTGATGAAGATATAGACGTGATTGGACTCGTTCAACATGAATATATACTTGATTAAAGGCTCTATAGGTCGTACCCCAAGGTAAGCCACTTGTATATACTTTCTAGACTCTCCCCCTTGTTGTCTGCAGAAGAGAAGAGGCATGCTGGGCCCAACCCAGTTCGGCCGAGCCAGGGTGGTTGCCCCAGCAACCCATCTTTGGCAGGCTAGGCCCTCTTTGCGTCCTAGCCCGAGACCTGGCTGCTGTTGACGCTCGCTACGGACCAATTTTGAACGTCAATTTGATCAGAAAATTGGGATGACTAGCATACTTAACTTGCATATTTATCTAGAATAATGTCTTTTCCACATTCCCCTTGGAGAATCTACAATGTAGGAAAATTGAGCAGAATTCAAGTGTTAAACAAGCACCTCAATCCAAGGCAAGTGACGTCGACCAATCAGAGCGCGCTATTTGGACTCCCATAGATTGAAGGGCCCACCAAAGCATGCAACGGACTTAGGATAGCGTCCACTCACGCACAAGAGTGACTAGGACCCACATGGCAGCCACCCAGAGCAAGTTGGGCTCAATCTGGGCCAAGCCCAGGTCAGCCGACCCATGTAGGTCGGTCGACCCACCAGGGAGGAACCGACTTACCTCCCTTGACGTGGCGCCTCCCCATTGGCTCCTAACGTCGGTTTGGCAAGGCTTTAGGCATTTGGGTGCCGAGGAGCTGCTGCACACCCCCCTCACTCACCTCTATAAATATGAGAGGGGTGCTAACAATAGAGACACACCACAAGTTGAAGCCTCTCTCAAGTTTCTCTCTTTCTTAGTCTTTAGGATAGTGGAGCTTAGGTGAAGTAGCTCTTCTTCGGTTCCCGAGTCTTGCCTAGGAGTGTTCGATATGGGTTTTACTCTTCCACTCCTTTGTAATATTTGTAATTCCTTAATAGAGTTAACTTCTAGTTTAGTGTACTTGTATATTATATGTCTGTGTATTCAGATATGTATGCTATGCTTAGTTTATATCTAGGACTGATATCTTGCATGATTAGACATGGTAGGACATCTAGGCTACAACATTGGTTTCACTATTCATTTGAGTATCGCTTATTAGTGTAGACGTGGTGTTTGGCTAATCAGTGTTGCCGGATGCGGCTCTATACCATGGTAAGATGAGGTAGGCGGCAGGTGGTGACAGTCATGTCCATCCAGCGTAACCCTCCCCGTTTGTGTAGTAGTTGTAGGAGGTGTATAAAATAGCCGTGAAGATCTAGTGGCCACCTAGCCATATCTTGTGCGGTCTCCCAGTGATGCCTAGGAACCTATAGCCCGTTCCTAATCATGTGTATGTATGTGAGTGCCTAGTATAGCCTGTATGCTTAGTTAGGAGTACATAAGTCCTTAGATTAGCTTTCTTCTTCCTTTCTCCCTTCATGTAAGCTTTGCATAGAGATAGAACTTGAGTAACTTGTGTGTCACACTACCTCTTTACCAAAAGCTGCGAAACAGAGACGGTCAGAGTCATGTTGTTTTAAGACAAGGATGCTCCGGGGCCAAGGCTAAAGCCGGATGAGCAGTACGTGGGATCACTGCTCAACAAAGGTGGGAATATCATAAGCCATAACTACAGAAGGGAGAAGATATCCCCAGACGATACACCATTGCAGCCGCGCCTCAAGATTTTTGGTGTACGGCCACCATCTAAGGAGACGAACAACAAACAGAGACCAGCTGATTCCCCACAGATCTGGTCCAAGGAGGAGCTTACCTTCTTGATGAAAAATCTACATTTGGAACATAGGAAGCTGCACCAAGGACTGAGGGATCAGAGGGTGGCAGTGACTGAAGTCTATAAGGATCTCCAGTTGTTCCACAGCAGCCTAAGCAGCAGCATAGATTGGCTAGCTGAGGCTTTAGGAGAGGGAAGTCACTTGGATGGTAGCTCATCCGAGGATCTTCCTTAGTTTATTTGGGCACTAGTTTCAGGTTTATTTCCCTTCGATTAGTTTGTTTCATCTTGGTTTGTTTTCGTCATTGTAAGCGCCCCCATTTGCCTTGAATAAAATAAATTTTGGCTCCCCGGTGTTAATGCCGGCAGAGCCCCCTTTGCATTTTACCTTTTTCTTTGATTGAATAAAGACAGGTTTGAAAACAACCGTGTGGGAGATCCTCGCTATACCCAGTCGTACACCCCCCACGACTCACGTGCACTACAGGACGGACTTGTACGCAAATGAATATTCAACATCGTCTCGTTCTTGACTCACGGTTTGCACGTCCTACACGTTTTCTCCCTGTTCTCCGAGTTCTAAACATGTTATTAAAATGCCTAATCTAAAACGGTTAAACTCATGAGAATCCGTCGTGCCGTTGTTTGGTTCATGCATAAACTTTATTCTTTACCATACTTGAATTTGCGAACCACTAGTTAGGGAACCCATAATGCTAAAGTTGTTGATTGATGAGATATGGTTTTGATGAAAGTTTCTCTGCCTGTTTCTCTTGCTGAACTTGGGAATCTTTTATCTCAAAAACAAGGATATGACATGGTCTACATATCCTTCCACCTACCACAGCCAAATGCAGTTACTCTGCACTATAAAAACCCCATATAAAAGCGTCTTGTTGTTACATTGAGCTGTACCAAATGTTGTGACCCAAGCGAGATCTGTTTCTTTATTTGTTTGATCAAGAGGCATGCACACGGGTTAATCTCAGCACTTGAGGTTAATCATTGTCTAGTATCATTAAATAAAGTGTCCTTAGAAGGTACATGATCTCTCTTCAAATACCCCCCCTTGAAAAAGAGAGAGAGAGAAAGAGAAGAGAGAAGAGATGGCATGCCAAAGAAGCATGACCTAAAAAAAGAGAAAAAGGGGAAAGGAAGAGAAAAAAGGATCAGTACCCGAAGAGTTTACATCCGCCACACGTGCACTCTCTTGATCAAGCAGGTAAACAATACAGAATCTTCGTGGATCCAATCTTTGATTTTGCAACAGATGTACCTTCAAGAGCGCATTTATATACCTCCTGCCGAGCTCCACTTCCGCCATACACACGAGAAAAGGAGAGAGGGTTACAGCTCCTAATTAGACAAATAAATGAGTGAATGAGAGTTTTGCACGAAGGTAAGACCACAGAATATTTCTTTTTTTCAAAACTTTTCAAAAACATCCCAAGGTCAGCAGGTGAGCAGAAGAGGATACTTGAGTCATCATCGTTCCATCCTTCAACCGCCTATAGCATAATGGTAAACATTTCAAGGTTCGTGAATGAAGGTAAGGGTTTAGAATAACTTTTATGCAGCAACCTTGCCAAAGCAGCCAATCCGCCTTGATTCTGTCGCCTTTACTCGAGGAAGAGCAAAAGGTCAAGTGTGGGTGATCTTGTTGACGCTTGATACGGACCATTTTTCTACCGTCAAAACGTGCATAAAAGCAATACATATCCAAAGATCAACAATAGAATAGGGCGTTTTCTAACGAATTCCACGAGTGTTGGTCGATTTTTGTATGCAGGCAAATACATGGCGAAAATGTAGGAAATAAGCAAGCAAGATTCAAGGCATAAACTCAGAATGCGCCAAACGGCTTTGCAAGAGTAAAAGAGGCCCACCAGAGCAAGGAACCGACATAGCACAGGACCCATTCACTTACCAGCATACTTAGGGACCACGTGTCAGCACCAGGGCCGAAGTTGAGGTCGGTTGGTGACCAACCTGGTTCGGCCGAACCAAGTAGGTCGGCCGAACCGGGCAGGCCACTACCGCCTTACCTGCTGCACGTGGCGCCTCCTCATTGGTCCTAGACGTCGGTTTGGGCAGGCCTCGGCGTGTTGCATGGCAGGAGCACCCCTCACACACCCCTATAAATATAAGGGGGTGCTTCTAAGAGAGACACACCTTCACATCCCTCTCCATCTCACTTTTGGAGTTTCTCTTGTATACATGAGCTCTAGGCTCATCTCTAGAGGTGGTTAGAGTTAGGGAGAGAGTGGGGAGGAGTTCGAGTAAGTGCCGAGTCTGTCGGCACTCTTCTCCAACTTGTACCTCGACGGATGCTTGTCAATCAAAGTAAGTGTTTGTACTTTCTTATGTACTTAGTTTCTTAGTTAAGTTATAGTTCTAGCTCTTTAGTTGCTTAGCTGGATCAGTAGTTCACTAGTTTATAGTAGGTGCTCTAGTCTAAGGCTATAGGCTGGCTAGAGTAGTAACGATAGTGTAGACGTGATGTCTAGACTAGACTTACCTGTTGGTTGTGATATATCCCATGGTTAGATAAGGTAGGTAGCAGGTGGTGACAGCCATATCTATCCAGCGGAACCCTCCCCGTTCGGGTATATCCCAATGCCGTATTACTAGCAGTCTTATTCTGTGAGAAGCTAGTAACCCAAAGCAAGCAGCTAGGACAGTTCTATCTTATCTCTGAAACCCAACCTTAGGAATTCTCTCTACCCTCACCTCTAGCGGGTGTGGTGTCCTTGGACGAACCTGAACCGTAGAGGAAGTACACACGTTCCTCAGTGAATACGATATCCTTGGAATACTCCTGGATGAAAGCTACAACGGTATCTGTGCGCTTGCGGATTTATTTTCGTGATGCTAGGAAACATCAACACATCCAAGAATACCACTTCTTAGGTTCCTGAAACACCCAGCATCTCAGATAGGACTCAAGGCATTGATTGACTCTTTCGGTTTGGCCATCAGTTTGGGGGTGGTAGGCTGAACTGAAATGCAGGGATACTTTAAGTGATTTGAACGAATCTTTCCAAAAATCACTGGTGAAACCTCTATCCCTGTCTGTAACTATAGCAGTGGGTAATCCATGTAGATTAAAGATATTATCAAGAAATAGCTTGGACACAGAAGATGCAATGTATGGGTGAGCCAAAGCTAGAAAGTGTGCATATTTTGTAAGTCTGTCGACTATCACGAGAACAACATCTTTGCCATTAGATTTTGGCAGTCCTTCCACAAAATCCATTGAAATGTAGGACCATGCCATCTCGGGAATATGAAGTGGTTGGAGGAGCCCAGGGTAATGACAAGTTTCTCCTTTTGCTCTTTGACATATAGCACATTCAGTTACATACTGTTCAACAGTCTTCTTGAGACCTGGCCAATAAAATATTCTTTTTGTTCTTTGATAGGTGGCTCTAATGCCAGAATGACCCCCAACTGCTGAAGCATGCAAGGACTGAATGATATATTGTCTAAGTGAAGTTGCACTGCCAACATAAATTCTCCCTTTGTACCTTATTACATCAACATGTAAAGTGAAATTAGGGACAGAAGTGGAACTGACAGCCAGTTTTTGCAGCAATTCTTCACAATGTTTATCATTCACATAACTGAGCTCTATATCAATTATCCAAGAAGGTGTAACAGTTGAAATTGATGTAATGTGTTTTCTTGATAAGGCATCTGCAGCAATGTTATCTTTGCCTTTTTTGTATTCAATTCTGTAATTGAACTCAAGTGGCTTGAGCAAGAGTTTTTATTGCACACCTTCAGCCAATCTTTGGTCTATCATGTACTTTAGACTTTGATGATCAGTTCTTATGATAAGAAAACAACCCAAAAAATAATGTCTCCATTTTTTTAGTGCCTCAATAATTGCAAGAGCTTCTTTGTGATAAGTAGACTATGTTGCAGCTTTAATTCCTAAAGCTTGACTGAAGTAAGCTATGGGCCGACCAGCTTGCATGATGACTGCTCCTATACCAGAACCAGAAGCATCAGTCTCCGGTATGAAGGGCTGGGAAAAATCAGGGAGAGCCAATACTGGAGCTGAAATCAGACATTGTTTGAGTTTGAGGAAGGCCTGAGTTTGTTCTTCAGTCCAAGCAAAAGAATCCTTGTTTAACATATCATGTAATGGTCTGCATATAACACCATAATTTTGAATAAACCTACTGTAATACCCAGTGAGGCCCAAAAAGCTGCGCAATTGTGTTAGTGGTTTGGGGATTTCCCAGTTTGCTACTGCCGTGATCTTAGCTGGATCAGTGGCAACTCCAGCAGCACTGATGATGTGTCCCAAATAGTCCACTTGTGGTACTACAAATGTGCATTTACTTCTCTTTGCTGACAAACTGTTATCCCTGAGGAGCTGTAATACAAACTTTAGGTGCTGACAATGCTCCTCCTGATTCTTGCTGAAAATCAAGATATCATCAAAGAATACCATAACAAACTTTCCCAAGTAAGGTGCAAAACCTTATTCATAAGGGATTGGGAGGTTGCAGGGGCGTTTGTCAATCCAAATGGCATGACCACAAATTCATAATGGCCAAAATAGGTTCTGAAAGCTGTTTTAGGTATGTCTTCATCCATCATCCTGATATGATAATACCCAGATCTCAAATCTAGCTTACTGAAAACCTTAGCTCCAAATAATTGATCAAGAAGATCTTCAATGATGGGTATGGGATACGTGTTCTTCACAGTTTGGTCATTGAGAAGCCTATAGTCAATGCACAAGCGCCAAGAGCCATCCTTTTTCCTGACTAAGAGTGCAGGAGAACAGTAAGGGCTAGAGCTTTCCCTAATGAAGTTTGACTTGAGCATGCCTAGTATAAGAGCTTCCACGTATTCCTTATGTTTCTATGGAACTCTGTATGGCCTGACATTGGGTGGAACACTGCCAGGTTGAAGGGGAATAGAGTGATCACAAGATCTTTTGTGGGGGGAAATGTGGTTGGTTCAGAGAAAACATCAGAAAACTGTTGCAATATCTGCTCAATTGATGGTTGTAACTCGGCTGCAAGATTTGATGTTGTAGCAATTGGTAATGCTGCCTGAAATATAAATCCTGATAAGTCAGAAGGAGCTGCCTTTAGTTCAGAAATTGAGGAGATGGCTGTAATTCGAAGTGTGGATTTATCATAGAATGTTACTGTCTTTTGCCCTTTTTGTTGATAGTGATTGATCTGGCGTTCAAATCCAGTTCTAGAGGACTATGGTTTTTGATCCAGTCACATCCCAGCACAACATCATACCCTTTCAGAGGTAATAGTCTGAAATTACTCTGAAACTTTTCACCATGGATAGAATAGTTACAATTCTGGATATTAGCTCCTGTTTCCAAGTATCCACCCCCTGCTACCTATACTCTTGTTAGTGATGTAGCAGTAGTTTTGTAATTGCACTTACTAGCAAAAGTAGAGTCAATGAAGGTATCAGTACTGCCACTGTCAACTAGTGCCAAGGCCTTTTTGCCACCAATTTCCATAGAGAGTGATATTGTTGCTGACTGAGTTTTGCCAGAAACTACTCTATCAGATATCATCATGATTTGTTCAGATTCTTGAGGAGTGCCCTGGGCATCAAAAAAGTGTTGAGAGTTGTCTTCTTCCATTTCTTGTTCCATGGTCAGCCAAGAATCAGGATCAATTGCCATAGCATTCACAGCCCTCCTAAATTTGCAAACAAATTTGTGTTCAGGAGTCCAGGGTTCTTGACACCCCCAACATTTTCCCACCTCTCTTTTCATAGGTTGTGATGGTTTTGCAGGGACTTGAGGTGTGGTATTGGTGATGGTTTGCTGGGTTGTTTGAGGAGCTTTATTTGGAAACTGGGAAAATGAGGTAGATCTCTGGGATTGGAACTGCGTCTTTCTTGAAAGTATGCCTTTCTCCAGTTCTTTTGCCTTCCAATATGCTTCACACAAAGTCTGTGGACTATGGGTTTTGAGGTAGTGCTTAATACCATCTTTGAGGCCAGCATTTGAGATAATATGGCTGATCCAGTAAAGGATGTTCTCTTTGTACCAAGGCCACGAATTTCTCAAATTGTTCAATATATTGAGCCACAGAAGTTACTTGCTTTAAAGAATGAAATTGCTCCACAATATCATAAGTGCTATGCTGAGAAAATCTATCACACACCATTGGGCAGAACTTGGACCAGGCAAGGTAATTAGCTGGTAATCTAAGACTTCTCCACCAATGTTCAACAGGTACAGAACAATGCAAGGTTGCTAAAGACACCCAAATATCCATGGGGACACTAGCCAACTGGAAATACTTTTCGCATTGTTGCAGCCAACCAACAGGGTTATCACCATTAAAATGAGGGAAATCAAGTTTAGGTCTAGCAATGGCCAAACTAAACTGATGACCAGAGGAATGACTCCACATGTGAGCAGTACTTGTTCCAATTTCATGAGCATCATTAGGCATAGTATGCAATTCAGCTTGGGTAGGGATGTGTACTGATTTTTTACCTTTGATATCTTCAGGTAAAGCAGAAGTAGAAGCAGTTGGATCTGGTTTGCCAGTGCAACCAGGTTGCTCGGTGTGCAAGATGATTTTACCTTCAGCTTCTTGCTTCTTCATAAAAGCCTGATCTTCATCAGTGAGAGCTGAATTGTCCACTCTTGTTGCACTTAGGGGTTCACTGTCACGAGCAATGTTCATGACAACTTTGTAAATGCCCTGAATCATGGAGTCCATAGATGTGATCTTGTTCTTCATATCATCAGCAATCACCTCAATTTTGTCCAATCGACCCTGAGTTGCAGAGACTGCAGTTTGAAGCTTGTCAACCGCCGCCATCCCCTCCTTAGCAACATCAGGTTCTGTAGAAGCCATGGAAAATACTCCAAGAAGAGAAACGTGATCGATTCAGGTACAACTCGCCCATTCATGAGAAACATCTGTGCTGTCGATCAGGCCTGGGTTGAGCCTATATTGAAGAAGCTTCAGAAATTAGATGTAAACCGATTGAGGTATATTGACAAGTTTCTGGATTAAAAGCATTATTCCTGAATTATGATCCAGCCAAACATTGCGATAGCTAATGTCAACGTTATGTATCTCATTGCAGTGGTGCTTCAAGTGCACCGAAATATTCTGAACCTCTGGAGGATAAACAAGTAAATGCACCAAAGAAAGCCGTTGATGTTAAACAATCTGAGGTGGATAGTAAAATCCAGGCAGCTCGAGAGCGCTACCTTGCACGAAAAGGCAAGAGATGACACGTTTCCCTGAAAACTGAAGATTGTGGCCTGAAGCTTCTCTGGAAGATCATACTGACATATCTGTCCAGTGGGGGTGCATACTTGCTCAACTAAGAGCATACATCAGTTTTCAATGTGCGCAAACAAAGGTGATTGCTGGTTATTGGAGTGGCAATGCACTAGCTACTGATTGCGTTCTTTGGCTGTATCGGATACACTGAGATGTTGCAGAAATTGTGTACAGCGTACATCGTATGTGAAATTAGGAAGCTATTTAGCCAATAGGATCACTCCGCTCAGGTTTTTGGGCATGGAAAAAATAGGAAGCTATTTAGGCAACTTGTTGGAGACCTTTTTTCACCTCTAAGGGCCTGTTTGGCAGCTTAGTATTCTTTCTCACCCGTAAGAGCTTTCCGGTTGTAATTTCTTGTGCACAAGCATGCCAAGGATTTCTTTTTTTGCCCCTGGAAATATCTGTTTGGGTAAAATGCTTACAGCCCCTGAACACCGACTCCATCCCCCCTCCCCCGCCCCCCGCCCCCCCCCCCCCCCTTCCAGTAACCCATGTGACGCAGTCAGGCGCTAACTCCACAATTTCAGCATAGCCGTCCACACGGACGACCGCATCATACTCAATGATCAGTTTGGGAGAAGCTTGGATGAAGGCAAACAAGCGTGAGCTCAGACCACGGCTCAAAAATCATTGGTCAGGACATCAAATTGGAGCAGAAAACTGAAGGAATTTCAGATCGGTGCTCAACCTGAGCTCCAACAAACTAGATCACAGAAATGAAGGCAGAGCTTTTCGATAAACTCGCCCGGAGATCCGATCCGTTCTCGCCGGTGCTGAGTGCCAACGGTGATGAGACGACCGAGGCGAAGGACGCAGCTCGAGCGGAAGTGCTTGCCTGTGAGGAAAGAGCGTGGGAGAGGGGGTTGGAGGAGGACGACTGGGCGGAAGTGTGCGACGCCACGGCAGCTCTGGGGATTTCGCGAATTTGGGCTTGCGACCAGCAACTCACGCGCTCGAGCCCGATGACCGTCGGAAAAAAATTGTGGTCTCCGGAGGCGTGTATCCTTTTCCGGCTGTAACTAGTGAAACCGGGTGTAAATCAAAATCCTTAGTTACCGCTCCTTAAATGTAGTGAACAAACCGGTTATCCAAACACCATTTTCTAATCCAAATCCTATAATTTTCCAGGTATATATTTTACAAGAGTTTTAAGCTTAAAACGGGTCACCCAAACAGGGCCTAAATAAATGTCAAAAGTATATTTAGGGGATTAAGATGCTCGAAGTCTCTCTTCATGGTTAGGATGGTGTTGCATTATTTCATCATGTTGGGGTACCAAAAGTATTCGATTGATTCTGGCGTTACTTAAAGTCTGAACGTGTCAGCAGTTCCGGGTAATCCTTGCCGTACCTAGAAGCTACGAATTGAAGGTCTTTTGGAGCCAACAGGAAGGTCTCCACACCGTCGCGTTGGTCCCCATCTTTTCTTTCTTCTAGTGATCACGTTGGCAAACAGAATAGTTCTAACATACTGCGTGTTGCGTGCCCTATCATGACCGTACAATATAAACAATTAGATGATCACAGTAGAAACATTCTCACATTGGTCTATAAAGTCAATAACCAACGGGTGCAGGTAATTCAAGCCCGTTCAATAGATTATGATTGTATTCGGATCGTACCGTATCTGTAGTAGAGGACCCTTGCCCTAGAGGTCATGTACCCCAATATATACCGGCCTAAACCTCAATGCAATATAATCCATTATATACCAATTCTATTATCTACATGGTATCATGAGCTTCCCCGGCGGGATCCGCCACCCCACATCGCGAGTAGGGCCACGCCCCTCTTCTCCGGCTCCTTGTCGCCGGAGGATCGGGTCCGGCCACTGCGACCCAGCGGCTCCGCCCTCCTCTCCGTTGCTTCCTTGCCAGGATCCGCTGCCCCACGCCATGAGTGAGGCTACGCCCCTCTTCTACGGCTCCTCGTCGCCCGCGGATCAGGTCCAGCCTGTGCACCCTAGCGGGCGGCTCCGCCCTCCCTTCGCGTGGCTCCTCCTTGGCGGGGATCCGCCACCGGCGGAATGGCTCTTGCAGTCGCCGTTCCCACCTCGCTCTGCCCCACTACATCGACCACCCGTCTGATCTCCCTCCCTCTCTCTCTCTCTCGCGCGCGCACAAGACACTGGCGTGTTGTGCAGGTGAAAGAATTTGAGATGAGTGAGGCTCCTCTACGCGCACCCGACAGTTCTACACGAGCAAAAATTGTTGCTATATCTTTTTAGGTCTCTCCCGATTCGCTATCGGGTTTTAGTCGCCCACAGCCCGTCGACTACGCGTGCCTCTACTTTGACATCATCACCGACCATTCTACCACAACACCCGTGTGGCTCGGGCTGGCGGCACATGTAGGGGCACCACCTGCAGCACTGTCAGGCCCCTCCGCCCACGGTTTCCACGCCGGTCATCCCCAACATCGCTGCCACCACTTTGATCCATGCGGCATTGTCGTCCGTCGTCCTGTACATGCGCCCTTAGTCTAATCAGTCGATGCATGCATGATTGTCTCTACCGACACGAGGGTTGCGGCTGCATTTCTCTTCGGGCAGCAGTGCTTCCCTCCCTGGTCCTCCTTGTCGTTGCATCTATACATTGCCGTCGACTACGTCCTCGACCAAATCCACATCGTCTTCCTCAACAACATCTGCGATAATGTCCATGACTATGTCATTGTGTGCATCACACACATGGTCTTCGTCAGGCTAATCGAGCGTAGCGCCGTGTTATTAGAGCACTGCCGCCACTATCCATGGATCGTCCGGCCCTGCTGTCGACCGTTCGCCTCCCCTCTCCGACTCGTTTCATCTAGCACAACCTCATCGCTAGCGTCGCCGTCTCTTCCTCAACTACTTCGTCTACTCTGGCAAGCAAGCTGCATCCACATCTTCTACCACATCATTCTTCTGCGCCTATGACCGCCGTGAGGCCTTTTCTGCTGATCCGTCAGACAATGGTGTTTCTCGTTGTGCCCTCTACCTTGCATGTCTGGTATCAGCAACATCAGTGCATGCCTTCGTCCTCGATGTGTTCTCAGGTCTGGCAAACCCGACGCACGCGTCGCCACGACAGCCTTGATGACCTTGTCCTTGACGTCGATGTTCCTCATCCACAACTACCTCGATGCGTCATCGTCTTCATCTACAGTGCTTTCTCTTATGCGCCACCACCTCTAGCACCCACCATGGTGCGCTTACGGCTACATGAGTGGCTACCTCAACTTCAGCATCCTCTACTGGTTCGACGACTACGACTAACCTACGCATGACATCCACGAGCATGGCTATTCACCCTCGTCTCGGCTACCTTGACATCGGCACAAAGGGCTATCATCTGCATGAGGATTCACCAATTTTCTCTAGTCACAACATTCATACTGTATTGATGTTATGTTTAAGGGGGGATGTCAGTCCGTTGGTTTCTACCTTCGGCTTCTTCTCCAGTCTCACCATCTGCATTACTCCTGCTGTGACTGCGGGGGAATATTATAGTATATTAGGGATATCTCTATAATAGGTAGATTAGGATTGTATCCGGATCCTACCATATCTGTAGTAGAGGCCTCTTGTGAAAGTGTATTGGGCTCCCTAAGTGGGTTTTGGAGTTGATGATATGCATAATTAAGGAGCTAATGAGATTATCAAGTTGTGGACAGGTTAAAATTCAATGAAATAAAATATATGCGTGAAAAGACACTAAATTACTTGATAGATGGTGATGGAGCTCAAAAGAAGATCTTTATTTATTTTCTATTTTAAATTTGAGTATAGGAAACACCATACTATTAAGAGGGGCGCGGCAAGATTGCTTGAAGATGTTAAAGTGCTTAATTGAGATGCTAACTATCCAAGAGAGACACAAATCACACACTTCTGCACTTAGTTTTCTCACTGACACCTGTCGGAAATTCCTTTATAGTTCCAACAGGGGGTCCTCGGCCAGCTAGTTTTAATAGTGTCGGAAGTTCCGACCCCGGATCGGAAGTTCCGACAATCACTTATCGTGCACACTAACAGCTAGTTTTTGGGGCTCGAATATTTATACCCCTCAGCCCCTTCCTCACTAGTTGCTGATCTAACACGAAGAACACACCTTCTTGAGCTTTCAAAACACTTCCCCAATCCCTCCAAGAGCTAATTGTTGAGTTGATTTGAGTTAGGGCTTGGGTGTGAGCAAGATTGAGGTGTGAGACTTGACCACTTGAGTGCGAAGGCAGCCAAGTTCATCTCAAGAGCACTTGAAGCATCTTCATCGACTTGATTCACATTTCTTACTCTTGAAGCTTATTTCTAGACAGTTTGGCATCGATCAGTTGATCATCCTCTTGTGTGTTTGTACCTGGGAAGTTTGTATTACCCATCCTTTGTGGATTTGATAGTAAGTGACTCAATCCTTCTTTGTGGTTGATTGAGTGAGGAAAAGGGTTAGTATAAGACCCTGCTCTTTGTAAACTCCTCAACGGAGACGTAGCTTCCTTTATGGAAGTGAACTTTGGCAACAAATTTCTTATCTCTTGTGCTTATTGTTTTTATCTAGTTCTTGTTGACCTAGAGTTTGTTTTGTCCCGATCTACGTTCTCAAGTTGTTGTGCTTGCAAAGACCACTTGCAGAAGTTTCCTAGCATCAGTGGTGAACATTTGATTCAGCCAGGTTCTGCAGTTTCGAGTTTATTTTTGAATTTTGCATAAGAACTTCATTTGTCGGAAGTTCCGATCCCGTGTCAAAAGTTCCGGTCCATCAGAACTTCCTACACAGTGTTGGAAGTTCCGACAGATTAATTGTTGCGAAGAATTTTTCAGGAATTATTAGATACGCCTATTCACTCCCCTCTAGGCATCACCAAGATCCTTTCAATTGGTAATAGAGCCTAATATCTTGATTAAGGCTTAACCGCTAAAGGATAACAAGATGTCTCAAGTTGGGGATGGGGCCACTACCACCTCCGAAGAGGCCGCCACTCAAGCCACTATCGGTCAAGGTCATGGAGGGAATACGGTGATCCCCACAGGCCGAACAAGTCATCCACCCTCCATCCATGGATCCATACAAGTGACGATTCAAGTTCAAGTGATGAAGGTGAGGGTGAAGACTTGGAAGCAAGAAGAAGGAGAAAAGAGAAGATGAAGGCCAAGATTGCGAAGAAGGTCAAGAAATTGATGAAGAAGCAAATCAGGGAAGAAAGTGAGAAGCATCCTCTCTTTGGGCTACATTAAGTTCCTCATAACTATGCTTCATCTCAATATCCTTCTTCACAATTTTAGTCCGTCCACATGGGAAACCTTCCTTTCTTCGATGGGATGGATTATCCCAAGTGGTCGTATGACATGAAAAAGCATCTCTAAAGGCACCCATCTTTTTGGGAAGTTGTGGTTGTAGGTGTGACTCTGCCTACGAATGGTGTACCCATGGCCGAACAAGCTCAAGGATACTTCTGCAATGTGCAAGCCGTAAGGGTCATTACGAGCTCTCTTTGTGCTCAAGAATTCAACAAAATCCACAATGTTGAAGTGGCCAAGCAAATTTGGGACACCTTGAGAGAGGCTCATGAGGGGACCGATAAAGTTAGAGAAGGCAAGATGGATTTGCTTGAAGGAGAGTTGGAGCACTTTGTCATGCATGATGAAGAAACCGTGAGGCAAATGTATGATAGACTAATGATCCTTGTGTCAGACATTAGATCTCTTGGAAGCATGGAGTGGGATGATCACAAGGTGACAAAGAAGTTGCTTAGGGCTTTCACACCAAGGAACCTAATCAACTTCTTGGTGAAATTCTCCATCAAGAGTTGGTTGAGAGGGATGTAGCCAAGTCACTTAGCCACAAGGTGAACAAGAATGTAGCACTTAATGCTAACTCAAGTGACAAGGTTGAATCAAGCCCAAAAGCTCTCAAGTCAAAGAAGGAAGACTCTAGTGATGAGGGCTCGACTGATGAAGAGATGGCCTTGGTGTTTAGAAACTTTAAGAAGTTCATGAAGAAGAAGTACTACAAGAAAGGTGGTGATGACAAGAAGAAGCCATCACAAAGAAGATGCTATGAGTGCAAAGAAGTGGGCCACTACATTGCCAATTGCCCACAATTGAAAAACAAAAAAAAAAGGAGAAGAAGAGATACAAGGAGAAGAGCAAGGACTACAAGAATAAATATCAATGTCATGCTCATGGTGGTCAAGAGTGGGAGTCTAGTCATGAAGATTCCGACCAAGAAGGGATGTCAACTCTAGCCATACCCAAAGCAACAAAAAAGCTCTTCAACAACATCTCCAACGATGAAGATGACACTCTTTTTTGCTTCATGGCAAGAAACACCAAGGTACAAGAATCATCCACCTCTTCCTCCCAACCTTCTTCCACTTTTGATAATGCACAAAATTAATTGGAAGATGAGGAAGAACAACATAGAGCTTACATGATAAAAGAATTTGAAAAGAAAGGTTTTAAAGAAATTAAAAAGGTTATGGAGAAGTTGGAGAAAAAGAAAGAGTGTCTCGATAGGCAAGAAGACTTGCTCATCCTTGAAAAGGAGAGAAACCTTGCCTTAGGAAGGCCCATGCCAAAGAAAAGGTGAAGGTTGAAAAATTAGCTATTGACTTATCTTTTAGCTAGCGATTCAAATGAGGGGATGTCAAAGGAGAACACTTTGATAAATGAATCTCTAGTCTAGCTTCCCTAAAAGCCACTCATAGTGAACTTCAAGAAAACTTCTCATGCTTAATGGCCAGGTAAAATTGTCTTGAAGTTGCTATAATGCTCTATGGGAAAGCACCAAACCAATTCTAAAGCAACTCTTGACTCCAATGTCTCCACAAGTGAAGGTTGCCCAAAATATTGTAAAATTGATGTTCAAGCTTGTGTTACTAACATGGCAAAGCTAGAAAAGTTGATGAAAGCAAAGGATGCTCAACTTGAAAGAATAAACATGTTAGTAAAAAATGGATATATATGAAGGCAATGTCAGGCCCAAGCCTAAGGTAAACTGCACGGATGAAATACAATCCGGCCCTACAAGTCATGTGCCCCTATATATAGCGGCCTAAACCTCAATGCAATACAATCCAGAAAAACTCTTAATTAGTCCCCTCAACTTTAGCCAAAGTCTGGATAACCTCGTAGACAATCGCTGTCAGACCTGGGGTAGCGGGACTCCACACTTGGCGTACTTATCCTTGTAGTAGGGGATGGCGCATGGGCCATACCCTATCCTCATTGTAACTAGTCGTATAGAGCTAGAACTAGTCGGACGTAAGGAAACTACCCGAGTAGTATTATGGTAGGACTCCTCAAACCGTCCCTAGCTAGGACTTCCATGTAACCCTATCCTGAGTATATAAGGGCAGGCAGGGATCCCTCCATAGCAATCGCATAACCTCTACGGCAGTACAAACCACACAGGATGTAGGGTATTACGCTCTCAGCGGCCCAAACCTGTCTAAACCTTTGTGTTCCTTGCACTTTCGAGTTCCTGATCTCGGCGACACACTACCTACAACCTACCACCTCGGGGGTATCCCTCGGTGGGCTTGGCGGTAAAACACCGACAGCTGGCGCGCCAGGTGGGAGGGTTCATCGAACATCCCCTGGCGAGCTCGATGGCATCGTTCAACTTCACCAGTGCCGTGCCCGATGAGGGCACAACATTCACCTTCGGCTCCTGGATCTGCATAGCCACCGACTGTGATGGCTTCAGCAGGCACCTCGCCGACCTCAGGGAGCTGGAGGCATCTGCTCCGGCATCATGCTGCTGTTGGCACTTCTTAGCCTTTACGAACTAATCCGCAAGCGCATGGATACCGATATAACTTTCACCATGGAGTTTACCTGGGATATTGAATCCAAGGAACGATAAACGCAAACAGATCTAGAACTATTCAACCGGACCCACCTAGAGAGAGGAGGTACAAGGGTAGAGGGCCTAACTTTAGTTAGCCAACTCGTTACCCAGATAACTAGAAGCTATACTAACTTGATCTGCTTTGGCGGCTGGGGCGGAAGGACCACAGGCTAAGGGAGAAATGGGGGGTCCAACTCGGCCAACGATCTACTGCTATGAAAACATCCGAACGTGGTGGACTACAAGGGACGGACAGGGCTGTCACCACCTGCCGCCTACCACATCAGTTCCGTGGGGTGGAATACAACCCAAGATAACTATCAAGCCTAAGCACCACGCTTCAACTATCCAGTTACTAACTTCTGCCTCACGTTAAGGCAAGAAGAAATCCCAAATGGCCAGGCTTGCTGAACCACGCAAACAAGGGATCCCGCAGATCAAAGAAAGTAAACTGACTAGGTACTGAAAGTAAAGAGAAAGACTAGCGAGATACTAAAGATAAACGAGGAACTTACTTTGATAATATTCCCCTGAGGTGGATACAAAAGTGGAGAAGGACCAAGAGAAAACCCCGGCTCCTTTTCTAGCTCGGCTCTTGCACAAGCTCTCACCTCACACTCTCCCTATTCTACACTTGAACTAAAGCAACTAACAATCTCGCTTCTCTCTTGGATGGTGTGTCTTACAAATGAGAAATGGAGCTCTATTTATAGCAGCTAGAGGTCGGTAACCGGTGAAGGGCGTCAAGACCATGCGACCTTGGCAGTTATCGTAGCTTCCACGCGAAGTTGAGCATCAGAGGCTGACAAGTGGGGCCGGACGGCCTCGGGGTGGTGCCACTTGGCACCGCCTTTCGCGTGGACGTCTCTGATCGCTTCCTGAGGTCAGTAACTGTTGCTTTTTTGTTAAGCAATGATTTTAGACATTCATATGGGCCCTTTGATCCGTGTGTGAAGCCTTTCGGGTCCTCCGATCAAACCAACTTCAAGTGCACGATGCATAATCCTCCTGGGTGTGTTTCTTGACTCCTAGATCAATGATGTGGCCAGAGGAGGGGGAGCCAGGCCGGCCGGCCTAGGGTAGGCCGGCCGGCCTTGGATTTCTCCCATTTCGGCCCAAATTCGTACACTAAGTTCCTGAAATGATAAATGCAACAAAACATGTGGAACTTGTTAGTGTGGTTAGTTTTAACTCAGTTTTGTCTTGTAAACCATGAAACCGGAGAAATATTGGCGGTAAAAATAATCGGAATCGATCGCCAACACACCCCCACACCTAGACTTTTGCTCGTCCCGAGCAAAATGATTGAAATAGAACCCAGGGACTAAGCAAGTCTATGGTCATGGTCCTCAAAGAATTCTGAATATATTTCGAAGCTGTTCCTCATACCTTGGATTCCTGGTGGCTATTGCCTTTTCTTCCACCCACTAATTTCCAAAACAAGTCATCGCAGGACCTGATCCTTCTTATTCTTAGTACCTAGAGAAATTCTTTCGGAACATCGAGGCGTACTCTTGATCACTCTAGGCACTCACTCGCTTAGAGCGAGGTATTAATTTTCTAGGACCTCACATGATTCCTCCTACTTCTAAAGGCTTATATGAGGAGCTTGGGTAAGAATTTGTGGCACAATCTGTATCTCCTCTTGTTGCAAGTTCAAATATTCCATCTCAGAGAACCCATGTGTCATCAGCATCTTAGTCACGTGCATGTGTAAAGTGATCGTGTAACACCTCAGGTGTTTAAATTTTGAAATAAGCCTCATTAGCTCAACACGATGCATAAATAACTAAGAAAAGTTTAAAAGAAATGAATTATAAATTGGTTTTGCTTTGAATTGAAAATAGATGTGTATATGTGCATAAGTACATGTACTTAAATCAAACAAATTAAATAACTCTCATCTCAAAGCACTTATGGCTACAAAATTGAATAGGCACATTGTTATTGCCATGATAAACAAAAGTCTAGTTGAAGCCTAGGAGAGAATGCAAATTTTTGCCCAGGAAATTACGTGCCCTCCGAATTCTACTTTTTGAGTTTTAAAATAAATTCTAAACTAGAACTCAAATTACGTGCCCTCCGCCACCGTCGCCATTACCACCGTCGTGGCCAGCTCACCGTGGAGCTGACCTCTCCGGCCACCCATTGCCAGAGCTGAGTCTCCAACCACCACCACAGCACCCCACCGCACCTCACTGCCCCGCCCATCACCGCCCAGACCTGCCGGAGCACTGCCAGCGCCGCCTCCACCGCCGCCGCCCCTCACCGCCATGAACACCCCACCTCCATCCCTCCTCCGCCCGAACCAAGGCTCAGAATGGGACTACATCACCCCGCCGGAGCTTCCCGACCCGCCAGCGCTGCCCCAACCCTGCTGGAGCACCGTCGCCGACGCTCCGCACCGCCGCCGCCCCCTGTTCCACGCCGACGAGCCCTTTCCGGCCACCCCCAACCCCGACCAAGGCCACCACAAGGTAGCTCTTGCCTCCCTGGTACTCCCCCGACCCTTTCCCCTCGCCGCCGACGAGCCCCCTCGCCGGAATTTGGCCAGCCGCCGTGCCAGCGCCGCCCAGGGACCCAATTGCAAGGATTGAAATCTTTAGAAGGGTTGGCACGCAAGTTTCCAGGGGCATATTTATAAACCTGTGTTTAAACTTTGAATTCAAAAACAGCGAACTTGTAAAATTCATATAAAATCGTAGAAAAACTAGAAAAATACAAACTAAACTATTATGGAATCGTTAGAAGAAAATCTACAACTTTTGTTTTGTGAGGACGAATAGGAGGTGCATACATCATGACCATATAAATCTGAAATTGAAAATATGTTGATTGAGAGTGGTAAGGTTCATGCGTGCACGAGATTGTCTTTGCATAAGGATTATCTAGCAATCTGTCACATTTCTGCCATATCTGAAAAGATGGATTTATTGAGCTTAGAAAATGATCTTTTCTGGAGAAGTTCATGTTGAAAGTTTTGTTCCAAAATTTTTATTCTACCTCCTGTCTAAATTTGAAAAATTCTGAACATATGGATAATGAGAAACAACAAAGACCTTGAGATGTCAGTTTTCTATCCAAAATGAGCACTTCTACCACATAAATTTTTATGCCCTCTTACTACAGTTTTCTGCCAAAGTGTTCAACATAAAACTTGTTGTAAATTTACTCAGGGAAGCTACTGTTAAAATTTGGTAATTTTTGGCTGGGTAGATTTTCCCTGGTGCATGAAACATTTGCCCACTGTTCACTGAAATTTCTGGGTAGACAGTAAAGTACATCCTTATGAGAAAAACCATGTTAGAGCCTGATCTAGCTTTGGAGTTGACTAGCAAAGTTGTTCAAAAATACCTTAGGAATGTTCTGGTAAAAGTTGAGGATTTTTGGACAAGAACTGTTGATGTTATGGCTATTTTAGCGCACTATCCAGAACCTGTTCACTATGCTGTTCACAATTTTTTTTTCACTATCTCACCCATCGATCTTTTGTTCAAATGGCCGAGCCGGTTGCCATAATGGTGGATGAGGATGGAAGTGTTCACTTACAGTTTCTCCACTGGGAGGGCTTTCCCTCTATCTTGTGGGATGTTCTGAGCACCGCGGGCTATCCAATTCCCCCACGTTACGCAGGACTAGAGTTTGCAGAGAATGGAGTTACCCAGTGCCGTGTTAACGTGACCATCTTTCCGCACCCGCTACACCCGGAGTGGCCCGCCTTGGAGATTGAGGCTGTTGGTCACCGTTTGGCCGATACTGGGGAGCTTGCTGCCATGAGGGCGCTCACCACTTTCTGTGCGCAGTGCCCCGAGGCCGTCACGCTCACTCCTATTGGTTTGTTTCCTGCTGCCCAGGACAACGACCCCTTTCGGCTCAACAGGATACAACACTCACAGTACTTGGTAGACTTTCACGCCCAGGAGATCATCAAGACCTCCGTGCGGTGCATGAATGCACTGTACCGACTTCAGACCCTCCAGAGTCAGGCGCTTGTGCAGTTCGCTGATCTTGCACAGGCCTACCACATGATGGCAGATACCAGAGATGAGCAGATCAAGGAGCTCAGTGAGGAACTTGAGGACAGAGACACCCGGATTGGCCAACTTGAGGGCCAAGTTCAGGAGCACGACACTCTCATGGGTGAGAGACATGACATGATAGCACACTTGGAGGAGCAGCTCCATGATCTGAACCTTGAGTTGGAGGATGCTAATGAGCACATTCAGTGGCACCATGATCAGAATGCCCCTCCCGACGTGGTGGCTATGGAGGAAGATGATGAGGAGCCACAGGAGATTGACAGTGTTTCAGGTATGGACTTTGAGGGTGAGGCACCGAAGCCACCTCCGATGGGAGCTCACTCTCCTACTCGCAGCGAGTCGTCCGTCAACAACCTCAACGATTTCTAGACGATGACCTAGGAGGACTTTTGCATATACTCCTCGATAGTGTAGCCTAACTTTTGGCAAGTGTTGTAATAGTTCAACTAAGAGTTGAGTACCTCTTTTGTGATGGGTGCAACTTGACCATTGGATACTCTAATCATGTAGGCCATGGCTAAAAATTTGGTGGTTTGATTGTGATGTTGGAATGCAGTTGAATCTGTGATTGCAGAAACTTTTCAGAATTTTTACCCATGTCTTCTTACATTTCTGAACTGAGTGTTGAATACCAAAATTGTCACAAATTATGTGATCTGGGTCCCCACAAAATTTCAGCACTATTGGATCTTGCTAGTTTGAGTTATAGGCAAGATACTATAACTCGTTCTGCTGAAAAACAGCCGAGACAGCGAAGCAAAGAGTGAATCTTTCGACCATCTTGGCCATCGATTTAGCGTCTAAGCTGAATACCAAAGTTGTACATTCTCTATCCATAACAAGCCTGCAGTTATATTGTTTGATTCTGGTGCATCACATAGTTTCATTAGTGCAAAGTTTGGTGCAAAAGTAGGCTTGGATGTTTGTCACACAAAAGGGTCATATATGATATCAACACCGGGTGGAAAAATTGCTTCCAACCAAATAATAAGGCTGGTACCGATAAAATTGGGTAGTAAAATCATCAACACGGACCTTGTTCTCTTACCCCTTGAAGGCATGGATATTATTTTAGGTATGAATTGGATGACTATGCACGAAGTCACACTGGACCTTTCTTCCCGTGCTGTTGAAATAAATTCACCTAGTCACGGAGCCACTACCCTTTACCTACCGTTCCGGGAGTGCACGAATTCTTGTGCTTTTGTGATGGAAGGAATCAAACTAGAAGATATTCCAGTGGTATGCGAGTATGCCGATGTTTTTCCGGATGACTTACCAGGAATGCCACCAGATAGGGATATTGAGTTCGTTATTGAACTACAACCAGGCACTGCACCTATCTCCAAAAGACCCTATAGAATGCCACCTAAGGAATTGTCCGAACTGAAAACACAACTCGAAGAACTACTGGACAAAGGCTTCATTCATCCTAGCGCATCGCCTTGGGGATGTCCAGCCCTTTTTTGTAAATAAAAAGGATGACAGTTTAAGATTATGTGTGGACTACCGACCTCTCAATGCGGTGACCGTTAAAAATAAATACCCATTTCCTCGCATCGACGTTCTCTTTGATCAATTATCTGGAGCTAGAGTTTTCTCAAAGATTGATCTTCGATCTGGATATCATCAGATAAAGATTCGTCCATGCGATATTCCTAAGACCGCCTTTTCCACACGATATGAACTATATGAATTCTTGGTCATGTCCTTTGGTCTCACCAATGCCCCTGCCTATTTCATGTATCTCATGAATTTGGTATTCATGCCCGAGCTCAAAAAATTCGTCGTAGTCTTCATTGACAACATCCTTATCTATTCCAAGAATGAGGAAGAGCACGCTAAGCACCTGCACATTGTTCTTCATCGTCTCAGAGACCATCAGCTCTATGCTAAATTTTCTAAGTGCGAATTCTGGTTGGATAGTGTGAAATTCTTGGGTCACACAATTTCTAGCGAAGGCATAGCCGTTGACCCCAGCAAGGTGCAAGAGGTGATGGATTGGAAGCCTCCTACATCTGTTCATCAGATTCGCAGTTTTCTTGGTTTAGCCAATTACTATCGCCGCTTCATTCCGGATTTCTCCAGAATTGCTAAGCCTATGACTGAACTATTGAAGAAGGGAGTAAAGTTTGTGTGGGATGAGAAATGTGAAGAAGCTTTCCACACTCTTAGAGAACATTTGACTACAGCCCCTGTATTAGCTCAACCCGATAACACCAAGCCGTTCGATGCTTACAGTGATGCATCTAGCACTGGTCTTGGTTGTGTGCTTATGCAAGAAAATTTAGTTATCGCCTATGCTTCATGAGCCCTTCGGCCCCATGAGCAGAATTATCCGACCCATGATCTTGAATTAGCAGCAGTCATTCATGCTCTAAAAATATGGAGACATTATCTCATGGGCACTCATTGTAATATCTACACCGATCACAAAAGTCTCAAATATATCTTCACACAAGCCGATCTGAATATGAGACAAAGAAGATGGCTAGAATTAATCAAGGATTATGATCTCGAGGTGCACTATCACCCCGGCAAGGCTAATGTAGTCGCGGATGCACTCAGCCGCAAGGCTCGTTGCCATAGCCTATCAGTGGAAATCTATAATGAGACATTATGTTCGAAAATGAGGAAGCTTAGTTTGGAAATGATTTTCCAAGGCACTCTGAATCACATCTTAGTTGAGCCCACTCTTCACGACCAGATCATCATGGCACAACTACATGATGAAGGAGTTAAGATCATCAAACAAAAACTCTCTTTAGGTTAAGAGAAGTATAAATGTTTCCGCTAGGACCATAAGGGAGTTCTATGGTTTTAAAGTCGCATAGTCATTGGCCTGAAACAAAACTTGTGTAACTTTTCATTTTGAACAACTTTCATGTTCAGAGATTTTTGAGTTGCAACACAAAAATTTGAGAAACATTTGAATTTGCAAACCAGCCCCTACCTTTTCTTCTATTTCCACTTTCAGTCCCTCCCCTCTCCTCTGCTTCGCCCGACACCCGCCGCCAGTCGCTGCTGGCCACCTGGCCGGCGATGCCTGCCGCCCACCCCGCGACAAGCCAATGGCCGGCCAGCCCCGCCCGACCAGCTGCGCTGCTCCCCACGCCGCGTCCCTGACCAGCCCGCGTGCGCCACGGTGCCGAGCCCCCGCCGCGCCCACACGTCGCAGCACTCGCCGCCCGGTAAGCCAGCTGCTGCAGCTGCTCGCCCAACTCGCGCGCCTCGTGATCCTCCGCTCCCCCACGCCAAATCCCCGGCGCCCAATCCTCTGGCCGCGCCCGCCGCACGCCACGCCGGCTTTGCTCGCCGCCCGCCGCGCCCAATGGCACACCTCCGACGTGCCATCCCGGCCCCAGCTTCGTCCGACCCTCTCCCTCCGTCCTGCAGCCTATAAAAGGCGCCACAAGCCGCTCGCGCGCGCCCAACCACCAGAACGCCGCCACCGTCGCCATTACCGCCGTCGTGCCCAGCTCACCATGGAGCTCACCTCTCCGGCCACCCATTGGCAGAGCTGAGTCTCCAACCACCACCACAGCACCCCACCGCAGCTCACTGCCCCGCCCATCACCGCCCAGACCCGTCGGAGCGTTGCCAGCGCCGCCTCCACCGCCGCCGCCCCTGACCGCCGTGGACACCCCACCTCCGGCCCTCCTCCGCCGGAGCTTCCCGACCCGCCAGCGCTGCCCCAACCCCGCCGGAGCACCGTCGCCGACGCTCCGCACCGCCGCCGCCCCCTGTTCCACGCCGACGAGCCCTTTCCGGCCACCCCCAACCCCGACCAAGGCCACCACAAGGTAGCTCTCGCCTCCCTGGTACTCCCCCGACCCTTTCCCCTCGCCGCCGACGAGCCCCCTCGCCGGAATTTGGCCGATCGCCGTGCCAGCGCTGCCCAGGGACCCAATTGCAAGGATTGAAATCTTTAGAAGGGTCAGCACGCAAGTTTCCAGGGGCATATCTATAAACCTGTGTTTAAACTTTGAATTCAAAAACAGCAAACTTGTAAAATTCATATAAAGTCGTATAGAAATCAGAAAAATACAAACTAAACTGTTCTGGAATCTTTAGAAGAAAATCTACAACTTGTGCTACATGCATTTCTTCAGATGTTTGCTATATTTTGTTCTACATTTAATGGAAGGTTTAATAGCTTTTAAATGAACCCACTGTTGTAGACCAGTGCTGCATCTGAATTTTGGACAGTAGATTGGTTGCTTGCTGTGTAGGCCAGAACCCATCTCTAGCTAAACTTTTTGTTAAACTTTGTTTATGCCATGAAAAAATAGAACTAATTTGTACCTGCTAATATATTGTGTTTCATGCTGTGAAACTTTTCTAGAGCTGTTATACTGATGCCTAAATACCACAGAAAAAGTTTAGAACCTTTTTCCTTTCTGTAACCTATTTATATAATTTTATGGTATGAAAAATGCACTAATTCAAATAATTAGTTTCTTTGCTTGGAAAATGTTCAACGTTTACTGTGGTACACTTTAGAGTAGGTCATGTTGTATAAAAAGTTTCATACATAGGAACCTTGTAGAACATCCTATAGAAATTAATCTTTATTAACATAAGTGTATCTTGTCCTATTTATTATGCTTTGTATCATGCACAATAAAATCTGAAATATTTATAGTAACATATACGTGGATAGGTTAAACCCCTGTAAAATTGTTGGCATCAACACTTTCATGGTTCATCCTTTATAAAAATAACTATGTTCTAGCAGTAGCTGTGTATTACATTTTTCATAATTATTCTGCTGCATGAAAATGTCTGAAATTTTTACAGTAGTCTTATCTCTACATAATGTACTCTGAATATAAATTTCATCACCAGAAGTTACCTAGATCAGTGTTTGTGCTTAATCCATGCTTATACTGCGTAAATTAAAATTTCAATACAACACAATCCCTTCTGTTAACGATTGCCCAAGAAATCGTAGCTAAGTAACTTTACAACAAAATTAATGTTTTTTGGACTGCAACTTTATCGTGAAGAAAATGAATATCACGTACCCTCACTACAACTCATACTTGTGCATTCATATAGAATCGACTACTCTCACCGACGGAACGTACGAGCTGGTGCCCGCGTCCGAGAGTGAGCAACGTGAAGCTCAAGTAAATCTAACTGAAACTTTCGAAGACCCAAACCCGAGTTCGGACGAGCCCCAAGCTAACTTTACCCACGAAGGCAAGCCCCGGAGTATGAACCTTATTTTTCTAAATTATGCAACTTAATACTCTATTCTACTTGTGCATTAAGTTTATAGGAGTTGGATGAAAACTTAGTTGCATGATCCTAGGTACCCATGCACTAAACACTAGATGTAAGGTTTGATAGAATGCTATGCTAATAGGACTCGGTAAAAGTCGAGTGATTTCCTGTCACTCGAGAGAATATAGGAGTTGAATGTTTACTACATGCTGCAATCATAAGTTCGCCGGACGGGGCTATGGTGCGATGTTCAAGTTGATGATTGATGTCCCGTCTGTTTAGTGAAAAATGCTAAGGCCGCAGTGTGTGGTAGTGGTGGTTAAGTCTTTGAACGTACTAACCACATGCCGAGAATATGGTAATTGGTAAGCTTAAGTACCTAATCGGACCTGCAAGTGGACAGCATCCCACCCTCTCAACTTCGGTTCCATGCACGCACATGGCTCTGTAGTCTCGGATGGTGGCCCTGATCCACAACCCGGGAAGAAAGGGGAAAGGTTGCACGTGTGACTCTGGGAGTAACCATGTGACGTGTGTTTAGGTTTCCCTTGCAAGGTTAAGAAATTCGATTCGAATCGTCCGTTTCTCGTGGTTATTGAGACTGCTTGACCCTTTTACCACATAGAGTAAGAAATGGAACAATGATGATGATTAATCTTGTTGGATGCAAATTAATTCTTTCACCATGTATGATATTGGATAGTTGCTTACTTAGAGTGGATAAAGAAATCTAGAACTTGGAGCTAAAATATGAAAGTGAGGACCTACTTGTATATGCTTTTCGGCAAAACAAACCCCTCAAGCCAAAAGCTTTGCATGTCTAGGAGTCGGCTAAGTATATTCTACTAGTCGGGTAAGCCTTGCTGAGTATTAGTATACTCAGCCTTGCTTGTGGCTTGTTTACAGGTGAGACTTTCGAGGATATGATCGCTAGTTTGACTTGGCCGTGTACCCTTCCTCCTGGTTGGTCGGTGGAATGGGATGCGTCTCCAGCCAATGATGATAATGCCGAGTGATGTCTCGTATGGGCTTCATCGAGACATCATGTATCGTCAAGTAGTTTATCGTTGATTTTCTGCTGCATTGAACTCTGAAGAACTCAATTACTTTGAACTCTGTAGTACCTTATTTTTATGAATTCGAACTTAGTTGTAATAATAATTTATGATGAGCTCTATGATGTAAAATTTGTGGAATTTTGTATCCTCTGGTCTCACCTTCGTGCGAGTACTTTGTATGTGTGGTTTTGATCGGCAAAACCGTGGTTGTATCGGGAGGTTACCCGACAGACCAGTGGATTACTCCGTTTGAAGTGCGAGTTAGCTCTGATTGCCCTTATGGTGATGGTTAGCGCGCTTGAGTCGGATTAATTCAAGTGGTTCTGCCACAGATCGTCCTTCGGTGGTAAGTACTCGAGCATCATCCATTTTCCCGTTCTCTCTCTCTTTTTTTTGACTTGTGTCGGATTGCTTTCCTGGCGCGGTTTCTTTTTCTGTCAGGGGAATGGTGAGCTGCGTGAGGACCACACTTTTCTGGACTTTCAGACTTTTAACGTGTACGTGAGTGACTAAGAGTAACAGGATGCACAAAGTTCTAATGAGGCGAGAAGATTTGATCAAGCTCAAGGGCACAGAAAGGCTATGTGGGGCTCAGTGAAATGTGTATATGGCTTTGGATAGGATTTAATAAAGCCAAGAGTTGCCTCTTTGTTCTCATGAATTCTCCAACACTTCAAACTCAGAAAAATCAGTGTTTGCAAATTGTTATATCATAAAAATCAATAAGCAGAAGATCAGGCGATCCTAAACATAAAGTTCCAAAGGTTAGAGTACTTTGCAAACGAGATATAATTCAATACTTCTTTGATTCACATGCAAGGAATTCATCTCTTCCTGTTTGGTTAATCAATTTTTAATTCGTTCAGCAAGAATACAAATTTGAACCAAAGGCAGGAAGGACTGAGGTAAAAATGTTGCAAACCGTTGTGGTGAGGAGGCGCCGCGCTGGCGGCTGCCAGGTGGGGCCGGCTGGCTTAGGTCTATGGCCCCTGCTCGAGGGGCAGGTCCGACAGGCTCAGGTTTGGTTCCAACGTCACGGTGCATCGTGCCTTTTTGGGACTTTTGTTGTACTCTCATGCCGGCCGGCCTGGTTCAAGCCGCCCGGCTCAAGTTCGAGTCGAATCGTTCTCATTTTCGCGCAGTGAGTTCGTAACATTCTACAACCTGCAAATCTTGATGCACTTCGATGAAATTTTAGTCCAGGGATGTGTGGTTTACACACAAGTGTGCATCAACCGCACGAGACGAGGCATGATTCAAAGTTAAAATTCCTTTTTATTCAAATTCAAATGGGGTGCTGCAAGGAATACAAATGATTGAAATAAAAATTTGAAATAAAAGAAAGAAATGGCAGCACCAGAACTAAACCTAAACTCTAATCTAGCCTATCCTATCCTCGGGTCCGGGACCCTGGAGCTCAAAACCTTACAAACCACATCGACCTTGTCATCGAGATCCATACGCTCGATCTCAAACTCGGCCACGTGCTCGTCCATATTGTTTAACTTGATCTTGAGCGCGTCGAGCTGCTCTCGCAGCTCCTTCACCTCATCCCGCTCCTCGGGATCCTCCTCCTCCTCGTCACTGCTGTAAGCGTGGATTTCAGGAGGGCCACTGATAAGGGGCGGTGACCGGAAGCGCCTCACTGATCTAGTGCTAGATTCAATGGACTCCCTCTCACCACGGTCTAATGGCGGCGAGAGGACCTTCCCAATCCCCTCTCACCACGATAGCGTGGAGGGCTTGGACTGGCCGGAGTGTACTTTGGCGAGCGTGGCTCAACCACCTGCAGCGCCGCGACTCGCGCTACGCCCCCTCCCGAAGACAAGGGGACGAGGCGATTGCCGATCGCCTTCCGCGGGGACAAAACCCCCATGGCGGGATGTGTCGGCGTACGTGAACCAATGCGCACTAGTGTCCCTCCTCCTGGACTTTTGGAGGGGGACCCAACGCGATAGGCCGGCGCGAAGGCGATGCCGGCCGGCCTAGGCCTGGGGTGTGCTTCCCCGGCCCCCGGGCTGTGAGGGAAAGGCCTCGGCGGACTCTTACGCGTCGATGATCTTGAGGCTGCTCAACGTCGTGTGTGTTTGAGTGGAGTTGGAAGGCTCCAAGGGCATCCCAAAGGTTTTGGATGCTGACTTGGGTGTCGTGGGGGAAGACGATGACGGCATGGCCGTGATCTTGAGAGGGTTTTGAATTCTCAATAAGTTGGATATTGAAAGGCTTGGAATGAAGAAGAATGGACGCCTTTCGGTATAAAACGAGGGTTTTGTGATCGGATCCCCCAGAATTCCCGATGAGGGGAACGGATAGGGGAATCCAAAATTTGAAACGCCACAAAACGGCTCAGTGCTAGGCCGGCCGTCCTGGAAGAGGCCGGCCGGCCCCACCTTGTCAGGTGTGAGCTCTAGGCTTCGCGAAGTTTCTTTTCTCCTCGTGCACTTCTAGTTTTCTGAGGATTTTAGCTAGAAAAGGTGGAAAGAATAGAAAAGAAAGAAGGAAAAAGGATCTAACCTAGGATACGACCTCTTTAAGGTCCGGCGATGACCATAGACGAGATTTATAGCTCGGATAACTCGTAGACGTCTATTTCTTCAAGTTTCGGTATTTCAGGCTCGAGAAATATTTTCAATCGTTGGCCATTGGCCTTGAAAATATTTCCGTCATCGTCCTGGAGGGTTATAGCGCCATGATCGGCCGTGTTTATAACTAGATAAGGATCTTCCCACTTACTCCTAAGCTTACCATGACCAAACAAATGAACACGAGAATTAAAGAGAAGAAGTACCTTATCTCCCTCTTTGAATTGCTTGATCTTGATTCGCTTGTCATGCCATCATTTTGTCCGTTCCTTATACAACTTGGAGCTGTGGTAGGCCTTCTCCCTCCATTCGTCCAATTCAGCTAATTGGATTTGTCATTTCACTCCAGCTGATTGGAGATCCATGTTCCACTTCTGGATCGCCCAATGGGACTTGAATTCTAGCTCTACCGGTAGATGGCAAGTCTTGCCATAAACTAGTTGGTATGGTGTCATACCTATCGGGGTCTTGAAAGCTGTTCTATAAGCCCATAGTGCCTCGGGTAGTTTGCTTCCCCAACCTTTCCCCAAAGCATTTACTGTCTTCTGAAGAATGTTCTTGATCCGTTTGTTTGATGTTTCTACTTGACCGCTTGTCTGAGGGTGGTACGGAGTTGCAACCCGGTGATCTACTCCCAACTCGCTGAGACATTTCCTGAATGTTTTATCAATGAAGTGTGAACCTCCATCACTGATCACGACTCTTGGAACTCTGAAGCGAGGAAATATAATTTCCTGGAACATTTTCTTTAAGTTCTTTGAGTCGGCCGCAACGCTGGGAAGTGCTTCAACCCATTTGGACACATGGTCCACGACAACTAAGATGTATTCGCACTGCTCTGATATCGGGAAAGAACCCATTAAGTCTATTGCCCAGACATCGAATATTTCCACTTGAAGGTTGCTCTTCTGTGGCATAGCATCTTGGGAATTGATGTTCCCGTGCTTCTGACATCTTGGGCATTGCCGCACAAATTCTTTCGCGTCTCCATACATGGCTGGCCAAAAGAATCCACTCTGCCATACCTTAGCATGGGTCCGGAATGCTCCGTAATGCCCTCATAAGGTGAGGAGTGGTAACGCTCAAGAATCTTGCGGGTCTCACATAGCGGGATGCAGCGGCGGAGTAAACCATCAGCACAGACCTTGAAGAGACAGGGATCATCCCATAGGTGATACTTGCTGAGGTGGATCAATCTTTTTCTATCTTCTCCTGGAGGTATATATCAGGCCACCATGAAATTAACTAGGTTGGTATACCATGGGATGGATGTAGAGACCTTCAGGAGAGTGTCATCTCTCAAGTAATTGTTGATCGGTGGATCTGATCCTTTGAATTGCATTCTTGAGAGGTGATCTGCCACACAATTGTCTGCTCCTTTCTTATCTCTAATTTCCAAATCAAATTCTTGTAGAAGCAGAATCCAACGGATGAGTCGTGGCTTTGCATCCTTCTTGGTAAGGAGGTACTTCAGTGCAGCATGATCTGTATATACTATCACCTTGGCACCGACCAAGTAGGACTTGAACTTGTCAATGGCGAACACCACCACCAAAAGTTCCTTCTCCGTTGTTGCGTAGTTTAACTGAGGTCCGGTCAATGTCTTGCTTGCATAAGATATGTCATAATGTTGTTTATCCTTGCATTGACCAAGCACTGCGCCAACAACGTAGTCACTTGCATCGCACACGATCTCGAATGGAAGACTCCAATTTGGCGGTTGTATGATGGGTGCGGACACCAGTGCCTTTTTGAGGGTATAGAAGGGTACGAGGCAGTCTTCATCGAAGTTGAATGGGGTCTCCTTGACCAGGAGACTTGTCAGAGGCCTAACAATATGGGAGAGATCCTTGATGAACCTCCTATAAAAGCCAGCGTGCCCTAGAAAACTCCGAACTCCCTTGACATTTGTCGGGGGTGGTAATTGCTCGATGACTTCGATCTTGACTCGATCCACTTCTATCCCTTTTTCTGACACTTTATGTTCAAGGACAATTCCTTCTCTGACCATGAAATGATACTTCTCCCAATTGAGGACTAAGTGCGTTTCTTGGCACCTCTTGAGAACTTAAATTCTCAAGGCATTCTTCGAAGCTCTTGCCATAGACTGAGAAATCATCCATGAAGACTTCCATGATGTTCTCAATCAGGTCATAGAATATCGCCATCATACACCGTTGGAGTGATCCAGGTGCATTGCAGAGACCAAATGACATTCGCCTGTAAGTGAACGTGCCGTAGGGGTAGGTGAAGGTAGTCTTAATCTGGTCATTAGGGTGAATTGCAATATGATGATAACCAGAATATCCGTCAAGGTAACAGAAGAATGAGTGCTTGGCCAGCCGTTCAAGCATTTCGTCGATGAAGGGAAGGGGGAAGTGATCCTTCCGGGTAGCCTTGTTCAGCATCCGGTAATCCATGCACATCCTCCATCCAGTAACTGTCCTCTAGGTATGAGCTCATTTCTCTCATTTTGGACTACTGCACGGGGTAGATGATGCCCGCGTGCAGTAGCTTCAGAACCTCTTTCTTGACTACCTCCCTCATCACATCACTTAGTCATCTCTGATGTTCTCTGGACGGCTTATGGTCCGGTTCCATAGGGATGCGATGGGTGGATAGATTGGGGCTGATCCCCTTCAAGTCATGCAGAGAGTACCCAATGACAGATTAGTACTTTTCCAGGACTATTAAGAGCCGCCGAGTTTCACTCTCTGTCACCTTATCACTAATGACAACTGGCGTGGCTCGATTGTTGTGGAGGAATGCGTACTTTAACCCAGAAGGCAGCGGCTTCAACTCAGGCAGTGAAGGTTGTGGTTTCTCCTCTATATTGAGCTTACTCTGTCCGTCCGGTTCTGTTTTCTAGGTAAAGTGTATGACATCATCTTCAATAATGGGTTGAGTGATCCCTTCTTGAATGATCTTCGCTGATTCCTCCACTGGGTCTTTCTCCGGTCTAGCTTTAGCAAATGTGTTGCACGAACGCACTAGGCTGATCGGGATGATATCTTTGCCAACCTTCATCTTGAGCCGTGCTCGGTCTCTGTTCGGGTTGACAAGTGGCTCTATTGGCTGTCCAATCAAGATGAACTCCTCACCTTCCAAGATATCGAAGATATGGAAGTCTAGGTACACCTTGTTGATCCCCATGTGAACAGGAATAACTCGGTGGATGCCTAGACTTTCCATGATCTGGCCGTCGATCCACTTCAGTTGCTTATGCAAGAAAGCCAGGGGTCATTCTGGTGCTATGTGACGTGCCATGGCTTCAGACATCACATTCACCCCGACTTTCGGGTCGTAAGGAACTTCTCGTTGAACAGTGTCCCCAATAGTGCAGAGGAGCACTCTGAAATCTTCCTAGAGTCGTATAATGCTGCTACTTGATTTGGCTTCCTCTGTCCATTCCTTGCTCGTGACCGCAGTAAGGCCCTCAATCTGTGGGGTGGCTTCCGGAATGAATGACTCGGATCCTGAGCACTTACACCTGTGCTCTTTGGGCAACTTTATTGAATTTCCCAACTCCATATACTCTTCTTCTATGAAGAGATCAGGGAGGAACATAGGCATATCTTCAATGAGCGGCTCTGAATCAAAGGTCTTGGGTGGTTCAGTGGATCCCTCTATGTGTGATGGAGGTGGATAGAATGCAGCTGAAATGTGGCGTATCTACTACTTCTCTCTAGGCTGATCACTTGGTTCGGGTAAGTCGTCAAAGACTCCCGTGTACTGAGTATTGTTAAGGACTCTTTCCAGAATTTTCTTTGCCACGAACACTGTCTTGTACATGATCGATCCCTCGGAGGCGCTATCCAGGAACTGTGCACTCTCCGGCTTCAACCCTTGAACGAAGTGTTGCATAAGCATTTCCTCTGGAATGTTGTGTGGTGGTCCAAAGGTAGCCATATGCAAATCTTGCCCAGGCTACTCCAAGTGACTCATCACCTTGTCGGAATGACAAAGGTTGGAGGCGATGCGGTATCACTTTGGAGACAGGATAGAAGAATAGGCTAAAACTCATCCTTCAATGCAATCCAATCTCCTCAAACTCTCCCTGCTCTCCAGTGGTACCAACTCTTGGCTGCTCCCGTCAGAGAGAACGGAAATAGCTTCCACCGTAGTGTTTGTTGAGACATACCGAGTATAATGAGGAGAGAAAAATTCTCCTTGAAATCCTGCAGGTGAGTGTAGGGACATTCGTCCTTTCTACCAGAAAAGGACTGAGCTCGAACCATAGCTACGAAACTGGGATGGATCTCGTAGCCATCAGTTAATATGGGGTGGCAGGATGGTGCCGGATAACTAGGAGCAAACTCCATGGGGGTAGATGGTATGGGCAGAAAGGTGTAAAGCTGAAAAAGCTCTAAAACTAATATTGCTACCGTCCCCGGCAACGGTGCCAGAAAGCTTGTTGGCACTCCTTAGCTTTTACGAGCTAATCCGCAAGCGCATGGATACCGATGTAGCTTTCACTAGGGAGTTTACCTGGGATATCGAATCCAAGGAACGATAAACGCAACCAGATCTAGAACTATTCAACCGGACCCACCTAGAGAAAGGAGGTACGAGGGTAGAGGGCTTAATTTCAGTTAGCCAACTCGTTACCCAGATAACTAGAAGCTATACTAACTTGATCTGCTTCGTCGGCTGGGGCGGAAGGACCACAGACCGAGGGAGAAATGGGGGGTCCAACTCGGCCAACGATCTACTGCTATGAAAACACCCGAACGTGGTGGACTACAAGGGACGGACAGGGCTGTCACCACCTACCGCCTACCACATCAGTTCCGTGGGGTGGAACACAAACCAAGATAACTATCAAGCCTAAGCACCACACTTCAACTATCCAATTAGGGACTTCTGCCTCACGTTAAGGCAAGAAGAAATCCCAAATGGCCAGGCTTGCTGAACCACGCAGACAAGGGATCCCGTAGATCAAAGAAAGTAAACTAACTAGGTACTGAAAGTAAAGAGAAAGACTAGCGAGATACTAAAGATAAACGAGGAACTTACTTTGATAATATTCCCCTGAGGTGGATACAAAAGTGGGGAAGGACCAAGAGAAAACCTCACTCGTTTTCTAGCTCGGCTCTTGCACAAGTTCTCACCTCACACTCTCCCTATTCTACACTTGAACTAAAGCAACTAAGAATCTCACTTCTCTCTTGGATGGTGTGTCTTACAAATGAGAAATGGAGCTCTATTTATAGCAGCTAGAGGTCGGTAACCGGTGAAGGGCGTCAAGACGACGCGACCTTGGCAGTTATCGTAGCTTCCACGTGAAGTTGAGCATCAGAGGCTGACAAGTGGGGCCGGCCGGCCTCCCCAGGAAGACGGTCTGGGGGTGGTGTCACTTGGCACCGCCTTTCGCGTGGACGTCCCCGATCGCTTCCCGAGGTCGGTAATTGTTGCTTTTTAGTGAAGCAACAGTTTTGGACATGCATGTGGGCCCTTTGATCCATGTGTGAAGCCTTTCGGGTCCTCGGATCAAACCGACTTCAAGTGCATGATGCATGATTCTCCTGGGTGTATTTCTTGACTCCTGGACCAATGACGTGGCCAGGGGAGGGGGAGCTAGGCCGGCCGGCCTAGGGTAGGCCGGTCGGCCTGGGATTTCTCCGATTTGGTCCCAAATTCGCACACTAAATTCTTAAAATGATAAATGCAACAAAACTTGTGGAACTTGTTAGTGTGATTAGTTTTAACTCAGTTTTGTCTTGTAAACCATGAAAACCGGAGAAATATTGGCGGTAAAAATCATCGGAATTGACCGCCAAAAGCTGCGACATTCGACGACCTCGCCGATGATCTCGGCGAAACTTCGACTTTTTATCTAATCGGAACCCATGAGGGCGAGCCCGGGTCTAACTCGGCTCCTACTCATCATCAGCTCAACTCCAGCTCGCGACAGCCGTGCCTGGTGCGCGTGGGCCGGCGCGAGGGCGCGGCCATTGCGAGCATGTGGTCTGTGTGCTCGCGGGGGGGAGGCAGGCAACCTGCGAGGCCCTGCAGTGCACGTAGGCCGGAGCAGCCATCCTACGGGCGGGCGGCAGGTGATCGGTTAGCAGGCTAGCACTCGACATTCATCTTCGCCCCCTGCCAAAAAGTTGCTTTAGCGACGAGCAACAATTTTTTCTAATGATACAGGGAAGGATTCCTTTTCCTTATATTTTTTCAATCTACCACCTAGAATCCTTTACTTGCTTAAGATGCTAACAAAGGTTATCTTTTTTCTATCATTTTTTCCATAATATCGGGAGGATGACTTCTCACGTGGAATTATGGATGGATTCGGCATGACACATTAGCTTGCTGGCGCCACAACGTCGACCTGCCGCTGCCGACCTCGACTACCCCACTTGACCTCAGCTTGCGACGCCGCTGCAAGGCTGCCGAAGGGCTAGGGAGGAGTGAACAACGACAACCCCCGCACCGCCGCCACTAAGACGTCCAAGCGCGGCCTGCGACAAGGCTGGCGCTAGACACCCAGGCTTGGGCGCTCGCCGCTGTACCAACGATGGGGCCGCCGTGAAGACGGGGGATGGGCAGCTGCATGCCTACATGACAACATGGGACGAGCGTGCCGGCATGACAAGCCGCAATGTCGGGCAGTCGATGATCGATGAACCTGCATCAGGGCCATCGTGACGCCTACCATGAGGAAGCCACGCGGCTGTTTGCACCTTCAAGCCGAAGGCCTACGGTGCTGGATGCTGCGCGAACACTCTGGAGCTGGCGGGATTGATCCTTGAGCAAGTGCGAGGATCGGACGACAACATATCTTTCCATGAAGGCTCGCTGGGACGTGGATGTACATGTACACCTACTTGTACGTACGGCCTACACACCCCACAAGCAAGAAAGCAAGCTGAAACCACAGTGGCATGCATGGATGAGGTGTACGTGCGCCACAACGGGGCTATACCTTGAAGCTTCAAGAATCAAGGTTTTTTGCTCAAAGTACATAGAAGATGTACGCGAGCACTACTACACCAACGTTTGCGCCCCACTGACGACTACGTCAACTTTGTTGGGACGCTCTATGACCCGCCGATGACTACTTTATCTTCGCGAGGATGCTCGATGACCTGTTGATGATTACTTCAGTCTTGTGGGGACACTCGACGACCCGTCGACGAGTACTTCGACTACTTGTCTCGATCGACTAGAAAACTAGTCGACAGCAGGCCTCACACTGCCAATAAATAGTCAGAATCGACTCCGACTAGTCGGGCTTCGTCAACAAACAGTCGCGGTTCCATTGACAACTGCCACAACTTCGTCAACAATCGTCCACAAATCAAACTAAGTCCCTTAAACCTTTTCCGACTTGTTTTTAACAGGATCGGTAACTACTTTGGTACGCCTCTTGACCGGAATTACCCTCAGGGGTTACGCCATGATCGACTGCTTCTAGGGTTCGCTAACAGCCCACACGCTTGGTACATCGAGTTCGTCGGGCTCATAGCAGTTACGCCCTACGGCCACGTGCGCTACAACGCGCACTCTCGCCAACTACTTTATGCGCATTGGGCATCATTTTTGTCGCATACCGACTACTTATTTCTACTTTCGTTGTCGTCTCTTAATGGTTACTAAAGTACTTGGGTAGCACACGCTTTAATTCGAGAAACCTCGACTCTTCTGTACGCCTATGTTCCTATGCGTGCACGCGGCCAAGCTCCCTGCGCCATGGGCTACGGCTACTATCAAGGGTTAGGTGTTTAAACGTAACAGGTTAACTACCCGGGAAAATTACATGGCCTAACAAGAGCAAGACGCGAAAAATTTTAAATGCATTTTTTACAATGCTGGAATTCACCCCCCAAGTTGATATCATGTATATCAGTTACGACATATTTTTATGTTTACCTTGAAGGGTCCTCGCGGTGCCTTCGTCTATTCATCTGCCCCCCTTAGTCGGGGGCTGGGCGTGATAGGGCACTCGCTGTGACTTCGACTACTTGTCTTGCTCCCTCACTCGGGGGCTGGGCGCGACAGGGCACTCATCGTGACTTCGACTACTCGTCTAGCTCTCTCGCTCGGGGGTTGGGCACAACAGGGAACTCTCCGTATCTTCGATGGCTCGTCTGGCTCCCTCGCTCGGGGGCTCGGCATGCCGGATACTAGGCGCGACTTCGGCAGCTTGTCTGGCTCCCTCGCTTCCCATGCTCGGGGGCTAGACGCGTGAGGAGATTTTTTGGAACAAGATTTGATTTGAGCGGTATTCAAGGGTTTTTTGAGGAAGTTATTTGAACTAGCCGTTTTATTAGGGATAGACTCCCGAGATTATGGGCTATTCCAATTTCAAAACCAATTAACCCGAAAAACCATCAAATTGATTCTAAAAACATAACCCATGCCACGACTCTTTAGATCCTTTTTCCCAAACCATGGAATTTGGATTAAAGGCTCGGGGGCTGCGGGGTACGTGTCATCGTATCACACCCAATTCTAGAAAGAACCAGATGCATCTCATATGTACGCTAGGATCAGATTCACACACACATGATAGACGAAATAAGTGTAATATTTCAAAGATAATGCTCGAAATGTAAACAAGATAGAGTAATTAACATTATTACACTCCGAATAAAAAAGACACAAATATCTTTAAACGTTCCACCGATATACCCTAAACGAAGTTGGCAACAACTCCGTCTTCCACAGGCGATGACTGGTGAACGCAAGCCTAGAACTCCTCGAAGTCGTCGAAGACCTCCTCTTCAAAGTTCTCTTCTGAACAACAGTTGGGCAAGGGTGAGTACTCTTATGGTTGGTACTCAGCAAGTGGGGGAAAAATATGCAAGGCCATCAAGGATAGGCTAAGGTTTACAGCAGTTAGCACTTTTAGTTGGTCAAGTTTTCTTAGCAAGCACCTATTAACTAGATTTAAGTTTATACCAATCCACTTAAGCAAAAGCGTAAAGGTACCAACAACATAAGCATAAAACAAGAACCACAAGTTAAATTATTCTTCAAGTTCAATTATCATATGAGGGTCCAAGCCTCACTTAACCGTGAGCACGGCTGTTATAACAGTTTTACACTCTGCAGAGGTTGTACACTTTCCCCACAAAACGTGTTCCCCTGAGTCGCCCGGGTTTGCAAGGCCCTTAAACACTTCCGAGGTGAGTGGTGAGGGGTACACTATGAAGCCTTTACAGAGACATGTCGAGAGCTAGACAGCCCGCTAGTGTTTCAGTAGCAGTGTGGTCCATAAACCTCCCTAATGGTCAGCTCCTTAGCAAAGGCCGCTACCCCAAGAGGACCGGGCTATGACCCCTATCACTGACCCCCTCCTTGCCCTTTCGGTAAGGCCACCAGCTAACTACACATCTAATTAATTGGCTAAGGTCAGAGCCGTGTGAGTTTGTGGTTGCACTGTTCACTTGTGTGGTTCTCCATGTTCCCATTAAACAAAGTTGATCTTCCATTAACGAGGTAACAACAATATAAAGTGTGAACAATATTATCATAAGAGTAAACCAACATCAAATCAAAAGTTTGCAACTAAGCGTGACTACCCAACATAAACAATAAACCCGGTGTTTCAAGGGTTTGGGTAAAAGACTAGGTATGTCCTTAGCATAGGTGACCCATCAAGTTTATGCAAAGCAACAATAAAGTAAAGTGAATTATCATGCTATTGTTGTGATAAAATACAACATGCAGGGGAGGGAAGTTCACTTGCCTTCCTCAAAAAGCTGCTGGTTCTCTTCCTGGTAAGCTTGCTCTTGGTCTTGCTCGAACGGCACGTCGTCTACACGATCACATAAACAAGCATACACAAACAAATAATAAACAGTACAACAGGGAGTAAAAATACGATAAAATGGTAGTTCATGATGCAAGGATCGCGTGAGCGTAAGAATCGCTGAAAACGGAGTTGAAAAGGCTAAGATATAGCCAAAACAGTAATCCAGGGACTTATCTGCGAGAGTTTTGAACTTCTAGGGGCTAGATCTGAAGAAAACAAGGACTAAAACATAATTAAACCCTAAATAGAGGGCCCTGGGTGCAAAACAAGTCTCTGGACGGCGGGTTCTATTTCTAGAAAAGTTAGGGGCCTAAACGGAAAAGAAAGGACCTGATTCTAATTATTTTTAAACAGGATTGTACCGCGAGTTGATTTCTGGAAAACCTAGGGGCTTTTTGCAAAAGGGGCTGGTGGCGGCTAGGGTTTGGCCCTGGTGGCTCGGCTCGGCTTGGCTTGGCTCTAGCGGCTCGATGCGGCTTGATTGAGCGATTGGTTCGGCTAGGCCGCTCCGCCGGGCGGCGTTGGACGCCGGCGGCGAGTGGAGGCGGCGGCGGACCGCCGGAGTACACCGATTTCGGTGCTCCGGGGCTCGGTTCGGCACGGGATCTGGCCGGGGAGGAAGAGGGCGGCGCGGCGAACACGATGGGGGCCACGGGACGGCCGTGCGGCGGCCGGAGACCGGCGGCCACGGCGGCGGATGGAGGAAGAGCTCCGGCGAGCATTCGCCGACGAGAGAGAGCACGAAAGAGAGGGGAAAAGGGGTTGGGAGTGTTCTCACCACCTCGCGGAGCATTTGCGAGGGTTGAAGGCGGCGTAGAAGTAGCGGGACGGCGGGTCATCGACGAGGGGCGGTTCGGGGTGGCGGCGTTCACTCCGGTGAGGGATTGCCGGCGTGGTTCGTCGGCGCGGAGGGGAAGACGAGGCCGATGACGGTACGGGGTCCCAGGTGGAGCTCCGGCAAAGTTCAGCGTCGACAAAGAGGCGGCGTGAAGGTGGGTCGATGGCGTGGCGGCGTCGGCGAGCTCGAGCTCGGGAAATGGAGGGGCAGTGCTACAGTGTTCGGGCATGGGGTGGACTGAGGGAAGAGAGGGGCGCAGGAGCTCGGGTTCGAGCTTTATAGGGCGAGGGAGCAGGGCAGAGCGGCCGGGAAAGGGACGCGGGGGTTCACGCGGCGACCGGTGATGGCGGCCGTGATTGCCGCGGGCGAAATGGGGGCTGGTCGCCCAGGCGCGGGCCGCGGCCATCAGAGTGAGCTGGCGGCGCAGGAAAGGAAAGGGAGGAGGACGCGAGCCACGGTGCAAACGGGATCCACGGCGAGAGAGAAAGGAAAGAGAAGGTGCGGGAGGTAGGGGACGGCGCCGACACGCGGGCCTGGCGTGTCAGTTAGAGAGAGGTGAGGGGGAAAAGGGGAGAGGGGGAGTGCAGCGGGTTGGGCCGACTGGGGGGTTTTGGGCCGCGGAGAGACAAAAAGAAAAAGGGAGGGAAGAGAGGTTTGGGCCTGGCTGGGGAAAAAAAAGAAGAGGGATGAGTGGGGATCTGGGTTGGGTTAGAAAAGAAAGAGAGAAGAGAAAGAGAGAGAGATACATGCTTGCTTTTATTTTTCTTATTTTCATAAAATATTTTCAGAATTTTATTTTCTATATTTTTGGGTGTTACACATCGACCACTTATTTTTCAAAAATTCTTGGAAGATATAGACGGAAGGTTCAAGACTAATTTGACTCTTAGCCTGATTCTTTGATTCAACCTAAGGCTCGGGGGCTACTCCATATGGAGTGTGAGTTCATCGCACCCCATATAAAAAAAAACTTGAAAATTACTCGGGGCTTGAGCACCTCACAATCTCGAGGTAGCCAAGGAAGTACTCGGAAGACACCTTCTCAAGGGGACTCAGCAGGAACCTGAAGACACCTTTCAGAAGTACTCGGAAGCCTGCAGTACTCGGCTACGAAGAGCTCGGGGGCTTGTCATACCCGGGACAACAGGACTGCACACTTGGGGTACATATCATTGTAACTAGTCGCATTGAACTAGAACTAGTCGTACTAAGGTAGGACTCCTAAACCTGTTCCCGGCTAGGACTTCCATGTAACACTGTTCCCCAAGAGTATATAAGGGCGGACAAGGACCCCTCCAAAGCAATCGCATAACCTCTAAGGCAATACAAACCACACAGGACGTAGCGTATTACGCTCTCAGCGGTCCGAACCTGTCTAAACCTTTGTGTTCCTTGCACCTTCGAGTTCCTGATCGCTTGGTGGGCTTGGCGGTAAAACACCAACAATCGCTTGGTTCATTTTACCCCCAACTATGCCCTTTGGTTCAAATTACCCCTTAATACAATTTATCCTTTTCATTTCTCCATGCATTGGTGTAGTTTTAAGTTAAAATTTTACAAAATGATAGTACACATCATAATGTTAGAAAAAATACATCATAATTTTTTATCATTGTTTTGATATGTTAGGATATTTAATAATGAATTAATCATTAGAGTTCTAAATTATATGAAAATAATAATGCAAAAATTACAACAATTTTTTAATATGCATTGTGATGCCCACTACTACCCTGCAAAAATTGAAATTAAAATTCAACTTGTGCATGGAGAAACAAAAAGATGAATTGTATTATGGGGTAAAATGAACTAAATGATATAGTTTATGTGGTAAATTGAACCAAGTTGTAGTTTAGGGGGTTATTCAGACTTTGGCTATAGTTGAAGGTAGTAAATTGAACTTTTTCCATTCATTATACACCAATTCTATTATCCTACACTTACCCTTGTACTGTGACTCCCTTGTCATATTATTCCTCACCAATGTCCTAAGTAAGAAGCAAGAAAGGCAGCAAAATCTGTAGTTAGCTGTTGACATCGGATTTTGTCAGCAAATCCGATGTAATATGAAGTATGGTGATCATTGGCTACTAGCGTGCATCGGGAGGGATCACGTGCGACAAGTGGATATGCATGCTGATGATTCACGAGTTTGGCTCGTCTAGAGATGCGTTGGATTTTAGTATGCGTATCGGACAGAGTCTAGGAACTCTGCGGCAAGGGTGGCTTCTATAGGATCGGTTGAGCAAGAGATAAAGGAAATACAAGCAGGCCATCACGTGCATGCGTAGGTGATTGGAATAAATAAACGTGCACAGGCCCGGCCCTAAGGGGGCCCCCGAAACCAAGGGGCCCCGCCGCAGGTATGTATGCAGTTGGTGGGTGGTGTGTATATGGTAGATGTATACGCTGCGCATACAGAGGCCGAGCGACGAAACAGCCGGTGCCTGCCCCGCGCTCGTGCGTCTCCTCGTCTTCGTGATCCCATCCGTGCGTCTTCTTGATTTTCGTATCTATTTTTAAGGCACGATTGGCGTGAGGAAGACAACAACTCGGTGGCTCTGGCTCCTCACGACGGCGCTCTGATTCGCGGACTCGCGCCCTGCGTCCTTATCTTCGCGGCACGCCGGCAGGCATTGTAATCGCTTGTTCAGCATCCGGCCCGTGCCTCCGACCCTCCTAGCTGCCAGTCAGTCCTCCGCGGACACCGCGGACAGCGCCATCCATATCTCACTGAATCACCGTTGCCGATTCCAGCAGAGAACCACAAGGCCACATGCAAGCTAGCAAGGCAAGAACCGGATGGAAGCGATGAGGTTGGAATTTTCAGTTTTACCTAATCCTCATCGATTCAAGTAATTAGACTAATTGATATTTCATGTTTGATTTGTGAATGAAGATCATATCAATTAATGTTGCACATGCACTGCAATGTACTACATAGGTTATAATCGATCAATTGCACAACGGCGAGGGATAAATTATTTTGGGATTTGAGAGTTAGTTTTACACTTCGCCATCAGGGCCTAAGGATAACGACCACTTCGCAGGGCAGATTCGTGTACTGGAAGGGCTTGGAGCCCTCCAAATTACTCGATCATGACGCCCTCCTAGTGGCCACAGTCCACGAGCTGCCTTTTCAAAAAGGCATACCGCTTTCTCCCATCCGGGAGGAAGTCTCCAGGTCCTCTACATCAACCGTCCCCGTCACCATCGACTACTCAGGTGACTACTCACTAGAACGCGAGATCCTCATGGCTTCCCTCCGCAGCATCGAAGACGACGAGCCGGGCAGCGAGTACGACGACGAACTCAAAGACTGAATCTCTGCCAACGAAGACACCGCTAATGCTCCTCCAAATGAAAATGAAGAGCAAAAACGGCGACGATGGCTGAGGAACGCCAGGAGGGCCAAGCGCAGGCGCAACGCCCAAGCTCGCGCCCGGAACCCACATTGGAAGAGAGATCTGTGTGAAGAGTTCGCAGCCGTGGCTGACCAAGAGTTTGTCAGCCCCATGGGAAACATTGCCCAAGCTGCCATGCTCCTCTTGCAGCTCCCCCAAACACAGGGAATGCAGAGGATCATGCAACTCACCCAGCAGGCCATTGTCCAGCAGGACTGCATGGCCGCAATGCCCTCCCTCCACACCACTCGATCGATGTTGGAACATCACGGGAGCACCATCCCCGCCGCTAGTCATGCTCCCGTTGGTCGCTCTTTGCCCCGCTACAATCAGCGAAATAACCATGAGGTGCAACAACCGAACCAGCAGGTTCAAAACTCTAAGGCTGGTGGACCATTCGCGGGAGGCCAAGGCCACCAAGGGAATCAATAGCTTTCACCTCCCAACGACTTGAGGTAGAGACTCAACTGCAACCGTGATGCACGCACCATAATCAACAATTGACTATGCTACCGTGCCGAAGACCAAGCTTGCGACATCGAAGACAGTGATCGCTTTCCAGCTTTCATTGAGAACATCACCAATCGCGTGATCCTGAAGGACTTTAAGCCCACGGCTATCCCTTAGTTCGACTGGAAGCAAGATCCACGATAGTGGCTACGCTGCTACTCCGTCGCCATCGAGGTCTCAAGCAGCTCTAACTCTACTAAAGCCCTCTACTTCCCGATGGCCTTGGAGTCTGCACCACTCACATGGCTCGAGAGGCTCAAGCCCAACTCCTTCGACTCCTGGGAAACTCTGAAGAAAGTCTTCGTCGACAACTTCTAGGGATCAATGATCCGAGCAGGTACTCGACATGACTTGTTGCAGGTTAAGCAGGAGGAGAACGAGACCCTGAGGTCGTACACTCATCGCTTCTTCGATACCCATGCCACCATTGCCAACATCGCCGACGAGGACGCCATCTGCTGCTTCAGGAACGACCTCGCCACCAAGCAAACATACCGCGAGTTCAGAAGAAACCTTCTTACTACCATGGTTCAGCTCCACGACATGATGCAGCGATGGGTGGACCAAGAAGATGATGAGAATGAGCGTTTCCCAAAATGCAAGAACGACAAGGGCACCAACAACAACCGCCCTGACAAAGGCTAGTACAACAACTCGGGTCCTTCCCGAAAGCGTAAGACAGAAGACCAGGTGGCAGCTGTCAAGTGCAACCCTCACAGCAAGAACTCGGGCAAGCTTCAGGACCAGTTTGAGAAGGTCCTCCACAAGCAGTGCCCGATGCACCCGAAGTCGAAGCACACGTTGTACCAGTGTACCACCCTCTGCAGGACCCTCAAGGGGCCTCCTCTTGACGATGAAGAGAAGGACAAGGACAAGGTGGATGAAGGCAACGACAAGTCAGGGCCCCCGGGTTTCCAACACCCAACTAATGTCATCAACATCATCTTCGGATGCGATGACGACATCCTCTCCAAGCACGCGCAGAAGCTGATTTGGCGTGAGATAATGTCAGTCAAACCAGCCATGCCACGCCCCTTGAGACACAGCGAGATCCCGATCTCTTTCTCCAACGAGGATTAGTTGACCAGCTTCTCCGAGCTGGGAACACTCCCGCTCGTACTTGACCCAGTCGTGGCAGGCTCTATGCTGACCCGAGTATTCATCGACGGGGGAGCGGCCTAAATGAGCTGCCCTCGGACATGTACCAAGGACATCCAATGATCAATACACAAACCCTCAGCGTGCAATAGATTTTCTTTTTACGAGTTCTTTCCTGCACGTAGGGCTGCATCGACTTCGATCTCCGGCTTGCTGGTAAGTTCCGCGTCGAAGGAGGCGGATAGGCTCAAGGTTGACGACACATCGCTTCTTACTCTATCTTGTTTAGTTCAAGTTATTGAGCGGATTGGATCTCGGTTTGGTTTGTTCACCAATTTATCGATATCAACTTGTTCTTGTTAGATTAATCTGCTTAGTCTAGCTTGTTTCTTGTTGTTATTATCAATTATCGGTATTTGCTAGGTTCAACAGGGTTAGATTCGTTTAATCTTGTTTTTATTTAGCTTTCACCACAATTTATCCAGCCTAGATATAAATACCATCAGCCAACGCACAGCTTGCCTGTTGCACGTCGTTAGGCCGATCGGGTTCGGATCTAGGTGTTGCTTACCAAGGCCTCGCTATCCCATTTGGAGTTGCCTTGTCTGTGCAAACGGCCAGAACTTAGGCCAATTGATCTATTTGCTGTATCAGACTTTTGACCGATGCCCTTGGCAGAATGATTCGAATCCGAGCCGATACATTCCGAGAATTTAACGTTGTCCTGTCCCGTGTCAGTTGTAGGTCAAATTGAGTGGCACGCTCTGCACCACCGCGCAGTTTAGTTGGACTCTGCACTGGAGCGAAGCAGAATCTCCCAGGTCCTCACGTGTGTCGGCGTTTAAGGCCGATCGCCGGCTTTTTGCATCAACATGCTTTTGGCACGCTCGGTGGGACACAACAATGACACCACGATGACCAAGAACGACGGGATGGACAACAACAAGATCCTGGTGCCCACAATGGACGATCTCAATGACGATCAGAAGCGGCTGATTGAAGAAGCTATGAAGCAAACTCAAGACGCCTGCCTCAGGTCATTCACTGTGACCAGAAGAGGAGAGGCACTGCAGAAGCAGCCGCTACCAAGGCCGGGGGGCATCTCTATCACGGAGGACTCGGCCATGTTCAAGGAGATGTTCGATCTATCCATGAACCACGCGCTGATCAACCAGTCAGCGGTTCTGATCGAAACCATCAAGGATGCCGTCAAGAACGTTCTATCTGAAGGCGTTCAGGGGGGCAACATGGGGCCATGCTACCCCAATGCAGAAACATCAGCCGCAGCTAGTGCCAGAGCACCCACATCAACGGCTGATGGCGTTCTGCTCTGACAATTCAACAAATACCGCAGACTCCATCGGCACCGACCCAGACTGGGGGGCATCACGCAGATGCATCGGCTTTTTATCCGATGGATGATACCGCGGGACAGCCGATGAGTCCCCAAATCTAGAGGACCTTTCAAGATACGAACTTCCAGGTGCAAAACCTCACGGCGCAGCAACCTAAAATTGATTGGGCCAGCAAAATAGCCGATGTGATGAAAAATCAGTTCGGCTTGAAGCCTAAGGAACCAGCGTTCATGTACTGGAAGCCATATCCAGAAGTGTATGTTCAGATTCCGTTGCCTCATTGGTACAGATTGCCAGATTTCACCAAGTTCTCTGGGTAGGATAGCATGTCGACCGTTGAGCACGTCAGTAGGCTCTTGGTGCAATGCGGGGAAGCTACAACAACAGATGCCTTGAAGATCCGTTTGTTCCCACTATCTCTCTCTAGATCGGCCTTTGCCTGGTTTGCTTCGCTACCAGCCAATTCCATAATAAATTGGGCCGATCTTGAGAAGCAATTCCACAAGTACTTCTTCACTGGAGTATAGGAGATCAAGATCACAGACTTGACTGCAGTTCGACAAAGGAACGATGAGCTTGTCCCGGATTACATTCAGAGGTTCAGGTCTCTTAGCGATGGCCAGTTAGCTGAATTGACCTTTCAAGGACTCTTGCCGCATATCAGGGAAAAGTTCTCTTCCCAGGAGTTTGAGAGCCTGAGTCATCTGGCGTCCAGGCTTGCTAATGTTGACGTTTGAGCCCATGACTCAAGGAAGAATATGTTCCAGAAGAAGGTCAACTACGTTGGTGATTCTTCTGACTCAAAGAATGAGGCTGAGATCGGCGTGGCAGAATGGGCCAAGACTAAGAAGCCGATCTCATGCCCGTTTGCGAAGAAGGAAGTCGAGAGCTATGGGTTCGATGTCACAAAGGCCGATAGGATCTTTGACTTGCTGCTGCAAGAGGGTCAGCTTAAGTTTCCCTCCAATCACGTGATCCCATCTGCCAATGAATTAAAAGGCCACAAGTATTGTAAGTGGCATCACTCTGTCACTCATAATACTAATGATTGCAAGACCTTCAAGAAGGAGATCCAGATGGCCATAGAACAAGGGAGGATCAAGTTCGACAAGCCGATGAAGATCGATGAACATCCCTTCCCGGCTGGTACAGTTGATGTGGCACCCAGGAAGTCGACGGAAAAGCAAAGGTATCAACTTCTGATCATTCTGATCATGGTATTGAAAATTTGAAGACTCGTGTATCAGCCAATGGCAGGGGGAACCAAGGCCGATATGAGCAGGGAGGAAATTTCAAGATGCTACGCAGAGTTATCACTTCTTAGATGCTCCTGAACAAATACCAGCGTCAACAAGATAGGGAGAGATGCCGTCAAGAAGAGAAGGACATGCATGATGCAGAACACTAGCGGTGCCCGTTCTTTGCCTTCTGTTGGAATTAGGGCTTGTGCTTGCCATCGGCCGATGACTGTCCCGAGTGCCATGGGACGTATGAATGCCGATACGACTTCAAGAGGCAGCGCCATGAAGATAAAGATCAGTAGTCGATCTTCAGAGGCAAACACAATGGGAATCGTGTCTCTGTTCTTGATCGACTAGGTCTATGAGTCCCTGAGCAAGCTACGATTGAAGAGCAAGTTGAGGATCGTGTACCTGATGAAGCACCTCTAGATCGGTCACCCAAACATCACAATAGCTAAAGGTACGATCCAGAGGAATACCCGGATTGGTGTATTCGGGGTTTGACCTGATCTCAGAAGAGGAGGGTTCAAAGGCTCCGGCATAGAAAGCAAGAAGAAGAGCGCACCTATAAGAAGAAAATAGTAAAATCACAAGTGTGGTGCATTCGGCAAAAGACCGATGAAACTACCCCGTCAGCATCAGTCAATATGGTTTTTGTGTTGCCCATGGAGTTCAAAGCGCTAGTCCATGATGATGATGAAGGTGGCAGTGGCAGAGCTGGCGCTTGATCCAGTTCATGCCTCATTTGGAAAGCCAGAAGAGAATGAACGGAGGCATCTAAGGCCTTTGTACATGAAGGGGCATGTTGATGGCAGGCTGATGACCAAAATGTTGATTGATGGAGGGGCCACTGTCAATGTCATGTCGTACATTGTTTTCTGGAAGCTTGGGTTCGGCAAAGATGATATGATGGGAACTGTTATGGTTCTCAAGAGGTATGAAGGAGAGACCTCGCCTGCAAGAGGGGGCAATCGGTATCGAGCTAACGATTGGGAGCAAGACCTTGCCTACTACTTTCTTTGTCGTGGACGGCAAAGGATCGTACAATTTGCTCCTGTGCCGAGACTGGATCCATGCTAATTGTTGCATTCCATCTACAATGCATCAATGTCTTATCCAATGGCTGGAAAATGATTCGGTTGAAGTGGTACCTGTGGACTCATCACTCAGTGTTGCATCCGCCGATCCTCCAGTCGGGGGCTTCGATGGTGTGGAATGCATATCGGGCAAAATATGGGAAGGCGACTTCTTGAAGATGGATGATTTCGGATTCAACCCACTTCAAGAGGATGAATTTGAAGACTCTGCTCTGTGAAGGGATTCGAACAAGTTTCCAATCGGCCAAAGAGAAACAACACAAGAAATCTCTGGCCGATGGAATAATCTTGTAAAAGCCGATCGTAGTAAATGATCAGGCTCAAATGGCCGATACGATATGTATCGCCCTTAGTGCAAAAGACACCTACAACAAGACTTTGCTTTGATCAGGTTATTTGATATGGATTAATGTCATGATTGTATCAAGTAATCGGCTAAAATAACGTCTGAAAAGATTGGAATCATATTTGGATTATATGCTACCTGCGTATTGGAGTTATGTTCGGTAGCTAAAATGGCCGATTGACTTTGATGTGTCCTATCTTTTCTCAGAAGTTATGTTTGATCTTTGATATTGGACATCACGAATTGAAGAGCTAGTTATTGGAGCCCGGGATCGCATCACGGTTTCAGAATCAGTAAGAGGCTTTTGTTACCAGGAAAGTTGATTCGGGATTCAATTACGCATTCTTTTTAGCCAGTTGACTATCATGAGAGGCTTAAAATTCTTGCTTTCGAAGTCATATTTATTCAGTTAGCTGAAGATTCTTTTTGATCGAGTAAAGGCGCTGGTCAATCAAGATCAGTTAATTGCAAATCAACAAGGAAGAGGAATCCAAACTTGTTGGAAAACTGGATACAAATAAAGGGAAGGCCGATCCATTCACTTGGAAATATATTTATAAAAAGCCAATCTATGGATCGGGCTGCTACATTGATTGATTACTACTACTGATTTATTCATCAGCAAAGATATTGCTGATCACATCACCTAGACTAACATCCTCGCTAATGGCAGAAGCAACCGTGCCAAGGTCGTCAACGAGTTCTTCGAATTCTTCCCGTGCCTCGCCTTCTGGGAAGATTGGGTGCAGTGTCATGAGGTTATTCTGAGAGCAACAGTGGCATCGCGGCGACTCCGTGACCAACAACCTCCTGTACACAGTTGGGGACGTCCTGCAGGCGAGCAGCGACAGTATCGCCCCGAGCATTCACCGCTGCACCAAGGAGGGCCTGAATCTGCAATTCCAGAGCTAGAGAGAATAGACGCAGACGAAAATAAGGGAGAGATCAATATTTCTCAAGAAAAGGTTTTGGGGTGAGTAGCTAACCTGCTACCCTGGAATCGGCAGTAACAAGTTGGGCGCGTGCAGTCAGCGAAATGTCCTCAGCAACTGCCAATATGGCTTCCAATCAGCTGGTCTTCTTGGTCTCTTATGCATAACTATTCCGGCCCTCATCTTTCTCCCGGAGAAGATCCCGGATGAGATCGCGAGTCCCTTCATCAAGGTCATAAAAAGGATTCGATGGTCAAGAGGGAGGGAAACGAGGTGGTGAGCTGGAAGCCTCATCGTCTCTGAAAGGAAAACAAAAGCCGATTAAATTTGATCGAGCTACAGTGAAGCACAAGAATAGCAGATTTGCTACCCACGGCGGCGGAAAGCTGGAGGCTGATCGGAGGGACCTTCACTTGCGCACTTGTTTCCGGCCATTGTTTGCAGAGACGAAGACTGGGGTTTTTTGGCTACAGCAGGAAAGATGAAGCCAATGGAGTCTTGTGAGTCCGCTATGCCGATGGGCGCTATTTATGGTCCAGGTGGAGGAGATGGGTCGGCTCAGAGAAGATGAAGTGTCTCAGGTCAAGGGGGTCATTTGAGAATGTTTTACAGGCGAAAAGACAAAAGTCGAATCATCTCGGTGCAGACTAGTGGTGGGAATGAATTGAAGCCAGGGGCAAAAAAAGAGTTTTGTACTCACCATTGGCACGGAGCGCGAGGAATCGGCCGTGTGGAATCAGAGTTCACACGGAGGCAGAAGGACCTAGGTGGACTAGAGGAGCTTCAAAGCAAAATTTATATTTTACTCCGAAGCTGGGGGACATGTGTTGACACCGTTTTTTAGCACGTGTCAATCCGTTGAGCAAGCGGCCGATGATGAATGGGCCGACACCGGTCAGGAATGGAGAATAGAGCATATTGGACTTTCTGGGCCAGAAAGAGCGTCGCGGCTGATGGAGCTATGGAAAAGAGCTGGCGAGCTATGTCAGCAAGTTATCTCTTAGATTTTGTTTAGTTTGATTAGGAAAGTTTATTTCTTTTTCATCAAGTAATTTGTATGTCGTAATCGACTAGGGTTTGTAGCTCAGGCTATAAATAGCTACCCTCGGGCATGTACCAAGGACATCCAATGATCAATACACAAAGCCTTTTTTCACTTTTTTCTCTTTTCCGCGGCTTCACCTTAGTTACAGTAGATTTTCTTTTTACGAGTTCTTTCCTGCACGTGGGGCTGCATCGACTTTGATCTCCGGCTTGCTGGTAAGTTCCGTGTCGAACGAGGTGAATAAGCTCAAGGTTGATGGCGCATCGCTTCTTCCTCTATCTTGTTTAGTTCAAGTTATCGAGCATATTGTATCTCGGTCTGGTTTGTTCACCAATTTATCGGTATCAGCTTGTTCTTGTTAGATTAATCTGTTTAGTCTAGCTTGTTTCTTGTTGTTATCATCAGTTATCGGTATTTTCTAGGTTCAACAGGGTTAGATTCGTTTAATCTTGTTTTTATTTATCTTTCACCACAATTTATCTAGCCTAGATCTAAATACCATTGGCCAACGCACAACTTGCCTGTTGCACGTCGTTAGGCTGATCGGGTTCGAATCTAGGTGTTGCTTACCAAGGCCTCGCTAACCCGTTTGGCATTGCCTTGTCTGTGCAATCGGCCAGAACTTAGGCCGATTGATCTATTGGCTGTATCGGACATTTGGCCGATGCCCTTGGCGGAATGATTCAGAATCCCAGCTGATACATTCCAGGAATTTACCGTTTTCCTGTCCCTAGTCAATTGTAAGCCAAATTAACTGGCACACCCTGCACCACCGCGCAGCTGAGTTGGACTCTACACTGGAGTGAAGCAGAATCTCCCAGGTCCTCGCGTGTGTTGGCGTTTAAGGCTGATCGCCGGCTTTTTGCGTCAACAGGAGGATGTGTGTTGATTATAATGATCTCAATAAACACTACCCAAAAGATCCTTTTGTGCTCGCTCGCATCGATCAAGTCATTGACTCCACCGTTAGCTGTGTTCTACTCTCCTTCCTTGATTGCCCTCAAGGAAGAAGACCAGATCAAGACAACATTCATCACCCCATTCGGCGCATATGCCTACACGACTACGTCGTTCGGGCTAAAACGTGGGTGCCACATACCAGCGGGCTATACAACTATGCGTTGCTGATCAGCTACATCACAATGTTGAGGCTTACGTGGATGACATGATTGTTAAGTTCTGAAGTCCCAACGAGTTCGTATCTGACCTCGAAGAAACCTTCAACAGTCTTCGAAAATTTCAGTGGAAGCTCAACCCGACTAAGTGCGTCTTTGGCATACCTCAGGGAAAACTTCTCGGTTTCATTTTCAGTCACCGAGAAATTGAGGCCAACCCTGAAATAATCACCACCATCACCAGCAATTGGGCTCCACAGAAGATTAAAGACGTGCAGAAGCTCACTGGATGCATGGCGGCATTAAACAGATTCATTTCTCGACTTAGGGAACGGGGCTTACCCTTCTTCAAGCTCCTTAAAAGGTAGGACAACTTCGCATGGACAGAGGAAGCGGTGCTGGCACTCGAACCTCAATCGTCACCTCCAGTCGCCCCCATCCTCACAGCTCCAAATCTAGGCGACAACTTGCTACTCTACATTGCAGCGACTACACACGTAGTTAGCACAACCATAGTGGTGGAACGAGAAGAGGAAGGCCATGCCTTTGGTGCGCAGTGGCCTGTGTATTTTGTTAGCGAAGTCCTATCTGAATCCAAGGTTCCTTACCTAACAATTAAGAAACTTCTGTACGCTATACTCATCACCTCCAGGAAACTTCGTCACTACTTCGACGAGTACAAGATCTCGGTTATTACAGATTTCCCATTGGCGGATATACTCCACAATCGGGATGCCACCGCGCATCTCCATGTGGGCAGTGGAACTGGGAGCACTCAGCATTGACTTCAACCCACACACGGCCATCAAGTCACAAGCTCTAGTCGACTTCCTAGCTGAGTATCAAGAAAATCAAGTACCAGCTCTAGCCAACCTGCCAGAGCATTGGGTCATGTACTTTGATGGATCTCTCAAGCTCGAGGGCGGTGGCGCGGGGGTACTCTTCATCAGTCTGACTAGGGAGCAACTTAAATATGTGTTCCAGATACTATTTAAGGTCTCCAACAACGAAGCCGAGTACGAGGCATTATTGCATGGACTACGCCTGGTTGTCTCCCTTAGCATCAAGCGACTACTCATTTTTGCAGACTCTTTGCTTGTTGTCCAACAAGTCAACAAAGACTGGGACACCAACAAGGAGACCATGGACGCTTACATTGCAAGGATTTGCAAACTCAAGAACAAGTTCTCAGATCTGGAAGTTCGACACGTGCCTCGTGACAACAATGTAGGGGCCGACGTACTCTCAAAGCTGGGTTCTGAATGAGCAAACATCCCAGCAGGAGTATTCGTCCATGAGCTACATCACCCCTCCAATACTAGACCAAATCAAAGCACCATCGACCAAGGCCCTACGGAACCTAGTCAAGAGGTCATCATGATCGAGGTCGACTGGCGAGCACCATTCATCGACTTCATCAAAGACCAGAAGCTATCCCCCGGCGTTGACCCAAAAAGTGCTGAGGCCACCTGTCTAGTTATGCGGAGCAAGGGTTACGTTCTGATTGGTGGCAAGCTATACAAGCATGGATCGTTATCAGGGGTCCTCGTGAAGTGCGTGACTACCAAAGAAAGAAGAGACATTCTGGAAGAAGTTCATGATGGAGCGTGCGGCAACCATGCTGCTTCGCGCACTCTAGTTGGGAAGGCTTTCAGGTTTGGATTGTTTTGGCCTATGGCTTTGGCGGACGCCGATGATATCGTTCGCCGATGCAACAATTGCCAATTCTTTGGGACCTTGACATGATCAGACCAATGACAACAGCGCCAGGAAGTTTTACTCATGTGTTGGTGGAAATGTTTTTTTACAAGCCAAATGTTTTTTTCTTACAAAAACACATTCCGTCCAACCTCAGAACAATTGCAAGTCATCGACTATCTTATAGGCTACATCTTGTACCTCTTCACGGTACTCGATGAATTGTTCCTCGGAATAATCTTCAGCAATGCCTTCTGCGAATGGCTGCACTTCTGTTGACGCTCGCTACAGACCAATTTTGAGCGTCAACTTGACCCGAAAATGGAGAGGACTGACATGCTTAACCTGCATATTTACCCCAAATACTATCGATTCCACATTTCCCTTGGAGATTTTGCAATGTAGGAAATTGGGCAAGAAATGCAGGTAAAACAAGATCCATGATGCACACCACAAGATGCTGGCCGATCAAAGCGCGCTGACCAACAAAGAGCAGGTGTTTACTTACCAAATTCCATATATGTTGGTTAATATGGGTATGCAGCTCAAGCAAAGGAGGAAACACACCTCAAGAGAAGGCAACACACCTTCAATCCAAGGCAACACAATTCAGACCAATCAGAACGCGCCATTCGGCCTCCCACGGATCAAAGGGCCCACAAACCAATGAAACCGACTTAGGACAGCGCCCTTGCATGCACAACTGTCATGAGGGCCCACCTACCGGTCACCCTGCCAAAGGAGAGGTGAAACGGGTTCGGCCGAACCAAGCCGCCGACCTTCCCCTTGCACGTGGCAGCTCCTCATCACTCCCCAATGTTGGTTCCAGGTGATAGCCCCTCGTTTGCCGGCCGTAGCACCCCTTGATCACCCCTATAAATATGAGGGGAGGGGCTTCTAAAGGAGGTGTACCATTCCATAAGCTCCACTCTCACTTTTGAGTTTGGGGTTTGCCTTAGAGGCTTAGTGCTGCCTAAATAGTGCTTAGGAGTAAGGGAGAGAGTGAGGGGGAGTCGGGGAGGAGCCGGTGTGCACATCGGCGCTCTTCTCCATCTTGTACATCGATGGATGCGTATCAATCATAGTAAGTGTTCATGTCTTCTTCTGTGCTTTAGTTTCCTTGTTAAGTTAGAGCTAGTTTCCCCTAGTTGTTTGCCGGATTAATAGTTCACTAGTTTAGTGGGTAGCTCTAGTTTGTAGCTAAGATTAGAGTTAGTAACGATAGTGTAGACGTGGTGTCTAGACTAGACTTACCTGTTGGTTGTGGTATATCCCATGGAGCAATTAATGAAGATCCCGACGATCATCTACAATGGTTTGAGGAACTGTGTTCATGTTTGGTAATCCCAGGTATGACACAGGAAACATTGCGGTGGAAGTTGTTTCCTCTCTCTCTCACAGGGAAGGCAGAGCAATGGTACACCCGCACGATAGGGAGTACGACCAGTGATTGGGGAGAATTTAGAGTTGACTTTTGTTACTCGTTCTCCCTTACAGAACGCATAGAATCCCTACCGATTGAGATCCTCGACTTCGAGCAATTAGAGAGGGAGTCCATAGGTGCAGCGTTGGCTAGATTCTTATGTCTTTTAGCATCTAGCCAAGATTTGTCTATACCTGATGTAATATCATTAGATATCTTTTGCTCGGGTTTAGACATGAAATCTGCCCTAGACCTCGACATTGCCATCGGAGGTTTGTTTACGCACAAAACTCTGACAGAAGGAAGAGAGATTCTAGATTACCTCTTAGGAGACTCGTCTTTCCCTACTGATCGTAACGAACCCCGTCGAGAGGAATCCGAGTCAAGCCATGAGAGTCTCTCAACAGCGAATTCCGAGCTTTCATCTCCCACATCCCAAGATTCGTTTGTTGAGCCCTCTCCTGAACTAGGAACATCAGAGAGAGAAGAATTTCGACCTTCGATGTTCCCTTCTCAATTCGAGGATGATCCATCTAGAAATTGCATAAACACCTCGAATCTTTTAGGGGAGGAACCTTCTTCTGTCCATACGGATCAATCTCAACACCCCTTGACAGAACCTTCCCTCGAGCCTACGGTACCTCCTTTACCGTTCGATCCTCTAAATAAAGAAAATCTCAAGGAGGTCATGAAGGAGGGATTGTTGGGTGATGTGAGACACTTTTCCGAAGTAATTTTGAATAATTCACCCTCGACAATCATTCCCTGCTCTATAAGGGGAATTATCGTAGAAGCCCATCTTAACCCCCTCATGGAGGTTAACATCATGCCATGACACTTAGCGTACACACTTTTGGGCGATGTTGTGCTAAGACCATCCAACAAGCTCATCAAGAGTTGTCCCTTTGGACACATCCTTGAATGTCGGGGGGGGGGGTGCAAGTGCCGTGATGCTCTCAATAGACAAGATCGAGGTCAACCTAAACTTTCATATCTTCGATATCCTTGATCTTGATCTTCTCCTAGGCTACCCACTTGAAAAACTTCTTGATACATCTCATTTGAGCCTAGATGAAAAGCTTAGGGAATCCGTTTCTGCTCACTACCTTTTTTTCAGAAAATCCTATGGTGAAGCCTCTTCCCAAGCAAAACAAGCTCGAGAAGATGATGCATACATCTCCATTCGTATCATCTGAACCAGTTCTCTTCGAAGTTGCAAAATCTACCACTTTCAAAGAGTGCGCTTTGGAAGAAATTCTTCACCTTTGTGAAGATGAATGATCATCAGCACCCTCGATCGAGTTTGATCCTCTTCCCGCTGGCCCCGAGTATGTTGTTCTCGACCATGATCAAGATACAACTACAATCTTTCACGATGTATCTCTTGAGATGGAGAACCCATGGGCCATGGAATTTTGTGAGGCGCAGACTCTGGAGTCCGAGGAGAAGGATTCCATAGATGAGCACGGGAGCTTTATTCTTGAAATACCCCAAGGACCATGCTCGTTCAAAGCCTCTCCAGAGTCAGGCATGCTTAGTGCCTCGAGCACGCATGAGGACTACAACCACACCTTGAGGTCCTCTTTCACAAAATCTTTAGAAGGTTGGTTGTAGATGCATATGTTTATCATAAGCATTGCAAATTCTGTGGATGCTCTGTGGTGCTAACCTTGTAGCCAAAGCTTCATGACATCAACAATCAGTGGTGAGAGGGGAACAACATCACTAAGGATAGTTGCAAGAGGAAGTTCTCATGGTCGAGCTTCTGACCATAAACAAAGCACTGCCGGGAGATAGCCCGGATTATCATTTTATTTCCCTTCAATAAAAAGCCAGAGCATGTTCCAGGATATAGCTTTCCTTTGGGTATTCTTGGTCGCTAACCATTGCAGGTGGAGATCAAAGAGAACGACGGACAAGTGACGCCTATGAACACGGAAGCTACACCAACTATAACACCATGGTAATTTTTGGTAGGGGAGTGATTATGAAGGGAAGCTTGAACTCTACACACTTGAGTTGTGTTGCTCAGCAATGCAAACTCCAAGTGTGGAGGAGGTATGTGAGTACCCAAAGTAAGTTCTTGTCATGCAAATCTTATCATGGTTTGGAGATGGTGTTGGTTCTTGCATCTTGCCCCATAAAAAAAGAAAAATAAAAAGAGAGGAGTTACCACGACGGCAATCCTAAGTTCTTCATCAAGAAAACATCATGGTAAGCACCTCCAGGTATGTACTGCTTTTGACTTTCAACAAAGCCCTTCCGGGAGGTAGCCCGAGGATCACCAGTTTCAAGCTCATGCTTTTCTCTCTTTGAATAAAGCTTGGTCATGCTTTCATGCTTCCTTTATCTACTCTTGTATGCTCTGGTTTGAATGTGTGTTGCAAAACATATTCATAGACTTTTTAAGTTAAGCATGGTGCTTAGGTTGAAAAGTCTCCTTCAATCAAACTAGGTGTGGTGTCAAGTTTGATTGATGAACCTCAGAGTCAATGCTTGTATAGATCTTGGTTGTATATGCGGACTAACCCTTGCAGGAAAAATATCAAATCCAAATGGGTAAGTCGTTGAGCTTAAATCAAATAGAAGATAAGCCAAGGCGTCGGATTCATGTTGTGCAACAAAGGAAGGAGGTACACATCACCCTTCAAGGGTCCACCGTAAGTACACCCTCTTTTGTTCATGTTGATGCAACGCCAATTCTGCCTTGCTTAAGTAAGTCTCATGGTGAGATTAAATTTTAGTTCCAATAAATTTTAGGGCTCCCTGGTTCTTAAAACCGGCAGAGCCATTATTTTGTTTCCACCCTTTTTGTTTTTAAATAAGCACCAGGTACAAGAACAAGTGTGGGGGAGATCTCTCAGAGTTTTGAGGCACATACGTTCGAGATCTCCCACAGACAGATGCACAAGACCGAAAGAACTAGCACCCAAAAGGACCGGACCACATCGTGACGGTTTGTGCACTCTACCCCTCAAATCTCTCTGATCCATGAGTTTAAATGAAATTCTTTGCTAACCACAAAAATTAAACTCAATGGTGCTTGCTGGTTGCACATTTCAAGTTTGATTGGCTTGCATATATTTTATTCCCTGCTAAACTTGAACTTGTGAATCATATCTTAGGGAACCCATAGATGTTAGTTGTTGAAAAGTGAGATATGGTTTGATGAAGGAATCCTTGCTCTCTCTGCTTTTATGTCTGGGAAGTTTTATTTTAAAAAGAAAACCCCTTCATAGCTTTACAAACTCCCTGTGTTTGTCCTACCAAAGCCATATGTCGATCTTCATGAATGAAACCACATACATATGTGCCTTGTTGTTGCATTTAGCTTCATCAAATTTTGTGACCCTAGTGAGATGTTTTCATACTTGCTTGATCAAGATCATGCACACTCCACATGCTAAACTTCTACACTGGAAGTTAGCCACTCCATTTCATCCATCCACAAAATAAAACTCCATGTGTAATGATCTCTCTCTCTAGTACTCCATGAAAGAGGAATGAGCTATATGAAAAAAAGGAAAAAATTGAAAAAAGTGAAAACAAAGATCGGGACACTTGATGGTCCAAGAGTTGAAAATAAGAGATAAGAAAATTGGACACGTGAAGGTCCAAGAAAAAAATGATGATGGCCATGTCCTCAAGTCTTCCAAATACTCCTTGAAAGAGGCATGGGCTATATGAAAAAAAGAGAAGAAAAAAAGAAAAAAGAAGAGAGAGAGGACCCATGAAGTTCCAAGTGTTGAAAAAAAACTGGATACGTGAAGGTCCAGAAGAAAAAAAAATTGATAGCCATGTCCTCAAGTCTTTCAAATAAAGGAGGGAGAGTTTCATAAAAGGAGTCTTTCATTTTCATCATCCACTTTTCATACACTTGAACAATCTTGATCAGCTTGTATGATGTGTCATCTCCATGGATCCAACATCCTACCATGAGCTCCACAAAAGCTATCTTTAGAAGTAGGTTGAAAAGAGGCAATGCCTTGGTGAGGATATAAACACACTAAGTGAAATGAGAGATCCCATGGAGGAGTAAAGCTATGGTTGGTCTTTTCAAAAATCTTTCAAAACCCCAGTCATACAACATAGCAGTGGAGGAGACTGAAGTGAACACTGCTCCGCTCTTCAACTTCCCAAACTTTCATGGTAGACACATGAAGATTCACAGGTAAGGGCGAAGTTTGGAATAATCTATATGCAGGTATCATATCAAAAGGAATTGGTGTTCCACCTTAGTCCTAAGCTTTACTCGAGGACGAGCAAAGGCTAAGTGTGGGGGTGTGTTGACGCTCGCTACGTACCAATTTTGAGTGTCAACTTGACCCGAAAATGGAGAGGACTAACATGCTTAACCTGCATATTTAGCCGAAATACTATCATTTCAACATGCTTAACCTGCATATTTAACCTGCATATTTAGCCGAAATACTAACATGCTTAACCTGCATATTTTGCAATGTAGGAAATTGGGCAAGAAATGCAGGTAAAACAAGCTCCATGATTCACACCACAAGATGTTGACCGATCAAAGCACGCTGACCAACAAAGAGCAGGTGTTTAATTACCAAATTCCATATATGTTGGTTAATATGCGTATGCAGCTCAAGCAAAGGAGGAAACACACCTCAAGAGCAAGGCAACACACCCTCAATCCAAGGCAACACAATTCAGACCAATCAGAATGCGCCATTTGGCCTCCCATGGATCAAAGGGCCCACAAACCAATGCAACCGACTTAGGACAGCACTCTTGCATGCACAACTGTTATGAGGGCCCACATACCAGTCACCCTGCCAAAGGAGAGGCGGAACAGGCTCGGCGTTGTTTCGGCCGAACCAGGAATAAAGCTGCCGACCTTCCCATTGCACGTGGCAGCTCCTCATCACTCCCCAATGTCGGTTCCATGTGATAGCCCCTCGTTTGCCGGCCGTAGCACCCCTTGATCACCCCTATAAATATGAGGGGAGGGGCTTCTAAAGGAGGTGTACCATTCCACAAGCTCCACTCTCACTTTTGAGTTTGGGGTTTGCTTTAGAGGCTTAGTGCTGCCTAGGTAGTGCTTAGGAGTTAGGGAAAAAGTGAGGGGAGTCGGGGAGGAGCCAGTGTGCACATTGGTGCTCTTCTCCATCTTGTACCTCGATGGATGCTTATCAATCATAGTAAGTGTTCGTGACTTCTTCTGTGCTTTAGTTTCTTTGTTAAGTTAGAGCTAGTTCCCCCTAGTTGTTTGCCGGATCAATAGTTCACTAGTTTAGTGGGTAGCTCTAGTTTGTAGCTAATACTAGAGTTAGTAACGATAGTGTAAACGTGGTGTCTAGACTAGACTTACGTGTTTGTTGTGGTATATCCCATGGTTAGATGAGGTATGTAGCAGGTGGTGACAGCCCTGTCTATCCAGTGAAACCCTCCCGATTCGAGTATATCCCAGTGCCGTATTACAGGAACTCACCAGTCTTATTCTGTAAGAAGCCAGTAGCCTGACGCGAGCGACTAGGATAGTTCTATCTTACCTTTGATTTTTAGCCTTAGGAATCCTTTCTACCCCTTGCCTCTAATTGGTGCAGTGTCCTTGGATGAATCTAAACCTTAGAGAATATACACACGTTCCTCAGTGCATATGATACCCTTGGAATACTCCTGGGTGAAAGCTACAACGATATTTGTGCGCTTGCGGATTTATTCGTGATGCTAAGAAACATCAACAACGTCCATGGTGGAGAAGTCGGACTTGACAAGGGCTAGCCCATGCGTGAGCACAACCTTCATAGTTCCAGACGCATACCCCACAATGCTCTAAGGAGCATCAAGGAGGCGTTCAACGAGCGAGCCTCCATCTATTGTTGGGTCGACAAGCTCGCACAACGCATGGGCTGCCGTCCCGATCTCGTCCAACTCCTTCTGTTTCGCTCCTTGTCATGGTTGAGTGACTGGATTATCTGCATATCGCTCACAAGCTGCTTGTCGGCATCTTTCAACTGCTGGGTCACAGTCTTGTGCTCATAAGCCAGATCCGAGTACTTTAAGTTGAGATCCTCCAACGACTTCTGCAGCTGCTCCTTCTCCTCTGTAAGTTTGTATATGTCACACTTCTAGGCAGTCAAAGCTCTTTCAAGCCGGGCATATTCTGTGTACAAGCGTACAACTCAGAGGGCAGGTAACAGAAAATTCAAGTCGGGTAGGAGGAAGCAACTTACTCTCTTTTTGAGCATCAGTTCCTTGGTCTTCTTGATGGCCACTTCATGCTTGCATTGCATGTCGATGATCTTGTTCTGATGGGTGCTCCTCAAGGCTTCGAGTTGCTGCTGGAGTTGGGCGTTTCTGGCCTTCTCAGCCTGCAGGTCATCCTCCAACTGATGGGTGCGTGGCAGCACATCACCGAGGTTCCAGAGCAACTCCGATTTCTCTCTCGATCACCCTATCAGGTCCTGTTTAGCAACAAACAAGTTAGTCTTTCAATTACACCTTATCAAGGGACAGCAATCTGAAAGAATTATCGACTACATACCTGGGTGTATTCGAAGAAGCGATGACCGAACTCGAGCATTATGCTTGTCTTCTCCGAATGCACAAGTGGATCTTCAAGCAGCTCTACGCTCGATGGAGGCACCTACTCTTGCTCGGCTCCTTGTTGTATCTGCGCCTGGGAGCTCTCTGGGTCTCCTGATGCCCAGAGGTAGTTGCTCCTACCTCCTGGGCAGTCAAGGTGACTGGAAGTACTCTCGGGGGCTTCGACTTCTGGCACCGCATCAGGGTGGTCGAAATCATTTCCTCCGAGTGCTCCCGGAGCATCTTCTGGAGTCTGGGGCACAGAGCCAGAGTCTACTGGCCCTGTGGTATCCTTCTTCCTGCAAAATTGTGTTAGTAGTCAATACTAACACCGGATCTACAAAGTGATAAACTCGGAAACAAACTTGGAAGCCTTCTTGAGGTGGAGCACCTTGGATACTGCCAGCCTCTTCGGTGTAGCAAAAGTCTGGATTGTCCTCGTAACCGTGGGCTGTGACTGCCCCAACACAGGGCTCCTCCCACCATCCTCTCCAGATTCCCTTCGTCTCGCGGAATCGGGGCTCTCGTTAGCCACACTGCGAAGTAGTGCTTGATAAAGTACTCGATTGCAAAACAAAGGAAATTCAATGGGTACAGTCGATGAGATTACTTCTTCGCTTGACGACTAGCCGATTCGTCGACTACGGTAGTAGCCCTCCGCTTGCGCGCCACCACTTGCTGGCGCGGCGGACTTGCGGCTGTCCTCTCCGCAGATTGATATGTGGGATGGTCCTCTATCGGCTCTTCGAACGCGGGCAGAGGCGGGTCGGATCTGAACCACTCCAGATCAGTGTTGACATTTCATAGTGTCACCACTAGGATAGGTGTTTCCTAGTAATGGTGCTTGAAATGCCGTGGGGTATTTCTTACGTTACAGAAGGATCCACATGGCATGGAATACAATTGTAGCATTTTACCCATGAGTACAGGGTCATATTTATATTTCCGCAGGGAAGGCGGCGGTTCAAATGGATTTACTAAGCTCAAGAGAATTATCATGGTCAAAATCCAGTATCTAAATAGGGGTAACTAATAATATGATTGAGAGGTAGTGTGACACAAGATTAACCATCCTTTGGAAAGAATGACTAGGATCAGAGCAAGATAGAAGGAAGCTTTCAAGGGCATACAAAGGATAACTCCTATCTAAGCAAGCATAGAACATACTCATGAACACATACACATACACATGCTTAGGATCGGGCTCTAGGCTCCCAGGCATCACCGGGAGACCGCACAAGATATGGCTAGGTGGCCACTAGATCTTCACGACTATTTTATGCACCTCCTACAGCTACTACATGAAAGGGGAGGGTTACGCTGGATGGACATGACTGTCACCACCTGCCGCCTACCTCATCTAACCATGGTATAGAGCCGCATTCAAACATAACCGATAACCCAGACACCACGCCCGTGTTAAGGATCATTGCTCTAGCCTTATGTTGAGACTAGGAACACCCCGACTAGGGGAGATGAAACCAATACCATAGCCTAGATGTGTTACCACGTCTAAACATGCAAGCTACATGACACAAGCAAGGCTATGAAAGGATCACATACTAAACAGAAGCATATGAACCAAACACAAGCTAAGATAACGAACTAAACTTTATTACTAAACTTCAAACCATACATAAAGAGAAAGATACAAAATTATACAAAACTCTTCATGAAGACTAGAAGACCTTGAGGAACTACTCTTCACCTACACTCCACTACCCTAGAGAGCTTTACAAAGGAGGAGAGGCTACATCTTGGTGTGTCTTCTTTAGGAGCACCCCACCTTATATTTATAGGCATGGAACAGGGGGTGATCGGCAGGGATTTAGCACAACTCAAGCAAAACTGACATTGAGACAAGCTGTGGGAGTGACATGTGGTGGAGGTTATTCAGTAGGGCCCATCACAGGTCGGCCGAACCGGCCCAGGCGCCCACCGCCTTCATGTTGGGCCGGATCACTCTTGGTTGGGCTTTTCTGCCTCTAGTTGATGATAGAGCTAATGGTAGGTCGATATGCTTCGGTTTTGGGTCCTCCATCCATGTGATGCACGTGTGGCGGCACGTGATTGGTTGGGGCTTGTTTTCTTTGAATCAAAGAGGTATCTTTTTCCTTTGTTTCCAGCACAAATCTTGCAATCATAAAATTCTCCAAGGGGATGTGGAATGTATACATTTATTAGCAGAATGTGTATAAGAAATGCAAGTTCATCCTTATTTTGTGATCAAATTGACGCTCATTTTTGGTCTGTAGCGAGCGCCAACAATTGGCCTCCATCCAATGTCTATGTTAGCACAAGGAAAAATAACAAGACTTCATCAACAAAGAGTACTCGAGTAAACTCTTACCGGGTCTGGTGAATTACCCGAGCTAAATAGCTTCGGGATGTACGTCTTCGAGTGCACTAGGGTGAATAGGCGGGTCACTCGGCGCATGACTTCTTCGTTGGAGGGCACCTCTTTAGCCATCCGCGATGAATCGCAGGTTCCTTGGTACTCGAAACCGAGGTGGATCCGCTGCTGGAGGGGCTGGATACGAGTGCACCACTGTCTCTCCAGTGACGTTCTTGTCCTTCAAGGCTTGGATACGTTTCATCAACTCGGGGATGTCACAGCTATCTTCTTCTGACAACTCCTCCACCCAGAAGTCTTCATACTTCGGAGGTGCGTTGTCCTGCTTGGGCAGGCCCGCCTTGTGGTTCCCAATGTAGAACCATTGTGCGTGCCACCCAGACAAACTAGTCGGGGTCAAGTATTCTAGATAGACATCTTTGTTACAAAGCTGGAATCCTGCTCCCCCGACTAGCTACGGGTTATTGACATCAGGCTATTGTTTGAGGCGGAAGATATGGCGGAAAAGATTGAAATGAGAATGGATTCCAAGGAAGGCCTCGCACAAATGAACAAAGATTGACATGTGCAAGACAAAGTTGGGGGTGAGGTGGTAGAGTTTGATCTTGTAAAAATGGAAGATTCTGTGGAAGAAATTGGATGCAGGCAAGGCTAATCTGCACTCAACGAAAGGGGCAAAAAGAAAGGTCTCACCCATATGCTTCAAGGGAGTCGTGTCGACTCTGGCGGGGCGCCACTGCACCACGTCCTTCTCCTGGAGTAGCTTCTCCACGACAAGGCAGAGAAGATCCTTCTCCCGGCAAGTCGATGCCCTCCACTCGCCGTCCGTCACCATCTTGGCGACTTTCGCTGGCGGAGATGGCTCCCCGTGTTCCTCGCTACTCCTCTTCTTCCCCCGGTTGGCGGCGGTCTTCCTCGGCATCTTCGAGTGAAATGTCAAAAGGACTTTCATGCGCAGGCCCTTGGGAGCTCACGAAGGTGAGGAGGAGGATCGGACTTGGTGATTCAACTACTCTCGGCTATGAATTTGTTGGTTGCAGGAGTGGTGGATTGGGCGCGGCGGCAGCTCTAGGGTTCTTGGCGGAGCAGATCTAGGTTTCTCGAGTGCGGAGGAAGCGGAAGCGATTGAGGCATGGTGAAAACCTAAGGGTTGCCATGGGGTTAAATAACCAGCGGTTGCCAGTTTTACCGTTGGATATATAAATGAAGCTTTTGAATTCTCAAATTTAGAAAGAGCTCCTACTAAATATGTGCATTGAATGAATTTCAATAGTTTTGGCCTCAAATGCCAAATTGCACATTTTCGAGAAGTCATGGAGCTCCCCGTAAATCTCAGCATCTATGGGGTGCAAAACAAGTGTGAACAAATAATACGTGATGCATATGACAGATATCTCACATAACAACATAAGGAAAGAAGTTGACCTGTTCTGTCAACCAAACTCGGAACTTCCGGGTATGAATCCAGAACCTCCGGATTTGCTAGACAGAATTAGCCTAGAACAACAAGTCACCATTTCAACCCATTTTATGACACTAGCATGCATCAAGTCTTAAATTAAAGCATTTAAACAGGATTCACCGCACAATAGCACTCATTACAAATTGTTCCCAACTCCACACGAGCTAAAACAAGTTTATTATAGGGCATGTGGCATACCACACCCAAATCCGGAACCTCCGGATTTGAAAACCTCGAACCTCCAGGTTTGCCAGGACAGAACAGATGACAGAATCTTTAATCTGAATTTCTTCTCCCCCTTTGTCATCCATCACCACAAAAGGCATGAGGGGAGTTCATCTGTAAGCTTCTACTGCTGAGCATCATCTTCATCATCATTTCTACCACCATATCCACTTGTTCCTTGACCGGGATCTCCAAGATTTTGTCCAAATATCCAAGATGAGAAAGCATCAAACCCATAAGGTGGAGGAGCACTAGGAGGTGGTTGTTGCATAAATGGAGGCATGAATGTAGGTGGAGGAGGCACAGAAGGTGCAGCGGAGGCATCAATATAAGTGGGATTCACAAAAGTAGTGCTAGGAACCGATCCACTCCCATAAAGTTGTCCCCAATAATCTTCTTGTTGATATCTTGCATTTTGTTGCTCCAAATCTTCTGGCTCACTTTGTTGTCCCTCGGAGCCAATGGGAAAAGGAGGATCATTTGGCAATGCCACTTCTTGCATTTTCTTCAACCTCAAGGTGTCTTTCTTTCTCCTTTGCCTCTCTTTGTGCACCACATCATTTGTGGACTTGCACATTCCCAAAATCATGTTGAACATCTTTCTTATTGGAGAGGGAGGCTTTTCCCAATTCATCTCCCTAGAACCACCACGCCTTGAATGAGAGCAAGGAGGAGGTGGTGGAGCATGAGGAACATGTGCACGAGCATCAGGTGCTGCCTCACCAACATCACCTTGAGCTGCATCTTGCTGTCTTGCTTGTGTTACTTGAGCTAGAGTGGGTCCGGGGTGATAATCCTTCTCTATGTCAATGGCACTATGCACATAATCACACTAAAATCTTTTTTTGGTCTTATGATCAAACATATACATGAGATAAGTGCCATAACCACAACACTTTCAAGGTGATTCTGAAATAGACTTGATTTCCTCCCATCCTCACTTGGTCTTAATGCTTGCAATAAACTTCTTCCATATGAAGCAGTCAAACACACTAAACACATCCTCACTTGGTCTTAATGCTTGCAATAAATTTCTTCCATATGAAGGGATGTTGTGAGCATCACCCTCTCTTGGAGCAAGTGTCTTCCTAAAGAACTTGTTGAGATAGCTATAGAATGGAATCAAGCCTTTAGGTCCCTACCGGGCAAATACATGTGCTTCATTTCTTCTTTGGGAAGAGGTGAACTAAGATGGATTCTAGTTCGATCAAAATCAGATTTCTCAAACCCAAACATGGCTGCAAACTCAAAGTAGTTAATCTTGTACCATTTGCCCTCGGTCATCCAATGGACCCATCTCACATCTCTTATCGTTTAAAAATAGCAAGTGACATAGAATTGAGCTATAATCTCATTGTTCCAATCATATTTGAAGCTCATCATTCTATACACATGCTTATCCCAGCATGCTTGAATAATCTCATTGAAGGTAGGATCCTGCATCTCCTCAAATTTCCTCCAATCCACATATTGAGAGCGAGCTACTTTGTATTTCTTGCTGAGTATGGCACTCTCATAGAAGTCTTGATGAAATTTGGTTTGGAACCTATACTCTATGCTCCTCCCTTTTCTCATGTTGAGTGAATTTTTCTCTCTTTCTTTTCTCACTTTTGCTGTCATCCCTCTCTTCATATAATCAGTTTTAACATAATCATGAGGGACACTAGGTTTTCTCATCACTACCCCTATCATGAAGACCGGCTGACCCGATTGCTCTTCATCTTCCTCATCATCTCCTTGTTGATCATCGTTATTTCCACCTCCAATTCCACTGCTAGCACCTAGTCCACCACTGTTGATGCTGGCTCTCATGAACCTGCCACTTCTTTTAATGCCACGAGGAGACATTCTATTGTTCTCATCATTTTCCTCGCCATCATCACTTGAGGTGTCACTGCCACTGCCGCTGTTATCGTCCTGAATTTCTGCACCTGGTTCATCCATATGAAGTGTGCCTCTAGCAAGTTGCCTCATCAATCTTCTTGTTCCAGTGGGAATGTTTCAATTTTTCCTCCTCGTCCTTGTAACAATCCTAAAGTCATCTTCTGGAGGCTCTATAATTATTACAAGACATCATGGATCAGGGCATGAATGATTGGATCAAGAAAGCTGAATAGATTTGGATGAAATGAACAGTTGCATGTTCTTTGTGCAAAACCGGAACTTCGAGGTTGTGCAATCCGGAACATCCGAGTTTGCACAGAGGCACATCCAAAATGCTCGACAATAGATGATGGATCTCCACACATTGTGCATTGAGGCATAGAACTACTCCATGACGTTTATACATGATATACCTTGTGAAAGGCATGAATGAGGGGTTGTTTGCACAATCCGGAACTTCCGGGTTATGCAAACCGGAACTTCTGAATAGTGCAGGAAAACCCTAGTTCATGTCCCCGCAAAATCGACCATGGAAACTTGAATCCACTGCATGGAGCAGCAACTAGGGTGCAAATGCAGGTGTTCTACCAAAGGAATCGGAGAGATCAACCCTAGGTGAAGAGATCGGGCAAAAAAAATAATTTGTACCTTGATTCATGGTGGGAGGGATTTGAAATCGAATCCGGAAGAGGGATCCAGAATCTCTAGATTGGAATCACCAAGATTCAACTTTCACCCCTTGAAATCCTTGGCCAAAACTCCAAATCGCCAAGAATCGCCTGTCTCAAACAGTGTATGTGTCAGGCTGAGTGTGGGAGAGAGAATGAGAGATGAAGGGGTATGTCATGGACTGAATAGGGATATGGCCATGGAAATCTGGAACTTCCGGGTTGTGAAAACCGAAACTTCCGGGTCTCACATGAACAGGGGGTCAAGATTAAATTTCTTGGAAATTTGAAGGATGAGATCATTTTCTAAGAGATTGTAGGTTCCATAATTTCAGATATCCATGAGAATAGGAACCTTAACTTTGATTTTGGATTCTCACAAGAATATTGAAGATGAGATATAATTTCCAACATATAGCCCTTGAAATGAGATTTTGTTTAGATCCTATGGATTTGAGAGAGTCTCGTCACTTGTGGGTAGCCATCAATCGATCAAATGTAACCATAACCACAAGATGACTTGACATGGTCACAAAGACCAAGAACGAAATAATTTTCCAAAAAGCACACACCTAGCATGCTAATTGGATTTTTGAAAAATCTATCCTATAGCACTCAAGCATATAGCAATTCAAGTCAAGCATCATACTCAGTATATTTAGCTCATACCTTCCAAGATTTTAAAGATCATTTGACACTAAGTCAAATAGATGAAGGTACCAACCAAATATCTAAAGGCACACTAAAGACTAGAGATTGCTCTATGCAAAGCATGCACAAAGCATGTAGAGGGCCTAGATGCAAACCTCAAAAATAAATAAATGTTTGAGTTGTACATACCTTGGCCCTTGAAATCCAATATCCCTCACAGTAGAAGGATTTTATGTTCAAGCTTGTACTTATGTACCATTCAAACTACTTGGAATCTCTTTCTTAATATATCATGAGAAGTTCTCAAAAAACAAGAGATAGTCAATAGTAGCATAAGCTCTAGCTTTATGTTTGGTAGCCTTTGAATGTGGAGTCGAATGGGCTACCAAACAATTAAGCCTCATAATATGGATTAAATTTCTTGCAAAAGTATGATGCACACATATATGTGGAAGGCAAGCACATGTGCATCTCTTGATCAATTGAGATCAAATAAGAAATTTAAACCATATTATGGAGAGTAGCCACACACAGTAATGAGCAATCCAATTTAGAGTTTAGAGACACCCTTCCATGTTGGATTGGTGACCTTTAAGTCAGGTGGCATACTCATAGTAAAACCTTATTCTTTCAAGAATATATTTCCGTTTACTCTACACACATGAAGACTCGAAAGCAAGGTTAAATATAATGACACAAGATATGAAATTAGCTCCCCCCTAAATATGTAAATCAAGGATGGAATATTTGAGACGTGCACTTTCTATCATTTAAGACACTAGAGGAGGCTTATTTCATAATTTGGTCATGATAAGCAAAAGATTACAACATTTGAACATAGATTACAACATTTCATGTTCGGATACACTGGATTTGTGTTCTGGAGTCTCTGGATATATGTCCAGAAACTCTGGAGCTTCAGTTTTCATTCTTCAAGCAGAATCCGAAACTCTCGGGTTACAGAATCCGGAACTTCCGGGTTATGCTAGCACTCCTATGACTGAGTGAAGTTTGTGAGGTCTGGACCTTCAGTTGAGTGTAGATTCTCCTGTATCAACAACAACACACTAGCTCCACCACAGAGCTTGTTAGTAGCAATATGTGTCATATTATATAATTTTCTCAAATTGACACAAGAGGCTAACTAGGTTCTATACTTGAAATCACATAAAGTAAACTCAAGTATAGAGAGCTAGATAGCTGGGTATTGTACTTTCTTCTAGAGAAACATTGATTTCGACTTGGCCACTATCAACATGTGTGGAGAGAAGACCAAATTTTATATAATATTATCATGGTAAAGTTCTTCTCTTATCGTGCCAAGTCTCCAATACCTCTCTAAGTACGTGCTAATTCTTTCAAGCACGTTTTGGTACCCAACTCACATTGGGTCCACGTAGGTTAGTCAACAAGGATTTGGGAACCCAAATGGCTTTTGGACGAGTAGTAAATGACTTCCGCATCCTATCAGCACAAGAGCCAATTGTGCTTGAGATTGCTTGCTGCTTGTTCTCATTATTTCTGGCACCTTTCTTCTCAAAGAATTTTTCTTGAGCTTTCTTGAAGCCTTTGTTTAGCTTGTAATGGTGCTGCTCAGTCAAACCCGGAACTTCCGGTTTAGCAAACCCAGAACTTCCACTTTTGCCAGGCAGCACACCAAGCAAGTTGCAATTTTGTGTCCCTTTTTACCGCAGCCAAAGCATCTTCTCTTGGCAAGGCTTCTTTGTCTCTTGGAGACTGTTTTCTGGCCATCTAGCTTGATCAAGCAAATTGAAGCGTAATGTCCCAAGCTGGAGCACTTGAAGCACTTGATGTGATCTAGATTCTTCTTCTTTGCTTGAGGCTTGCTCTTGTTGGACTTGTATACTTGATTGCATGAGCTTAGTACATTTGAACCCTTCTCAAGCTTCTTCACCACGGTTTCACGGTTATCTTGAGAAGGTTGTACTGCATCCTTGCCTTTCAACTTTATCATGTCCTTTGAGAGCCTCTCAACCTCTTGCATTCTTCATTTTCTTGAACCAGATTTTCATTACAATCCTCTACTGTCACTTGCTCAAACCATGATTGCTTCACTTTCATATCCTTTTGTGAGCAAGTGTTGTTGATAGGTTGACATGATCTCATTGTTGTGATTATGACTTCATGAGCTATTTCTAGCAAGGCATATGTCAGGCCCGAGGCACCGGGGCTGCACGCATGGCGTAGAACGTTCTAGAGTAAGGGGTGGGGCATGTCCCATACCTTATCCATATGTAAAGTACTCGTAAGCTAGTACAACTAGTCGGTATAGAAGGAAACTACCCGAAAGTATTTGGTTAGGACTCCTAAGCTCGTACCAGACTAGGATTTCCATGTAACCCTACCCCCCCGGGATATATAAGGGCGGGCAGGGACCCCTCCAAAAGATACCTCATAACCTCCAAGGCAATACAAACTAACAGGACGTAGGGTATTACGCATACTGCGGCTAGAACCTATCTAAAGGCTTCCTGTTCCTTGCACCATCGAGTTCCTGATCTCGATGACACCCCACCTACAACCTACCACCTCGGGGGTATCCCTCGGTGGGCTTGCCGGTAAAACACCGACAGCTGGCGCGCTAGGTAGGGGTCTTCATCGAAGATTCCCTGGAGAATTCGATGGCGACGTTCAACTTCACCAACACCGTGCCCCCTGCGGGCACAACTTTCATCTTCAGCTCTTGGGTCTGTGTCTCTGATGGCACAGGCGACTTCCGTCGGCACCTCGTCGATGAAAAGCCGGAGGCGCGTGCAGCAGCCTTCAGCAGCGCCCTCAACGACTTCATCGACAATCTCCACGACAACTACGGGATGTTGCTCCCTGACCTCGCCAGGGAAATCGAGAAGCTGTCCGTTTTCGACGCGACTCCGACTCGTGCTGCACCAGGTTTCTCCGGATCGGACTCGACTCCATCGGGGGGACGTCGTAACCGATTCCCATTCAGTTTGCGCAACCTGGCCACTGTTTTCCAGGAGGCCACAAATTCTGAATTCTACTCCGCATTGAAGAAGGATTTGGATGAACTACTCGAGCTCGGGGATAAGGACGCCACCGTATGTCGGGAGGCCCCTATCTTCGATGACTACGACTCGGACTCCGATCCTGAGGCCAAACCCTATCCGGGTGGCCAGGGATTGGTTATAACCTCCACCCCGGAGGGTCGCTTCGTGTACTGGAAGGGTATGAAACCCTCTGAACCACTCGGAGACGACGATCAACTAGTCGCTCACCTGGACTCCTTGCCTTTTCAAGAGGGCAGACCACTCGGTGAGTGCACCCCCGGCGGGACTGTAATCATCGACTACAGTTCCGAAGATCCATCTATCCACCGCCGCGTCTTCATGGCGGAATCCTCCAAGTACAGCGACCAGCACCGCAATGAAGTGCCAGAGCAGATCTCGGAAGATGAAGCCTCGGCGGGTCACCCCAACGAGACCGATCAAGAGCGTGCCGCCCGTCGGATGTGCAACAGAAAGCGTTCCAAGCGCAGAAGGGACGCCAGTGCACGCTGCAACCACTACAACGACAACCGAGGCCAGCGGGACTACTCGGGATCCTCCCGAAAGCGCAAACTAGACGATTTCATCATGGCTATCAGTCGCGTCCCGCGAGGCAAGAAGAATAGTAACGCCAATCTCCAAGAGGAGTTCGACAAACTTCTGATGAAGCAGTGCCCATGGCACCCACACTCAAAGCATGCCACTATTGAGTGTTACCAACTCCGGAGGGCCCTCAACGCCCCGCCCTAAGACACGAAGAAGAAGAAGGACAAGTCCAACGAGGATCCGGAGAACAAGACTGATGCCGGGGATTTCTCGGATGTATCAAAGGTGGTCAATGTCATCTTTGGTGGCGAATCGGGGTTTGTCTCCAAGAGGACTCAGAAGCTTCATCGTCGCGAGATCCTGTCCATCGAGGAGGGAGAACCACAATCCCTTCGGTGGTCGGAGGTCCCCATCTCGTTCTCCAGGACGGATTAGTGTACGAACTTTTCTGAGCCAGGCAAACTCCTACTAGTCCTAGACCCTGTGGTCGCGGACGTCAGGCTCGCGAATGTACTCATCGACGGGGGCAGTGGCGTCAACATCATCTTCGTGAGTACCTTGAGGAAAATGGGGGCAAAATTCTTGGACAAGCTCACCCCCAGCAAGGTTCCCTTCTACGGTATCGTGTCAGGGAACGCAGCGACGCCGCTTGGCACGGTGGTGCTTCTCGTCACCTTCGGGATGAGGGAAAACTACCGTACCGAGTACATCAAGTTCGAAGTGGCCAACTTCAAAACTTCCTACAATGCCATACTGGGCAGACAGGCAATGGCTAAGTTCATGGTCGTGCCACACTACGTGTACTTGGAGAAGTCATACGACTACGACCAGAAGGCTATCGAGTACGCCTCGACTACGCGTGTACCAGATACTTCAGGAGAAGTACTCGCGGTCGCGCAGAAGCTCTCAGAAGTGGACCTGGAGGTTCCCCAGAAGAATGCTAACCACTCGAAGGTACAGCCCGCTAGCGAACTCGTACTGAAGACCATCCAGCTCTAGGAGGGAGACTCGTCCAAGACAGCTCTGATCGGGTCACAACTCGACCCGAAATAGGAAAGCGCGCTCATCACTTTTCTTAGGGCAAACCTAGACATATTCGAGTGGAAACCAGCGGATATGCCAGGGGTGCCAAAGGAACAGATCGAGCATAGTTTTAAAGTAGATCCCGATGCTATCCCTAAGAAGCAGCATCTCTGTAGATTCGCTCAGGATAAGAGGAAAGCCATCAAAAAGGAGTTGGCTAAACTACTCGTGGCTGGTTTCATCAAAGAGGTGTACCACCCAGAGTGGGTTGCCAACCCTGTCCTTGTAAAGAAAAAGAATAAAGAATGGAGGATGTGTGTTGATTATACCAACCTCAACAAGCACTGCCCGAAGGATCACTTTGGGCTACCGCGCATTGATCAAGTAATCGACTCCACCGCCGGCTGTGTACTACTCTGCTTCCTTGACTGCTACTCGGGCTACTATCAGATCTCCGTGAAGGAAGAAGATCAAATCAAGACCGCCTTCATCATGCCCTTTGGGACTTATGCCTACAAGACAATATCCTTTTGGCTGAAGATCGCGGGGGCTACGTACCAGCGGGCAATCCAAAGTTGTCTCGAAGATCAACTAAACCACAACGTTGAGGCCTATGTGGATGACGTGGTCGTTAAGACCAGAATTCCCGAGGACTTCATTGCGGACCTGGAGGAAACGTTCAACAGCCTCCGGAAGTTCCAATGGAAGCTTAACCCAACGAAGTGCGTCTTTGGCGTGCTGTCTGGGAAACTACTCCGGTTTATGATCAGTCACATGGGGATTGAGGCCAACCTAGAAAAGATCACCGCCATCACCAATATGAAGGCTCCAACAACGATCAAGGATGTCCAGAAGCTGATAAGGTGCATGGCGGCGCTGAACAGATGAATCTCGAGACTTGGAGAACGGGGTCTTCCCTTCTTCAAGCTCCTAAAGCAGAAAGACAAGTTCCACTAGATGGAGGAATCCGAGCAGGCACTGCAGGACCTCAAGCAACACCTATAGTCGCCTCCCATACTCACAGCACCACATCCAGGCGAGAACCTGCTGATGTACATTGCGGCAACTACTCATGTCATCAGCATAACAATAGTGGTGGAGCACAACGAGGAAGGCCATGCATTTGGAGTGCAGAGGCCAGTCTATTTCATCAGCGAAGTACTCTCTAAAGCAGCATCTCTGTAGATTCGCTCAGGATAAGAGGAAAGCCATCAAAAAGGAGTTGGCTAAACTACTCGTGGCTGGTTTCATCAAAGAGGTGTACCACCCAGAGTGGGTTGCCAACCCTGTCCTTGTAAAGAAAAAGAATAAAGAATGGAGGATGTGTGTTGATTATACCAACCTCAACAAGCACTGCCCGAAGGATCACTTTGGGCTACCGCGCATTGATCAAGTAATCGACTCCACCGCCGGCTGTGTACTACTCTGCTTCCTTGACTGCTACTCGGGCTACCATCAGATCTCCGTCAAGGAAGAAGATCAAATCAAGACCGCCTTCATCATGCCCTTTGGGACTTATGCCTACAAGACAATATCCTTTTGGCTGAAGATCGCGGGGGCTACGTACCAGCGGGCAATCCAAAGTTGTCTCGAAGATCAACTAAACCACAACGTTGAGGCCTATGTGGATGACGTGGTCGTTAAGACCAGAATTCCCGAGGACTTCATTGCGGACCTGGAGGAAACGTTCAACAGCCTCCGGAAGTTCCAATGGAAGCTTAACCCAACGAAGTGCGTCTTTGGCGTGCTGTCTGGGAAACTACTCCGGTTTATGATCAGTCACATGGGGATTGAGGCCAACCCAGAAAAGATCACCGCCATCACCAATATGAAGGCTCCAACGACGATCAAGGACGTCCAGAAGCTGATAAGGTGCATGGCGGCGCTGAACAGATGAATCTCGAGACTTGGAGAACGGGGTCTTCCCTTCTTCAAGCTCCTAAAGCAGAAAGACAAGTTCCACTAGATGGAGGAAGCTGAGCAGGCACTGCAGGACCTCAAGCAACACCTATAGTCGCCTCCCATACTCACAGCACCACATCCAGGCGAGAACCTGCTGATGTACATTGCGGCAACTACTCATGTCATCAGCATAACAATAGTGGTGGAGCACAACGAGGAAGGCCATGCATTTGGAGTGCAGAGGCCAGTCTATTTCATCAGCGAAGTACTCTCTGAATCGAAGGTTCGTTATCCTCCAGTTCAGGAACTACTCTACGCAATACTTATCACATCAAGGAAGCTCCGTCAGTATTTCGATGAGTACAAGATCTCAGTTGTTACTGATTTCTCGTTGGCGAATATACTCCACAACTGGGATGCCACTGGTCGCATATCAAGGTGAGTAGTAGAACTGGGGGCTTTTTCCATCAACTTTAAGCCAAGAACTGCCATCAAATCCCAAGCATTGGTTGATTTCATGGCCGAGTGGCGAGAAAATCAAGTGCCAACACCAGCCAGCCGACCAGAGCATTGGACGATGTACTTCGATGGATCACTCAAGCTCGAGGGCGGCGGGGCTAGAGTACTTTTCATTTCTCCGAAGGGTGAACAACTCAAGTATGTCTTGCAAATCCTTTGGAAGGTGTCCAACAACGAGGCCGAGTATGAAGCACTATTACACGGGCTCCGCCTGGCAGTCTCCCTAGGCATCAAGCGACTACTCGTGTACGACAACTCTCTACTAGTTGTGCAGTAAGTCAACAAAGAGTGGGATTGCACGAAGGAGAAGATGGACGCCTATGTCACGGAAGTGCGCAAGCTGGAGAACAAATTTGCTGGCCTGGAGATTCACCATGTCGTCCGGGACAACAACATTGTAGCAGATATACTCTCCAAGCTTGGATCTACTCGAGCCCAAGTCCCAGCCAGAGTATTTGTTCAGGAACTCAAAGGACCATCGATCAAGACCACGAGTCAGAGTACAACTGCCTCGGGACCATCAGATCCTAGTCGGGAGGTCATGATGTCGGAGGTCGACTGGTGAGGGACTTTCATCAATTTCATCAAGGAGAAGAAGCTACCTTCCTGGGGTGACAAATAAGAGCCCAGAAGCAATCCGCATCATGAGGTGCAGCAAGGGGCTTGTCATCGTAGGATACAAACTATACAAGCGTGGAGCTAGCACCGAAGTACTCATGAAGTGTGTCCCGAGGGGCTGGGGCCGCAACATACTACTCGAGATACATGAAGGTACCTGCGGGAACCATGCAGCATCCAAAACACTAGTCAGGAAGGCTTACAGCGCAGGCTACTGGTGGCCAACAACAGTTTTCGACGCTGAGGACCTTGTACGGAAGTGCCAGAAGTGTCAGTTCTTCGGCAAGCAGTCACACGTCCCGGCGCACAACCTCATCACCATACCGCCCTGCTAGCCCTTTGCGTGCTGGAGCCTCGACATGATTGGACCTCTGACTACCGCTCCAGGTACTTTCACACACGTGTTGGTGGCCATCGACAAGTTTACCAAGTGGATCGAGTATAGCCGATCACCAAGCTCACTCCAGACAGGGCGGTCGACTTCATCTCGGACATCATGTACCGCTTTGGTTACCCCAATACCATCACCACAGATCTTGGCACCAACTTCACTGCAGATAAGTTCTGGGAATTCTGTGAAAACAACAGGATTAAAGTGAAGTACGTATCAGTCGCGCATCCAAGGGCCAATGGACAAGTCGAGAGAGCAAACGGCTTGATTCTGGATGGCCTAAAGAAAAGACTATACGAGGAGAACAGCAAGAAGGGTGGCAAGTGGATATATGAACTACCTCATGTTGTCTGGGGGCTTTGAACTCAGCTATCGAAAGCCACAGGACATACCCAGTTTTTTCTCGTATACGGATCAGAAGCTATACTCCCTGCAGACATCATGTGGCTCTCCCCAAGAGTCGAGATGTTCGATGAAGGAGAAGCAGACAAAGCTAGGCAGCTGGAATTGGATTCACTCGACGATGCCAGATGCAGTGCACTCGTGCAGTCCACCCGCTACCTGCAGGGCATCCGCCGCTATCACGATCGTAATATACGCGAGCGGTCATTCAACATCGGTGATCTGGTCCTCTGCCGCATCCAAGATGAGACTGGCTTACACAAGCTCAGTTCCCGGTGGGAGGGTCCCCTCATCGTCTCCGCAGTTCCAAGACCAGGGTCATATCGCCTGCAGTACCCTGATGGCCAGGAAGTTCCTAATTCCTCGAACATAGAACCTCTCCGGAAATTCTACGCCTAGTAGAAGTCCTAAACAATTCACCAGCTGCATGTCAGCATTATTTCAAATAAAAGAGTTGATTTCGCCGTAATTCGACTACTTTTGTGCATGTTTAAACTCGGGGGCTCCGCCACGAGTACAAAGCGTTCTCATGACTGCTTATACTCGGGGGCTACGCCACGAGTACTTGTACTTAGCTCGCTTATGCTCAGGGGCTCCGCAATGAGTACTTGCGTCTAGTACCGCCCAAGAGACATCATATTCGAGTACTTAAACTCCTTTAACCCGACCGCTGCTACGACTATTCGAAAGAGAGCGTTAAGGCACCCACCGAAGGGGTCACCAAACCCACTACATGGCTTAAGTTATACCTTGCTAAACACGCAAGGCCATACCTATGACCGTTCAGGACTCCTTAGCCTACAGGCTAGCTTTGCGTACCGTTACGTCGGGTAAATCCAAGCTAAGTCCTATGCTCCACGAGCACCTTCATGGAACGTCAAGTTATTAACTACTTCCAAGCCGATGCTCTTGGAGTAATCTTAACCCAAACGCCTCCGAACTACTCTAAGTCCTACGATCATCTCAGCATACAATGATACAAGCTGATGAAACAATCAAATAGGCAACACTATATACATATGACACAAAGTACCACCAATGATTTCACATTGTTTTTCCTGCTTTGACTAACCATCTTGCTCGAGGCTTTCGGCAATTTTGTCGGCGATGGGCTGAACCTCTTCACGAAACTTCATGAATTGCTCCACCGAGCAGTCAAACGCCATGCCTTCCGCGAGTGGTTCTAATTTCGCCTTTGGCCAATATGACTTCACAAGGGCGAGCGCTTGCGTGTTGTAGGTCCTAGTGGCCTCCGTGATGTAGCCGGCAACCCTATGGGGAGTCGCACGAAGCTTCTCCAGCAGCGATTGTTCCCCGGTTTCACCTTCCACGCCGAAGTCCACCATCTCCACGACGGCCTGGGCAGCAGACTTGAAGTCTTCGAGTTCTTTTTGCATCTGCTACTAGCCTGCGTGCATGTTCTTGATCTGCGCTAGGGCTTCCTTGTATTGGACATCAGTGTCCTTAAGGATCCTCTGCAGGCGCTCGACATCATCTATGCCACGGTAAATAAGGTTCTTCAGATCTATAATTAAATTATCTTTCTTTTGCAATGTGGATTTCAGTTCTGTGTGCAAGAGAAAGGAAGAAGTATTCAAGACAGTTTCAGAAACTACTCGAATGACATACAAACTAAGGGATAATAAGACAGAGAAGCAAGCTACCTTTATGCATTTTGGCCTCTTTCTTGTTCTTCTCAATGAGCTGGGCCTTCTCCTTCCTAAGATTATCAAAAGTATTCTTAAAGGCAGAAGCTTCCCGCTCCCGATCTGCCTCCAGCCGCTCGAGTCTCTCCTGCAATTCGGAGATTTTGCGGTCCTTCTCTTGCAGTTGGAGTTGGCCATCCTGGAGGAGCTTCAGTTTGTCCGATTTCTCCTAGGACCGATCCATCAGACCGTACAACATATAAGATCAGTCAGTATTCATCAGACAAGAGAAGAGGAAGAAAACTACTCGGGGAAGATGAATACTGACTGTGGTAAATTCGTACAAGTCCTTGAAGACAACAAGAACATGATCCCTCTTCTCTTTGGAGAGTGAGGGATCCTCGATCAAGTCGTCCGCCGCCTCTGCGCTGGGCTCCGATATACCCGCGGCGCCAACATTGCTAGCACCAGGGACTGGTGTACCCGTGGTCTTGGTAATGCTGGTACTAGGGTCTGTGACGCCCGCAACATCTGCATGCTGCACGCCTGACTCCTTGGGCAGCTCGCCTACCACTACGCCCACAGTTACGAGCGTCACCTCGGGCAGACCAGTACCGGGGGGCTGAGTAGGCATGAGGGGCTCACCCTCAGGGAGCTCAGACGCCGGCGGCTCCATCTCCACTCGCTCCGAATCCGCTCCAGCCGGCACTGAATCTTTCTCCGCCTCAACATTGGTGGCCGGAGGAGATGGAGAAGGAGGAGGAGGTGCACTTGCATCCAATGCTGATACATCTGCGTCCTTCCCTTGCTCAGGGGCTTGGGCCGCTGGGACCTCTTCGGCATCCCCCAAGTCCAAAGCAGACGAAGGGCTGGAAAAAGAAAACACATGATTCAACTACTCGACTAGATGAATTGCAAAACATACAAGTGAAGGAACTCGAGACTTACGTGGAGGACCTCTTGGTCACCAGCTTCTTCAGGCCGGTTAGCCAGGGCCCTCGAGTAGTTCCTTTCCCCGAACCGCCAGCAGGCTCCTTTAATGGAACCTGTGGGGTGGGCGCTGGGATAGAACCACTCAGGTCCGGCGACACATCAAGAGCAGAAGGGTCCACCGCACCATGCTGGACGTTGGGTTCTGGTGCGACATCATCCCCAGAAGGCCCGGACTTTCCCCCGTCCTTGTGACGCTTGGACAGGAGGGAAGCGGGAGGGCTGAAGAGAAAAGAAGAGGAACTTCAACGAAAAAGCGCCAAAAATTGACAAGGGAAGTACTCGAGATATGGACTTAACTGGGGTTCTCGTCTGAATCCCTGCCAAGGACCGCCTTGCACTTCCACTCCACTCGTGGCTTGGTCGGGTGGCTTGGCATCTCCAGGCTACCACTAGAGTCCTTCCCCGACTTTTTCAGAATGTCTGCCAGAGGAATGTTATTATCAGAATCTGTCAGATCCTCATCTGCATCACGGTCATTCTGATGGGTCTTGAATACTTGAAATGCACTCGGCCTGAGGTGATCAGCTCGAGGCACATCAGGGTTTGGGGCAGGACAATGATACAATTCTACGTGTCCCTGTAAGACACAAACAGAACAAGTCGAAAAGTCAGATAGGAGTTTTTCATATACAAGGTATTGAAAGTACTCGAAGACAAAACTACTTACCGGCTTTGGCGGATTAATAGTGCTGAACAGCCTAGGGACATAATCCACCGTGTGAGCATCGAGTAGTACTTGCTGGACACGTTGAAGAGCCATCTGCGAGAGGAGGATCTCTGCAGTCAATCGAGATGGGTCGTTACTTCCTAAGTACTCAAACTCAAATCGTTCCCTCTTCTGCAGTGGCATAATGCGCCTCTTGTACATGGTGGTGAGGACACAGGCCCCGGTCACACCTTTGTCCTTGTGCTCCTTGATCAGCTTGAGCAAATCAGCGACTTGCAGCATCTGACTGGGGTTGAGCTTCTCATTCCACTCAGGCCTCCACACCACCTTCCCTGGGGTTCTCTCGGGCAGTGGGGGTGCGTGGTTGCTAATATAAAACCAAAGAGACCTCCATCCCGAGTGGTTTGTAGGAAGGGAGTAATCAATGTACTCCTTCCCCTTTCCCTGCTTAAGCTGGAGGCTGGCTCCACCAACTAAATATTGCCTCTCCTCATAGGGCTGATAGCGAAGGTGGAAGAAATAACAGAAAAGATCAAAGTGGGGCTCGATGCCCAGAAAAGCTTCACAGAGATGGACGAAAATAGAAAGATGAACAAAGGAGTTAGGGTTCAAGTAATGCACCTGAATACCCCAGTGGTAAAGAAGGCCGCGGAAGAAATCGGATGTGGGGAGGCCAACCCCCTTTTAACGAAATGTTCGAACAACACCGTTCGATCTACAGTTTCTTGTGGACTATACTGGCGGAAGGAAGGTTTCCACTGAACCATTTCCTCCGATTGAAGAAGGCCTTGCGCGACTAGATTCAGAAGATTAGCTCGAGTGCACTTACTTCTTTCCCAGTCGTCGGTCGGTGCCTCATCCTTCTTCATCTTGCTCGCCGGCTTCTTGTTCCCCATCTCGCGAGTCACGAGTCGCTTCACGCGCATGCGCTCGGGAGCTCCAAGAGAGAGGGTGGGCACACATGCGGATGAGCAAGATGGGATCTCCAACTAGTTTGCTGTGAAGGGAAGGTGATTCTGATGAACTGCGCTAAACCTAGATCTAAATGGCTGGTGGCGCAGGGGGGTGAGTGTGGCAGAACCACCTGAATTAATCCGGTTCAAGTGTATTAACCATTACCGTTAAGGCATCCTCGGTTAACCTTACACTTCAAACGGAGTAATCCACTGGTCTGTCGGGTATAACCTCCCGATACAACCACGGTGAACGGATCGAGCGCCGTACATACAAATGCTCATGCGACGATGAGCCCAGAGAATACCACATTCCAGCAAGTATTACATCATTTGCATAAGTCAATATTACAGACCTAGTTCTGAGTTTAGAAAACAAGTACTTCAATTAACATAAATAAGTTCTTCAGAGTTAAATTGCAGCGGAAATAAAATGACGAAAGCTACTCGACGATAAAGGATGTCTCGATGAAGCCCGTACGAGACATCACTCGGCCTCATCTCCGTTGGACGGGGGCGCATCCCATTCCACCGACCAACCAGGGGGAAGAGTGCAGGGCCAAGTCAAGCTAGCAGTCATGTCTTCGAAGGTCTCACCTGAAATGAGCCACAAGCAAGGCTGAGTATACTAATACTCAGCAAGACTTACCCGTGTAGTGGAAACTACTCCACCGACTCTAGACATGCCAGGCTTTTTGGCTCAGGGGTTTGTTTTGCCGAAAAGCATCTACAAGTGGGTCCTTACTTTCAACTTTTAGCTCAAGATTCTAGTTTCGTTAGCAAGTCTAGGTAAGCAGCTATCTAAAGCATACATGGTGAAGCATTAAATTTTCCATCCAACCAGTTCATTCATCATCATTGTTCCTCTTCTTACTCTGTGGGTAAAAATGATTAAGCAGTCTCAATAGCCGTGAGAAACGGACGATTCGAATCGAATTTCTTAACCTTGCAAGGGAAACCCAAACACACGTCACGTGGTTACTCCCTAGAGTCACACGTGCAACTTTTCCCCTTTCTTTCCGGGTCGTGGATCGGGGCTACCCTCCGAGAGTACAAGAGCCCCACGCCACGGTTCGGCGCCGGGTCGTGACCACTCTCTGCACTCGCCATATGCACATGGGACCGAAGTTCAAAGGGTAGGATGCCGTCCCCTTGCCGGGCCAATCAGGTACTTAAGCTTACCGATTCCCATAATCTCGGCATGTGTTTAGTATGTTCAAAGACTTAACCATCACTACCACACCCTGCGGCCTTAGCATTTTTCACTAGACAGACGGGCCTCAATCGTAACCATCGTTACATAACCCGTCCGTGTCCTTATGATTGCAGCGTGTAGTAGTCATTCAACTCCTATTTTCTCGCGAGTGACAGGAAATCACTCGACCTTTACCGGAGTCCTATTAGCACAGCATTCTATCGAACCTTACATCTAGTTTTCACGCAAGGGTTCCTGACATCATGCAACTAAGTTTTCATCCAACTCCTATAAACGTAATGCACAAGCAAAGAGTAATGAGTTGCATAATTTCGGAAAGAATGGGTTATGCTCCGGGGCTTGCCTTCGCAGTTCGCTTGGGGATCTTCCGAACTTGGGCTCGGGTCTTCAAAAGCTTCAGTTAGATTTGCTTGAGCTTCACGCTGTTCACTCTCGGATGCGGGCACCAGCTCGTAGGTTCCGTCGGCGAGAGTCGTCGTTTCTACATGAATGCACAAGTTTAAGTAGTGGTGATGTTAAACGACATGATTTCCTTCACGATAAGGTTGCAGTTCATAAGACATAAGTTTTGCTGTGAAGTTATTTACTTTAACATTTCCTGGGCAATCGTTAATAGAGTTTATCTTAATCTATTTAACTTCGTTAAAGAAGAAGGGGTTGGGTTATATTGAAAACTTAGTTTCTTTTTAAACACAAACATGAGTTGAACACAATTACTAATCTAGTTAGCTTCTGGTAATAAAAGTTTTATTCAAAGTACATTATGCAGAGATAAGATCACTGTAAAAATTTCAGACATTTTTGTGTAGCATGTTAAATATGAAAAATGTAATACACAGCCACTGCTAGAATCTAGTTATTTTTATACAGAACAAACCATGCAAGTATTGATGCTAAAAATTTTACAGGGTGTTGCTATAACCATATTTGTGCTACTGTAAATTTTTCAGATTTTATTGTACATTATTTAGAGCATAATAAATGGGACAAACTACGCTCATGTTATAAAAGATTATTTTCTACAGGATGTTATACAGGGTTTCTATGTTTGAAACTTTTTGTACAGGTTGCGCTACTCTATTGTGTTTCATAGTAAAAAGATGAACATTTTATAAGGGCTTTACTAATTATTTTGAATTAGTGAAGTTTTCCTACCACAAATTCATATGAACAGGTTACATATAGTAAAAATGTTTCTAAACTTTTCTATGGCCTCTAGGTACCACTACAACAACACAGAAAAAGTTTCATGACACTAAACATCACAGAACAGCAGGAATAATTAGTTCTATCACTTTATGGCATAAAACAAGGTTGGACAAAAAGTGTATCTAGAGATGGCTTTTGGTCCTGATCTTTTTACACAGCCCTAAACAGTAAGCAAGTAACTCACTGCTAAAAAATTAGAGTCAGCAATGATCTACAACAGTGGGTACAAAAGAAGTCCATTAAACCTTCCATTTAATCTAGAGCAAAATATATTGAGAATCTGAGAAACTTTATGTAACAAAAGTTGTAGAGTTTCTTATAAGGATTCCAGAACAGTTGAGTTTGCATTTTTCTGAATTTTCTACGATTTTATACGAATTTTACAAGTTCACTGATTTGGTTAAAACTTTCTTTACAGAGGGGTCCCTGAAAATTAGCAGAAAACCCCCTGGGAAGATTTGGGCGTTTGCAATGTAGTCCCTGGTCGCAAATCACGGCGGGGAGCATCCTGTCCGGCCGAATTCCGGCGAGCTGGGTCGCTGGCGGCGAGGGCAAGGTGAGGGAGGAGCAAGAGGAGGTTGGGGGCTACCTTTGGGTGGTCACGGTTGGGGCGGAGGCGGCCTGAGCAGGGCTGCCCACGGCTACCGGGGGGGGGCGGCGGCGGGTGGAGCTCTGCTCCGGCGAGCTCCGGCGAGCTGGGCGGCGGGGCTTGGGCTGGGAAGCTTCGCGCGGAGGTAGGAGAGCGATTTTGGGGCCTAGCTCGGGTCGAGGAGGGGCGGAGGAGGGAGTTCCACGGCGGCGGCGTGGGGCGGAGCTCGGCTCTGCTCTGCGGGGAAGAAGGAGGAACAGGGAGAGGAGGGAGGGGCGCTGTGCCGGCTTTATAGCCGGTGGAGCTCGTGGGGGTGGGCGTGGCACGGCCGGGGCGCGAGGTGGAGGGACCGGCGAGGCTGGGCGCCATTGGGGGCGGCCGGCGGTGACCAGTGGCCAGAGGCGCGTCGTGCGCGTGGCGTGCGTGCGCTGGGCGCGTCCGGGGCGCGACGTCGCGTGTAGGCGACGCTGGCGGGCGGTTGGGGAGCTCGGGCGGCACGACGGAGCACTGGTGGAGGGGGCGGCGGCCAGCGACTGGGCAGCGCGGGGCGGTGCCGTAGGGAGCAGCAACGGGTTGGGCAGAGGCGAGGCGTGCGGGAGGGAGAAGAAGGCGCGGCCGCGGTTGGGCGAGCGGGGGCGGTGCAGCAGGACGCCGTGGGTTGGCTCGGCGCCTGGTGGCTCTGGGTGGCGTTGGGCGGGTCGGTGAGCTGCGGTGGGGTGATGTAGTGGTGGCTGGGTGCTCAGTTTGGGCAGTGGGCGGCTGTGGAGGGCTGCCCATGGGCGGGTGGTGCTCGGCGGCGGCGATGGCGCGGCGAGGTGTTTTGGTGGCCGGGGGCTCGTGCGGGCGGTCGGGGCGGGGCTTTTATAGGGTCAGGAGGGGGCGTGGAGATGCCTGGGCGACGCGCGGGGCGGGGCACGGCAGCGGCGTGCACTGGGCGCGGCGGGCGGCGGCAGAACGCCGGCGCGGCGTGCGGCGAGCGGGCGCGGCGACGGGGCGGCCGAGATACTGGCGTGGGCGCGAGGAGATAGTGCCGGGCGCGGAGTGGGGAAGCAGCAGTGGCAGCGGCTCGGGCGGAGGGCGGGCGCGACGACTGGTGGGGCGCGGGGGCCGGGGCGGCACGGCGGAGCGCGGAGACTGGCCGGGCGGGCGGCGGCCTGGGCGCGGCAGCGCACGCGCGGGCGGGGACTGGCCGCGCGGCGTCGGGGCGGGGCAAAGCCGGCCGTGGCGGGGTGGTGCGGCAGCCACTGGCATGGCGCTTCGCGCCGGTCAGGCGACGCCGGCCACCTGGCGCGCGGCGGGCGGGCGAGCGCGCGCGGCGCGGCAGAGCAGAGGGGGAGACGCCAGGGACCGAAATGCAAAAATTCGAAAAAGTTCAGGGGGCTGGGTGCAAACAGGGCGTTTTCTCCTCTTTCTGATTTGAATTTCAAAAACTTTTGAACACGAAAGTTGTTCAAAATAAAAAGTTCTACAACTTTGGTTTCAGGCAAAATCTCATTTGGCTTATGGTTTTAAAGTTATTTTAAAAGTTTGAAATGTGTCCAAATGTGCCCAAATTAAATTTGAATTCCAACTGAACCCGTTTTAATTCTTTCCACCCTCTCATTAGTTGGTTTAATATAGAGTTAGGCTAATGACATTGATTTTGGAATTTTAATTACCAGGGTTGTCACAGCCTTCCCCCCCTTAACAAGAATCTCGCCCCGAGATTCGGTAATTCTTAGTGTGGGCGTGGGTGCACATACCAGTGGTTGAGGCAAGAAACCCAGGGAAATGTTGGTTCAGGTAGCTTTCCGTTTCCCAGGTGGCTTCTTCTTCCGTGTGGCGATTCCATTGTATTTTATACATTCTAATCACTTTCCTCCTGGTCTCTCTTTCTTTTTGATCCAGAATCTTAATTGGGTGTTCGACATACGAGAGATCGGGTTCCAACGATATTTCTTGTTGTTCCACAATCTCGGTAGGGACTCGAATACACTTCTTGAGTTGAGATACGTGGAAAACATCATGGGTGGCCGTGAGTTGAGGGGGCAGTCGTAATTTGTAGGCTACGGGTCCGCAGCTCTCAATGATTTCGTAGGGACCAATATAACGGGGAGCTAGTTTGCCTTTGATTCCGAATCTTTGCACTCCCTTGGTGGGTGAAACTCGAAGATAGACATGATTGCCAACTTCGAATTTTAGGGGCTTTCTCCTTTTGTCAGAATAGCTCTTTTGTCGGGCTTGTGCGGCTTTAAGGTTTGCTTGTATTACCTTTACTTTCTCCTCTGCCTCGATTACCAGGTCGGTCCAATTATCTTACGTTCTCCGGTTTGTGACCAGCTCAAAGGAGTTCGACACCTTCGTCCGTACAGGGCCTCAAATGGTGCCATTTTCAAACTCGTTTGATAGCTGTTGTTGTACGAGAACTCTGCTAGGGGTAGGCATTTGTCCCAATTCTTGTCATAGTGGATGACGCAAGCTCTCAGCATGTCTTCAAGGATTTGGTTTACTCTTTCCGTTTGTCCATCAGTCTGAGGATGGTATGCTGAGCTGCGAATCAGTTTAGTACCAAGAGACGTTTGTAGTTGTTCCCAAAAGCGTGCTACAAACTGAGGACCACGATCAGAAATAATTGTCTTAGGTATTCCATGTAGGCAAACAATACGATCGAGGTAGATCTCGGCATATTTCTTGGCGGTATAGGTGGTGTGTACCGGAAGAAAATGTGCCGTCTTCGTGAGTCTGTCCACGATAACCCATATGGAATCATGTTTCTGGGAAGTGTTTGGTAGTCCAACGATGAAGTCCATACTTATGTCTTCCCATTTCCATGATGGTATAGGTAATGGTTGAAGTGTACCGGCTACTTTCAAGTGGCTAGCTTTTACTCTCTGGCACGTGTCACATTCCGAGACATACGTAGCAATTTCCCTTTTCATTCTAGTCCACCAGAAGTTTTGCCTTAGGTCTTGATACATTTTGCTACTGCCGGGGTGGATAGAGAATTTGGAAAGGTGTGCCTCATCAAGAATTTGCTTGCGGAGTTCACGATTCTTCGGAACGACTATACGACTTTCGAACCATAGAACTCCCTTATGGTCCTGGCGGAAACACTTATACTTCTCCTCACCTAGAGAGAGTTTTTGTTTGATGATCTTGATTCCTTCATCATGTAGTTGTGCCATGACGATTTGGTCGTGAAGAGTGGGCTCAACTGAGGTGTGATTTAGAGCGCCTTGGGAAACCATTTCCAAGTTAAGCTTCCTCATGTCTGCACATAATGTCTCATGGTAGGACTCCATGGATAAGCAATGGCAATGGGACTTGCGGCTTAGTGCATCCGCGACTACATTAGCCTTGCCGGGGTGATAGTGCACTTCAAGGTCATAATCCTTGATTAGTTCTAGCCATCTCCGTTGTCTCATATTCAGATCGGCTTGTGTGAAGATATACTTGAGACTCTTATGATCCGTGTAGATATTGCACTGTGTACCCATGAGATAGTGCCTCCATATCTTCAGCGCGTGAATGACGGCTGCAAGCTCAAGATCATGAGTGGGATAATTCTGTTCGTGGGGCCGAAGGGCTCGTGAGGCATATGCAATTACTCGATTCTCTTGCATAAGCACACATCCTAGACCAGTACCTGATGCGTCACAATACACATCGAATGGCTTGGTATTATCGGGTTGAGCTAACACAGGTGCAGTAGTCAGATGCTCTCTGAGAGTGTGGAAAGCTTCTTCACATCTCTCGTCCCATACAAACTTTACTTCCTTCTTTAACAGTTCAGTCATGGGCTTAGCAATTCGAGAGAAATCCGGGATGAAGCGGCGGTAGTAACCGGCTAAGCCGAGAAAACTGCGAATCTGATGAACAGAGGTAGGGGGTTTCCAATCCATCACCTCTTGTACCTTGCTGGGGTCAACAGCTATGCCTTCGCTGGAGATCGTGTGACCTAAGAACCTTACAGTATCCAACCAGAATTCACACTTGGAAAACTTAGCATAGAGCTGATGGTCTCTAAGTCGCTGAAGAACAATGCGAAGGTGCTTGGCATGCTCTTCCTCATCCTTGGAATAGATAAGAATGTCGTCGATGAACACTACGACGAATTTGTCCAGTTCGGGCATGAATACCGAATTCATGAGATACATGAAGTAGGCAGGGGCATTGGTGAGTCCAAAGGACATGACCAAGAATTCATATAGTCCATATCGTGTGGAGAAGGCAGTCTTAGGAATATCGCACGGGCGAATCTTGATCTGATGATATCCCGAACGAAGATCAATCTTTGAGAAGACTCTGGCTCCAGCTAATTGATCGAAGAGTACATCGATACGGGGAAGGGGGTATTTATTTTTAGCTGTTACCGCATTGAGAGGTCGGTAGTCCACACATAATCTCAAACTGTCATCCTTCTTCTTTACGAATAGGGCTGGACATCCCCAAGGTGACGTGCTAGGGCGAATGAAACCTTTGTCCAGCAGTTCTTGGAGTTGAATTTTCAGCTCTGCCAACTCTTTAGGGGGCATCCTATATGGCCTTTTGGATATAGGTGCAGTGCCTGGTTGTAGTTCAATGATGAACTCAATATCCCTATCTGGTGGCATTCCGGGTAAGTCATCCGGAAAGACATCGGCATACTCGCATACCACTGGAATATTCTCTAGGTTGGTCCCTTTCATCACGAAAGCGCAAGAATTTGTGCACTCCCGTAACGGTAGGTAAAGTGTAGTGGCTCCGTGACTAGGTGAATTTATCTCAACGGCTCGGGAAGAAAGGTCCAGTGTGACTCCATGCATAGCCATCCAGTTCATTCCCAAAATAATGTCCATGCCGTCGAGGGGTAAAAGGACAAGGTCCGTGTCGATGGTTTTACTACCCAATTTGACTGGTACTTGTCTGACCATTTGGTTTGAAGCAATTTTACCACCCGGTGTTGATATCATATATGACCCTTTTGTGTGACAAACATCCAAGCCTACTTTTGCACCGAATTTTGCACTTATGAAACTATGCGATGCACCAGAATCAAATAATATAACGGCAGGCTTGTTATGGATAGAGAATGTACCCGACATCACTGGGGCTCCTTCAGGAAGCTCTGTAAGCGTGGTGAAGTTAATCCGTCCTTGCTTGACTTGCAGGGTCTGTCTCTTGCCCCTGTTCTTGGCGTTCGGGTTGGATCCTTGACCTTGGTTGGGCTGTCCAGGCTGAGGGCATTCGCGTGCGAAGTGGCTGGAACTCCCGCATTTGAAACAGCGATTTGCGGGGCTAGGTCGAAGAGACTGCTGAAGAATGGGCCTCGGACCATTCTGTGGAGGCATCGGGGGTCGTACCATGCCTGGCTGCTGTGGGGGTCTGGCAATCCATCTTCCTGGATGCGGGGCCTTTGGTGGAGCTGTAGGTGCGGTATTTTGCACGATGCGATACCTTGGTGGTTGGGCACTTGATGGTCCTGCGGGCGCCTTTCTCTTCTTCTCTGCCCGGTGTGCCATGATACAGTCCTCCTGGGTTATGGCCATATTGACCAACTCGTTGTAGGTGTCAGCCCTGGCTAGGTTCAGACGTTCCTTGAGTTTAGTATTCAGACCTCTACGGAAACGATCACGCTTCTTGGCATCTGTGTCTGCGTGATAGCCCGCGTATTGGCCCAGGTTGTTGAAGGCTTGAGCATACTGAAGTACAGTGCGGTTACCCTGAGTGAGAGCTAAAAACTCATTTAGCTTTCTTTCTATGAGACCTTCGAGAATATGGTGTGCCCGGAACGCAGTCTTGAATTCATCCCAGGTGACAATGTGATCAGCGGGGAGCATAGCAAAATAGTGGTCCCACCGTAGACGAGCCGTACCGCGAAGCTGCTGCGCGGCAAAGCGGGCCTTGTTTTCATCCGAACATGGGGCCACAAGTAGAGAAAACTTGGACTCGATTGTGCGAATCCAAGCGTCCGCATCCAAGGGTTCCTCCGTCTCGTGAAACAAGGGAGGCTGGGTCCCTAGGAAATCCGTGTATCCTGCAGCTTGGGGGTGGGGGACATTTTGCCCACCCCGCTGGTGGTGTTGCTGTCCTTGCACGAGCTGGCGAAGCAACTCGGTTTGAGCGGCCATTACTTCAACCAAACTGGGTGGTGGTGGCGGCTGTGGTTGTGATCCACTTGCGCTAGCACCAAAACCATCCGGGTTACCACGGGTTGCTCCAACCATCTGAAAAGGCGAATGTTCTTCATTAGCAACGTGATCCATATTGCTTCCATGACTCCAAAAAGATCTAACGCGGAATAGTAGACTTCCAAAAGGTCCTGGATGGAATCACGGGCATAAAAACTGTCTGCCATAAGAACCTTATAACTCCTGGTAGGTTCATCCAAAGTTCCACATATTTTGGCAGTGGATAGGGAATTTAGGGATGTACAACTTTGATATTCAGTTAAGATGCTCGATTGATGGCTAAGATGGTCAAACGATCCGCTCTTCGCTTCGCTGGTTGGCTGTTTTTCAGCAGAACGAGTTATAGTATCTGGCCTATAACTTCAAAAGTTCTGGTCCAAAAATTCTCAACTTTTACCAGAGCATTTCTAAGGTATTTGTGCACCACTTTTCTATTCAACACTTTGGCTGGATTAGGCTCTAAGATGGCTGTTCCCTTAAGGTCTTACTTCTCGGTCTACCCAGAATTTTCAGTGAACAGGGGGCCAATATTTCGTGCACCAGGGAAAACCTACCCAGCCAAAATTTACCAAATTTTAACAGAAGCTTTCTGGGTAAATTTGGAACAAGTTTCGTGTTGTGCTCTTTTGCAGAAAACCGCAGGAAGGGGGCCTAAAAATTTAAGAGGCAGAAGTGCTTATTCCGGACAGAATTCTGACATTTCAAGGTTTCTGTTATTTCTTATTATCCATAAGTTCAGAATTTTTCATTTTTGAACAGGAGATAGAACACAAGATTTGGAACAGTTTCTTCAACATGAACTTTATCAGAAATGGTCATTTTCTATGGCCAATAAATCGCTCTTTTTGGTCATGGCAGATTTGTGACAGATTCGCTAGATAGTCCTTATGCAAACCACGCCTAGATACGCAAGAACCTTACCACTCTCATACAACGCATTTTTGATTTCAGATACATATGTTTATGATGTATGCACGTCCTATTCGTCCTCACAAAATAAAATAATTGCCAAATAGCTTTGGTCTTACGAAGATAGTTTCGGTGGCATACACAATACGGCTCTCGCTATAATAGCTAGTCGAGTCTTTCTACTCGTCCCTTAACTTATCGTAACCGCGGTTAGTGTACCTGCAGAAGATCGACAAGCATATATATATCATGAACCTTTCATGCCAGCACTCATGAAAGCGTCCGTAATCATTACCGTTTACTTATAGAAACGATATCTGTACAATTTCCGCCGTACAGACGACGTTAACATACGCTATCGAGATAGCGTATTCACGGGGGTACCGTCATGAGACGGGGGTATGAACAGCGATCGCCATACCCTGCGCCGAACCTTCTACTCCCAATATGTTCAACTAACAGTTGGCATATTGGCAGCACCTCAAGTAAGCCACTGCTTGAGGGCAGCGTTCGGTTCGCATCACCGACAGGAAGGCCAAGCTCCCTCAGTTGGCTGAGGATCCTTACCTTCTTACCTTAGCGACGAGTGCGTCGTTACAGAATTTAGGGTCGGTTGTGCATGAAAGTAAGTTTTGACAGAAAGTAATGTGCTGGAAGTCAGTTGATAATATATATAGAAGTTAGATAGCCACCTAGTAACTTTCCCATAATCCCTTAGGGCTTTACGAACTAGGCACCATCCTTAACGTACCAACGCATTTCGCAACACATCCTTCTAGTCAAGTTTTAGTAAATCGAGTTTTTAAGGCTTGTCGCATTCTCTGGCGTATGTATTTCGGCTCTGGTGTCCGCTGTTGCCAGCTGTGGCACCAGCTACGGCTCTGATACCAGCTGTGGCAGAACCACCTGAATTAATCCGGTTCAAGTGTATTAACCATTACCGTTAAGGCATCCTCGGTTAACCTTACACTTCAAACGGAGTAATCCACTGGTCTGTCGGGTATAACCTCCCGATACAACCACGGTGAACGGATCGAGCGCCGTACATACAAATGCTCATGCGACGATGAGCCCAGAGAATACCACATTCCAGCAAGTATTACATCATTTGCATAAGTCAATATTACAGACCTAGTTCTGAGTTTAGAAAACAAGTACTTCAATTAACATAAATAAGTTCTTCAGAGTTAAATTGCAGCGGAAATAAAATGACGAAAGCTACTCGACGATAAAGGATGTCTCGATGAAGCCCGTACGAGACATCACTCGGCCTCATCTCCGTTGGACGGGGGCGCATCCCATTCCACCGACCAACCAGGGGGAAGAGTGCAGGGCCAAGTCAAGCTAGCAGTCATGTCTTCGAAGGTCTCACCTGAAATGAGCCACAAGCAAGGCTGAGTATACTAATACTCAGCAAGACTTACCCGTGTAGTGGAAACTACTCCACCGACTCTAGACATGCCAGGCTTTTTGGCTCAGGGGTTTGTTTTGCCGAAAAGCATCTACAAGTGGGTCCTTACTTTCAACTTTTAGCTCAAGATTCTAGTTTCGTTAGCCAGTCTAGGTAAGCAGCTATCTAAAGCATACATGGTGAAGCATTAAATTTTCCATCCAACCAGTTCATTCATCATCATTGTTCCTCTTCTTACTCTGTGGGTAAAAATGGTTAAGCAGTCTCAATAGCCGTGAGAAACGGACGATTCGAATCGAATTTCTTAACCTTGCAAGGGAAACCCAAACACACGTCACGTGGTTACTCCCTAGAGTCACACGTGCAACTTTTCCCCTTTCTTTCCGGGTCGTGGATCGGGGCTACCCTCCGAGAGTACAAGAGCCCCACGCCACGGTTCGGCGCCGGGTCGTGACCACTCTCTGCACTCGCCATATGCACATGGGACCGAAGTTCAAAGGGTAGGATGCCGTCCCCTTGCCGGGCCAATCAGGTACTTAAGCTTACCGATTCCCATAATCTCGGCATGTGTTTAGTACGTTCAAAGACTTAACCATCACTACCACACCCTGCGGCCTTAGCATTTTTCACTAGACAGACGGGCCTCAATCGTAACCATCGTTACATAACCCGTCCGTGTCCTTATGATTGCAGCGTGTAGTAGTCATTCAACTCCTATTTTCTCGCGAGTGACAGGAAATCACTCGACCTTTACCGGAGTCCTATTAGCACAGCATTCTATCGAACCTTACATCTAGTTTTCACGCAAGGGTTCCTGACATCATGCAACTAAGTTTTCATCCAACTCCTATAAACGTAATGCACAAGCAAAGAGTAATGAGTTGCATAATTTCGGAAAGAATGGGTTATGCTCCGGGGCTTGCCTTCGCAGTTCGCTTGGGGATCTTCCGAACTTGGGCTCGGGTCTTCAAAAGCTTCAGTTAGATTTGCTTGAGCTTCACGCTGTTCACTCTCGGATGCGGGCACCAGCTCGTAGGTTCCGTCGGCGAGAGTCGTCGTTTCTACATGAATGCACAAGTTTAAGTAGTGGTGATGTTAAACGACATGATTTCCTTCACGATAAGGTTGCAGTTCATAAGACATAAGTTTTGCTGTGAAGTTATTTACTTTAACATTTCCTGGGCAATCGTTAATAGAGTTTATCTTAATCTATTTAACTTCGTTAAAGAAGAAGGGGTTGGGTTATATTGAAAACTTAGTTTCTTTTTAAACACAAACATGAGTTGAACACAATTACTAATCTAGTTAGCTTCTGGTAATAAAAGTTTTATTCAAAGTACATTATGCAGAGATAAGATCACTGTAAAAATTTCAGACATTTTTGTGTAGCATGTTAAATATGAAAAATGTAATACACAGCCACTGCTAGAATCTAGTTATTTTTATACAGAACAAACCATGCAAGTATTGATGCTAAAAATTTTACAGGGTGTTGCTATAACCATATTTGTGCTACTGTAAATTTTTCAGATTTTATTGTACATTATTTAGAGCATAATAAATGGGACAAACTACGCTCATGTTATAAAAGATTATTTTCTACAGGATGTTATACAGGGTTTCTATGTTTGAAACTTTTTGTACAGGTTGCGCTACTCTATTGTGTTTCATAGTAAAAAGATGAACATTTTATAAGGGCTTTACTAATTATTTTGAATTAGTGAAGTTTTCCTACCACAAATTCATATGAACAGGTTACATATAGTAAAAATGTTTCTAAACTTTTCTATGGCCTCTAGGTACCACTACAACAACACAGAAAAAGTTTCATGACACTAAACATCACAGAACAGCAGGAATAATTAGTTCTATCACTTTATGGCATAAAACAAGGTTGGACAAAAAGTGTATCTAGAGATGGCTTTTGGTCCTGATCTTTTTACACAGCCCTAAACAGTAAGCAAGTAACTCACTGCTAAAAAATTAGAGTCAGCAATGATCTACAACAGTGGGTACAAAAGAAGTCCATTAAACCTTCCATTTAATCTAGAGCAAAATATATTGAGAATCTGAGAAACTTTATGTAACAAAAGTTGTAGAGTTTCTTATAAGGATTCCAGAACAGTTGAGTTTGCATTTTTCTGAATTTTCTACGATTTTATACGAATTTTACAAGTTCACTGATTTGGTTAAAACTTTCTTTACAGAGGGGTCCCTGAAAATTAGCAGAAAACCCCCTGGGAAGATTTGGGCGTTTGCAATGTAGTCCCTGGTCGCAAATCACGGCGGGGAGCATCCTGTCCGGCCGAATTCCGGCGAGCTGGGTCGCCGGCGGCGAGGGCAAGGTGAGGGAGGAGCAAGAGGAGGTTGGGGGCTACCTTTGGGTGGTCACGGTTGGGGCGGAGGCGGCCTGAGCAGGGCTGCCCACGGCTACCGGGGGGCGGCGGCGGGTGGAGCTCTGCTCCGGCGAGCTCCGGCGAGCTGGGCGGCGGGGCTTGGGCTGGGAAGCTTCGCGCGGAGGTAGGAGAGCGATTTTGGGGCCTAGCTCGGGTCGAGGAGGGGCGGAGGAGGGAGTTCCACGGCGGTGGCATGGGGCGGAGCTCGGCTCTGCTCTGCGGGGAAGAAGGAGGAACAGGGAGAGGAGGGAGGGGCGTTGTGCCGGCTTTATAGCCGGTGGAGCTCGTGGGGGTGGGCGTGGCACGGCCGGGGCGCGAGGTGGAGGGACCGGCGAGGCTGGGCGCCATTGGGGGCGGCCGGCGGTGACCAGTGGCCAGAGGCGCGTCGTGCGCGTGGCGTGCGTGCGCTGGGCGCGTCCGGGGCGCGACGTCGCGTGTAGGCGACGCTGGCGTGCGGTTGGGGAGCTCGGGCGGCACGACGGAGCACTGGTGGAGGGGGGCGGCGGCCAGCGACTGGGCAGCGCGGGGCGGTGCCGCAGGGAGCAGCAACGGGTTGGGCAGAGGCAAGGCGTGCGGGAGGGAGAAGAAGGCGCGGCCGCGGTTGGGCGAGCGGGGGCGGTGCAGCAGGACGCCGTGGGTTGGCTCGGCGCCTGGTGGCTCTGGGTGGCGTTGGGCGGGTCGGTGAGCTGCGGTGGGGTGATGTAGTGGTGGCTGGGTGCTCAGTTTGGGCAGTGGGCGGCTGTGGAGGGCTGCCCATGGGCGGGTGGTGCTCGGCGGCGGCGATGGTGCGGCGAGGTGTTCTGGTGGCCGGGGGCTCGCGCGGGCGGTCGGGGCGGGGCTTTTATAGGGTCAGGAGGGGGCGTGGAGATGCCTGGGCGACGCGCGGGGCGGGGCACGGCAGCGGCGTGCACTGGGCGCGGCGGGCGGCGGCAGAACGCCGGCGCGGCGTGCGGCGAGCGGGCGCGGCGACTGGGCGGCCGAGATACTGGCGTGGGCGCGAGGAGATAGTGCCGGGCGCGGAGTGGGGAAGCAGCAGCGGCAGCGGCTCGGGCGGAGTGCGGGCGCGACGACTGGTGGGGCGCGGGGGCCGGGGCGGCACGGCGGAGCGCGGAGACTGGCCGGGCGGGCGGCGGCCTGGGCGCGGCAGCGCACGCGCGGGCGGGGACTGGCCGCGCGGCGTCGGGGCGGGGCAAAGCCGGCCGTGGCGGGGTGGTGCGGCGGCCACTGGCCTGGCGCTTCGCGCCGGTCAGGCGACGCCGGCCACCTGGCGCGCGGGAGACGCCAGGGACCGAAATGCAAAAATTCGAAAAAGTTCAGGGGGCTGGGTGCAAACAGGACAAAGGTTTTATTCGCCCTAGCACGTCACCTTGGGGATGTCCAGCCCTATTCGTAAAGAAAAAGGATGACAGTTTAAGATTATGTGTGGACTACCGACCTCTCAATGCGGTAACTGTTAAAAACAAATACCCCCTTCCCCGTATCGATGTACTCTTCGATCAATTAGCTGGAGCCAGAGTCTTCTCAAAGATTGATCTTCGTTCGGGATATCATCAGATCAAGATTCGCCCGTGCGATATTCCTAAGACTGCCTTCTCCACACGATATGGACTATATGAATTCTTGGTCATGTCCTTTGGACTCACCAATGCCCCTGCCTACTTCATGTATCTCATGAATTCGGTATTCATGCCCGAACTGGACAAATTCGTCGTAGTGTTCATCGACGACATTCTTATCTATTCCAAGGATGAGGAAGAGCATGCCAAGCACCTTCGCATTGTTCTTCAGCGACTTAGAGACCATCAGCTCTATGCTAAGTTTTCCAAGTGTGAATTCTGGTTGGATACTGTAAAGTTCTTAGGTCACACGATCTCCAGCGAAGGCATAGCTGTTGACCCCAGCAAGGTACAAGAGGTGATGGATTGGAAACCCCCTACCTCTGTTCATCAGATTCGCAGTTTTCTCGGCTTAGCCGGCTACTACCGTCGCTTCATACCGGATTTCTCTCGAATTGCTAAGCCCATGACGGAACTATTGAAGAAGGAAGTAAGGTTTGTATGGAATGAGAAGTGTGAGGAAGCCTTCCACACTCTCAGAGAGCATCTGACTGCTGCACCTGTGTTAGCTCAACCCGATACTACCAAGTCATTCGATGTGTATTGTGACGCATCAGGTACTGGTCTAGGATGTGTGCTTATGCAAGAGAATCGAGTGATAGCATATGCCTCACGAGCCCTTCGGCCCCACGAACAGAATTATCCCACGCATGACCTTGAGCTCGCAGCCGTCATTCACGCTCTGAAGATATGGAGGCACTATCTCATGGGTACACAGTGCAATATCTACACGGATCATAAGAGTCTCAAGTACATCTTCACACAAGCCGATCTGAATATGAGACAACGAAGATGGCTAGAATTAATCAAAGATTATGACCTAGAAGTGCACTATCACCCCGGTAAGGCTAATGTAGTCGCGGATGCACTAAGCCGCAAGTCCCATTGCCATTGCTTATCCATGGAGTCCTACCATGAGACATTATGTGCAGACATGAGGAAGCTGAACTTGGAAATGGTTTCCCAAGGCGCTCTAAATCACATCTCAGTTGAGCCCACTCTTCACGACCAAATCGTCATGGCACAACTACATGATGAAGGAATCAAGATCATCAAACAAAAACTCTCTCTAGGAGAGGAGAAGTATAAGTGTTTCCGCCAGGACCATAAGGGAGTTCTATGGTTCGAAAGTCGTATAGTCGTTCCGAAGAATCGTGAACTCCGCAAGCAAATTCTTGATGAGGCACACCTCTCCAAATTCTCTATCCACCCCGGCAGTAGCAAAATGTATCAGGACCTAAGGCAAAACTTCTGGTGGACTAGAATGAAAAGGGAAATTGCTACGTATGTCTCGGAATGTGACACGTGCCAGAGAGTAAAAGCTAGCCACTTAAAGGTAGCCGGTACACTTCAACCGTTACCTATACCATCATGGAAATGGGAAGACATAAGTATGGACTTCATCGTAGGACTACCAAACACATCCCAGAGACATGATTCCATATGGGTTATCGTTGATAGACTCACGAAGACGGCACATTTTCTTCCGGTGCACACCACCTATTCTACCAAGAAATATGCCGAGATTTACCTCGATCGTATTGTTTGCCTGCATGGAATACCTAAAACAATCATTTCCGATCGTGGTCCCCAGTTTGTAGCACGCTTTTGGGAACAACTGCAAACGTCTCTTGGCACAAAGCTGATTCGCAGCTCAGCCTACCATCCTCAGACCGATGGACAAACGGAAAGAGTAAACCAAATTCTTGAGGACATGCTGAGAGCTTGTGTCATTCATTATGACAAGAATTGGGACAAATGCTTACCCCTGGCAGAGTTCTCATACAACAACAGCTACCAAACGAGTTTGAAAATGGCACCATTTGAGGCCCTGTACGGACGAAGGTGTCGAACCCCTTTGAGCTGGTCACAAACCGGAGAACGTAAAATAATTGGACCCGACCTGGTAATCGAGGCAGAGGAGAAAGTAAAAGTAATACAAGCAAATCTTAAAGCCGCACAAGCCCGACAAAAGAGCTATTCTGACAAAAGGAGAAAGCCTCTAAAGTTCGAAGTTGGCGATCATGTCTATCTTCGAGTTTCACCAACCAAAGGAGTGCGAAGATTTGGGATCAAGGGCAAACTAGCTCCCCGTTATATTGGTCCTTACGAAATCCTGGAGAGCTGCGGACCCGTAGCCTACAAATTACGACTACCCCCTCAGCTCATGGCCACCCATGATGTCTTCCACGTATCTCAACTCAAGAAGTGTATTCTTGTCCGTACCGAGATGGTGGAACAACAAGAAATATCGTTGGAACCCGACCTCTCGTATGTCGAACACCCAGTTAAGATTTTGGATCAAAAAGAAAGAGAGACCAGGAGGAAAGTGATTAGAATGTATAAAATACAATGGAATCGCCACACGGAAGAAGAAGCCACCTGGGAAACGGAAAGCTACCTGAACCAACATTTCCCTGGGTTTCTTGCCTCAACCCCTGGTATGTGCACCCACGCCCACACTAAGAATTACCGAATCTCGGGGCGAGATTCTTGTTAAGGGGGGAAGGCTATGACAACCCTGGTAATTAAAATTCCACAAAATCAATGTCATTAGCCTAACTCTAGGTTAAACCAACTAATGAGAGGGTGGAAAGAATTAAAACGGGTTCAGTTGGAATTCAAATTTAATTTGGGCACATTTGGGCACATTTGAAACTTTTAAATTAACTTTAAAACCATAAGCCAAATGAAATTTTTCCTGAAGCCAAAGTTGTAGAACTTTTTATTTTGAGCAACTTTCGTGTTCAAAAGTTTTTGAAATTCAAATCAGAAAGAGGAGAAAACGCCCTGTTTGCACCCAGCCCCCTGAACTTTTTCGAATTTTTGCATTTCGGCCCTCGCGTCTCCCTCCCTCCCCTGCCGCGCCGCGCGCGCTCGCCCGCCCGCCGCGCGCCAGGTGGCCGGCGTCGCCTGACCGGCGCGAAGCGCCAGGCCAGTGGCCGCCGCACCACCCCGCCACGGCCGGCTTTGCCCCGCCCCGACGCCGCGCGCCCAGTCCCCGCCCGCGCGTGCTGCCGCGCCCAGGACGCCGCCCGCTCGCCCAGTGGCCGCGCTCCGCCGTGCCGCCCCGGCCCCCGCGCCCCGCCAGCTGCCGCGCCTGCCCTCCGCCCGAGCCGCTGCAGCAGCTGCTCCCCAATCCGCACGCCGCGCTATCTCCTCGCGCCCACGCCACAATCGCGGCCGCCCAGTCGCCCGCGCCCGCTCGCCGCACGCCGCGCCGGCGTTCTGCCGCCGCCCGCCGCAGCCAGTGCCGCCGCTGCCGTGCTCCGCCCCGCACGCTAACCAGGCCCCTCCTGTCCCTATAAAAGCGCCACCCCGGCCACGCGCGCGAGTCCCCGGCCACCAGAACACCCCGCCGCCGCCATCGCCGCCGCCGAGCACCACCCGCCCGTGGACAGCCACTGCCGCCGCCCACTGCCCAAACTGAGCACCCAGCCACCACTACATCACCTCACCGCAGCTCGCCGACCCACCCAACGCCACCCAGAGCCACCGGAGCGCCGCCGCCCGCGCTGCCGTCGCCGCCGCCGTCCCTGCTCGCCGTGGACAGCACGACCCCGACCCCCTCCGTCCAAGCCGAGCCCTTGAGTAGCTTCCCCACGCGTCACTGAAGCTCACCGACCAGACCACGCCGCCCCAAGCCCGCCGGAGCACCGCCGTCGACGCGAGCCGCGCCGCCGCCGCCTCTGCTCCAACGCCGGCGAGCCCTTCCCGGCCGTTCCCCACCTGAACAACACCCCCACAAGGTAGCCCTCGCACCCCTGAACCTTCCCCGACCCCCGCCCCTCGCCGCCGGCGAGCCCCCTCGCCGGAATTTCGGCCGGCCGCCGCACCCGAGCCGCCGAGGACCCAATTGCAAGGATTTAAATCTTTAGAAGGGTCTGAGCGTAAGATTCAAGGACCTAGTTGTAAAAGAAAATTTCAAACCTAGATTCAAATTCAGTGAACTTGTAAAATTCGTATAAAATCGTAGAAAATTCAGAAAAATGCAAACTCAACTGTTCTGGAATCCTCAGAACAATCTCTACCACTTTCGTTACAAAAATTTGCTCAGAATCTCAAAATATTTTGCTCTACATTAAATAGAAGCTTTAGTGGACATATTTTATACCCACTGTTCTAGAACAATGCTGACCCTGAATTTTGGGCAGTGAATTAGTTGCTGGATGATTAGGACTGTGTAAAAAGATCAGGCCCAAATTCCATCTCTAGATTTACTGTTTGTTAAACTTAGTTTCATATCATGTGTAAGAAGAATATTTTATCCCTGCAGTTAGGTGGTGAGTCACCCATTGAAATTTTTCCTATGCTAATGTATTGGTAACTAGAAGCCAGAGAAAAATTAGGAGACTTTTTATCTCACAGTAACCTATTTATTTGATTTATGTGCTAATAACATACATTAAATCAAGAAAATATTATCTTAGCTTAGAAAATTCCCAAATTATTACTGGGAGTTACACTGTGGTAGAGGTTGCTGTGCAAAAAGTTTCATGGACAAAAACCCTGTGTAGGGTCCGGTAAAAATGAATCTTTAAAAAGCCTAGGTGTAGAATGTCATATTTTCTATGCTCTGAATACTGCATGATAAATCCTACAAAAATTACAGTAGCTTCTGCATGCTCAAGTGAGAGCTCTGTAAAAAGCTTAGCCACAATTGTTTCACCAATTGATCTGTACAAAAAGAACAAGTATCTAATAGCAACAATGAAATATATTTTTCAGAATTAATCTGTTACATAAAATTGGCTGAAAATTTTACAGTAAGCACAACTTTCCTTGATGTGCCTAAATCCAAAATTTCATGACCAGAAACTATCCCTTGTAGTAATGACTCTCAAATCGTAATCAAGTGCTATTTCCACGACTTAAACTTGTGCACTCATGTAGAATCGACGACTCTCGCCGACGGAACCTACGAGCTGGTGCCCGCGTCCGAGAGTGAGCAGCGTGAAGCTCAAGCAAATCTAACTGAAGCTTTTGAAGACCCGAGCCCAAGTTCGGAAGATCCCCAAGCGAACTGCGAAGGCAAGCCCCGGAGCATAAACCATTCTTTCCGAAATTATGCAACTCATTACTCTTTGCTTGTGCATTAAGTTTATAGGAGTTGGATGAAAACTTAGTTGCATGATGTCAGGAACCCTTGCTTGGAAAACTAGATGTAAGGTTCGATAGAATGCTGTGCTAATAGGACTCCGGTAAAAGTCGAGTGATTTCCTGTCACTCGCGAGAAAATAGGAGTTGAATGACTACTACACGCTGCAATCATAAGGACACGGACGGGTCATGTAAGATGGTTACGATTGAGGTCCGTCTGTCTAGTGAAAAATGCTAAGGCCGCAGGGTGTGGTAGTGATGGTTAAGTCTTTGAACGTACTAAACACATGCCGAGATTATGGGAATCGGTAAGCTTAAGTACCTGATTGGCCCGGCAAGGGGACGGCATCCTACCCTTTGAACTTCGGTCCCATGTGCATATGGCGAGTGCAGAGAGTGGTCACGACCCGGCGCCGAACCGTGGCGTGGAGCTCTTGTACTCTCGGAGGGTAGCCCCGATCCACGACCCGGAAAGAAAGGGGAAAAGTTGCACGTGTGACTCTAGGGAGTAACCACGTGACGTGTGTTTGGGTTTCCCTTGCAAGGTTAAGAAATTCGATTCGAATCGTCCGTTTCTCACGGCTATTGAGACTGCTTAACCATTTTTACCCACAGAGTAAGAAGAGGAACAATGATGATGAATGAACTGGTTGGATGGAAAACTTAATGCTTCACCATGTATGCATTAGATAGCTGCTTACCTAGACTGGCTAACGAAACTAGAATCTTGAGCTAAAAGTTGAAAGTAAGGACCCACTTGTAGATGCTTTTTCGGCAAACAAACCCCTGAGCCAAAAAGCCTTGCATGTCTAGAGTCGGTGGAGTAGTTCCCACTACACGGGTAAGACTTGCTGAGTATTAGTATACTCAGTCTTGCTTGTGACTCGTTTTCAGGTGAGACCTTCGAAGACATGATTGCTAGCTTGACTTGGCCCTGCACTCTTCCCCCTGGTTGGTCGGTGGAATGGGATGCGCCCCCGTCCAACGGAGATAAGGCCGAGTGATGTCTCGTACGGGCTTCATCGAGACATCCTGTATCGTCGAGTAGTTTTCGTTGTTTATTTCCGCTGCAATTTAACTCTGAAGAACTTATTTATGTTAATTGAAGTACCTGTTTTCTAAACTCAGAACTTGGTCTGTAATATTTACTTATGTTAATATCGTAATATTGCTGGAATGTGGTGTTCTCTGGGCTCATCGTCGCATGAGCATTTGTATGTACGGCGCTCGATCCGTTCACCGTGGTTGTATCGGGAGGTTATACCCGACAGACCAGTGGATTACTCTGTTTGAAGTGTAAGGTTAACCGAGGATGCCTTAATGGTGATGGTTAATACACTTGAGCCGGATTAATTCAGGTGGTTCTGCCACATAGGCTCCCGAAAAGAGGGGGTTTTCGAATTTTGAACCAATTGATTTCCAGGAAAAATCATCAAGGCAGATCGCACCACTACTAATGTACATTATTTTTTATAGGGATTTTGTACATAACACTATTCAGGATGCCATGTTGTTTTGGATTTTTCCAAATCTCGGGATTTGGATTCAACGCTCAGGGGCTATGGGACACGTGTCATCAATGGCTTATTTTTCAAAAATGCTTGGAAGATAAGGTGAAGATTCAAGACTAGTGAGACCCTTAGCCTGATTCTTCAATTCAATCTAAGGCTCGAGGGCTACTCCATATGGAGTGCGATTCGCATTTCACCCCATAGAAAGAAGACTTGAAAGTACTCGGGGCTAGAGCATCTCACAGCCTCGAGCAGCCAAGAAAAGTACTCGAAAGACACCTTCAAGACGGAGTTTCAGCAGAAACCGAAGGATGACTTCTAGAAGTATTCGAAGCCTGCAGTGCTCGGCTGTGAAGAGCTCGGGGGCTTGTCAGACCCGGGGCACCGGGGCTGCACGCATGGCGTAGAACGTTCTAGAGTAAGGGGTGGGGCATGTCCCATACCTTATCCATATGTAAAGTACTTGTAAGCTAGTACAAGTAATCAGTATAGAAGGAAACTACTCGAAAGTATTCGGTTAGGACTCCTAAGCTCGTACCAGACTAGGATTTCCATGTAACCCTACCCCACCCGGGATACATAACGGCAGGCAGGGACCCCTCCAAAGGATACCTCATAACCTCCAAGGCAATACAAACCAACAGGATGTAGGGTATTACGTATACTACGGCCCGAACCTGTCTAAAGGCTTCGTGTTCCTTGCACCATCGAGTTCCTGATCTCGGCGACACCCCACCTACAACCTACCACCTCGGGGGTATCCCTCGGTGGGCTTGCCGGTAAAACACCGACAACATATGATTCCACAAGCTTTTCATTACTGCACTTGAGTTCCATGTGGAGAGCTGCAAATCCATATGCTTGCTAGTGAGATAATCTACTTGAGTCTTGAGATCTTGATTCTTCTTTACGACTAGAGCAAAAGATTTGGTTTCTTGATCATTGTTGTTGAGTAGCTTCTATTGTCTTTCAATCTCTTGATCTTACTTCATCACCTTTTTCATCAGCCCAATGATTATTTCTCTGCTTTCTTGTTCATTTTTTCAAGCTCAAGCATAAATTCTTCTTCATCACCACTATCACTATCACTATCTGAGTTTGATTCATCTTCTGACATCGCCATGAAGCACTGATGATGATCATAGTTTGATTGAGCAGGGCTACCAGAAGTAGACTCATCATTTGGCTGATATATTTCATGTTGTCTGCCAAATCCGGAACTTCCGGGTTCTATATCCTGAACTTCCAAATTCACTACAACAGCACTGTTGAAGTCTCTGGCTACTGAATCTTTGCTCTCCTGATTCTTGCTTAGTGTCATCTGAGCTTCTATTTCTAATGATGATTTTTATACCCCTTGACAGACATACTAGCTTCTTGTATTTGAACATCATATGTATCTTTGAGAGTGACCCAAATAAGATGCGCATCATTGCGAATTTCCTTCATCTCAAAGAGAACATCCTAAATATCTTTACAAAGCCAACTCCACAAGAAGTTAGTGACACAAGCATTGAGTTCCGAGCACTCCAAATCCTTTTGAGTGATATTTTCCCAATCAATGTGGTCAATATCAAACTTCGGGGGAAGAATGCTAGCAACTAAGATCCGCTCAACATGTGGACCCATGGTCCTAAGTACATCAAGTATATGAGCAGACCAAGAAGCATAGTTTGAGCCATCACTTACAAGTGGCTCAACAAGTACCTCTTTAGGCGTCAACATCTTTCTTCACGACGGTAAAACTTTGATGTGAAGCCAAGCTTTGATACCAATTGAAAGGACCTTGATGTCTTCTAGAGGGGGGGGTGAATAGGCGCACCTGTAAATTTTTACTCAAATTGCAGCGGATTAAATTCACTGTCTGCCAAACCCGGAACTTCTGTGTTTGCAAATCCGGAACTGAGCAAGACTATAGGTGAACTCAGAACTACCGAGTTTTACAACTCGGAACTTCCGGGTACACACATAGTAGAGTGAACAAAAATACTCAAGTGCGAGTAAAATGAATACAAGTTCAAACCCCAATTGGAGAGAAGGTTTTGTGAAGCTTCTTGAGCAGGATCACAAAGTCCCTGCACACAGAAACACTAGCAACCAAGTAGATCAACCAAATCACAAATATAGAAATAGAACAAGGGTGACATAATGATTTGTTTTACCAAAGTTTGGATTCAATGCTTGCTACCAAAGCTGCCACTAAAGCACAGTGAATCCTACTCTCCGTTGAGGGACTCTTTAGGACGCGAGTCTCTTCCAACTCCGTTCCACCGAGTCGGGTCACACCGGACCACTTCCCCCACTTCCACTAAGCTTGCTTCTTTCATGCGGAGGCAAAGCGCAACCTACACAAACTTCCCGAGGCTCACCACACAATTGGGAGCTCACCGGGCAACAGCTAACCATCTAGGAGGACGCACTCCAAGAGTAACAAATGCTTCACTTGTAGAACTTGATGAACAACAGTGCTCAAAGGATTTATGTCTCTCTTAAGCTTGCTCACAACTTCTCTCTACTATCCAACTCAATAGATCAAGCAATAGTCACACTACCTCACAAAGAGGGGTTGGGGAGAGCTACAAAGGCTTTCTTTTAGTTTAGGGCGCACAGGAAGCACACAAGCAACCTCAGTAGCAACAGCCAGCACAGGAGGGAGAAGGAAACCTTTTACAGACTTTTCCCATGAAACTTGCCGTTAGAGCCTGTTAGAATCCGGAACATCCGGATTTTCAAACCAAATAGCCGTTAGTGCCATGTGTGGTAAACCCGGAACTTCCGGGTTGCCTCTGTCAGTTCTAACTAATGGGCACTTGAGGCTTTTGTGTCTCTCATCAACTCTCAAGGGTTACTTTGAGCACTTGTACCGAGTCAAGACACAATGTGATGCATCCCTCTTGATAGTACGGCTTTCCTAAACTCAAGATCAAGAATAATTATATTTCAACCACTTGAGCTTCTTATTTGTGTCTCGTTGCCATGCTTTGATCCTTCATAAGTTGAGGAGAGCATTCACCTTCATTTCCTTGCTTTGAGCACATCTTCCTTGAGCTAGTGATTTGAACCTTTGTCTTTGAATAAAATCCACTTCTAGTTCAAATCACCATCTTTACGAAAGATTGATACTTCCAAATATGAATGCCAAACATGACCAAGTTTGTTCAAGTTGAATCCAAAGAAAGATTCTTCACCCTAGCATTGGTTCCTCGGCACAAACCCATTGGCCTTCTCCAAGCTTAGTACCTCGAAACACTATCCCGAATTCCAACTCTTCATTCTTGCATCACATAGAGCTCCATACAAGTTTGTATCACAATTAAATCATCAATGAAATCCATATTTCACAATTCTTTGTAATTCATATCTTCAACATATGGATTTTCCTTTTCTTCACATGAAATTCCCATTTAGTGCTATGACCTTGTCAATAAGCTTCATTTGGATATGAGAATAAACATTTGTGTGGCAGAACCACCTGAATTAATCCGGCTCAAGCGTGCTAACCATCACCACAAGGGCAATCAAGGCTAACTTGCACTTCAAACAGAATAATCCACTGGTCTGTCGGGTAAACTCCCGATACAACCACGGTTTTTGCCGATCGAAACCACACATACATGTACTCACACGAAGGTGAGCCCAGAGGATACAACATTCCACAAATTTTACATCACAGGTTCAACACAAATTATTATTACAACGGAGTTCAAATTCGTAAAACAACGTACTTCAGAGTTCAAAATAAATGAGTTCTTCAAAGTTCAATGCAGCGGAAAAATAACGATAACTACTCGACGATACAGCATGTCTCCATGAAGCCCGTACGAGACATCACTCGACATTATCACCGTTGGCCGGGGGCGTATCCCATTCCACCGACCAACCAGGAGGAAGGGTACAAGGCCAAGTCAAACTAGCGATCATATCCTCGAAAGTTTCACTTGAAAACAAGCCACAAGCAAGGCTGAGTATACTACTACTCAGCAAGGCTTACCCGACTAGTGGAATATACTTAGCCGACTCCTTGACATGCAACGCTTTTGGCTTGAGGGGTTTGTTTTGCCAAAAAGCATATATAAGTAGGTCCATACTTTCAAATTTTAGCTCCAAGTTCTAGCTTTCTTTAACCATTCTAGGTAAGCAACTTTCCAATATCATACATGGTGGAAGAATTATTTTGCATCCAACAAGATTAATCATCATCATTGTTCCTCTTCTTACTCTATGTGGTAAAAGGGTCAAGCAGTCTCAATAACCGCGAGAAACGGACGATTCGAATCGAATTTCTTAACCTTGCAAGGGAAACCTAAACACACGTCACGTGGTTACGCCTAGAATCACACGTGCAACTTTTCCCTTCAATTCCCGCTTCATGGAATAGGCCCACCGCCCTCGACTACACGTCCCCATGGCCCAGCCATGGCGGCACATGCACCCACCATTAGCTAGATGTGAACGAATTCAAGACGGTGGGGAGTATATTCCGGCCTCGGTTCAATCCGGTACTTAATTTTATCGATTACCATATTCTCGGCATGTGGTTAGTACGTTCAAAGACTTAACCACCACTACCACACACTGCGGCCTTAGCATTTTTCACTAAACAGACGGGGCCTCAATCATCAACATAAACATCGTACCATAGCCCCGTCCGTCAACCTTATGATTGCAGCATGTAGTAAACATTCAACTCCTATATTCTTGCGAGTGACAGGAAATCACTCGACTTTTACTGAGTCCTATTAGCATAGCATTCGATCGAACCTTGCATCTAGTGTTCAGAGCATGGGCACCTAGGATCATGCAGCTAAGTTTTCATCCAACTCTTATAAACTTAATGCACAAGTAAGGTAGAGTAATAAGTTGCATAAGTTTAGAAAAATAGGGTTCATGCTCCGGGGCTTGACTTCTTGTGAACAGTTAGCTTGGGGCTCTTCCGAACTTGGGCTCGGGTCTTCAAGAGCTTCAGTTAGATTTACTTGAGCTTCACGCTGCTCACTCTCGGACGCGGGCACCAGCTCGTACGTTCCGTCGGCGAGAGTAGTCGATTCTATATGAATGCACAAGTGTAAGTTATAGTGATGGTATATGACGATTATTTTTCTTCACGATAAAGTGGCAGTCCACAAACATCGATTTTGTTGGAAAGTTACTTAGTTAAGATTTCTTTGGGCAATTGTTAATAGAGTATAACTTAACTATTAACTTCATTAAACAAGAAGGGGTTGTGTTGTATTGGAAACTTAATTTTCTAAGCACAACATGGATTAAACACAACTTCTGGATTAGATAACTTATGGTGATGAAATTATTATTTAAAGCACATTATGCAGAGGCAAAAGTACTGTAAAAATTTCAGACATTTTCACCCATCAGAATAATTATGAAAAATGTAATACACAGCTACTGCTAGAAGTTAGTTATTTTTATACAGAACCAACCATTCATATATTGAAGCTAAAACTTTGACAGGGTGTTAACCTATTCATATATGTGTTACTGTAAATTATTCAGATTTTACTGTGCAAGATACAAAGCATAATAAATAGGACAAGATACACCTAGTTTAATAAAGATTAATTTCTACAGGATGTTTTACAGGGTTTCTATGTATGAAACTTTTTATACCGCAAGAACTACTCTAAAGTGTCCTTCAGTAAAAACTTGACCATTTTCCAAGCACAGAAACTAATTATTTGAATTAGTGAAGTTTTCCTACAACAAAATTATATAAATAGGTTACAGAAAGGAAAAAAGGTTCTAATCTTTTTCTGTGGTATTTAGGCAATAATACAACAGTTCTGTAAAATTTTCACCACATGAATCACAATATATCAGCAGTTACAAATTAGTTTTATTATTTCATGGCATAAACAAAGTTTAGCAAAAAGTTTAGCTAGAGAAGGGTTCTGGCCCTAATATTTTTACACTAGCCTACAAATCAAGCAAGTAAACTACTGTTAAGTTTTCAAGTTTAGCCTTTGTCTACAATAGGGCGTACAATTAAAGTCTATTAAACCTTTCATTTAATTTATATCAAGATTTAGCAAGCAACTGAAGAAATGCATGTAATAAAAGTTGTAGATTTTCTTCTAAAGATTCCAGAACAGTTGAGTTTGTAATTTTCTGATTTTTTTATGATTTTACATGAATTTTACAAATTCGCTGTTTTTGAATTCAAAGTTTAAAACTTTCTTTACAGAGGGGTCCTTGGAAACTTGCGTGCAAACTCTTTTAAAGATTGCAATCGAGGAAATTGGGTCCCTGGGCGGCGCTGGCATGGCGGTCGGCCAGATTCCGGCGAGGGGGCTCGTCGGTGGCAAGGGGAAAAGGGTCGGGGAGATCCAGGGAGGTGAGAGCTACCTTGGGATGGCCTTGGTCGGGGTTGGGGGTGGCCGGAGCTGGCTCGTCGGCACGGAGCAGAGAGGCGGCGGGCGGGGCGGAGCGTCGGCGACGGTGCTCCGGCGAGGAGGGGAGACCGTGGGCTGGTCGATGAGCTTCGCGGCGTCGAGGGAAACCCGTTTCGAGGCTTGTCTGGGACGGAGGAGCTTCAGCGTGGGCTGTCCATGGAGCAGCAAGGAGCGGCGGTCGCGCGGGCGGTGCTCCGGCGGTTCTGGGCGATGAGTGGTGGGGCAGTGAGCTGCGGTGGGGTGCTGTGGCGGTGGTGGGAGACTCAACTCTGGCAAGGGGTGGCTGGAGAGGTGAGCTCCATGGTGAGCTTGGCACGACGGTGGTAATGGTGGCGGCGGCGTTCTGGTGTTTGGGCGCGCGAGGGGGGCTCAGTGCGGTCTTTTGTAGGCAGCAGAGAGGCGGGAGGAGGGCGGGACTTGACTACGAGGCACGGGCGCGGGCGGCACGATGGGGGTGCGTTACTGGTCGCGACGGGCGTCGAACAGAGCTGGCGCGGCGTGCGGCGGGCGCGGGCAGGGGATTGGGCACTGAGGATTTGGCGTGGGGACCGGGAGATCACGCGACGTGCGGGTTGGGCGACGAGCTACAGCAGCTGGCTTGCCGAGCAGTGAGCGCGGCGACTGGCGGGACGCGGTGGGGACACGGGCACGGTGCGACTTGCCCATTGGGCGCGGCGGGCGGCGGGCGGCGAGCAGAGGCGCGTGTCGCCGGCGCGCTCGTGGCGTGCACTGACTGGGGAGGAGCGCGGCATGCGGGCGTGGCCAGGCATTGGCTTGGTGCCTAGCGCCGGTCTGGCATCGCCGGCCAAGTGGCCTGCAGCGACTGCGCGGCGGCGGAGGGTCGGGCGAACGACTTCGCGTCGGAGGGTCGGGCGAAGCCGAGGGTCGGGCAAAGCGGCTGCACGTCGGGCGAACGTAGGGTCAGGCGAGTGAAAGGGTCGGGCGAGCAAAGGGTCGGGCGAGGCGGAGAAGAAGGGTCTGCAGTGGAAATAGAAGAAAAGGCAGGGACTGGTTTGCAATTTCAATTGTTTCTCAAATTTTTGTGTTGTAACTTAAAAATCCTTGAACACGAAAGTTGTTCAAAATAAAAAGTTACACAAGTTTTGTTTCAGGCCAAAGTTTATTTGAGTTCTAGTTTAGAAGTTATTTTAAAAACTCAAAAAATACAGTTCAGAGGGTACGTCATTTCCTTGGCAAAACTTTGCATTCTCTCCTAGGCTTCAACTAGACTTTTGTTCATAACGATGTGCCTATTCAATTTTGTAGCCATGGTAGCATCGATGTGAAAGTTATTTAATTTGTTTGATTAACGTACATGTACTTATGCACATATACCCAACTATTTTCAATTCCAAGCAAAACCAATTTATAACTCATTTCTTTTAAACTTTTCTTAGTTATTTATACATCGTGTTTAGCTATTTCGTAATTTAAACACCTGAGGCGTTACAATTTGCCATCAAACACATGACTCAATCCATATCATATTCATTGCTTGTCAATATCATCACTTCAAACATAGCCTAGTCACAAATCTTGTTGTATGAGCATTTAACTTTGCGTTCATTACATCTTGTCACAAAATATTCCATTGACATGGTGGTCAATTCCTACTCATATACTCAACAAGGTCATTAGTTCTTTAATCATAGTGTCATTCAATTCACCAAAACCCACTAGGGGCCTAGATGCACTTTCAGGCATGCAACCAACCTAGGAAGGACCCAAGCCACGTGCAGGAGTGACCAGGGCCCACATGGCAGCCACACAGAGGCGGCAGAGCCCGGTCTGAGCCGAGCCTGGTTCCGCCGAACCAGGTGGTTCGGACGAACAAGGAGAAAGCCATCAACTTACCTCCTCATTGGCTCCCAACATCGGTTGTAGCTGCTAGGGGCTGAAACTCCTATCATGCAGCTCCTGACTCAGCCCAATAAATACAAGGGGGTGCTACTAATGAAGACACACTTCAAGTTGCTCTCTCTCAAGTTTCTGTCTTGCTTAGTCTTTAGGATAGTGGAGTTTTGGTGAAGTAGCTCTTCTTTGGTTCTCGAAGTTGCCTAGGAGTCTTCAGTATGGGTTTTACTCTTCCTCTCTTTGTAATATTCGGAATTGCTTAATAGAGTTATCTTCTAGTTTAGCGTATTCATATTGTGTATGTTCTGTGTACTCAGACATGTATGCCATGCTTTGTTTATATCTTTACGTTATATCCGGCATGATTAGACGTGGTAAGACATCTAGGCTACGACATCAGCTCCAGTATTCGTATGTTTGCTCTAATATTCTACCCGTGCGGAATATTAGAGTATCGCTCGTTAGCGCAGACATGGTGTCTAGGTTAATTAGTGTTGCTGGATGCGGCTCTATACCATGGTGAGATGATGTAGGCGGCAGGTGGTGACAGCCCTGTCCGTCCAGCGTAACCCTCCCTGTTCGTCTAGTAGCTGTAGGAGGTGCATAAAATAGCCGTGAAGACCTAGTGGCCACCTTGCCATTCTTGTGTGATTCTCCCGGTAGTGCCTGGGGACCAAGAGCCCGATCCTAATCATGTGTAAGTTTATGAGTGTGTTGTATAAACTGTATGCTTAGCTAGGAGTATATAAGTCCTTAGATTAGCTTTCTTCTTCCTTTCTCCCTTCCTGTAAGCTTTGCTTAGAGCGAGAGCTTGAGTAACTTGTGTGTCACACTACCTCTCTATCCATATATTATCTTACCCCTGTTTATGCAAGTGAATATCCATGATAGAGCTATTCAACCAACTTATCTGATCCAATAACCACCGCCATCCCTTCGGAAATATAAATATGATCTCGTACTCACGGGTAAAATGCTACAACGGTATTTCGTGTGCTTGCGGATCTCTCTGTAACGTAAGAAATACCAACACGCATTTTTGGCGCTATTGCTGGGGAATGGATTCTATGTCCATACTTGGTGATTGCGTTATAAAATGTCAACAATAGTACCCTGCCCCCCAGAGTATATAAGTGTTGACGATCCTTAAGTCAGAACTCTCACCGTCAACTTCTGTAAAGAACAGCGACAAAACAAACACCAAAACTAGAGATAGGGATTTATGCTAATCAAATCCACAAGTTTTGGTGAATTATGAACTTCAGGATACAAGTTGGGAATAAGGTGAAAACACGAAGAATACACAACATAAATTTAAAGAAGATCATCCACTTCATCACACAAAGATTGGAGGGCCCACAAATCAGAACAAACGGGCGCACCAAGGAAGCAATCACCCAGGAATATCTTCAGGGCCCACCTGTCAGCCATTCAGGGGAGGCTGAGCCAGGGGAGAGCCACCTGGGGGTCAGCCGAACCTAGACAGCTTCCCATCCAGGTGCATCTTGTGGAGGAGTAGCCCCTAAGCAACCTCAACCCCGTGGCTAAGGTTTCCATACTTAGAGATGAGGTGGCGTTCCCCCTACTCGTCCTCAAGGCTATATAAAGGGCCCCTCTCCACCTCATTCACACAACACAATTGGAGAAGAAGAGAAGGAGGGACTCCACCCACTTGTATCATTAGGATAGGGAGTGTGTGAGGGAGAAGCGGAGGAGAAGAGTCGGACTTGTCAGCCTCTCTCTGACCATGTACCTCGACGGATACGATTCGTTTGAGTAAGTATCCGGGTTTATTCATTGGTCAGCTTTTGGTAAGGTTAGTCTTGTTTTGTTATTCGTTTACGGGTTCATCGTCTGTTCTCGTAACGGTTTCTCTGGTAGAGGGCTCTTGATAAAGACAGGTAAATCTGCGCGACGCTGGAGTAGTAGACGACAAGCGTAGAAGTGGTGTCTAGGCTCTAGTTTACCTTTGTTTGCTGTGAGCCCAGCTAACATTGTGAGGTAGACGGCAGGTGATGACAGCCATGTTCGCCCGCTACGAAGCTGCTTCGTGGTTAGTGTAGTCCTCCCCGCCTGGGTTTGGAGTAGAGCTAATAGCCGGAGGTCCTTAGCAGACTAAGGTCAGACTGGTGCCCGAAGTAATCGGTTAGCAATCCAAGTTTATCCTTCCTTGAATCGTTCCCTTTAGACAAGCCACACTACCCAGGCCGTTCTATCTCTTTCATCTCCAAGGGTTAAACTAGTTAGAAGACCGTTACACCTCCGTTTCCTGAGAGATTATGATACCCTGAATACTCTCCGGGTGAAGTGCTACAATGGTATCTTCCATGCGCTTGTGGATTTATCTGTGAATGATAAGAAATACCAACAAGCATTTCTGGCGCCGTTGCCGGGGAATGGTTGCTGTTTCTATCTTCAAACCTAGTTTGCCCATGTATCCTTTCTTTTACCTTTCTCCCTCGTTTATCCTTTTCTGCTATCTTCCTCATTCTTTTACCCTTTTCTTTTACAATGGAGCCTATCTCTATCCAAAAACTTTCTGCTCCAAAGGGCGAATTCTTTGAGTCACCACCTTCCTCAAAACCAATCACCACATCCGGCTATGAACTCCGCCCTAGCTTTATAGCCTTGGTTCAGGAAAAATATTTCTCGGGGCATGATAATGAAAATCCTTACCACCACCAGCGAGAGTTTGAGCAACTGTGTTTGTGCTTGGTACTCCCAGGCATGACACAGGAAACCATAAATTGGAAATTGTTTCCATTCTCTCTCACGGAGAGGGTGAAGCAATGGTACGCTCGTACCATAGGAAGTATGAATGGGGATTGGGAAAGATTGCGAGACAAGTTTTGTCTTGCATTTTTCCCCATATCTCCTATTGCCTCCCTACGAAAGGAGATTTTCGACTTTCAGCGGTAGGAGAAGGAGTCGATAGGTGCAGCCTGGGCTAAGTTCTCTGGTTTAGTACATTCCGGCCCAGACTTGTCTTTACCCAACCATGTCTTGTTACTAGACTTTTATCTGGGTCTTGACAAGGAGTCTGCCCTATACCTCGACATAACCGCCGGAGGTTCGTTCGCGCATAAAACTACGACGGAAGGAAAGAAAATCCTTGATCACATCCTAGAAAACACTTCCCCCATCTTAGAAACCGAACCCCTCCAGGAGCATGAGTTGAGCCATAAGGATCCTTCAACAGCCAACTTTAAGTGCTATCACATCTCATCCTTAGTTGTTGAAACCTTTCCCGAACCACGAACATCAAAGGAAGAGGAAATTAAACCTTCGAAGTTCTCTTTCCCATTCAAGGATGATCCTTATGAAAATCTTACAAACACCTTGAATCTCTTTTGTGAGAGACCTATGGCAGCCCCTTGTTTTCCTAGCAAATCTTATCTCAAAAAGACCACGAAGAAGGAATGGTTGGAGGAAGTGAGATGCTCTTTAGAAGCAATTCAATTTAGCTCACCTTCCACAACCATCTGTTGTTCCATAAGAGAAACTGCAGTAGAAGCCCTTCTTGATCCCGCTGTCGAGGCCTACGTCATGTCCGAACTCCTCACGGACACCCTCATAGGAAGCATGCCTCTAGTCCCAACCGACAAACTTCTCAAGAGCCCCTCGGGACTCATCTTCGAATGCCGGGGGACCGCAAGGGCAGTGCCAATCGAGATAAACAAAATCAAGGTTCATCTAGACTTTCACATCTTTCCCATCCTTGATTTTGATCTTTTTATATGCTCCCCTTTAGAAGAACTTCTTCATACATCTCAAGGGATCCTAAATGAAAACCTTAGGGAACCCGCTTCTACCACTATTACCTCTTACTTAGAAAATCCCATGGTGAAGCCTCTCCCTAAGAAAAACCCTCTCAAGACGGTGATGCGTGTATCTCCGTTCACATCATCCGAGCCGATTTTATTTACGGGCGCAGAACTTCCTGCCCCCAAAGAAGACGACTCGGAAGACCTTCACCTTTGTGAAGAAGAATGACCATCATTGCCTTCGATCGAGTTTGAGCCTCTTCCCACTAGCCCACGCTATGTTATTCCCGACCATGATCAAGATCAAACATATGTACTCTCTCAGGTTGTAGAATTCATGGGCTACGAAATTCTGTGAGGCACCAACCCTAGAGCCCGAGAGAGAACATTCCGCAAATAAGCATGAAATTTTCTCTTTCGAAACCCCTTATGATTCATGCTCATACAAAGGATCTCTAGAGTCTTTCTCGCCTAGCACCACGAATCACAACCACCTGTTGGTCCTTGTTTTTAAAATGTTTAGAAGGTTGGTTGTGGATGTTTTTGTTTATCGTAAGCATTGTAAAATTTGTGGATCCACTGTAGCACTAACCATGCAGCTTGAACGATGATGATAAATCAAGATATGGTGGTGAAGCTGGAAACTAGGTCACCATTGATATTTGTAGAATGAATCCCCCAAGGTCGAGCCTATGACCATAAATGAAGCACTGCCGCGAGATGGCCCTGACTTTCATTCCCCTTTCCAATAAAATTCGTCTTTATTCAATACAAGCAAGAACCTGTTTCTAGGTTGGGATTAGAAGAACGAGGGCCGTACGATGCCTAGAAACATAAGAGCTGCACCAACTACACACTTGGTGACGGAATACACTCTGAAGGAGACACCGACATCTAAGTGTGGGGGAGATTGGTGAGCACATCGCAACAAGATCCATCTATACCAAGGTTGGTTTTGGTTTGTCTTGCCCAAAAAAAATGAAAAAAACAGAGGAAAGAAAAGAAGACGAAAAAATGAGAAGAGGGAAGATAAAAAAATGAGAAAGAAAGAAAAAAAGAGAGGAAAGAAAAAAAATGAGAAGAGGGAAGAAAAAAATGAGAAAGAAAAAGAGAGAAAAGAAGAAAAAAATGAGAAGAGGGAAGATAAGAAAAATGAGAAAGGAAAAGAAAGAGAAAAGAGAGAAAAAAATGATGAGAAAAAAAACAGAGAGTCAAAAAAGAAGGAAAAAGAAAAGAAGAGTGAGAGTAAGCTAGCATGCTCCACATGGATCAAAGGCGGCATTATGAACATGCCTCAAAGCCATGGCACCTTGACAGATATCATTTCGCCGCCTGGCTCCACGCAACCTTGCTCTTGCTTACGCTCCAAAGCCTTGACATAATCCTCATCTGTTCCCAGCTTTGCGAAGCTTCGCTCTAGAACTCCTGTGCATACAAGCAAGAGGAATACTCCGTTTCCATTATGTGCCTTTGCTGCTGCACTCCAATTGGCACTTGCTTGCATGCACAAAAGGAGGTGTATTTAGCGCCTCCAATCCTAAAAGCATCATGCTAACAGATCATGCCACCAAGGCCCATGGTTCCAACACACTAGCCGTGTGTGTTACCTAGCCTTAATGATCACCTGAGTTGTCATGGTCTGAGCACCCTCCTCTGCTTCAACTCGCATCGAAATGGAGGAATCATCGACAACCATATGTGACCATGCTGCCACTACAGCATCTTTCAAGCTTCCGTCCATGTACGCTGGCGGCAAGAACGGCGAGAACACTCAGGTACATGCTAAGGTAATTAAATGTTCACCAATCCTTCACTCATGTCTATCTCCTTATGAACTTAGCTTGATCTTTCAAATTCATGCTTCCTTTGTCTACGTTCATATGCTCTGGTTTGGGCATTTTTGAGCTAAATGCTTCCATAGGCTATTTTAAATTAAGTATGGTGCTTAGGTTAAAATTGCCTTCTTAATCAAAATGAAACTTGGTGTTGAGTTTTGATTAATGAACCAACGAGTTAATACTTTCATAGACATTGGATGCATATTCTTTTGCGGACTAACCCTCGCTGGAAATTCTCAAAATTGATGGGTAAATCCTCAAGATCATGCTGGAGAGAAACCAAGGCCCGGAATACAATTCAAAAAAAAGAATTGCACAACATGCAAAGGAGGCACACACCAACTTTCATGGTGCACCGTGAGTATAGTGTCAAAATACCCCTTTGTTATGTTCATGTAGTTTTACCTCAGCCTTGTTTGAGTTATGAAAAAAAATTTGGTGAACATCAATAAAAAAATCCTTTTGAAATAAAAAGAATCTCTCCCGAAAAAAATGATGGCAAGCATTTTAGGATCCATGCTAATTGAACTCTTTGAATTTGTTTTTCCTAAAGCATGGATGTGACCAACTAATCTTAAAACAATCATGAAATCCTTTCAAAATTCTTTAAAACAATCCCCGAGTATTTGTTGTCCACTAACCTTTTGCATGGAATAGTGTACAATAACCCCGACACTCGTACAATACTCCTTGGCCCCATGAGGAGACAGATGCATGACGAACCAAGCAGAACAAATGCGGAGTTTCACTTTGTGTACATAAAGTTTAACTCTTGCATTTTTGTTCAAAGCTTGGTGAATTCTATCAGGTAGAAATCCCACACACCTCGCTCATGTCTCCACCCCGCTAAGTTACCCATCATGCCCTGTTTGCCATGAAAAAAAAAGAAAAAAATATTAATATTAAAATTAAAAAAAGGGAGAATAAAAGAAGTTAGGGTGCTTGAAACACTTCATGCACCTTACTTTAATAAAACTTAGACTCCCCGGTGATTCAAAACCGGCAGAGTCCTTGCTTGTTTCCAATTTTGTGTTTCTTTTAAATAAGAGCAGGTACAAGAATAAGTGTGGGGGAGATCTCTCAGAATCACCAAGTGTAAACTCATTCGAGATCTCCGCCCCCAACATGCTGAACAACATCAACAAACCAGCACCGTGCAACACATCCAAGGCAGGACCAGGCGGACCACAAGAGACGTCGCCGACCTAGAGTCAGTCAAACCCCAAAAGGGACCCGTACAGCTCCTGCTTCATCCATCATGTTGGTTTGCACTTCAAACTCGCACATCTCCCAGTTTGAAAAAAAATTTGAATATATAAAAATTATAATAAAAAGGCTTTATGCACTCCATGCTCTTCCTGATAAACATGCATACTCTTTATTCCTTGACTTCCGCCTTGCGCTTGTGAACAAAAATTTCATAGGGCACCCATGCTATCTAATAATTGACTTTTGCGATATGGTTGGATGAATGGAACCCAGATCTTCCTTGCAAAGTACTTGGGATTTCTTTTATAAAATTATAAAAAAACCAATAGCTGGGCTCCTTAGTTGTTTATGAAATTCCTATCTGAGGCCATATGTTGATCAAATTGAAAAACATTCCACATATGCATCTTGTTGTCTCACTAAGCTTTGTCAAATTGTTGTGACCCATTGAGAGAAATATTTCATATTCTTATGATCAAGATCACGTACACATCTCCACCGTCTGCTATGCTTCTACACTAGAAGTTAGCAAACACTTCATCCATCCATCCACAAAATAAAACTCCATGACTTGCCATGACCACTCTCTCCCAAAGTACTCATAATGAGAAAAAAGGATATGGGTTATGCAGAAAAAACAAATAATAAACATGCTCAAGAAAGTATGAAGAAAAGAAGAAAAGAAAAGATGCATACCCAAAGAAGGTATGCCAAATGCTCACAAGGCATGTCAAAAAAAGAAAAAAAAATAGAGAGAAAGAGATAGCCCATGTCCCAAAGGAAAATAAAAGAAAAAGAGGGAGAGAATTGGTACATAAAAAGGGAGTTCATACACCACCCACCAAAAATATCCACACACATGCACATCTTGATCAAGGTTTATGACTTGCTTCTTCTTTTGATCCAGTCTTTGACTTAGCAAAATATGAGAGACAAGTATTATGGCAGAACCACCTGAATTAATCCGGCTCAAGTGCGCTAACCATCACCATGAGGGCAATCCGGGCTAACTCGCACTTCAAACGGAGTAATCCATCAGTCTATCGGGTAACCTCCCGATACAACCACTGGTTTTCTGACCGAAACAACACATACAAAATACTCACACGAAGGTGAGCCTAGAGATTAAAACATTCCACTAATTTTACATTACAAGGTTTAACATAAATTTATTATTATAGACCAAGTTTGGATCCATAAAAATAAAGTACTTCAGAGTTTAAAAGTAAAAGATTTCTTCAGAGTTCATGGCAGTGGAAAACAAACGATAAACTACTCGACAATACATGATGTCTCGATGAAGCCCGTACAAGACATCACACGACATTATCATCATTGTCCGGGGACGCATCCCATTCCACGGACCAACCAGGAGGAAGCGTACATGGCCAAGTCAAACTAGCAATCATGTCCTCAAAAGGCTCACCTGAAGACAAGCCACAAGCAAGGCTGAGTATACTAATACTCAGCAAGGCTTACCCAACTAGTGGAATATACTTAGCCGACTCCTAGACATGCAAGGCTTTTGACTTGAGGGGTTTATTTTGCCGAAAAGCATCTACAAGTTGGTCCTTACTTTTAAATTTTAGCTCCAAATTCTAGTTTCCTTAACCATTCTAGGTAAGCAACTATCAAATATCATGCATGGTGAAAGAATTAATTTGCATCCAACAAGATTAATCATCATCATTGTTCCTCTTCTTACTCTATGTGGTAAAAGGGTCAAGCAGTCTCAATATCCGCGAGAAATGGACGATTTGAATCAAATTTCTTAACCTTGCAAGGCAGACCTAAACACACGCACATGATCACTCCTAGAGTTCACACGCGCGACTTTTCTCCTTTCTTTCCGGGTTGTGGATCGGGGCCACCCCCGGAGAGTACAGAGTCCACGGACCCCGGTACGGCATCATACCGTGGCCACTCGTGCACTCACCACGTGCCCATGGGACCGAAGTTGAGAGGGTGAGGATACCGTCCACATGCCGGGCCGATCAGTTACTCAGGTTACCGATTACCATATTCTGAGCATGTGGTTAGTACATTCAAAGACTTAACCACCACTACCATACCCTACGGCCTTAGCACTTTTCACTAAACAGATGGGGCCTCAATCATCAACATGAACATCGTACCATAGCCCTGCCCATCGACCTTATGATTGCAGCATGTAGTAAACATTCAACTCCTATATTCTCGCGAGTGACCGGAAATCACTCGACTTCTACTGGAGTCCTATTAGCATAGCATTCTATCGAACCTTACATCTATTGTTCACAGCATAGGAACCTAAGATCATGCAACTAAGTTTTCATTCAACTCCTATGAACTTAATGCACAAGTAGATTGAAACATAAGTTGCATATATTTGAAAGTAGGGGATTCATGCTCCGGGGCTTGCCTTCTTGAGCAAAGTTAGCCTCGGGCTCTTCCGAACTTTGGCCCGGGTCTTTGGCGACTTCAGTTAGATTCACTTGAGCTTCACGCTGCTCACTCTCGGACTCGGGCACCAGTTCGTATGTTTAAGAAATGTATTATTTTAATTTATTATGGTTATTATGTATTATGCCATGTTTAAGATCTTATGTTAATATTTTTAACCACCTGGGGTGTCACAAGTGTGCCTTCAGCTTTTCCTACCCTGAGCACCACATAAGCCTGATTTGAGGTAGGTGAAAAAGAAGGCATCGCTTTTCTTTGGTGAGGAGTTCAAATAAAAAGGAGTGATTCGAAAGAACAATTTGAGGACCCAAGGCTATGTTTGATTTTGAAAATAAACAAAAGACCAAGTTTCTAAGCAAGGAAGGCTAAGGAACCTGAAGTCTAAACCATTCCAAACTTCAATCATCAAGATTAGTTTGGTAGACACTCATAAAGTTCACAGGTATAGGAAAAGCTTGGAATAACTTGTATGCAGGTTATATTCAAAGGAGTTGCATCCACCTTAGTCCTTCAACCTTTACTCGAGGACGAGAAAAGGGCTAAGTGTGGGAGTGTTGTTGACGGTCCTTAAGTCAGAAATCTCACCGTCAACTTCTGTGAAGAACAGCGACAAAACAAACACCAAAACTAGATATAGGGATTTATGCTAATCAAATCCACAAGTTTTCGTGAATTATGAATTTGAGGATACAAGTCGGGAATAAGATGAAAACACAGAGAATACACATCATAAATTCACAGAAGATCGTCCACTACATCACACAAAGATTGGAGGGCCCACAAATCAGAACAAACGGGCGCACCAAGAAAGCAATCACCAAGGAATATCTTCAGAGCCCACCTGCCAGCCATTCAGGGGAGGCTGAGCCAGGGGAGAGCCACCTGGGGGTCAGTCGAACCTAGACAGCTTCCCATCTAGGTGCATCTTGGGGAGGAGTAGCCCCTAAGCAACCTCAACCCCGTGGCTAAGGTTTCCATACTTAGAGATGAGGTGGGGTGCCCCCTACTCCTCCTCAAGGCTATATAAAGGGCCCCTCTCCCCCTCGTTCACACAACACAATTTGAGAAGAAGAGAAGGAGGGACTCCACCCACTTGTATCATTAGGATAGGGAGTGTGTGAGGGAGAAGCGGAGGAGAAGAGCCGGACTTGTCGGCCTCTCTCCGACCTTGCACCTCAACGGATAAGATTCGTTTGAGTAAGTATCCGGGTTTGTTGATTGGTAAGCTCTTGGTAAGGTTAGTCTTGTTTTGTTATTCGTTTACGGGTTCATCTTCCATTCTCGTAACGGTTGCTCTGGTAGAGGGCCCCTGATAAAGACGGGTAACCCTGCGCGACACTGGAGTAGTAGACGACAAGGGTAGACATGGTGTCTAGGCTCTAGGTTACCTTTGTTTGCTGCGAGCCCAGCTGGCATTGTGAGGTAGACGGCAGGTGGTGACAGCCCTGTTCGTCCGCTACGAAACTGCTTCGTGGTTAGTGTAGTCCCCCCTGCCTGGGTTTGGAGTAGAGCTAATAGCCGGAGGTCCTTAGCAGACTAAGGTCAGACCGGTGCCCGAAGTAAACGGTTAGCAATCCAAGTTTATCCTTCCTTGAATCCATCACTCTAGAGAAGCCACACTACCCAGGCCGTTCTATCTCTTTCATCTCCGAGGGTTAAACTAGTTAGAAGACCGTTACACATCCGTTTTCTGAGAAATTACGATACCCTGAATACTCTCCGGATGAAGTGCTGCAACGGTATCTTCCGTGCGCTTGCGGATTTATCTGTAAACGTTAAGAAATACCAACAATAAGGGAGGGCAGGGACCCCTCCAAAATATCTCATAATCCTCGAGATAATACAAACCACACAGGACGCAGGGTATTACACTCTCATTGGCCCAAACCTGTTTAAATCTTTGTGTTCCTTGCACCTTCGAGTTCCTGATCTCGTCGACACTGTAGCTACAACTTACCACCTCGGGGGTATCCCTCGGTGGGCTTAGCAGTAAAACACCGACAGATGTATTAGCTATGATCTCTCTACTGTAATAATTTGGTCACACACGGTTCAGCACATCAGCACGATTAACTGCCGATTGATTCAAAATAAGCTATGGGAGTTTCCACATCGGCTAATTGAGCAAGAACGAGGTGAATAAATAATTACCGGCTACAACGATTCATCAACTGCAGCTGATTTCTACCCTGACAACTAGAGTGTGACTGCTCCAACGTGTATTGCTCGGCTTGGACACATTTACTCATACTATTGTATTCAGCCGATGAAGTTATTTTTATTCACCCGATGGAGTCACTTTATTCAGCCATCAGGTCGAAGAAATTATTTTCATCCGCTTGTTTCTGATCGAAGCTGTAAGGGGTTAAAATTCAAGATTATTGGCTCATATCTACGGAGGTAGAATTTTTTAAAGAAATCAGTAAGGTAACGTCCTCGTCGGCTGCATATTCCTCTGAGCCTGGTAACCAACGGAGGGGGAAGAAGCTAACCTCAGGGGCCAATGGCAGAATCTTCTGAAGTGACAACTTTGTGTTTTGGTGGGACACGAAGGAAAAATTATCAAGATGACAGCCTATGTAGAAAGCAGGATTAACAGCCGATGGCGTGGTTATCAACCCTATGGCCTATGGGATGCCGCTCCGTTAGTATCCTGGATGGTTTTATCGGCTACTTGTTCTTCCGATAATCCGATAATAAGACAGCCGATGAAGACAACGAAGTTTGAATTATTTCATCGGCCTCCTTTTGTCCAATTGCCGATAGCTAGTGCCACTTGTTTTATTGCTTACAACAGATTAGTTGATGGAGCCGATGTATTATTTGATATTGCCTCGAGCAGTAATGGGGTTCGTGAAGCAATTAATATTATCCTGAGTGCTGTTGACAGCATGCAGAGATTATTGGGTACCTCACCAAGTCGCATGTGCGTGTTGTTCTGGAGAGCACTATAAGCCTAAATTTCGCGTACATAATTAATCGGTCTCCAGATATTTGGCCTATGGAATATTTTAACTGGTCGATGGACTCACTGGCCGGCATTTAAGAAGTATCAGCCCATGCAGAATATTGAGCCGATGAAGTGAAGCTAGCAAGTGCATGGATTAGCAGATGGAAGCTATATAATGTTTACATCGGCTATCAAATTCTTTAGTTAGAAATATGCAGCGAGTGGAGCGTTGGTCCTATTCTTCATGATGTGGGCTAATTCATCAGCTCACTGGAGCTAGTTTCTTCGTTGATATGGAAAATGTTTGGAAAATTACTACGCGTCCACGGCGTACATGTATAATTGTACTGTCAGTTAGTTGCTTTGGACCATGCTGTTCATAGATATGCCCATCGATCACTTGTGATGGAGTTAAGCCGATGATAATGTGTTGGACAGTGGTGCTGCTCATTCTTGGGAGTTGAGGCTTCTCATGCGACAAACAAGTCGGTCGATTCTTCGCTCAGTATGAAGAAGCATCGGCCAAGGAGACATTTGAACCAAGGGCAAGGGCTTGCTGCGGAGCTGCATCGACGGCATTCTCGCCGCACTTGCGGCTCTTCGTCATCATCCATTGGCGCTAACATCAAATGGGCGCTGGCCAAGTCATACGCCACCGCTGCCAATCAACTCCTTGTGCTCTTCGGCGCCGGCGACAGCGCCCAGCTCTGCACCACGACAAGCACGCCGAGGCTCGACGACGGTTTTCTGATGAACGGGCGGTGGATGGGTGAGATATCCGCGAGCTATCGAGGACGTCAAGGAAGAAAATGACACCATGCTGATCAGTCTGAGGTGACGCGACGCCGCTGTGATGGTGCCATACCGTCATTTGAACCTGGCCTCTCCACGACTCTACCGATCACTTCGCCCGCAATGACTGAAAAGTATCAGGGCCACCAATCCATCACGACCTGGTTGCTACACGAGGCCGCCGGACGATCAGAAGATGATTTCTAGACGACGAGGACACCGCGGGCGATGAGGTGGCTCACATCGTCAAGATGATCGACAGCCAAGTCGACGCACTCCTCCCGGCATGATGACATCATGTGACCTACACACACCGATGGCTAGATGCGCTCATATGCCCAATTAGAAGGCCAGCGTACTCATTGAATATCCAAGCAAGAAGAACTGCGTCCTCCAGCATGCATGCAAGAATAAAGCCATGCACTTACGTACATGCATATGGATCATATCTGGATATAATCAGGAGACTAGAAAGGGAATCTCTGAAGGACGTGGCCCTCCGTGGCTCCAACAGTTACATCGTCCACGCCGATTGTGGAGTAGCAACGCCACCAGCCTATCACAACCTGCCGCTACCGACACAGAGGCTTCCAGAGGTGTCAGATGCGATCGACATCGCCGGCGTCATGCTGGAGGCTGCCACGATGCTGCAAGGCTACTGAAATAAAGGAGCGGTGCCAGGGCAACCAAGATGGCGATGACGCTGATGGCGCCGTGACAACAGCGAGTCCGCGTGGCCGATGAGACGATGCTTGCAACAACGACGCCGTAGGTTGCCGCAAGTAAAGAACGCCGGGCTGAACAACAAGATGATGCTACCGCTGAGGTCGATGCCGCCACTGTCACTAGCTGCTGAGAAGATGACGCCATCGGCCGGAAGCAATATAAGCGACTGCAATGGTGTCATGCCACCCTGCGAATCATACACGCCGATGACCTCGCTCAACATGCAAGCAAGAAAATCTACTTCATAGGAGCATGTACACACGTGAATGCATATGTTACTGGAACCCTGCACAAACGTGCCAACCAGAAGACGAGCAAGGAAATCAAGCAAGCTGATAAAGAGACAGATGGTTCGTCCGATGAAGCTTGGATAGTTAATACAAACAGCCGATGGTTATTATTAAGCAGCAGAGACTGATGATCACAACTATGTTGCTGCCGAGGTCGCCGATACTGCTACCGATACTGCTTGAAGGGGATCATTGGCTATGAGAAGGCTGTACCAGAAAAATTTGCCACAGTCTCCAGTTCGCTACGGTCTTCATATGTCAGGTTCTCTAGGCTCTAACTTCCGAGCGCATCTCTGTTGTTTTGTCTAGATTCAACTGTCAGTTATTGAATTTCCAAAGTTGTCATACTAGAGGTATCAGCTAAATTCTGGTAAGAAGCTTGAAGAGGAACATCGGCGATGAAAGAGCTGTATGAGAAGAGTCAAGGTGTTAAGTCCATAAAGTAATCAGGCAGATTGAGGCATCGGATTTATAAAGTTTCGAAGCATGAAGCCTTCGAACTTCGAAACTGGGTGGGTGGGGGGCTTGTGTCGATACTGAATTTTATCAGCAAATCCGATGTAATCTGAAGTATGGAGATCATCGGCTACTAACATACATAACATGCATAGGAAGGGATCACATGTGATAAGCGGACATGCATGCTGACGATTCACGAGTTTGGCTCGTCCAGAGATGCGTTGGATTTTAGTATGCGTATCGGACAGAGTCTAGGAAATACAAGAAGTAGGCCATCACGTGCATGCCTAGGTGATTGGAATAAATAAAGAAAGGCAAAGATGGCGTTAAGAAAGGGAGAAGCCACACGCGCAGGCAAAGATGATTAAATTAAAAAAGGCAAAGTTACAGGTGTTGGTTTGTCTTACATACGGCACAAGGAAGGAGTCCGGCTAATTGCACGTGTGGATCGATTTTTTCCTGGACGGACGGGAGAAAGGTAACCATTCTATGTAACGAGAATTTGAATCCATATATCTTAATATTTTTTTTACTTTAGATTTTGCTTGTTTGATAAGTTTAGTCCAGGTTATAAATATATACACCTAGGGTCCTTGTAAGGTTTTCATCCTCGATCAACACCAAATAATTTACTTCCTCAAGTAACTTTACCTTTTTGCCCTAGGAGTGGGAGTAATGTAGCTTCTCCATGAAATCTCCGGCAAGGTGCAAGTTCCCATCACCGGGTATCCCAGATTACAACTTTCGGGCTCATCGCTATCGTTGGGTCTGGTTCTTATCCACCAGTTATCGAGTACCTTGAATCTTCAACTGATGGCGTATCGCTTTTGTCTCGATCTACTATATTCACCAGTTATCGATTCTCACCATATCTCGTAAGGCTGCATCATCTTGATCTCTTGCTTGGTAGAATCAAGTTATCTTGCTTTGAATAAGATTTATCGACTAGCTTATCTCATATATCTGTTACGTTGCTTCAATTGCTATATTACAAAGAATTCAATAGAGTATGCTTTATTAGCCGATAGTTTCTTTCTTTACTGAGCCTTTGCCCAACTATAATCTCATCGCATTTAGATTCATCGGCTAGTGACTTTTAAGTCTATCGCCCTGCTACCAACACTGTCTCGGTTAGATCTGATCCGACTGGTGGTGATGCTAGATTAATTGTCATCAGCTGGCTGATCCTGTTTATGATGATTTATTTGTTCGGCGATTGCTCAGTTTGTTGATTTATGAGCCGATACATGTTTTGAGTAATTATTTCTATTATTGGCTATTGGTCGTCCGGCTGTGAATATTGCAATTCCATCATCTGGCCGACCAAACATCATATATTATTTGTCTAGGAGTTGTATTGGCTCAGCCTTATATTTTTATTAAATAGCCGATGCGACGTTGTTATATCCCTTATCAGTTGCAGGTCAAATTGACTGGCACGCCCGCGCACACCACGCGTACTGATTTGGATTCTGCACTGGAGTTAAGCAGATCTTCCAGGTCCTTGTGTTGGTCAATGCAGGGACCATTATCATCAGGATTTTGCGTCAACATTAGCTTATATCAACGAAAGATACCACAAAGCACTGACGGAACCTAAGTTAAACTTCAAAAAACAGAAGCCTGTCTTAGATCAAGCATATAGGTCTTAGAGAAATGAAACTAAGCCGCCTCAAGATAAAGTATGTGTACGATAAAATCTGTTTAACAAAGGCCGAAGGTCTAGGTACAATCTTTGTTGGACCAATGACATGCCAAAGCTTTGACAGTAATACAATTTTTTTCCATAAAAATAAATAATACAAAAAATGAATATCTCCTGCTAGGAGATATTTCAGAGAACTCCGTTTCAGTAGTTCTACCATTGGAATAGCATAATTTTGTATTGTACACTTGAAAACTTTGACTTCACTATTCAAAATTTCTCCAAATATTTAACCAAATAACCACAAGTTGATACCCCAATGGGTCCTTACATGACACAGCTTTCTCAGCTATCCAGTACCCAACGTGGCGGGGATCTGCTGGAGAATTGGTTCAGGGAAGAATGTGAGAATTTGGCAGGATCCTTGGCTCCCTCGCCAATGGTCGCAGCTACCAACCTGAAAAAGGAAGCCATGTCGTTTGAAGTGGGTTAGTCAGCTTATCTGTGAAGAGAGGATGGAGTGGAAAGATAGGGTTATTCGTGATATTTTCTGGCCGCATGATGCAGAGGTCATCTTGTCCATCAGACTTCTTTCACGATCGACTGAGGACTTTGTCGCATGGAACAACGAGAAGTCCGGGGTATATTCGCTAAGGAGTGCTTACCGCCTTGCTAGAGAGATCAAGGATGTGCAGGCAGGGGGGCCGACAGTCGACGTCTGGTCTGCAGGATGGTCGACCAATGTGGAACTCATACTGGAAGTTACCGATCCCCCACAAAATCCTTGTGTTCAGATGGAGAACAGTGCAGGAGGGATTACCCACCATGCAAAATCTGAAAATAAGAAGAGGTGGAACTTGGAGATTATTGGTACATGCAAAATTTGCGGGATGGAAGAGGAATCAACCATGCATGCACTGGTTAGATGCTCTCATGCGTGCATGCTGAGAGATGCCATGAGACAATATTGGAACTTGCCGGGAGAGGAACAGTAACCTGCAGCTGACCTCGGAAAACCTGATTGAGACAATTGAGTAGGAACTGATGATGGGGCCAAGCTACTAATTTTTCTTTGGAGAACCTGGCAGGTACGAAATAATCTAACGCACGACTCAGAGAAACTGGATGAGCTCTGCGGGATCAGATACAACCAGTATATTCAACGACGGATGCAAAGGGTAAGAGCATTATTCATGACTCTTTATGTGTAGGGAAGGGTGGCAAGCAGAAGCAGGCCAGGTCAAGATGGGAGGCGCCTGAACCTTCTTGAGTGAAGGTGAATGTGGATGGCACTTTCGACAACTCGACGGGTGAGGCTGGTATTGGCATTGTTATCAGGAACCACGCTGGTGTGGTTCAGCTGACAGCATGGCGGTACATCAGCCGATCAGCGCTGGGCGAGATGCAGAGGAGGTGGAGTGTCTTGCAGGAAGGGAGGAACTGCTGCTGGCTGCGGAGTGGTGCCATGGAAAAACGATACTGGAGTCTGACTGCAGTGCGTTGGTGAACTGGTTAAACAATGGCGTTGTAGCGCGTCCCCGGGACAAATTCATCCTGGAGGAATTGAGGGAGGCCGGTTCCAGGCTTCCGGAGTGGAGAGCTATCCACATGAAGAGAGAGCGAAACGGGGCTGCCTCTGAACTCGCACAATTGGCGAAAAAATCCAAACACTATGCGGTTTGGAGGTTCTCGATGCCGGCATGTGTAGAGCAAATTATTATTCAGAATTGTAACTTTGTTTCAGAGTAATAAAAAAACTCTCTTTTCCTCGAAAAAAGTAACATGTTTAAAGTACTGTCAATAATAAATATAGTGATACCTTTATTGCCTCACTTAACTGAATATTTAAGAAAACATTGTGAAGAAAAATTGAACAGTGGAAGCCAAAGTTATCAATTATTGTGAAACAGATGGAATATGCTCTGTAAAATGTGCAAGATCACCAGAGAGATCTGATTATAAAAACATTTATTTCAAAGCAGTATACGTAGTATTTCAGCCATGTATTAAAATTAGACTTCAAACGGAACTTGCGTAGTATCATGGCATAAAATCAGGTAGTTTTTGCATTATATGAATGCCAGACCATAGTCATTAGCTCAATTAGAGCATCATAAAATATATGAGGGAAATGTTTTAGAAAACTAGATACCTCCTAATCACTGAGATACCACACATTTTTTTGGAGAACTGAATCCGCAACAAATTGCATCAGGGAAAGTATGTAAAGCACGGACGATGATGGTTAGAGAGGGCCGGGTAAAGAACACATTATGTCTGAAAATTTGCTAAAGTCAAAATATCACATGGAAGAAGAAGAAGAATGCCATCACAGTATGTGCCTACTATTTGCTTCCTCAAATGCAAGAAAAAAGAGCAGTAAAAGGGAAAGAAGTTGTTGGTCGTTAAGAGCTGGGTTTCTAGCGCTAGTTGCTCTTGTCACCTGTACTGGTTCGGAATGAAGAACTGGGTAACAGGTTGATCTATTTTGCCTAAGAAGAACGATAGTACACATGTACTCACCTACATATTTCCAACGGAATGTGTAGAGAATTAGAAAACCACACACCCTTGGATAGGAGTGACTTTTATATATATAGCCAAGAAGGCTTGTTGTACAAGTAAACATAAGTACAACACAATATGGCTATAAATATTCTAACACCCGCCCACAGTCGTAGATGGAGGCTCGTGACGCAAAAACTGGACCTAAAATCAGTAAATAATTGTACAGATAAGCCTTTAGTCATAATGTCCGCGTATTGGTGCGCTGACCGAACATGGAGGACTCGAACCTGGCCAAGAGCAACCTTTTCATGGACAAAGTGAATGCAAATCTCAATATGCTTCATACGACGATGATGAACAGGATTAGCGGTCATGTAGACAGCGCTAACATTATCATAATAGACAACTATCGCTGTAGCGAGTGGAACGTGCAACTCCTGAAGAAGCTGCCGCAGCCGGCAACACTCTGCAACGACATGAGCAACGCCTCGATATTCAGCTTCTACACTGGACCAAGAAATAGTAGTCTGACGCTTTGAGGACCATGACACCAGGTTGTGTCAAAGCTCAATACCCTGACATAGAGCAGCAAGAATACAGACATCCCGCCCAGTCAGCATCAGAGTAGGTTGTGAGAGAGGTGATTGAGCCAACACTGATATGAAGTCTAGGAGATAAAGTCACTTTCAAGTACCGCATGATGCGCTTGATCAACGCAAGATGGGGCTCTCGCGGATCATGCATGAAGAGACAGACCTGCTGGACTGTATATGCCAAGTCTGGATGAGTGATTGTGAGGTACTGAAGAGCACCGGTGAGACTCTTGTACTCAGAGGGATCGGCACCTGGCGAACCATCTGATGCTGATAGGTTGGACTTGGCATCCATTAGGGTTGCTATAGAATGACACTAGGACATGCCCGCTCGCTGGAGAAGATCAGCATGCTGGGATAAGAATAGGCCATCAGAAATCCGTGTAACAAAGATCCCGAGGAAGTGATGTTGTTGGTGTTATACCGGCAAGCCTACCTAAGTATACCCTAAAGTAGTAGACCTGTAGGCAGGGTGTCGACAAGATCAGAACTCGAAGGTGCAAGCAACACAAGGTTTAGACAGGTTCGGGCTGCGATATGCATAATACCCTACCTCATGTTTGGTGGTTTGCATTGCCTTGGATGTGTTGATGTCTGGAGGGGGTCCCTCCCCACCCTTATATACTCTGGGTGATAGCGTTACATAAAAGTCCTTGTCTGATACTAGCTTAGGAGTCCTACCCTAGCACTAATCGGGTAGTTTCCTTCTGTACCGACTAGTAGATTATGCGAGTAGTTACAATATGTATAAGGTATGGAACATGCCCCATAGCCTCGGGTATGACAGATGTAGGGCACCCAGATCAGTTATGGTGAACTCAAAGTGAAGCCGCTCAATAATGCACTGAAGAAGAGCTGATGAAGAGGCGGTTAGTATAATATCGTCAACATAGAGCAGCAGATAGGCAACACTGGAGGGACATGCCCCGTAGCCTTGAGTCTGACAGATGTAGGGCACACAGATCAGTTATGGCAAACTCAGAGTAAAGCCGCTCAATAATGCGCTGAAGAAAAGCAGATGAAGAGGCGGTCAGTATAATATCGTCAACGTAGAGCAGCAAATAGGCAACACTGGAGCCGTCTTTATAAATAAAGAGCGAGGTGTTGGAAGTCGATAATGTGAAACCCAGATGCCGAGTATGAGAAGCAAACTGCTGGTACCAAGCCCGTGGAACCTGCTTCAGGCCATATATGACCTGTTTGGTTACCTGGCCAAGCCCTGACCAGGCTAGTGTTATGCAGGCTTCACATGTTTGGTTGCCTGTATACAGGACCTAGTCAGGCTAACTTGATGCAACCGAGGGCTTCTAGCCAGGCTAAGCTAGTATGCTAAAATCGAGCATACTAACTTGTCCAGGCTCCGTGAGGGCGGCCACCGCAGGCCCAAATCGATGGTTCACATCCCCTCGTTGCTCACCACTCGTGCCTTGCTCCGACCGGCTCATCTCTATCGCCGCCATTGAGACCAACAGCTCTAGCCCGCTACCCGACCCTTGCCGCCGCCGACCTGAGTTCGCTTCCTTCCCACCCGGAGCTCACCGTCGTGGTTGGGCGCAAAGCAGCTGTGAGGTTGTGCCAGGCACATATGCGAGGTGCGACCTATAGCTCCTGGAACCTCAATGCCTCCGACGACCTGCCATGTGCTCGTCACCACTCTTTGGGAGGAAACACTCGACCTCTGCATCCTTATCCAGGTTCTCGTCAGCATCGAGCAGGTCAAGCGTGCCATGGTCACGGAGCCAGCGGCTACAAAAAAACCTTGGAGGAGGCCACCACACCCCATAATTGTTCTTTCTCCACCAAATCAAATGTTGCAGAAGACAAAGATGAACCGACGATTCATCAAATCGAGTTCCCCACAATCCAAACTGAGCTTATGAGAACCGAATCGAAGCTGGGTATTGCCTAAATCAATTTCATCGAATATTGGAGACTGGGTTGCTGAGGAAACTTGCTGGTTCTTGATGCGCAGTTGCTGCTCCCCAGCGACACCTCCCAGAGCACAGCCGCTCCGCCGAATTGACACAGGTGAAGATTCTTCTTGCTTGTTTTAGCCCATTATGATGAAGTAGTCAAAGGAGTGCCACTAGTTTAAGATTGGCTTGCTGCTTTTACTACTTGAAATATTAGCATCCATGACGAAATTCTGCGTGACGTTTCATACTTCATCATTGAACAAACTACATCTATGACGAAAATTCCACTTTTATCATTGTTCTTCGGCGGCAGCCTTCAGCCCCTACGTAACTATGATGAAAGCAAAACATGCATCACAGAACAACATCACGTATCTTTGACACCCTACATGTTTAAAATGCTAAATCAAAAATTACAACACTAAGCCATGCACAAAAGAGTTAGAAAAGTATAAAACAACGTATCAAAATTCACTTATAAGCATGTGTATATGTTTATGTGTATATAATGAATAAACATGTGTACTTATGAAAAGAAACACCCATACCTTACACATGATCCTTAATGGCCATGAAACTGAATAGGCACCACATTCATCATGATAGCAATAAAAGTCTAGTTGAACACCATGGATAATTATGAAAGTTTACACATGAAATGATGAGTTAATTAAATCATAGTTTTTGGAATATTTAAAATAACTTTCAATCCTTTGCTCAACTCAATTTTTGCCCATCATGAAAGTTGTAGATCTTGAAAAACTGAACAAGTTTGGTATTGAACAGTTTTTGATTTGACCTCAGGACATCGGTGAAGTTCTTAGTTTTACAATCCGACCCCTGCTGTTTTCTCTATTTATGTTTCAGTCCTCCCTCCAATGCTTCTCCCTCCTCCCGCTGCGCCGTCCCATCGTCGGCAGGGCGCGGCCGCCACTTGGCCGGCGCTCCCGCGTCCAGCCTGACCAGGGGATCCCCGAGGATTTCCTCACCTGGAGGAAAATCCCCCGGCCCTATCAAATCCGCCGCGGCCAGGCCACGAGTCGCGCCTCGGTCGCCCATTGCCGCCGGCATGGGCCACTATCACCGACGCCCCCGGTTTCGGTCTCCCCGCTCGCCTCACTCCTCTGCACCGCGTAGCACATGCCCAGCTAGACCTCCCCCTCTTTGCACCTATAAAAAGGGCAGCTCGAGCCCCTATGCGCCGCCGCCCTTCCTTCCGACTCAGGCGAGCCGCTGCTCCGCCGTGATGCCACCGCCTCCTACTCCCCATTGCAAAAACTGAGACCATAAACCGACTCATTTGTCCTCCTGGGCCGGTCAGTTCCCGCCCAACCCTATGCTTAACCAACTAATAAAAGGGTGAAAAGAATTAGAACAAGTTAAGTTGAAATTCAAATTGAAATTGGGCACATTTGAATACCTTTGAATTTTTAAATTGACTTTCAAACCACAAGCCAAATGAAGTGTTGCCTGAAACCAAACTTGTAGAACTTTTTATTCTGAACAACTTTCATGTTCAAAAGTTTTTGAAATTCAAATTAGAAAGTGGAGAAAACATCCTGTTTGCAACTAGCCACCTGGAAATTTTCAAATTCTCGCAAATAGGCCCTTACTCCTCTCTCTCTCCCCTCCCCGCCCGACAGCACGGCCAGGTGGCCGGCGACGCCTGACCGGCGCCAACCGCCAGGCCAGTGGCCGCCGGACCTCGCCCCCAAACCCGGCTTTGCCCCTCCCCCCCCCCACCGCCGCGCTGCCCAGTCCGCGCTCGCAGCGCGCGCCACGCCAGCCCCGCCTCTTCTCGCCCCCCGCAGCGTGAAGGCAATCTTAATCTAACTGAAGTTTTTGAAGACCCGAACTAAAGTTCGGAATAGCCCAAAGCTAGGTTTGCCCAAGAAGGCAAGACCCACTCGTAGATGCTTTTCGGCAAAACAAACCCCTGAGCCAAAAAACCTTGCATGTCTAGAGTCGGTGGAGTAGATTCCACTACACGGGTAAGTCTTGCTGAGTATTAGTATACTCAGCCTTGCTTGTGGCTCGTTTTCAGATTAGACCTTCGAAGATATGATTGCTAGCTTGACTTGGCCGTGTACTCTTCCCCCTGGTTGGTCAGTGGAATGGGATACGCCCCCGACCAATGGAGATAATGCTGAGTGATGTCTCGTACGGGCTTCACCGAGACATCCTGTATCGTCGAGTAGCTTTCGTTATTTTATTTCCGCTGCAACTTCAACTCTGAAGAACTTATTAGTTATGATCACTGAAGTACTTGGTTACTAAACCCAAACTTGGTTTGTAATATTCACTTATGATAATTTTTATAATATCTGCTGGAATGTGGTATTCTCTGGGCTCATCGTCGCATGAGCATTTATATGTATGGCATTCGATCCGCTTTACCGTGGTTGTATCGGGAGGTTACCCGACAGACCAATGGATTACTCCGTTTAAAGTGTAAGGTTAACCGAGATTGCCCTAATGGTGATGGTTTATACACTTGAGCCGGATTAATTCAGGTGGTTCTGCCACACCGCTCCCCCTCCCCGGAGCATCGCCGACGCCGCCCGACATCGCCGTTGTCCGCCCTCCACGCCAGTGAGCCCCCTCCGGCCACCCTCGACCCCAACCGAGCCACCACAAGGTAGCACACGACCTCCTGATGGTCCTCCCTCACTTGCCCCTCGCCGTCGGCGAGCCATCTCGCTGGGATTTGGCCGGCCGCCGCAACCCCCATGGCCAAAGAACCCAATTTCTTTGATTTAGATCTTTGTAGGGAGATTTCTGTAAAATTCCAGAACTGATTTGTAAGGCTTAAATTAGAACTTTGGTTTGGAAACAGCGAACTTGTAAAATCGATAACAAATCATAGAAAAATCATAAAAATGCAAACTCAACTATTTTGTAATCTGTGGAGCAAAATCTGGTACTTTTGTTACATGCACTTTCTTAGTTTCGCAATATATTTTTTTTCTAGGATAAATGTAAGGTTAAATAGCTTTTGAATCTAACCACTGTTGTAGACCAGAGCTTGACTTGAAATTTGTATGGTAGCTTTTGTACTAGAACTATAGTCTCACATAAAAATTTCATACTCTGAATCCACCTACAACTACATGTATGAAACACCTTTTGTTATATGCTAGATCTGGAATGTCTATTTTATTCATCTAGTTATAATACTAGTTTTAACTCAAGATTTTGCTGAGACCATGTTTACACTGATTAGAAGCTTTACACAAATTTTGAGCTTAGTAACTTCACTAGAACTAGTCGTTTCATTTATTCCATGTTTAACAAATTAAAACTACAACCAGTAGTTCTTGTACTGGAAAAATACTAATCTTTTTGCTAGTAGGTCTACTTGACTAAGTGAAGCTACAGAAAAAGTTTGAGGTTTATAAACTGAAAGGAACTATCTATAGAATTAGGTCTTTCTAGAGTTAGGTCTAGATTAAAGTATTTATTTGTTACTGAAACTTGCCTAGGAAAAATCTAGAAAATTTACAGTAGACACACCAATTGATTAGGAGTACTCAGTAAACATTTGAGCATCAGATATGTCATGGTTTGTTCTGCGTAAATAGATCTTCTTTCTAGCAATAGCTGTTTAATATATTTTTCATGTTCAATATGCTGCATAAAAATGTCTGAAATTTTTACAGTACGTTTGTCTCTGAATGTTGTACTCTGCATAAAAGCTTCATCACCAGAAGTTTTCTAGATCAGTACTTATGTTTAATCCATGTTCGTGCTTAGAAAATAGAGCTTTCAATATAACATAGCCCCTTCTTGTTAATGAGGTTAATTAGTTTAAGATGTACACTATTAACGATTGTCCAAGAAATCTTGACTAAGTAATTTTACAACAAAATTTATATTTTGTGGACTGCAACTTTATTGTGAAGAAAATAAATGTCATGTACCATCACAAGGACTCATACATGTGCATTTCATATAGATTCGACTACTCTCGCCGATGGAACGTACGAGTTGGTTTTCGAGTCCGAGAGTGAGCAGCGTGAAGGCAATCTTAATCTAACTGAAGTTTTTGAAGACCCGAACTAAAGTTCGGAATAGCCCAAAGCTAGTTTTGCCCAAGAAGGCAAGCCCCAGAGCATAACCTATATTTCAATGCTATTCAATGTTGTATTATTATTTATTGTGCATTTAAGTTTTTAGGAGTTGAATGAAACCTTAGATGCATGATCCTAGGTACCCATGCTATGAATACTTGTTGAAAGGTTCGCTAGTTGCCATGCTAATAGGATTCTGTAAAAGTCGAGTGATTGCCTGTCACTCGCGAGAAATAGGAGTTGCTTGTTTACTTTATGTTGGAACCATAAGGTCAACGGGCGGGGTTGTGTTACGATATTCCAGTTCAAGTTGAGGCCTCGTCTGTGTAGCAAAAATGGTTAAGGTCGTAGTGTGTGGTAGTGGTGGTTAAGCGTTTGAACATACTAACCACATGCTGAGAATATGGTAATCGGTAAGCTTAAGTACTGGATTGAAACGAGGCCGTAACATACTCCCCATCGTCCTCAATTTATTGTCATCTAGCTAATGGTGGGTGCAGGGCGTCATCCTTGTAGTCAAGGGCGGTGGGGCTGTTCCGTGAAGCGAGGATTGAAGGGAAATGTTGCTTAGGGTGATCCTTTGCTGCTCCAGGCGTGTGTGTTAGGTTTCACCTTGCAAGGTTAAAATTTGATTCGAATCGTCCGTTTCTCGCGGTATATAAGACTGCTTAATACTTCTGCCACATAGAGTAACAAGTGGAACTATGATGATGAGGAATATTGTTGGATGCAAATTAATTCTCCACCATGTGTGATGTTGGATAGTTGCTCACTTAGAATGGTTAATTGACTAGAACTTGATGCTAAAACTTGAAAGCAAGGACTCACTCTTAGTCGGCTAATACAAACCCCTCAAGCCAAAAGCCTTGCATATCTAGGAGTCGGCTAAGTATATACCAATAGTCGGCTAACCCTTGTTGAGTATTAGTATACTCAGCCTTGGTTGTGGCTTTGTTTTCAGGTGAGAGTTTTGAAGAGATGGTTGCTAGTTTAACTTGGCCTTGTGCTTTGCCTCCTAGTTGGACGGTTGAATGGGATCCTTCTCCGGCTGATGATAATTAATGCCGAGTGATGTCATGTACGGGCTTCATCATGATGACATATATCGTCGCTAGTTATCACTTATTTTCCACTGCTTATGAATTTGAATAATGTTTATGTTGAACCCTGTAGTACTTGTTCGTGAATTTGTTTTATGAACTCGGTTTGTAATAATTGAATGTAAGACTTCGCATTGTAAAATTTGCGGAATGTTGTAAACTCTGGACTTGCCTTTGTGCGAGTTATGTTTATGCTTTGTTTCGATCGAAATATTCAGTGGTCGCATTGGGATTTACCCGACAGACTGTCGGATTACTCCGTTTGAAGTGCATGGTAACCGTTTTGTCTTTATGGACGATGGTTAGTGCACTTGAGCCGGATTAATTTAGGCGGTTCTGCCATAGCTAGTATCAGAGCGAAAAGTGTACACCAGAGGATGCAACGGACCTTAAAAATCAGATTTTAATAAAATTTGACCACAAAAAGTTGTATTTGAAAAGTGCATTGGATTCGTTAAGGATGTCGCTTAGTTCGTAAAGCCCTAGGGAGTTATGGGAAGTTACTAGGTGGCTATCTAACTTATGTTATTAAACTGGCTTCCAGCACATTACTTTCTGTCAAAACTTACTTTTATGCTCAATCGACCTTTAAATTCTGTAACAACGCTCTCATCGCTCATGTAAGAAGGTAAGGATCCTCAGCCAATTGAGGGAGCTTGGCATTCCTGTCGGTGATGCGAGCCGAACGCTGCCCTCAAGCAGTGGCCTACTTGAGGTGCTGCCAATATACCAACTATTAGTTGATTATATTAGGAGTAGAAGGTTTGGCGCAGGGTTTGACGGTCGCTGTTCATGCCCCCGTCTCAGACGGTACCCCCGTGAATACGCTATCTAGGTAGTGTATGTTAACGTCGTCTGTACGGCGGAAATTATACGGATGCTATTTCTAAAGTGAACAGTAATGAATGGGGATGCTTTCATGAGTGCTGGCATGAAAGGTTCAATGGATATATACTCTGTGAATTTTCTGCAGGTACACTAACCACGATTACGATAAGTTAAGATCGGTTAGGAATATTCGACTAGATATTATAGTGAGAGACGTATTATATGTGCCACTGAAGCTAACCACGTAAGTCCAAAGTTATTTGGCAATTGTTTCATTTTGTGAGGATGATAGATCGTGCATGCAGCACATTAAATAGAAATCGAATAAAAAGAAGCATGAATAAGGTTTGCGAATTGGATACACAAGCCAAGTCTCTTAAGGATTATCTAGAAATCTGCTGTTTCTGCCAAAAACTCACGAAAGGAAGTGAATACACCTAGCAAATGACATTATTTGTATAGTAGCCTGTAGATAGTTTTGTTTTAAAACTTTTCTACTATCTCCTGTTAAAAATTCAAAATTTTTGGACTAGTGTACAGTGAGTAATCTTGTAAAGAACGACCCTATGTTTTTCTGCCTAGTTGGAATGGTTTCTAGTACCTAAGTTTTTCGATCCATTTAGAGACATTTTACACAGAAAACTTCAACACAAAACTTGTTCTAAATTTGATAAGGGAGCTACTGTTGAAAGTTGGTAATTTTTGGTTAAGTAGATTCCTCACAATGAACAGAATACTGGCTCTCTGTTTTCTGGGATTTTAGTTTGGACAGTCATACAAGAAAAGAAAGAGGTGTCTATCTTAGAGTGTGATCTAGCCTTCGAGTTGACTAGCAAAGTTGTGCACGTTTATCCTAGGGACACTTTAGTGAAGTTTGAGAATTTCTGGATTACTCAAATTAGAGTTATGGAGTTTTGAAGTTGCCTCCAGAAATATTGAACTTCCATCCTCTAGTTCATATCCTAGGGCATGACTTTGTCGAAACTTTTACCCTTTGAAGATGATCCTTCTGGGCAGCAAGTTAAATACCAAAGTTGTCAAGAATTTTATGTCCTGACAGCTCATGAAATTTCAGCACCATTGGACTTTTCTAGTTTGAGTTATAGGAAAAATACTCTAACTCATTCTGCTGAAAAACAGCCAAAACAAACAAACAAAGAATGAATTCTTCGACCATCTTGACCATCGATTTAGCCTTGGATCTGAATACAAAACTTGTAGGTCACCAAATTCCCTAGTCACTGCCAAAATTTGAAAGGATTTGGATGAACAGAATGAAACATATGAATTTTCTTGTAACCGGAAATGTTCTATCCACAATTTATTCGTAATCTTTTTAGTTCTAAATATCCCGCACTTCTTTTACTGAGCTTTGGAAGTATTGTGGATCTTTAAATTATTGAAAATTTGCACATTGCAGATGGTTCAAGGGACACGTAACTCTCCAAACTGTTTTGGCGCTAGTGGTAGCGGGCAATCACCGCAGTCGCCACCACCACCGCCCAACCTGGCTGAAGTAATGACTACCCAAACCGAATTGCTCCATCAGCTTGTTCAAGGACAGTAGGTGTTTCAGCAATCCCAGCCATAATAGGATGGGCACAATGTTTACCAACCTCAAGTTGCTGGCTATCAGGACTTTTTGGTCACTGAGCCCCCCCTGTTCACCCAAACGGAAGAACCTTTGGATGTGCACGCTTGGATTCGCACCATCGAGTCCAAGTTTTCTCTACTTGTGGTACCATGTTCTGATGCAAACAAGGCTCATTTTTCCACACAACAACTTTACAGTTCAGCACATCTTTGGTGGGATAACTATCTTGCTATGCTTTCGGCTGATTATGTTGTCACTTGGGATGAATTCAAGAACGCATTCCGAGACCACCATATTCCAGAAGGTCTTATAGAGAGGAAGTTGAATGAATTTCTAGATCTTACTCTGGGTACTCGTACCGTACTCCAGTATGTCTAGGCTTTCAACAACCTTTGTCAGTACGCGGGCTATCATGCTGACATTGATGCTAAGAAGTGTGATCGTTTCCGCAGAGGCCTATGTACCAAGCTCAAAGATCGTCTGAACCCCATCAAGGTAGACACTTATAATGAGCTGGTCAATTTAGCTATCACCCAGGAAGATTGTATCATGGCTCATCATGCTGAGAAGAAGAGAAAGGCACCAGCTGGATCCTCTAGTGCTCCACCACAGAGGTATCATTTGGTGCAGACTGCTACGCCTACAGCTCCTCAGGAGGCCTCTCAGCAAGAGCGTTGGGTTTTTCGGTCCCCACAGCAGCAGGTTGTTGCACCACCCACTATTCCTCAGCAAATTGGCCCAAGGCCGAATGCTTCACTGCCAACAGTTCATCCTAAAAACGCTAATCGTTGCTATGTTTGTGGATAGTTCCGATCACTTTGTTCGAAAGTGCCCACAGGTCAGATGGCCAACTCAAGATCAGGGTCCTAGCAAGAACAACAAGAACAAGGGAAAGAAGCAGACTATTCTAGTTGAACAAGGAAGGATTAGTTTCACCAGACTTATTGATCTTCCCGAGGGTGCCCCAGTGATGGCGGACACATTCTCTATTCGTAACAAACCTGCAGTTATCCTATTTGATTCCGGTGCATCACATAGCTTTATCAATGCAAAATTTGGTGCTAGAACGGGATTCGATTTTTGTCACACGAAAGGATCATATATGATTTCTACACCGGGTGGTAAAATTGCTTCCAACCAAATAATATGACTTGTACCAATCAAGTTGGGTAGCAAAACCTTTAATACAGATCTTATCCTCTTGGGACTTGAAGGCATAGATATCATTTTGGGAATGAATTGGATGACCCAACATGGAGTTCTATTAGATATTCCCTCAAGTGCTGTTGAAATAAATTCGCCAACATATGGAACCACTACCCTTTACTTGCCATTCCGAGAGTGCATAAATTCTTATGCCTTTGCCATGAATGAATTTAAGCTAGAAGGAATTCCCGTGGTATGCGAGTATGCCGATGTTTTTCCTGATGACTTGCCAGGAATGCCACCAGATAGGGATATTGAGTTCATTATTGAACTACAGCCAGACACTTCTCCTATCTCAAAAAGACCCTATCGAATGCCACCGAAAGAATTACAGAACTAAAAGTACAACTACAAGAACTTCTAGACAAGGGTTCCATTCATCCAAGTGTTTCACCTTGGAGTTGCCCAGCCCTATTTGTGAAGAAAAAGGATGACCGTTTGAGGTTGTGTGTTGATTACCGACGTCTCAATGCGGTGACCATTAAAAATAAATACCCACTTCCTCAAATTGATGTTCTATTTGATCAGCTATCTAGAGCTTAGGTTTTCTCCAAGATTGATCTTCGATCTGGTTATCATCAAATTAAGATTCATCCATGTGATATTCCTAAGACTGCTTTCTCACCCGCTATGGACTATATGAGTATTTGGTCATGTCTTTCGGTCTCACCAATGCTCCTGCCTATTTCATGTATCTCATGAATTCGGTATTCATGTCAGGGCTTGACAAGTTTGTTGTGGTTTTCATTGATGACATCCTTATTTATTCCTAGAATGAGGAAGAGCATGCTGAGCACCTGCGCATTGTTCTCTATGCTAAATTTTCTAAGTGTGAATTCTAGCTGGAAAGTGTGAAATTCTTGGGCCACACTATTTCCAGCAATGGCATATCAGTCGACCCCAGCAAGGTTCAAGAGGTGATGGATTGGAAGCCTCCCACCTCGGTTCATCAGATTCACAGATTCCTTGGTTTAGCTGGATATTATCGCCGTTTCATTCCGTATTTTTCCAGAATTGCTAAACCTATGACTGAATTATTGAAGAAAGCAATAAAATTTTTTTTGTCATAAAAAGTGTGAACAAGCTTTCCACACCCTCAGAGCACATTTGACTACAACCCCAGTTTTAGCTCAACCTGATAATACCAAGCCATTCGACGTTTACTGTGACGCTTCTGGCACTAGTTTGGGTTGTGTACTTATGCAAGGCAATCGAGTTATTGCCTATGCTTCCAGAGCACTTCGGCCCTATGAAAAGAATTATGCGACACATGATCTTGAGTTAGCTGCTGTTATTCACGCTCTCAAGATTTGGAGGCATTATCTTATGGGTACCCATTGCAATATTTTTACCGACCATAGGAGTCTCAAATATATTTTCACTCAAGCTAATTTGAATATGAGACAAAGACAATGGTTGAAATTAATCAAGGATTATGATCTTGAAGTTTACTATCATCCAGGCAAGGACAATGTAGTTACGGATGCACTCAGCCGCAAAGTTCACTGCAATTGCCTATCTGCAGAGTTTTACAATGAAACACTATGTCATGAGATGAGAAAGCTCAATCTCGAGATGATTTCCCAAGGCACCTTGAATCACATTTTAGTTGAACCAACTCTTCACGACCGAATTATCATGGCAAAATTACATGATGAAGGTATTAAAATCATCAAGCAAAAACTCACTCAAGGAGAAGAAAAGTATAAATGTTTCCGCCAAGATCACAAGGGAGTTCTATGGTTCGAAAGTCGCATTGTTGTTCCAAAGAATCGTGAACTCTGAAAACAAATTCTCGATGAAGCACATCTTTCCAAGTTCTCCATTCATCCTGGTAGTAGCAAGATATACCAAGATCTTAGACAAAATTTTTGGTGGACTAGGATGAAGAGGGAAATTGCCCAATATGTTGCAGAGTGTGACACATGTCAGCGAGTGAAAGCTAGCCATCTTAAAGTTGCTGGTACACTTCAACCTCTGCCAATACCATCCTGGAAATGGGAAGAAATTAGTATGGATTTCATTGTTGGCTTACCAACTACGTCTCAAAAGCACCATTCCATATGGGTTATTGTTGATAGGCTCACAAAGACAACTAATTTCATTCCCGTGCACGCCACTTATAATTCCAAGAGATATGCTGAGATCTATCTGGACTGTATTGTTTGTCTACACGGTGTACCCAAGACGATTATTTCTAATTGTGGTACCCAATTCATCGCACGCTTTTGGGAACAATTGCAAGAATCTCTTGGTACCAAATTAATTAGAAGCTCAGCCTATCATTCACAGACCGATGGTCAAACCGAGAGGGTCAATCAAATTCTTGAAGATATGCTTAGAGCTTGTGTCATTCATTATGACAAGAATGGGGACAAATGCTTATCTCTGGCAGAATTCTCGTACAACGACAGCTATCAAGCAAGTCTAAAAATGGCACCATTCGAGGCATTATATGGTCGAAGGTGTTGAACTCCTTTAAGCTGGTCACAAACTGGGGAGCGTAAAATATTTGGAACAGATTTGGTAATTGAGGTAGAAGAGAAAGTAAGGATTATACAAGAAAATCTTAGAGCAGTTCAGTCTAAACAAAAGAGTTATTTCAACAAATGAAGAAAGCCCTTCGCAACTTCCTTCGCAACTTGCAGCCATTCACGATGTTTTCCATGTCTCTCAACTGAAGAAATGCATCAGAGTTCCCACCAAAATTATTGAACAACAAGAAATCATAGTAGAGCCGGACTTATCTTATGATGAGCAGCCCATCAAAATTCTTGATAAAAAAGAAAGAAGTACCCAAAGAAAGGTGGTTAAAATGTATAAGATTCAGTGGAACCATCACTCTGAACAAGAAGCCACCTGGTAAACTGAAAGTTATCTTCATCAAAACTATCCAGGTTTTCTTGATTCTACCCAAGGTACACCACTTTACACATAGCTTGCTTATCCGAATCTCGGGACGAGATTCTTTTTAAGGGGGTAGGCTGTGACACCCTAGGTGTTTAAAATGCTAAATCAAGAATCATCACACTAAGCCATGCACAACATATCAAAATTCACTTAAAAGCATGTGTATATGTGTATGTGTATATAATGAATAAACATGTGTACTTATGCAAAGAAACACCCATACATCTTACACATGATCCTTACTAGCCACAAAATTGAATAGGCACCACAGTCATCATGATGGCAATAAAAGTCTAGTTGAACACCAGGAATAATTATGAAAGTTTACACATGAAATGATGAGTTAATTAAATCATTATTTTTGGAATATTTAAAATAACTTTCAATCCTTTGCTCAACTCAATTTTTGCCCAACATGAAAGTTGTAGATCTTGAAAAACTGAACAAGTTTGGTATTCAACAATTTTTTATTTGACCTCGGAAAGTGGAAGAAGTTCTTAGTTTTACAATCCAACCCCTGCTATTTTCTCTATTTACGTTTCAGTCCTCCCTCCACTGCTTCTCCCTCCTCCCGCTGCGCCGTCCCATCGTCGACAGGGCGCGGCCGCCACTTGGCTGGCGCTCCCGCGTCCAGCCTGACCAGGGGATCCCCGAGGATTTGCTCACCTGGAGGAAAATCCCCCGGCCGCACCAAATCCGCCGCGGCCAGGCCACGGGTCGTGCCTCGGCCGCCCGGGCGCCATGCATTGCCGCCGGCGTGGGCAGCTGTAACCGGCACCCCCGGTTTCGGCCTCCCCGCTCCCCTCACTCCTCTGCACCATGCAGCACACGCCCAGCTAGACCTCCCCCTCTCTGCGCCTATAAAAAGGGCAGCTCGAGCCCCTGTGCGCCGCCGCCCTTCCTTCCGACTCTGGCGAGCCGCTGCTCCGCCATGACGCCACCCCCTCTGCCTCCCCATTGCCAAAACTGAGACCATAAACTGGCTCCTCTCCTCTCACTGGTCCTCCTGGGTCGGTAAGTCGCGGCTCCGCCTCCCCGGAGCATCGCAGGCGCCGCCCGACATCGCCGCCTTCCGCCCTCCACGCCGGCGAGACCCCTCCGGCCACCCTCGACCCCAACCGGTAGCACACGACCTCCTGATGCTCCTCCCTCACTTGCCCCTCGCCGGGATTTGGCCGGCCGCCGCAACCCCCATGGCCAAAGGACCCAATTGCTTTGATTTTGATCTTTGTAGGGAGATTTCTGTAAAATTCCAGGACTGATTTGTAAGGCTTAAACTAGAACTTTGCTTTGAAAACAGTGAACTTTTAAAATTGATAAAAAATCATAGAAAAATCATAAAAATGCAAACTCAACTGTTCTGTAATTTGTGGAGCAAAATCTGCAACTTTTGTTACATGCACTTTCTCAGTTTCGCAATATATTTTGCTCTACGATAAATGGAATGTTAAATAGCTTTTAAATGTAACCACTGTTGTAGATTAGAGCTAGACTTGAAATTTGTATGGTAGCTTCTGTAGTAGAACTAGAGTCTCACATAAAAATCTCATGCTCTGAATCCTCCTACAACTACATGTTTGAAACACCTTTTGTTATATCTAGATCTAGAATGTCTATTTTATTCAAGCAGTTGTGGTACTAGTTTTACATCAAGGTTTTGCTGAGACTATGGTTTCATTGATAAGAAGCTTTACACAAATTTTGAGCTTAGTTACGAAACTAGAACTTGCTGTTTCATTTATTCCATGTTTAACAAAGTAAAACCACAACCAGTAGTTCTTGTACTTTTATACTGATCGTTTTGCTAGTAGGTCTACTTGACTAAGTGAAGCTACAGAAAAAGTTTGAGGCTTAGAAACTGAAAGGAACTGTCTATAGAAATAGATCTTTGTAGAGTTAGGTCTAGTTTAATGTATTTATTTGTTACTGAAACTTGCCTATGAAAAATCTAGAAAATTTACAATAGACTCATCATCAGATTAGGAGTATTCAGTAAAAGTTTGAGCATTAGATTTGTCATGGTTTGTCCTTTTTAAATAGATCTTCTTTATAACAGTAGCTGTTTAATATATTTTTCATGTTCAATCTGCTGCATAAAAATGTCTAAAATTTTTACAGTACATTTGTCTCTAAATGTTGTACTCTGCGTAAAAGTTTCATCACTAGTAGTTATCTAGATTAGCTATGTTTAATCCATGTTTGTGCTTAGAAAATAGAGCTTTCAATGTAACTTTACCCCTTCTTGGTTAATGAAGTTAATTAGTTTAAGATGTACTCTATTAACGATTGCCCAAGAAATCTTAACTAAGTAACTTTACAATAAAATCTATGTTTTGTGGACTGCAACTTATCGTGAAGAAAATAAATGTCATGTACCATCACAACAACTCATACATGTGCATTTCATATAGATTCAACCACTCTCGCTGATGGAACGTACGAGTTGGTTTTCGAGTCCGAGAGTGAGTAGCGTGAAGGCAATCTTAATCTAACTAAAATTTTTGAAGACCCAAACCAAAGTTCGGAAGAGCCCAAGGCTAGTTTTGCCCAAGAAGGCAAGGCCCGGAGCATAAACTATATTTCAAAGCTATTCAATGTTGTATTATTATTTACTGTGCATTTAAGTTTTTAGGAGTTGAATGAAACCTTAGATGCATGATCCTAGGTACCCATGCTATGAATACTAGTTGAAAGGTTCGCTAGTTCTCATGCTAATAGGATTCGGTAAAAGTCGAGTGATTGCCTGTCACTCGCGAGAAATAGGAGTTGCTTGTTTACTTTATGTTGGAACCATAAGGTCAACGGGCGGGGTTGTGTTACGATATTCCTGTTCAAGTTGAGGTCCCGTCTATGTAGCAAAAATGGCTAAGATCGTAGTGTGTGGTAGTGGTGGTTAAGCGTTTGAACGTACTAACCACATGTTGAGAATATGGTAATTGGTAAGCTTAAGTACTGGATTGAACCGAGGCCGGAACATACTCCCCACCGTCCTCAATTTATTGTCATCAAGCTAATGGTGGGTGCAGGGTGTCATCCTTGAAGTCAAGGGCGGTGGGCCTATTTTGTGAAGCGGGGATTGAAGGGAAATGTTGCTTGGGCTGACCCTTTAGTGCTCCAGGCGTGTGTGTTAGGTTTCACCTTGCAAGGTTAAAATTCGATTCGAATCGTCCGTTTCTCGCGGTATATGAGATTGCTTAATACTTCTGCCACATAGAGTAACAAGTGGAACTATGAGGAAGAGGAATATTGTTGGATGCAAATTAATTCTCCACCATGTGTGACGTTGGATAGTTGCTCACTTAGAATGGTTAATTGACTAGAACTTAATGCTAAAACTTGAAAGCAAGGACTCACTCTTAGTTGCTTGTTGGCAAAACAAACCCCTCGTGCCAAAAGCCTTGCATGTCTAGGAGTCGGCTAAGTATATACCGATAGTCGGGTAAAGCCTTGCTGAGTATTAGTATACTCAGCCTTGCTTTTGGGTTTGTTTTCAGGTGAGAGTTTTGAAGAGATGGTTGCTAGTTTAACTTGGCCTTGTGCGTTGCCTCCTAGTTGGACGGTTGAATGGGATCCTTCTTCGGCTGATGATAATCAGTGTCGAGTGATGTCATGTCTGGGCTTCGTCATGATGTCATATATCGCCGCTAGTTATCGCTTATTTTCCACTGCTTATGAACTCTGAATAATGTTTATGTTGAACCGTGTAGTACTTGTTCCTGAACTTCCTTTATGAACTCAGTTTGCAATAATTAAATGTCAGACTCTGTGTTCTAAAATTTGCGGAATGTTGTAAACTCTGGACTTGCCTTCGTGCGAGTTATGTGTATGCTTTGTTTTGATCCAAATATTCAGTGGTCGCATCAGGATTTACATGATAGACTGTCGGATTACTCCGTTTGAAGTGCATGGTAGCTGTTTCATCTTTATGGACGATGGTTAGTGCACTTGAGCCGGAGTAATTTAGGCGGTTCTGCCACAGTATCATCAAAAAAACGGTGCGCCCTCAACTCCTTGTATCTATGATGACCACGAGTCGTTATAGAACCGATGAGCCATATGTGGCGTTGGGGCCTAAAGACCACATGTGATGACAGAGGGTCTAGCATGTCTACATGACTGCAATGTGTAGCGACTTGGACCCGCCAGTCCACATGCCAGGCTTGTGGGTCAACTATGTCAACGCGGGTCCACTGGAAAGGTGTGACCCACGTGTCCACGTGTGGGCCCAGTGGGCCGACGTGGCTAGCACGTGTAACCTTAGGTCCCATTTGACTAGTCTAACATGTCTACCTAGTAGCCAAATGTGCTAACTAGGACCTGAAGGTCCACGTGTTAGGGTTGTGGGTCAAATATGTCAACGCAGGGTCCACTAGACAGGGGGACCCGGGCATCCACATGTACATGTGCGGGGCTAGATGTTCGTGGTAACACGTGTAACTGTAGGTCCCGGTTGATTGGTCCAGATGTCTACCTGGCAACCACATGTGTTGACCGGGACATGAAGGTCCACGTGTTATGGTTATGCGTGTCCACATGTAAGAGTGCGGGCCTAGCAGGGACGACTTGGCTAACACATGTAACTGTAGGTCCTGGTTGACTGGTCCAACATGTATACCTGGCAGCCCCGTGTGCTGACTTGGACCCAAAGATCGACGTGTCAGGGTTGTGGGTCAAATATGTCAACGCAGGGTAAACTGGAGAGGTGGTACCCAGCCGTCCACATGTACATGTGCGGGGTCAGCTGGTCGACGTGGCTAACACGTGTTAATGCAGATCCTATTGGATGGGTCTATATGTTGCTTGATTGGTCCAACGTGTCCACATCGTGGCCACGTGTCATGGTGGTGCTCATAGATAATAAGGCTTGGGCCTGTTTCAAAGTTAGGCCTTAAATGAAATTGCTGTGGAGCTAGCTCAGGTTTCAGTGAGCCACCAGGATCCACTCGATTCGGCCCAAGAAGAGGAAAAGGCCTGTTGTGAAAACAAGTGGGTCGAAAGAGTCCTAAAAAGGGAGGGAAAATTTTGCTGCTACAAGGGATCGAACACGGGCCAATCCCAGTTTGGCGGTTGCTATCCACCATTGCGCTACTCAAGTGTTTCTACCAAGCTCTACAATCGCATTCTCTTTGAAGCAAATAAATGTTGGTCTTCCCCGAGAGATTAAACAATAATTTCTTTCTCTTCTTCTTTTTGAAACGAATCTCTCTCTTCTTCTTCTCATACCGCTGCAAAGGCTGCGATGGTTCCTATACTGTGCACCATCCTGATGCGGTTGCTATCCCCCCGAGACACATGCAAGATCTCTGAATGAGGGTTTTTTCCAAGAACTCAAACTGTAGCCCCGCTCAGTGCCCTCCACCGCCTCCTCTTCGAGCACCGCAAGATGCGCCGCTACGCCTGTCAAGCGCTCCAGCTCGCCACCGTCCACATGTCGCAGCTCCATCCACGCCCTCGGGTGATGGCCTCGTCTCGCTCTCCTGGTTCCAGATCCGCGACATCATCGAAGCTGGCACTCATGGCGGCAAGACGGCGCCCAACGACGCTGGTGGATCTCCCTGCCGAGGTGGCCATTCCGAACGTGTGCCACCTCGCTGCGACCTCAGTACGGCCAATAGACAAACTTCGCGCGCTGCGGGCGACCTGCCGCTTCATGCGTCGCGTGTGCCGCAACCCCAAAGTCGGCCAGTGCATCTCCTAGAGCGGTTGTCCGACGACATGACGTGGTACGACCCTGATGGCTACCACACCCTCCTTCCTCGCTTGGCCCAAGTCAGCAATCTGGTGGCCTGCTTCATCATTGGGAGCATGTCGCCTTCTGTGGACCTGTGGGCACACCCCTGCCAGCCCTCAACAAGAATCTCATGCTCACAGTCGTGGGCAGCCTCAAAGTGGCGGCCTATGTGGCCGCCGTCCTCCTGTACATGGCCAATGGCGGTGCCGACGTCAATGATACTACTAGGCAGTACATGAGATAGGCGGTGGCCATGGAAGAATTAGTGGTGGCACCGACGGGGGGGGGGGGGGGGGGGGGCAGCGGTAGAATGTCGAGGGAGTGTTTCAAGTGTCGCCGGAGGGCCGTGAATGTGAACTGGAGAGAGAGGTGGCACATGCCCCTGAAACACATGACGCCGACACTGATGCGAGCCGATCTTCCATGTGCAAGCGAGAATTGCGGTACCTTCGTTCATCTAGAATGGGGGGCATGCAAACTGTTTTGCAGCAAGGACTACCGGATTTGGCGAAATCAAGCTGTTGTTGGAGATAATTTTAGAGTGAAATAGTTGTGTAACTTTTGCTTTTTGTTGCTTTTGCTTCATGAGGTCCTAGGACCTTGTGGCCAATGTAAATATATAAATATATATATATATGATATGAACATCCTACCCTCAAAAATATACAAAACTTACTCAATTTTCCACAACTATGTGGTATGCCATAAGGTACTAAAATGATCACATCATAGGTCGATCAGCAAAGGAACACGTGAGCATATATAAGGTAGCATATATGTACACATCTACTTATTCTTAAGATGGTACCATAGTACTGCCAACTTCCCATTACTAAATATTTGCTTGTCCATTGCGCAAAAGAAAAAGGTAAAAGCAAAAATACTAGTGGGCAAATATTAGTTCTTCTTCTTAACACCAACCAACTCAGTCATTGTCGTCGCTGTTGGTCTGAGTGTATTACTCTCTCTCTCTCTCTATCAGCTTCCACTTGACAGCTACACGAAGCTCCTCAGCCTTCTTTCGGATTTGACATTTTAGAAGGGGTCAGTTAGGGTGTGAAAAGATTAACTACATTCATGCCAATTGTAGTACTAAAAGGGTAGGAACATCGTCATCATCATCGCTGTAAAGACTGATGATCATCGAACGTTCCATCCTTGGGAAAACAATGTCATACTTCTCTCTTGCATGCTTCATTACAAGCAAAACAGGGTCACACTGCCATGACAGTTACATATTTATATATAGCACATTTTATCCCATTTTATTACATAGTCTTGTGCATATATATTCAGGCACTCACCTTCTTCCCGTTAGGGCCGGCGATATCGATTGCTTCAGAGCTTACTAGGAAGTCTGCCAGTCGTTCTGCTTGTCTAGCTTAGAGATGGTGGGCATAGCATCAGTGAAGATGTGGTGGCTGCAGTGCCATCGCCGACACGATGGGCGGCCGATTGCTCGTGCCTATCATGAGATCCCAAATTATATTTCAAAGTACATGTCACATAATCGAGATTAAGTACGGCCCAAAATATGATTTTATGCTTCATTCTATCATTTATGTACCAAAATATAGACTGAACCTTCTATATTTAGTTGGAATCTGATTGCAATAGAAAATTAAATGTCAGCCTAGCAAAAGTGAATGATCTAGAAAATATGAACCTTTATCTACTGGAAGGGTTTGGCTCACCGAGACATCATTGCGCGATGCTGATGAGGCGGCGACCCTTGCTTCCGATCCATCCCCTTGGTTCCTGGGATCCGCGGCGACTACTTCAAAGACCATGGCTGGCGGCGCATTGATGACTCGCGATGCTGATGAGGCGGTGGGCCTTGCTCCCGCTCCATCCCCTTGGTTCTTGCGGGTGGTAGTGACTGCTTCAATGCTGGGTGGCACATCTTCGAATTCGAGCTTGATGTCCACGTTGAAGACCATGAAGGGTGGCGCATCGACAACTGGCAGGCTGCCCCCCGTGGTCGATGATGGGTTGCGGCGCCTCACCGACTGCCTCGAGGTCGCGAGACTTTGCACAAAGTCATCTTTTGCATCGCACGCCTGCTTGCAGCTCGCTATCGTTGCAATGCAGGTGGGCGAGAAGGATGTGGGCGGTGATGGGAGGGGAAGAAGGTGATGCGGGCGGTGATGGGAGTGGCAATGAAGAAAACCCCAAGTTTGATGGGACGGTTTGGGGGAAGAAGGCAAAGGCGCCGCATAGGTTCGGCTTCCCAAGGAAGAAACTAGGGACACGATAGTTGTTTCCACACAACAGCCACTAACATATGGGGCCCACAATCCATGGCCCACAAGCAAGTGACGCAACGCGCTGACTAGGAGGCACCTTCTCCTCGCGTGTGGTTTCTTCTATGAGATTGACATGCAGGTTCCTGTTCCCGCGCACATTCTCTAGACGTGGCACTGCCTGAACTTCTTGGAGCACATCGACTAGGTATTTCTTTTGTGTTGATTTTGGTTGATTGGTACAATATGGAGCATATCGACTAACTCCACAGTGGTATTCTTTTTGAGAAAAAATCTCACAGGGGAGCACAAGGCTGGCGCACACCATGAATTCCCTTGACGCGAAGATGGTTCTTGTTCCACTGGATGTCCTTAGTTGTTCGGCTTGAAGCAAACATCCTCTTCAACCTTAGGATTAGTGGGAAATGCCTCAAAGTCTTATGAGGAAGACTCTTGCAGCCATCCTTATCTTCCCATCTAGATTTCTTGCATTTTAGGCAGACATCCAATTTGGCATAATCATTCCTGAATAACACACAGTTATTACAGAACATATGGATCATGTCGTATCCAAGGCCCAGTTCATGAACATACTTCCTTGCCTCATCATTTGTAAAAGGTAATTTGGATGGAGGGAATGATAAGAACATCAACTTCATTATTCCATTAAATGTTGTATTCAGATTCGATAGTGCAGCTTGATACGAAGTAGCCTCACAACTAAGGAGAATGTTGAGTGCCTAGATCTTGGGCAAAGAGTCAGCTTCAAATCTTGGAGCATTCTCATAAATTTTGGCTGATGTCCATCCTCCTCTGCGGTTGTGTAAAATTCTGATATCATCCCCAGATCTGGCGTTACTTCATTATCATTATTGGCTACCTCATCCACATCAGTCCAATCATAATGGTCAATTTCATCCTGTTGAAACGCAAGCCCATAGTCATATTCATGTCCATGCACATGCTCCAAAAAATCATCAACAAGCGCAGCATTTGCAGATTTCCCACGATGAGTCCACCATGTATATGTAGCTGACATTCCAAATAGAAAAAGGTGGTCATGGACCTCATTCTGACCCGATTCACATAGAATTAGACATTGGTAGCATAGACAAGGTATATTGCTCTGTTCAGTGAATCGTTGCTTCGAAAACTCCATGAATTGCCCCACTCCATGGCTGTAAGAACGTGTGAATTTTCTCCCACCAGATATCCATGTTCTATCCATCAATATTCAAAGTTCCTAAACAAGGCATGTAGCTGCTAAACTCCCATTCGACATGTGTACAAGGCTAAGTGCAAGACAAAATTCAACACTACCAGACCAATGAAAGTGCATTTGGCCCCCTAAGTGGGTTTTGGTGTTGATGACATGCATAATTAAGGAGCTAATGAGATTATCAAGTTTTGAACAGGTTAAGATGTATCAAAATGAAATATTCACGTAAAAAGATGCTAATTTATTTGATAGATGGTGTTGGAGCTCAAAAGAAGATCTTTATTAATTTTCCATTTTGAATTTTAGTATAGAAAACACCGTACTATTAAGAGGTATGCGAAAAGATGACTTGAAGTTGTCAAAATGCTTACTTGAGATGCTAACAATCAATGAGAGACACGAACACTCACTTGAGCACTTAACCCTGCAAAAACAGCAAGGGTCGGAACTATCTGATAAGTTCTGACCACGGGTCCTCAGGCAACTGATTTAATAAGGGTCGGAAGTTCCGACCCCATGTCGGAAGTTTTGACAAGTACATTTCCAGCACACTAACGGCTTGTTTTTTTGGGGTACGAGTATTTATACCCCCTCAGCCCCTCTTTCATTTTCTGCTGACTCCACACGCAAGATCACACTCTTGAGGTTTCAAAACATTTCCTAGTCCCTCCAAGAGCTAATCCCTGAGTAGATTTGAGCTAGGGCTTGGGGGAGGGGGGGGGGCGAGCAAGATTGAAGTGTGAGACTTGAAACCTTTGAGTTGTGAGTGTAGCCAAGTTCATCTCAAGAGCACTTGAAGCATCTTCATTCTTTGATTCGCGTTTGTTACTCTTGAAGCTTGCTTCTAGACGGTTTGGTGTTGCCTGTGGAGTGTCTTCTCGTGTGTGTGCGCCTCGGGAAGTTTGTATCACCCCAATCCTTTGTGGATTTGATAGTAAGTGACTCAATGGTGGTTGGTTGAGTGAGGTATAGGGTTAGTGGAAGACCCGGCTCTTTATGATCTCCTCAATGGACATGTAGCTTCTTTTGTGGGAGTGAACTTGGGAACAAATCGCTTGACTCTTGTTCTTATTATTCATATCTACTTCTTGTTGACCTAGAGCTTGTTTTGTCGTGATCTACTTTCTATCGTTGTTGTGCTTGCAAGGGTCACTTGTAGGGATCTCTAAGTATCACTATGCAACTTTTGATTCAGCCAGTTTCTACAGTTTCAAGTTTGCTTTTGAATTTTGTAGTAGAATTTCATCATTGTTGGAAGTTCCGAACAGGTTCTACACTGGATCGGAAGTTCCGAAAGGTTTAATTTCTGCGAAGAATTTTCAGGTTTTACAAGTTCGCTTATTCACCTCCCCCCCACTCTAGCATCACTAAGATCCTTTCAATTTGCATCAGAGCCTAATCTCTTAACCGCTAAGGGATAAAGATGCCAAAAGTTGGGGATGGCGCCAATACCGCTGCAAGAGACCAAAACGCTCAAGCTGCTGCCAGGGGAAACCCCCGTGATTCCTATTGGCCAAACAAGTCGTCCACCCTCCATGCATGAAGATGATTCAATGTCAAACGATGAAAGTGAAGGTGAGACATCGGAAGCAAGAAGAAGAAGAAAAGAGAAGATGAAGGCCAAAGTTGAGAAGAAGTCCGAGAAATTGATGAAGAAAAGAATCAAGGAACAAATGAAGAAGTATGCTTTCTTCGGGATGCACATCCTACCTCTCAATTTCAATCGATTCACTTGGAAAAACCTCCTTTCTTTGATGGGACGGATTACCCCATGTGGTTTTACGATATGAAAATGCATCTCTACGGGCTTCACCCTTCTTTTTGGGAAGTTGTGGTTGTAGGTGTGACTCCACCCAAGAATGGTATACCCACGGCTCAACAAGCTCAAGATTACTTCCGCAATGCGCAAGCTGTGAGGGTTATTACAAGTTGTCTTTGTGCCCAAGAATTCAACAAAGTCTGCAATGTTGAAGTGGCCAAGAAGATTTGGGACACATTGAGAGAAGCTCATGAGGGGACCGATGAAGTTAGAGAAGGCAAGATGGACATGTTGCAAGGAGAACTAGAGCACTTCGTCATGAATGATGATGAAACTGTGAGGCAAATGTATGATAGACTAATGGTTCTTGTGTCAGACATTAGATCTCTTTGAAGTGAATAATGGGATGATCACAAGGTGACAAAGAAGTTGCTTAGGGCTTGGACACATAGGAACCCTACTCTTGCAACAATGATTATAAGAGATACCAAGTTCAAGACCAAGACACCAAATCAACTTCTTGGTGAGAACCTTCATCAAGAATTGGTTGAAAGACATGTTGCCAAGTCAATTAGCCACAAGGTCAATAAGAGTGTGGCACTCAATGCAAGCTCAAGTGACAAGGTTGAGTCAAGCCTCAAGGCCCTCAAGTCAAAGAAAGAAGATTCTAGTGAAGAGGGCTCCACTGATGAAAAAATGGCCTTGGTCTTGAGAAACTTCAACAGATTTATAAAGAAGTACTACAAGAAAGGTGGCGATGACAAGAAGAAGCCATCACAAAGAAGATGCTATGAGTGCAAGGAATTGGGCCATTACACTGCCGATTGCCCAAAGTTGAAGAACAAGGAAACTGAAGAGAAGAGGTATAAGGAGAAGAGCAAGGACTACAAGAAAAAATATCAAGGTCATTCTCATGTTGGTCAAAAGTGGGAGTTTAGTCATGAAGACTCCGATCATGAGTCATGGCTACTCTAGCTATGCCCAAGTCCTCAAGGAAACTTTTCAACAACATCTCCGATGATGAAGATGATGCTCCTTTTTGCCTCATGGCAAGAGGGACCAAGGTACAAGAATCATCCATCTCTTCCTCACAACCTTCTACAACATATAGTAGTACACAAAATGATTTGGAAGATGAGGAAGAAAAACATAAAGCTTAGATTATTAAATAATTTGGAAAGAAATTTTTTAAAAAAATTAAAAAGGTTATGAAGAAATTAGAGAAAAAGAAAGAGTTTCTCGATAATCAAGAGGACATGCTCATCCTTGAGAAGGAGATAAACTTTGCCTTAGAGAAAGCTCTTGCCGAAGAAAAGGTTAAGGGTGAAAAGTTAGCTTTTGATTTATCTTTCGCTAATGATTCAAATGAGAGGATGTCAAAGGAGAACACTTTGATAAATGAATCTCTAGCTTCCCTAAAGGCCACCGATAGTTAACTTCAAGAAAGCTTTTCATGTTTAACGACCAAATACAAAGGTCTTGAAGTTAGCTATAATGCCCTTTGGGAAAGCACCAAAACTAATTCCAAAGAAACTCTTGACTCTAATGTCTCCACAAGTGAAGATTGCTCCAAATGCTATAATGTTGATGTGGAAGCTTGTGTTACTAACTTGGCAAAGCTAGAGAAGCTGATCAAGGCAAAGGATGCTCAACTTGAAAGGTTGAACAAGTTGGTAAGAAATGGGTATGATGGTGATTTCAAGCCCGAGCCTAAGGTTGTGTACAAGGAAGGGAGACATTCCTAGAAAAAGGATGGGCCTGGTCACTATCATGGTGTCAAGGAAAATGATCGGAAGATCATCAAAGGCAAAGCAAAACTTGATGACTTGGTGAACATGGCACATGGTGTGACTACCACAACTCCTTCTCAAACCAAGAAGAAAGTTGAAGCTCCCATCAAGACAAATGTAGTGAAGCATGAGACATCACCAAGCTACACTACAGACTACATGGTTATAATGGACCACAATGGTAAAATAGTGGTCAAGTATATTGGAGCTTACACTAAGAAGACAATTCCTAGAAGTGTGTAGGTTCCAAAAGTGTATCCATCTAACGGACAAGGGCCCAAATCTTTTTGGGTACCTAAATTTCAAGCTTAATTTGTTTTGCAGGCTTACTCCTCCGGTGGCACCGCATGGTTGCTTGATAGTGGATGCTCAAATCATATGACCGGGAAGAAGAACTTGTTCACATCATTGGAGCTTCATGACATACCTAAGAAAACTATTGTCTTGGGAGACAATAGCAAAGGAGATGTGATTGGTTTGGGTAAAATGGCTCTTACTCATAAAAATTCAATTAATGATGTTTATTTGGTTGAAACTTTGGGATACAATTTATTGTCCGTCTCACAACTTTGTACGATGGGCTACAATTGTCTCTTTACTAATGAGGGTGTGACCATCTCTAGAAGCGAGGATTCCTATATTGCTTTTATGGGTCAATTGAAGGGCAAAGTCTATCTTGTTGATTTCTCTAAGCAGAAAGTTGAGCCCGAGACTTGTTTAGTGGCAAAAATCTGAGTTGGGTTGGCTTTGGCACCGCCTACTAGCCCATGTCGGGATGAGGAACTTGGCCAAACTTCAAAAGGGGGAGCACACACTAGGACTAACCAATGTTGTTTTTGAGAAAGATAGGTTGTGTAGCACATGCCAAGCTGGGAAGCTAGTTGGTGCTCCACACCCAGCCAAGAACATCATGACTTCAACAAGACCCTTGAAGCTTCTACACATGGATTTGTTTGGACCAATTGCCTACATTAGCATTGGCGTTAACAAACATGGTCTTGTTATTGTTGATGATTTTTCTCGTTTCACTTGGGTATTCTTTTTGCAAGATAAAAGTAAAGCTCAAGGAATTGTTAAGAAATTCTTTAGAAGAGCCCAAAATGAATATGTGTTGAAGATCAAGAATGTGAGAAGCGACAATGGCTCAGAGTTTAGAAACACCAATGTTGAAGAAATTCTTGATGAAGAAGGAATCAAGCATGAATTCTCCACTGCATACACTCCTCAACAAAATGGCATTGTGGAGAGGAAGAATAGGACATTGATTGAAGTAACAAGAACCATGCTTGATGAGTACAAGACTCCGGATATCTTTTGGGCCGAAGCAATCAACACCGCTTGTCATGCAATCAACCGTCCCTATCTCCACATGTACTTGGGCAATACACCCTACGAGATAATCACCGGTAACAAACCTAAGATGCACTACTTTAATGTTTTTGGTAGTAAGTGTTTCATACTTAACAAGAAAGCCAAAAGCTCAAAGTTTGCACCAAACGTAGATAAAGGTTTTCTACTTGGTTATGGTACTAACGAACACAGTTATTGTGTGAAAAAAAACGGATTCTTAGGAAACGAATCTGACTCCTTGTATCGTCATGATAGTCCCTGGATCAGTAGCTATCACATACAGAACTCATATCAGGTAGAATATCATAGTCATACTTCGCATAAGGTGCACATGAGTTTAATTATTACATAAATTCATAGGATTTGCAGTACGAGTCTATTTGAAGCCTCTTGGGCTAATTCGAACAAACAAAAAGCAGATAACGGTAACTAGGCTTCAGGGCCATCCTTCAACTTGGACGAATCTTCCTCCACAGGCGAACTTGAGCATAGCACCAGTCTCAGTCGTACCATCCATCGTTGTTGGGGTCGTACTCCATTTCGGATCCTTCATCGTACCAAGCTATCCCCAAGGAATGGGATAGGTCCACGTCGCTGTGGCAGAACCACCTGAATTAATCTGGCTCAAGTGCGCTAACCATCACCACGAGGGCAATCAGGACTGACTCGCACTTCAAACGGAATAATCCATTGGTCTGTCGGGTAACCTCCCGATACAACCACGATTTCTGCCGATCGAAACCACACATACATGTACTCACATGAAGGTGAGCCCAGAGGATACAACATTCCACAAATTTTACATCACAGGTTCATCATAAATTATTATTACAACTGAGTTCGAATTCATAAAATAAGGTACTTCAGAGTTCAAAGTAATTGCGTTCTTCAGAGTTCAATGCAGCGGAAAAATAACGATAAACTACTCGACGATACAGAATGTGTCGATGAAGCCCGTACGAGACATCACTCGGCATTATCACCATTGGCCGGGGGCGTATCCCATTCCACCGACCAACCAGGAGGAAGGGTACACGGCCAAGTCAAACTAGCAATCATATCCTCGAAAGTCTCACCTGAAAATAAGCCACAAGCAAAGCTGAGTATACTAATACTCAGCAAGGCTTACCCGACTAGCGGAATATACTTAGCCGACTCCTAGCCATGCAAGGCTTTTGTCTTGAGGGGTTTGTTTTACCGAAAAGCATATACAAGTAGGTCCTTACTTTCAAATTTTAGCTCGAAGTTCTAGTTTTCTTTAACCATTCTAGGTAATCAACTATCCAATATCATACATGGTGGAAGAATTAATTTGCATCCAACAAGATTAAGCATCATCATTGTTCCTCTTCTTACTCTACGTGGTAAAAGGGTCAAGTAGTCTCAATGACCGCGAGAAACGGACGATTCGAATCGAATTTCTTAACCTTGCAAGGGAAACCTAAACACACGTCACGTGGTTACTCCTAGAGTCACACGTGCAACTTTTCCCCTTTCTTCCTAGGTTGTGGATCAGGGCCACCATCCGAGACTACAGAGCCTAGCTCTGCACCCTCCATGTGCGCGCATGGAACCAAAGTGGAGAGGGTGGGATGTTGTCCACTTGCCGGTCCGATTAGGTACTTAAGCTTACCGATTACCATATTCTCGGCATGTGGTTAGTACGTTCAAAGACTTAACCACCACTACCACACATTGCGGCCTTAGCATTTTTCACTAAACAGACGGGGCCTCAATCACCAACATGAACATCACACCACAGCCCCGTCCGTCGACCTTATGATTGCAGCATGTAGTAAACATTCAACTCCTATATTCTCGCGAGTGACAGGAAATCACTCAACTTTTACCAGAGTCCTATTAGCATAGCATTCTATCGAACCTTACATCTAGGGTTCAGAGCATGGGTCCCTAGGATCATGCAACTAAGTTTTCATTCAACTCCTATAAACTTAATGCACAAGTAAAGTAGAGTAATAAGTTGCATAATTTAGAAAATAGGGTTCATGCTCCGAGGCTTGCCTTCTTGGGTAAAGTTAGCTAGATGTTTTGCCAGTTCTTCTTTCTGGTCGTCCTTGAGATCTGCTTCTGTGACCTCAATGATGTTGTTCTCAGAAACTTCGGTGTTCCTCGACATATTGGGTCTTGAGGTGGTCCCACCGGCCGTGCCAAAAGTGTGTTGGCACTAAAAATCGGCCAGGAATCGGCCGATGACCTTCAGCGTCAGACACACGACCCGGGAGAATCTGCTTAGCTCCTGTTCGGGTTATCGCCCTGGTGCGGTTCCCGCGGCGTGCCAGTCAATCTGACCTGTTGATTGACAAGGAAATAAATGTATTAAATTCCGGGCGTTTCGATCGGCTGGGGTTCCGATCTGTCCCGAAGAGCGTATCGGCGAATCGGCCGATTTGCTATGAAGATGACCGGCTATTGATCAGCCGATAATCACGTAATAATTGCAAAAGAAAACCGCTGGAGCAACTTAGACAATTATTACAGATGCAACACTTGAGATAGATCTAATCGGCTATATGACAATGAATGAGGAAAAGCGATGACCAAGCCGATAGTTTCAATCTCAAGCTGGATAACTGGTGATAATACTAGAACAACAGGTAAAACTTATAATTCTAGTAAATATCGATAACTGGTGAATAAATCCGAACGAAACCACGGTGATGCGCCCGAAGTTAAAACTCAGATGTTATTCGATAAGCGGAACCTACCAATTAGCCGGAGATCGAGTCGATGCAGCCCCGCCAATCCGTACGAACTCGTGAAAGAAGAAAAAGTATTGGCGAAGTCGCCGACTTGAAAGTAAAGTGCGATGAAAAAGTAGATTGTATTGTTGATTGATTGATTGTTTCCTTTACAAAGCCCTGACGACTCCTATTTATACCCTAGGACCAGGACTCCTGATCGATTACGACTTGTTACAATCTTATTTTAAACAAAAAACTACTATATGTATAATATTTTTATAAAGGATTCTTTCCATTGCTTCTCGACCGAGCCGGCATCGTTCCGTTGACCAACATCAGGCCACTTTTGACCGGGATCCTCTATTGTGGTTCCAATAGTTTCACCTTCCCTTTCTGTTGACGCAAGTTACATCGCCGATCGGCTGATTCCCAACTGTAGCCTCAATCGGCCGATTCTCCACTGTAGCCTTTAGATCTGCCGCATCGTCCAATCTCTTCTTCTCCTGACGCCGATTCAACACGTGTCAAAATCTGGCGTCAACAAGAACCTTTTCTCTTTATGTAACCTATTTATATAATTTTGTGGTAGGAAAAATGCACTAATTCAAATAATTAGTTTCTGTGCTTGGAAAATGTTCAACTATTTACTGTGGGACACTTTATAGTAGCCTTGCTGTATAAAAAGTTTCATACACGGAAACCCTGTAAAACATCCTGTAGCAATTAATCTTTATTAAAATAGGTGTATTTTGTCCTATTTTTTATGCTTTCTATCTTGCACAGTAAAATCTGAAAAATTTACAGTAACACATATATGGATAGATTAACCCCCTGTAAAATTTTTGGCATCAACACTTGCATGGTTCGTCCTGTATAAAAATACTTACGTTCTAGAAGTAGTTGTGTATTACATTTTTCAAAATTAATCTGCTGCACAGAAATTTCTGAAATTTTTACAGTGCTGTTGTCTCTGCATAATGTACTCTAAATAAAAATTTCATCACCATATGTTACCTAGTCCAGAAGTTGTGTTTAATCCATGTTGTGCTTAGAAAAATTAGTATCCAAAAGAACACAACCCCCAACCCTCTTCTTGTTTAATGGAGTTAATTAGTTTAAGTTATACTCTATGAATTAATCTATGTTATTGTTGACTGCAACTTTATCATGAAGGAAAATAATCGTCATATACCATCACTACAACTTACACTTGTGCATTCATATAGAATCGACTACTCTCACCGACGGAACGTACGAGCTGGTGCCCGCGTCCGAGAGTGAGCAGCGTAAAGCTCAAGTGAATCTAACTGAAGCTTTCAAAGACCCGAACCCAAGTTCGGACGAGCCCCAAGCTAACTTTACCCAAGAAGGCAAGCCTCGGAGCATGAACCCTATTTTCTAAATTATGCAACTTATTACTCTACTTTACTTGTGCATTAAGTTTATAGGAGTTGAATGAAAACTTAGTTGCATGATCCTAGGGACCCATGCTCTGAACCCTAGATGTAAGGTTCGATAGAATGCTATGCTGATAGGACTCCGGTAAAAGTTGAGTGATTTCCTGTCACTCGCGAGAATATATGAGTTGAATGTTTACTACATGCTGCAATCATAAGGTCGACGGACGGGGCTGTGGTGTGATGTTCATGTTGGTGATTGAGGCCCCGTCTGTTTAGTGAAAAATGCTAAGGCCGCAGTGTGTGGTAGTGGTGGTTAAGTCTTTGAACGTACTAACCACATGCCGAGAATATGGTAATCGGTAAGCTTAAGTACCTAATCGGACCGGCAAGTGGACAGCATCCCACCTTCTCCACCCTCTCTCAACAGGTCAGATTGACTGGCACGTCGCGCGAACCGCACCAGGGCGATAACCCGAACAGGAGCTAAGCAGATTCTCCTGGGTCGTGTGTCCGACGCTGAAGGTCATCGGCCGATTCCTGTCCGATTTTTAGTGCCAACACACTTTTGGCACGCCCGGTGGGACCACCTCAAGACCCAATATGTCGAGGAACACCGAAGTTTCTGAGAACAACATCATTGAGGTCACAGAAGCAGATCTAAAGGACGACCAGAAAGAAGAACTGGCGAAACATCTAGAGGACTATAAAAGGATGTATCTGCAGTCTTTCAGTCGTACCAGAAGCGGGGAGGCAATCAAGAAGGGTCCTCTTCCTGTTCCCCGCCACATCACCATCGCTGATGATTGGGGCAAGATGTCCAATATGATCCAACAGTCCGTCTATCAGGCTTTTATCGACCAATCCTCAGTGATGACCAACATGGTGTATAACGCCGTCATCAGTTCTCTGGTCAGCGGAGCAGCTCAAGGATATCAGGGGCCAGCATACGCCCCACCTATTGTACCTCCGGCCAGAAGCTCACCAGGCACGTCCCACTCGGCTCCTCAGCCGATGTCGACGCAACGCGAAGGATACAACACTTCGTTGCCTCCAGTGTCTCCAAGGTATAGCGGTGCACCATGCTTCCCATCGCAAACGCCGCTTCAGCCTGTCCAGATTGCTTCTGTGCAATCGCTGCCCTCAAACTCGGTGCCTTGGGTAGCACCATCAACGGCAGCTTTTCCCGATCAATCAACCGGACATGGGAGCTATCCGATCCAGGCGCCATTCCACTCGGCCATTTAGCCGACGGTCCCTCAGTATCAGCCAACCCCGTCAGAAATCGGCAGGGGGGCAGGCGCTGTAGAAGCACTCAGAAGCACGGCGCCGATGACGATGTACGATGGGGCGGCTGAATCGCTTCGCCATCAACTGTCAATTGCTCAGACGGCCATGACGCAACACGCTTCGATCCATCACCCGGCTGTACCGCCGCCAATCCTCCAACATATGCCGGCACCCCGAACAGCTGTTCACTAGCAAGTGGATTGGACGGCGAAGATAGAGGAGGTAATTCAGGACCAATTCGGGTTGAAGCCGAAAGTGCGAACTTACACGTACAAGACGCCATACCCATCGGCCTACGACCTGCTGCCGTTTCCCCACCGGTACAAGGTTCCTGACTTTACCAAGTTTTCGGGGCTGGACGACACCTCTACCGTGGAGCATATTAACAGATTCATCATCCAGTGCGGGGAAGCCGCCATGCAAGACGCTCTGAGGGTGCGCCTGTTTTCATCGTCTCTGTCTGGATCAGCCTTCCAGTGGTTCACCACTCTACCATCCAATTCCATTGTTACTTGGGCCGATCTAGAAAAGCAATTCCATAAGTACTTCTACGCAGGAGTACATGAGATGAAACTCTCAGATTTGACCAGCCTCAGGCAGAGGAGCGACGAACCAGTAACTGGGTACATACAGAGGTTCAGAGAAATCAGAAACAAATGCTATACTCTGGCTCTCACCGATGCCCAGTTGGCCGATATCGCTTTCCAAGGCCTCTTGCCACATATCAAGGAAAGGTATGCCTCACAAGAATTTCAAAGCTTAAGCCAGATCGTTCACCGATTGGCCGGTCAGGAAATGCGTCCATTTGAGCAGCAGAGGAATTTCCAGAAGAAGGTGGCATACTTAGAAGGTTCTGAATCCGAGGGAGAGGGAGAAATCGGCCTAGCAGAATGGGTAAAAGGCAAGAAGCCAATATCGTGCCCTTTTGGAAAGAAAGAACCAGAAGCATTCGGCTTTGACACATCAAAGGCCGATAAGATTTTCGACTTACTACTCCAGGAAGGGCAGATCAAGCTATCACCATACCATACCATTCCTTCGGCCGATCAGCTCAAAAAGATGAAGTACTGCAAGTGGCACAACGCCACATCTCATGACACGAATGAATGCAAGATCTTCCGTCAGTAGATACAGTCGGCCATCGAGTAGGGAAGACTCAAGTTTGAAACCCCGGCAAAGCCGGCGAAGCCGATGAAGATTGACCAGCATCCTTTCCCGGCCAACATGGTTGACACGTTAAGAAACTCACTGCAAACCAAGGTGCTGACGTCGGAATCGGCTAGAAGGAGCGGTGCCGTAGATCCCAGGAAGCAGGTCACGGTGGATGAAGTCAAAGGGAAAAGGCGGGCTGAAAACGAGGGCGAAGGATCCGAACGATCGCACAGACCCGTCACTTCCCAATTCTTGCTCAGCAAATACCGGCGGCAGCAGGAACGGTCAAGACACCACGGGGAGATGATACGCCGACACGAGGATCATTGGCGATGCTCGTTCTTTATCCATTGCTGGGAGAACAACCTCAGATTGCCATCAGCCGATGACTGTCCTGAGTGCAGCGGATCAAGCCGCAGCGATCGCCTGTTCAAAAGATCGCGCTCTAGAGACAGGGGATCAGAGCCGATCAGCAGAAATTGGCGCGAACAAGAAGGACGATGCCTTTCAGTGCATGATCGGCTGGGGGGCAGAGTTGATCGGTATCACCGGTCCAAAAGCAGGATCAACCAGTAGGAGCGACTGGGGGGCAGAACCAGTATACACGATCGGCTGGAAGAAATGGCCGATGCCAGGGTATCGGATGAAAACCCCCTAGGAAGGAAACCAGACTGGGAACGCGCCAAACCCTCGGCCAAACCAGTAAACCCCAGGTGGTGCCCTGATGGACTATCCAAATCCCAGAAACGGAGGATCCAACGCCTGCGCCAATGGGAGCAACAAGAAGAAGAGCAGAGGCAGGTGCTGGACAAGAGAAACGTCAAGTCTCGGGTCTGGCGCCCCAAGAAAAACAGCAAAGAGGTTGAGAATCAAGAATTGGCAGCTGATGTCAACATGGTGTTCATATTGCCGATGGAGTTCATGGCGCCTGCCGATCGAGACAGGGCGACAAGGATGGAAGAGCAGATGGCGCAGTTGGTATTGGAGCCGATGACAGCCACTTTTGAGAAACTAGAAGATGAAAAACGACAACATCTCAAGGCACTATTTCTCAAAGGGCACGTTAACGGCCGACCCGCTACCAGACTACTAGTGGATGGAGGCGCTGCAGTCAACATCATGCCATATGCCATGTTCCGGAAGTTGGGCAAAAGTGATGAAGACCTGACCAAGACGGACATGATGCTCAAGGACTTCGAAGGCAACGTGTCTCCAGCCCGCGGAGCGCTCTGCGTCGACCTCACCATCGGCAGTAAGACCCTTCCCACTACCTTCTTTATTATTAATGGTAAGGGGTCCTACAACATGTTGCTTGGTCGCGACTGGATACAAGCGAATTGCTATGTCCCATCTACGATGCACAAATGCCTTGTGCAGTGGGTCGGTGATAGTACAGAGATAGTCACCGCCGATTCCACCTACAGTGTTGCAGCGGCCGACATGCAACAATGGAGCTGTGAACACGTCAAGTGTATATCCGGCAGGACTTGGGACACTGATTTTCTGAAAGTGTCCAATTTTGGTCTACAGCCGATCCAAGCAGTCGGCTCTGAAGATTCAGAATAGATGGATCAATTCGACCGAGAGGACGGAAAGCTTGGGCATGGATTTACGTCGGCCGATTCATTGGAGATGGTGGATTTGGGAGATGGTAGCAAGCCAAGGCCGACGTATATTAGTGCTAGCTTGGATCCTGGATATAAGTGTAAATTGATAAGTTTATTAAAAGAATTCAAGGATTGCTTTGCTTGGGAATACCATGAGATGCCTGGTCTAGACCGGTCCATTGTTGAACACCATTTACCTATAAAATCAGGATATCGGCCATATCAGCAGCCTGCACGACGGTGCAACCCCAAAATTCTACCTGATATAAAGGCTGAGATCACAAGATTGATTGAAGCAGGATATATTCGGCAGTGCCGTTACGCCGAATGGATTTCTAATATTGTGCCCGTATATAAGAAGAACGGAAAATTGCGCGTATGCATCGACATCAGGAACCTAAATCAGGCTACACCAATGGACAGATATCCGATGCCGACGGCCGATGTCTTGATAGATGCTGCCGCAGGACATAAAGTCATTAGTTTTATGGATGGTAATGTTGGGTACAATGAAATATTAATGGCCGAAGAAGATATCTCGAAAACGGCTTTTAGGTGTCCGGGTCACCTTGGTTTATTCGAGTGGGTTGTAATGACCTTTGGGTTAAAGAACGCCGGTGCTACATATCAGCGGGCCATGAACTATATCTTTCACAAGCTCATTGGTGCATCGGTGGAAATCTACATCGACGATGTTGTGGTCAAATCGAAGGGTCATCAGGAACATCTGGCCGATTTACAAGAAGTACTGGAATGCACAAGTAAGCATGGGTTGAAAATGAACCTGAACAAGTGTGCATTCGGTGTATCGGCCGGGCAATTCTTAGGATTCATGGACCATGAGCGCGGGATCGAAGTTAACCGGAAGACCATAGACGCCATCAACAAAGTTGTAGCCCCACAGAATAAAATTGAGTTGCAATCCCTCATCGGCAAGGTCAATTTAATCAGAAGATTCATATCCAACCTGTCCGGGCGTATTCGGGCTTTCACTCCTTCGTTGAAATTGAAGCCCGACCAGGAATTCATCTAGGGAGAAGAACAACGCAGGGCGTTAGAAGATATCAAGCAATATCTGATTTCACCTCCGGTGTTAGTCCCGCCACAGCCTAGTAAGCCGTTCAAATTATACTTATCGGCTGATGAACAAGCTATTGGATCGGCGTTGGTACAGGAGTTCGAGGGGAAAGAACGAATGGTATATTACGTCAGCAGAAGACTCCTGGATGCCGAAACAAGATATTCCCCGGTGGAACGGATGTGCTTGTGTTTATACTTCTCGTGTACCAAGCTCAGGCACTATTTGTTATCAGCAGAATGCATAGTCGTATGCAAAGATGATGTGGTGAAATATATGCTATCACTTCCAATTTTGAGAGGACGGATTGGGAAATGGATCCTGGCTCTGTCAGAGTTTGACTTAAGGTACGAATCGGCCAAAGCTGTCAAGGGTCAAGTCATGGCTGATTTCGTAGCTCGGCATTGTGGACCGGAAATTGCTGTCGTTGAACCGGTTCCATGGACTCTGTATTTCGATGGTTCTTCGTGTGTGGCCGGATCGGGAATCGGCATCGTTCTTGTATCACTCAGGGGGCAAGTAAAAATTTCTCTCTGCCGATAGAAGCATCCGCAACCAATAACCAGGCGGAATAACGGGCCGTCCTAAAAGGTATTCAATTGTTAAGGGAAGTCAAAGCTGATGCAGTCGAAATTTTTGGGGATTCCATGCTCATCGTAGATCAGTTAACGGGGAAATCTGAATGCAAAGATGATATCTTGAGGATTTACTATGAAGATTGCCTCCAGCTGTTAAAGGAATTCAAGTCTGCAATAATTGAGCACATCCCCAGAAATTACAATGAGGAAGCCAATAGGCTGGCCCAACACGCATCCAGATATCGGCCAATTTAAGGAGCTATGATTTTGGAGCTCGTGGTCGATGATTGGCGAAAGGAGATTGCGGATTACTTGAAGGATCCGTCCCAGAAGGTGGGTCGGCGAGTGCGTTTCCAGGCCACAAAATACGTGTTACTTGAAGATGATTTGTTTTACCGGACGATTGATGGGGTTCTTCTCAAATGCCTGGGAACGGAAGAAGCAAAGGTCTTGATGGGAGAAATCCATGAAGGCATATTGGAGCCCATCAATCGGCTCACAAGATGAAATGGATGATCAGAAACAATGGGTATTACTGGCCAATGATTCTTGAAGATTGTTTCAAATATTATAAAGGTTGCCAAGACTGTCAGAAGTTTGGCAATATACAGCGCGCGCCAGCTTAAGCTATGAATCCGGTAATCAAGCCGTGGCCGTTCAGAGGTTGGGGAATAGATCTCATCGGACAGATTCACCCACCATCAAGCAAAGGGCATAAGTTTATATTGGTAGCCACTGATTATTTCACTAAATGGGTGGAGGAAGTTCCACTAAGGACCGTGACATCGGCCGATATGATCGAGTTCGTCAAGAACCACATTGTTTATCGATTCGGTATTCCTCAGACCATCACAACTGATCAAGGAACGATGTTCACCTCTGGAGAATTCGGAGAATTCGCCGCCGATATGGGGATTAAATTTTTGAATTTTTCTCCGTACTATGCTCAAGCCAATGGCCAGGCCGAATCGTCCAATAAGGGGATAATCAAGTTGATCAAGAGGAAGATAGAGGAACAACCCAAAAAGTGGCACATATCTTTGGCTGAATCTCTATGGGCTTATAGGATGGCTTGCCACGGGGCCACTAAGATATCTCCTTATGAGTTGGTATATGGTCACGAGGCAGTTTTGCCTTGGGAATTAAGGACGGGGTCAAGGTGTATATCGCTTCAAGATCAGTTGACGGCCGATGACTATTCCTTCCTCATGAAGGATGAGCTCGATGACTCGGCGGGTCAGCGGTTGAGGGCCTTGATTAGCATCAAAGAAAATAAGAAAAGGGTGGCCAGGTGGTATGACAAGAAGGTCAAGGTTAAACAATTCTCCCAAGGAGATTTGGTATGGAAGTTGGTGCTGCCGATAGGGTCTAAGGATCCCAAATTCGGTAAATGGTCGCCCACTTGGGAAGGGCCGTATAGAATCGGCCGATGTGCTCCGGGAAATGCATATATTCTAGAAACTATCAAGGGGAAGAATTCCCAAGAGCCTTAAACGGAAGATATCTGAAGAGGTACTATCCAAGCATTTGGGTAGATGCATAACTTGCAGTAAGACACACCAAGACAACATGGCCGACTCCTATCGGCTTTTGTCTACATAGCCGATGTAAAAATGACATCGCCTTAAGGAGGAAATATTTTGGTTTGGTCTGACTGATTCATTATTCGGTGAAAAACAACAGAGTACATGGCCGACATGGTACAAGTCGCCCTTAGAATAAAAAGTAGCAATATATCTACTGATCACGCTTTTTCTTGAACTCTCTCTCGATCCGGCCTAGTTTTATCAGAAGGCGGATGGTCTTCTCTGGCAGCTTCAGCCTCGACTTGATGAGGGAGTGGATGACTCCTTTCAGTTGGCGGTCGCTTGAAGCAGTTAGCGTCTATTTGGTCCCAGATTTTCTGGACATCAGCAGGAACATGACCTTTGAGTTCTTCAGAGTGAGCTCTTATCAGATCTATGCCTGCCTGCGACAGTGGTTCATCTGAATGCATAACTTCAATCACTCGTTCCAGACTGGGACTAAGGCGCTTTGGCTAAAGAGGGATAAAAAACTACCCAGTATCAGAGCGATTGAGATGTCAAGGGGAGAAATAGAAGAAAGTTCATACCTGGTTGACAGAGGAGGAGGAAGATGAGGAAGACATCTTGATGTCCAGCCTGGGAGATTAGATCGAGTTATTGGAGGAGAAGGAAAGGGGTAATACAGACGCCTCTGGAAACGGTGTGGGATCTCGTACTTATAGAAAGAAGGAGGTAAGGAGATAGTAGGATGATTCCCATCAAAGTAAAAGCGTTCATAAATGCAAAGCTGCCAAAGGAAACGGTCCAAGTTTGAATCGGCGCATCAACATTAAGGGAGAATTAAATGTTTACAAGATTCATTACAACCCAAGGAGGGCATCTATGGTCGTGATAGCTCGTTGCCTAATCCGATCGGCCAAGTCTAATACTCTTTGGTCGTCGTCGGCCGATCCGGGAATTTCTGGCATATGGCGATGAAGTCTTATCGCTTCACGGCCCAGGTTCTGTCTTTCTTGTTTCAGCCCGGCGATGAAAGATGGAAGCTCTTGAAGACATCTTGATGTCCAGCCTGGGAGATTAGATCGAGTTATTGGAGGAGAAGGAAAGGGGTATGTCTTTGGTTACCTGCTCCATCTCTTTGGCTAGCTCTGCCCTCCTTCGTTTGAGGCGATCTATTGTGCTGACGATATCTGGGTGGGAGCTCTCGAGGAAGTTGATCCGTTGATGCACTTCTTGGGCTCGGTGTTTGTAAGAATCGGCTTCCTCCCGGATCTTTGCTAGCTGGGCACAATCGGCCACATGACGTAGGGCCCTGAACACCGGAATCTGTATGGACTCTATGAATGCAGCAGGTTGTAGAGTCTCTGTCGCTTCCTCCGGAATTCGGCCTCTGATGTCATTAAGAAGCCGCCGAATCGGTGAGGCATCTCCCACTAATCGGCCGATATCATCTTGGAGGAGGGTCCGCATACTCTCGAGCTTGGCGCGAACATCATCAGGAATTGAGCTCGGCGGAACTTGGCGTGAAGCGACTTCTTCATCGTCAGACAGAGGAACCGCGAAGGAGAAAAGGCTGTTATTAGGAGTGTCTTCTTCATGCGAAAAAATAAAGACAAGGATTAGCAGGCAGTAAAGGGGAATCGGCCGATTCCGGTGATAAGTTTCTTACCTCCTTGAAGCGGATTTCTCTTGCTTGCGCCGACGGGAGTGCCACCCTCATCTCAGGAACCGGTGCAATTGGCTCATCAGAAGAGGAGGACTCGACAACTATCAATGCCCTGCTTGGGCCAGCTTCCTGAAAAGGTATGGGAAATAGATTCTATGAGTATACTGCGAATAATTGAATATGATGATATGAGATACTTGCCATACCTCTGTGAGTCTTCTGGCCGATGTTTGTTGAGGGGGTACAGTCGACGCACCCAGATCGGTCTGCATCAGAATCGGTTAGTTTTCTGAATATCGAGAAATTGAGTCAAGAGATTATCTACCTCGGTGAGGAGGGTCGCTGGCGTTTCAGCTTCTGCTCGGGATGTGGCCGATTGCTGCGGGGATTGTGCTGGAGCAGTCTGTGCAGCCTGGCAGAAGGGAGAAGTTAATATTGATAGAGTACTTAAAGATATGTGAAGTATGCGAGGTTACCTAAACAGCTTCCACCAGCAGTGATGCAGCGGCCGCTCCGACTTTTGCGGCAGTTTGGGGATCGACCATCTCGGTAGTCGGCAAGGCTGGAGGAGTTGGGGTTTCAGCCGATACTACCGCCGATTGGTCAGTCGGTCCTATGCGGGCACGCACTCGACGGCTTGTCTTCTTTAAGGTTGGCCTTTTCGGCGTTTGTTTCCATCGGCCGCTAGTGATGTCCTTGATGCTCGGAGCATGATAGCCGATAAGTGGAAATGATGTATATGGACGATCGCTCTCTATCGGCCTACCACTTCAGCTCCGCATCGGAGGAACTTGGCTTTCAGACTGAAAAGATAAACACAAGTTAGCGGTAAGATTGTAGCATGGAAAGAGATGATACTGAAATTGGCTGGGAGAAAGGTCATACCGCTGCACTTGAATCAATGTTTTCTGGGTCCAAATTTTTGCAATATGTTGATGGAGACAAACAGAAGAGGTATTGCTTCCATTCTGCCCACCACAGTTTGAATTGTTGGACGGCAAAAGGGCCACCATCTAGTTGTTCAGGTCGATGGTACTGGAGTCTGGCACTAAGTTGCACAGCCGATTGTAGTCGAGACTCCTGGTCAGATCGTCTCGAAATTTTGCTTGAACGGCAAAGTAGACCTGAATCGGCAGTTGACCAAATTACAGTTGCCTTGCTGCGGCCGATGGATTATAAAATTCATAGGTGGGGGAATCCTTTCCAGAAAAGAAATTGGCCGGTAAAATCCCTGGCTTGATCAGGATATCCATAAGATCACCGTCAAAAGTATGGGATGATGAATCATAGCAGACGGGAAGCTCAAAAATTGGCCCTACTGTCTGATATGGATACCAACTGATAGTCTCTTCACTGAAGCCGTTGTAGAAACATCTGAAGTATTCGGCTGTTCGGTTGGCAGTGAATTGACAGCCAGGGAAAGCCGATGCTGCTTCTTCAAAAGACGTACAGCATCGTCGAATGGTGGGGTTTTCCTCTGACTCAATATTGGGAAAGGTCTTGGTCTCTATTTGCTGCTGGGAGACTTTGCTCATGTATAAGTTGAGTCAGAGGGTGATAAACCACCAAGGACCACCGGGATTGCCAATCGGCTCCCCTTTTGACAATCTGATGCTGATTTGGTGCATCATATGATAGGCCGATCCTAATAGATGCTTCCCAAGGGGGATGGCCGATCCTAGTGACAGAGCTTCTGCCAGGGCTTGTGTATTGGATGAAGGACCAACTGCTCTGCCACAGAAGAAGTGTTTCTCCAGCCACATCATCAAGAATGCCGTATGTTCTCTCTCTGAAATCGTCCCGGTCCTCATATTCTTGCCAATATACCCCTTCCACCCGCCGATTCCTTTTGTTTCTAGCGGATGGGTTGGTTTGATCAGACAATCAAAGGGGGTATCAGGAGAGGAGATATCAAGGCCGGTCAACATCAGAACATTGGCCAGGGTGGGAGTCATAGGTCCATGCCCAAAGAGGAACGCGTTGAGCGCGTCGGACCAGAAATAAGAAGCCGCTATTACTAAGGGCTCGTTTTTCTCCATTTGGGACAGAGAGAGATTGATGCACTGGCCGATTTTTAGCTCATCCCACTGAACTCTCTTAGACTTGGATAATCTATGGTACCATTCTTTCAAGCCAGGGGTTTCGTTCGGCCAAGACCTAAAGGCACCTGCCCACTGACCCAAATCCATGGATGATTGCTTGAAAGGGATTCTGTGGGTTTCTAGGTTGATCAAGTCAGTTGGATCTGGATTCCCCATGGGACCTAAGCAGATGAGGCCGGAGGTTTTGGAAAGAGGAATAGTAATCTGATGCCTAAATGCCTAAAAAGAGGGAAAGGGAGAAAATTGAGAATGGGTCTAGAAAATACTTGAGCAGTAAAAGAATAAAAGAGGAAAGTTTCGAATGATTACCTCCAGGATGAAGCCCATCGTCGCCGATGGAGCCGCCAGTGGAGCCGCTGATGGGGCCGCCATCGCTGAGGGGGTTGCCGGCGGAACCTCCGTGGTTGGTGAAGTTGCCGATGGCGCCACCATTGGAAGGGTGGAGCAGGTCGCAGGCAAGATCGCCGGAGGGAGTGGTTGGAGATCGAGAGGGTGCAGGAAGAAGATGAGCAGTGGTTCGCTGGAGGAGATTACTAGGCTCGTGGAGAAAGGAAGGCGGAGAATGCCGGTACTTAAGAACAATTCGAGAGAGAAAGGGCAAAGGCGGGATTTTTGCCGCGCCATCTACACGAATTCCAGGAGAAAAGTTGTCTCAAGCGCCCGACCCGAGAAGATTGCAATCATCATGTAGAAGACCGCGAAACGGAAAGAGATTTTTACTCCGAAAAATTATGTGTTACTCCGAAACTGGGGGGCATGTGTTGACGCGAGATTTTGACACGTGTTGAATCGGCATCAACAGAAGAAGATATTGGACGATGTGGCAGATCTAAAGGCTACAGTGGAGAATCTGCCGATTGAGGCTACAGTTGGGAATCTGCCGATTGGCGATGTAACTTGCGTCAACAGAAAGGGAGGGTGAAACTATTGGAACCACAACAGAGGATCCCGGTCAAAAGTGGCCTGATGTTGGTCAACGGAATGATGCCGGCTCGGTCGAGAAGCAATGGAAAGAATCCTGATTGGATTAGGAGATGGCGGCAGAAGATTCTGCGGGAGTCCGTTTCCTTTATAAAAATATTATAGATATAGTAGTTTTCTGTTCAAAATAAGATTGTAACAAGTCGTAATCGATCAGGAGTCCTGGTCCTAGGGTATAAATAGGAGTCGTCAGGGCTTTGTAAAGGAAACAATCAATCAATCAACAATACAATCTACTTTTTCATCGCACTTTACTTTCAAGTCGGCGACTTCGCCAATACTTTTTCTTCTTTCACGAGTTCGTACGGATTGGCAGGGCTGCATCGACTCGATCTCCGGCCAATTGGTAGGTTCCGCTTATCGAATAACATCTGAGTTGAACCAACAAACTCTCAACGACCTCAAGATCAAAGTCAAGATCATGGCGACGATCAAGTTCATGGCATTGATCAAGGGTGAGAACAAGGTGGAGAAGCTCAAGTAGATGCACCACAAGTTGAAGATGATGATGATGGACCAATTCAACCTCGATCACAAGTGTCTCATCCAAGAGTTCATCAAAGTCTTCAACGGGCATCCCATTGACAGCATCCTTGGAAGTATTCAAAGAGGGGTAACCACTCATTCACGTTTAGCAACTTTTTGTGGACATTACTCATTTGTTTCTTCTTTGGAACCTCTTAAGGTAGATGAAACACTTGATGATCCGGATTGGGTGATTGTTATGCAAGAAGAGTTGAACAACTTCACTAGAAATGAGGTACGGGAGTTGCTTGAAAGACCAAAGCAAAATGTGATTGGCACCAAGTGGGTTTTCTGAAATAAACAAGACAGACATTGTGTCGTCACAAGAAACAAGGCAAGGTTAGTTGCACAAGGTTTCACCCAAATTGAAGGTTTGGATTTTGGTGAAACCTATGCACCCGTAGCTAGGATTGAGTCAATTCGTATTTTATTAGCCTATGCTACCCAACCATGATTTCAAGTTTTATCAAATGGACATGAAAAGTGCATTCTTGAACGGCCCCCTATCCGAGTTGGTGTATGTTGAACAACCCCCGGGCTTTGAAGATCCAAAGTATCCAAACCATGTGTACAAGCTCCATAAGGCACTCTATGGGCTTAAGCAAGAACCTTGAGCATGGTGTGAATGCCTTAAGGTTTTTCTTCTCAGGAACGACTTTGTAATGGGCAAAACCGATTCTACTCTCTTTACTCACAAAGTTGATAAGGATATTTTTGTTTGCCAAATATATGTCGATGACATTATATTTGGTTCTACTGATCAAAAGTTTTGTGAGGAATTTAGTAGGATCATGACCAAGAGATTTGATATGTCCATGATGGGTGAATTGAAGTTCTTCCTTGGATTTCAAGTCAAGCAAATGAAGGAAGAGACTTTAATATGTCAAACCAAGTATGTGAAGGATATGCTCAAGAAGTTTGACATGGCCAATGCCAAGCCAATCAAGACACCTATGGAACTAAATGGTCATCTTGATCTCAATGAAGAAGGGAAGTCGGTCGATCAAAAGGTATATCGCTCCATGGTATGCTCTCTTCTTTATCTTTGTGCATCTAGGCCTGATATTATGCTTAATGTGTGCATGTGTGCAATATTTCAAACTAATCCCGAAGAATGTCACTTAATGGATATTAATAGAATTTTGAGATATTCAATACACACTCCTAACCTTAGCTTGTGGTATCCCAAAGGCTCCACTTTCGATCTACTTGGCTATTCCAATTTAGATTATGTCAGTTGCAAGGTAGATAGAAAGAGTACAACGGGAACTTGTCAATTCCTTGGAAGGTCCCTAGTATCTTGGAGCTCTAAGAAACAGAATTCGGTTGCTCTATCCACTGCGGAAGCGGAGTATGTTGCAACTTTTGTGGATGAAGCAAACCTTGAGTGAATTCGGTTGTGAGTTTAGTAAGATTTCACTCTTGTGTGACAATGAGAGTGCTATCAAGCTAGCTAACAATCCGGTGCATCAGTCCCAAACAAAGCACATAGACATACGATACTACTTCTTACAAGATCATGAGGCTAAGGGAGATATTGCTTTACATCATGTGAGCATTGAACGACAACTTGCTGATATCTAGATGAGCAAAGGTTTTGTGCTTTGAGTAGTGAACTAAATATCTTGGATTCTCGTAACTTGCCTTGACTTATTGCACATGCTTGATTATTGTTAGATAGGAAAAATGATTTTATTTATGTGAGTTGATTTTAACATATTTGGATTTTGATCTTTGGATCAAATCTTGATACTTGTGATCATGGTTATGTATTATTGATTGTGGCTGATCACCAAGTGCCAAGCTGTCATATGTCTGCAAGCTAATGTCATCCAAATCTCCAAAATCATTCAATTTCAAAATCTATCTTTTTGGAGAAGAGAAGCTATCATCGGAACTTCCAACAACGATGGGATGTTTCAGGGCTCTTTTGACAAAGGGCTCTCGAGAGGTCACAAAATAATCCATCGGAAGTTCTGATCCCCCATCGGAACTTCAAACAATACCATTGGAACTCTCAGCTTCATTTTGACCAAGGGCTCTCAGCTAGTGTTGACGCCAGATTTTGACACGTGTTGAATCGGCGTCAGGAGGAGAAGATTGGCCGATGCGGCAGATCTGAAGGCTACAGTAAGGAATCGGCCGATTGAGGTAACAGTTGAAAATCGGCCGATTGGTGATACAGCTTGCGCCAACAGGATGGGACTATTTCGGAGGGTCCTGGTCAAAAGTTGGTCAACAGGGCACGCTAAGTCGGTCAAGGAGCAATTGAAGGGAATCCTGATTGGATTAGGGAACGGCGGCAGAAGATTCTGCGGGAGTCTGTTTCCTTTAAAAGTTCTTATAGATATAGTAGTTTTTCTGTTTTTTAAATAAGGTTGTAACAAGTCGTGATCGACCAGGAGTCCTAGTTTTAGGGTATAAATAGGAGTCGTCAGGGTCTTGCAAAAAATCAACACATCAATCAACAACAATACTTCTACTTTTCTAGCAATTTACTTTCAAGTCGGCGACTTCGCCAATACTTTTCTTCTTTCACGAATTCGTACGGATTGGCAGGGCTGCATCAACTTGATCTCCGGCCGATTGGTAGGTTCCGCTTATCGAGTAATATCCGGGCTTTAACTACGGGCGCATCGCTTTGGTTTCGTTTGGATTTATTCACCAGTTATCGATATTTACTAGAATTGCAAGTTTTACCTGTTGTTCTAGTATTATCACCAGTTATCAAGCTTGAGATCAGAATAATCGGCTTCGTCATCGTTCTTCTTCGATTTATCATCTTACAGCCGATTAGATCTATTTCAAGTGTTGCCTCTGTAGTAATTGTTTAGATCGCTCCAGCAGTTTTCTTTACAATTACTACACGATTATCGGCCGATCCATAGCCGATCATCTCTACAGCAAATCGGCCGATTCACCGCCGACGCGCTCCTCAGGATAGATCGGAACTCCAGCCGATCGGAGCGCCTGGAATTTAATACTTTATTTCCTTGTCAATCAACAGGTCAGATTGACTGGCACGCCGCGCGAACCGTACCAGGGCGATAACCCGAATAGGAGCTAAGCAGATTCTCCCGGGTCGTGTGTCCAACGCTGAAGACCATCGGCCGATTCCCGTCTGGCCGATTTTAGCGCCAACACACTTTTGGCACGCCCAGTGGGACAAATCCAAGATCTGATATGCCGAAGAACGCAGAAATCTCCGACAACAACATCATTGAGGTCACAGAAGCGGATCTCAAGGACGACCAGAGGGAAGAATTAGCTAAACATCTGGAAGATTATAATAAGATGTACCTCCAGTCGTTCAGTCGTACCAGAAGCGGGGAGGCTATCAAGAAGGCTCCTATTCCAGTTCCCCGCCACATCACCATTGCTGAGGACTCGGGCAAGATGTCAGATATGATCCAACAGTCCGTTTATCAGGCATTCATTGACCAATCCTCAGTGATGACCAACACGGTGTATAACGCCGTCGTCAGCTCTCTGGCCAGCGGAGCAGTCCAAGGCTATCAGCGACCAGCATATGCCCCGCCAACCACGCTTCCGGCCAGAAGCTTACCGTATACGTCCCAATCGGCTCCTCAGCCGATATTGACGCAACGCGAGGGGTACAACACTCCATTGCCCCCAGCGTCTCCAAGATACAGCGGTGCTGATGAGGACATAGCTCCTACGGATATACACGAGGCTTCTTCGCTGGACATCCAAACCATTCAAGGTCCAATCACAAGAGCTCGCGCGCGACAATTAAATTTAGAGGTGAGCTCGCTCCTAAGTGTTGCTCTTAATAGTTTCGAGAATAGTTTTCTACCTAATGTTTATATTGTGATTAGAAACCAAGGAGAAGATAAGATGACACATGGAGAGGAGCATGGAGTCGTGGAGGGACAGCAAGGGACGTCCAAGCTACGTGGAGGCCCAATACAACTCAACTTCGAGTCCACCTCGGAGTCCAGGAGCAGTTTGACTTGAATTGGACGCCCAGGCCGCATCCGAAGTCCGATTTCGACAATCTACATATGGGTGGAAAGACAATTTGATAGAGCTTCCAATGGCGTTGGTTTGAGGCCCAAATTCATTATGAGTCGTAGGGAATCGTCCGAGGAAGTTGGCGTCCAGAATCTGTCCCGGTGCTGCGTCACCGTATTTTGGCCTTTGGGCCGTGTATCGTCGTCGAGTCCTTTAGGGTTGCGTCCAGGTACTTGGACACGACCCTAAACCCTATATATCAGTAGCCGCCGCCCTCGTTAGGATTCGGGTTTTACTTAGATTATTCTGTCAAGAACAGTTTCGCCGTACTCGGCTTGTGAGACCCCAACTCGTGAGCTAATCATCCATCTGCAATTGGTTTGCAATCTTCCTTGTTCTTGCTTGTGTTCTTCGATTCGCAGGCAGGGATTAGCCTTCTTGGCGAGGTCGACCGTGTATTCGCCGGTCAATAACCTGAGGAGACGTGGTGCTACGATTGCGGGGTTTCGGGACGTGTTGCCGGAAGCCGGATCGATTCGTGTCGCGACTCCACCAAATCGAGAGTTATCAGAACCTTTCGGAAGATCGGGAACCCTGGTTCACATTAAGTGGTATTCAGAGACAGGTTTACCGTCAGGTTCGCTCTTACCTTTGTTTTCGCCTTTGTCCTATAGTCCACAGAACAGCCGCAACACAAAAAAATTTGTAGTTAGGTTTTTTCCCGTCCTAGATCGTGTTTAGCCTTTTGCATAATTCTCTTTCAGAGTCCGCAGTGTTGAGTTTGTGTCCTATACTCGTCGTTTTGTGCTGGTTGAGTCCGTGTCTTTGGTTCGGTTTTGTGCATCCACTTTCCCCGGCTCACATCCCACAAAAAGTTTCCCACCGATTCGCATCCGTTTCACCAATGCCATCACAAAAACCTAATTCGGAGGGTCCTCCTTAAAACGGGCATAACTTTTGGCTCGGACCTCCGATTGAGGTGTTCTTTTTTTTCCCGGAAAGATCTCGAAATTTTGCACATACGATTCATCCGCTTTGCCGGTCATGAAAAATTCAAAAAACTCAAAAAAAATTCAGAAGGTCCTTGATTCGAGCTCTGAAGTTCCATCTACAGTTTTTGGGAACAATCGTGATTTTCTCCAGATCACGTCTTACCACTGATTGAGTTGATCCTTTGTGGTGTCCCTATTTTTGTGCCCCTGGTTGTGAAAAAAATAGAAAAAAAATAAAAGCAAAAAAACAAAAAAATTGATTTCTACTAGTGCTAAAAGACAAAACAGGGAAGCACATAGAGAGGGTACACTTGCTGTTTTATGTGCTGTGGCTGGTTCATTGCTGATCATCCTTTTCATCTTACCTCCTTGTTTGTTGGCACTACTGACTAAGGACTCGGTTAGACCAGCACCTAAGGACAAGTACCTTTGGACATTTATTCAGCATTGCTATCTGCTAGTGAATTGTGTTCCACTTACATATTTTTGGCCTTCCTAGAACTCCACATACTACTTCTGTGCAGCACCGGTTCTTAACCCTTGCAATCGTGGCCTACGCCTTCCAGGTATCCTTTGCCTTGCTGGTAAGAACTTTGTAAGAGCTTGGTAAGGTGTTTCCTTTGCTGTGTAGATTGAATTGAGAGGCACCACCACACCTGCGTAGGATATTTTTAGGGATAACCTTCACTGTTTGTTTGTTCCTGTGTCTACAATGGCAGGCAACAATGGAGACACTCCCAAGGTCTTAAACGAGTGTGTTAGCCAAGCTCAGCTGCATGCTTTCATGGAGGACACACGAAATGAGATACGCGAGGCAGTTACCAGGGCCGTCACCGAGAACATCAACGAACTCCGACTTGCTGACCTCGTTGGGGAGCTGAACGGACGGATAGCCACGCTAACTAACAGAGTTGCTGCGTTGGAAAACCGTCCACCACCTCAGCCAGCCGATCCTCAAGACGTGGTGTATGACGTCCATGGCAACATTGACGAGGCAGCTACACGAGAGGCCCGCATACGAGCTCGTGTTCGCGTGAACAACGCAGGAGGTAACCGTGCCCCCGCTGATCCTTATGCTAAGGTTAAATTTACTATACCGTCTTTTCCTGGACATTATGATGCTGAGGGATATCTTGATTGGGAGATGACGGTTGACCAAAAATTTAGTGCCCACCTAGTGCCTGAGCAACATAGAGTTCGACAAGCCACTAGTGAATTTAAAGATTTTGCTATCATTTGGTGGACTGGTTTAGTTGCTTCAGGTCTTGCACCTACTACTTGGGAACACCTCAAGGTTGCTATGCGTGATAGGTTTGTTCCTCCTTCTTATCATAGAGAACTGCGTGCCAGTTTGATGCGTTTAGATCAGGGTACTAAATCTGTGCAGGACTACTATGGTGAGCTTCAGAAGGGTTTGATGCGTTGCGGGATAGTTGAGGGACCCGAGGATGCTCTCGTTCGTTTTTATTCTGGTCCGAGATGCGAGATTCAGGACATAGTTGATTATAAGGATTTCACTACTATCAACCAGTTGTTCCAGTTTGCTATGCTTGCAGAGAAGGAATTGCAGGGTCGTCAGCTACAGGACAGGACCAGCGCCCGGACGTCCTTTGCCTCACGCACACCGGCGCTTTCAGGGGTGCCCAAGCCTTCGAGTTTTCGAGCACCTCCACCAGCGGGCAAGAAAACAACGACGAGTGGTGTTTCGACTACACCAAACAAATCTTCTTCACGTGCTGCAGATTCAGGTAACAATGTTGTGCAGGCCCCGGCTTAGAGTTCTTCATCCGCTGCATCGACGGGACGCACCTCCGGCATTCAATGCTATCGCTGCCATGGGATTGGACACGTGAAGAAGGATTGCCTAAGTCAGCGGGCATATTTGGCGACAGACGATGGAGGTTACATCAGCACCTCCGACATAGAAGATGATGATGAAGCGGTCGCTGCTGAGGACGTCGACAACCTGGTCATTCATGGTGGACAGACTGCGGGCTTCTTGAACATTATTGTTCAGCGTGTACTCAGCACGCAAATACAGCAGCCTGAGCGGTTGCAGCGACACAATTTGTTCCAGACCTTTTTCGTCATCAAGCAGCGACGTGCTCGTGTGATTATTGATGGAGGAAGCTGCAACAACTTGGTGAGTTCAGATCTGGTCAAGAAGCTTGGCTTGACCACACGACCACATCCACATCCATACTATGTTCAGTGGTTAAATGACTCCGGTAAAGCTAAGGTAACACAAACTTGCAGAGTTTCTTTTTCCATTGGTGCATATGCTGATTTTGCTGATTGCGATGTGGTACCTATGCAAGCTTGTTCACTTTTGTTGGGTCGTCCATGGGAACATGATAATGATGCTACACACCATGGTAGAAGTAATAATTATACCTTCATGCATAAAGGGAAGAAAATTACTTTGGTTCCTTTGACACCTGCTGAAATTGCACAAGCCGATCAAGAAAGAGCTACTAGTTTGAGTAATGATAAATCTGAAAATCAGCAAGTTGCTAATTCTATGTTCCCACCTAACAAGGAGAAACACACTCATAAATCTGAGACCGAGGGCATTAAATTAGGGGGTCAAGTTATGCTCGCAACAAAATGTGACCTCGCTGCAATTTCTGATGATGCTATTTGCTATGCCTTGTTTTGCAAACGAACCTTATTTTCACTTCATGATATTCCTAGCTCTTTGCCTCCTGTGGTTACTAACATTTTGCAGGAGTACGCGGACGTTTTTCCAGCTGAGATACCTCCGGGGCTGCCACCTTTGAGAGGAATAGAACATCAAATTGATTTGATCCCCGGCGCCGCTCTGCCAAACCGTGCTGCCTATAGAACCAACCCCGAGGAGACTAAAGAAATTCAGCGACAAGTCCAAGACCTTGTGGACCGTGGGTATGCACGTGAGAGCCTTAGTCCTTGTGCTGTTCCTGTGCTTTTGGTTCCTAAGAAAGATGGTTCGTGGCGTATGTGTGTTGATTGTAGAGCCATTAATAATATTACTATTCGATATCGTCATCCTATTCCTAGGTTGGACGACATGCTTGATGAGTTGTGTGGTTCTATAATTTTCACAAAGATTGATTTGCGTAGTGGTTACCACCAAATAAGAATGAAGCTTGGAGATGAATGGAAAACTGCTTTTAAAACTAAATTTGGGTTGTATGAGTGGTTAGTGATGCCTTTTGGTTTAACCAATGCACCTAGTACCTTCATGCGCTTGATGAATGAGGTTTTGAGGGCTTTTATTGGTCGATTTGTGGTGGTTTACTTTGATGACATATTGATTTACAGCAAGTCTTTGGATGAACATATGGATCACTTACGTGCTGTTTTTGATGCATTGAGAGTAGCGCAATTGTTTGCTAACCTTGAGAAGTGCACCTTTTGCACCGATCGAGTTTCTTTCCTTGGCTATGTTGTTACTCCACAGGGCATTGAGGTGGATGAGACGAAAATTGAAGCCATTGAGAGTTGGCCGTTGCCCCAAAACATCACACAGGTGAGGAGTTTTCTTGGTCTTGCAGGTTTCTACCGCCGCTTCGTCAAAGATTTCAGCACCATTGCTGCACCGCTGCATGAGATGACGAGGAAGGGTGTGGTGTTTCGTTGGAGAAAAGCACAAGAGGAGTCATTTTTCACTTTGAAGGACAAGCTTACGCATGCGCCGTTGCTGCAACTTCCGCATTTTGGTAAGACTTTCGAACTCGCTTGTGATGCTAGTGGAGTTGGTATTGGTGGTGTTTTGATGCAGGATGGTAAACCCGTTGCATACTTTTGCGAAAAAATAAATGGCCCTGTTCTGAATTATTCTACGTATGATAAAGAATTGTATGCTCTTGTACGTTATTTAGAGACGTGGCGTCATTATTTGTGGCCTAAAGAATTTGTTATACACTCTGATCATGAAGCACTTAAGTATCTTCGTTCTCAAAATAATCTGAACCGTAGACATGCTAAATGGGTTGAGTTCATTGAATCTTTTCCTTACATTATTAAGCATAAGAAAGGGAAGGATAATGTGATTGCTGATGCTTTGTCTAGACGATATACCTTACTGTCCCAACTTGATTGTCGGATTTTTGGGCTTGAATCAATTAAAGAACAATATGCTCTTGATCCTTATTTTACAGAAGTGTTGCTTAATTGTAAAGAGGGACGTACATGGAACAAGTTTGTGGTCAATGATGGATTTGTGTTTAGAGCTAACCGCCTGTGCATTCCAGTTGGTTCCGTTCGTCTTTTGTTGATACAGGAAGCACATGGAGGAGGGTTGATGGGACATTTTGGCGCAAAGAAGACGGAGGATGTTTTGACCACACATTTCTTTTGGCCAAAGATGAGGACCGACGTTGAGAGGTTCGTTGCTCGCTGCACTACATGTCAGAAAGCTAAGTCTCGTTTGAATCCACATGGTTTGTACATGCCTCTTCCTGTTCCTTCTATTCCTTGGGCCGATATTTCTATGGACTTTGTTTTGGGATTGCCTAGGACTAAGAGGGGGATGGATAGCATTTTTGTTGTGGTGGATCGATTTTCTAAGATGGCTCATTTTATACCATGTCATAAAAGTGATGATGCTGTTCATACTGCTAACCTCTTTTTCCACGAGATTGTACGCTTGCATGGTATGCCTTCTACTATTGTTTCAGATCGTGATGCGAAATTTTTGAGTCACTTTTGGCGTACTTTGTGGTACAATTTGGGGACAAAATTATTATTTTCTACCACTTGTCATCCACAAACTGATGGACAAACAGAGGTGGTGAACCGTACCTTGGGCACCATGTTGAGGACTGTTTTGAAGAAGAATTTGAAGATGTGGGAAGAATGCTTGCCTCACGTGGAGTTTGCATACAATCGGGCAACACATTCTACCACAAAGGTAAGTCCTTTTCAGGTAGTGTATGGTTTCAACCCCCGTGCTCCTATTGATATCTTACCTTTACCTACTACTGAGAGAATTCATAGTGATGCTAAGAAACGTGCTGAATTTATATTGAAAATGCATGAAACAACTAAGCACAACATTGAAAAGATGACTGAAAAATATAGAGTTGCTGGTAGCAAAGGTAAAAGAGAGTTAAAACTTGAACAAGGTGATCTAGTGTGGTTACATTTGAGAAAAGAACGTTTTCCAGAATTGAGGAAGTCCAAGTTAATGCCTAGAGCTGATGGTCCTTTCAAAATAATTAAGAAAATTAATGATAATGCATACAAACTTGAGTTGCCTCCCGAGTTCGGGGTTAGTCCCACCTTTAACATTTCAGATTTGAGGCCTTACTTGGGAGAAGATGATGCGCTTGAGTCGAGGACGACTCAAATTCAAGAGGGGGAGGATGATGAGGACATCACTCCTACGGATATACACGAGGCTTCTTCGCTGGACATCCAAACCATTCAAGGTCCAATCACAAGAGCTCGCGCGCGACAATTAAATTTAGAGGTGAGCTCGCTCCTAAGTGTTTCTCTTAATAGTTTCGAGAATAGTTTGCTACCTAATGTTTATATTGTGATTAGAAACCAAGGAGAAGATAAGATGACACATGGAGAGGAGCATGGAGTCGTGGAGGGACAGCAAGGGACGTCCAAGCTACGTGGAGGCCCAATACAACTCAACTTCGAGTCCACCTCGGAGTCCAGGAGCAGTTTGACTTGAATTGGACGCCCAGGCCGCATCTGAAGTCCGATTTCGACAATCTACATATGGGTGGAAAGACAATTTGATAGAGCTTCCAATGGCGTTGGTTTGAGGCCGAAATTCATTATGAGTCGTCGGGAATCGTCCGAGGAAGTTGGCGTCCAGAATCTGTCCCGGTGCTGCATCACCGTATTTTGGGCTTTGGGCCGTGTATCGTCGTCGAGTCCTTTAGGGTTGCGTCCAGGTACTTGGACACGACCCTAAACCCTATATATCAGTAGCCGCCGCCCTCGTTAGGATTCGGGTTTTACTTAGATTATTCTGTCAAGAACAGTTTCGCCGTACTCGGCTTGTGAGACCCCAACTCGTGAGCTAATCATCCATCTGCAATTGGTTTGCAATCTTCCTTGTTCTTGCTTGTGTTCTTCGATTCTCAGGCAGGGATTAGCCTTCTTGGCGAGGTCGACCGTTTATTTGCCGGTCGATAACCTGAGGAGACGTGGTGCTACGATTGCGGGGTTTCGGGACGTGTTGCCGGAAGCTGGATCGATTCGTGTCGCGACTCCACCAAATCGAGAGTTATCAGAACCTTTCGGAAGATCGGGAACCCTCGTTCACATTAGGTGCACCATGTCTCCCATCACAGACACCGTCTCAGCCCGTCCAGATTGCTTCTGTGCAATCGCTGCCCACAAGCTCAGTACCTTGGGGAACATCGGCGACAACGTTTTTTCCCGAGCCAACGAGCGGATACGGGAGTTATCCAATCCAGGTGCCACACCAATCGGCCGTCCGGCCGACGGTCCCTCAGTATCAGCCGATCTCATCAGAAATCGGCAGGGGGGCAAGCGCTGTAGAAGCGTTCAGAGGCGCAGCGCCAATGATGACATATGATGGGGCGGCGGATTCACTTCGCCATCAACTATCAGCTGCTCTGCAGAATTCGCCGCATGCTTCGATTCATCACCCAGTCGTGCCAGCTCTTCAGCACATGCCCGCGCCGCGAGCAGTCGTTCATCAGCAGCAGGTCAACTGGACGGCTAGAATAGCAGAAGTGATCCAGGACCAGTTTGGATTGAAGCCAAAGGTGCAAACTTACACCTACAAGACGCCATACCCATCGGCCTATGACTTGCTGCCGTTCCCACACCGCTACAAAGTTCCCGATTTCACCAAGTTTTCGGGAACGGACGATACATCCACTGTAGAGCACATCAACCGATTCATCGTCCAGTGCGGGGAGGCTGACACACAAGATGCTCTGAGGGTGCGTTTGTTTTCATCGTCTCTGTCCGGATCGGCCTTCCAGTGGTTCACCACCTTGCCACCAAATTCTATTGTTACATGGGCCGATTTGGAAAAGCAGTTCCACAAGTACTTCTACGCAGGAGTACACGAGATGAAACTCTCAGATTTGACCAGCCTCAGGCAGAGGAGCGATGAGCCGGTAATGGGATATATACAGAGGTTCAGAGAAGTCAGGAACAAATGCTACAGTCTGGCTCTGACCGATGCACAGTTGGCCGATATCGCTTTCCAAGGCCTCCTGCCACAAATCAAAGAAAGATATGTTGCGCAAGAGTTTGAAAGCCTAAGTCAGATCGTCCACCGGTTGTCAGGATAGGAAGTCCGTCCGTTTGAACAGCGGAGGAATTTCCAAAAGAAGGTGGCATACCTAGAAGGGTCTGAATCCGATGGGGAGGAGGAAATCGGCCTGGCAGAATGGGTTAAAGGGAAAAAACCGATATCATGCCCTTTCGGAAAGAAAGAGCTAGAGACATTCGGCTTTGACACATCAAAGGCCGATAAAATTTTCGATTTATTGCTCTAGGAAGGACAGATTAAGCTATCTCAGCATCACAGCATCCCTTCGGCCGATCAACTTAAGAAGATGAAATACTGCAAGTGGCACAACGCCACTTTTCATGATATAAATGAATGCAAAGTCTTCCGTCAGCAGATACAATCGGCCATCGAGCAGGGGAGGCTTAAATTTAAAACCCCAGCTAAATCGGCAAAACCGATGAAGATAGATCAGCATCCCTTCCCGGCCAACATGGTTGACACTGGAGGAAATTCATGTCAAACCAAGGTGCTGACGTCAGAATCGGCGAGAAGAGGCGGCGCCGTCGATCCCAGGAGGCAGATCACAACGGAAGAAATCAAAACGAACAGGCAGGGGCCAGAATGACCACACAAGCCTGTCACCTCCCAGTTCTTACTCAGTAAATATCGGCAGCAGCAAAAACAATCAAGATACCATGAAGAGATGATACGCCGGCATGAAGATCACTGGCAATGTCCGTTCTTCATCCATTGCTGGGAGAACGACATCAGATTGCCGTCTGCCGATAACTGTCCGGAGTGTAACGGATTGAGCTGCAACGATCGCCCGAAGCCACACTCTAGGGACAGAGGATCAGAGCCGATCAGCAGAAATCGGCGCGGTCGAGAGGAACAACGCGTTTCGGTGCATGATTGGCTGGGGGGCAGAGTTGACCAGTACCACCGGTCAAAAAGCAAGATCGACCAACAGGATGGACTGGGGGGCAGGATCAGCGTGCACGATCGGCTGGAAGAGATGGCCGATGACAGGGTGTCAGACGAGGATCCCCTAGGAAGGGAACCAGATAGGGAATACGCCAGATCATCGGCCAAACAAGTTAATCCTAGGTGGTGTCCCGATGGCCTATCCAGATCCCAGAAACGAAGGATCCAACGACTATGCCAGTGGGAGCATCAAGAGGAAGAACAGAGGCAGATACCAGAGAAAAGAAATGTTAAGTCTCGGGTGTGGCGCCTAAAGAAAAACGATCAAGAAGCAAACAATCAAGAATCGGCAGCCGAAATCAACATGGTGTTCGTATTGCCGATGGAATTCATGGCGCCTGATGATCGAGACAAAGCAACAAGAATGGAAGAACAAATGGCACAACTGGTGTTAGAGCCGATGACGGCTACTTTTGAGAAACCAGAAGAAGAAAAACGGCAACATCTTACAGCGCTGTTTCTCAAAGGCTACGTTGACGGACGACCCGTAACCAGATTACTAGTAGATGGAGGTGCCGCAGTTAACATCATGCCGTATGCCATGTTCCGCAAGCTAGGCAAGGGCGATGAAGACCTCACCAAGACGGACATGATGCTAAAGGATTTCGAAGGAAACGTGTCTCCCGCCCGCGGAGCGCTCTGCGTCGACCTCACCATCGGCAGTAAGACCCTTCCTACCACTTTTTTCATTATTAATGGCAAGGGATCCTACAACATGCTACTTGGTCGCGACTGGATACATGCAAACTGCTGTGTCCCATCTACAATGCATCTATGCCTCGTGCAATGGGTCGGCGACAGCACAGAGATAGTCACCGCCGATTCTTCCTACAGCATTGCAGCGGCCGACACGCAACAGTGGAGCTGCGAGCACATCAAGTGCATATCTGGCAGGACTTGGGACACTGACTTCTTGAAAGTGTCCGATTTCGGTCTACAGCCGATCCAAGCAGTCGGCTCTAAAGATTCAGATTAAATGGATCAGCTCGTCCGAGAAGACGGGAAGCTTGGGCGTGGGTTTACGTCGGCCGATTTATTGGAAATGATAGATTTGGGAGATAGCAGCAAATCAAGGCCGACGTATATTAATGCTAATTTGGATCCTGAGTATAAGTGTAAAATGATACATTTATTAAAAGAATTCAAGGATTGCTTTGCTTGGGAATATCATGAGATGCCAGGTCTAGACCGGTCCATTGTTGAACACCGGTTACCTATAAAATCAGGGTATCGGCCATATCAGCAACCTGCACGACGGTGTAACCCCAAGATTCTACCTGATATAAAGGCTGAAATTACAAAGTTAATTGAAGCAGGATTTATTCGGCAGTGCCGCTACGCCGAATGGATTTCTAATATTGTGCCTGTATACAAGGAGAATGGAAAGTTACGCGTGTGCATCGATTTCAGGAACTTAAATCAGGCTACACCAATGGATGGATATCCGACGCCAACGGCCGATATCTTGATAGATGCTACCGCAGGACACAAAGTCATAAGTTTCATGGATGGGAATGCAGGGTACAATCAGATATTAATGGCCGAAGAAGATATCTCGAAAATGGCTTTCAGGTGCCCAGGTCATCTTGGTTTATTCGAATGGGTTGTTATGACTTTTGGGTTGAAGAACACCGGTGCTACGTATCAGCGGGCCATGAATTACATCTTCCACAAGCTCATTGGTACATCGGTGGAAATTTATATAGATGACGTCGTGGTCAAGTCAAAAGGTTACCAAGAACATCTGGCCGATTTACAACAAGTACTGGAGTGCACAAGGAAGCATGGGTTGAAGATGAACCCAAACAAATGTGCATTTGGTGTATCGGCTGGGCAATTCTTAGGATTTATGGTTCATGAGCGCGGGATACAAGTCAACCGCAAGACCATAGACGCCATCAACAAAGTTGTGGCCCCACAAAATAAAACTGAGCTACAGTCCCTCATCGGCAAGGTCAATTTCATCAGAAGATTCATATCCAACCTGTCAGGATGAATTCAGGCTTTTACCCCTCTGTTGAAATTAAAGCCCGACCAGGAATTCATATGGGGAGAAGAACAGCGCAAGGCATTGGAAAATATCAAGCAGTATCTAGTTTCACCTCCAGTATTGGTTCCACCACAGCCTGGTAAGCCGTTCAAATTATATTTATCAGCTGATGAACAGGCTATTGGATCGGCGTTGGTACAGGAGTTTGAGGGGAAAGAACGAATGGTATATTACGTCAGCAGAAGACTCTTAGACGCCAAAACAAGATATTCCCCAGTGGAGCGGCTATGCTTGTGTTTATACTTCTCGTGTACCAAGCTCAGGCACTATTTATTATCGGCAGAATGCATAGTCATATGCAAAGATGATGTGGTGAAGTATATGCTATCATTGCCGATTTTGAAAGGACGGATTGGAAAATGGATCCTGGCTCTGTCAGAATTCGACTTAAGGTACGAATCGGCCAAAGCCGTCAAAGGTCAAGTAATGGCCGATTTCGTAGCTTAGCATTGTGGACCAGAAATTGCCACCGTTGAACCAGTTCCATGGACTCTATATTTTGATGGTTCTTCGTGTGGGGTCAGATCAGGAATCGGCATTGTTCTTGTGTCGCCTCGGGGGGCAAGTTACAATTTCTCTCTGCCGATAGAAGCTTCCGCAACCAATAATCAGGTGGAATATCGAGCCGTTCTGAAAGGCATCCAATTATTAAGGGAAGTCAAAGCTGATGCAGTCAAAATTTTTGGAGATTCCATGCTCATTGTGGATCAGTTGACGGGGCGATCTGAGTGCAAGGATGATATCTTGAGGATTTATTATGAAGATGGCCTTCAGCTTTTAAAAGAGTTCAAGTCTGCAATAATTGAGCATATCCCCAGGAATTATAATGAAGAGGCCAACAGGCTGGCCCAACATGCCTCCGGGTATCGGCCGATTCAGGGAGCGATGATGCTAGAGCTCGCGGCCGATGACTGGCAAAAGGAAATCGCCGATTACTTGAAAGATCCATCCCAAAAAGTGGATCGGCGAATACGTTTTCAAGCTACAAAATATGTGTTGCTTGAGGATGATTTATTTTACCGGACGGTTGATGGGGTTCTTCTCAAGTGCCTGGGAACAGAAGAGGCAAAGGTTCTGATGGGAGAGATCCATGAGGGCGTGTATGGAGCTCATCAATCGGCTCACAAAATGAAATGGATGATCCGGAACAATGGGTATTATTGGCCAACTATTCTTGAAGATTGTTTCAGATATTACAAAGGGTGCCAAGACTGTTAGAAGTTTGGTAATATACAACGTGCGCCAGCATCGGCTATGAACCCAATAATTAAGCCGTGGCCGTTCAGAGGTTGGGGAATAGATCTCATCGGACAGATTCACCCTCCATCAAGCAAAGGGCATAAGTTCATATTGGTGGCGACAGATTATTTTACTAAGTGGGTGGAGGCAATTCCTTTAAGGAATGTGACATCGGCCGATATGATTGAATTTGTTAAAAGCCATATTATCTATCGGTTTGGTATTCCTCAAACCATCACAACTGACCAAGGAACAATGTTTACTTCTAGAGAATTCGGAGAGTTTGCCGCCGATATGGGGATTAAATTATTAAATTCTTCTCCATACTATGCTCAAGCCAATGGCCAAGCAGAATCATCCAATAAAGGGATAATCAAACTAATCAAGAGGAAGATAAAAGAGCAACTCAAAAAGTGGCATATGTCTTTGGCTGAATCTTTATGGGCATATAGGATGGCTTGTCATGGAGCCACTAAGATATCCCCTTATCAGTTGGTTTATGGTCATGAGGCAGTCTTGCCTTGGGAGATAAGGACGGGGTCAAGACGGATATCGTTACAAGATCAGTTAACGGCCGATGACTATTCCTTTCTCATGAAGGACGAGCTTGATGATTCGGCAGGTTTACGGTTGAGAGCCTTAATTAGTATAGAAGAAAACAAGAAAAGGGTGGCCAGATGGTATGACAAAAAGGTCAAAGTTAAACAATTCTCTCAAGGAGATTTGGTGTGGAAGTTAGTGCTGCCGATAGGATCCAAAGACCCCAAATTCGGTAAGTGGTCACCCACTTGGGAAGGGCCGTACAGAATTGGCCGATGTGCCCCTGGGAATGCATATATTCTAGAGACAGTCGAAGGGGAGGAATTCCCAAGAGCTTTGAATGGACGATATCTGAAGATGTACTATCCAAGCATTTGGGTAGATGCATAACTTGCAATAAAATATATCAAGATAATATGGCCGATTTCTCATCGGTTTTCGTCTACACATCTGATGAAGAAAACATTGGAATTCATTATTGGAAGAAAATGACAGAGTACATGGCCGACATGGTACAAGTCACCCTTAGAATAAAAATACCGATATGTCTACTGATTACGCCTACGCTGGATTTCTCTCTCGATGCGACCCAGTTTTATCATAAGGCTGAGCCTTTTCTCCTTCGGGTCCTCTGCAGTGGTTCCAATTTCAGCCTGGTTGCAAAGTTCTGTCAGTAGGCGGGTCTTCTTCTCCTCCAGATCTTCCATGGCAACTTCGGTCTTAGCTTTACAAGGAGGTGGAGGATTTTTTTTGGAAGATGGTCGCTTACGGACCAAAAAGTGAGCATCTATAAGATCCCAGTATTCTTGGACAACAACGGGGACATGATCTCTAAGTTCCTCAGCATGAGCTCTTATCAGATCTGTGTCTGCCTGTGACAGTGGTTCTTCTGAATGCATGATTTCAATCGCTCGTTCTAGATCAGGGCTGAGACGTTTTGGCTAAACAGAAATAAAAGGGGTTACCGAACATCAGAGTGATTGAGGTGCTTAGGGGGAAGGCAGAAGAGAAGTTCATACCTGGTTGACAGAGGAAGAAGATGAAGAGGACGAAGAAGACATCTTGCCATTCAGTTTGGGACAGTAAAGAGGGAAAGAGAAGATAAGTGATGTGTATGCTTCTGGAGATAGTGAAGGGTCTACTTATAAAAGCTGAGGTAGATGGATGGTGAGACACGTCCTATCGGAGTAAATACATACATAAATGCAAAGCTGACTGAGGAAACAGTTCGAAACCAAATCGGCGCAGTAACATTGAAGGAGCAATAAATGTTTACAATGTTCTTTACAACCCAAGGAAAGCATCTATGGCTACGATATCTTGTCATCTAATTTGATCGGCCGAATCTAGTACTCTCTGATCATCATCGGCCGATCCTGGGACTTCTGACACACGGCGACGAAGCCTTATCGTTTCACGGGCCAGATGCTGTCTTTCTTGCTTCAGCTCGCTGATGATGGATGGGAGTTCTTGGAGTTTCTTTTCTTCAACGGCTATCTCTTTGGTTATCTGTTCCATCTCCTTGGCCAGCTCTGCTCTTCTCCGTTTCAGCCGATCTATCGCGTCGACAATGTCCGGACGATAGCTTTCAAGGAAGTTGATCCTGTGGTGTACCTCCTGAGTCCGGTGTTTGTATGAATCGACCTCCTCCTGAGTTTTTGCCATCTGGGCACGATCGGCCATATGGCGCAACGCCCTGGAAACCGGAATGTGCATATGCTCTATATAGGCAGCATGCGCTAAGTTTTCTGATACTTCTTCCGGGATTCGGCCGATGTCGTCTTGAAAAGTCATCGAATCGGCGAAGCATCTTCTACCAATCGGCCGATGTTGTCTTGAAGGAGAGTGTGCATGCTTTCGAGCTTGGCGCGGACATCATCAGAGGTAGAGCTCGATGGGATTGGGTGTGAAGCAATTTCCTCGTCATCGGGCAAGGAGACGGCAAAGGAGAAGATGCTGTTGTTAGTGGTGTCTTGCTCCTGTGAAAAAATAAAGTAAAGGGTAGGCAAGCAGTAAAAGGAAATCGGCCGATTCTAATGGTAAGTTTGTTACCTCCTTAAAGCAAATTTCCCTTGCCTGCGCCGGTGGAATCGTTTCCCTTGTCTCAGGGGCTGGTGCAGTTAGCTCGTCGGAAGAGGAAGATTCAACAATTATTAGTGGTCCGCTTGGACCAGCTTCCTGAAAAGGACATAAAAGAAGATCCTGTGAGTATGCTATGGGAAATCGAAATAAGATGGTGTGAGAAATTTGCCATGCCCCTGTGGATCTCTCGGCCGATGCCTGTTGTGGGGTTGTAGTTATCATACCCAAATCGGCCTGCATCAAGATCGGTTAAGTTTTCTGAAAGTTAAGAGATCAAGGTAAGAGATTATTTACCTCGATGATAGGAGTTGCTGGAGTTTCGGCTCCCACTTGGGATGTAGCCGATTGCTGCGGAGATTGCGGCGGAATAGCTTATGCAGCCTGGCAGAGGAAGAGAGTTAATGTCAGTAGAAGATTTGAAGAATATATGAGATAAGTAAGATTACCTGAACAGCTTCTACTAATAGCGATGCTGCAGCTGCCTCGACTTCGGCAGTGACTTGGGGATCGGCCATCTCGACAATCGGCAAAGGTAAGCGGATTGGAGTCTCGGCCGGTGTCACCGCCATTTGGTCGGCCGATCCGATACGGGGAGTCTCGGCCGATGCCACTACCATCTGGTTGGCGAATCCAATACGAGGAACCTCAGCCGATGCTATTGCCGTCTAATCGGCCGATCAGATGCGAGCTCGCACTCGACGGCTGGTTATCTTTGATGTTGGCCTTTTCGGTGCTCGCTTCGATCGGCCAGTAGAGATATCCTTGACGGTTGGAGCATGGAAGCCGATAAGTGGATACGGCGTGTATTGATGATGACTATCTATCGGCCTACCGCATCGGAGGGACATGGCTTTCAAACTGAGAAGATGAACGTGAGTTAATAACAAGATGACAATATGGAAAGAGATAGCATTGGAATCGGCTGAGAAAAAGGACATACCGCTACGTTTGGATCAATGTTTTCTGGGTCCAGAATCTTGCAGTAAGACGATGGAGATTTGCAGAAAAGATGTTGCTTCCATTCTGCCCACCATAATTTGAATTGCTGGGTGGCGAAAGAAGCAACTGACCAATTATTCAGGTCAAAAGTACTGGAATCGGGTACTAGGTCGCACAGCCGGCTGTAATCAAGACTTGAGGTCAGTTCATCTCTGAATTTCGCTTGACCGGCGAAGTAGACCCGAATCGGCAGTTGGCCAAAACCCAGTTGCCTTGCCGCAGCCGATGGATTGTAGAACTCGTAGGTGGGAGAGTCCTTTCCTGAGAAGAAATTGGCTGGCAGAATCCCCGGCTTGATCAAGACATCCATAAGCTCTCTGTCAAAAGTATGGGTGGAGAAGTCGTAGCTTATGGGTGATTCAAAAATCGGCTCCACTGCTTGATATGGATGCCAGCTGATGGTCTCTTCACTAAGCCCATTATAAAAACATCTGAAGTACTCAGCTGTGCGGGTAGCAGTAAACTGGCAGCCGGGGAAGGCCGATGCCGCTTCTCCAAAAGATCTGCAGCGACGTCGGACAGATGGATTCTCCTTTGACTCAATGTTAGGAAAAGTTTTGGTCTCTATCCGTTGCTGAGAGACCTTGCTCATATGTAAATTGAGCCAGAGGGTGATGAACCACCAGGGACCGCCAGGGTTCCCGATCGGCTCCCCCTTCGACAACTTGGTGCCGATTTGGTGCATCAGGTAATAGGCCGATCCCAGCAGATGTTTTCCAAGGGGGATGGCCGATCCTTGTGACAAAGCCTCCGCTAAAGCTTGGGTGTTTGAAGAGGGTCCAACTGCTCTGCCACAGAAAAATTGTTTTTCTAGCCACATCATCAGAAAAACAGTATGCTCCCTCTCTGAAACTGTCCCGGTCTTCATATTTTTGCTAATATACCCTTTCCACCCGCCGATTCCTTTGGTCTCTAGCCGATGTGATGGCTTGAACAGATAATTGAAAGGGGTATCGGCGGAGGAGACATCGAGGCCGGTCAACAACAGAACATCGGCCAGGGTCGGGGTCATTGGTCCATGTCCGAAGAGGAATGCATTAAGTGCATCAGACCAAAAATAAGAGGCTGCCATGACTAGAGGTTCGTTTCTTTCCATCTGAGACAAAGATAGGTCTATGCACTGGCCGATTTTCTGTTCATCCCACTGAACCCTCCAAGATCTGGCCACTCTCTGGTACCATTCTCTCCAGCCGGGGGTTTCATTTGGCCAGGATCTAAAAGTACCTACCCACTGATCTAGATCCATGGGCGACTGCTTGGATGGGATTCTATGAGTCTCTAGACTGATAGGGTCTGTTGGATCGGGGTTCCCCATAGGGCCCAAGCAGATGAGGTCAGAGGATTCTGAGAGGGGGATGGTGATTCGGTGCCTAAGTGCCTAAAAAGGGGGAAACGGGGAAAAAACTGAGAAAGGATCCGGAAAGTACTGAAGCAGTAGAAAAGCGAAAAGGAAAAAAAATTTCAAGCATTTACCTCTGGGATGGAAATCATCATCGCCGATGGGACCGCTAGGGAAGCCGCCGATTAGGCTGCCGCCGCTGAAGGAGTTGCCGATGGAGCTTCCGTGGATGGAGCGGTCGCCGATGGTGACGCCATTGGAAGGTTGGAGCAGGTCACGGATGAAATCGCCGGAAGTGGGGAAGCACTTGGAGACCAAGAGAGCTTGGAGGAAGACGAACAGTGGTTCGTTGGAAGAGAATGCTAGATTTGTGGGGAAGAGTAGGCGGAGAAGGCTAGTACATAAGAAAAATCGGGAGAGCGAGGGCAAAGATGGTATTTTTACCGCGCCGTTTACATGAATTCCAGGGGAGCAGTCGTTTCGCGCGCTCGGTCCGAGGAAATTGCAATCATTGTGCCGCGGAACGGAAGGAGATTTTACTGCGCCCGTTTTGGAGGAAAGGATTAAAGAAAGAGTTTCGAAGAAAAAGTTATGTTTTACTCCGAAACTGGGGGGCATGTGTTGACGCCAGATTTTGACACGTGTTGAATCGGCGTCAGGAGGAGAAGATTGGCCGATGCGGCAGATCTGAAGGCTACAGTAAGGAATCGGCCGATTGAGGTAACAGTTGAAAATCGGCCGATTGGTGATACAGCTTGCCCCAACAAGATGGGACTATTTCGGAGGGTCCTGGTCAAAAGTTGGTCAACAGGGCACGCTAAGTCGGTCAAGGAGCAATTGAAGGGAATCCTGATTGGATTAGGGAACGGCGGCGGAAGATTCTGCGGGAGTCTATTTCCTTTAAAAGTTCTTATAGATATAGTAGTTTTCCTATTTTTTAAATAAGGTTGTAACAAGTCGTGATCGACCAGGAGTCCTAGTTTTAGGGTATAAATAGGAGTCGTCAGGGTCTTGCAAAAAATCAACACATCAATCAACAACAATAGTTCTACTTTTCCAGCAATTTACTTTTAAGTCGGCGACTTCGCCAATACTTTTCCTCTTTCACGAGTTCGTACGGATTGGCAGGGTTGCATCAACTTGATCTCCGGCCGATTGGTAGGTTCCGCTTATCGAGTAATATCCGGGCTTTAACTACGGGCGCATCGCTGTGGTTTCGTTTGGATTTATTCACCAGTTATCGATATTTACTAGAATTGCAAGTTTTACCTGTTGTTCTAGTATTATCACCAGTTATCCAGCTTGAGATCAGAATAATCGGCTTCGTCATCGTTCTTCTTCGATTTATCATCCTACAGCCGATTAGATCTATTTCAAGTGTTGCCTCTGTAGTAATTGTTTAGATCGCTCCAGCAGTTTTCTTTACAATTACTACACGATTATCGGCTGATCCATAGCCGATCATCTCTACAGCAAATCGGCCGATTCGCCGCCGACGCGCTCCTCAGGACAGATCGGAACTCCAGCCGATCGGAGCGCCTGGAATTTAATACTTTATTTCCTTGTCAATCAACAGGTCAGATTGACTGGCACGCCGCGCGAACCGTACCAGGGCGATAACCCGAACAGGAGCTAAGCAGATTCTCCCGGGTCGTGTGTCCGACGCTGAAGACCATCGGCCGATTCCCGTCTGGCCGATTTTAGCGCCAACAGCTAGGAATTTAAGTTTCATCGGAAGGATCCCCCATTGAAACTACCGAAAATCCACTCGACCTATAAATACCCGTTGGCTGCACCCCCTCTCAAAAACTAACTCATTCTTTCAAACCCGCCGACGCCTCTACTCCTCTCCTCTCATTCCCGAGAGGGGAACTCAAGAATCGACCGTGGGATTTTGTTGCTGTGAAGTTCTTTGGATTATCCACTCATCGGAAGATCCGATCTCCATCATCTCTCCTCTGATTCGCGCGGGAAATCTTCGAGATGACTCATGAAAGAAGAGGAAAGCAGCATGAATCATCCCCGAAAATTGAATCTTCTCCATCTTCTGATTTCCAGGCCACCGTGGAAGCCTCACCGGTCGTCCAACGCAAAACAAAAGGAAAGGCTGTTCCGGTACCTCTGCGAGCTCGTGGTCGTGGGAGGCCGATTCATAGTCAAGGAACTTCGGGTGATGCCCCTCACCCTCGCGTGAAGCGCGCCTCCGCCCCATGTTCTTATATGGAAGATGAAAGTGATTCTATCTAGTATCTTGAGGGAATCATTCTTAGGATGCAAAGACCCACAACACTCGCTCATCCATCCTACAATGGTCATCGCATGGTCAACTACATGAAGGGCAAGCACAACTTATATAACTCGAGATATTAGGATCCTTCTGGTTTTGGTAAGGAGCATCAGGGAGACATTCGGGTTTGGACATGGTTTCAAGCTGATTGGTATGAATTTGTCATCATGACGAAGGCCAATCCGACCACCGAGATGAAGTCTATTTATTGGAACCATATCTTGGATATTGACTTGTCGGTGATGCAACCAGTCATAGATGAATGTGGAAGGATGAACCTCATGTCAATCATGTCCTTTAACTGTGATTGGAATGAGGAAGTGATAGCACAGTTCTATGCAACTCTCTATGTCAATCGTGAAGACAAGACCTTCCATTGGATGATCCAAGGCAAGCCTTTTCAAGTTGGATATGCTCAGTTTGCTAGCATTCTTGGTTTTCCTAGTGAAGATCCCTTGAGAGAAAAGCTTCATGTGGAATAGAATGTGCTAGAAGATGGTGAGATGGTCTTCATGTATGACAACACTTATGGTGACATCAAGCATGGGACTGTGAATGAATTGACACCATACTACAAGGTCCTCAACCAGCTCTTTCGTTACACTATATCTCCCAAGGGTGGTGATGCGATCAACATCTCAAACATGTCAAGAAACTTGCTTGCTATGATGGCCCCAGGTGTTGACACCATTTTTTGGCACATGTTTGGCCGATGCAGGAGCAGAGAAAAGGAGCTGATAACAAGGGGATTGGCCAATGGGGCATCTGAGGCCGATGGATCAAATCTCCGCTGGCGAATGACGTCAGCAAGTTATCTTAGGAATTTTGAGTCATGGTTCTTTTTAGAAATTTTTTTTCTTTGTCATCAAGTAATGTATAAGTCATAATCGACCAGGTATCGTAGCCTAGGCTATAAATAGCTACCCTCGGGTACGTATCAAGGACATCCAATGATGAATACACAAACTCTGTTTTCACTTTTTTCCCTTCTCTTCTTTTCGGCGACTTCGCCTTAGTTGCAGTAGATTTTCTTTTTACGAGTTCTTTCTTGCTCGCGGGGCTGCATCGACATTGATCTCCGGCTTGCTGGTAAGTTCCGTGTCGAATGACGTAGATAGGCTCAAGGCTGATGGTGTATCACTTCTTCCTCTATTCTATTTTGTTCAAGTTATCCAGCAGATTGGACCTCGGTCTTGTCTGTTTACCAATTTATCAATATCGGCTTGTTCTTGTTAGATTAATATAGCTTGTTCTTGTTGTTATCACCAAGTTATCAATATTTGCTAGATTTGATAGGGTTAGATTTATTTAATCTTGTTTTTATATAGCTTTATCACAAGTTATCTAGCCTCGATCTAAATATCATCGGCCGACGCACAGTTCGTCTGTTGCACGCTGCTTGGCCGATAGGGTTCGGATATAGGTGTTGCTCACCCAGGCCTCGCTAACCCGCTTAGCGTTGCCTCCACCATACAATCGGCTAAGTCTTAGGCTGATTGACTTACTGCAGTATCAGACTTCTAGCCGATACCTTCCACGGAATAATTTGGAATCCTAGTCGATACGTTCTGAGTATTTAAAATTTTATTGTCCCTTGTCAATTGCAGGACAAATTGACTGGCACGCCCTGCACCACCACACAGCTGAGTTGGACTCTATACAGGGGCGAAGTAGATCTCTGAGGTCCTCGCGTGTGATCAGCGTAGAAGGCCGATCATCGGTTTTTTTTTGCGTCAACACCAGGCAAGGCGGAGTTCAGTGTCTTTGATTTTTTTTTGGGAGGAGATCATTGTTTGCTCCGTGGCACCCAAGAAGAGCTGCAACTATGCACCGTATATCTTTGCTATGATCAAGGTAGTGACATGGGTTGACATTCTCACAGACAAGGGTCACCAAGTCTACAGGCCAAGCAAGGGCACCATTTAGCGACTCATCAAGCCCGGTAAGCATGCGCCTGAAAGTAAAGCTCCAAGGTTGTTGGCATTTCTTAGCGTCACCACTAGGAATGAGGGTGTTAGTCCCATCCCTAGCAATGGCACCATGAAACGCCATGGGGTGGTATGTATTAACAATTACATAATGAATCCGCAAGCGCACGGATATACCGCTGTAGCATTTCACCCGGTGAGTATTCGGGTATCGTTATTTATATTTTCCCAAAGGAGGGTATGATGTAAAAGAGTTTACTTGGTACATGATCGAGATGGCATGAATAAGATATAGACTATAACAATACAGGGGTAAGTTATGATAAAGATATGAATAAGGGTAATGCGACACACACGCTCAAGCCAACTCGAGATAAAGAATAAACGAATAAACCTAAGGTTAGTGGGAGCATAGGCATACAACAAAGTCCTAATAGCATCTATTCATGCAAGCAAGGGTTATGCAACATACATAAGGTTAGGGCTACAGGTGCCGGGAAATTAGGGATACCAGGGAGAATGTCCCATCCCGAAGTACATCCGAGTCGTTACATCTTTCAGAACTCCTACACCGTACCCGAACGTCGGGGAGTGCACTAACCACGAAGCAGCTTCGTAGCGGACGGACAGGGCTGTCACCACCTGCTATCAACCCCAGTAGCACCATGGAGCACGGTCATATTCGAAGGATCCCGCATACCCCAGCACCATGCTCGTGTATGAGGTCACTACCCTAGCGCCCCCGGGTCTTCCAGCCTTCAGATGGACAAGTAAAACGCTAAGGTAAGCCCTAAGGCACGACGAACCGATATACTTACCTAGATCATCTGGCCTAATCATATGTAAAGCATAACTAATGAAGCACCAAGCCATGATATGATTCACTATAAAAATAGCATTACAAGCCAAAGCATGATAAGCTACTAAGATAGCAAAACAACCGTAGCTCAGCTCTGTATTATGAATAGAGTACTGACAATCCGAATACAAAGCCATTACCCAAGGCTGAGGAATGCTTCTCTGGCCCCGAGGATGACTTGCTTCGCTAAGAGATGAAGTACTAGCCTAGCTCCACTATCCTAAGGAGTACAAGTCTTGTGAGAGTGAGAGAGAGGCTTCAAGTGTTGTGCGTGTGGAATGAGGGGGTTGAGGGGTCCCCTTATATAGTCTCAAAGGTTGGTTCCCGCCATCCAAATATATGCAAACCTTATCATCTGAGATTAGGAGACGTGGACGCTACTCCTCCCCAAGATGCACCTGGACGGGAGTCAGGCCAGGTTCGGCTGACCCCTGGTGGCACTCCCCCTGGTGATCCTTCCTCTAGCCCAGGTGGATATTCTGTATGTTTGCTTCCTTGGCGCGCCCGTTTGGTATGTCAGGTGGGTCCCTCTTGTAAGTGTGATGCAGCGGGTGATCTTGTGTGCATACTTTGCTGAGTATCCTTTGTGTTTTCTTCTTATTTTAGACTTGTGTCCCTAAAATGTTTAAAGTGACAAAACAATTGTGGAACTAGGTTATTGATAAAATTATGCGAGTAAGAGGTATAGTTTTCCTTTAATTATGAGTAGAGTTGACGGTTTGATTTTGCACTTAACGACCATCAACAACACCCCCAATCTAGCCTTTTGCTCGTCCCGAGCAAAACAAGGCTTTATGTTGTTGATCAGGAGTTGCTTCAATGTTGCATTTCCTTCATATACGTTAGGCACAATAGATTGTGTATGATTCCTCATCAAGGCTCTTTATTTTGCCTTTCCTCCTCATCCTATCTCTAAAGGTCAAAATTTGTGGAGCTGTAGCTATGGAGGATATGAAGGCACACTTGTTTCTCATGATTTGCTAAGTCAAAAACTGGATCCAAAGGAGAGACAAGTCATAAACCTTGATCAAGATGTGCAAGTGTGTGGATATTTTTGGTGGATGGTGAATGAACTCCTTTTTATGAACCATCTCTCCATTTATTTTCTTCTTTTGAGCATGGGCTATCTTCTTCTTCTTTTCTTGTTTTTTTGACATGCCTTGTGAGCATGTGGCATACCTTCTTCGGGCATGCATCTTTTTTTTCTTTTTTTTGACATGCCTTGTGATCATGTGGCATACCTTCTTTGGGTATGCATCTTTTTTTCTTTTTCTTTTATATAGCCCAAACTCCTTTTTCTTATGGAATTTGGAGAGTGTAATCATGAGGTAATATGGAGTTTTTATTTTTGGATGGATGAATGGAATGCTTGCTTTCTTCTTGTGTAGAAGCGTAGCATACGGTGGAGTGTGTACGTGATCTTGATCATGGGAGTATGAAATGAATCTCACTAAGGGTCACAATGGTTTGACAAAGTTCAATGAGATAACAAGTTGCATATGTGGAGGGTTTTCAATAAGAACAACATATGACTTTGGATAGGAATTTCATATCATTGAGGAACTTTGTTTATTTTTGTATTTTCGAAAATAAATACTCAGGAAATCAAGCATCACTTTGGAGAAGATTATAGCAACTCTATTTAACCATATCATAGCTCTCAACAACTTAGATTTGGATCATGCTTTTTGCTACCCATAAGTTTCAAGCTTAAGGTTTGAACACTTAGCCAACAAACTAAAAACTTAGGAAGAGCACTAAGTTGTCACTAGGCATATGAAAGAAATTAACAGAGCAACTATTTATCATCTCAACAAGGAAAACTATATCATGCTTACTACACATTAGGAAGCAAGTAAATATTTTTTTTTTGGGGTTTTGCTAATTTTTATTTTATTTTTAGTTTTTGCAGATTTTTGTTTTGTTTCATGCATAAGGTTTTGAAAGAGATAAAGAAATACAAGATACAAGATACCCTCATGGGGGCCCTCCCCTAAGCTAGCTTCAAGCTCACTGCTGTTGGTCGGGGTAAAACCCTGTCCAACCGTAGTAAGCCCTCCACTCCTCCTACTCTTGGAGCTGTCTTTGCTCCATGGCATGGATCCTTTCGCCGGTGTACTGCTGTCATGCTTGGTTGGTTTCAATGTGCTGGTGCAGCGTATCCTCGATGTTGTTGGCCTGAACCCGCAGCTCGCCTAGCTGCTGGCGTAGAACATTCTAGAGTAAGGGGTGGGGCATGTCTCATACCTTATCCATACTGTAAAGTACTCGTACGTGGGAAACTACCAGAGAGTACTCGGTTAGGAGTCCTAAGCTCGTACCAGAATAGGATTTCCATGTAACCCTGTCCCCCCAGGATATATAAGGTCGGGCAGGGACCCCTCCAAAATACATTGTGCATACGCATAACCTCCAAGGCAATACAAACCATACGGGACATAGGGTATTACGCATAATGCGGCCCGAACCTATCTAAACCCTTGTGTTCCTTGCACCATCGAGTTCCTAATCTTGGCGACACCCTGACCACAAGTCTACTACCTTAGGGTATCCCTAGGTAGGCCTGCTGGCAAAACACCGACAGCTGGCGCGCCAGGTAGGGGTGCTCATCGAAGATCCACCGGCGAATTCGATGGCAACTTTCAGCTTCACCAGCGCCATGCCCCCTGTAGGCACAACTTTCGTCTTCGGCTCCTGGGTCTGTGTCTCTGATGGCATAGGCGACTTCTGTCGACACCTCGTCGACAACAAGCCGGAGGCATCTGCAGCAACACCAAGCAGCATTCTCGACGAGTTCGTTGACAACCTCGACGAGATGCTGCTCCCTGACATCGCCAGGGAGATCGAGGAGCTGTCCATTTTTGATGCGACTCTGGCTCGTGCTGCATCAAGCTTCCTCGGATCGGACTCGAACGCATCTGAGGGGCAGCGTGACTGATTACACTTCGGTTTATGCAATACGGCCACTGTTTACCCAGGAGGCCACGAAGTCCGAATTCTACTCTGCATTGGAGCAGGATCTGGACGAACTACTCGAGCTCGAGGACAAGGACGCCACTGCATACCGGGAGGCCCCTATCTTCAACGACTATGACTCGGACTCCGATCCCGAGGTCGAACCCTACTTGGGTGACTAGAGCTTGGTTATAACCTCCACACCGGAGGGTTGCTTCGTGTACTGGAAGGGCATGAAAACCTCCGAACTACTCGGAGACGACGAAAGATTGGTCGCTCACCTTGACTCCCTGCCTTTCCAAGAGGGCAGACCACTCGGTGAGACCACCCCCGGCGGAACTGTACTCGTAGACTACAGCTCCAACGATCCATCCACATATCGCCACGTCTTCAAGGCGGAATCCGACGAATACAGCGACACACACCGCAATGAAAGGCCTGAGCAGATCTCTGAGGATGAGCACACCGCAGATGCCGCCAATGAGTCCGCTCAGGACTGTGAGGCCTGCAGGTTGTGCAACAGGAAACATGCCAAGTGCAGAAGGGACGCCAACGAATGGTGCGCATGGATTCAACGCGACCTCGACGCTGAGTTCGCAGCAGCACAGGACGTCGGGTTCAACACTCCTATCGCCAACATTGCCAGTATAACCGTAGTGTTAGCTGGCATCCCCGACCCGCAAGTCCAGACCGCTGTTCGCATGGTGCAGCGGGCATTGCTGCAGATCAACCAGCAGAACCCGATGCTCTCGGTTTCCCGTGGAAGGGGAGAGGGTGAGGGAGAAAGCCAAGTCAGCAAAACACCAGGGGGCCACCCCACGCGACAAGCTGCACCGTCTAACAACCAATAGGGAAGCCGTGGCCCGCAAGGAAGCCGTCCCACAGGAAGCCGATCAGCGACCCACGCACCACATCCGGAAGGCTCCGTTCGCAACTACCGCCGCTCGGAGCTCGAAAAGCTTCCAACGGGCGACCTCCGCGACAAGATCAACATGGGGCGCGATGCCCGCTCCATCATCAATAATCAGAGGAAGGAACGCGCCGGAGCCAAGGGAAACACTACACGGGACGACAACGATCGCTTCCTTGCTTTCTCCTCCCACTTTGACAACTACAAGTACCCAGAGGGATTCAAACCCATCGGCATTACCAAGTACGACGGTAAGCAATCTCCTCAACAATGGGTACGATGCTACTCCACCGCCATTGAAGTCACAGGCGGCACCAACACCACCAAGGTCGTCTACTTCCCAATGGCCCTGGAGACCACCCCATTCACTTGTCTTGAGAGCGTAACCAAGAACTCCATCGACTCAATGAGCAGCTGTGGAACGTCTTAATTGACAACTTCCAGGGGGCGATTGCTCGGGTAGGTACTCGACACGACCTGTCCCAATGCAAGCAAGAAAGAAACGAGCTCCTACGCTCGTACACCTGCTGCTTCTTCGACACCCGAGCTATGATCGCCAACATCTCGGAGAGCGACGTCATCGATTGCTTCCACAACGGCCTCACCGACCAAGCTCTATTCCGCGACTTCGGCCGCAACCGCCCCAAGACTGTTGCTGCCCTCCGCGACATGATGCAGACCTGGGCAAACCAAGAGGAGCAAGAGCGTGATCGGTTCTCGAAATGCGGCAACGACTACAGCAAGCGCAACAACGACCACCGCAACGACAGAAGCTAGCGGGACTACTCGGGATCCTCCCGAAAGCGCAAGTCAGACGATCTTATCGCGGCTATCAATCGCGCCCCGTGAGGCAAGAAGCCATCCAATCTACAAGAGTTCTTCGACAAACTCATGCAGAAACAATGCCCGTGGCACCTACACTCAAAGCACTCTGCTTTCGAGTGCTACCAGCTCCGGAAGTCCCTTAACGCCCCGCCCTTGGAGAAGGGCGACAAGAAGAAGAAGGACAAGGACGATGAAGATCCGGAGAATAAGATAGACACCAGCGAATTCCGGAACGTGTAAAGGTGGTCAATGTCATCTTCGGTGGCAAGTCAGGATTTGTCTCCAAAAGGACTCAGAAGCTGCATCGCCGTGAGATCATGTCCATCGAGCCGGCGGTACCATGACCCCTCAGGTGGTCGGAGGTCCCCATCACGTTCTCCAGGGCTGATCAGTGTACGAGCTTTTCTGAGCCGGGCAAACTCCCGCTCGTCCGAGATCCGGTGGTCGCGGATGTCAGGCTCGCAAAAGTACTCATCGAAGGGGGCAGCAGCCTCAACATAATCTTTGCGAGTACTCTGAGGAAGATGGGGGCAAATTTCATCGACATGCTTACCCCCAGCAAGGTTCCCTTCTAGGGCATCGTGCCGGAGAACGCAGCTACGCCGCTTGGCACGGTGGTGCTTCCAGTCACCTTCGGGACGAGGGAAAACTATCGTACCGAGTACATCAAGTACGAAGTGGCCAACTTTGAAACCTCCTACAACGCCATTCTGGGCAGACCTGTAGTGGCCAAATTCATGGCCGTACCGCACTACATTTACTTACTCCTGAAGATGCCAGGAAAGAATGGGGTTCTCACCTTCCGCGGCAACCTGGAGAAGTCCTACGACTGCGACCAGAAGGCCATCGACTATGCCTCAACAATGCGTGTACCAGATACTTCAGGAGAAGTACTCGCGGTTGTGCAATAGCTCTCCGAAACAAGGCTAGAAATTCCAACAAAGAAGGTGAACCACTCGAAGCTGCAGCCTACCGAAGAACTCGCTTTGAAGTCCATCCAGCTGCAGGAAGAAGACTCATCCAAGACAGCCCTGATCGGGTCACAACTTGACCCAAAATAGGAAAGCGAGCTCATCAGTTTCCTTAGGGCCAACCGAGACATATTCACATGAAAACTAGCGGATATGCCATGGGTGCCCAAGGAACTAATCGAGCATAGTTTGAAAGTAGATCCTTATGCTACTCCCAAAAAGCAGTGTCTCCATAGATTCGCTCAGGATAAGAGGGAAGCCATCAAAAAGGAGTTGGCCAAACAACTCGCTAGAGTGGGTTGCCAACCCTATCCTTGTAAAGAAGAAGAATAATAATGAATTGAGAATGTGTGTTGATTATACCGATCTCAACAAGCACTGCCCGAAGGACCACTTTGGGCTACCGGGCATTAATCAAGTAATCGACTCCACTGCCGGCTGTGTACTCCTTTGTTTCCTTGACTGCTACTCAGGCTACCATCAGATCACCCTCAAGGAAGAAGATCAAATCGAGACCGCCTTCATCACACCCTTTGGGATTTATGCCTACAAGACTATGTCCTTTGGGCTGAAGAACGGGGGGGCTACGTACCAGCGGGCAATTCAAATGTGCTTGCGGACCAACTACACCGCAATGTTGAGGCCTATGTGGATGACGTGGTTGTCAAGACCAAAATTCCTGAGGACCTAATTGCAGACCTAGAGGAAACATTCAGTAACCTTCGGAAGTTCCAATGGAAACTCAACCCGACCAAGTGCACTTTCGGCATACCATTCAGGAAACTACTCGGGTTCATCATCAGTCATAGAGGGATTGAAGCTAACCCGAAGAAGATTACCACCATCACCGACATGAAGGCTCCAGCAACGATCAAGGACATGCAGAAGCTAACAGGGTGCATGGCAGCCTTAAATAGATTCATCTCACAACTTGGAGAACAGGGCCTCCCCTTCTTCAAGCTCCTGAAGCAGAAAGACAAGTTCCACTGGACGGAGGAAGCTGAGCAGGCTTTGCAAGACCTAAAGGAACACCTGTAGTCACATCCTATTCTCACAGCACCACGTCCAGGGGAGAACCTACTGATGTACATTGCAGCAACTACTCATGTGATCAGCACAGCAATTGTGGTGGAGCGAAATGAGGAAGGCCATGGATTTGGCGTGCAGAGGCCAGTTTATTTCATCAGGGAAGTACTCTCTGAATCATAGGTATGCTACCCTTCAATTCAGAAACTACTCTACACAATACTGATAACATCAAGGTAGCTTCGCCACTATTTCGACGAGTACAAGATCTCAATTGTTACTGATTTCCCATTGGGGGACATACTCCACAACCGGGATGCCACTGGTCGTATATCCAAGTGGGCAGTAGAACTGGGGGCTCTTTCAATCAACTTCAAGCCAAAGACAGCCATCAAATCCCAAGCATTGGTCGATTTCATGGCCGAGTGGTGGGAAAATCAAGTACCAATCCCAGCCAGCCGCCCAGAGTATTGGAAGATGTACTTCGATGGCTCGCTCAAGCTCGAGGGTGGCAGGGTAGGAGTACTTTTCATCTCTCCAAAGGGTGAACAACTCAAGTACGTCTTACAAATCCTTTGGAAAGTGTCCAACAACGAGGCCGAGTATGAAGAGCTACTACACGGTCACCGCCTGGCAGTCTCACTGGGTATCAAATGACTACTCGTGTACGGCGACTCGCTGCTAGTCGTGCAACAAGTCAACATAGAGTGGGAGTGCACAAAGGAGGAGATGGACGCATATGTTACGGAAGTGCGCAAGCTGGAGAACAAATTTGTTGGCATGGGGATTCATCACGTCATCCGGGATAATAATGTTGGAGCATATGTACTTTCCACGCTCGGATCTACTCGAGCCCAAGTCCCAGCAGGAGCATTTGTCCAAGAACTCAAAGCGTCGATCAAGACCACGAATCAAGCAACCACCGGTCCGGGATCCCAGACCCCAGCCGGGAGGTCATGATGTTAGAGGTCGATTGGCGGGGGGCTTTCATCGAATTCATCAAGGAAAAGAAGCTACCCCTAGGGGTGACAAAGAAAAGCCTAGAAGCAATACGCATCATGAGGCGTAGCAAGGGGCTTGTCATCGCTGGAGATAAGCTCTACAAGCGTGGAGCAAGCACATGAGTACTCATGAAGTGTGTTCCCAGGGCACGTGGCCGCAATATACTACTCGAGATACACGAGGGTACATGCGGAAATAATGCAGCGTCCAAGACATTGGTCGGGAAGGCTTACAGGGCAGGCTATTGGTGGCCAACAGCAGTTTCCGACGCCGAGGATCTCGTACAAAAGTGCCAGAAGTGCCAATTTTTTGGCAAACAGTCCCACATCCCGGCGCACAACCTCATCACCATACCGCCCTCATGGCCCTTCGCATGCTGGAGCCTCGACACGATTTGACCTCTAACTACAGCTCCACGAAGCTTTACACATGTATTGGTGGCTATTGACAAGTTTACCAAGTGGATCGAGTACAAGCTGATTACCAAGCTCATTCCAGACAGGGCAGTCGACTTCATCTCAGATATTATGTACCGTTTTGGCTACCCCAACACCATCATCGCAGATATGGGCTCAAACTTCACGGCAAACCAGTTTTGGGAATTCTGCGAAAACAGCTCGATTGAATTGAAGTACGTGTCAGTCGCACACCCAAAGGCCAATGGACAAGTCGAGCGGGCCAACGGCTTGATTCTGGATGACCTAAAGAAGCGACTCTACGATGAGAATAGCTAAAAGGGTGGCAAGTGGATATACGAGCTGCCTCATGTCGTTTGGGGGTTTCGAACTCAACCATCGAAAGCCACAGGACATACCCCTTTTTTTCTTGTCTACGGGTCCGAAGCTATACTCCCAGCAGATCTTATGTGGCTCTCTCCCAAAGTCGAGATGTAAGACGAAGGAGGGGCGGACGAAGCCCGACAACTGGAACTGGATACTGTTGATGAAGCCAAATGCAGTGCCCTCGTTCAGTCAGCCCGTTATCTGCAAGACATGCGGTGCTATCACAATCGCAATGTGTGAGAGCGGTCATTCAATATCGGTGATTTGGTCCTTCGCTGCATTCAGGATGAAACTGGGCTACACAAGCTTAATTCACGGTGGGAAGGTCCTTTCATCGTGTCGGAAGTCACAAGACCAGGATCATATCGCCTGCAGTACCCTGATGGCCAGGAAGTTCCCAACTCCTGGAACATAGAGCATCTCCGGAAATTCTGCACCTAGTAGAAGCTGTAGAAGCAATTTGCCAGCTGCATGTCAGCATTTTTATGAATAAAAAGTTGATTTCGCCATAATTCGACTACTTTCTGCATGTTTTAACTTGTGGGCTCCGCCATGTGTTCTTACATTTTTTCACCTACATTAAGGTCGGGGGCTTTGCCACGAGTTTATATGTTTCCTCAACTACTTATACTTGGGGGCTCCGCCACGAGTACTTGTACTTAGCTCGCTCATGCTCGGGTGCTCCGCAACGAGTACTTGCACCTAGTACAGCCTATAAGGCAGAGCACTCTACATACTCTCATAACTCCGGCCGTTGCTACGACTACTCAAAAGAGAACGTTAAGGCACCCGCCGAAGGGGTCACCAAGCCCATCACACGGCCACATTATCTCCCTGCTACAAGTGGGACGTTAATGACTTAACCGTTCAGATTCTCAAACAAATAGGCTAGCCAAGCGTACCGCATGATCGGGTAAATCCAGGCTCAGTTCTTTTTCTCTACGAGCACTTTTATGGAACGTCAAGTTATTGACTACATCCAAGCCGATGATCTTGGAGTAGCTTAACCCAAACGTCTCCAACTACTCTAAGTCCTACGATCGTACCAGCAAACATCAGACAAAGATATACACTGAAGAAAGATCAATTAGGCAAACTTATATACATATCAATAAGTGGCATAAAATGTTCATCATGATACATTGTTTTTGCTGCTAACCATCTTGCTCCAGGCTCTCAGCTATCTTATCAGCAAGGGGCTCGACTTCTTCATGGAACTTCGTGAATTGCTCAACAGAGCAGTCGGCCGCCATGCCTTTAGCGAGTGGTTCCAGCTTCGCCTTGGACCAGTATGACTTCACCAACGTGAGCGCTTGAGCTATGTACATCCTGGTGGTCTCCGAGATATAAATGGTAACCTTCTGAGGAGTCGCACGAAGCTTCTCCAACAAAGACAGCTCGCCAGCATCACCTTCAGCAGGAAACTCCACCATCTCCATGACAGCCTGTGCAACAGTCTTGAATTCTTCGAGTTCTTTTTGGAGGACATTTTCCTCAAGCATATTTTTGATCTGCTGCATGGCATCGCGGAATTGGATGCTTGTATCCTCAAGGACCGTCTCCAGACGCTCGACATCATCTGCGCCAATGTAAACAAGGTTCTTCAAATCTATAATCATATTTTCTTTCTTTTGCAAAGTGGATTTTAGTTCTGCGCGCAAGAGAAAAGAAGCAGTATTCGAGAAGTTTCAGAAACTACTCGAACAAACAACGAATCAAAGACAACAAGACAAGGCGACAAGTTACCTTTGTGCGCTTTGTAGATTTTCATGTTCTTTTCAACAAGCTCGGCTTTCTCCTTTTCTAGATTTTGGATTTCACTTTTAAGCCGCCAAGTTTCTTGAGTGCGCTCCTTCTTCAACTGCTCGAGCTCATTGCGAAGGTCGATCCTCTTCTGGATTTCTTCGCAAATGGCTTCATCCTTCTCCGCCAACTTACGATGGCCGTCCTCGATGAATTTAAGTTTCTCGGACTTCTCCTGGGATCGGTCCATCAGGTTCTACAAAATAGAGTATATCAATTTTCACCACTCAAAGAGAAAGAGGGGATGAAGCAAACTACTTGAGGAAGACGAAAACTTACGGTGGTGAACTCGTACAAGTCCTTGAAGACCCCTTTGATTTGTTTTTTTCTCCACGGTTAGATAAGGGTCATCAATCAAGTCTGTCGTGATGGTATGCTGCCAACCATACAGCGTCACCAGTAGGTCTCCCTTCTTCGATGCATCAGCATTGGGTTCAGAAGTACCAGCGGCGCCAGCATCTCCTACGCTAGGGTTACTTGTGCCCCGGCCTCGACGGTGCAGGCACCGGGGTCAACATTACCCGCACCACTGGCATCTCCCGTGCCGAACTCCTTGGGTGTTTTGCCTGCCACTTCACCCGCATTCACTAGCCGAGCTACCGGCAGTTTGGTGCTGGGAGACGGAGGAGGCAGGATGGGCTCACCTTCGGGTAGTTCCGGTGCAGGGACCTCCACCTCCACCCACTTCGGCTCAGTTTCTTTCTTCGCCTCGAAATTGGTGGCTGGAGGAGGGGGTGGAGGAGGAGGAGCAGTGCCAGTGCTTTCCAGACTCGGGGGCTTGGGCAGCTGAGGCATCGTAAGGCTCCCCCAAGCCCAAAGCAGAAAAGGGCTGGACAAAGGACAGTCATATCAACTACTCGACAAGATGAATTACAAAATGGTACAATTTTAAGTATTCGAGACTTATTTGGAGGATCTCTTGGTCACCACTTTCTTCAATTTTAGAAGCCAGGGCCCCCGAGCACTCGACTTCCCCGAGCTGCTAGTAGGCTCCTTTGATTGAGCCTCCGGGGCACTCGTCGAGATCGGGTCGCTGCGACTCGGCGAAGCGTCAACAGCGGAAGGGTCCGCTGCACCAGGCTGGACGTCGACTACTGGTGCAGCATCATGCCCAGAAGGGCCTGACTTTCCCCCGTCCTTGGAACACTTGGACAGGGGGGAGGCGGGCGGACTGCAAACAGAACAAAGGAAAACTCAGCAAAGAACATCAAAACTACAACAAGGAAGGTACTCGAGGACATTGCTTACCTTAGGTTGTCGTCTGACAGATCCACAAGAGTGAGTTTCCGCTTCCTCACACCCACCCGCGGCTTGGTCGGGTGGGTTGGAATCTCCATGCTGCTACTCGCTTCTTTGCCAGACTTCTTCAAGATAGTTGCCAGAGGAAGATCGTCGTTAGAATCCGTCATTTCTTCATCAGTTAAGGGATCGTGATCTAAACGACTGGTCTTGAGCTCCTGGAACGCACTTTGCTTGAGGTGATCAGCTCGAGGCAAGTCAGGATTTGGAGCAGGACAATGGTACAGCTCAGTGTGCCCCTGCAAAAAACTACAACAACAAGTCAATATTCAGTGATACTTCACAAATTCTGCAAGTAGTCGACAGAAAAATTACTCACCGGTGCTGACGGATTCACTGCACTGAACAGCTTCGGGACGTAAGGAACCGTGTTCGCATCGAGTAATACTCGGCGAACACGGTCCAGAGCTGTCTGCGAAGGAAGAACCTCTACAAAAAGGCAAGATGGTTCGTTAGTCCCTAAGTACTCGAATCCAAATCTACACCTCTTCTGTTGGGGCATGATACACCTCTTGTACATGGAGGCCATGACGGACACGCCGGTTACACCTGACTCCTTTTGCTTTCTAATCAGTTCGAGAAGTTCATTGACTTGCAGCATCTGGTTGGAATTCAACTTTCTATTCCACTCGAGCCTCCACACTGCCTTCCCTGGAGTTCTCTCGGGCAGTGCAGGTGGATGGTTTCCAACCCGAGTGGTTTGTGGGGAGCGAGTACTCGATATACTCCTTTCCCTTCCCCTGCTTGAATTGAAGTCCGGCTCCGCCAACAAGGTACTGCTTCTCCTCAGATGGTTATTGGCGGAGATGGAAGAAGTAGCGGAAGAGATCAAAATGTGTGGCTCAATGCCAAGGAAAGCTTCGCAAAAATGAACAAAAATGGAGAGGTGGACGATAGAGTTAGGGTTCAGATGATGGATCTGAATACCCTAATGATAAAGAAGGCCGCAGAAGAAATCAAATGCCGCAAGGGCCAATCCCCGTTCGACAAAGTGCTCGAAGATGACAATCTGATCTACGTCTTCTTGCGGGACAAACTAGTAGAAGGGAAGGTTTCCATTGAACCATTTCCTCTGATTGAAACCTTGAGAACCTAAGTTAAGAAGGTCAACACGGGTGCACTTACTTCTCTCCCAATCGCCGGTGGTCAACTCCTCCTTCTTCCCCTTGGATGCCGGTTTCTTGTTGCCCATCTCGAATGTCACGAGCTGCTGATGGTGTGGATGGATTTTCCGGCTAGTTTGGCTGGGCATGGAGGACGAGCTCAGCGGGGTTCTCAAGCCCTAGATCTAACAGTGGCTGGCGGTTCAGGAGGGTGAGAGAGCGAAATGGCTAAGGTAGAAAGTGAAAGGGTAAAAACCCTAGAGTCAACGCGCGATTAAATAGCCAGCGGCTAGGCCCGGATTTACTGTTCAGAAGCCAAAGAGTTTTCTCCCCTAAAAAAGTGCGTGATTTGTTTTGAGCGGTTATTCGGGAAGAGTTTCGAGGAGTTTATTTGATTAACCATTTTTTCAGGGACCTTATCTCGAAAAAAGGGGTTTCTCAAAATTTGAACCAATTGATTTCCGAAATAAACCATCAAGGCAGATTACAAATTCTCTACACACATTTTGTACATAACACTCTTCAGTATGCCATGTTCTTTTGGATACTTTTTTCCAAACCTTGGGATTTGGATTCCAGGCTCGGGGGCTGCGGGACACGTGTCATTGATGGCTTATTTTTCAAAAAATTTTGGAAGATAAGATGAAGATTCAAGACTAGTGGGACCCTCAGCCTGATTCTTTGATTCAACCTAAGACTCAGGGGCTACTCCATATGGAGTGCGATTTGCATCGCACCCCATAGAAAGAAAAGACATGAAAGTACTCGGGGCTAGAGCACCTCACAGCCTCGAGCAGCCAAGGAAAGTACTCGAAAGACACCTTCAAGATGGAGTTTCAGCAGAAACCGAAGAATGACTTCAAGAAGTACTCGAAGCCCGCAGTACTCGGCAATGAAGAGCTCGGGGGCTTGTCAGACCCGGGGCGACGAGACTGCACGCGTGGCGTAGAACATTCTAGAGTAAGGGGTGGGGCATGTCCCATACCTTATCCATACTGTAAAATACTCGTACGTGGGTACAACTAGTCGGTACAAAAGGAAACTACCCGAGAGTACTCGGTTAGGACTCCTAAGCTCGTACCAGACTAGGATTTCCATGTAACCCTGTCCCCCCAGGATATATAAGGGTGGGCGGGGACCCCTCCAAAATACATGGTGCATACGCATAACCTCCAAGGCAATACAAAGCATACAAGACGTAGGGTATTACGCATACTGCAGCCCGAACCTGTCTAAACCCTTGTGCTCCTTGCACCATCGAGTTCCTGATCTCGGCGACACCTTGACCACAAGTCTACTACCTTAGGGTATCCCTAGGTAGGCTTGCCGGTAAAACACCGACAGCTGGGTGATGGAGCGGAAGTTGTGGCTGGAGGCCGTTCGTCGTGCAAGGTTCGAGATCCCGCCGGAGCTGGAGCTGGTGGATTGGCAGCTTGGAGCTTGCCGTGGCCACTCGTTGGTGCTTGCGCTATGCCAAGATGAACCACCTGCTTCATGGTGATATGAAGATTGAGGCTGCTGTGGTGGTGGTGCTAGCTCGGTTCCTCTCCTTGACCTGTTTCGTGTCATCCTGCCAGGCAAACCAGAAACATTATGTCTACGGGCGGCCTCTTCTAGGATGAGAGGAGCGGTTAGTGACTGGCTGTTATAGGGGAGACTATGATCTTGTTGACCATGGCGTATAGTAACATCAACTCATGATTGCGCACGGTTCGAACATCAACTCTTGGAAAGAGAGTGATGACTAACCATTTGTGCATCAAACGAAGAGTTGGATTTTGAATGTCATTGTACCGAGGTGCAAACTTGCCATGGACAACTTGACCCGAAATCAAACCCCAAAAATCAGGATGATTATAACCACGGCAAGCTTTTTCAAGAGAAATTGGCAAGCGCTTGTTAAAACCAAGGTGGTGACACAAATCTTTCCAAATCATATAATAATCATGCCTAAAAAGATGAAAAGAAACACCGTCATCCACCTCTCGAAGAGCGCAAAGAAACTGGATGGTGAGGAGATGAGAACTGTACTCCTCATCGGGCACAAAACCATCACATCCAATTGCATGCCAAACATTAGCAAAGTCTACGTCAATACCTATTTTGGCGAGGAGGTCCAGGTCGAAAGCTTTTGTGTGGCCGAAGCTTCGATTCTTGAGGATGGCATAGCCTTCTCGTTCGCGGTCGTCTCGCAAGTCAAAGTAGGGTGCATCATCATCGTCCATCTCCATATCCTCGGCTTGCGGTTCAGCTTGCGCTTCTTGTTGTTGTTCTTGTTCTTCTTCCTCGTAGTCCATCAAGCTTGGAATTGGCGTAGGTTCGGGAGTGTGGTGGAGCTTGAGCCACCCCGAGAATGGGATGAGCTTCCTCCCGTCACCTTCTTCAATGCACCGGAAACCTTTCGCCTAATGCCCTTCATGTTTGAACAAGAACACAAAGAACAACTCGAATCGAGTTACGTTAGTGAAACAGAATGGAAACTCTTACCCAAGGTTGTTCTTCCAAAAATGTGGGCTTTCTTGCAGCAAAAAAATGAGAGAGAGAGAGTTCTTGCACTTGAACTTGAGCACAAAACCAAATGAAATTCAAGAGCAAATGTTTGAGAGAGTGAGAGGGAGTGAAGAAGTGAAGTGTGAGTGAAACACACCCCTCTTCGGCCTCTATTTATAGAGCAATGGCCGGGAGCAAGCAAGCAACGGGCAACATGCAACGGCTAGTGACCGTTGGAGGTGGTGAACCCTATGAGCCGTTGCTCCTAGGTCGGCCGAGCCCATAGTGGGCCCACCTCTACTGCCCTTTTTCGTGTGATTCCCAACGGCTATATGGAGGATAGCTGTGGGATGCTCGGCCAGAATTTGCCTTGAAAAGTTGTTCAAAACTATTTTTAAAAAGGTTTTTATGCTCAGAAATGTTTTTAGGATTTTTTGTAAAAGAAAGAAAAGGCTAGAAAAAGAATTCCAGCTCGCAAGAAAAATTTGGAGAACTAAATATGCAGTGGGAAAATTCGAGTGAAGTAAAAAAGGAAAATTTTGGGAAAATCAAATATGGGGTAAATACCAATTTACCTTTGGCAAGGGCTCATCGTTTAGAGTCCGACAGGCAAGGCTTTTCTCCGTCGTCTACTTACAACTTGTCGTCTCATCTCGGAGAAGTAGACGAAGATGAGCTTTCCACCTTCCGCCACGCCTTCTTTGGTTTCTTCTGTCTTGGCTGTGCTGGCGGCGGAGTTTCAGGAAGTGGTTCTCCCCAGATACCACTCCCATCGTACCCTTGGTGGATTGCGAATTGCAGTTCTTTCCTGAATAAAAATTTGAAGAATATATTATCGCTTCTGATGCGGAACTGGATTTCTCCGGTCCATACATCGATCTTTGCTCTAGCGTCCCTCAGGAAGGCGCGTCCAAGAATGAGGTCTATGCCAAGATTGCCCTCCATGACAAGGACAACGAAGTCGGCTAAGATGAAGGAGTTGTTGACCCGTACGAGCATGTTTTCCACTATCCCTTCGGGATGTCGAATCGTGGAGTCTGCAAGCTACACAAGTATACGGGTTTGGGAAAGAGCAGGATATTGCAATTGTTTGAAGATTACCTTGGGCATAATATTTATGCTTGCCCCAAGGTCCCAGAGGGTCCCTTTGTACAAATGATTGTAGATGGAACAGCTGATCATGGGCACCCCTGGATCTCCGAGGATTTTTGCTGTCAGTCCTCCCCACGCGTTCATCCTAGGTCGCGTGATGTTACCTGCACGGTTAGTGCATGGTGCCCTCCGGAATGAGGTCCCCCATCCGCTGGACACCATGCTAACATTTTCAACGGGAGCCTCGGGTTGCCCCAGGATCTACCCATCATCAATAGCAGGAACAGCAGCAGCTATTTGGGCTAACTGAGATTCAATTATTTTATTGAAACTTAACTGATTTTTAAGAGCAGAAGAAAGAGTTTCAACTTTTATATTTATGCTCTCAAGAATTTTATTGTTGGCAGCAAGCTTTTTAGTTATGGATTCATTTATTTTAGCTTGGCCAAGAACCAAATCTTTTATGGAGGGTTGGTTCGAATTGAAATTCGAATTGTAATTTGAGTTGTAATTGTTACCTCCCTGATAAGGTGGACGCGATTGGTTCCACCCTTGACATCCCTATGGACGGTACATGTTATTATTGTTGTTGATGAAGGCGGCGTCTTCACGGGTCACGAGGCAGCCGTTCCCCGAGTGTCCACCATTTCCGCATACTTCACATGCGGAGGGTGTGTTGATAGCTTGGGCGTAGTTGTTCATGTGCTCCTTGTACGACGCCTATTCGTCTAGACGCTTCAGACGGAGGTGTAGCTTTGCGGCGAGCATATCCGTCTCTTTGACGGTGTGCATTCCACCTTTGGTCTTGTGGTGGAGTCATTCTTTGTTCCACCCTTGGTTGCAGACCATTTTCTTGACCAATGCGTTAGCTTTTGCAATGGTGAGGTTGAGGAAGGCTCCTCTGGCACAGCAGCATCGATGTGGGCTCTCGAAGTTGGAGTTAGCCCATTGTAGAAATTTTGGAGTGCGAGCCACTCATCCATCCCGTGATGAGGACAGGTGAGTATGTACTCTTGGAACCTCTCCCATGCTTCCGGGATGGACTCCATTGTTATCTGCTGGAAACTTGAAATTTTCCCATGCAAGGCATTTGTTTTGAAATTTTTTGAGGAATGACGCGGAATATTTTTCCCACGTGCTGACAACCTCTTTGTTCTGATAAAACCACTATTTCTCCTTCCCCAGAAGGGAGAAAGGAAACAGGCGGGTGTGACACCTCAGGTGTTTAAATTGCTAAATAAGTTTCATTAGCACAACCATATGCATAAGTAACTGAGGAAAAGTTTAAAAGAATATTTGATAAATTGTTTTTGCTTTATTTTGAAAGTATGTGTATGTGTGCATAAGTACATGTACTTTAATCACACAAATTAAATAACTTTCGCATCAATGCAAATATGGCTACAAAATTGAATAGACACATCACCAGTGACATGATAAACAAAAGTCTAGTTGAAGCCTAGGGAAGAATAGAAAGTTTTGCCCATAAAATGACGTGCCCTCTGAATCGAGCTTTTGGTGTATTTAAAATAACTTTTGAATTATAACTCAAATGAACTTTGGCCTGAAACAAAACTTGTGTAACTTTTCATCTTGAACAACTTTCATGTTCAGAGATTTTTGAGTAGTAACACAAAAATGAGAGAAAAAGGGTAGTTTTCATTTCAGCCCCTCAGTTTCCCTCTATTCTTTTTTTCCCAGCCCCTCTCTCCTCCCCTGTTTCGCTCCCTCGCCCGACAGCGGCCGCCACATCGCCGGCGATGCCTGCCGCCCACGCTGCGACAAGCCAACCAGGGCCAAGCCCGCTGACCCGCGCCCCGTCCGCACGCCTCCTTCCCCGTGCCGAGAGCCCGCCCAGCCCGCAGGTGCCACGTGCACGACGGCGATGCAGCGCCTCTGCTCGCCACCCGCCGACCCAATGGCGAGGCCGCGCCGTGCGTGAGCCTCCGCCGCGCCCCGCCAACCCCAGTGCTCACCGCCCGACAAGCCTGTTGCTACAGCAGCTTGCGCAACCCACGCGGCTCGTGATCTCCCGCTCCCCACGCCAAATTCTCAGCGCCCAACCCCCTGCCCGCGCCCGTCGCACGCCGCGCCAGCACGGCCACCGCCCACCATGCCCAGTGGTGCACCCCCATCGTGCCGCCCCTCCCCAGCATCGCCCCGGCCCTCTCTCTCCCTCCTGCCGCCTATAAAAGGCAGCACCAAGCCGCTCGCGCGCGCCCAGACTCACCAGAAGCTCCCCACCGCTGCCATTGCCGCCGCCGTGCCAAGCTCGCCATGGTGCTCACCTCTCCGGCCACCCATTGCCAGACCTGAGCCTCCAACCGCCACCACACAGCCCCACCAAAGCTCACTGCCCAGCCCCGCCGGAGCAAGGCCACCACCAGCAACCACCGCTGCCGCCCCTGTCCGCCGTGGGCGCACCGCCTCCGGCCCTCCTCCGCCCAAGCCGACCCTCGGAATTGGTCCTCCACAGCCCACCGCAGCTCCCCGACCCAGCCTCGCCGGAGCGCCGTCGCCGACACACCGCACCGCCGCCACCCCCTGCTCCACGCCGACGAGCCATCTTCGGCCATCCCCAACCCGACCAAGGCCCGCACAAGGTAGCTCTTGCCTCCCTGGTACTCCCCGACCTTTTTCCCCTCGCCGCCGACGAGCCCCCTCGCCGGAATTTGGCCGGCCACCATGCCAGCCGCCGCTAAGGACCCAATTGCTTCGATGGAAATCTTTAAAAGGGTCTGCACGCAAGTTTCTAGGGGCATATCTGCAAACCAGTGTTTTGACTTTAGATTCAAAAATAGTGAACTTGTAAAATGCATATAAAATTGTAGAAAAATCGGAAAAATGCAAGCTCAACTGTTCTGTAATCTTTAGAAGAAAATCTACAACTTTTGTTACATTCATTTCTTCAGTTGCTTGCTATATTTTGCTCTAGATTAAATGAAATGTTTAAAATCCTTTATTTGAACCCATTGTTGTAGACAAAGGCTGAACCTAATTTTTGGATAGTGGATTAGTTGCTTGATGTGTAGGCCAGTGTAAAACGTTCAGGACCAGAACCCAACCCTAGCTAAACTTTTTGTTAAACTTTGTTTTATGCCATGAAGACATATAAATAAATTTTTCCTACTGTTCTATAGTGATTCATGTTATGAAAAATTTTCTGTGCTGTTATAGTGATACCTAGATGCCACAGAAAAATTTAGGGACTGTTTACCTTTATGTAACCTACTCATATAATTTTTATGGTGGAAAAATGCATTAAATCAAAGTAATTAGTTTTTGTTCTTGAAAAATGTTCATCTTTTTACTATGGGATACTTTGGGTTCTAACATGCCATATAAAAAGTTTCATATTCAAAAACCCTGTAAAATATCCTGTAGAAATTAATTTTTATTAAAATAGGTGTATATTGTCCTATTTATTATGCTCTGTATCATGCACAATAAAATCCGAAAACTTTAAAGTAACACATATATGGATAGATTAACACCCTGTAAAATACTTGCATGGTTCATTCTGTATAAAAATAACTATGTTCTAGTAGTGGCTGTGTATTACTTTTTCATATTTAATGTGCTACACAAAAATGCCTGAAATTTTTGCAGTGGTTTTGCCTCTGCATGTGGTACTCTGAATAAAAGTTTCACCACCAGAAGTTACCTGGTTCAGTAATTGTGTTTAATCCATGTTTGTGCTTAGCAAATTAAGTTTCCAATATAACACAACCCCTTCTTGTTTAATGAAGTTAAATAGTGTAAGATATACTCTATTAACGATTGCCCAAGAAATCTTAACTAAGTAACTTTACAACCAAATCTATGTTTTTGTGGACTGCAACTTTATCGTGAAGAAAATAAATGTCATATACCATCACTACAACTCATACATGTGCATTCATATAGAATCGACTACTCTCGCTGACGGAACGTACGAGCTGGTGCCCGAGTCCGAGAGTGAGCAGCATGAAGCTCAAGTGAATCTAACTGAAGTTTTCGAAGACCCGAACTAAAGTTCGGAAGAGCCCAAGGCTAGCTTTGCTCAGGAAGGCAAGCCTTGGAGCATGAACCCTATTTTTCAAATTATGCAAATTATTACTCTATATTGCTTGTGCATTAAGTTTCGATAGAATGCTATGCTAATAGGACCTGGTAAAAGTCGAGTGATTTCCTGTCACTCGCGAGAATATAGGAGTTGAATGTTTACTACATGCTGCAATCATAAGGTCGACGAACGGGGCTATGGTGCGATGTTCATGTTGGTGATTGAGGCCCCATCTGTTTAGTGAAAAATGCTAAGGCCGCAGTGTGTGGTAGTGGTGGTTAAGCTTTTGAACGTACTAACCACATGCCAAGAATATGCTAATCGGTAAGCTTAAGTACCTAATCGGACCGGCAAGTGGACAGCACCTCACCCTCCCAACTTTGGTTCCATGCGCGCACATGGTGGGTGCAGAGCCAGGCTCTGTAGTCTCGGATGGTGGCCCTGATCCACAACCCGGGAAGAAAGGGGAAAGGTTGCACGTGTGACTCTGGGAGTAACCACGTGACGTGTGTTTAGGTCTGCCTTGCAAGGTTAAGAAATTCGATTCGAATCGTCCGTTTCTCGCGGTATTGAGACTGCTTAACCCTTTTACCATATAGAGTAAGAATGGAACAATGATGATGATTAATCTTGTTGGATGCAAATTAATTCTTTCACCATGCATGATATTGGATAGTTGCTTACCTAGAATGGTTAAAGAAAACTAGAACCTGTAGCTAAAATTTGAAAGTAAGGACCTACTTGTATATGCTTTTCGGCAAAACAAACCCCTCAAGCCAAAAGCCTTGCATGTCTAGGAGTTGGCTAAGTATATTCCACTAGTTGGGTAAGCCTTGCTGAGTATTAGTATACTCAGCCTTGCTTGTGGCTTGCTTTCAGGTGATACTTTTAAGGACATGGTTGCTAGTTTGACTTGGCCATTTACTCTTCCTCCTGGTTGGTCGGTGGAATGGGATGTGTCCCCGGTCAATGATGATAATGCCGAGTGATGTCTCCTACGGGCTTCATCGAGATATCATGTATCATCGAGTAGTTTATCGTTGTTTTTCCGCTGCAATAAACTCTGAAGAACTCATTTACTTTTAAACTCTGAAGTACTTGTTTTACGAATTCGAACTTGGTCTGTAATACTAATTTTATGTTGAACCCTGTGATGTAAAATTTGTGGAATGTTGTATTCTCTGGGCTCACCTTCGTATGAGTACTTTGTATGTGTGGTTTCGATCGGCAAAACCATGGTTGTATCGGGAGGTTACCCGATAGACCAATGGATTACTCCATTTGAAGTGCGAGTTAGCCCTGATTGCCCTTGTGGTGATGGTTAACGCACTTGAGCCGAATTAATTCAGGTGGTTTTGCCACAGCTGGTATCAGAGCCAAAATGCATACACCAGAGAATGCGACAAGCCTTAAAAACTTGTTTTCATAAAACTTGACCAGAAATATGTGTTGGCAAAATGTGTTGGTTCGTTAAGGATGGTACCTAGTTCGTAAAGCCCTAGGGGATTATGGGAAAGTTACTAGGTGGCTATCTAACTTATGTATATTATCAACTGACTTCCAGCACATTACTTTTTGTCAAAACTTACTTTTATGCACAACCGACCCTTAAATTTTTTAATGACGCACTCATCGCTAAGGTAAGAAGGTAAGAATCCTCAGCCAACTGAGAGAGCTTGGCCTTCCTGTTGGTGATGCGAGCCAAACGCTGCCCTCAAGCAGTGGCCTACTTGAGGTGCTGCCAATATACCAACTATTAGTTGATTATATTGGGAGTAGAAGGTTTGGCGCAGGGTATGGCGAACGCTGTTCATGCCTCCGTCTCAAGACGGTACCCCCGTGAATACGCTATCTTGATAGCGTATGTTAACGTCATCTGTACGGCGGGAATTGTACGGATGCCGTTTCTATAGTGAACGGTAATGAATGTGGACGCTTTTATGAGTGCTGGCATGAAAGGTTCAATGGATATATGTATATATATATATATATATATGCTCTATCAAACTTCTGCAGGTACACTAACCGCGATTACGATAAGTTAAGGAACGGTTAGAGAATTTTCGACTAGCTATTATAGTGAGAGACGAATTGTGTATGCCACTGAAACTAACTTCGTAAGACCAAAGCTATTTGGCAATTATTTTATTTTGTGAGGACAAATAGGGCATGCCTGCATCATGACCATATATATCTGAAATTGAAAATGCGTTGATTGAGAGTGGTAAGGTTCATGCCTGCGCAAGATTGTCTTACATAAGGATTATCTAGCAAATCTGTCACATTTCTATCATATATGGAAAGATGAATTTATTGAGTAAAGAAAATTATCCATTCTGTATAAGTTTATGTTGAATTTTTTGTTCCAAAATTTATATGCTACCTCCTGTTTAAATTTGAAAAATTCTGGACATATAGATAGTGAGAAACAACAGAAACCTTGATATGTCAGTTTTCTGTTTAGAATGAGCACTTCGGCCACATAATTTTTTATGCCCACTTACTACAGTTTTCTGCTAACGTGTTCAACACAAAACTCGTACTAAATTTACTCAGGCAGCTACTGTTAAAATTTGGTAATTTTTGGCTGGGTAGATTTTCCCTGGTGCACAAAATATTGGCTCTCTGTTCACTGAAATTTCTGGGTAGACAGTGAAGTAAAACCTTAAAAGAAAACCCATCTTAGAGACTGATCTAGCTCTGGAGTTGACTAGCAAAGTTGTGCACAAATATCTTAGGAATGTTCTGGTAAAAGTTGAGAATTTTTGGGCAAGAACTGTGGAAGTTATGGCTATTTTAGCGCACTATCCAGAACCTGTTCACTATGTTGATCACAGTTTTTCGCTATCTCACCCATTTGATCTTTTGATCAGATGGCTGAGCCTGTTGCCATGATGGTGGATGAGGATGGACGCGTCCCCTCGTAGTGTCTCCACTAGGAGGGCTTTCCCTCTATCTTGTGGGATGTTCTGAGCACCGTGGGCTATCCAATTCCCCCACGTTACACCGACTGGAGTTTTAGGAAAATGGAGTTATTCAGTGCCGTGTGAACGTGACTCTCTTTCCACACCCACTACACCCGGAGTGGCCCGCCTTGGAGATTGAGGCTGTTGGTCACCGTTTGGCTGATACTTGGGAGCTTGCTGCCATGAGGGCGCTCACCACTTTCTGTGAGCAGCGCCCCGAGGTCATCACGCTCACTCCTATTGGCTTGTTTCCTGCTGCCCAGGATAACGACCCCTTTTGGATCAACAGAGTGCAACACTCTCAGTACTTGGTGGACTTTCACGCTCAGGAGACCATCGAGACCTCAGTGCGGTGCATGCATGCACTGTACCGACTCCAGGCTCTCCAAAGTCAAGCACTTGTGCAGCTCGCTGACCTTACACAAGCTTATCACATAATGGCCAACAACAGAGATGAGCAGATTCAGGAGCTCAACAAGGATTTTGAGGATAGTAATGCTCGGATTGGTCAACTTGAGGGCCAAATTCAGGAGCACGACACTCTCATGGCCGAGAGAAATGACATGATAGATCACTTGGAGGAGCAGCTCCTTGATCTGAACCTTGAGTTGGAGGATGCGAATGAGCACATTCAGTGGCACCATGGTCAGAATGCCCCTCACGATGTGGTGGATATGGAGAAAGATGTTGAGGAGTCACAGGAGATTGACGGTGACTCAGTCATGGACTTTGAGGGTGAGGCACCGCAGCCACCTCCGATGGGAGCTCACTCACATGCTAGCAGCGAGTCATCCGTCAACAACCTCGACGACTTCTAGATGATGACCTAGGAGGACTTTTGCATATACTCCTCGATAGTGTAGCCTAACTTTTGGCAAGTGCTGTAATAGGCTAACTAAGAGTTGAGTACCTCTTTTGTGATGAGTGCATCTCGACTATTTGGATACCCTAATCATGTAGACCATGGCTAAAAACTTGGTGGTTTGATTGTGATATCGGCAAACGGTTGAATCTATGATTGCAGAAACTTGATGGAATTTTTATCCATGTCTCCTTGCATTTCCAGGCTGTGTGTAAATACCAAAATTGTCAAAAATTTTGTGATCTGGGTTCTCACAAAATTTCAGCACTATTGGACCTTGCTAGTTTGAGTTATAGGCAAAATACTATAACTCGTTCTGCTGAAAAACAGCCAAAATAGAGAAACAAAGAATGAATTCTTCGACCAACTTGGCCATCAATTTAGCGTCTAAGTTGTATACCAAAGTTGTACATCTCTAAATTCCTACCCACTGCCAAAATATGAGCTATTTTGGATGAACCTACTAAGAGCTATGAGCTTTCTTATAGCAAAAAGTATTCTGTCCACGATTCTATTCACGATCTTTTGAGGTTCTACATTTTCCGCGCCATCCCTTTTTAATCGTGGAAGCAATATGGATCATGTTGCTAATGATAAGGCACGTACCGATCAAGTTGGGTAGTAAAACTATCATATCCAACCTTATCCTCCTGGCACTAGAAGACATAGACATTATTTTGGGAATGGATTGGATGGCTCAACATGGGGTGGTATTGGATATTCTTTCAAGAGCCATTGAAATCAATTTCCCAACTCATGGAGCCACTACCCTTTACCTACCATTCCGGGAGTGCACAAATTCTTGTGGTTGCGTGATGGAAGGAATCAAACTGGAAGATATTCCAGTGGTACGCGAGTATGCCGATGTTTTTCCGGATGACATGCTAGGAATGCGACCAGATAGGGATATTGAGTTAGTTATTGAACTGTAACCAGGCACTGCACCTATCTCAAAAAGACCCTATAGAATGCCACCTAAAGAATTGGCCGAACTAAAAATACTACTCCAAGAACTGCTAGACAAAGGCTTCATTCGTCCTAACACATCACCTTGGGGTTGTCCAGCCTTATTTGTAAAGAAAAAGGATGACAGTTTGAGGTTATGTGTTCACTACTGACCTCTCAATGTGGTGACCATTAAAAATAAATACCCACTTCCCCGCATTGATGTTCTATTTGATCAATTATCTGGAGCTAGGGTTTTCTCAAAGATTGATCTTCGTTCTGGATATCATCAGATAAAGATTCGTCCATGTGATAATCCTAAGACTGCCTTTTTCCACACGATATGGACTATATGAATTTTTGGTCATATCTTTTGGTCTCACAAATGCTCCTGCCTACTTCATGTATCTCATGAATTCGATATTCATGCCCGATCTCGACAAATTCGTCGTGGTTTTCATTGACGACCTCCTTATCTATTCCAAGGATGAGGAAGAGCATGCTAAGCACTTGCACATCATTCGTCAGCGTCTCAGGGACCATCAACTCTATGCTAAATTTTCTAAGTGCGAATTCTGGTTTAATAGTGTGAAATTCTTGGGTCACACAATTTTCAGCGAAGGCATAGCCATTGACCCCAGCAAGGTACAAGAGGTGATGGAGTGGAAGCCTCCTACCTCTATTCATCAGATTCGCAGTTTTCTTGGTTTAGCCGGTTACTATCGCCGCTTCATTTCGGATTTCTCCATAATTGCTAAGCCTATGACTGAACTATTGAAAAATGGAGTAAAGTTTATGTGGAATGAGAAATGCGAAGAAGCTTTCCACACTCTCAGAGAACATTTGACTACAGCCCCTGTGTTAGCTCACCCCGATAACACCAAGCCGTTTGATGTTTACTATGACGCATCTGGCACTGGTCTTGGTTGTGTGCTTATGCAAGATAATCGAGTTATTGCTTATGCCTCAAGAGCTCTTCGACCCCATGAGCAGAATTATCCGACCCATGATCTCGAATTAGCAGCTGTCATTCATGCTCTAAAAATATGGAGACATTATCTCATGGGTACTCATTGTAATATCTACACCGATCATAAAAGTCTCAAATATATCTTCACCCAAGATGATCTGAATATGAGACAAAGGAGATGGCTAGAATTAATCAAGGATTATGACCTCGAGGTGCACTATCACCCAGACAAGGCTAATGTAGTCGCGGATGCACTAAGCCGCAAGGCTCATTGCCATTGCCTATCAGTGGAATTCTATAATGAAACATTATGTTAAGAAATGAGGAAGCTTAGTTTGGAAATGATTCCCCAAGGCACTCTGAATCACATCTCGGTTGAGCCCACTCTCCATGATCAAATCATCATGGCACAACTACATGATGGCACAACTCTCTCTAGGAGAAGAGAAGTATAAATGTTTCCGCCAAGACCATAAGGGAGTTCTATGGTTCGAAAGTCGCATAGTCGTTCCGAAGAATCATGAGCTCCGCAAACAAATTCTTGATGAGGCACGTCTTTCCAAATTTTCTATTCACCCCGGTAGTAGCAAAATGTATCAAGATCTTAGGCAAAACTTCTGGTGGACTAGAATGAAAAGGGAAATTGCTAAATATGTCTCAGAATTTGACACATGTCAGAGAGTAAAAGCTAGCCACTTGAAAGTAGCTGGTACACTTCAACCTTTGCTATACCCTCCTGGAAATGGGAAGACATAAGTATGGATTTCATTGTTGGGTTCCCAAGCACCGCACAGAAACATGATTCCATATGGGTTATCGTTGATAGGTTCACAAAGACGGCACATTTTCTTCCGGAGCACACCACCTATTGTAACACCTCAGGTGTTTAAATTGCTAAACAAGTCTCATTAGCATAACAAGATGCATAAATAACTAAGAAAAGTTTAAAAGGAATGAATTATAAATTGGTTTTGCTTTGAATTGAAAATAGATATATATATATAGGCACAAGTACATGTACTTTAATCAAACGAATTGAATAACTTTTGCCTCAAAGCACTTATGGCTACGAAATTGAATAGGCACACCATCAGTGACATGATAAACAAAAATCTAGTTGAAGCCGAGGAGAGAATGCAAAATTTTGCCCACAAAATGTCGTGCCCTCCGAATCATAAGTTTTTGAGTCTTCATTTTAACTCTCAAACTAGAGCTCAAATGAATTTTGGCCTGAGACAAAACTTGTAGAACTTTTTATTTTGAACAACTTTCATGTTTAGAGATTTTTGAGTTGCAACATAAAAATTTGAGAAAAACTTGACTTTGCAAACCAGCCCCTACCTTTTCTTCTATTTTCCACTTCCAGTCCCTCCCCTCTCCTCTGCTTCGCCTGCCCGCCGCGCAGTCGCCGCTGGCCACCTGGCCGACGCTGCCCGCCGCCCACGCCGCGACAAGCCAATGGCCGGCCAAGCCCTGCCCGACCAGCTGCGCTGCTCCCCATGCCGCGACCCTGCCCAGCCCGTGCGTGCCACGCGTGCGACGCCGTCGCCGCCTCTGCTCGCCGCCGCGACGCCCAATGGCCAGCCGCGCCGTGCCCGAGCCTCCGCTACGCCCCGCCAGTCGCCACGCTTGCCGCCCGGCATGCCAGCTATTGCAGCTGCTCGCCCAACCGCGTGCCGTGAGATCTTCCGCTCCCCCACGCCAAATCTCCGACGCCCAATCCCCTGCTCGCGTCCGCCACTCGTCGCGCCGAGCCTCTGGCCGCCGTCCCAACGCCCAATGGCACGCCCCCGTCGTGCTGTCCTGGCCCCAGCTTTGCCCGGCCCTCTCCCTCCCTCCTGTACCTATAAAATCCGCCCCAAGCCCTGCTCGCGCGCCCAGCCACCAGGACGCCGCCACCGTCGCCATTACCGCCGTCGTGCCCAGCTCAACGTGGAGCTCACCCCTCCGGTCATCCACCGCCCAAGCTGATCCCCCAACCACCACCACAACATCCCACTAACGCTCACTGCCCCGCCCATCATCGCCCAGAACCGCCGGAGCACCATTGCCAGCGCCGCCTCCACCGCCGCCGCCCCTGACCGCCGTGGACACCCCACCTCCGGTCCTCCTCCGCCCGAACCAAGGCTCAGAACGGCACTACATCATCCCACCGGAGCTTCCCAACCCGCCAGCGCTGCCCCAACCCCGCCGGAGCACCGTCGCCGACGCGCCGCACCACCGTCGCCCCCTGCTCCACGCCGGCGAGCCCTTTCCGGCCACCCCGAACCCCGACCAAGGCCCCACAAGGTAGCTCTCACCTCCCTGGATCTCCCTGACCCTTTTCCCCTCGCCGCCGACGAGCCCCCTCGACGGAATTTGGTCGGCCGCCGTGCCAGCGCCACCCAGGGACCCAATTGCAACGATTGAAATCTTTAGAAGGGTCTGCACGCAAGTTTCCAGGGGCATATCTGCAAACCTGTGTTTAAACTTCAAATTCAAAAACAGTGAACTTGTAAAATTCATATAAAATCATAGAAAAGTCAGAAAAATACGAACTAAACTGTTCTATAATCGTTAGAAGAAAACCTACAACTTTTGTTATATACCTTTCTTTAGTTGCTTGCTAAATCTTGCTCTAAATTAAATGGAAGGTTTAGTTGACTTTAATTGTACCCACTGTTGTAGACAAAGGATGAACCTAAATTTTGGACAGTAGTTTAGTTACTTGATGTGTAGTCCAGTGTAAAAAGTTTAGGACCAGAACCCACTTGTAGCTAAACTTTTTGTTAGACTTCGTTTTATGCCATGAAATAATAGAACTAATTTGTACCTGCTGTTATATTGTGATTCATGTTGTGAGACTTTTCCAGACCCGTTATAGTGATGCCTAAATACCACAGAAAACATTTAGAACCTTTTTCCTTTCTGTAACCTATTGATATAATTTTGTGGTGGGAAAAATGCACTAAATAACAATAATTAGTTTCTTTGCTTGGAAAATGTTCACCTTTTTACTAGGGGATATTGTGGATTATTTTATGCTGTATAAAAAGTTTCATACACAAAAACCCTTAGAACATTCTGTAGAAATTAATCTTTATTAACATAAGGGTAGCTTGTCCTATTTATTATGCTCTGTATCGTGCACAATAAAATCTGAAAAATTTACAGTAACATATATGTGGACAGGTTAACCCCCTATAAAATTTTTGGCATCAATACTTGCATGGTTTGTTCTGTATAAAAATAACTAGGATCTAGCAGTGGTTGTGTAATACATTTTTTATAATTATTCTACTACATAAAAATGTCTGAAATTTTTACAGTGTTGTTGTCTCTGCATAATGTACTCTAAATAAAAATTTCATCACCAGAAGTTACCTAGTCCAGAAGTTGTGTTTAATCCATGTTGTGCTTAGAAAAATTAGTTTCCAAAAGAACACTACCCCCAACCCCTCTTGTTTCATGGAGTTAATTAGTTTAAGTTATACTCTATTAACGATTGCCCAAGAAATCTTAACTAAGTAACTTTACAACCAAATCTATGTTTTTTGGACTGCAACTTTATCGTGAAGGGAAATAAATGTCATATACCATCACTACAACTCATACTTCTGCATTCATATAGAATCGACTACTCTCGCTGACAGAACGTACGAACTGGTGCCCGAGTCCGAGAGTGAGCAGCGTGAAGCTCGAGTGAATCTAACTGAGCTGGTGCCCAAGGCTAGCTTTACTCAGGAAGGCAAGCCCCGGAGCATGAACCCTATTTTCTAAATTATGCAACTTATTACTCTATTTTACTTGTGCATTAAGTTTATAGGAGTTAAATGAAAACTTAGTTGCATGAACTTAGGTTCCTATGATCTGAACACTAGATATAAGGTTCGATAGAATGCTATGCTAATATGACTCCGGTAAAAGTCGAGTGATTTCCTGTCACTCGCGAGAATATAGGAGTTGAATGTTTACTACATGCTGCAATCATAAGGTCGACGGACGGGACTATGGTGTGATGTTTATGTTGATGATTGAGGCCCCCGTCTGTTTAGTAAAAAATGATAAGGCCACAGTGTGTGGTAGTGGTGGTTAAGCGTTTGAACGTACTAACCACATGCCGAGAATATGGTAATCGGTAAACTTAAGTACTGGATTGAACCGAGGCCGAAATATACTCCCCACCATCTTGAATTCGTTCACATCTAGCTAATGGCGGGTGCATGTGCCGCCATGACCCGACCGGGTCCGTGGTCCATGGGGACGTGTAGTTGAGGGCGGTGGGCCTGTTTTGTGAAGCGGGGATTGAAAGGAAAAGTTGCACGTGTGACTCCGGGAGTAACCACGTGACGTGTGTTTAGGTTTCCCTTGCAAGGTTAAGAAATTTGATTCGAGTCATCCGTTTCTCGCGGTTATTGAGACTGCTTGACCCTTTTACCACATAGAGTAAGAAGAGGAACAATGATGATGATTAATCTTGTTGGATGCAAATTAATTCTTCAACCATGTATGATATTAGATAGTTGCTTACCTAGAATGGTTAAAGAAAACTAGAATCTGGAGCTAAAATTTGAAAGTAAGGACCTACTTGTATATGCTTTTCGGCAAAACAAACCCCTCAAGCCAAAAGCCTTGCATGTCTAGGAGTCGGCTAAGTATATTCCACTAGTCGGGTAAGCCTTGCTGAGTATTAGTATACTCAGCCTTGCTTGTGGCTTGTTTTCAGGTGAGACTTTTGAGGATATGATCGCTAGTTTGACTTGGCCGTGTACCTTCCTCTTGGTTGTTCGGTGGAATGGGATGCGCCCCCGGCCAACGATGATAATGCCGAGTGATGTCTCGTACGGGATTCATCGAGACATCATGTATCGTCGAGTAGTTTATCGTTGATTTTTCTGCTGTATTGAACTCTGAAGAACTCAATTACTTTGAACTCTGAAGTACCTTGTTTTACGAATTCGAACTCAGTTGTAATAATAATTTATGTTGAACTCTATGATGTAAAATTTGTGGAATGTTGTATCCTCTGGGCTCACCTTCGTGTGAGTACTTTGTATGTGTGGTTTCGATCGGCAAAACCGTGGTTGTATCGAGAGGTTACCCGACAGACCAGTGGATTACTCCATTTGAAGTGCGAGTTAGCCCTTATTGCCCTTGTGGTGATGGTTAGCGCGCTTGAGCCGGATTAATTCAGGTTGTTCTGCCACAGCGGGGCCTTATGGCATCAGCAATAACGGCTAGTTTTTGGGGCTCGAGTATTTATACCCCCTCAGCCCCGCTTTCATTTGTTGTTGATTCCACACGCAAGAACACACTCTTGAGCTTCCAAAACACTTCCCCAATCCCTCCAAGAGCTAATCCTTAAGTAGATTTAAGCTAGGGCTTGGGGGAGAGCAAGATTGAAGTGTGAGACTTGAAACCTTTTAGTTGTGAGTGCATCCAAGTTCATCTCAAGAGCACTTGAAGCATCTCCATTTTTTGATTCATGTTTGTTACTCTTGAAGCTTGCTTCTAGATGGTTTGGTATCGCCGGTGGAGCGTCCTCTCGTGTGTGTGCGCCCCGGCAAGTTTGTATTACCCCATTCCTTTGTGGATTTGATAGTAAGTGACTCAATCCTCCTTGCTGGTTGATTGAGTTAGGTAAAAGGGTTTGTGGAAGACCCGTCTCTTTATGAGATCCTCAAAGGAGACGTAGCTTCCTTTGTGGGAGTGAACTTCAGGAACAAATCGCTTGGCTCTTGTTCTTATTGTTCATATCTGGTTCTTGTTGACCAAGAGCTTGTTTTGTCCCGATCTACTTTCTCTTGTTGTTGTGCTTGCAAAGGTCACTTGTAGGAGTCTATTCACCCCCCCTCTAGGCATCAGTAATATTCTTTCAACCAAACTATATTCATGTTCTACAAATTGATGTTTGGGGAAGGGGATACTTACTTCCAGGAGGCCGGATTGGTACCTCTTCTTGTAGAGGAGGACACCAAACTATGTTCATGTTTTACAAATTGATGTTTGGGGAAGGGGATACTTACTTCCAGGAGGCCAGATTGGTACCTCTTCTTGTGGAGGAGGACTCCGTGCTGCACGCCTGTGAAGCGGACGTGCGGACTAGCGGACTTGTTGTGGCAAGGAAAGGGGAAGCACATAGATGTCTTCGCCCAAGGTGCTAGGGACACCAGGACACCTCCCTAGCATCATCAATCGGGATCCGCTAGCCGCCGTCGTCGCCCCCACCATCGTAACCTTTGAGTATGAATGGGGATTTGGATTTGGACGACCAACAAGTGACTAGGTGGTGGGGACAACCTTTTGGTTGATTGAGGACATGCTGGCATTTGGTTGATAGGGATGTGGGTCAACCAAATGACCATTGGTTGGCTGGGGATCATGGCCATTGCTTTAGGATCCAACGGTTCAGAATCCTTCGAGACGCGCATGATGCACGATGATTGCACCACCGGATGTCAGGATAGGAACACTCCGGCCACCATGGTGGAAGCCTACGCGCGGCGCGTGCCAACGCTATGTCATTTGGTCTACGACAATGCTGGCATCACGGATGATGGTGATTAAACTCGAATTTGAGGGGAAATAGTTCGTACTTTTTCCTTTCCTCACAAAAATCGAGGAGTCATGCGCCATGCGGCACTAGGGCTCCGGTTATTTAAGCTCCACCACCCTAGCCAAAAGGCTTCCTCCAGCGACAGTTAGCCCTTTCGTTTATGAGAGAGAGAGAGAGAGAGAGACTCCCCTGGTTTCCTTGGTCCCTTGTGAAATGGCAGGAGAGAAGCGCCTAGCAGATGAGGGCTCCAGTGCACCACCCTGGGGGCCGCCGCGCCTCTGAGAGGTCCTGCGTTGTTAGGGGTAAGCGTCATCTTCTCCCTCGTTGTGCTTCTTGCTGTGATTGGTGATGTTTTGCTCCACACTCGTGCAGGGCTGCCTTGACGGTTCCTCGGGACTTCATTGCAGCACGCGGGGCAATTGGAGGGCCCTCCGCGGCCACGGCGTCAGCGTCGGATTGTCTTCTTCCTCTGAGTTCGACCTGGCCCAGCGCAAGGAGATGCGGGACCTCATTCGCGAGGCATCCAAGGCCAGGGGCCGGTACTCGAATGAGGCATGGAAGGGGGAGATGCTCAAGGATATTTAAGTAATTTCCATCCATTCACGATTTCACTCACAATGCGTTTATGCCTAGGTTGTTGACGTGTCTTGGCACATCTCACGCCAAAAGACCCTTCTATCCCTGCCTTATCCTTTAGTCCACTTTAGCCAGACATGCCTCACTGCTGCTTCTCTGCTCGGCGCCCGCCATTGCCGCTGGAATCTGCCCGTTCTGACCGCCCGCCATTGCCACCAGCGCGAAGGATGTCACATGTTGCAGAGTCCTCATCCGGAAGAAGGCAAATGTCATCGCTTGTTGGCGAGGAGACTGACTTGCCCATGATGATGTGACGGACCAACAAGAGGGCAAGGATGCGTGAGGCCTGATCGACGAAAGAGAATGAGAACATCGATCGGGTGTAAAATGCCCGGTGAGTGGATTCAGCTTTGATTTGGTTTTTGTGGTTTCAGATCTGTGATAGGGTTTAAGCCACAGTTTCTTGTTTATTCAGTGGTGTGTCCACTTCACATGGCAGTGGGGTTACTTGAATGATTTGGTGAAAGAAAAGATGGTCCACCCACGTTTTTTTTATGAAGGAGAGATTCAAGAACTTCAATCCATGGAGCAGATTCATGCTGCTGGGAGCCCTGCAGCAGGTGGTGGCATGCTAAAGAGCAATGAATTGGAAGCAAATGTGGAGAAATTGACCCAACCTATGATTTTCTTTTATCTGCTGGTTGTAGCTCTTGTTGCCATGGGAGTTGGTTATGCGTTGAGGTAGAATGTTGTACGAGGGAGAAACACTAATCAAAATTTTGAATCGGAGATTAAAAAGAGAAAGAGTCTTGTTCACAAGAAATGGTCGCGGCATTCATAAGGCATTCTAAAAACACCGACATGTGGGGTCCATGGGTCAAAGGGACATCATGATCCGAAATTTTCACTGGACGCCAACTCTGCCGCCGAAGCCGAAAACTTTTCCCATGAAATGTCCCTTGTAAGCAAAAGCCACACTGCTACGGCGGTAACCAAACTCTAAAGGGTATTTGTAACAATCTCGCTCGCTCGCCCCATATCCATTGCCACTTTTCCAATTTCCATCCCTTTTCCACCTCTCGCCTTTCCCCTCAGCGCCGGCAGGCTCCAGTGCACCAGCACCTGACCCCTCAGCTCCGCTGGAGATCACCGTGCTAGAGCTTCAACCTTGTCGATGACGCTGAGCACATCGGAGTTGCTTCCCCGTCAGCCACTACCACCGCACCGGATCTGCTTCCCAATCCGCCACTACCATTGCACCGCATTTTGTCACACCCTAAAATTAATGGATTTTAGGATGTGATTAAAAATAATAACAATAATAATAAAGCAATGATTTTTTCATAATTATAAAAATTTCAACATTTATTTTCTTTACAGAGAATTTAGTATAGGAAAAATAAATAATTGTCTTTCAGAATTAAATAAAATGGTTTTATGTATGTTGCATTCATGTCGTTGCATTGGTTTTTGTTTGTTCGCGTGTTTGAGTTTGAAAAATAAAATACCTAAAAACTACCCTAAAATCTTTTTCTCTCTTCTCCTTTCTTTTTCTCTCCCCACGGCCCAAACAGCCCAGCCGGCCCAAACCTCTCTCTCTTCTCCTTCTATTTTTCTTCTCCTCCTCTTCTTTTCTTTTCCTTCTCTTCTCCTTTTCTTTTCCCCTGCGGCCCAACCCAGTCGGCCCAATCCTTCTCTTCTTCTTTTCTTTTTCCTTCCCCGCGGCCAAACTAGGCCGGCCCAATCTGCCCTACTCTCTCTCACTCCTCTCTCACCGCCAGCTGGGTCCCACCTGTCAGCGCCCCCTCTCTCCCTTTCCATTCTTCTTCCTCTCGCACCGCTCCCCCTCTTTCCTTTCTCCGCCGCAACGCAAGACGCGCTGCACCGTCATCCGCGCCAACCTCCCCTTTACTTTTTCCTCACCCCGAGTCCGGATCGACTCCGCGCCGTCGCCCGCGTCTCCTCTTTCCTTCCCCACGACGCTAGATGCCTTACAGACCATGGTACGCGTCCGCTCTTTCCTTCACCACCCGCCGCCTTCTCTTTTCCCGGCCACTCCGCCTCCTCTCTTCCCCTATAAAACCAGCGCCTGAACCCCTGCCCCTCCTCTTCCACACCTGCACCACACGCCCGACTACCCCGCCGCTCTGCGCCGCTATTTTTCCCGAGCTCGAGCTCGTCGACGCCGCCACGCCATCGACCCGCCTTCACGCCGCCTCTTCGTCAACGCTGACCTTCGCCGGAGCTCCGCCTGGGACCCCGCGCCGTCACCGGCCTCGTCTTCCCCTCCGCGCAGACGCACCATGCCTGCAATACCTCGCCGGTGTGAACGCCGCCGCCCCAAACCGTCCGTGCCGCACCTTGTCATTGACCCACCATCCCGCTGCTTCTCCGCCGCCTTCAACTCTCGCCAGAGTTCCACGAGTTGGTGAGCATCAAGCCGCCCCCGTTTCCCCTCTCTCTCTCGCTCTGTCGCGGCCCCGATTTCTCGCCGGACCTCTGTTTCCGCCCGCTGCCGTGGCCGCCGGTCTACAGTCGCCGCACAACTATCCCGTGACCACCCTCACCTTCGTCGTGTCGCTCTCTCTCTCCCCGGCATAACCCCACCCTGAATCGAGCCCTGGAACACCGGATTCGGTGAACTCCGGTCGTCCGCCGCCGCTCTCACTCGCCGCTGGCGCTCAGCGCAGCGGAGCGATTCGCCCGACCCTTTTTACTCCGTCGAGCCGGCCCTCATCCCACCGCTCGATTTGGATCTCACGGCCAGAACGAATCTGAGCCGCGCGCAAGACATCGCCGTCGCCCGACCCTCATCCTGCCGCTCGATCTAGATCTAACAGCCAGAATAGATCCGAGCCGCGTCCGATTCACCCGACCCTTACCCCGCCGCCCGATTCTGATCCAACGGACCAGATTCGCCCGACCCTAGCCGTCCCCGGAATTTTTGCAGAAAAGCCCTAGGTTTTCCAGGAATCAACCCGCAGTCCAGAATAGTAGAAAACTAATTAGAGTTGAGCCCTTTCTTTTTATGTCCCGACCCCTGATCTTACTAGAATTAGTACCCGCCGTCCAGGATCTCCAGTTTTGCACCCCGACCCTTTGTTTAAGGTTTAATTATGTTTTAGCCCTGATTTCTTCAATTTAGCGCCTGGAAGTTCAGTTTCTTCACAGATAAGTCCCTGAAGTCTTGTTTTAGCCCTACCTTCATCGTTTTAGCTCCGTTTTGACTAGTTCTTGGTGCGTTAGTCTTCTAAAACCCTAAGCTACCGTTTAGTCGTGTCGTTGTGCCTCGGTTCCTATTTTCAAATTAAATATAGATTTAATTGATTAAAGTTCTCTCACCTAGTTTTTCTAATTAAAATCTACCTAGGTCTTTACCTCCGGTTTTCCATAACTAATGTCAATTCAATTAATACCAACTCAAATGTGTTCTAAATATAATTTATTTAGTTGAACACCAAATATAAAGTTATGCGTTTAGATGCTCTCACAAGTTTCTTTCTAATTAATTGTTAATTAGTGTAATTTGTACATAGACAATCATAATAAAATATGACTAAGTTCTACTCCGCTTTTATAAATAAAAATATAATATTAGTTAATTATAATCAAGGATATTTTGTTTTGAATATCTTTTATATTTGTTTTCCAAATAAAATAAATAAAGCTCATAGTTGTTTTGTTTCTTTTATAATACCAATCTTCCGATAGCTGTGTCTTTTCAACCCTAGCTCCGTTTTCCGTGTTTCTTGTGCTCTTGTAATCGTAGCAGCGAGCCTTATCCTTTAGCACGCTCTTTTAAAAGCTTTTGTTTTGTGATTGGTGTATTGTTCTTAGCTGTACTTGTTGTTTGTTTTGTATGTTTGTGCTTGATGTTTGCTTCGAGTAGAATAATCGCTGTTGAAGCTTGAAGACCAAGGTTTTCAAGTAAGCAAGAGCTGAAGAGCAGTAAGAGTAGCTTTTCGTTGGAAAAAGGCAAGTGATCCTAACCATCCTCCTATCTGTGCTTATTTACAAGAATACCATGTATTAATTGGAACGTGGAGAACCACCCAGGAAAAAAATACAACCATGAGGACTATATGGCTCTGGTCTTGGCTAAATAATTAGAGACTCTAGTTTGAAGCAGTCTTACCGAAAGGGCAAGGAGGGGGTCGGTGATAGGGGTCATAGCCCGGTCCTCTTGGGGTAGCTGCCTTTGCTAAGGAGCTGACCATTAGGGAGGTTTATGGACCACACTGCTACCAAAACTCTAGCGGACTACTTCTTATTAGGGAATCTTTGTAAAGGCCTCGTAGCGTCCCTATGCAATCACACCTCGGAAGTGTGGTATTGTGCCTAGCTAGCACAACATGGTTGGGTCCAAAGTTCATTTGAACTTTTACGCGACTTGTGGTGAAAGTGTACAACCTCTGCAGAGTGTCTAAAACTGATATATCAGCCGTGCTCACAGTCAAGAGCAGCCTGGACCCTCACATGATTAATAAACTTAAAGATGGATTTAAATCGTTACTCTGGTTATTTCTTGTGGCCTTGCTGAGTACCAACCATAAGTGTACTCACCCTTGCTAACTGCTGCTCAGAAGAAAAAGGTGTGAAGCCTACTGAAGATGATGAAGAGTTCTAGGCGTACGCAACCCCCAGTCGTTTGCTTGTGAAGTTTGGAGCCTTCGTTTCCATTGTAAGCACATATCTCTGATAGTCTTGTAAGTCCTTATTTATGTTTCTTAACGTGATATTGTTGCTGTTATTCACTGATGATATCACTATATGTATGGAACTTGATCCTGGCATACATATAGTTATGCATTCGGTTTTGTCCTTAAACCGGGTGTGGCAGAAGTGGTATCAGAGCTGTATCGACTGTAGGACGTAAGCCTAGATAGCAATGGTCGCTCCTTAAGGTCTATTTTACTATACAACTTATTCATGTCTTACCCTTGACCTTTCTAATAAATATTCTCGCTCCTTGACCATTTTCTTTTCTCAATCCGCCTTGATAACTCACCTATCTCACCTGACCTTCTTTTTCATTTGCACTTCCTTATTTTGCAAATGTAAAACCCCCATCCTTATCTATTGACTTACTCTTTCCTTGATAACTTATTTTGATACTCGACCCCCTTGACAATTACACTTTCTAGTTTTTGCTAAAGCCTCAACCGTCATCTATTTTCTCTTTCCTGGATGACTTCTTGGTCTTAATCATACATCTCATTTGATGAATGATTTTCCTATCTCTTGCATCTGACCTCCTTTTGATTTATTGGTGATATTGTTTATTCCCACTCTTTAATATTTTCTTATTACTTCCTACTTATCCTTTTAAACCTATTCTCTTACTTAATTTTATCTTTCCCCCATTATACCCCTCCTTTCATCTTAAGCACTGCCATTTTGATTTCTTTCCCTTATCTTATTATTCCAAGGTGATCTTTTGCCCTCCTTTTATTCAAAATGTTTAGATCATTCGTGCCACCTGACCCAAAGCCTGCTCAAGACAACTGAAGGATGGAGTCATCACTTTACCCCCGGAAAAGTTAAAAATCAACAGCGAGATACTATGTCACCCTCACCCGAAGAGCAAGATTCCACACTGCACAAGCTGAAGGATATCTCTATCAAGAATGTTGAACCTGAAGAGATGACCCATGCTTAGGTGTACCCCTTGCAGCCCTATTAACAACGCTTAGCATCGTTCCTTGACTGTGTGTTGACTAGTGTAGTTCTGTGTTTGCGTGATGTTGCTTTTCTTTATGACCTTGCCTGATTCGCTTCTTTGTAATGATTGTTGGTGTATTGTGGGTCTTCTACCTACAATGACATCAGTTGCTTAGTTGGGTTTCTCTTGTATCTTCCACATCCTTGTTCTTTTTCTTTCTTTCTCCCTATTTAAAAAGAGGATGTCGAGAAGGAAGCTAAAGGCAACACCAATGCCAACAAGCAGAAGTTATTGTGACCACCATCGTCTGGATAGAAGCAAGTAAAAGAAAAGAAGACCCTACTCTAGTTCCTTTACCACCTTGCAGCTTGCTATTCTTCAGTCTACCTTACTTCGATGATGACCTCAATAACCCAGTAGGAAGTTGAAGGCAACACCGGCATCATCAGTAGAAACCTACAAACATCTGCAGTGGTCGACAAATTAAAGAAGCTAAATCCAAGAATGCTCTATTTCCTTTTGTCACCTCTGTGCTATTCTCCACTCTACCTTGATTTATTTGCTTACCATCTCAAAAATCAAGCAAGTGAAGATGATATCATGGACTCTACCTTATTCCCCAATCATTCTTTATCATTTTAGTTATTCTCCTTCTCCTCTAATTTCACCCTTACCACCCAACCAGATGGCGAGTCCCAACGGAAATCATGAAGAAAGAGCTAATGAAGGTGACCTCAACATTCCACCTGTAGCCTCATCATTTGAGCATAGGATGCTAGACTATATGGCAGCACAAACTCAAAGTCTACAAGCAATGGCTCAAACCATGATCAATATCCATCAGCATATTACAGAGCAAGCCTCAGCTCCTATGAATCACAACTCCCTTAGTAATAACCATCAGATTTCACCAATTCTGTCACCGTTTGATAAAAGGAAGCTATTAGCCATGAAGGCTCAAGTCTTACGAGGAAGGATGCAGCCCAATACATCATCCCCTCATAACATGAAGTTGACCAAACCAGACATTCCTACCGGACCAGTGAAGAGGCAAGTCGCTGAAGCATGGAACCGTCAAAGGAATAAGAAAAGTCATGGAACGCTAGAGCTAGAACTTGAGAGATAATATAAAGATATCAAGACCCCAGGAATATGTCAATGTTGTGAGCATTATGGTCAGCCATGTCTTCAAGAAGATGCTAGCCTAATGACAGCTGAAGCCAGACAATGTTACTATATTAATAAGGATTTATCTACCCAAGAGACTTTCCAAGAGGGAGTTACCCAATATCAAGATGGTACTTAGACTATGAACCTTGAGGATTGGAGTATTTCTTTCAAGGAATTTCGGCCTAGTAGAATCAAGCAACGCAAGAAACAAGCAAACGAAGAAAGCCAAGAGAAGATGGAGTTACCAGAACCATTGGTACATAGCAGTACTCAACCCTGTTCCAACCAACTACAACCTAAAGTTGTTCAACCTCCGCATGACAACTCTATCAAGAAGAATCATGATGCCCAGATTGCTTCACGAAGAGCTATGGTGGAGCAGAAAGGAAGCCTGAATGGATATGTTAAAGGAGTGTGCTTAAAATGTGGTGAAAAAGGTCACTATGTTAATAAATGTCCAACAAAGTGTAAGGTGACTAGATCATGTGATGCTGGATTATATTGCTTCAAGTGTCGATAAGACGAACATCTTGCCAGTTGGTGTGCAAAAGAGGATGATAATCAACCCCTGGACAAAAGTCCTAATGGCCCCGCACTCAGTCGGATGTCATCAATTTGCCTCCTTAGCAGGATAGATGATCAGGAAACCTCAGCTAGACAAGAATGCCATCAATCCCGAATGCCCATTTCTCATATCACCTTGAGTCACCAAGATACCAAAGCAAGTAAAAGTTACGCTGAGAAGAATTGAGGATATCTTGGAAGGAGATAGTCAAGCCAAGGAAAAGCGATCATGGAATCAATCCAGCTCGATTCAAATCACTTTATCAATATATGAAGAAGGTTCTTCAAAAGATGGGCCAATGAAGCTGAGGAAGGAATGGATAGTTAAAGGTGGAATTAGACTAAGTATCCTAGAAGTGTTTTATGTGGTAGTGGAGAATTAACAAGTGTGATCGAGGAGCTATTGTAAGAATGAACGATGTGGAAGAAAATTGGATGCCACTCACCTAAACCTTTGTCTCTTGCTAGCCCTTGCGAATCTCGGGACGAGATTCCTTTTAAGGGGGGTAGATTTGTCACACCCTAAAATTAATGGATTTTAGGATGTGATTAAAAATAATAACAATAATAATAAAGCAATGATTTTTTCATAATTATAAAAATTTCAACATTTATTTTCTTTACAGAGAATTTAGTATAGGAAAAATAAATAATTGTCTTTCAGAATTAAATAAAATGGTTTTATGTATGTTGCATTCATGTCGTTGCATTGGTTTTTGTTTGTTTGCGTGTTTGAGTTTGCAAAATAAAATACCTAAAAACTACCCTAAAATCTTTTTCTCTCTTCTCCTTTCTTTTTCTCTCCCCACGGCCCAAACAGCCCAGCTGGCCCAAACCTCTCTCTCTTCTCCTTCTATTTTTCTTCTCCTCCTCTTCTTTTCTTTTCCTTCTCTTCTCCTTTTCTTTTCCCCCGCGGCCCAACCCAGTTGGCCCAATCCTTCTCTTCTTCTTTCCTTTTTCCTTCCCCGCAGCCCAACTCGGCCGGCCCAATCCGCCTTACTCTCCCTCACTCCTCTCTCACCGCCAGCTGGGTCCCACCTGTCGGCACCCCCTCTCTCCCTTTGCTTTCTTCTTCCTCCTGCACCGCTCCAGCTCTTTCCTTTCTCCGCCACGACGTCAGACGCGCTGCGCCATCGTCCGCGCCTCCCTCCCCTTTTCTTTTTCCTCACCCCGAGTCCGGATCGACTCCGCGCCGTCGCCCGCGTCTCCTCTTTCCTTCCTCGCGATGCTGGATGCCTTACTGGCCGCGGTACGCGTTCGCTCTTTCCTTCGTCGCCCGCCGCCTTCTCTTTTCCCGGCCGCTCCGCCTCCTCTCCTCCCCTACAAAACCAGCACCTGAACCCCTGCCCCTCCTCTTCCACGCCTGCACCGCACGCTCAACTACCCCGGCGCTTTGCGCCGCTATTTTTCCCAAGCTCGAGCTCGCCGACGCCGCCACGCCATCGACCCGCCTTCACGCCGCCTCTTCGTCAACGCTGACCTTCGCCGTAGCTCCGCCTGGGACCCCGCACCGTCACCGGCCTCGTCTTCCCCTCCGCGCAGACGCACCACGCCTGCAATCCCTCGCCGGTGTGAAGGCTGCCGCCCCAAACCGTCCGTGCCGCACCTCGTCATCGACCCGCCGTCCCGCTGCTTCTCCGCCGCCTTCAACTCTCGCCGGAGTTCCGCGAGTTGGTGAGCATCAAGTCGCCCCCGTTTCCCCTCTCTCTCTCGCTCTGTCGCAGCCCCGATTTCTCACCGGACCTCTGTTTGCGCCCGCTGCCGTGGCCGTCGGTCTACAGTCGCCGCACAGCTATCCCGTGACCACCCTCATCTTCACCGTGTCGCTCTCTCTCTCTCCCCGGCATGACCCCAGCCTGAATCGAGCCATGGAACACTGGATTCGGTGAACTCCGGCCGTCCCAACCCCTAATCTTTCTAGAATTAGTACCCACCGTCCAGAATCTCCAGTTTTGCACCCCGACCCTTTGTTTAAGGTTTAATTATGTTTTAGCCCTGATTTTTTCAATTTAGCCCCTAGAAGTTCAGTTTCTTCGCAGATAAGTCCCTGAAGTCTTGTTTTAGCCCTACCTTCGTTGTTTTAGCTCCGTTTCGACTCGTTCTTGTTGCGTTAGTCTTCTAAAACCCTAAGCTACCGTTTAGTCGTGTCGTTGTGCCTCAGTTCCTATTTTTATATTAAATATAGAAGTAATTTGATTAAAGTTCTCTCACCTAGTTTTTCTAATTAAAATCTACCTAGGTCTTTACCTCCGGTTTTCATAACTAATGTCAATTCAATTAATACCAACTCAAATGTGTTCTAAATATAATTTATTTAGTTGAACACCAAATATAAAGTTATGCGTTTAGATGCTCTCACAAGTTTCTTTCTAATTAATTTTTAATTAGTGTAATTTGTACAATCATTAATAAAATATGACTAAGTTCTCCTCCGCTTTTATAAATAAAAATATAATATTAGTTAATTATAATCAAGGATATTTTGTTTTTAATATCTTTTACATTTGTTTTCCAAATAAAATAAATAAAGCTCATAGTTCTTTTGTTTCTTTTATAATACCAATCTTCAAATAGTTGTGTCTTTTCAACCCTAGCTCCATTTTCCGTGTTTCTTATGCTCTTGTAATCGTAGCAGCGAGCCTTATCCTTTAGCACGCTCTTTTAAAAGCTTTTGTTTTGTGATTGGTGTATTGTTCTTAGCTGTACTTGTTGGTTGTTTTGTATGTTTGTGCTTGATGTTTGCTTCGAGTAGAATAATCACTGTTGAAGCTTGAAGACCATGGTTTCCTAGTAAGCAAGAGCTGAAGAGCAGTAAGAGTAGCTTTTTGTTGGAAAAAGGCAAGTGACCCTAACCATCCTCCTATCTGTGCTTATTTACAAGAATACCATGTATTAATTGGAACATGGAGAACCACCCAGGAAAACAATACAACCACGAGGACTATATGGCTCTGGTCTTGGCTAAATAATTAGAGACTCTAGTTTGAAGCAGTCTTATCGAAAGGGCAAGGAGGGGGTCGGTGATAGGGGTCATAGCCCGGTCCTCTTGAGGTAGCTGCCTTTGCTATGGAGCTGACCATTAGGGAGGTTTATGGACCACACTGCTACCGAAACTCTAGCGGACTACTTCTTATTAGGGAATCTTTGTAAAGGCCTCGTAGCGTCCCTATGCAATCTGTTGGCGCTAAAATCGGCCGGATAGGAATCGGCCGATGGGTCTTCAGCGTCGGACACACGACCCGGGAGAATCTGCTTAGCTCCTGTTCGGGTTATCGCCCTGGTGCGGTTCACGCGGCGTGCCAGTCAATCTGACCTGTTGATTGACAAGGAAATAGAGTATTAAATTCCAGGCGCGTCGATCGGCTGGATTTCCGATCTGTCCTGAGGAGCGCGTCGGCGGTAAATCGGCCGATTTGCTGTAGAGATGATCGTATGGTAATTGTAAAAACTGCTGGAGCAATCTAAACAATTACTATAGAGGCAACACTTGAAACAGATCTAATCGGCTATATGGCGATGAATCGAAGGAGAACGATGACGAAGCCGATTACCCTGATCTCAAGCTGGATAACTGGTGATAATACTAGAATAACAGGTAGAACTTGCAATTCTAGTAAATATCGATAACTTGTGAATAAATCCAAATGAAACCACAACGATGCGCCCGTAGTTAAAGCTCGGATATTACTCGATAATCGGAACCTACCAATTGGCCGGAGATCAGGTTGATGCAGCCCTGCCAATCCGTACGAACTCGTAAAAGAAGAAAATATTGGCGAAGTCGCCGACTTGAAAGGTAAAGTACTGGTAAAAAGTAGAAGTATTTTGTTGATTGATGTTGGTTTTTTCTTGCAAAACCCTAGCGACTCCTATTTATACCCTGAAACTAGGACTCCTGGTCGATTACGACTTGTTACAACCTTATTTAAAACAGGAAAACTACTATATCTATAATAACTTTAAAAAGGAAACGGACTCCCGCAGAATCTTCCGCCGCCGCTTCCTAATCCAATCAGGACCTCTTCAATTGCTTTCCGGCCGACTTAGCATGCCGCGTTGACCAGCTTTTGACTAGGATCTTCTGGAATAATCCTATCCTATTGGCATAGGCGGCGCCGCCAATCGACCGATTTTCAACTGTTACCCCGATCGGCCGATTCCTTACTGTAGCTCTCAGATCTTCTACATCGGCCAACCTTCTTCTCCTGACGCCGATTCAATACGTGTCAAAATCTGGCGTCAACACATGCCCCCCAGTTTCGGAGTAAAATATAACTTTTCTTCGAAACTCCCTCTTTAATCCTTTTTTCCGAAACGGGTGCAGTAAAAGTCTCCTTCTGTTCCGCGGCACAATGATTGCAATTTCCTCGATCCGAGCACGCGAAACGACCGCTCCCCTGGAACTCGTGTAGACGGTGCGGTAAGAATACCATCTTTGCCCTTACCCCCTTATCTTAAGTACTGGTTTTCTCCACCTTTTCTCCTCCAAGAATCCAGCATCCTTTCTGCCGCATTACTGTTCATCTTCCCCCAAGTTCTTTCGATTTCCAAGCGCTTCCCCTTCTCCGACGACCTCGTCCGCAGCTTGCTCCGACCCCAATGGCGTCTCCATCAGCGACCACCCCATCTACAGAGGCTCCATCGGCTGCTCCTCTGGCGGCGGCGGCCCAATCGGCGGCTTCTCCAGCAGTGTCAGCGACGATGGCTTCCATCCCAGAGGTAAATGTCCGAAAAATCTTTTCCTTTTCGCCTTGCTGCTTCAGTATTTTCCGGTCCCTTTCTTAGTTTCTTCCCTTTTTCCCTTTCTTTTTAGGCCCTTAGGCACAGGATCACCATTCCCCTCTCAGAGTCTCCTGACCTCATCTGCCTAGGCCCTATGGGGAGTCCTGATCCAACAGATCTAATTAGCTTAGAAACTCACAGAATCCCCTTCAAGCAGTCACCTATGGATTTAGATCACTGGGTAGGCGCATTCAGATCCTGGCCGAACGAAACACCCGGGTGGAGAGAGTGGTACCAGAGGGTAGCTGGGTCTTGGAAAGTCCAATGGGAAGAACTTAAAATCGGCCAGTGCATAGATCTGTCCCTGTCTCAGATAGAAAAGAACGAACCTTTGGTCATGGCGGCCTCTTACTTTTGGTCTGATGCGCTCAACGCATTTCTTTTTGGACACGGACCCATGACCCCGACCTTGGCCGATGTCTTGCTGCTGACCGGCCTAGATGTTTCCTCCGCCGATACCCCTTTCAACTACCTGTTCAAACCATCTCATAGGCTAGATACCAAAGGAATCGGCGGGTGGAAAGGATACATCAGTAAGAACATGAAGACAGGGACAGTCTCACAGAGAGAGCACACCGCCTTCCTGATGATGTGGCTGGAGAAACATCTCTTCTGTGGTAGAGCGGTCGGCCCCTCTTCCAACACTCAAGCTTTGGCAGAATCTCTCGCACAAGGATCGGCCGTTCCCCTCGGCAAACATTTGTTGGGATCGGCATATCATATGATGCATCAAATCGGCGCCAAGCTGTCGAAAGGAGAGCCGATAGGGAATCCAGGTGGTCCTTGGTGGTTCATCACCCTCTGGCTCAATCTATACATGAGCAAGGTCTCTCAGCAGAGGATAGAGACAAAGACCTTTCCCAACATTGAGTCAGAGGAGAACCCATCGGTCCGTCGCCGCTGCAGATCTGTCGGAGAGGCGGCATCGGCCTTTCTTGGCTGCCAGTTCACCGCTACCCCGGGTAGCCGAATATTTCAGATGCTTCTATAATGGACTTAGCGAGGAGATGATCACCTGGTATCCATATCAAACCGCGGAGCCGATTTTTGAATTGCCTATATGCTTCGACTTCTCCACCCACACATTTGACAGAGAGTTGATGGATGTCCTGATTAAGCCGGGAATTCTGCCGGCTAACTTCTTCTCGGGGAAGGACTCACCTACTTATGAGTTCTACTGCCCATCAGCTGCAGCAAGGCAACTAGGTTTCGGCCAATTGCCGATCCGAGTCTATTTCGCCGGCCAAGCAAAATTCAGAGACGGATTAACCTCTAGTCTCGACTACAGCCGATTGTGCGATTTAGTACCTGACTCCAGCACTATTGACTTGAACGGCTGGTCAGTTGCCTCTTTCGCCACCCAACAGTACAAATTATGGTGGGCAGAATGGAAGCAGCATCTTTTCTGTAAATCCCCATCAATTTACTACAACATTCTGGACCCAGAGAACATCGACCCAAATGCTGCGGTATGTCCTTTCCTTTTCAGCCAATTTCAATGTTGCACTATCATCTTGCTGTTAACTTATGTTTACCTCTTCAGTCTGAAAGCCATGCTCCCCCAACACGGAGCCGAAGCGGCCGGCCGATTGATAGCCATCATCGATACACAGTGCAGCCACTCATCGGCTTCCACGCTCCATCTATCAGAGATATCTCCACCGGCCGATCAAAACGAGCACCCAAGAGACCAACACCAAAGATATCCAGCCGTCGGATGCGGGCTCGCATTGAATCGGCCGATCAGACAACAATAGCATCGGCTGAAGTCTCTCGTATCGGATCGGCTAGCCAGATGGCAGCAGCATCGGCCGAGACTCCCCGTGTTGGATCGGCTAGCCAGATGGCAACAGCATCGGCCGAGACTCCCCGTGTTGGATCGGCTGATCAGATGGGAGTGATGCGCGCCGAGACCCCAGACCCTTCACCTCCATCAGTGGTCGAGACGGCCAATCCCCAAGTCGCCGCCGAAGCCGGGGCTGCTGCAGCATCGCTCTTAGTAGAAGCTGTCCAGGTAACTTTATTTATCTCATGTATTCCCCAAAAACCTTCTGCTGACATCAATTTCGTCCCTCTACCAGGCAGCACGAGTTGTCCCACCACAATCTCCACGGCTGTCGGCCACGTCTCAAGTAGGGACTGAAACTATAGCAGCTCCTGTTGCCGAGGTAAATGATCTCTTACTCTGCATCCTCAATATTCAGGAAACTTAACCAATTCTGATGCAGGTTGACTTGGGTACGCCGATTGTAACTCCACAGCTGGAATCGGCCGGAGAACCCGCAGAGGCATGTCAAATTCCCATTACCATCTTTTCTTATTTTCCATAGTACCTTCACGAGCATTTATATTTTTCTCAGGAAGCTGGCCCAAGCGGAGCACCAATAATGATCGAATCTTCTTCCTCTGGTGAACCTAGTGCACCAATCCCTGAAACAAGGGAAATACTTCCACCGGCACAGGCAAGAGAGATTCGTTTCAAAGAGGTAACAATTTTACCATCAGAATCGGCTAATTTACTCCCACTACCTACTTACCCTTTGCTTCGTTCCTTTACAGGAGCAAGATTCTCCTAACAATAGTATCTTTTCTTTCGCCGTCTCCTTGGCCGACGAAGAAGAAACTGCCTCACATGTGGTTCTACCGAGTTCTGCCTCCGATGATGTCCGCTCTAAGCTCGAGAGCATCCGTACTCTCCTCCAAGGTGACATCGGCCGACTGGTGAAGGATGCATCGCCGATCCGACAACTTTTCAATGAGGTCGTAGATCACATTCCGGAGGAAGTGTCGGAAGACTTGGGGTACGCTGCCTATATAGAGGGCATGCGGATTCCGGTCTCGCGGGCGCTGCGACGTATGGCCGATCATGCTCAGATGGCCAAAACTCAGGAGGAGGTTGACTCGTACAAACACCAGGCCCAGGAAGTACATCACAAAATCAACTTCCTCGAGAACTGCCGTCTGGACATTGTTGGCACAATAGATCGGCTGAAACGAAGGAGAGCAGAACTAGCCAAGGAGATGGAACAGATAACCAAAGAGATAGCCGCTGAAGAGAAAAAGCTCCAAGAACTCCCAACCATGATCAGCGAGCTGAAGCAAAAAAGACAACATCTGGCCCGTGAAGCAATAAGACTCCGTCGCCGCGTGTCAGAAATGTCAGGATCGGCCGAAAGTGATCAGAGGATATTAGAATCGGCCGATCGAATCAGACGACGAGCGATTGTAGCCATAGATACTTTCCTTGGGCTGTAAACAATATGTTAAACATTGTTGTTCCTTAATGCAACCACGCTGATTTGATTTTGAACCGCTTCATATAATCTGTGCTTTCCACCTAACAATGGATCCCAATATCTCTTTCACCGGATGTGTAGCCAGAAAATCGATGAGAAATCGGTCATGTTAACTCGACACATTTTCTTTTTGTACTCAGAATCCCCATCGGTACCAACGTACGTTGGCCTTGATCTGATGCTATCTCTTAAATCTCCCATCTCTAATGAATTGGCCGACGTGAACCCATGCCTCAGCTTCTCATTCTTTCGAACGAGCTGAATCCTCAGAGCCGACTGCTTGGATCGGCTGTAGACCGAAATCGGATACTTTCAAGAAGTCAGTGTCCCAAGTCCTGCCAGATATGCATTTGACGTGCTCGCAGCTCCACTGTTGAGTGTCGGCCGCTGCAACGCTGTAAACGGAATCGGCAGCTACCACCTCTGTACTGTCGCCGACCCATTGCACAAGGCATTGATGCATGGTAGATGGGACACAGCAGTTTGCATGTATCCAGTCGCGACCGAGCAGCATATTATAGGACCCTTTGCCATTAATGACGAAGAAAGTAGTGGGGAGGGTCTTACTGCCGATGGTGAGGTCGACGCAGAATGCCCCGCGGGCAGGCGACACGTTGCCTTCGAAGTCCTTCAGCATCATGTCCGTCTTGGTGAGGTCGTCCTTGCCCTTGCCCAGCTTGCGGAACATGGCATACGGCATGATGTTGACTGCCGCACCTCCATCTACCAGTAGTCTGGTGACGGGTCTTCCGTTGACATAGCCCTTGAGAAACAGCGCTTTGAGGTGCTGTCGTTTTTCTTCCTCTGGCTTCTCAAACATAGCCGTCATCGGCTCTAACACCAGTTGTGCCATTTGCTCTTCCTCTGTATTTGTCACTTTGTCCCGATCGCTTGGCGCCATGAACTCCATCGGCAGTATGAAAACCATATTGATTTCGGCCGCCGATTCTTGGCTGTTTGCTTCCTGATCATTTTTCTTTGGGCGCCAAATTCGATATTTCACATTCCTTCTTTCTGGCACGTGTCTTTGTTCTTCTTCTCGATGTTCCCACTGGCGTAGGCGTTGGATCCTTCGCTTCTGGGATCTGGATAAGCCGTCAGGACACCACCTGGGATTTACTGGTTTGGCCGATGATCTGGCGTGTTCCCACTTTGGTTCTTTCCCTAGGGGATCTTCGTCTGATACCCTATCATAGGCCACCTCTTCCAGCCAATCGTGCGCGCTGATCCTGCCCCCCAGTCCATCTTGCTGGCCGATCTTGGTTTTTGACCTGCCGTACTGGTCAACTCTGCCCCCCAGCCGATCATGCACCGAAACGCGCCGTTCTTCGCGCCGATTTCTGTTGATCGGCTCTAATCCTCTGTCCCTAGAGTGTGGCTTCGGGCGATCGCTGCGGTTTGATCCATTGCACTCCGGACAGTTATTGGCAGAGGGCAGTCTGATATCGTTCTCCCAGCAGTGGATGAAGAAGGGACACTGCCAGTGATCTTCATGCCGGCGTATCATCTCTTCTTGGTGTTGTGCTTGTTCTTGCTGCCGCCGATATTTACTGAGTAGAAATCGGGAGGTGACAGGCCTGTGTGGCCGTTCTGGTCCTCGCCTATTCCTTCTGATTTCTTCCGTCGTGATCTGCCTCTTGGGATCGACGACGCCACCTCTTCTCACCGATTCTGATGTCAGCACCTTGGTTTGACTTGACTCTTCTCTAGCGTTGACCGTGTTGGCCGGGAAGGGATGCTGATCAATCTTCATCGGCATTGCCGATTTGGTTGGAGTCTCAAATTTGAGCCGCCCTTGTTCAATGGCCGATTGTATCTGCTGACGAAAGACTTTACATTCGTTGGTGTCATGAGAAGTAGCGTTGTGCCACTTGCAGTACTTCATCTTCTTCAGCTGATCGGCCGTAGGGATGGTGTGATGTTGCGACAGCTTGATCTGTCCCTCCTGAAGAAGTAGATCAAAAATTTTATCGGCTTTTGACGTGTCAAAGCCGAATGTCTCTGGCTCCTTCTTGCCAAAGGGGCAGGATATTGGTTTTTTCCCTTTTACCCATTCCGCCAGGCCGATTTCCTCGTCTGCGTCAGATTCAGATCCCTCCAAATACGCCACCTTCTTCTGAAAGCTTCCCCGCTGTTCAAACGGTCGGATCTCTTGACCTGACAATCGGTGGACGATTTGACTCAGGCTCTCAAACTCTTGGGCGGCATATCTTTCTCTGATTTGTGGTAAGAGGCCCTGGAAAGCGATATCGGCCAACTGTGCATCGGTCAGGGCCAGGCTGTAGCACTTGTTTTTGATCTCTCTGAATCTCTGTATATACCCTGTCACCGGCTCATTGTTCCTCTGCCTGAGGCTGGTTAGATCCGAAAGCTTCATCTCGTGTATTCCCGCATAGAAATACTTGTGGAATTGTTTCTCAAGATCGGCCCACGTGACGATAGAATTTGGCGGTAAAGTGGTGAACCACTAGAAGGCCGATCCGGATAGAGATGATGAAAATAACCGTACCCTCAGAGCGTCTTGCGTGGCAGCTTCACCGCACTGGATGATGAATCTGTTGATGTGCTCCACAGTGGATGTGTCATCCGTCCCTGAGAACTTGGTGAAATCAGGAACCTTGTAGCGGTGTGGGGACGGTAACGAGTCATAGGCCGATGGATACGGCGTCTTGTAAGTATAAGTTTGAACTTTCGGCTTCAGCCCAAACTGATCTTGAATTACTTCTGCTATTCTTGCCGTCCAATCCACCTGCTGCTGATGAACAGTTGTTCACGGTGCGGGCACGTGTTGAAGGGCTGGTTCAGCCAGGTGATGAATCGGCGAAGTTTGCTGAACGGCCGATAACTGCTGGCGAAACCCGTCCGCACCCCCTTCGTACATTGCTGCTGGCGCCGCGGCTCTGAATGCCTCCACAGTGCTTGACCCCCTGCCGACTTCTGGTAAAATCGGCTGGTACTGGGAGACCGTCGGCCGGGCGGCCGATTGGTACGGCACCTGAAACGGATAAGTGCCATGCCCGTTCGCCGGCTCGGGAAAATGCGTCGTGGCTGATGCCCCCCTGCCGATTTCTGGTAAAATCGGCTGGTACTGGGAGACCGTTGGCCGGGCTGCCGATTGGTACGGTACCTGGAACGGGTAAGTGCGATGCCCGTCCGCTGGCTCGGGGAAATACGTCGTGGCTGATGCCCCCCAAGGCACTGAGCTTGTAGGTAGTGTTTGCACCGAAGCCATCTGGACGGGTTGAAGCGGCGCTCGCGACGGGAGACATGGTGCACCGCTATATCTTGGAGACACCGGAAGTGGTGGAGAGCTGTACCCCTCGCGCTGCGTCAACATCGGCTGAGAAGCCGATTGGGATGTGTAGGGTAAGCTTCTGGCCGGCAGGGTAGTTAGAGGGGCATATGCCGGTCCCTGATAACCTTGAACGGCTCCGCTGGCCAGAGAGTTGACGACGGCGTTGTACACCGTGTTGCTCATCACCGAGGATTGGTCAATGAACGCTTGATATACGGACTGCTGAATCATCTCTGACATCTTGCCCGAGTCTTCAGCAATGGTGATGTGGCAAGGTGCTGGAATAGGGGCCTTCCTAACTCCTTCCCCGCTTCTGGTACGACTGAACGACTGGAGGTATATCTTCTTGTAATCTTCTAGATGTTTGGCCAATTCCTCCCTCTGGTCGTCCTTGAGATCAGCTTCTGTGACCCCAATGATGTTGCTGTCAGAGATTTCTGCGTTGTTTGACATATCAGGTCCTGGATGGTCCCACCGGGCGTGCCAAAAGTGTGTTGGCGCTAAAATCGGCCGGATAGGAATCGGCCGATGGGTCTTCAGCGTCGGACACACGACCCGGGAGAATCTGCTTAGCTCCTGTTCGGGTTATCGCCCTGGTGCGGTTCGCGCGGCGTGCCAGTCAATCTGACCTGTTGATTGACAAGGAAATAGAGTATTAAATTCCAGGCGCGTCGATCGGCTGGATTTCCGATCTGTCCTGAGGAGCGCGTCGGCGGTAAATTGGCCGATTTGCTATAGAGATGATCGGCTATGAGTCAGCCGATGATCGTATGGTAATTGTAAAAACTGCTGGAGCAATCTAAACAATTACTATAGAGGCAACACTTGAAACAGATCTAATCGGCTATATGGCGATGAATCGAAGGAGAACGATGACGAAGCCGATTACCCTGATCTCAAGCTGGATAACTGGTGATAATACTAGAATAACAGGTAGAACTTGCAATTCTAGTAAATATCGATAACTTGTGAATAAATCCAAACGAAACCACAGCGATGCGCCCGTAGTTAAAGCTCGGATATTACTCGATAATCGGAACCTACCAATTGGCCGGAGATCAGGTTGATGCAGCCCTGCCAATCCGTACGAACTCGTAAAAGAAGAAAATATTGGCGAAGTCGCCGACTTGAAAGGTAAAGTACTGGTAAAAAGTAGAAGTATTTTGTTGATTGATGTTGGTTTTTTCTTGCAAAACCCTAGCGACTCCTATTTATACCCTGAAACTAGGACTCCTGGTCGATTACGACTTGTTACAACCTTATTTAAAACAGGAAAACTACTATATCTATAATAACTTTAAAAAGGAAACGGACTCCCGCAGAATCTTCCGCCGCCGCTTCCTAATCCAATCAGGACCTCTTCAATTGCTTTCCGGCCGACTTAGCATGCCGCGTTGACCAGCTTTTGACTAGGATCTTCTGGAATAATCCTATCCTGTTGGCATAGGCGGCGCCGCCAATCGACCGATTTTCAACTGTTACCCCGATCGGCCGATTCCTTCCTGTAGCTCTCAGATCTTCTACATCGGCCAACCTTCTTCTCCTGACGCCGATTCAATACGTGTCAAAATCTGGCGTCAACACAATCACACCTCGGAAGTGTGGTATTGTGCCTAGCTAGCACAACATGGTTGGGTCCAAAGTTCATTTGAACTTTTACGCGACTTGTGGTGAAAGTGTACAACCTCTGCAGAGTGTCTAAAACTGATATATCAGCCGTGCTCACGGTCAAGAGCAGCCTGGACCCTCACATGATTAATAAACTTAAAGATGGATTTAAATCGTTACTCTGGTTATTTCTTGTGGCCTTGCTGAGTACCAACCATAAGTGTACTCACCCTTGCTAACTGCTGCTCAGAAGAAAAAGGTGTGAAGCCTACTGAAGATGATGAAGAGTTCTAGGCGTACGCAACCCCCAGTCGTTTGCCTGTGAAGATTGGAGCCTTCGTTCCATTGTAAGCGCATATCTCTGATAGTCTTGTAAGTCCGTATTTATGTTTCTTTACGTGATACTTGCTGTTATTCACTGATGATGTCACTATATGTATGGAACTTGATCCTGGCATACATATAGTTATGCATTCGGTTTTGTCCTTAAAGCCGGGTGTGACAGCTTTAGTACCCATTTGATGATGCCCGTCGCACCGGATTGGCCACAACGTTGACGATGACTACAACATCATAGTAGCCTCACCATCTTCGATGCGCAATTACACCGACATTTCACAATTGTCGAAACCCGAGGCCGTGCAGCAAGAGATATGCAAAATCCATCTACATTTTATGGTTCTAGGTAGGGACACATTCATCCACGGGATTGGAGGTTGTAGTGGGTCTGCATTCTACTTCCAAACATGAATATGTAATCAACCTAGCTCCATAACACTTAAAATCTATTTCACACATGTAAGAACCCACACAAAGTGAACGGGAAGCCACTGAATGCAAAATGAAATGGCGAGGCCAAATTAGGGAAAATAACAAAATAATGGAAGAGCCTGGCATGAGGGGTATATCAATAGAGCTTAGTTCATTGTCTCAAAAAAAGACAACTTCAAAGGGTCAAAATCTGGGCAGCAAGGGGAAAAGGTCTGGCAGGGATTCTTGTCGTGGAGAAGTGTCTAATTTATTAGATTACATACCTAAAGATGAGGAGCCCGATGATGGAGCTGATGATACAGAGTTAGAGGAGGAGTCAACACCCCTAGCAAATGAGGTTCATTTTCTATATCTTGGCTGTGGGATAGGGGATGCATGAACTAGATATTTCCTATGGTTAGAAGCAGCACTAGTTTTTTTTTCCAATGTAGGGACTACATATTTCCTCCGCTTATAAGTGCTTCTAATTTATTGACATGCTTACAACTTATGCCTTTTGAAATCTATAGGGCCCTATGCAAACTGGGCGTAGGAAGGCGTGGAGAAGAAGTGTTGTCATGGCTCCTGGAGGAGTAGGAAGAAAATCCAAGAGGGTGAGGTCAATCCCACAAACAGATGTCACTCATGGTGCTTCATCAAGGATACTAAAAAGGTTGGATGTTGCAGGAGCACCTCAACAGCCTGTGCATCAAAAATTGCAGCCAATTACAGAAAACAGTAGCGATAGTGACAATGTTGTGCAGGAAGAATTGCCAGCAGTAGCAGAAAACACTAGGTGTATTGAGCACTTGCATGGTTGTTCAAATCCTTTCAGAGACTGGACACAATGTGCAAATGATGGTAATGGGCTCAACGAAGATGAGACCGGACGAAATACCGACTGTGGCATATCAGATTCCAGAACTGAAGGTTGGTTCGTTGACCCTAAAGCTTTTTAGCGTTGATGGTTTCATATTCGATGAATGATCAGAATTTGAATGAAATCTCTGCAGCACCTACACAAATATGTGGCCAGAGGAAGGCGAGGCAAGAACCATGGGGAATTATGCTTGATAGGCTGAACAAAGCTATGGAGAGAAGGATGCCCATCTTGTTTGCTGAGCGGAAGAAAAGGCTCCATGACCCGGTGCAAGCTGCCAAGTTTACATCAGAGGCTGGTGTTGTTGTTAGGTCTCAAGTTACTATCTTGACCCATTGGAAAAAATACAAAGCATAGTCTGAATATTTTGATGACTTCGTGGGAAGGCTATCTGTGAGTGTCTACCTACTAGTCCCTGTTTTACATTCAACTCTTACATGACCCATGTGTAAGTCGAATTTCAATTCTAATCACTAGGGAAGGTTATCAATATACACAAGGCACTAGCCAACAGCAGATGCTTGTGCCAGTGTGTTGAAGTCATCCATATGGCAGAGGCGGTACAAGTTGAAGCAGCGATACTTTGTTGATGTCCCTGCAAATGAGATCGCCACAACCTCTCCTGTCTCCAACATGATTGATGCACACTGGTGTAAACTTGTTGATAAGTGGTCAAATACACACAACAAGGTAATTTTTCTCAGGTTGCTTTCCTGCCTCCAACATGAATGATGTATAGTGGTGCAAACTTATGATGGAGACTAACACATACATCTCATGCAGGCAGTTTCTAAGCAAAACAAGCGAAACCGAGCCAAAGTCCTGTTTACTCCAGCAACAGGATCACGCGGCTACATTGCATCGTTGCTTTCATATGTAAGTGTCAACACGCTTCTAATGTAATCTCTCCATTCTTCTGCTTCCTTAAATGAGTACACACATACACACTTGCACTTCCATCTGTCTATCGTGGCAAGTCCCATTATTCTTTAAGTTTGATTCATGCATTTGGTACATCATCAGAACAAGAACAAGAGCAATGATGCTGAACCCACTGAAATCGACGAGGATGAATCCCAGCACCAAGTTGATGAAGCTGACGAAGAAATGAATGTCGTGGAAGCCTTTAGAGTCTGCCATACCAGCCGCAAGAACCGTATGAGTGTCGTGGCTAGAGATGCAATCGTAAGTCCTTGTACATTTCTTCTGCTAGAGTTTTGTCCTACTTTGTCCAACACTCTCTGTACATGTCACATCATATATTGTTATTGTGCATGGCTGCCCCTATATTTTGGAGGTGTGTTAACAGTATTTAGTACCAATTATCCAATCTGCCTCTGTTACTAGTATGTTTAATGTACTCTTTTTTCTAGATTGTTTATCCAATATAATCAGCAAACTAATAGTTCATCTTTACATTTTGTAGATGTTAATGGAAACTATACAGAAAGAAGTTGTTGCTGATGGGCAGCCAAGATTTCCTAGTGCTGAGGTTGTTTCCAAGGTCCTCTCCCACTTTCTTGAAGAATGTTCGTATAGCCACTCCCGCCTTGAAGTCTCCATCATCTTGTGAAGCAGCGCTTCATAAAAAACTTGATGCTGAAAGATAAGGTTTAGATGTTCTGCATCAAGAAATGGAAGAACTAAAGAGGAAGAGTGAAGCAGCAGATGAAGCGCTGGCGAGAACCCAAAGATAGTATGAGGAGATGAAGAAGCAATAGGAAGCTAGCAATCGCCTCCTTTCGCAGATCCTCCAGGCCTAGAACAACCCTGGTACCTCTCCTCAGCCATGATCCTATATGTGTGTGTAACTATAGTCATGACCTCCAGATTGTGTTATGTTGAAATGTGCTTCTGAATAGTCAGTTAGCCAATTGTGGTGGTGTCATGAACTTATTTGGTTGTAACTTATTTGCGGAATAATTCTGTTGTATAATGTTGTTCTGTGATGAAATGGTGTTGTATAATAATATGGCACGTGTAACATCCAAAAAAGAACATGTGTCGTACACGTGGATCCATAAGGAAACACCACGTGGCCTAGCATGGGCGTAACGCATCGGCAAATAGGAAAATGACATGTGGGCGAGCCAGGAAATAACACATGGACAAACAGGGAACCGACATGTGGCAGAACCACGAAAGGACACGTTGGCAAATAAGGAAATAACACGTGGGCGAGCCAAGAATGGGCATGTGGACAAATAGGGAATGACACATGGCAGAACCTTGAAAGGACACGTGCGCAAAAAGGAAATAGACACGTGGCTGAACCAGGCAAGCACACATGGACAAATGGGCAACCGACACTTGGCAAAACTGGTAATGCACACGTGGGCAACTGTTGGCGCTCGCTACGGATCAATTTTTAGCGTCAATTTGACCCAAAAAATAGGGATGACTGGCATACTTAACCTGCATATTTAACCCGAATAATATCATTTCCACATTTCACTTGGAAATTTTGCAATGTAGGGATTTGGGCAAGAAATGCAGGTAAAACAAGCTCCATAATCCATGCCATAAAATGCCGACAGACCGGAGCGCGCCGACCAACAAAGAGTAGGTGTTTAATTACAAAATTCCATATATGTTGGTGGATATCTGTGTATGCAGCTCAAGCAAATCATGAAACACATCTCAAGAGCAAAGCAACATACCCTCAATCCAAGGCAACATCACTCCGACTAATCAGAACGCACCGTTCGGAGCCACACGGATCAAAGGGCCCACCGAAGCATGCAACCGACGTAGGGCCACGCCAACTCATCAACCAGGGACTATAGGGCCCACTTACCAATCACCTAGGCGAAGGTGGACCCGATCTGGGCGAGGCCCAGGTCGGCCAACCCAGTAAAGGCGAACCGACTTACCACCTTCCACGTGGCGCCTCCTGATTGCTTCCTAATGTCGGTTCTGCCTGAGTCCGTTAGTTTGCTGGCCGAAACACCCCTGTTCACCCCTATAAATACTAGGGAGGGGCTAAGAATAGGGACACAACTCACCTTCATCTCCTCTCTCACTTTTGGAGTTTGGAGCTCTTCCTAGAGGCTTAGTGCTGCCTAGGTAGTGCTTAGGAGTTAGGGAGAGAGTGAGGGGGAGTCGGGGAGGAGCTGGTGTGCCCACCGGCACTCTTCTCCAGCTTGTACCTCGACGGATGCTTATCAATTATAGTAAGTGTTCGTGACTTCCTTTGTGCTTTAGTTTCTTAGTTAAGTTAGATCTAGCTCCGCCTAGTTGTTTGCTCGATCAATAGTTTGCTAGTGTAGTGGATGCCTTTAGGATTAGTACGATTCTAGAGTTAGTAAGGAACGATATAGATGTGGTGTCTAGATCAGATCTTACTTGTTGGTTGTGGTATATCCCATGGTTAGATGAGGTAGGTAGCAGGTGGTGACAGCCCTGTCTATCCAGCGGATCCCTCCCCGTTCGGGTATATCCCAGTGCCGCAGTACTGGAGCTCACCAGTGTTATTCTAGGAGAAGCCAGTAGCCCAACGTGAACAACTAGGATTGTTCTATCTTACCTTTGATTCTTAGCCTTAGAAATCCTCTCTACTCCTTGCCTCTAACCGGTGTGGTGTCCTTGGACGAACCCGAACCTTAGAGAATATACACACGTTCCTCAGTGGATACGATACCCTTGGAGTACTCCTGGGTGAAAGTTACAACGTCATCCGTGCACTTGCGGATTTATTTTCGTGACGCTAGGAAACGTCAACAAGCTTTCTGGCGCCGTTGCCGGGGAACGATTGCTATATTTTCTTTGGACCTAGTTTTGCCTCGTACCTTTTTCATTTCTTTTATTCTACCTTCACCCACGCTACCCATGGAGAAGCTATCCATTGAACAGCTCTCTATCCCAAGGGATGAGTTCTATAAGCACTTACCAACTTCTAGATCAACCCCTTCATCTGGCTACGGACTCCATCCTCAGATTATAGCCATGTTTCGGAATCGACCCTTCTCTGGAGCAATCAATGAAGATCCTGACGATCATCTGCAGAAGTTTGAGGAACTGTGCTCATGCTTGGTAATCCCAGGCATGACACAGGAAACATTGCGGTGGAAATTGTTTCCTCTCTCTCTCACAGGAAAGGCGAAGCAATGGTACACCTGCACGATAGGGAGTACGACCAGTAATTGAGGAGAATATAGAGTTGACTTTTGTTACTCGTTCTCCCTTACGGAACGCATAGAATCCCTACCGATTGACATGTAAGGCTTCAAGCAATTAGAGAAGGAGTCCATAGGTGCAGTGTGGGCTAGATTCTCATGGCTTTTGGCATCCAACCTAGACTTGTCTATACCCGAAGATGTATCATTAGACATCTTTTGATCGGGTTTAGATATGGAATCTGCCCTTGATTTTGACATCAGCACTGGAGGTTCGTTTACGCACAAAACTCTGACAGAAGGAATAGAGATTCTAGGTGACCTCTTAGAAGACTCATCTTTCCCTACTGATCATAACAAACCCCGTAGAGAGGAATCCTAGTCAAGCCATGAGAGTCTCTCAATAGCGAATCCCGAGCTTTCATCTTCCACATCCCAACATTCGTCTGTTGAGCCCTCTCCTGAACTAGGAACATCAGAGGGAGAAGAAATTCAACCTTCGATGTTCTCTTCTCAATTCGAGGATGATCCATCAAGAAATCACATAAACACCTCGAATCTCTTAGGGGAGGAACATTCTTCTGTCCATACAGATCAATCTCAAAATCCCTTGACAGAACCTTCCCTCAAGCCTACAGTACCTCCTTTACCTCTCAATCCTCTAAACAAAGCAAATCTCATGGAGGTCACGAAGGAGAAATCGTCGGGTGATGTGAGACACTTTTCCGAAGCAATCTGGATTATTTCACCCTCCACAATCATTCCCTGCTCTATAAGGGGAATTACCATAGAAGCCCATCTTAACCCCCTTATGGAGGTTAATATCATGCCATGGCACTTAGCGTACACACTTTTGGGCGATGTTACGGTAAAACCATCCGACAAGCTCATCAAGAGTTGTCCCTTTGGACACATCCTTGAATGTCGGGGGATTGCAAGTGTCGTGATGCTCTAACTAGACAAGATTGAGGTCAACCTAGACATTCATATCTTCGACATCCCTGATCTTGATCTTCTCCTAGGCTGCCCTCTTGAAGAATTTCTCACATCTCATCAATGCAGCCTAAATGAATTTCTTAGGGAAACCACTTCTGCCACCGCTACTTCTTGTTTAGCAAATCCTAAGGCGAAGCCATTTCCCAAGCGAGACGCGCTCGAGAAGATGATGCATACATCTCCGTTCGTATCATCCGAACCCGTTCTCTTTGAAGTTGAAAAATCCACGACGTCCGAAGAGTACGATTTGAAAAAAATTCTTCACCTTTGTGAAGATGAACGATCATCATCACCCTCAATCGAGTTAGAGCCTCTTCCCGCTGGCCCGAAGTACGTTGTCCTCGACCATCGAGATACAACTACAATCTTTTACGATTTATCTCTTGAGATGGAGAACCCATGGGCCATGGAATTTTTTGAGGCACCGACTCTGGAGCTCGAAGGAAAGGATTCCATAAATGAGCATGGAAGCTTCATTCTTGAAATACCATAGGAACCATGCTCATTCAATACCTCTTCAGAGTCAGGCATGCTTTGTGCCCCGAGCACACACGAGGACTACAACCACCCTAAGGTCCTCTTTTGTAAAATCTTTAGAAAGTTTGTTGTAGATGCATATATTTATCATAAGCATTGCAAATTTCATGGATGCTCTGTGGCGCTAACCTTGCAGCTAAAGCTTCATGAAACATCAACATTTTGTTGTGAGAAGGGAACGACATCACCAATGATAGCTGCAGGAGGAAGTTCCCATGGTCGAGCTTCTGACCATAAACAAAGCACCACCGGGAGATAACCTGGATTATCATTTGATTTTCCCTTTCAAATAAAAGCAAGTGCATGTTCTAGGATAAGCTTTTCCTTCATGTATTTTTGGTCACTATAACCATTTCAGGTGGAGATTAAAAAGAACAAAGGACAGGTGATGCCTCAGAACATGAGAGCTACACCAACAACAACACTATGGTAATTCTTGGTGAGGGAACATTATGCAGGGAAGCTTGAACTCCGCACACCTGAGTTGTGCTGCTCAGCAATGCAAACTCCAAGTGTGGGGGAGGTATGTGAGATCCCAAGTAAGTTCCTTTGATGCCAACTCTTACCTTGGTTTGGAGATGGTGTTGGTTCTCGCATCTTACCCCATAAAAGAAAAAAAAAGAGAGGAGTTACCACGATGGCAATTATGTCCTTCATCAACAAAACGCCATGGTAAGCACCTCCAGGTATGTCCTGCTTTTGACTTTAAAAAAAGCCCTTCTGAGAGGTAACCCAAGGATCACCAATTTCAAGCTCATGCTTATATCTTTTTGAATAAAGCTTGATCATGCTTTCATGCTTCCTTTTTCTGTGCTCGTCTGCTCTGGTTTGAATATATGCTGCAGCATATGTTCATAGGCCCTTTTAAATTAAGCATGGTTCTTAGGTTAAAAAGCCTTCTTTAATCAAACTAGACATGGTGTCAAGTTTGATTGATGAAACTTAGAGCTAGTGCTTGCATAGATCTTGGTTGTATATGCGAACTAACCCCTGCAGGAAAATGTCCAAATCCAAATGGGTAAGTCGTTGAGCTTAATTCAAATGGAAAGGTAAGCCAAGGCATCGGATTCATGATGTGCAACATAGGAAGGAGGTACGTATCACCCCTCAAGGTTCTACTGTGAGTACACCCTCCTTTGCTCATGTTGACGCAACGCCAATTCTGCCTTCTTGAGTAAGTCTCATGGTGAGATTAAAATTTTAGTTCCAATAAATTTTAGGGCTCCCTGGTTCTTAAAATCGATAGACCCATTGTTTTGTTTCCACCTTTTTGTTTTTGAATAAGCACCAGGTACAAGAACCAGTGTGGGGAAGATCTCTCAGAGTTTTGACGCACATACGTTCGAGATCTTCCACAGACGGATGCACAAGACCGAATGAACCAAGACGCAAAAGGCCTAGACTACATCACAATGGTTTGTGCACTCTACCCCTCAAATCTCCCTAATCCATGAGTTTAAATGAAATTCTTTGCTAACCACAAAAATTAAACTCAATGGTGCTCGCTGGTCGCGTACTTCAAGTTTGATTGGCTTGCATATACTTTATTCCTTGCTAATCTTGAGCTTGTGAATCATATCTTAGGGAACCCATAATTGTTAAGTTGTTGAAAAGTGAGATATGGTTTAATGAAGGAATCCTTGCTTTCTCTGCTTTTATGTCTGGGAATTTTATCTTAAAAAGAAAACCCCTTCATAGCTTTACAAACTCCCTATGTTTGTCCTACCAAAGCCATATGTCTATCTTCATGAATGAACCCTTATACATATGTGCCTTGTTGTTGCTTTGAGCTTCATCAAATTTGGTGACCTAGTGAGATGCCATTTCATATTTGCTTGATCAAGATCACGTACACTCCACATACTAAACTTCTACACTGGAAGTTAGCCACTCCATTCCATTCATCCACAAAATAAAACTCCATGTTTAATGATCTCCCTCTCCAGTACTCCTTGAAAGAGGCATGGGCTATATGAAAAAAAAGAAGAAAAAAATTTTGGACACATGAAGGTCCAAGTGTTGAAAAAAAAAGAGAAAAAAAAATTTGGACACGTGAAGGTCCAAGAAAAAAAAGATAGTTATATAGCCATGTCCTGAAGTTTTCCAAATAAAGGAGAGAGAGTTTCATAAAAAAGGAGTCTTTCATTTTCGTCATCCACCTTCCATACACTTGCACAATCTTGATCAGCTTGTATGATGTGTCATCTCCTTGGATCCAATCTTTGATTTTGCAATATATGTGAGACAAGTGCATGCTTCCAACTTCGTATCATGAGCTCCGCATAAGCTATCTTTAGAAGTAGGTTGAAAAGAGGCAATGCCTTGGTGAGGATATATACACATTGAGTGACTTAAGAGATCCTATGGAGGAGTAAAGCTATGGTTGGTCCTTTCAAAAATCTTTCAAAACACCCAGTCATAAAGTAGAGAAGTGGAGGAGACTCGAGTTAATGTTGTTCCGCTCTTCAACTTCTCAAACTTTTATGGTAGACACATCAAGATTTACAGGTAAGGATGAAGTTTGGAATAATCTATATGCAGGTATCATATCAAAAGGAAGTGGTGTTCCACCTTAGTCCTAAGCTTTGCTCAAGGACGAGCAAAGAGGAAGTGTGGGGGATCTTCTTGACGCTCGCTACGGACCAATTTTGAGCGTCAATTTGACCTGAAAAAATAGGGATGACTGGCATACTTAACATGCATATTTAACCCGAATAATATCATTTCCACATTTCTCTTGGAAATTTTGCAATGTAGGTATTTGGGCAAGAAATGCAGGTAAAACAAGCTCCATAATCCATGCCATAAAATGCCGACAGACCGGAGCGCGCCGACCAACAAAGAGTAGGTGTTTAATTACAAAATTCCATATATGTTGGTCGATATCTGTGTATGCAGCTCAAGCAAATCAAGAAACACATCTCAAGAGCAAAGCAACATACTCTCAATCCAAGGCAACACCACTCCGACTAATCAGAACGCACCGTTCGGAGCCACACGGATCAAAGGGCCCAGCGGAGCATGCAACCGACGTAGGGCCACGCCAACTCACCAACCAGGGACCATAGGGCCCACTTACCAGTAACCCAGGCGAAGCTGGACCCGATCTGGGCAAGGCCCAGGTCGGCCGACCCAGTAAAGGCGAACCGACATACCACCTTCCATGTGGCGCCTCCTGATTGCTTACTTACATTGGTTCTGCCTGAGTCCCGCGAGTTTGCTAGCCGAGACACCCCCTGTTCACCCCTATAAATACAAGGGGAGGGGTAAGAATAGGGACACAACTCACCTTCACCTCCTCTCTCACTTTTGGAGTTTGGAGCTCTTCGTAGAGGCTTAGTGCTGCCTAGGTAGTGCTTAAGAGTTAGGGAGAGAGTGAGGGGGAGTCGGGGAGGAGCCGGTGTGCCCACCGGCGCTCTTTTCCTGCGGATCCCTCCCCATTCAGGTATATCCCAGTGCCGCAATCTTATTCTGGGATAAGCCAGTAGCCCAAACTGAACAACTAGGATAGTTCTATCTTACCTTTGATTCTTAGCCTTAGGAATCCTCTCTACTCCTTGCCTCTAATCGGTGTGGTGTCCTTGGATGAACCTGAACCTTAGAGAATATACACACGTTACTCAGTGGATACGATACCCTTGGAATACTCCTGGGTGAAAGCTACAACGTCATCCGTGTGCTTGCGGATTTATTTTTGTGACGCTAGGAAACGTCAACAGCAAACAGGAAAGGAGGAGAGCGGGGCATGCCGACGCGCCTCCTCATCGCGCCAGCAGGCGCCCGCTTGCCGACGCCAAGCCGCCGCCCGCAGGCAAGGAGGAGAGCGGGGCACGCCGTCGCGCCACCAGGCGCCCGCCCGCTGGCGCCGAGCCGCCGCCCGCAGGCAAGGAGGAGAGCGGGGCACGCTGTCGCGCCAGCAGGTGCCCGCCCGCCGTTCCTTTCCGCCGCTGTCGGTATTTGATACTGCTTCTACACAATCTAGATAGTTTTCGTTAATTCAATGAACATCACGGAAATAGCAAAGCTGGAAATCCTACTGATATTTGTTGGCAAATGATGATATGGGAGAGTGAAGCAGTCATTGGCACCTCCACCTGAGTGTTCACCAGGATAGATTAAGAGATCAATACGAGAGTACAAATTAAAGCAGATTGTTCTTATAAGCTATTGTGTACTTGCACATGAACACCTCTGCCTCAAAAGGCATGAAGCACATGCCACACAACGAGGCCGAGGTGTTCATGGCAAGTATACAGTAGCTTATGCCTTACGAGGCTGAGGCCTTCATAAATTGTTATAATCCAAACATATCTCTCCCAGTTCTGATTCTTTTTGAAATGCTAAATAATGTGATTTACATGTATTAGTTGATGAAAATGAGTATATTGAGTTGAATGTTTTTATTTTTGCAACTTGAGTATGTATATATGTGGATTCTTAGTGAAATGTGCATGTTTGAATGTGGACTTTCAAAATGAAGTGAAAAATGTTGTATACTTGGTATTTAATTTGTATTAAGAAGAAAATATTTTGATACTCTATTGATTTATTTAGGCTCCCATTGAAACCATCACGAAGTTAAAAAAATCCTACTGATATTTGTTGGAAAATGATGATATGGGAGAGTGAAGCATTCATTGCCACCTTGGCCAAATAACATCCATGTCAACCTCCACCTCAGTGTTCACCAGGATAGATTGAGAGATTGATACGAGAGTACAAATTAAAGCAGACTGTTCTTATAAGCTATTGTGTACTTGCACACCTCAGCCTCAAAAGACATGAAGCACATGCCACACAGCAAGGCTGAGGTGTTCATGGCAAGTATAAAATAGCTTATGCCTTTCGAGGCTGAGGTCTTCATGGATTGTTATAATCCAAACATATCTCTCATAGTTCCGATGCATTTTGAAATGCTAAATAATGTGATTTACATGTATTAGTTGATGAAAATGAGTATATTGAGTTGAATGTTTTTATTTTTGCAACATGAGTATGTATATATGTGGATTTATTAATGAAATGTGAATGTTTGAATGTGGTTTTTCAAAATGAAGTGAAAAAGGTGTATACTTGGTATTTAATTTGTATTAAGAAGAAAATGCTTTGATACTCTAATGATGTATTTATTTAGGCTCCCATTGAAACCATCGCAAAGTTAAAAAATCTTTGTTTCGGATATGTATATGTCGTTAACCTTGATCCCGCGGTGTTGATACGGCCATTCGGGGCCAACATCGATATCTGTGATATGGTGCGATATAGGGATTTGATGATGGAGTACGGTTTTGGTCCCAATGAAGAAATCCTCAACTTTTTAGCCGGGGACTTCTTTATTAGGAACAAGGTCGTACTCTTTCATCACATTCGTATACCGCACCGTGTCTTGGATATCTATGTTGGTCCAGAATAATAGTGTCATCACCGTTTTGACATATGCATATCTTAAATAAGGATTTTTCATTTCAATGGTTTTTGCATAAAGGACCTGAATAAATATTCTGAACCATTATTGCATCCCATATGACATGGGACAACGAGTGTTCGCCTCAAACTGAAGAGTATCAAAATAATTAGATTTTAGAAATAACTTTTTTATTTGCATGTGTAGATGTGATTTACTTGTATTAGTTGATGAAAGTGAGTATATTGAGTTGAATGTTTATTTTAGAATGGATATGAATGTGTTGGATTACATTGTCTGACTGTTGGATTCATATTGAACTTCCGACTGACTGTTGGATTCATGTGATTATTATACAGTTTGTTGTGGAAAGATGCAATAGTTTTTCACACTTGGTGGTTATTTCTGATGTAACCTGTGTGATATATGAATCGTGATTTAAATATGCAGTATGTAGTCTCTATTTTGTGTGTTTCCAGGATCAAGATGGCTGCCAAATCCTATTTGTGCCTCAGGATGTAGCTGGAAGCCAAAATGATCCTGCTGGGGTCTAGTATCAAAGGTGACGGGCAACAACCAAAGCCGGTCACCTTTAATATACACTAGGTGACGGCACCTGGAAGCACAGCCCGTCACCTTTAAAAATTCCAAGTGATGAGTGTTGTTCTAGGACCGTCACTGTAACACCTCAGGTGTTTAAATTACGAAATAAGCCTCATTAGCTTAACACGATGCATAAATAACTAAGAAAAGTTTAAAAGAAATGAATTATAAATTGGTTTTGCTTTGAATTGAAAATAGTTGTGTATATGTGCATAAGTACATGTACGTTAATCAAACAAAATTAAATAACTTTCACATCGATGCAAACATGGTTACGAAATTGAATAGGCATATCGTTATTGACTTGTTAAAAAAAAGTCTAGTTGAAGCCTAGGAGTGAATGCAAAGTTTGCCCAGGAAATGACGTGCCCTCCGAATTATACTTTTTGAGTTTTTAAAATAACTTCTAAATTAGAACTCCAATGAACTTTGGCTTGAAACAAAACTTGTGTAACTTTTCATTTTGAACAACTTTCATGTTCAAGGATTTTTGAGTTACAACACAAAAATTTGAGAAACACTTGGATTTGCAGACCAGCCCCTGCCTTTTCTTCAATTTTCACTGCAGACCCTCGTTTCGCCCGACCCTATGCTCGCCCGACCCTTGCTCGCCCGACCCTCGCTTCGCCCGACCCTCCGCCCGCCGCGCAGTCACTGCAGGCCACTTGGCTAGCGATGCCTGACCGGCGCTAGGCGCCAAGCCAATGCCTGGCCGCATCCCCACACCGCGCTCCTCCCCACGCCGCGCTCCCCCGCACGCCGCGCTCCTCCCCAGTCCGCGCACGCCGACGACGCGCGCCTCTGCTCGCCGACCGCCGCGCCCAATAGACAAGCTGCGCCGTGCCCGTGTCCCCGCCGCGTCCCGCCCGTCGTCGCGCTCGCCGCCCGGCAAGCCCGCTGCTGCAGCTCCTCGCCCAACCTGCGCGTCGCGCGATCTCCCGCTTCCCACGCCAAATCCTCAGCGCCCAATCCCCTGCCCGCGCCCGCCGCACGCCGCGCCGGTTCTGCTCGCCGCCCACCGCGACCAGTAACGCGCCCCCATCGTGCCGCCCGCGCCCGCGCCTCGCAGTCCAGTCCCGCCCTCCTCCCGCCTCTCTGCTGCCTACATAAGACCGCACTGAGCCCCCCTCGCGCGCCCAGACACCAGAACACCGCCGACGCCACCATTACCGCCGCGTGCACCACCCGCCCGTGGAGCCCCACTCCCCAGCCTCCCACTGCCCAAACCCGTCGCCCAGCGAGCTTGCCCTCCCTCCACTGAAGCTCACCGGCCTCTTCCCTGGCCAACATGACCGCCGGAGCACCGCCAGCACCGCCCGCGCCACCGCCGCTCCCCTGCTGCTCCGTGGACGGCCCACTCCGAAGCTCCTCCGTCCAAGCCAAGCCTCGAAATGGGTTCCCCTCGACGCCGCGAAGCTCAGCGACCAGTCCACACCCTCCCCTCCTCGCCGGAGCACCGTCGCCGACGCTCCGCCCTACCGCCGCCCCTCTGCTCCGCGCCGACGAGCCACCTCCGGCCACCCCCAAACCCGACCAAGGCCACCCCAAGGTAGGCCATGCCTTCCCCGTGCTCCTCCCCCACCTTGCCCTCGCCGCCGACGAGCCCCCTCACCGGAATTTGGCCGACCGCCATGCCAGCGCCGCCAGGGACCACATTGCTTTGATTGCATTCTTCCCAGGGGCCTGCACGCAAGCTTCCAGGGACCCCTCTGTAAAAGAAAGTTTTAAACCTAGTTTCAAAAATAGTGAATTGTAAAATTCAAATAAAATCGTAGAAAAATCATAAAAATACAAACTCAACTGTTCTGGAATCTTTAGATGAAGGTCTACAACTTTTGTTACATGCATTTCTTCAGTTGCTTGCTAAATCTTGCTACAAATTAAATAGAATGTTTAATAGACTTTAATTGTACCCACTGTTGTAGACAAAGGCTAAACCTAAAAATTTAACAGTAGATTAGTTGCTTGATTTGTAGGCCAGTGTAAAAATATTAGGACCAGAACCCATCTCTAGCTGAACTTTTTAATAAAACTTGTTTAAGACATGAAATAAAAAACTAATTTGTAACTGCTGTTATGTTGTGATTCATGTGGTGAAACTTTTCCAGAGCTGTTACATTGATGCCTCCATACCACAAAAAAAGTTTAGAACCTTTTCCTCCCTGCAACTTATTTATATAATTTTGTGGTAGGAAAAATGCACTAATTCAAATAATTAGTTTCTGTGCTTGGAAAATTTTTAACTTTTTACTGTGAGACTCTTTGGATTAGCTCTTGCTGTATAAAAAGTTTCATACTCAGAAAACCGGTAAAACATCCTAGAGAAATTAATCTTTATTAAAGTAGGTGTATATTGTCCTATTTATTATGCTTTGTATCTTGCACAGTAAAATCTGAAAACTTTGCAGTAACACATATATGGATAGATTAACCCCCTGTAAAATTTGTGGTGTCAATACTTGCATGGTTTGTCCTGTATATAAATAACTAGGTTCTAGCAGTGGATGTGTATTACATTTTTCATAATTATTTTGCTACGTGAAAATGCCTGAAATTTTTACAGTGCTTTTGTCTCTGTATAATGTGCTCTAAATAAAATTTACATCACCAGAAGTTACCTAGTCCAGAAGTTGTGTTTAATCCATGTTGTGCTTAGAAAATTAAGTTTCCAATATAACACAACCCCTTCTTGTTTAATGAAGTTAATATGTTTAAGTTATACTCTATTAACAATTGCCCAAAGAAATCTTAACTAAGTCGATGTTTTGTGGACTGCAACTTTATCGTGAAGGAAAATAATCGTCATAAACCATCACTATAACTTACACTTGTGCATTCATATAGAATCGACTACTCTCGCCGACGGAACATACGAGCTGGTGCCCGCGTCCGAGAGTGAGCAGCGTGAAGCTCAAGTGAATCTAACTGAAGCTTTCGAAGACTCGAGCCCGAGTTCGGATGAGCCCCTGGCTTGCTTTACCCAAGAAGGCAAGCCCCAGAGCATGAACCCTATTTTCCTAAACTTATGCAACTTATTACTCTACTTTACTTGTGCATTAAGTTTATAGGAGTTGAATGAAAACTTAGTCGCATGATCCTAGGTACCCATGCTCTGAACACTAGATGTAAGGTTCGATAGAATTCTATGCTAATAGGACTCGCGAGAATTTAGGAGTTGAATGTTTACTACATGCTGCAATCATAAGGTCGAAGAACGGGGCTATGGTACGATGTTTATGTTGATGATTGAGGCGCCGTCTGTTTAGTGAAAAATGCTAAGGCCGTAGTGTGTGGTAGTGTTCGTTAAGTCTTTGAAAGTACTAACCACATGCCAAGAATATGGTAATCAGTAAGCTTAAGTACCGGATTGAACCGACGCCGGAATATACTCCCCACCGTCTTGAATTCGTTCACATCTAGCTAATGGCGGGTGCATGTGCCGCCATGGCCAGGCCATGGGGACGTGTAGTCGAGGGCGGTGGGCCTGTTCCGTGAAGCGGGAATTGAAGGAAAAAGTTGCACGTGTGACTCTAGGCGTAACCACGTGACGTGTGTTTAGGTTTCCCTTGCAAGGTTAAGAAATTTCTCGCGGTTATTGAGACTGCTTGACCCTTTTACCACATAGAGTAAGAAGAGGAACAATGATGATGATTAATCTTGTTGGATGCAAAATTAATTCTTCCACCATGTATGATATTGGATAGTTTCTTACCTAGAATGGTTAAAGAAAACTAGAATCTGGAGCTAAAATTTGAAAGTAAGGACCTACTTGTATATGCTTTTCGGCAAAACAAACCCTTAAGCCAAAAGCCTTGCATGTCTAGGAGTCGGCTAAGTATATTCCACTAGTCGGGTAAGCCTTGCTGAGTATTAGTATACTTAGCCTTGCTTGTGGCTTGTTTTTATGTGAAACTTTCGAGGATATGATTGCTAGTTTGACTTGGCCTTGTACCCTTCCTCCTAGTTGGTCGGTGGAATGGGATACATCCCCGGCCAACGGTGATAATGCCGAGTGATGTCTCGTGCGGGCTTCATCGAGGCATCCTGTATCGTCGAGTAGTTTATCGTTATTTTTCCGCTGCATTGAACTATGAAGAACTCAATTATTTTGAACTCTGAAGTACCTTGTTTTACGAATTTGAACTTCGTTGTAATAATTGGTGAACCCTGTGGTGTAAAATTTGTGGAATATTGTATCCTCTGGGCTCGCCTTCGTGTGAGTACATGTATGTGTGGTTTCGATCGGGAAAAACCGTGGTTGTATCGGGAGGTTACCCGACAGACCAATGGATTATTCCGTTTGAAGTGCGAGTTAGTCCTGATTGCCCTCGTGGTGATGGTTAGCGCACTTGAGCCGGATTAATTCAGGTGGTTCTGCCACAGTCACTTATGCTCGAACCATAGGGTATGGGCTATATGTTAGGCCCGTCACCTGTATTGGACAAAGGTGACGGGCGTAGACTTCATAAGGGGGGCCTGGTCACCAAGAAAGGTGACGGTTCTCAAGTGAAGTCCGTCACCTATTGTGTCACATAGGTGACGGGTGAGTGATGCAGTAGAAGTGACGGGCTCTTTGTCCATCAGTTTAGGGAGATGATGCCCGTCGCTATATGGCTTTTCTTACATAGTGATGTGTACTATAACAAAGAAGCCCTTATAACTTTTACAGACAATCATTAATGGCCATGAAATTGAATAGGCACCACAATCATCATAGTAGCAATAAAAGTCTAGTTGAACACTAGGGGCAAAGATAAAAACTTACACATAAAATGATGAGTTGTTTAAAACATGGTTTTTGGGAGTTTTAAAATACCTTTTAATCCTTTGCTCAGCTCAAATTTTTCCCAACATGAAAATTTTAGATCTTGAAAAACTGAACAAGATTAGTAGTCAAAAGCTTTTTATTTGACCTTTGGAAATGGGAGAAAATTTTACTCTTACTGCTAGACCCCTGCTATTTTCTCTTTTCGTGTTTAAGCTCCTCCTCCACTCCTCCCTCCTCCCGTCGTCCCGCCCCCGCCTCCAGCCCGACCCAGGGGAACTGAGGATCCTCCCTCATCTAGAGGAGACCCCCGGCTCCACCAAATCGCTGTGAACTGGCCACGGGTTGAGCCCCGGGTAGCCCGCACGCCATGCAGAGCTCCGGCGACGGCAGCTGGCAGCGGCGCCCACAGTTTGGCGCCGTAGCTCGCCACCATCCCTGGCACGGCATCCCCCAGACCGCCCTCGCACTCCCAGGCCTATAAAAGGCACACACCTGAGCGCCCAACGCCGCCCGAGCTCGCCGCTGCCACTCCATCTCCGGCCCAGCTTCGCCCGCTCGTGGAGCCACCACCTCGAGCCCCCATAGCCCCAATTAACCCTCAAAACAGCTTCCTCTCCCCTCACTGAAGCTACTAGACCCGACCATTGCTACGCCCCCTCACCGGAGCATCGCCGGCACCGCCCGACAGCGCCGTTGTCCGCCCCTTCACGCTGGTGAGCCCCCTCTGGCCACCCCTGACCCCAACCAAGCCACCCAGAGGTAGCTCTTGGTCCCCTCTAGCCTCTCCCCTTCCTTACCCTCGCCGCCGGCGAGCTATCTCACCAGAATTTTGGCTGGCCGCCACCGCCACCTTGACCAAGGACCACATTGCATCGATTGCAATGTTTGTAGGGGCCTGTAAGAAAGTTTCCAGGGACCCAGCTGTAAAACCAAAACTCCACCCTAGGTTCAACACTAGTGAACTTTGAAAATCAAAATCAAATCACAGAAAACTCCTAAAATTATAACCAAACTTCCCTGGAATCTTTAGGACTGGTTCTACAACTTTGTAAAAGTATTTTGGATTGCCTTGCATATTTTTAGCTGTAGATTTAATTCAAATTTAAATATGTTTTATTTGTTCCAAGAGTTCTATGGAAGCACTGCTCATGAAATTTGGATGGTGACTCCTGTGCTAGTAGTATAGTCTCTCATAAATGTTTCAGGCACTAAATCCAACCACAACAAGATGTTTTAAACACCTTTTGTTATGTGCTAGATCTGAAAAGTATATTTTGTTTAATGCGTTGTACTACTAGTTTTAAGTCGAGACTTTTATGAAACCTTGTTTTCACTGACTAGAAGCTATATAAAAACTTTGGACTTGATTACTTCAATGGAACTTGCTGAATCTTTTATTCCATGTTTAACCGACTAAAATCACAACTAGTAGTTCTTATGCTAGAAAAATCATGACCTTTTTGCCAGTGTATCGGTTAAGCTAAATACTGCTACAGAAAAAGTTTGAGACACAGAAACCCCATAAAACTATCTGTAGAAATAGATCTTTGTAGAAGTAGTTCTAGTTTGAAGAATTTATTTTTTCTAGAACTTACCAAGGACAAATCTAGAAAATTCACAGTATACTCATCATAACATTAGATGTACTCAGTAAAATTTTGAGCATCAGTTCTTTCATGGTTTGTTCTTAAAAAATAGATCTTGTTTCTAGCAGTAGTTGTTTAAGATATTTTTTTTCATAATAAATCTGCTAAATGAAAATGGCTGGAAATTTTACAGTAAGTTTGTTTCTGGATGAAGTGCTTTGCATAAAAATTTCAACCCCAGAAGTTATCTGGAATAGCAGTTATGTTTAATCCATGTTTACTATTTGCAAAATAGAACTTTCAATATAATACAACCCCCACTTACTTAATGAAGTTAATTAGTTTAAGATGTACTCTATTAATGATGTTTTGTTGGACTGCAAAATCTTAACTAAGAAACTCCACAACAAAATCGATGTTTCGTTGGACTGCAACTTTATCGTGAAGGAAATAATGTTTGTATTCAATAAGTAACTTGAACATGTGCATCCATATAGAAACGACCGCACTCGCCGATGGAACTTACGAGCTGGTGCCGGAGCCAGAGAACGAGTAGCACGAAGCCCAAGCTAATCTAACTGAAGCCGTTGAAGCCCCGAACCAAAGTTCGGAAGGGCCAAAGGCTAGTGTCGCTCAGGAAGGCAAGCCCCGGTGCATGATCCCAGTATTTTCAACTTATGAAATTTATGTTCCTATTTACTTGTGCATTTAAGTTCATAGGAGTTGATTGGAACCATAGATGCATGCTCCTAGGTAACTATGTATTGAACACTAGAATGGAATCTGAGTAGATGCTTTGCTAATAGGTTCAGTAGAAGTTGAGTGATTGCCTGTCACTCGCGAGAATTTTAGGAGTTGACTGTTTACTACACGCTGCAACTATAAGGTCGACGGGCGGGGCTGTGGTACGATACTTTTGATGAGGCCCCGCCTGTATAGGGAAAAATGTTAAGACCGCAGTGAGTGGTAGTGGTGGTTAAGCGTTTGAACGTACTAGCCACATGCCAAAAATATGGTACTCATTAAGCTACGTACCTGATTTGTCCGGCAAGTGGACTTTACTTTCACCCTACCTGAACTAGGTTCACATGCTGGCAACATGCGGGTGCAGGGCTAGGCCCTGTAGTCAAGGATGGTGACGCTGATCCACGACCCAGAATGAAAGAGGAACAATTTCTTGGGGTGACCCTTCGGTACTCCAGGCGTGTGTGTTAGGTTTGCCTTGCAAGGTTACTAAACTCGATTCGAATCGACAGTTTCTCACGGTATATGAGACTGCTTAATACTTCTGCCACATAGAGTAACAAGCGGAATGATGATGATGATTAATCTTGATGGATGAATAATTGTTTCTACCATGGTTGAGTAAAGATAGATGCTCACTTAGAGTGGTTAACTTGAACTAGAATCTGGAAAGCTAACAATATAAAAATAAGGACCTACTCTTTGTTGCTTTTCATAAAAAATCAAACCTAGAAGCTTTAGAGCCATGCATGTTTAGAAGTCGGCTAAGTATATACACATAGTCGGGTAAGCCTTGCTGAGTATTAGTATACTTAGCCTTGCTTGTGGCGTTGTTTTCAGGTGCGCCTTTTGAGGAGATGATAGCCGGTTTAACTTGGCCTTGTAACTTGCCGTCTGGTTGGTCCATGGAATGGGATCCGTCCCCGGCCAACGATGACTCTGCCGAGTGATACCATCCTGGTGCCCGGGCACCCCTGGCATCCTCGGGCCCATGCCCCCTCAGGCGCACACCATGATGGCTCCTCCGCAGTTCAGCCTGGCGCCCTTGCAGCCCCGGCCTAGGATCAAGCCAGCTTTGTGGCGGTGCTCAACCAGATGACGCTCAACTGCACTCCTTGGGTGATGCATTCAAGTGCTTCAACTGCAAAGGCGATGGATTGTCAGGTCTCCTCAACAGCAGAATTTTGTGCGACCCCAGAATCCTCAGCAAACCTGTCCAAGGCCGAATTTTCAGCAGCTAGCCCATCCGGACAATGCAAACCATTGTTTCAATTGTGGAAGCTCCTCTCATTTCGCTCGAAAATGCCCTTGGCCTAAGAAGCAAATTCAAGGCCAAGGTTCTAGTCAGAGTAACCAGAATAAGGGCAAGAAGCAGATTATTCATGTCAAGCAAGGGTGGATTAATTTCACCACTCTTGCAGAACTTCCTGAAGGTGCACCAGTGATGACAGGTACATTTTCTATTCATCATAAGCCTGTTGTTATATTATTTGATTCTGGTGCATCACATAGTTTCATTAGTCCAAAATTTGGCGCAAAAGTAGGCTTGGATTTTTGTCACACAAGGGGATCATATATGATAGCAACACCAGGTGGAAAATTAGCTTCAAATCAAATCATAAGAAATGTACCAATTAAATTGGGTAGCAAAACCATCAAAACTGATCTCATTCTGTTGGTACTAAAAGGCATTGATATTATTTTGGGGATGGACTGGATGACTCAACATGGAGTGACCTTAGATATTTCTTCATGAGCTATCGAAATCAATTCTCCATATCAAGGAACTACCACTCTTTACCTACCCTTCCGAGAATGCATAAATTCCTGCGCTTTCACAATGGAAGGTGTTAAACAAGAAAATATTCCGGTGGTGTGCGAGTATGCCGATGTCTTTCCGGTCGACGGGCAGGGTTGTGGTACGATACTCTTGATGAGGCCCCGCCTGTATGGGGAAAAATGTTAAGGCCGTAGTGAGTTGTAGTGGTGGTTAAGCGTTTGAATGTAGTAGCCACATGCCGAAAATATGGCACTCGGTAAGCTAAGTACCTGGTTGGCACGCAAGTGGACTTTACTTTCACCCTACTTGAACTAGGTTCACATGCTTGCAACATGCGGGTGCAGGGCTAGTCCCTGTAGTCGAGGATGGTGACCCTGATCCATGACCCGGAATGAAAGAGAAACGGTTGCTTGGTGTGACCCTTCGGTACTCCAGGCGTGTGTGTTAGGTTTGCCATGCAATCGTCCATTTCTCGCGTTATATGAGACTGCTTAATACTTCTACCACATAGAGTAACAAGTGGAATGATGATGATGATTAATCTTGATGGATGAATAATTATTTCTACCATGGTTGAGTAGAGATAGATGCTCACTTAGAATGGTTAGCTTGAACTAGAATCTGGAAAGCTAAAATATGAAAATAAGGACCTACTCTTTGTTGCTTTTCAGCAAAAATCAAACCTGGAAGCTTTAGAGCCATGCATGTTTAGAAGTCGGCTAAGTATATACCAATAGTCGGGTAAGCCTTGACGAGTATTAGTATACTCAACCTTACTTGTGGCGTTGTTTTCAGGTGCGTCTTTTGAGGAGATGATAGCAGGTTTAACTTGGCCTTGTACCTTGCCGTCTGGTTGGTCCATGGAATGGGATCCGTCCCCAGCCAATGATGACTCTACCGAGTGATACCATGTACGGGCTTCATCGTGGTATCTGAATCGACGATAGATGCACGAGTTTTATTTTTCCGCTGCTTATGAACTTTGAATATAGTTTTTATGTTGAACTCTGAAGAACATGCTTTGTGAACTTGTTTTATGAATCTGGCTTGTAATAAATAAATGTGAAATTCTTGTTGTAAAATCTGCGGGATGTTGAAAACTCTGGACTTGCCTTCGTGCGAGTTATATGTATGCTTTGTTTCAATCGAAATATTCAGTGGTTGCATCAGGATTTACCTGACAGACTATCGGATAACTTCATTTGAAGTGCGTAGTAGTTGTTTCATCTTTATAGATGATGGTTAGTGCACTTGAGCCGGATTAATTCAGGCGGTTCTCCCACAGCTGATATCAGAGCAAAAAGTGTACATCAGAGGATGCAGTAAACCTTAAAAATAACATTTCAATAAAATTTGACCACCAAAAGTCATATTTGAAAAATGCGTTGGATTCGTTAAGGATGTCTCTTAGTTCGTAAGCCCTAGGGAATTATGAGAAGTTATTAGGTGGCTATCTGTAACGACGCACTCATCGCTCAGGTAAGAAGGTAAGGATCCTCAGCCAACTGAGGGAGTTTCGCCTTCCTATTGGTGATGCGAGCCAAACACTGCCCTCAAGCAGTGGCCTACTTGAGGTGCTGTCAGTATACCAACTATTAGTTGATTATATTGGGAGTAGAAGGTTTGGCGCAGGGTATGACGATCGCTGTTCATGCCCCCGTCTCAGACGGTACCCCTGTGAATACGCTATCTCGGTAGCATATGTTAACGTTGTCTGTACGGCGGGAATTGTACGGATGTTGTTTCTATAGTGAACAATAATGAATGGGGACACTTTCATGAGTGCTAGAATAAAAGTTTCAATGGATATATATACTCTGTGAATTTTTCTGTAGGTACACTATCCACGATTATGATAAGTTAAGATCAGATAGAAAGAATCGACTAGCTATTACAGTGATTGACGTGATTGACGTATTATATGTGCCACCGAAACTAACCACGTAAGTCCAAAATTATTTAGTAATTGTTTCATATTTGTGAGGACGATAGATGGTGCATGCAGCATGTTGAATGGAAATCGAAAATAAAAAATATCATCAATAAGAATTGTGAAATGGATACCTAAGCCAAGATCCTTAAGGATTATCTAGAAATCTGTTGTTTTCTGTCAGAAACTTAGGAAAGGAAGTGAATGCACCTAGCAAATGATTTTATTTGTATGGGAGCCTGTTGAGAGTTTAATTTCAAAACCAGTCTACTAATTGCTGTTAAAAATTTAGAGTTTTTGGACCAGTATACAGCAGTTAATCTTGTAAAGAACTACCTTAAGTTTTCCTGCCTAGTTGGGACAGTTTCTAGTGCTTAAATTTTTAGACCCGTTTAGATACATTTTCTGCAGAAAATTTCACCACAAAACTTGTTCTACATTTGATGTAGAACCTACTGTTAAAGATTGGTAATTTTTAGTTAAGTAGATTCTTCACAGTGAACAGAATACTAGCTCTCTGTTTTCTGGAATTTCATTTTGGACAGCCATGCAAGAAAATAAGGATATGTCGATCTAGCCCTAGAGTTGACTAGAAAAGTTGTGCACATTTATCTTAGTAATGTCCTGCTAGAATTTGGAGATTGTTGGACACCAATTGCTTAAGATATGGTTATTTTAGTATACTGCCTAGAATCTATTTTTCAGCTTGTGTGCCCAGTTTTCCGCCAACTGATGCATTGATTTCCCGTAGTGTTTCCCGAATGGGGATGCAATGCTTCTACCATCGTCAATATGGAGAGGGAGAAGAGAGGAGAGGGATGAAGCGGTAAGTTGACCTTCAACCAAGTACAAGGCAAACCTACCATCGTATGCATCTAACCAAACAAGAGCTAGGAAATGCAGGCTACCACAGACCACCGAAACCAAACACAGCCACTTGCATTGATTTAACTTGGTCAATGCTATCCTGGTTTAGGATCCTAGCTAGGCTACAACTAGCCATGAAACCAAACACACCCTTCTGCAATAGACAAACATGATCAGGAGCAGATGGATCGACAAAACCTGACGGCTGCTGACAGTAGACAGTCTCCTCAAGATGTTCATGAAGAAAGGCATTCTTCACGTCAAGCCGATGTATTGGCTAGTGTCGGGAGGTGGTGATGCGGAGGACGACCCGAATAGTGGCCGGCTTGCAATTGGACTGAACGTCTCATCATAGTCGATGTCATGCTACTGAGATAAGCCTCAAACGACCCGCTGAGCTTTGTGGTGAGCAAGTGTGTCATCAGAATGAAATTTATGCTTGAATATCCACTTGCCTGTGACCACATTGGCGTGGGAGGATGAGGAATTAGGCGCCAAGTGTCATTGTCAACCAGTGCCTTATATTCCTCCGCCATGGCTGCGCGCTAATTCGGGTCAGCAAGTGCACTCTTGTAATTGGACGGCACAGGCGATCCATTGCATGTGGGGCCAAGATATTCATCCTTGTAACTGGCTTGAGGGAGTTTGTCGGGATTGAGTCACCATATGTTGTAGTGTCGCTGGTGGCGAGGAACCGTGCATGCGTCGAGGCTCCAGCACTGGTGGAAGGAGCGCTGGAGCAGGGTGAGCACCGGCCGTAGCAGAGAGGCTCCTATATATCTCTCTTGGAAGCTCCTTTAAAGCCCATTACGCCCAAATTTAATATTTAAATTCAATTTCAACAATTCTGGAAAAAATTCAATATTTGAAAATAATAGATTCAACATTGTTTAAGAACACATTGCAGCATTTTAGAAAAAAGTACTACATTCAACATATTTTACAAATTATCTCAACATTTTAAGAGAATAATTCAACATTTACCAATGCCTAAACCAACATTTTCTTAAAAATGAATCTTTCACAGCTTCTTCTCCGACAAGGTGGCGTAGATAGAGGCATGTGGCTGGCGTCGGCGCGCGGTGGGCAGCTGGGCAGCCACGGTGATGGCGTGAAGCCCCAGCACCAGCACGGGGAATGTGGGTAGCCGCGGCGATGGCGCGCGGCCAGCAGCACCCGCCGGGACGGCACGCGGCCAGTAGTAGGCTCGACGGCTGCGGGTGCTGGATCGAAGCACCGAGTGCAGCATGCGGGTGCCAGCTGTAGCGCGTGGCGACGGGCACAGAGCAGCAGCAATGGTGGTGGCGGTGGGCATATGACAGGTGGAGATGGATGATGTAGGAGGCAACGAATCGAAACGGAGAAAAGTGATTTGCAGGAATCTCCAACATTGGAAGTTATGTAAGGAAAAAACTTCCGAAAGATGTATAGGTTTCCCGCCTAGCAGGGTGGCAATTATACACCGGGAGCGACGTGTGGATCGATGATGTTCGATGACTGTACACCTGGCCGAAGCGGCTCGTGCGCATGCCCTTGCGGCCCAGACACCGCTGGACCAGGCACGCTAGGCTCCCCCTGAACTGCAGAGGTCCTTGTAGGGGCACATGGCCACGCCTTCCCGTACTATCGTCGGGGTGCCGCTGCGCATCGTTGCCATGCAACGGGCTAGGGGCGGAGGGTCCTGGCAAGGGCACGTGACCACGCCCGCCCGGACTGCGTCAGGGTGCTGCTGCGACTGGCCGTTTCCATGCAACGGGGCAGACGCAGAATGTCCTGATGGGGGCAAGGGCCACGCCCACCTGGACAGTGTTGGGGAAGATGTGTTTGCTCCACACTGTGGGCAGTGGAGCGTGTGTATCAGGTGGCGGTTGCTCAACGTCCGCTGCAGATGGAGCGATCAAGCCGGAGGGCGGCTGCTCAACACCCGTAGAGGAAGTACTCGCGATAGGCGATGGAAGAAGAACCTGTGCATCGCTGCCGTCATCAAGCAAAAAGTTGAGAGCTGCAGGGGGACTCGCGAAGATGATGCAATGGGAAAGATAGTCTCGTCCAAAATAACGTGTCGAGAGATGATGACGTACGTTGGCTTGAGAGATCAAGACACTTATAGCCTTGTGAGCGGGTGGGTATTGTGGATACCCAAGATTCCAAGAAAAACACAAGCGACAGAAGGGGGGGCGAGTTTATGTTTGGCTATGGCGGTCATGTTTAGGTAGCAAAGGCACCCAAAGACTATAAGATGACCATAGTCTGGTGATCTACCATGGAGACGCTCGAAGGGGATCGAGTTCAGTGTGGATGTGGATGGGCGCCTATTGATTAGATAGGTGGAGGTAGGTAGTACTTTGGTGGCATGGATGCGTGCATAAGAAGGGTGCGTGTAGAGTTGTTGAGAGTTCAAAGGATACGTTCGGCCTTGCCATTTTGTTGTGAAGTATATGGACAAGACAAGTGCTTGGTTGACAAACTTTGTGCCATTGTTGGCTTGGAGACACTTAATGGGCAAGTCGATCGAATTGTGTGGAGACATAGTTAAAGAAATCAACTATGTGCTGATAGACGTCGGACTTATGTTTGGGAGGAAAGGTCCACAATAATGAGAAAAATCATCTAAACAGGAGACGTAGTTGAACACAGGAGACATCCACACATCACAATGAATGAGTTCAAAAGGAGCACCAATCCTAGAGCTAGAAGAGCTGAAGGCCAGCCGAGTATGTTTGCCAAGCTGACAGGCATGGCAGATAGAGCATGCTGCTTTATTATAGGAAATAAAGGAGGTAGAACGAAGACGGTCGATGACAGAAGGACTAGGATGACCAAGACGCTGATGCCATAGGGTGGTGAAGACGGCGAGGCAGGAGTGTGCTGCTGGTGTGGGAGCGACGACACTGATGGTGTAAAGGTCGCCACCACTATTGCAACCAAGAATCTCGCACTTGGTCTAGAGATCCTTGACAGAGAAACCAAAAGTGGCAAATTTGACATGTGTAAATTTTTGAATGGAAAATAAAAGATTGAAAGTACAACAAGAACATTTTTAAAGCAAAATTTGACGCAGTGGTTGCAAGAATAATGTGGCCGCTGGCTATGATAGGGATGCGAGAGCCATTGCCTATAGTAATGAATGAATGAATAGAGGGGAGGCTAAAGAGTAGATTACCGTCGGTGTTGGACATGTTGGTCGAAGTGCCTGGATGCATCACCCAAGGAGTGCAGTTGAGCGCCATCTGGTTGAGCACCGCCACAAAGCTGGCTTGATCCTAGGCCGGGGCTGCGAGGGCGCTAGGCTGAACTGCGGAGGAGCCATCATGGTGTGCGCCTGAGGGGGCATGGGCCCGAGGATGCCAGGGGCGCCCAGGCACCAGGATGGGCATCCGGCCTGAGCTTCCCATGTGTAAAAGCAGACCCATGGGCCGATTGGAGGCTACGGCCCGGTGAATTTGCGCTACAGTCTGTCCTGCTAGTAGCTGCCGCCTCTGCCGCCAATGTTCCAAATCGCGCGTGCGACTGGGATTCAGCCTGTCGCACAAGCGTGCGAGCTCAACTTCCTATTTTCCGTTATAAGGCCCACTATGGTTGGAACGGCCCATATTAGATTCGTTGCACATGTGTTGGCCCATATTTCATCATTAATTCATTTGTAACAATTGATCCAGAAGGTGGAATATTTTTTATTATGTTGGAACAGTTATTCCAGAAGACAGAATATTTTTTTCATTATATTGGAACAATTGTTCCACCATTTAAAAGTTGTTGCATGTTCAAAAAAAATATTCCACCACAAAATCATCCAAATGTATTCAAGTGGGATATTGTTTTGAAGATTTCGTTGCAAGAAACATAGTGGTGCAGTTGGATTTTGATTTGGATATACAGTTTGGGGAACACAATCTTTTTTATCTTGTTTGCTTTCTTCATGGGCCACGTGCCAGCCCATTATTACTTATGTGATACCTTGAATCCCAGTCACACGTGTGACTCCTAACAGCCCCCGCTGCCACCGCCTGATTGTTGGGTGTTGCCGCCGCCACCCGAGCGTCCCATGCGACTACCACGCCTGTCGTTGCCACGCATGGAGGAGCCTGAGTTGCTGTTGTTGGCGCTGCTGGATGGGTTGGCCGTGCGGCACGAGCTAGTACTGCAGGATGAGGCGCCGATGAGGGCGCTAGCAGCTGCAACTTTTGCCTCGTTGGCCAGATGTAGTTCCTAGAGAACAAGCTGGTCACGAGCGGCGGTGAAGGATGTGGCGTCGTTGCTGGTGATGTTGTCGGTGACGGTGGAGTAGCGAGGGTTGATGCTGCGCAGCAGGTTCAGAACCAACTTTGATTTAGGAACAGGGTGTACCACATCACGTAGAGCGTTGACAGTGGTCTTCATGTGCTGATAGTAGTCACTGATGGACGGATCGCCCATAGTCGTCGAGTGAAACTTCTGACTCAAGAAGATAGCATGAGACTCCTTGTTGGCGTTGTAGATAAGGATGGAAAAGGATCGGATATGCATGGAAACGGATTCGGATATCTTGGATATCTGTCTTCTCGTTCCCTTCCACTTTCCATCCCCTAGTATGGAAACAGATCGAATACACGTGAAAATGGATTCGGATATCTCGGATATCCATTTTCTAGTTTCCTTACTGTTTCCATCCCTAGTTGTAGAGGCCCTCGATCTTGACCCACAGATCGCGTACGTTCTGGCTGGGCTCCATGGTGTTGTGAAGGACATCATCTGAAACTGATCCAAAGAGCTAGCTTCGAACGCAGCAGTCTGCCTGCTCCCATGCAGATTCGGTTGGTTGAGGCGCCGAGGAGCCATAATTGTGCGTCATGAGGCCGAACTTCCCGCACATGGTGCTGAAGAATGAGGCCCACTTGGTGTAGTTCAGCATGGCGAGCTCGAGCATCATCGGCACATGCGATTTCACAGCAACGATTGCATAGGGGTTGATGTAGATCGGCCTAACAGGGTCACCGGACATGTCCGACCACTACTACAGAAACCAAGACTAAATGGGGTTTCCCAACCGGGACTACCAATCCAGGACAAAAGACCTCGGCCTTTAGTCCCGGGTCAGGCACCCGGGACTAATAGGGATCTTTAGTCCTGGTTGGTAACATCAACCGGGACTAAAGGGGCTCCGCGCCACGGCATGGCAGGGGCACCCTTTAGTCCCGATTGGTGTTACCATTTATCTCATACCCCTGGAATGTTAGGATATGCCAAGATGGTCCCCTAGCCAACCACGCCAGCTGTTCTAGTATATCCATGTTATGCATTAGATGCTTCCGCAACCAACCAGCAAAACAAATGATGTGTCGACATGTAATCAAGACCTATGACTTTTCAGGGAATTCGGAGCGCAGAATCTTCTTATGTTCCACAATGTACGGATCCACCAAGGACGATTGTTGAAGTACCGCATAATGTGCTTGTTTGAACGAGTAATCATCCTTACATATATACGATTTCTTTCCTAGTGTGCCCTTTCCATGTAGTCTCCCCTCATACCGCGATTCAGGAACACCAATTGGTTTAAGATCATCAATAAAGTCAACACAAAACTCAATGACCTCCTCTGTTCCATAGCCACTGGCAATGCTTCCTTCAGGACGAGCACGATTATGAACATATTTCTTTAGTACCGCCATGAACCTCTCAACAGGGAACATATTGTGTAGGAATACAGGTCCGAGAATTTCAATCTCTTTGACAAGGTGAACTAGAAGATGTGTCATAATGTTGAAGAATGATGGTGGAAATATCAACTCAAAGCCAACTAGAGATTGTACCACATCATTTTGCAGCTTTATGAGATGGTCTCGATCAATTGCCTTCTGAGAAATTGCATAGAGGAAAGCACACAACTTTACGATTGTTAATCGAACGTTCTCAGGTAGTACTCCGCACAACAAAACCGGAAGAAGTTGAGTTATAAGCACATGATAGTCATGAGACTTTAGGTTTGTGAATTTCTTCTCTAGCATATTTAGGATTCCTTTTAGAGAAAATTCCCTATTTGACATTGAGAAAATAAGTCGTTCCTTTCTTGACACTGAAAAAATTTTCGTTCTCTATTTGACACCGACTTCAACTTTCATTCCCAAATTGGCACTCTGTTTGATTTTCCATCCATTCACTGTTAAATGTCATGCGGAAAGACCATTTTACCCTTCCCAGATGTGGGCCCCACCGCTTCTTCTGTATCTCTTTCCTCCCTCTCTTCCTCTCCTCCGACTCTCCCATGCCTGAGCTACCCGCCTCTGCTCAGGGAGGGGTCGGCGCCGTCACTCGCAGCCGCCGCCGTCGGGGAGCCCGGAGCACGCCATGGCCGCCGCCTCGACCGAGCGCACGCCACCGCCACCGAATCTGAGCACAGGCCACCACCCGCGAGGAGCAGAGGAGATGGTGGCGAGGCGCAGAGGGAGGCCGTGCGCGATCCGCAGCCGTCCTCGCCCCCAGCCGCTGGCACCATGGCCTCCGCCTCCTCGAGATCAAGCCGTGCCGTCGCAGAGGATGCCGCCGCCGCGCCCAAGCTGGTGCCCCGCGCTCGCGCCCATCCACCGCCGCCAGCCCCTCCTGCCGCTCCGCGCCGCAGCCCGCGACCAGCGCCGCCACGGCTGTGCAGGGGAGGAGGAGGCGCGATCGGGAGGAGGGGCTCGCCCGCCCGAGGCCGGCGCGGAGCTCGCCTGCATGCGGCCGGTGCGCAGCCCACCCGCGAAGGCATGGCTCTGGATCCAGCCGCCGCGCGGGCCGCTGCTGCCGGGCTGGATCCGCGTCGAGAGAGAGAGGGATGGGGAGGGAGGGGAAGGAGGGGCGCAGGGAGGAGCTAGAGGAGGGGAGAGGGAGAACGGCGGCGCGCTCAGGCATGGGAGAGTCGGAGGAGAGGAAGAGAGGGAGGAAAGAGAAAAGGAAGAAGCGGTGGGGCCCACATCTGGGAAGGGCAAAATGGTCTTTCCGCATGACATTTAATAGTGAATGGATGGAAAATCAAACAGAGTGCCAATTTGGGAATGAAAGTTGAAGTCGGTGTCAATTAGAGAACGAAAATTTTTTCAATGTCTAGAAAGGAACGACTTATTTTCTCAGTGTCAAATAGGGAATTTTCTCTTCCTTTTATGTTTGAGGAGTATCGAGATGGGACCTTGATACTGCTCAAGCATTCAAACATGCTTTCCTTCTCTTCTTTGGTAAGAGTATAGCTGGCAAGACTTAAGTAGTGCCTTCCATTTTCTCTCAATTGTGGATATAGGCCATCTCGTTCTTCCATATGTTGCAATTCCTGTCATGCTTGTAGTGTATCTTTTGTCTTCCCATACACTCCTATGAATCCTATCAGGTTCATGCGAAGATTCTTCATGAGGTGCATCACATCAATTGCATTGCGAACGTCTAAGACTTCCCAATATGGTAGCTCCCAAAATATAGACTTCTTCTTCTTCCACATGGGTGCCATTCCATTTTCGCTCGGAACAGGTTGGCTACCAGGTCCCTTCCAAAAAACTACTTCAATATCTTTTACCATATCAAAGATCTACCTACCACTATGATGCATCAGCTTTGCACGGTGGTCTGCTTGCCTTTCTTTCGTACCTCATGTTTGATGGGGAGAAACCGACGATGACCCATGTATAAAACCTTTTTGCAGTGGGTCAAGTATACACTATTAGTTTCATCAAAGCAGTGTGTGCAAGCTCTATATCCCTTGTTTGTTTGTCCTGACAAGGGCGGGCTAGTCATTGATGGTTACGAACAACAATGCTCATAGGATAAAGTTCTCCTGTCTGTATTCATCCCACATACGTACACCTTCATCGTGCCACAACAATAACAGTTCTTCGACCAATGGCCTTAGGTACACATGATTAATTAAAAGGACTACATGATCAATTATTTATGTTGCTAAATATCCATATTCATATCCATTCAAAAATAAAAATTCAACTCAATATACTCATTTTGATAAACTAATACAAGTAAATCACATCTACACACTCAAATAAAAATAGTTGTTTCTAAACTCTAGTTATTTTGACACTCTTCAGTTTGAGGCGAACACTCATCATCCCATGTCATATGGGATGCAATAATGGTTCAAAATATTTATTTAGCCCCTTTATGCAAAAAACATCGAAAAGAAAAAAATCCTTATTTAGGATATGTATATGTCATTAACCTTGACCCCGCGGTGATCAAACTGTCATTCGGGGCCAACATCAATATCCGCAAAACGGTGCGGTCCATGGACGTGATGAAGGAGTACGGCCTAGGTTAGGACTTCTTCATTAGGACCAAGGTCTTACTCCTTCATCACGTCCCTATACCACACCGTATCGCAGACATCAATGTTGGTCCCGAATGGCAGTACCAACACCGCGTGGTCAAGGTTAATGACAGATACATATCCGAAACAAAGTTTTTTTTAACTTCACGATGGTTTCAATGGGAGCCTAAATAAATACATCATTAGAGTATAAAAATATTTTCTTCGTGATACAGATTAAATACCAAGTATACACCTTTTTTTCACATTAATTTGAAAATCCAAATTCAAACATTCACATTTCACATATAAATCCACATATATACATACTCATTTTCCAAAAATAAAAAAATTTACTATACTCATTTTCATTCATATTTATTTTGCTAAATATCCATATTCATATCCATTCAAAAATAAACATTCAACTCAGTATACTCATTTTAATCAACTAATACAAGTAAATCACATCTACACATGCAAACCTTAGTTAACTTTGAGCTCAAATGGTCTATGAATCAAAAAATCTAAAACATTTTTCTCTATCTAAATATCCTCAAATATCTCTATTTCTAAGGCATGAAATGAGTTCCACTAGCAATGGAAGTTGCGAGGATGAAGTTTCTCACCTTTGGATGGAGGGAAAGTAAAAAACCTTCACAAATCTTGGAGAAAATAGGCATAAACTCTCCTCACCGTCCTCACCAGAGAGCCAGGAGGAAGAACACGAGGAGGGAGGTGAAGAGAATGGTGCTCGGGCAGGGAAAAAAAAGGGAATAAAAAGGTTTGGAAAGTTAGTCCCGGTTCGTGGCTTCAACCGGGACCTAATGCCCATCTTTTGTGCCTGTTGGAGTCACCAATTGGGACTAAATATGTCGCGCAGCATTTGTCTCGGTTGGAGCCACCAACCGGGACTAATGATGGACCTTTAGCCCCAGCTGGTGGCTCCAACCGAAACTAAAGGCCCCTGCCCGCTCCCCCGGGTCCCTAGACGTTGGATCCGGGGACTAATGCATCCATTAGTCCCGGGCCCAACCAAACCGGGACAAAAGGGGTGGATATATTCGAGGTTCTGTAGTAGTGGGCGCGGTTAGAGATCCAGTCGACGGGGAACATTGCGGCCATGCTCGGAGACATCACGGGGGACTGCGTTGATGTCGTAGACATAGCAGCGCACGTTGAGCAGATGCCGTTGCAGGATCCCAAAAACCTTATTGGTTCTCTCCCGTTACAGTAGCATGTTGTTTCTACGGTCCTCAAAATCTTGTGTGGTGAGGGTATTTGCAGTCTCATACCTCACTATCTTTTCAGTGCAAGTAATTTTATTTTTAGAGATAATTTTCAATGTAATTTTATTTTTAGAGATAACTTATTCTAAACTGCGATATCATAATTCATTAGAAAATACTCCTACTATTTTAAAACACTTGTGTAGAATAATAGGCTGCCAAATTGCCAATTGAGGTCACTATCCTATTGTCACTCATCTAGAGTTTATTAAGACACATACTTCGGTAATAAACGTGCTTCCTACAAGATGCCATACGTAACATGTCACATGATAAATGAGGAGAGAGCATAGCTCCACGAGATAGGAGCATAACTTAAGATGTTTTATAGATAGCACCCTAATTATTGTATGTGTTGTTTATATATAATTAATGATTAGTATAGATTTGAGAATAATTTAATAAACAACCTACTTTTCTTAGTTGTCCATATTGCTACCTTATGTGACATGACAAAACTTAGACAATCCTACTATTGTACATGCCCTCATCATGTCCAACCCAAGGTAGTTAGATAATAAGAAAAATCTATATAAACCCTAGCCTATCGTAAGGCACTTACTTCACCTCCATAAGCTAATTAAAATATCGTGGTCGTGGCAACTCGTGAAGCATTTGTTATTCTTGAGGTGAACTCTTCTAGACGGCTAGGTATCGCCACCTAGATCCCAAGCTTGCGTTGAGTGTTAGCGGACTATGTCGATAATTGACCACCACATTCTCAGAATAAAATGAAATACATGACAAGAATCATGTTCATTTTTATTAAACTAACAGAGTTCTACAAGTTTTGTTAATTATTTGGTGCAGGAATGTGTCATGCCAAAACCCAGGCCGAGCCAGGCTAGAGGGGGTTCGGCCAAACTCCCTAGTTCAGCCGAGCCTAGCTTTGGTCCCTCTCACGGTTAGGCTTGCAACATGCAAGAAAACACACTTAGAACTAATCCTGAGCGTTGACTCAATGGCGGTTTGATCTGAGAGCCACCTAGACATACCCATGAATTTATGGGCCCACAGAAAAAAGGAAATACTCTAAACTTTGGTGCTACCCACCTGAGGATGCATCATAAGTCGTCCATGAGCAACGTCGGTGGAACGAAGGGTGCTACGGCCCTAGGTAGAGTTCGGCAAAACTCTGTGGTTTCAGCCAAACCCTCTAGGTCTTACGCTTGCACAACCACCTCGGATAGGAAGTTACAGACCCAGGATCAGAACCATCGAAGTGGAAAGGCAACGCATCCAAGTGTCAGCCTAACCCTCTTTTTTGGTAGAACCCTAGCCCACTCCAACCACTATCAGCTCACTCCTACAAGTACCCCGAAGCTTCCACTACACTAAAAATAGGGTCATTTACACTAGGATCGACATATACCAAGAGGAGCTATCTACTTCACTTTCTACTTTAGTTGAGCTACACTAGTAGTAGTTGGATCGGAAGATAGAATTGAGTCAAGCTTAGCCTTAGGTTCCGGAGTCGTCTTCGGGAGTTCTAGTATAAGCTACTGTATCGTTTCCTTTAGCCTTTTGTAAGACTTTAAGCTTCAATATAAAGTTATCTTCTATCTATCCTAAGTTGATTACATTCAACACTTACTTTACTCTAGTGTAGTATATCTAGTTTAGACTATAGTCATGTTAGTTGTGGCACTAGGGCTAGAGTTGTAGGTTCTATGTATGTGGGTTTCATGTTCTATCTCTCAGGTTCTAGTCCTCGGTGCCTGTTACATAGGGTACGGTGCTCTTCTGCAAGGATCCCAAGGGAGTAACCTATCTCGTCACGTTGTTCTCCAATTGCTTAGGCTGCCACTTAGGTATCAGGATCTCCTCACGTGTCAGTGCTATCCGGCTTCTCATTACTTCCCCCTGCTGAGCTGTTGTTCACTAAAGTCTTGATATATTCTTAAGATTTATTTACCGATTGCCTTAGCCACTAGTGCTTCCGCGTGAAAATATAAATACGGTGCTCTGGAATACTACGAAGCGAAATGTTACAATGGTGATTTCATGCGCTTGTAGAATTTATTTTATATTATATTTGTGGACCATAAGAAATACAAACAGTGCGCAAAAGCAAATTTGTCTTGCCTCCACAAGGGGAAAGATTACATCTAGTGGAAATGAGAAGCAGCTAAAATAGATTGAGCTCAAAAGAACGAGTCGGAAAGACTCAAGCCCTACAAGTTCCTCAACGGAGACATAGGGTTCACGGTGGTGAACATATGCAAAAAACCCTAACATAGTCATATCACCTCCAATTTTCTCCTTTCTCTCTCTCCCTCACCAATCTCTCTATCACTCTCCCTTTGAATGGCGACTCTGGGCGCCGCAAGTGGCCGTGCTATTCCAAGCGAGCTCCGATGTGTGTGGGGCCACCGAGCTCCCCTGCAGCTGCATGGGCGAGGGCTGCTCAAAGCCACGCCATGGCCAGAACAAGGGCCATGGCGGCTGCTCAATCGGCGTGCGACTCCCACCTACGGTTGGTCGAAGAGTCTTCGGGGTGAGCTATCGCCGCTGAGGGGGAAAGCTCGGGTGGCGGCGACAATGGCTGGTTGGGGACCGTAAACCCCCAGCCCTGCAGACCAAGGCCGGCGATGGGGTGGTGCTCGGGGTGTCGTGCAGAGGGTGAGCAAGGTGGGCGAGGAGGTGATTTGAAAGTGGTGGAGGGAGAGCAACGAATTTGGGCGGCGGATCGAAGGTGGTTGGCTCGGCTGTGTCCGGAGGAAGAAAGGGAAGTGAATGAGTAGGAGAGGGAGAGGAGGAACAGTGCCGTAGGGGCACCGCCGCCACGCAAGCTGGCGCCCGTTGCCTACAGGTTCGCCGCCGCGCTGGCCGGCGGGCCTCTCCTGCGGGGCCGCTAGCGACCACTGCTCAGACCAAACCTGCAGGGCGCGTGTGACAACCCTGGTAAAAATTTCATTTCTAAAATCAGTATCATTAGCCTAACCCTATGCTTAAACCAACTAATAAAAGGGTGGAAAGAATTAGAACGAATTCAGTTGGAATCCAAATTTAAATTGAGCACATTTGGTTACTTTTGAACTTTTAAATTTAACTTTCAGACCATAAGCCAAATGAGATTTTTCCTGAAACCAAAGTTGTAGAACTTTTTATTTTGAACAACTTTCGTGTTCAAAAGTTTTTGAAATTCAAATCAGAAAGAGGAGAAAACGCCCTGTTTGCACCCAGCCCCCTGAAGTTTTCCAAATTCTCGCATTCAGGCCCTCGCACCCCCCCCCCCCCCCTCTCTCTCCTCTCCGCCCGACCACCGCGCGCCAGGTGGCCGGCGACGCCTGACCGGCGCGAGGCGCCTGGCCAGTGGCCACCGCGCCACCCCGCCACGGCCGGCTTTGCCCCCTCCCCACGCCGCGCGGCCCAGTGAGCGCCCGCGCGTGCGCACGCCGCAGCCGCGCCCCGCCTCGCCGCCCGCCGCGCCCAGTCACCGCGCTCCGCCGTGCCGCCCCCGCTCCCGCGCCCCGCCCGTCACTGCGTCCGCCCTCCGCCCGAGCCACTGCAGCTGCTGCTCCACCACTCCACGCCCAGCGCTATCCCCTCGCGCCCACGCCATATCCCGGCCGCCCAGTCACCGCGCCCGCGCTGCCGCACGCCGCGCCGGCGTTCCGCTGCCGCCCGCCGTGGCCAGTGCGCGCCGTGCTGTGCCCCCGCCCCGCACGTTGCCCAGGCCCCTCCACACTCCCTCCTGCCCCTATAAAGGCCGAGCTCCGACCGCCCGCGCGAGCCACGCACCCAGAACGCACTCGCCGCCGCCATTGCCGCCGCCGAGCGCCGCCCGCCGTGGACAGCCCTCCACCGCCGCCCACTGCCCAAACTGAAGCTTCAGCCACCACTACATCATCCCCCTGAAGCTCGCCGACCCACCCAACGCCGCCCAGAACCGCCGGAGCGCCGCCGCCCGCGCTGCCGCCACCGCCGCCGCCCCTGCTCGCCGTGGATAGCTCGACCCCGACCTCCTCCGTCCAAGCCAAGCCCCTGAGCAGCTTCCCTACGCGCCGCCGAAGCTCGCTGACCGGACCAGGCCGCCCCAAGCCCGCTGGAGCACCGCCGTCGACGCGTGCCGCGCCGCCGCCGCCTCTGCTCCAACGCCGGCGAGCCCTTCCCGGCCGTCCCCCACCTGAACAACACCCCCACAAGGTAGCCCTCGCACCCCTGAACCTTCCCCGACCCTCACCCCTCGCCGCCGGCGAGCCCCTCGCCGGAATTTCGGCCGGCCGCCGTACCCGAGCCGCCCGAGGACCCAATTGCAAGAATGTAAATCTTTAGAAGGGTCTGCGCGTAAGATTCAAGGACCTAGTTGTAAAAGAAAGTTTCAAATCTAGATTTAAATTCAGTGAAATTGTAAAATTCTTATAAAATCGTAGAAAATTCAGAAAAATGCAAACTCAACTGTTCTGGAATCCTTAGAACAAACTCTACCACTTTTGTTACAAAAAGTTTCTCAGAATCCCAACATAGTTTGCTCTACATTAAATGGAAGCTTTAATGGACTTATTTTGTACCCACTGTTGTAGAATAATGCTGACTCTAAATTGTGGGCAGTGAGTTAGTTGCTTGATGTTTAGGATTGTGTAAAAAGATCAGGCCCAAATTCCATCTCTAGCCTTACTGTTTATTAAACTTAGTTTCATACCATGTTTAAGTAGAATGTTTTATCCCTGCAGTTAAGTGGTGACTTACCCAATGAAACTTTTTCTATGCTAATGTAATGGTACCTAGAAGCCAGAGAAAAATTGGGAGACTTTTTATCTCTCAGTAACCTATTTATTTGATTTATGCGCTAATAACATACATTAAATCAAGAAAATAGTATCTTAGCTTGGAAAATTCTCACCTTTTTACTAGGAGACACACTGTGGTAGGGGTTGCTGTGTAGAAAGTTCCATGGACAAACACCCTGTGTAGGGTCCTGTAAAAATGAATCCTTGAATAGCCTAGGCGTAGAATGTCATATTTTCTATGCTCTGAATACTGCATGATAAATCCTACAAAAATTGCAGTAGCTTCTTCATGCTTAAGTGAAAGCTCTGTAATAATCTTAGACTCAGTTGTTGCACCAATTGTTCTGTACAAAAAGAACAAGGATCTAACAGCGACTACGTCATATATTTTTCATAATTAATCTGTTACATAAAATTGGCTGAAAATTTTACAGTAAGCGCATCTTTCCCTGATGTGCCTAAATCCAAAATTTCATGACCAGAAACTATCCATTGTAGTAATTACTCTTAAATCGTATCGGTTACCATTACCACGACTTAAACTTGTGCATTCATGTAGAATCGACGACTCTCGCCGACGGAACTTACGAGCTGGTGCCCGCGTCCGAGAGTGCGCAGCGTGAAGCTCAAGCAAATCTGACTGAAGCTCTTGAAGACCCGAGCCCATGTTCGGAAGAGCCCCAAGCGAACTGCGAAGGCAAGCCCCGGAGCATAACCCATTCTTTCCGAAATTATGCAACTCATTACTCTTTGCTTGTGCATTAAGTTTATAGGAGTTGAATGAAAACTTAGTTGCATGATATCAGGAACCCTTGCTTGAAAACTAGACGTAAGGTTCGATAGAATGCTGTGCTAATAGGACTCCGGTAAAAGTCGAGTGATTTCCTGTCACTCGCGAGAAAATAGGAGTTGAATGTCTACTACACACTGCAATCGTAAGGACACGGACGGGCTATGGAAAGATGGTTACGATTGAGGCCCGTCTGTCTAGTGAAAAATGCTAAGGCCGCAGGGTGTGGTAGTGATGGTTAAGTCTTTGAACGTACTAAACACATGCCGAGATTATGGGAATCGGTAAGCTTAAGTACCTGATTGGCCCGGCAAGTGGACAGCAACCTACCCTTTGAACTTCGGTCCCATGTGCATATGGCGAGTGCAGAGAGTGGTCACGACCCGGCGCCGAACCGTGGCGTGGGGCTCTTGTACTCTCGGAGGGTAGCCTCGATCCACAACCCGGAAAGAAAGGGGAAAAGTTGCACGTGTGACTCTGGGAGTAGCCACGTGACGTGTGTTTAGGTTTCCCTTGCAAGGTTAAGAAATTCGATTCGAATCGTCCGTTTCTCACGGCTATTGAGACTGCTTAACCATTTTTACCCACATAGTAAGAAGAGGAACAATGATGATGAATGAACTGGTTGGATGAAAGTTTAATGCTTCACCATTTATGCTTTTGGATAGCTGCTTATCTAGAATGGTTAACGAAACTAGAATCTTGAGCTAAAATCTGAAAGTAAGGACCCACTTGTAGAAGCTTTTCGGCAAAACAAACCCCTGAGCCAAAAAGCCTTGCATGTCTAGAGTCGGTGGAGTAGATTCCACTACACGGGTAAGTCTTGCTGAGTATTAGTATACTCAGCCTTGCTTGTAACTCGTTTTCAGGTGAGACCTTCGAAGATGTGATTGCTAGCTTGACTTGGCCCTGCACTCTTCCCCCTGGTTGGTCGGTGGAATGGGATACGCCCCCGTCCAACGGAGATAATGCCGAGTGATGTCTCGTACGGGCTTCATCGAGACATCCTGTATCGTCGAGTAGCTCCCGTTGTTTATTTCCTCTGCAACTTAAAACTCTGAAGAACTTATTTGTGATCATTGAAGTACTTGATTTCTAAACTCAAAACTTGGTCTGTAATATTTACTTATGCTAATGTTGTAATATTTGCTGGAATGTGGTATTCTCTGGGCTCATCGTCGCATGAGCGTTTGTATGTATGGCGCTCGATCCGATTACCGTGGTTGTATCGGGAGGTTATACCCGACAGACCAGTGGATTACTCCGTTTGAAGTGTAAGGTTAACCGGAATTGCCCTAATGGTGATGGTTAATACACTTGAGCCGGATTAATTCAGGTGGTTCTGCCACAGCGCGCGCGGCGCGAGACTCACCAGCACGCACGGCGGCAACCTGCAGAGCGCGCACGAGACTCGCCGGCCAGCGCGGCGTGTGGTGTTAGCCCCGCGGGCAAAGCGCAGCGCGCGGTGCCGGCCACACGGGCGAAGCGCGGCGTGTGGCATGCGGTGCGCTGCTCTACAGTTGGCCGGTGAGGAGAAGAGAGAGAGGGGTGGAGGGAGAGAGAAAGAGGAGCGATTCGGAGAAGGTGCAGACAATCCGAGGGCTTCTTTGCATATATTCACCATGAGGTGCACGTGGCATGTGTTGACGCTTGCTACAGACCAATTTTGAGTGTCAATTTGCCCCAAAAATTTGGATGACTAGCATACTTTACCTGCATATTTATCCCAAATACTATCATTTCCACATTTTCCTTGGAGATTTTGAAATGTAGGAAATTGGGCAAGAAATGCAGGTAAAACACATTCCAAGATTCAAGCCTCAAAATGTCAACCGATCGGAGCGTGCCGACCAACAAAGAGCAGGTGTTTAATTTTGAAACTCCACATGTATTGGTGAATATATGTAGGCAGCTCAAGAGCAAGGCAACACACTCTCATCCAAGGCAAGACCCTTTCGACCAATCAGGCGCAAGCATTCAGCATCACATGGATTGAAGGGCCCACCAGAACATGCAACCGACGTAGTATTGCGCCAAGTCACACAGAACCGCCTTAAGGGCCCACTTACTAGTCTCCTGCCAAAGGCGGTGGCCAGGGGTCGATCAAACCAGTGGTTCGGCTAAACTGCCACTGGGCCCCTCGCCTCCAGCTTCCACATGGCGATCTCTAGTGCACTCTAGAAGTCGGTTCAACATGCGGCCACCTGTTTTCCTTGCCGAAGCACCCCTGTTCACCCCTACAAATACAAGAGGAGGGGGTAAGAATAGAGATACAAGTCACCTCTCCATCCTCTCTCACTTTTGGAGCTTGGAGTCCTCTTTAGAGGTGTAATGCTGCCTAGGTAGCGCTTAGGAAATAGGGAGAGAGTGAGGGGCAGTCGGGGAGGTGCCGGTGGGCCCACCAGCGCTCTTCTCCAGCTTGTACCTTGATGGATGCTTATCAATCATAGTAAGTGTTCGTGACTTCCTTTGTGCTTTAGTTTCTTAGTTAAGCTTAGAGCTAGTATAGGATCAAGAATACCGACTAGAGGGGGGTGAATAGGCGGTTTCAAGTAAAATCACAAGCACTAGGCAAATTTAATCAGTAACACAAGAGACCTCCTACCTCTACTAGAACCTATATCTAGTGAGGTTTTGCAACCTAGGGTGACAAGTAACAAAGCAAGCCTATACACATTTCTTCTCTCATGGACCAACCTATACACATTTCTTCTCAAAAAATTGTTAGTCCACCAATGTTATCATTAATTACAAAAACTTGAATTAGGGGCCTAGATGCTTTCAATCTCCCCCTTTTTTGTAATTGATGACAACACTTCAAAGGAATGATATAGAATGGTTCAAGCCCACATTATGCACAAGGCATAAGGTAGACTTGAGATTGAACTCCGGTTTTACTTACCCTTTTTCTTGAAAAATTTAGAAATATGTATGGATAAATTTCACCAAAGTTCGATGAGTGGAGAGAACTCCCTCTTGATGTGTGCATATAAGATTTGAAGAATAACATGAGCACATATACATGATTTAAAATTTTGACGGAGTTTCCCCTACAAAGTGGAATTCGAGGCATATAGGATAGACAAGATAATATAGATTTGAAGTTCACATGGTTAGCACAACCTCAAATAGCCACAAGTACTAGAACCAAGTCAATTTCAAGATAAGATAAGATAATCCAACATAGTTTACCACAATATTACAAGCCAATTTCTAGTTCAAACAACCAAGTCCATGCAAGCGTATGAGAAACATGCAACGAAACCCAACACATGAAAGGTTCGACACACATAAAGTTCATGCAAATGCAGCCAGTAAAATGTGAGCTCCCCCTAAATTAATCATTCCTCCAACATCCAAGTTTCTTCTCCCCCTTTGGCATCAAGTACCAAAAACTAATCATCCATCGGCGGCGGAGGCGGTGGTGGAGGACAGAAAGGCTGGTGTGGATAAAATTGAGGAGGTGGCACTGGAGCTGGATAAACTGAGTAGAAATGATCTGTGAAGCCCATGAATGCTGCACTGAAGGTGTCAAAATCATGCTAGAGCCTCTTCTGCCTCTCAACAAGCCCCTGATACTGCTCATTTGTGGGCAATTCCTCAATCCTACAGTCCAATGCTGCAATGTCATCATGCAAAATTTGCTGAATGTTCTGCATGTGAGTCATGAGCGGCTGATACATTTGATCATGAATGTGCTGCCCAAAATCTTGAAAATCGGCATTCATTTGTCCCTGAAACTGTTGATTCATATTCTGAAAACCTAAATTTAACTGCTATTGCATTTGAGTTGCCAAACCATCAAACTGAGTACTAATGCCCTGCTGCATGTGGGCAAAGTATGGATCAAAATAGCCAGTTGGAGGCACCCACTGTGGCTGCACAAGTAGGGGTGGTAATGGGCCATGGCCCTAATGCTTTCTTCACAATCCTAATTGGCCCTTAATATTTTTAGTTCAAAATTGTATAAGATTAGAGGCCCGCCATTTTAGGGCCCGACCCTTAGATTATGTAGGCTAAAAATTAAGGCTTGTTACCACACCTATGAACAGGAGGTGAAGGTGGCGTGGCTTGCTGATCAACATTCTAAGCCGCATCCCCTTGATTTTCATTGTCTTCCTCATCAACCACAACATCAGGGAAAGGAGTCAAAGGACGCTCAAGAAATCTTGTATCATTCTTGAAGGGCCTGAAGGCTGAATGCTTGCTCTCACAAATGCCTCTAAACTGGGTCTTGGCCTTGATCAAAGACATGATATATGGAGCAAAATACAGGTTCATCTCAAGATTAAGCCTCAAATCTTCTAATTGATCCATGATAACAGCAATAACATCCACTTTTTAGCCATGCATCACATGAGAAATCAGATTCCAATAAAGACCTCTAACTTTATCCTTGTTTCCACTCTTAGGCATGAAAGTGGCTCTAGCAATTTTGTTGATTATAGCTGGATGATGCCTAAGACCTTGAGTGGCCAAAACCACAAGGAATACCAAGACGGGCTGGCTCATCAAATGCAGGGTATTCATCATCAAATGGATTTTCAGCCATCATATTTTTGCTATGTTCATCCTGAAGAAAATCATAGTTTAACTCATTGACAGCAGCAAATTCAGCAAATGTGGCCTGAAACCTCCTTTTTTTAGTCATCCAAGTTGATGTTTCTTCTATTGTGTCAATCTCTAGTGTAGCATAGAATTGTATGATAGTTTCATTCCAATCACATCTATGCTGGAAGAAATTCATAAGACCCATTTGCTCAAATCTATCAAGTAATCCACTCATGACCGGTTGAGCTCCCATGTACCCAAGGTCTATGGTTTGATGCTTAAAGACAGTTTTCCTAACCATATGACCAAAGAAGGCATCTTGCTGTACCTGAGTGTGAAAGTAGAGGATGTTGGTGTCGCTAGCAAGGTTATACTGATTCAAAGATCTTGCATTTGAATATTCTTCAGCTGTCCATGCTCTTCCTAGAAAGTTAACTGCAATGAGATCAACAGTATCATCCTCATCACTGCCATCATCATCTTCCATATCAAAGTCATCACCAACACCACCAATTGATAATTCAGCGGCAAGCTCATTGGGGTTTGGCTCATAATCATCATCATTCCTTTGTCTCTTGGAAGCCCCCATCTTCTTAATTTTTGATGTCACACTTTTAAAGATCTTTCTGGGAGGCATAAGTATCAAGAATCAATCATAAGTATCATTGAAACAATGCAACATTAATCAAACGATGGTTGAAGTTGAGCAGCAGCAAATAGTAGCATGCGAACCATCCGCGAGGGAGAGCCGGACCGTCCGCGGGCACTGTACTTGGGCGAATATGCACAGTGACGCCTCCAATTCAATCCATCAAATCTTAAGTTCTAGACCAAATTGACTAACCAAAATTTAACCAAAGCATCTCCACATCAATAGCATCAAGTTCCACCAACCAATTTCATGAGTCCATGGTCCAAAAATAGATCACATCCTCAAACCCTAAGCATCTCCATTGATGAAATCCAAGAACATGAAATGGGGAATCAATGAAATACTGATCGGCCATGGAGTAGAAACTCGCAGAGTGTCCGGAGAAGCGCTAGGACAGTCCGGGAACCACACCAAACACCCTCCCCCTTGGAAGGTTATTCTCCATGTTGGTGTTTTACCGGCAAGCCTACCTAGGGATACACTAAGGTAGTAGACTTGTGGTCAGGGTGTCACCGAGATTAGGAACTCGATGGTGCAAGGACCACAAGGGTTTAGACAGGTTCGGGCTGCAGTATACATAATACCCTACGTCCTTTATGGCTTGTGTTGCCTTGGGGTTATGCGTTATGCATATTGTGCTTTTGAGGGGTCCCTGCCCGCCCTTATATATCTCAGGGGAGCAGGGTTACATGGAAATTCTAATCTGGTACGAGCTTAGGAGTCCTAACCGAGTACTCTCGGTTAGTTTTCTTCTGTACCGACTAGTTGTACTAGCTTACGAGTACTCTACATATGGATAAGGTATGGGACATGCCCTACCCCTTACTCTAGAATGTTCTACGCCACGCGTGCAATCCCGTCGCCCCGGGTCGGACAAGCCCCCAAGCTCTTCATAGCCGAGTACTGTAGGCTTCGAGTACTTCTGGAAGTCATCCTTCGGTTTCTGTTGAAACTCCATCTTGAAGATGTCTTTCGAGTACTTTTCTTGGCTGCTCGAGGCTGTGAGGTGCTCTAGCCTTGAGTACTTTCAAATTTTTCCTTTCTATGGGGTGCGATGCAAATCGCACTCCATATGCAGTAGCTCCCGAGCCTTAGGTTGAATGGAATAATCAGGCCGAGGGTCTCACTAGTCTTGAATCTTCATCTTATCTTCCAAATTTTTTTAAAAATAAGCCATCGATGACACGTGTCCCGCAGCCCCCGAGCCTTGAATCCAAATCCCGAGGTTTGGAAAAAAGGATCCAAAAGAACGTGGCATACTGAACAATGTTATGTACAAAATTTGAGTAAAAATAATGTATATTAGTTTTAGTGTGATCTGCCTTGATGGTTTTCCCTGAAAATCAATTGGTTCAAAATTCGAAAAACCCCTTTTTTCGGGAATCTATCCCAGAAAAAATGGTTAATCAAATAAACTACCCAAAACTCTTTCCAGAATAGCCGCTCAAAAAACAAATCACACTTTTTTAGGGGAGATAACTCTTCGGCTTCCAAACAGTAGATTTGGGCCTCCCGCTGGCTATTTTAACCGCGCGGTGACTCTAGGGTTTGCGCGTGAAGCGGCTCGTGACACTCAAGATGGGGAACAAGAAGCAGGCGAACAAGGGGAAAAAAGATGATTCATGGACTGGCGACTGGGAGAGAAGTAAGTGCACCCGAGCCAATCTTCTTCTTAACTTAGTCGCTCAGGGTGTGACAACCCTGGTAATTGCAAATCCAAAATCAATGACATAAGCGTAACTCCATGTGTTAAACCAACTAATGAGAGGGTGGAAAGAATTTAAAACGGGTTCAGTTGGAATTCAAATTAAATTTGGGCACATTTGGACACAATTGAAACTTTTAAAATAACTTTAAAACCATAAGCCAAATGAAATTTTGCCTGAAACCAAAGTTGTAGAACTTTTTGTTTTGAACAACTTTCGTGTTCAAAAGTTTTTGAAATTCAAATCAGAAAGAGGAGAAAACGCCCGGTTTGCACCCAGCCCCCTGAACTTTTTCGAATTTTTGCATTTCGGTCCCTGCGTTTCCCCCCTCTGCTCTGCCGCGCCGCGCGCGCTCGCCCGCCCGCCGCGCGCCAGGTGGCCGGCGTCGCCTGACCGGCGCGGAGCGCCAGGCCAGTGGCCGCCGCACCACCCCGCCACGGCCGGCTTTCCCCCGCCCCGACGCCGCGCCGCCCAGTCCCCGCCCGCGCGTGCTGCCGCGCCCCCGGCTGCCGCCCGTTCGCCCAGTGGCCGCGCTCCGCCGTGCCGCCCCGGCCCCCGCGCCCCACCAGTCGCCGCGCCTGCCCTCCGCCCGAGCCGCTGCCGCTGCTGCTTCCCCACTCCGCGCCCGGCACTATCTCACCGCGCCCACGCCACAATCGCGGCCGCCCAGTCACCGCGCCCGCTCGCCGCACGCCGCGCCGGCGTTCTGCCGCCGCCCGCCGCGCCCAGTGCACGCCGCTGCCGCGCCCCGCCCCGCGCGTCACCCAGGCATCTCCACGCCCCCTCCTGTCCCTATAAAAACGCCACCCCGACCGCCCGCGCGAAGCCCCGCCACCAGAACGCCTCGCCGCGCCATCGCCGCCGCCGAGCACCACCCGCCCGTGGGCAGCCCTCCACAGCCGCCCACTGCCCAAACCGAGCACCCAGCCACCACTACATCACCTTACCGCAGCTCGCCGACCCGCCCAACGCCACCCAGAGCCACCGGAGCACCGCCGCCCGCGCTGCCGTCGCCGCCGCCGCCCCTGCTCGCCGTGGACAGCACGACCCCGACCCCCTCCGTCCAAGCCGAGCCCCGGAGTAGCTTCCCCACGCGCCACTGAAGCTCACCGACCGGACCACGCCGCCCCAAGCCCGCCGGAGCACCGCCGTCGACGCGAGCCGCGCCGCCGCCGCCTCTGCTCCAACGCCGGCGAGCCCTTCCCGGCCGTCCCCCACCTGAACAACACCCCCACAAGGTAGCCCTCGCACCCCTGAACCTTCCCCGACCCCCGCCCCTCGCCGCCGGCGAGCCCCCTCGCCGGAATTTCGGCCGGCCGCCGCACCCGAGCCGCCGAGGACCCAATTGCAAGGATTTAAATCTTTAGAAGGGTCTGAGCGCAAGATTCAAGGACCTAGTTGTAAAAGAAAATTTCAAACCTAGATTCAAATTCAGCGAACTTGTAAAATTCGTATAAAATCGTAGAAAATTCAGAAAAATGCAAACCCAACTGTTCTGGGATCCTCGGAACAAACTCTACCACTTTTGTTACAAAAAGTTTCTCAGAATCTCAAAATATTTCGCTCTACATTAAATAGAAGCTTTAAAAGACATATTTTATACCCATTGTTCTAGAGCAATGCTGACCCTGAATTTTGGGCAGTGAATTAGTTGCTGGATGATTAGGACTGTGTAAAAAGATCAGACCCAAATTCCATCTCTAGCTCTGCTGTTTGTTAAACTTAGTTTTAATTCATGTGTAAATGGAATGTTTTATCCCTGTAGTTAGGTGGTGAGTCACCCCTTGAAATTTTTCCTATGCTAATGTATTGGTAACTAGAAGCCAGATAAAAATTAGGAGACTTTTTATCTCACAGTAACCTATTTATTTGATTTATGTGCTAATTAAATACATTAAATCAAGAAAATAGTGTCTTAGCTTGGAAAATCCCCAAATTATTACTGGGAGTTACACTTTCGTAGAAGTTGCTGTGTAAAAAGTTTCATGGACAAAAACCCTGTGTAGGGTCCTTTAAAAATGAATCTTTAAAAAGCCTAGGTGTAGAATGTCATATTTTCTATGCTCTAAATACTGCATGATAAATCCTACAAAAATTACAGTAGCTTCTGCATGCTCAAGTGAGAGCTCTGTAAAAATCTTAGCCACAATTGTTGCACCAATTGATCTGTACAAAAAGAACAAGTATCTAACAGCAACAATGAAATCTATTTTTCAGAATTAATCTGTTGCATAAAATTGGCTGAAAATTTTACAGTAAGCACATCTTTCCTTGATGTGTCTAAATCCAAAATTTCATGACCAGAAACTATCCCTTGTAGTAATTACTCTCAAATCGTAATCAAGTGCTATTTCCACAACTTAAACTTGTGCACTCATGTAGAATCGACGACTCTCGCCGACGGAACCTACGAGCTGGTGCCCGCATCCGAGAGTGAACAGCGTGAAGCTCAAGCAAATCTAACTGAAGCTTTTGAAGACCCGAGCCCAAGTTCGGAAGATCCCCAAGCGAACTGCGAAGGCAAGCCCCGGAGCATAACCCATTCTTTCCACAATTATGCAACTCTTTACTCCTTGCTTGTGCATTAAGTTTATAGGAGTTGGATGAAAACTTAGTTGCATGATGTCAGGAACCCTGGCGTGAAAACTAGATGTAAGGTTCGATAGAATGCTGTGCCAATAGGACTCCGGTAAAAGTCGAGTGATTTCCTGTCACTCGCGAGAAAATAGGAGTTGAATGACTACTACACGCTGCAATCATAAGGACACGGACGGGTTATGTAACGATGGTTACGACTGAGGCCCGTCTGTTTAGTGAAAAATGCTAAGGCCGCAGGGTGTGGTAGTGATGGTTAAGTCTTTGAACGTACTAAACACATGCCGAGATTATGGGAATCGGTAAGCTTAAGTACCTGATTGGCCCGGCAAGGGGACGGCATCCTACCCTTTGAACTTCGGTCCCATGTGCATATGGCGAGTGCAGAGAGTGGTCACGACCCGGCGCCGAACCGTGGCGTGGAGCTCTTGTACTCTCGGAGGGTAGCCCCGATCCACGACCCGGAAAGAAAGGGGAAAAGTTGCACGTGTGACTCTATGGAGTAACCACGTGACGTGTGTTTGGGTTTCCCTTGCAAGGTTAAGAAATTCGATTCGAATCGTCCGTTTCTCACGGCTATTGAGACTGCTTAACCATTTTTACCCACAGAGTAAGAAGAGGAACAATGATGATGAATGAACTGGTTGGATGGAAAACTTAATGTTTCACCATGTATGCATTAGATAGCTGCTTACCTAGACTGGCTAACGAAACTAGAATCTTGAGCTAAAAGTTGAAAGTAAGGACCCACTTGTAGATGCTTTTCGGCAAAACAAACCCCTGAGCCAAAAAGCCTGGCATGTCTAGAGTCGGTGGAGTAGTTCCCACCACTCGGGTAAGTCTTGCTGAGTATTAGTATACTCAGTCTTGCTTGTGACTCGATTTCAGGTGAACCCTTTGAAGACATGATTGCTAGCTTGACTTGGCCCTGCACTCTTCCCCCTGGTTGGTCGGTGGAATGGGATGCGCCCCCGTCCAACGGAGATAAGGCCGAGTGATGTCTCGTACGGGCTTCATCGAGACATCCTGTATCGTCGAGTAGTTTCCGTTGTTATTTCCGCTGCAATTTAACTCTGAAGGACTTATTTATGTTAATTGAAGTACTTGTTTTCTAAACTCAGAATTAGGTCTGTAATACTTACTTATGCTAATGATGTAATATTTGCTGGAATGTGGTATTCTCTGGGCTCATCGTCGCATGAGCATTTGTATGTACGGCGCTCGATCCGTTCACCGTGGTTGTATCGGGAGGTTATACCCGACAGACCAGTGGATTACTCCGTTTGAAGTGTAAGTTTAACCGAGGATGCCTTAATGGTGATGGTTAATACACTTGAGTCGGATTAATTCAGGTGGTTCTGCCACAGCTGGTATCAGAGCCGTAGTTGGTGCCACAGCTGGCAACAGCGGGCACCAGAGCCGGAATACATACGCCAGAGAATGCTACAAGCCTTAAAAACTCATTTTACTAAAACTTGACTAGAAGGTTGTGTTGCGAAATGCGTTGGTACGTTAAGGATGGTGCCTAGTTCGTAAAGCCCTAAGGGTTTATGGGAAAGATACTAGGTGGCTATCTAACTTCTATATATAGTATCAACTGACTTCCAGCACATTATTTTCTGTCAAAACTTACTTTCATGCACAACCAACCTTAAATTCTGTAACGACGCACTCGTCGCTAAGGTAAGAAGGTAAGGATCCTCAGCCAACTGAGGGAGCTTGGCCTTCCTGTCGGTGATGCGAACCGAACGCTGCCCTCAAGCAGTGGCTTACTTGAGGTGCTGCCAATATGACAACTGTTAGTTGGACATATTGGGAGTAGAAGGTTCGGCGCAGGGTATGGCGATCGCTGTTCATACCCCCGTCTCATGACGGTACCCCCGTGAATACGCTATCTCGATAGCGTATGTTAACGTCGTCTGTACGGCGGAAATTGTACAGATATCGTTTCTATAAGTAAACGGTAATGAATACGGACGCTTTCATGAGTGCTGGCATGAAAGGTTCATGATATATAAATGCTTGTCGATTTTCTGCAGGTACACTAACCGCGATTACGATAAGTTAAGGAACGATTAGAAAGACTCGACTAGCTATTATAGCGAGAGCCGTATTGTGTAAGCCACCGAAACTATCTTCGTAAGACCAAAGCTATTTGGCGATTATTTTATTTTTGTGAGGACGAATAGGACGTGCATACATCATGAACATGTGTATCGGAAATCAAAAATGCGATGTATGAGAGTGGTAGGATTCTTGCGTATCTAAAGCATGGTTGCATAAGGATTATCTAGAGAAACTGTCCCGAATCTGCCACGACTGAAAAGAGCGAATTATTGACCAAAGAAAATAACCATTTCTGATAAAGTTCATGTTGAAGAAATTGTTCCAAATCGTGTGCCCTATCTTCTGTTCAAAAATGAAAAATTCTGAACTTATGGATAATAAGAAATAACAGAAACCTTGGAGCGTCAGATTTCTGTCCAGAATAAGCACTTCTGCTTCTTAAATTTTTAGGCCCCCTTCCTGCGGTTTTCTGCAAAAGAGTACAACACAAAACTTGTTCCAAATTTATCCCAGAAGCTGCTGTTAAAATTTGGTAAATTTTGGCTGGGTAGATTTTCCCTGGTGCACGAAATATTGGCCCCCTGTTCACTGAAAATTCTGGGTAGACTGAGAAGTAAGACCTTAAGGGAACAGCCATCTTAGAGCCTAATCCAGCCAAAGTGTTGAATAGAAAAGTTGTTCACAAATACCTTAGGAGTGACCTGGTGAAATTTGAGAATTTTTGGACGAGAACTGTGGGAGTTATGATTATTTTTTCACACTATACAGAATCTGTCCTTGTGCTGCTCACAGTTTTCGCTATCTCACTCCATTTGATCTTTTGTTCAGATGGCCGAGCCCGTTGAGATGATGGTGAATGAGGATGGACGCGTGCACTCGCAGTGCCTCCACTGGGAGGGCTTTCCCTCTATTTTGTGGGATGTTCTGCGTACCGCGGGCTATCTAATTCCCCCACGTTACGCCGGACTGGAGTTTGCAGAAAATGGAGTTACCCAGTGCCGTGTCAACGTGACTATCTTTCCGCACCCGCTACACCCGGAGTGGCCCGCCTTGGAGCTTGAGGCTGTTGGTCGCCGTTTGGCCGATACTTGGGAGCTTGCAGCCATGAGGGCGCTCACCACATTTTGTGCGCAGCGTCCCGAGGTTGTCACACTCACTCCCATTGGATTGTTTCCTGCTGCCCAGGACAACGACCCCTTTTGGCTCAACAGGGTGCAGCACGCACAGTATTTGGTAGACTTCCATGCCCAGGAGACTATCCATACCTCCGTGCGGTGCATGAGTGCACTCTACCGGCTTCAGACTCTCCAGAGTCAGGCACTCGAGCAGCTCACTGATCTTGCTCAGGCCTACCATATGATGGCAGATACCAGGGATGAGCAGATAAAGGAGCTCAGTCAGGATCTTGAGGACAGAGATGCTCAGATTGGCCAACTTGAGGGCCAAATCCAGGAGCAGGACACTCTCATGGGTGAGAGAGATACCACGATAGCACAGTTGGAGGAGCAGCTCCATGATCTGAACCTTGAGTTGGAGGATGCTAATGAGCATATTCAGTGGCATCATGATCAGAATGACCATCCCCATGAGGACGACATGGAGGAGGATGAGGAGGAGCCACAGGAGATTGATGGTATCTCAGGTATGGATTTCGAGGGTGAGGTACCACAGGCACCTCAGATGGGAGCCCACTCTCCGGCTCACAGCGAGTCGTCTGTCAACGACTTGGATGATTTCTAGAGGACGACCTAGGAGGACTTTTGCACATACTCCTCGATAGGGTAGCCTAACTTTTGGCAAGTGTTGTAATAGGCTAACTAGGAGTTGAGTAACTCTTTTGTGTTGGGTATATCTGAACCATGTGGATACCCACAACATGTAAGGAACGGCGATAAACTTGGTGATTTCGTTGTAAGTTGGTAAACGATGGAATCCACAATCGCTGAGACTTGTCGGAATTTTTACCCATGTCTCCTTGCATTTCTTGGCTGAGTGTTGAATGCCAGACTTGTGCTAAATTTTGTGATCTAGGTTCTCACAAAAATTTGGCTTCATTGGACCTCGCTAGTTTAAGATATAGGCGAAACAGTACCGATCAATCTGCTGAAAAACAGCTAAGACAGCAAGGCAAAGGAAGAGCTTTTCGACCATCTTAGCCATAGTTCTAGCACCGAAGTAAATACCAAAGTGGGGCAGTCCTAAATCCTCTGACTACCACAAATGTTTGAGATGTTTTGGATGGACCCACAGCAGGCTATGATTTTTCTCGTAGCAAGCAGAGATTCTGTCCATACTTCTAGCTCAGACTTCGGAAGTCTATGACTACACCAATTATTTATGAATCAAGGAAGTAATATGGATCGCGTTGCTAATGGTAACCTTTCACGTTTCAGATGGTTGGATCAACACGTGGCAACCCCGAGGGTTTTGGTGCCGGTGGCAGCCGCTCGCGACAATCGCCACCACCCCCGCCCAGTTTGGTGGAAGTGATGGCCGCTCAAACCGAGCTGCTGCGTCAGATTGTGCAAGGGCAACACCAGCAGAGGGGTGGGCACAATGCTCACCAACCACAAGCTGCAGGATACACGGATTTCCTGGGGACCCAGCCTCCCTTGTTCCATAAGACCGAGGAACCCCTGGACGCAGATGCATGGATTCGCACCATAGAATCCAAGTTCACGCTACTTGTGGCCCCATGCTCAGAGGCCAACAAGGCCCGTTTTGCCGCGCAACAGCTTCGCGGTACCGCTCGACTGTGGTGGGACCACTATTTTGTGATGCTCCCGGCTGACCATGTGGTCGACTGGAATGAATTCAAGACCGCATTCCGGGCACATCATATCCCCGAGGGTCTCATGGAGAGAAAGTTGAATGAGTTCCTGGCACTCACCCAAGGCACCCGCACCGTGTTGCAGTACGCCCAGGCGTTCAACAACCTATGCCAGTATGCGGGCTATCACGCTGATACGGATGCCAAGAAGCGTGATCGTTTCCGCCGAGGTCTGAATACCAAGCTCAAGGAACGTCTGAACCTAGCCAGGGCTGACACCTACAATGAGTTGGTCAATATGGCCATTACCCAGGAGGACTGTATCATGGCACATCGGGCAGAGAAGAAGAGAAAGGCACCCGCAGGGCCATCAAGTGCCCAACCACCAAGGTATCGCATCGTGCAAAATACCGCACCTACAGCTCCACCAAGGGCCCCGCAGCCAGGTAGATGGATTGCCAGACCCCCACAGCAGCCAGGCATGGTACGACCCCCGATGCCTCCACAGAATGGTCCGAGGCCCATTCTTCAGCAGTCTCTTCGACCTAGCCCCGCAAATCGCTGTTTCAAATGCGGGAGTTCCAGCCACTTCGCACGCGAATGCCCTCAGCCTGGACAGCCCAACCAAGGTCAAGGATCCAACCCGAACGCCAAGAACAGGGGCAAGAGACAGACCCTGCAAGTCAAGCAAGGACGGATTAACTTCACCACGCTTGCAGAGCTTCCTGAAGGAGCCCCAGTGATGTCGGGTACATTCTCTATCCATAACAAGCCTGCCGTTATATTATTTGATTCTGGTGCATCGCATAGTTTCATAAGTGCAAAATTCGGTGCAAAAGTAGGCTTGGATGTTTGTCACACAAAAGGGTCTTATATGATATCAACACCGGGTGGTAAAATTGCTTCAAACCAAATGGTCAGACAAGTACCAGTCAAATTGGGTAGTAAAACCATCGACACGGACCTTGTCCTTTTACCCCTTGACGGCATGGACATTATTTTGGGAATGAACTGGATGGCTATGCATGGAGTCACACTGGACCTTTCTTCCCGAGCCGTTGAGATAAATTCACCTAGTCACGGAGCCACTACCCTTTACCTACCGTTACGGGAGTGCACAAATTCTTGCGCTTTCGTGATGGAAGGGACCAACCTAGAGAATATTCCAGTGGTATGCGAGTATGCCGATGTCTTCCCGGATGACTTACCAGGAATGCCACCGGATAGGGATATTGAGTTCGTTATTGAGCTACAACCAGGCACTGCACCTATATCCAAGAGACCATATAGGATGCCCCCTAAGGAATTGGCCGAGCTGAAAATTCAACTCCAAGAACTACTGGACAAGGGTTTTATTCGCCCTAGCGCGTCACCTTGGGGATGTCCAGCCCTATTCGTAAAGAAGAAGGATGACAGTTTGAGATTATGTGTGGACTACCGACCTCTCAATGCGGTAACAGTTAAAAATAAATACCCACTTCCTCGCATCGATGTACTCTTCGATCAATTAGCTGGAGCCAGAGTCTTCTCCAAGATTGATCTTCGTTCGGGGTATCATCAGATCAAGATTCGCCCATGCGATATTCCTAAGACTGCCTTCTCCACACGATATGGACTATATGAATTCTTGGTCATGTCCTTTGGACTCACCAATGCCCCTGCCTACTTCATGTATCTCATGAATTCGGTATTCATGCCCGAACTGGACAAATTCGTCGTAGTGTTCATCGACGACATTCTTATCTATTCAAAGGACGAGGAAGAGCATGCCAAGCACCTTCGCATTGTTCTTCAGCGACTCAGAGACCATCAGCTCTATGCTAAGTTTTCTAAGTGTGAATTCTGGTTGGATACTGTAAAGTTCTTAGGTCACACGATCTCCAGCGAAGGCATAGCTGTTGACCCCAGCAAGGTACAAGAGGTGATGGATTGGAAACCCCCTACCTCTGTTCATCAGATTCGCAGTTTTCTCGGCTTAGCCGGTTACTACCGTCGCTTCATCCCGGATTTCTCTCGAATTGCTAAGCCCATGACTGAACTGTTAAAGAAGGAAGTAAAGTTTGTATGGGACGAGAAGTGTGAGGAAGCCTTCCACACTCTCAGAGAGCATCTGACTACTGCACCTGTGTTAGCTCAACCCGATAATACCAAGTCATTCGATGTGTATTGTGACGCATCAGGTACTGGTCTAGGATGTGTGCTTATGCAAGAGAATCGAGTGATTGCATATGCCTCACGAGCCCTTCGGCCCCACGAATGGAATTATCCCACGCATGACCTTGAGCTCGCAGCCGTCATTCACGCTCTGAAGATATGGAGGCACTATCTCATGGGTACACAGTGCAATATCTACACGGATCATAAGAGTCTCAAGTACATCTTCACACAAGCCGATCTGAATATGAGACAACGAAGATGGCTAGAATTAATCAAAGATTATGACCTTGAAGTGCACTATCACCCCGGTAAGGCTAATGTAGTCGCGGATGCACTAAGCCGCAAGTCCCATTGCCATTGCTTATCCATGGAGTCCTACCATGAGACATTATGTGCAGATATGAGGAAGCTTAACTTGGAAATGGTTTCCCAAGGCACTCTAAATCACATCTCAGTTGAGCCCACTCTTCACGACCAAATCGTCATGGCACAACTACATGATGAAGGAATCAAGATCATCAAACAAAAACTCTCTCTAGGTGAAGAGAAGTATAAGTGTTTCCGCCAGGACCATAAGGGAGTTCTACGGTTCGAAAGTCGGATAGTCGTTCCGAAGGATTGTAAACTCCGCAAGCAAATTCTTGATGAGGCACACCTCTCCAAATTCTCTATCCACCCCGGTAGTAGCAAAATGTATCAGGACCTAAGGCAAAACTTCTGGTGGACTAGAATGAGAAGGGAAATTGCTACGTATGTCTCGGAATGTGACACATGCCAGAGAGTAAAAGCTAGCCACTTAAAGGTGGCCGGTACACTTCAACCGTTACCTATACCATCATGGAAATGGGAAGACATAAGTATGGACTTCATCGTGGGATTACCAAACACTTCCCAGAAACATGATTCCATATGGGTTATCGTTGATAGACTCACGAAGACGGCACATTTTCTTCCGGTGCACACCACCTATTCTACCAAGAAATATGCCGATATTTACCTCGATCGTATTGTTTGCCTGCATGGAATACCTAAGACAATCATTTCCGATCGTGGTCCCCAGTTTGTAGCACGCTTTTGGGAACAACTGCAAACGTCTCTTGGTACTAAGCTGATTCGCAGCTCAGCATACCATCCGCAGACCGATGGACAAACGGAGAGAGTAAACCAAATTCTTGAGGACATGCTGAGAGCTTGTGTCATTCATTATGACAAGAATTGGGACAAATGCCTACCCCTGGCAGAGTTCTCATACAACAACAGCTACCAAACGAGTTTGAAAATGGCACCATTTGAGGCCCTGTACGGACGAAGGTGTCGAACCCCTTTGAGCTGGTCACAAACCGGAGAACGTAAAATAATTGGACCCGACCTGGTAATCGAGGTAGAGGAGAAAGTAAAAGTAATACAAGCAAATCTTAGAGCCGCACAAGCCCGACAAAAGAGCTATTCTGACAAAAGGAGAAAGCCTCTAAAGTTCGAAGTTGGCGATCATGTCTATCTTCGAGTTTCACCAACCAAGGGAGTGCGAAGATTTGGAATCAAAGGCAAACTAGCTCCCCGTTATATTGGCCCTTACGAAATCATGGAGAGCTGCGGACCCGTAGCCTACAAATTACGACTGCCCCCTCAGCTCACGGCCACCCATGATGTCTTCCACGTATCTCAACTCAAGAAGTGTATTCGAGTCCCTACCGAGATTGTGGAACAACAAGAAATATCGTTGGAACCCGATCTCTCGTATGTCGAACACCCAGTTAAGGTTTTGGATCAAAAAGAAAGAGAGACCAGGAGGAAAGTGATTAGAATGTATAAAATACAATGGAATCGCCACACGGAAGAAGAAGCCACCTGGGAAACGGAAAGCTACCTGAACCAACATTTCCCTGGGTTTCTTGCCTCAACCACTGGTATGTGCACCCACGCCCACACTAAGAACTACCGAATCTCGGGGCGAGATTCTTGTTAAGGGGGGAAGGCTGTGACAACCCTGGTAATTGCAAATCCAAAATCAATGACATAAGCGTAACTCCATGTGTTAAACCAACTAATGAGAGGGTGGAAAGAATTTAAAACGGGTTCAGTTGGAATTCAAATTAAATTTGGGCACATTTGGACACAATTGAAACTTTTAAAATAACTTTAAAACCATAAGCCAAATGAAATTTTGCCTGAAACCAAAGTTGTAGAACTTTTTGTTTTGAACAACTTTCGTGTTCAAAAGTTTTTGAAATTCAAATCAGAAAGAGGAGAAAACGCCCGGTTTGCACCCAGCCCCCTGAACTTTTTCGAATTTTTGCATTTCGGTCCCTGCGTTTCCCCCCTCTGCTCTGCCGCGCCGCGCGCGCTCGCCCGCCCGCCGCGCGCCAGGTGGCCGGCGTCGCCTGACCGGCGCGGAGCGCCAGGCCAGTGGCCGCCGCACCACCCCGCCACGGCCGGCTTTCCCCCGCCCCGACGCCGCGCCGCCCAGTCCCCGCCCGCGCGTGCTGCCGCGCCCCGGCTGCCGCCCGTTCGCCCAGTGGCCGCGCTCCGCCGTGCCGCCCCGGCCCCCGCGCCCCACCAGTCGCCGCGCCTGCCCTCCGCCCGAGCCGCTGCCGCTGCTGCTTCCCCACTCCGCGCCCGGCACTATCTCACCGCGCCCACGCCACAATCGCGGCCGCCCAGTCACCGCGCCCGCTCGCCGCACGCCGCGCCGGCGTTCTGCCGCCGCCCGCCGCGCCCAGTGCACGCCGCTGCCGCGCCCCGCCCCGCGCGTCACCCAGGCATCTCCACGCCCCCTCCTGTCCCTATAAAAACGCCACCCCGACCGCCCGCGCGAAGCCCCGCCACCAGAACGCCTCGCCGCGCCATCGCCGCCGCCGAGCACCACCCGCCCGTGGGCAGCCCTCCACAGCCGCCCACTGCCCAAACCGAGCACCCAGCCACCACTACATCACCTTACCGCAGCTCGCCGACCCGCCCAACGCCACCCAGAGCCACCGGAGCACCGCCGCCCGCGCTGCCGTCGCCGCCGCCGCCCATGCTCGCCGTGGACAGCACGACCCCGACCCCCTCCGTCCAAGCCGAGCCCCGGAGTAGCTTCCCCACGCGCCACTGAAGCTCACCGACCGGACCACGCCGCCCCAAGCCCGCCGGAGCACCGCCGTCGACGCGAGCCGCGCCGCCGCCGCCTCTGCTCCAACGCCGGCGAGCCCTTCCCGGCCGTCCCCCACCTGAACAACACCCCCACAAGGTAGCCCTCGCACCCCTGAACCTTCCCCGACCCCCGCCCCTCGCCGCCGGCGAGCCCCCTCGCCGGAATTTCGGCCGGCCGCCGCACCCGAGCCGCCGAGGACCCAATTGCAAGGATTTAAATCTTTAGAAGGGTCTGAGCGCAAGATTCAAGGACCTAGTTGTAAAAGAAAATTTCAAACCTAGATTCAAATTCAGCGAACTTGTAAAATTCGTATAAAATCGTAGAAAATTCAGAAAAATGCAAACCCAACTGTTCTGGGATCCTCAGAACAAACTCTACCACTTTTGTTACAAAAATTTTCTCAGAATCTCAAAATATTTCGCTCTACATTAAATAGAAGCTTTAATAGACATATTTTATACCCATTGTTCTAGAGCAATGCTGACCCTGAATTTTGGGCAGTGAATTAGCTGCTGGATGATTAGGACTGTGTAAAAAGATCAGACACAAATTCCATCTCTAGCTCTGCTGTTTGTTAAACTTAGTTTTAATTCATGTGTAAATGGAATGTTTTATCCCTGTAGTTAGGTGGTGAGTCACCCCTTGAAATTTTTCCTATGCTAATGTATTGGTAACTAGAAGCCAGAGAAAAATTAGGAGACTTTTTATCTCACAGTAACCTATTTATTTGATTTATGTGCTAATTAAATACATTAAATCAAGAAAATAGTGTCTTAGCTTGGAAAATCCCCAAATTATTACTGGGAGTTACACTTTGGTAGAAGTTGCTGTGTAAAAAGTTTCATGGACAAAAACCCTGTGTAGGGTCCTGTAAAAATGAATCTTTAAAAAGCCTAGGTGTAGAATGTCATATTTTCTATGCTCTAAATACTACATGATAAATCCTACAAAAATTACAGTAGCTTCTGCATGCTCAAGTGAGAGCTCTGTAAAAATCTTAGCCACAATTGTTGCACCAATTGATCTGTACAAAAAGAACAAGTATCTAACAGCAACAATGAAATCTATTTTTCAGAATTAATCTGTTGCATAAAATTGGCTGAAAATTTTACAGTAAGCACATCTTTCCTTGATGTGTCTAAATCCAAAATTTCATGACCAGAAACTATCCCTTGTAGTAATTACTCTCAAATCGTAATCAAGTGCTATTTCCACAACTTAAACTTGTGCACTCATGTAGAATCGACGACTCTCGCCGACGGAACCTACGAGCTGGTGCCCGCATCCGAGAGTGAACAGCGTGAAGCTCAAGCAAATCTAACTGAAGCTTTTGAAGACCCGAGCCCAAGTTCGGAAGATCCCCAAGCGAACTGCGAAGGCAAGCCCCGGAGCATAACCCATTCTTTCCACAATTATGCAACTCTTTACTCCTTGCTTGTGCATTAAGTTTATAGGAGTTGGATGAAAACTTAGTTGCATGATGTCAGGAACCCTGGCGTGAAAACTAGATGTAAGGTTCGATAGAATGCTGTGCCAATAGGACTCCGGTAAAAGTCGAGTGATTTCCTGTCACTCGCGAGAAAATAGGAGTTGAATGACTACTACACGCTGCAATCATAAGGACACGGACGGGTTATGTAACGATGGTTACGACTGAGGCCCGTCTGTTTAGTGAAAAATGCTAAGGCCGCAGGGTGTGGTAGTGATGGTTAAGTCTTTGAACGTACTAAACACATGCCGAGATTATGGGAATCGGTAAGCTTAAGTACCTGATTGGCCCGGCAAGGGGACGGCATCCTACCCTTTGAACTTCGGTCCCATGTGCATATGGCGAGTGCAGAGAGTGGTCACGACCCGGCGCCGAACCGTGGCGTGGAGCTCTTGTACTCTCGGAGGGTAGCCCCGATCCACGACCCGGAAAGAAAGGGGAAAAGTTGCACGTGTGACTCTAGGGAGTAACCACGTGACGTGTGTTTGGGTTTCCCTTGCAAGGTTAAGAAATTCGATTCGAATCGTCCGTTTCTCACGGCTATTGAGACTGCTTAACCATTTTTACCCACAGAGTAAGAAGAGGAACAATGATGATGAATGAACTGGTTGGATGGAAAACTTAATGTTTCACCATGTATGCATTAGATAGCTGCTTACCTAGACTGGCTAACGAAACTAGAATCTTGAGCTAAAAGTTGAAAGTAAGGACCCACTTGTAGATGCTTTTCGGCAAAACAAACCCCTGAGCCAAAAAGCCTGGCATGTCTAGAGTCGGTGGAGTAGTTCCCACCACTCGGGTAAGTCTTGCTGAGTATTAGTATACTCAGTCTTGCTTGTGACTCGATTTCAGGTGAACCCTTTGAAGACATGATTGCTAGCTTGACTTGGCCCTGCACTCTTCCCCCTGGTTGGTCGGTGGAATGGGATGCGCCCCCGTCCAACGGAGATAAGGCCGAGTGATGTCTCGTACGGGCTTCATCGAGACATCCTGTATCGTCGAGTAGTTTCCGTTGTTATTTCCGCTGCAATTTAACTCTGAAGGACTTATTTATGTTAATTGAAGTACTTGTTTTCTAAACTCAGAATTAGGTCTGTAATACTTACTTATGCTAATGATGTAATATTTGCTGGAATGTGGTATTCTCTGGGCTCATCGTCGCATGAGCATTTGTATGTACGGCGCTCGATCCGTTCACCGTGGTTGTATCGGGAGGTTATACCCGACAGACCAGTGGATTACTCCGTTTGAAGTGTAAGTTTAACCGAGGATGCCTTAATGGTGATGGTTAATACACTTGAGTCGGATTAATTCAGGTGGTTCTGCCACACAGGGCCTTCCTCAGTCGGAGGAAACAGTTCATTGGAAACCTTCCTTCCGCCAATATATTCCGCAGGAAGATGTAGATCAGACCATCCTCTTTGAACATTTTGTTGAAAGGGGACTAGCCCTCCCCGCCTCTGATTTCTTTCACGGCCTTCTTTATTACTAGGGTATTCAGGTCCATCACCTGAACCCTAATTCCATTGTTCATCTCTCTATCTTTGTACAGTTTTGTGAAGCTTTTCTGGGCATCGAGCCCCATTTTGATCTTTTTTGCTATTTTTTTCACCTCCGCCAACAACCCTCTGAAGATAGATAGTATATAGTTGGCGGAGCTGGGATCCAGTTCAAGCAGGGGAAAGGGAAGGAGTGCATCTATTACTCGCTTCCCACAAACCACTCGGGCAGGAGATCCTTGTGGTTTTACATCGGCAACCACTCGCCTGCGCTACCCGAGAGAACTCCAGAGGAGGCAATGGATAGACCCGAGTGGAATGAGAAGCTAAAGCCGAATCAGATGATGCAAGTCACTGAACTGCTCCAGCTGATCAAGGAGCACAAGGATGCTGGTGTAACCGGAGTATCTGTTCTGGCCACCATGTATAAAAGGCGAATCATGCTGCTGCAGAAGAGGTGCCGATTTGGTTTCGAGTACTTAGGAAGTAACGACCCATCTCGCTTGACTACAGAGGTCCTCCCTTCGCAGACGGGCCTGAACCGTGTTCAACGAATACTACTCGATGCAAACACGGTCCCATATGTCCCGACGCTGTTCAGCGCAGCCAATCCACCAAAGCCGGTGAGTAGTCTTTTGTCGAGTACTTGTAGTACCTTGTATATGCGAATTATTGCTTACTGTCAATCTTGTGTTGTATTGTTTTGCAGGGACATGTGGAGTTGTATCGTTGCCCTGCTCCAAATCCTGATGTGCCTCGAGCTGATCATCTCAAGCCGAGTGCGTTTCAGATGCTCAAGACCAGTCGTTTAGATCATGATCTGGTAACTGATGAAGAGCTCACAAATTCTGACGATGATGTTCCTCTGGCGGACTTGCTGGAGAAATTGAGCAAGGAGTCGAGTAGTAGTCTGGAGGTGCCAAGCCACCCAACCAATCCGCGCACAGCAGTGAGGAAGCGCAAGCTAGTCCTTGGTGGGAATTCGGACGATAACCCCAGGTAAGTTCTATTCTCGAGTACTTCCCTTGTCGATTTTTGGCGTTTTTTGTTGATATTTCTCTACTTTGTCTTCAGTCAACCCGCCTCCCCCCTGTCCAAGCGTTCTAAGGACAGGGAAAGGTCAGGCCCTGTTGGGCATGATGCCACACCGGACCCTTCTGCTGTTGATGTCGCGCCGAGCCCGAGTGGCTCTATCCCAGCGAGCGCCTCGCGGGTTCCGCCAAAGGAGCCTGCTAGCGGGTCGGGGAAAGGAACTGCTCGAGGGCCCTGGCTGGCCGGCCTCAAGAAGATGGTGACCAAGAGGTCCTCCACGTAAGTCTCGAGTACTTGTACTTGCACTTTTTGTGATTCATCTTGTCGAGTAGTTGACATGTGTCTTCTTTCCATCCCTTCCTCTGCTCTGAGCTTGGGGAATCCTGAAGAAGTCCCTGCTGCCCAAGCCCCAAGCAAGGAAAGAGCGTGGATGTTGCAGCGTTGGATGCGGGTGCCCCTCTTCCTCCTCCTCCTTCGTCTCCTCCGGCAGCCAATGTCGACACGGAGAAAGAAGTTGCACCGGATGGAGCTGGTGCAGGGCGAATGGAGTTAGACCCGCCAGCACCCGAACTCCCTAAAGGTGAGCCTATCGTGCCTCCTCTGCCCCCCAGTACTATTCTGCCCGAGGCAACGCTAGTAACCGTGGGTGGAGTGGCAGGCGAGCTGCCCAAGAAGTCAGGCGCCTAGGATGTTAATGCCGCGGGTGCTTCAAACCCTGACACCAAAATCGCTCAGACCGCGAGTACATCAGGCCCTGGTGCTGGGGATGTAGGCACCGCGGGTACGTCACAGCGCAGCGCGGAGGCGACGGATGACTTGATTGAGGATCCCAATCATGCCAAGGAGAAAAGGGAACATGTCCTTGACGTCTTCAAGGATTTGTACGAGATTACCACAGTAAGTATCCACCTTCTTCGAGTAGTTTTCACTTCCTTAGCTTTTGTGTGATGAGTACTGATTGCTGCTTGTATCTTGTAGAATCTGATGGACCGGTCCTAGGAGAAGTCAGATAAACTAAAACTCCTTCAGGACGGCCACCTCCAGCTGCAAGAGAAGGACCACAGGATCTCGGAAGAGGTTCTCAAGAACACGGAACTGGAAAAGAAACTCGAGCAGCTGGAGGCCGAGCGGGTTTGAGAGGTTTCGGTACTCAAGAAAGATGTTGACAATCCTAAGATGGAAAAAACCTAGCTCGTTGAGAAGAACAAGAAGACGGCCAAAGCGCATAAAGGTAACTTGCTACCTTGTCTTGTTGTCCTTAAGTGGTATGTTGTTCGAGTAGTTTCTGAGAACTTACTTGAATACTACTTCTTTTTCTTGCACACAGAACTAAAATACACATTGCAAAAGAAAGAAAATTTAATTATAGATCTGAAGAATCTTGTTTACCGTGGCGCAGATGACATTGAGCGCTTGCAGAAGATCCTTGAGGATACAGATGTCCAGTCAAGGAGGCTTTACAGCAGATCAAGAACATGCACGCTGACAAGGAGCAGATAGAGAAAGAACTCGAAGACTTCAAATCTGTTGCACAAGCTGTCGTGGAGATGGTGGATTTCTCCACCGAGGGTGAAGCTGGAGAGCAATCCTTACTGGAGATGCTTCGAGCGACTCCCCAAAAGGTTGCCAGCTACATCGCGGAGGCCACCAGGACATATATTTCATAGGCGCTCGCACTGGTGAAGTCGTACTGGCCCAAGGTGAAACTGGAACCACTCGCCGAATCCATGGCGGCCGACTGCTCTGTGGAGCAATTCACGAAGTATCGTGAAGAAGTCGAGCCCATTGCCGACAAGATCGCTGAAAGCCTGGAGCAAGATGGTTAGATGTAGCAGGAACAATGTTGTGATATCAAAACATTTGTGCTACTTGTTTCATATGTATATAATTTTGCCTAATTGATCTTTTCATCAGCGTGTATCATTTTGCGATGTATGCTGGTATGATCGTAGGACTTAGAAAGTTTGGAGACGTTTGGGTTAAGATACTCCAAGAGCATCGGCTTGGATGTAGTCAATAACTTGACATTCCAAAAAAGTGCTCGTATAGCAGAGGACTTAGCTTGGATTTACACGGTCGAACAGTACGCGAAGTTAGCCTATAGGCTTAGGAGCCCGAGCGGTTAAGACCATCATCCTGCATGTTGGCAGGGAATAACTTAACCGGGTTATGGGCTTGATAACCCCTTCGGCGGGTGCCTTAATGCTCTCTGTCAAGTAGTCGTAGCAACGGCCGGAATAAAAGGAGCACATTAAGTACTCGAATATACTGCCTCATGGGCTGTACTAGCCGCAAGTACTCGTGACGGAGCCACGAGCGTAAGTGAGCTAAGTACAAGGACTCGTGGCGAAGCCCCCGAGTTTAATTAGGCAAAAAAATGTAATAACTTGTGGCGAAGCCCCCGAGTTAAAACATGCACGAAAGTAGTCGAATTATGGCAAAATCAACTCTTTATTCATAATAACGTTGACATACAGCTGGCGAATTGTTTGCAACTTCTACTAGGCGTAGAATTTCCGGAGATGCTCTATGCCAGGAGTTAGGAACTTCCTGGCCATCAGGGTACTGGAGGCGGTATGACCCTAGTCTTGTTACTGCTGACACGATGAGGGGACCCTCCCACCGGGAATTGAGCTTGTGTAGGCCAGTCTCATCCTGGATGCGGTAGAGGACCAAGTCACCGATGTTAAATGACCGCTCGCGTACATTGCGATCGTGATAGTGTCGGATGCCCTGCAGATAGTGGGCTGACTGAACTAGGGCACTGCATCTGGCTTCGTTAAGTGTATGCAGTTCCAGCTGCCTAGCTTCATTCGCTTTTCCTTCGTCGTATATCTCGATTTTGGGAGAGAGCCAAATGATGTCTGCAGGGAGTATAGCTTCTGACCTGTAAACGAGGAAAAACGGGGTATGTCCTGTGGCTTTCGACGGCTGAGTTCGAAGCCCACAAACGACATGAGGCAGTTCATATATCCACTTGCCACCCTTTTTGCTGTTCTCCTCATAGAGTCTCTTCTTTAGGCCGTCCAGAATCAAGCCATTTGCTCTCTCGACTTGTCCGTTGGCCCTTGGGTGTGCGACTGACACGTACTTCACTTTGATCGCGTTGTTTTCATAGAATTTCCAGAACTAATTTGCAGTGAAGTTGGTACCCAGGTTTGTGATGATGGTGTTGGGGTAGCCAAAGTGGTACATGATGTTCGAGATGAAGTCGACCACCCTATCTGTAGTGAGCTTGGTGATCGGCTTGTACTCGATCCACTTGGTAAACTTGTCGATGGCCACCAACACATGTGTGAAGCTTCCTGGAGTAGTAGTTAGAGGTCCAATCATGTCGAGGCTCCAGCATGCAAAGGGCCAGGAGGGCGATATGGTGATGAGGTTGTGCGCCGGGACATGCGACTTCTTGCCAAAGAACTAACACTTCTGGCACTTCCGTACGAGGTCCTCGGAGTCTGAGACTGCTGTTGGCCACCAATAACCTGCCCTGTAAGCCTTTACGACAAGTGTCTTGGACGCTGCATGATTTCCGCAAGTACCTTCGTGTATCTCGAGTAGTATGTTGCGGCCCCAGCCCCTTGGGACACACTTCATGAGTACTCCGGTGCTAGCTCCACGCTTGTAGAGTTTAAATCCCATGATGACAAGCCCCTTGCTGCGCCTCATGATGCGGATTGCTTCCGGGCTTTTCTTGTTCACCCCACGAAGTAGTTTCTTTTCTTTGATGAAGTCGATAAATATCCCCCGTCAGTCGACCTCCGTCATCATGACCTCCCGACTGGGATCCGAGGGTCCCGAGCCGGTGGTTACTTGACTCATGGTATTGATTGATGGTTCTTTGAGTTCTTGGACAAATACCCCAGCTAGGACTTGTGCTTGAGTAGATCCAAGCTTGGAGAGTACATCTGCTCCAACATTGTTGTCCTGGATGATGTGGTGAATCTCCAGGCCAGCAAATTTGTTCTCCAACTTGTGCACTTCCATGACGTATGCATCCATCTCCTCCTTTGTGCAGTCCCACTCTTTGTTGACTTGCTGCACGACCAGAAGAGAGTCGCCGTACATGAGAAGTCGCTTGATGCCCAGGGAGACTGCCAGGCGGAGCCCGTGTAGTAACGCTTCGTACTCGGCCTCGTTGTTGGACACCTTCCAAAGGATTTGCAAGACATATTTGAGTTGTTCACCCTTCAGAGAGATGAAAAGTACTCCAGCCCCGCCGCCCTCGAGCTTGAGCGACCCATCGAAGTACATCATCCAATGCTCTGGTCGGCTGGCTGGTGTTAGCACTTGATTTTCTCGCCACTCGGCCATGAAATCAACTAATGCTTGGGATTTGATGGCTGTTTTTGGCTTGAAGTTGATTGAGAGGGCTCCCAGTTCTACTGCCCACTTGGATATGCAACCAGTGGCATCCCGGTTGTGGAGTATATCCGCCAATAAAAAATCAATAATAACTGAGATCTTGTACTCGTCGAAGTAGTGGCGGAGCTTCCTTGATGTAACAAGTATTGCGTAGAGTAGTTTCTGAATTGGAGGGTAACAAACCTTCGACTTAGAGAGTACTTCACTGATGAAATAAACTGGCCTCTGCACTCCAAATGCATGGCCTTCCTCCTTGCACTCCACCACAATTGTTGTGCTGATGACGTGAGTAGTTGCGGCGATGTACATCAGGAGATTCTCTCCTGGACGTGGTGCTGTGAGGATGGGAGGTGACTGTAGGTGTTGTTTGAGGTCCTGCAATGCCTGCTCAGCTTCCTCCGTCCAGTGGAATTTGTCTTTCTGCTTCAGGAGCTTGAAGAAGGGAAGGCCCCATTCTCCTAGTCTTGATATGAACCTGTTCAATGCCGCCATGAACCCTGTCAGCTTCTGCACGTCCTTGATCGTTGCTGGAGCCTTCATATCGGTGATGGCGGTGATCTTCTCTAGGTTAGCCTCAATCACTCTGTGATTGATGATGAACCCGAGTAGTTTCCCTGACGGTACGCCGAAAACGCACTTCGTCGGGTTGATCTTCCATTGGAACTTCCGGAGGCTATTGAACATTTCCTCCAGGTCCGCACTGAGGTCCTCGATAATTCTGGTCTTAACGACCACATCATCCACATAGGCCACGACATTGCGGTGTAGTTGGTCTGCGAAATACATTTGTATCGCCCGCTGGTATGTAGCCCCCACGTTCTTCAGCCCGAAGGACATAGTCTTGTAGGCATAAGTCCCAAAGGACGTGATGAAGGCGGTCTTAATTTGATCTTCTTCCTTGAGGGCAATCTGATGGTAGCCCGAGTAGCAGTCTAGGAAGCAGAGTAGTACGCAACCGGCGGTGGAGTCGATTACTTGATCAATGCGCGGTAGCCCAAAGTGATCCTTCGGGTAGTTCTTGTTTTTTACAAGGACAGGATTGGCAACCCACTCTGGGTGGTACACCTCTTTGATGAAACTAGCCGTGAGTAGTTTAGCCAACTCCTTTTTGATTGCTTCCCTCTTATCCTGAGCGAATCTACAGAGACGCTGCTTTTTATGGGTAGCATCAGGATCTACTTTTAAACTATGCTCGATCAGTTCCTTGGGCACCCCTGGCATATCTGTTGGTTTCCACGGGAATATGTCTCGGTTGGCCCTAAGAAAACTGGTGAGCACGCTTTCCTATTTAGGGTCGAGTTGTGACCCGATTAGAGTTGTCTTGGACGAGCCTCCCTCCTGGAGCTGGATGGTCTTCAGTACGAGTTCACCAGCGGGCTGTACCTTCGAGTGGTTGGCCTTCTTCTAGGGAACCTCCAGGTCCACTTCGGAGAGCTTCTCCGCAACCGCGAGTACTTCTCTTGAAGTATCTGGTACATGGGTAGTCGAGGTGTACTGGATGGCCTTCTGGTCGTAGTCGTAGGACTTCTCCAGATCGCCACGGAAGGTGAGGACACCGTTCTTTTTTGGCATCTTCAGGAGTAAGTACATGTAGTGTGGTACGGCCATGAACTTGGCCATTGCCGGTCTGCCCAGTATGGCGTTGTACGAAGTTTCAAAGTTGGCCACTTCGAACTTGATGTACTCGGTACGGTAATTTTCCCTCGTCCCAAAGGTGACGGGAAGCACCACCGTGCCAAGCGGCGTAGCTGCGTTCTCAGGTACGATGCCGTAGAAGGGAACCTTGCTGGGACTGAGCTTGTCGAAGAAGTTCGCCCCCATCTTCCTTAAAGTACTCGCGAAGATGATGTTGAGGCCACTGCCTCCGTCGATGAGTAACTTCGCGAGCCTGACGTCCGCGACCACAGGGTCTAGGACTAGTGGGAGCTTGCCTGGCTCAGAAAAGTTCGTCCACTAATCCGTCCTGGAGAACGCGATGGGGACCTTCGACCACCGAAGGGGTCGTGGTACCCCAGGATCGATGGACAAGATCTCGTGGCGGTGAAGCTTATGAGTCCTCTTGGAGACAAACACCGATTCGCCACCGAAGATGACGTTGACCACCTTGGATACGTCCGGGAAATCCCTGGCATCTATCTTGTTCTCCGGGTCCTCGTTGTCCTTGTCCTTCTTCTTCTTCTTGTCGCCCTTATCCAAGGACGGGGCGTTGAGGGACCTCCGGAGTTGATAGTACTTGAAAGCAGCGTGCTTCTAGTGTGGGTGCCACGGGCACTGCTTCTACAGGAGTTTGTCGAATTCCTCTTGGAGGTTGTTGTTGTTGTTATTCTTCTTGCCTCGCGGGGCGTGATTGATAGCCGCGACAAGATCGTCTGGCTTGCGCTTTAGGGAGGATCCCGAGTAGTCCCGCTAGCCTCTGTCGTTGCGGTGGTCGTTGTTGCGCTTCGAGTAGTCGTTGCTGCGCTTCGAGAACTGGTCGCGCTCCTGCTCCTCTTGGTCTGGCTAGGTCTGCATCATGTCGCAGAGAGCAACAACGGTCTTGGGACGGTTGCGCCCGAAGTCGCGGAATAGAGCCCGGTCGGTGAGGCCGTTATGGAAGCAGTCGATGACGTCGCTCTCCGAGATGTTGGCGATCGTGGCCCGGGTGTCGAAGAAGCAGTGTGTGTACGAGCGTATGAGCTCGTTCCTTTCTTGCTTGCACTGGGATAGGTCATGTCGAGTACCTGCCCGTGCAATCGCCCCCTAAAAGTTGTCGATGAAGATGTCGCGCAGTTGCTCCCAGGAGTCGATGGAGTTCTTAGTGAGGCTCTCCAACCATGTGAGTGGAGAGGTCTCCAAGACCATCGGGAAGTAGGCGACCTTGGTGGTGTTGGTCTCGCCTGCAACTTCAGTGGTTATCGAGTAGATGCGTACCCACTGCTGAGGGGATTGCTTACCATCATACTTGGTGATGCCGATAGGTTTGAATCCCTCCGGGTACTTGTAGTTGTCGAAGCGGGGGGAGAACGCAGGGAAGCCATCATTGTCATCCCGCGTGGCGTTCCCCTTGGCTCCGGCACGTTCCCTCCTCCGGTTGTCGATGATTGAGTGGGCGTCAATCCCAGCCTTAATCTTGTCGCGGAGGTCTCCCGTTGGCATCTTCTCGAGCTCTGAGCGGTGGTAGCTGCCAATGGATGCTTGGGGAGCTTGGCGCTTCCTTGGGGAGCAGCAGGGCAGCTTCCTTGAGGGGCAACGGGGCGGCTCCCCTGTGGGCCAGCAGGGCGACTCCCTTGTTGGTGGTTGTTGGATGGAGAAGCTTGGCGCCTGGGATGGCCCCCAGGTGTTCTGCTGGCTTGGCTTTCACCCTGGCCCTCGCGCCTTTGTGAGACCGAGGGCATCGGGTTGCCTGCTAGCACCGCGGTTATAGTGGCAATGTTAGCGATAGGAGTGTTGAAGCCCGCATCTTGTGCTGTCGTGAATTCTGCTTTGAGGTTGCGTTGGGCGCGGTTGCGGCGTGCATTGGCGTCCCTTCTGCGCTTGGCACACATCCTGTTGCGTAGCCGGCGAGCGGCACGCTCTTCCGCAGTCTCATTGGTGTGATCCGCGGTGTGTTCATCCTCTGATATCTGCTCTGGCACTTCGTTGCGGTGCCTGTCGCTGTACTCATAGGATTTCGCCATGAAGACGTAGCGGTGGATGGATGGGTCGTCGGAGCTGTAGTCCACGAGTACAGTTCCACCGGGGGTACACTCACCGAGTGGTCTGCCCTCTTGAAAATGTAGGGAATCAAGGTGAGCGACCAGTCTTTCATCGTCTCTGAGTAGTTCGGAGGGTTTCATGCCCTTCCAGTACACGAAGCAACCCTCCGGGGTGGAGGTTATAACTAATCCCTAGCCACCCGATTAGGGTTCGACCTCGGGATCAGAGTCCGAGTTGTAGTCATCGAAGATAGGGGCCTCCCGACATGCGGGGGCATCCTTCTCCCCGAGCTCGAGTAGTTCATCCAGATCCTTATCCAATGCGTAGTAGAATTCGGACATGGTGACCTCCTGGTAGATAGTGACCGCGTTGCGCAAACCGAATAGGAATTGGTCACACTTTCTTCTAGATGGAGTTGAATCTGATCCGGGGAAGCCTGGTGCAGCACGAGTCGGAGTCACATCGAAAACAGACTGCTTCTCGATCTCCCTGGCGAGGTCAGGGAGCAACATCTCGTCAATATTGTCAACAAACTCGTCAAGGGCGCTGCTGGAAGTTGCTGCACGTGCCCCCGGCTTGTCGTCGACAAGGTGCCGACGGAATTTGCCTGTGCCGTCAAAGACACGGACACAGGAGCCGAAGATGAAGGTTGGGCCCACAGGGAGCACGGTGCTGGTGAAGTTGAATGTCGCCATCGAATTCTCCGGTGGATCTTCGATGAACACCCCGACCTGGCGCGCCATCTGTCGGTGTTTTACCGGCAAGCGTACCTACGGATACCCTAATGTAGTAGACTTGTGGTCAGGGTGTCGCCAAGATTAGAAACTCGATGTTGCAAGGAACACAAGGGTTTAGATAGGTTCGGGCCGCAGTATGTGTAATACCCTACGTCCTGTATGGCTTGTATTGCCTTGGGGTTATGCGTTATGCACGTTGTGCTTTGGAGGGGTCCCTGCCTGCCCTTATATATCTCGGGGGGGCAGGGTTACATGGAAATCCTATTCTGGTACGAGCTTAGGAGTCCTAACCGAGTACTCTCTGGTAGTTTCCTTCTGTACCGACTAGTTGTACTAGCTTACATGTACTCTGCATATGTATAAAGTATGGGATATGCCCCACCCCTTACTCTAGAATGTTCTACGCCACGCGTGCAGTCCCGTCGCCCCGGGTCTGACACTCCACGTGCAAGGAAGAGAGAGACCTTTTTGGGGGCCACTTGGGTCAGTTTAGTGGAGGAGAAAGAGATGGGAAGGAGATAAGCCTCGGTCAGCTGATCCCACACAAAATCCAGAGGCACGGACTGTCCGTAATCCATAGGCAGACTGTCCGCAACACACATCTTCTGCCCAACAGATCCATGCCTTTTCTGATGTTTTTCGAACCGACACACGCGAACTGTCTGCGGTCCATGGACGGACCGTCCGCTATATGACTTTTCGAACCTGTCCGATCGGTGTTGCTTCTGACTGTTTCATCACTCTGCCTGCGGACCGTTCGCGTCTTACTCGCGAACCGTCCGCCATACACTGACCATACTGTCCAGAAACTCTATGATATTTCTCCATGTTGAATTTGAAATAGGGATCATTGCTCATGAACAATTTCAAAACTTCCAACAACAGAATCCAGGCATTTAAACAAGAGCTAGAAACACGTTAGGACAACAAAATTTGAGAAAACCAATAAGAACAATATTAAATAAAAAATAACTCAAAAATGCACCAAAAATGCTAGAGAAGCATGCTCAAGTATTCATAGAAGAGATGCATGACACATATACTATATTTCAAGCCACATTTGAGAAGTCAATGACATTTAGCTCATTTCTCAACTTGCAAAACCGATTTTCATCCAATGGCTTTGTGAATATATCCACCAATTGATCATCGGTCCTATTGACAGTCATTAAGTGCAAAATCCGACCGTCAACTATACTCACAAACAAAGAAAAAATATATCTCTTACTCGCATAAATGTATCACTAACCTAGTTCCACAGATGTATTGTCTATCTAACCTTTGCAGGAATACAAGTCTGAAATAAGAAGAAAACATGAAGGATATGCAGCAAAGCATGCGCAAAAGATCATCCACCGCATCACACTTACAAGAGGGACCCACATGTCAGAGCAAACGGGCGCGCCAAGCAAGCAAACATATGGAAACATCACAAGGGCCCACTGCTCAGTGTATCAGAGAAGGAAGAGTCGGGGAGGGTCACCTGGGGGTCGGCCGACCCCCAAGGTCGGCCGAACCTGGATTGATTCCAGTCTAGGTGCCCTTTGAGCTGGAGTCGATGCCAAGTCTCCTGATTCACCTGGCTAATGTTTCCAAATGAAGAGATGCCGGGAACTGCCCTTGGAAGCTATAAAAGGGACCCCTCACCTCCTCATTCCACACACAACACACTTGAGCCTCTCTCCCTCTCTCACACTTGAGACTTGTACTCCTTAGGGTAGTGGAGTCACATTACCCTCATTCAATATCTTTATCATCACTTAACCCTGTAGATGTTATAGTCTATTGTTTATTCATGCCATCATCGGTTATGTACCAAGTAAATCTCTTAAGCTCATCATGCCTTCCTTTGGAAAAATATAAATAACGATACCCAAATACTCTCCGGGTGAAATGCTACAACGGTATATCCGTGCGCTTGCGGATTCATTCTGTAATCGTTAAGACATACCACGGCGTTTCCTTACGCCATCGCTAGGGATGGGACTAACACTCTGGTTCCTAGTGGTGATGCTAAGAAATGCCAACAGATCCCAATTCCATCAATCTTTATATCCCCCTTGTTCATATGATCTCTAAGAAAATGATGCCAAATATCAATGTGCTTGGTTCTTGAATGTTGAACCGGATTAGTTACAATCTTCAGAACACTTTCATTATCACATAAAAAGAGAATTTCTTCAAAGTTCACAACAAAATGAAGAAGAGTTTGCTTCATCCATAATAATTGAGTACAACAACTTGTGGCTAAAATATATTCCACTTCGGCGGTAGAGAGAGCAACTGAATTTTGTTTCTTTGAAGACCAAGAAATAAGAGATCTTCCAAGAAATTGACAACCACCTGAAGTGCTTTTTCTATCAACTTTGCAACTAGCATAATCCAAATCCGAATAGCGAATCAAATTAAATTGAGCACCCTTGGGATACCACAAGCCAATGTTTGGAGTGTATTTCAAATATCTCAATACATGCTTAACAGCGGTCAAATGACATTCTCTAGGTGCAGCTTGAAATCTAGCACACATGCAAACACTAAACATGATATCGGGCCTAAATGCGATAAGATAAAGCAAACTATCAATCATGGACCTATAAATCTTTAGGTCTACCGGGTTACCTCCCACATCAAGATCAAGATGTCCATTTGTAGCCATAGGAGTCTTGATTGGTTCGACATCTTCCATGCCAAATTTCTTCAATAAGTCCTTCACGTATTTAGATTGGCACAAAAATGTGCCTTCCTTGAGTTCCTTGATTTGAAGTCCAAGAAAAAAACTTAATTCACCAATCATGGACATCTCAAATTCCCTAGACATCATCTCACCAAATTCCTCGCAAAAACATTGATTAGTAGAACCAAAGATAATATCACCAACATAAATTTGGCAAATAAACAAGTCTTTTCCAATAGACTTAGTGAACAATGTAGTGTCAACCTTCCCAATTTTGAAGCCCTTAGAGATGAGAAAGTCTCTTAGTCTCTCATACCAAGCCCGAGGTGCTTGCTTAAGACCATAGAGGGCTTTGGACAACTTGTATACATGATTTGGCTTCTTTGGATCCTCAAAATTGGGGGGTTGTTCAACATACACTAGTTCACTAATTCTACCATTTAGAAAAGGACTTTTAACATCCATTTGACAAAGCTATATGTTATGTGAGCATGCATAAGCTAGCAAGATTCTTATTGCTTCAAATCTATCTACGGGAGCAAAAGTTTCACCGAAATCCAAACCTTTGACTTGAGTGAAGCCTTGTGCCACCAATCTTGCCTTGTTTCTCACAATAATTCCATCTTCATTTTACTTGTTTCTAAAAACCCATTTTGTACCAATAACATTACAGTTCTTGGGTCTTGGAACCAATTCTTATACTTCATTCCAGGTGAAGTTATTCTATTCTTCATGCACAACATTCACCAAATCTGGATCTCTTAGTGCCTCATCTACACGGTTAGGCTCAAGAGAATTACAAAAGAATAATGTTCACAAAATGAAGAAACATGAGATCAAGTTTGAACACCCTTACTAATGTCACCCATGATTTGATCCATTGGGTGATCTTTTGAAATGGCATGATGAATTCTTCGTGGAACAATAGGATCTTGAGTTGATGTGGATGGTGAGGTAGAGCATCTCGATTGATCTTGAACTTGAGAATTATCAGCATGACTATCTTGATCAATTGGTTGAGCTTGATCATTTGAAGTAGAGGTAGAAGGATTCACTCTAATAGAAATAGATGGACCACCTTCTTCCTCATCATCTTCTCTTGGTCTAACATCTCCAATTGATATATTCTTGATTGCATTTCTCAAGCCATCACTTCTCACATCATCTAGATTTTCTTGTTCTTCCTGTGACCCATTGGTTTCATCAAACTCAACGTCACAGGTTTCCACAACATCACCAATGGACAGGTTATAAACCCGAGAAGCCTTGCTGCAAGGTGAATACCCAAGAAGAAAACCTTCATCACACTTGCTTTGGAACTTTGAAAATTGAGTACCTATCTTGAGAATATAGCATTTGCAACCAAAGAACCGAAAATATGAGATGTGTGGCTTTCTTCCAATTAGCAGCTCATATGGAGTTTTGTTGAAGAATCTATGACAATATAACCTATTTGAAGCATGACAAGCAGTGTTAATTGCCTCAGCCCAAAATCTGTCCGAGATATTATATTCCAAGAGCATTGATCTTGCCATGTCAATCAAAGTTTTATTCTTCCTCTCATCAAGACCATTTTGTTCCGGTGTATATGTGGCTGAAAATTCATGCTTCATTCCCTTCTCATCACAACATTCTTCGACTCTTGTACTTTTAAACTCACTTCCATTGTCACTTCTCGCTTTCTTCACCTTAAGATCAAATTCATTTTCAGCTCTTGCCACAAATTTTTTGAAGATGTCAAATGTATTGGCTTCATCATGAAGAAAGAAGACCCAAGTGTATCTTGAGTAGTCATCCACAATCACAAGACAATAACTATTTCCACCAATGCTTCTATACGTTGTTGGACCAAATAAATTCATATGCAACAATTCGAACGGTCTTGATGTTGACATAATACTTTTGGAGGGATGTGAACTAGAAACTTGTTTCCGGCTTGACATGAACTACACAATTTATCTTTCTCAAATTTCACATCTTTCAATCCAACAACCAAATCATGTTTCAAGAGCCGGTTGAGTTGTCTCATACCAACATGAGCAAGTCTTCTATACCATAACCAACCCATAGATGATTTTGAGAATAAACAAGTGGTCAAGTTGGCATTGCTTGAATTGAAATCCACAAGATATAAACTTCCATGTCTAAAGCCCTTTATGCAATCATTTCCATTCAAGCTAGTTACTTCAACACTATTACTAATGAAAGTGCACTTGTATCCATGATCACAAAGTTGAGCAGCTAATAAAAGATTGAATTTCACCGAATCAACTACCAAAACATCCGAGAGAGAGAGAGAGTGATCATTTGAGATAGCAATTTTACCCAATCCCTTCACTTCACCTCTGCTATTATCTCCAAAAATGATATCATTGTATCCAATAACTTCATCATCAAGGGAGGAGAATATATTAGAATCACCGGTCATGTGTTGAGTGCATCCACTATCAAGCACCCAATGTCTTCCTCCGAACTTGTAATTCACCTATAAAAAGAAATTAGCTCTTTTAGGTACCCAAACCTTTTTGGGTCCCTGAATGTTAGTAACCAAGACCTTAGGCACCCAAATGTCATTCTTTTTAGCACCATCAATTGGTAACCCAACAAATTTTGCACTAACATTACCACTAGAATTTTTCATAAGAACTTATCTAGAGTCAAAGGATATGGCTTTCTTGTTTGACCAGTTTGTCTCTTTATGTCCAAACTTCTTGCACTTTCACAAAAGAGATGGCCACTATTCTTCACAAAAGTGGTCTTTGTTTGGATAAAAACTGCTTTTTCTTTCTTAGGAATGTATTCAAGTCCTTGTCGGTTCAAGGTGAATTTTTTATTTGTCCAACAATGGTTAAATTGGGCTCTACTATCATAGCACTTTCTCAAATAATTTGTCAAGCAATAAACTTCCTTCTTCAACAATTCATTTTCCAAGAGTAGTGACTTATCACAAGATTAATCATTCAAGCAAAATAAATCACTAGATCTACAAGATGGATTAGTAGAGCTAGAAGCACAACAAGTTTTATCAAGTAAATCACAGCTAACACTCACACTCAATTTTTCCTTGTTTTCATGAGCAAGTAAGGTGTGTGAGCTTCCTCAAGTTTCTCATGAGTTTCATTAAGATTCTCATGAGAGGTCTTTAGCTCCTCATAGGATACTTGAAGAGAATTAAACTTCAACTTCAAGTCCTTCAACTTTGCCTTTTCTTTGCTCATGAACTCATCGGTATCATTGAGCATGTCAACAAGATCATCATAAGTAAGTTCATCAAGATCACCATCTTGTAATACCTTTGCACCACCCTTTGCCATAAGACAATGAGGAGATGAGGAAAGTGATGGAGCCTCCTTGATGGAAATTCTAGCAACTCCCTTGGATGGCTTATCATCATCATCATCATGATCATCATCATCATCATCATCATCATCATCATCGGAGCTTGCATCGGAATCCCACTCAACATAATATGCTTGGCCATTTATTTTCTTCTTGACAAATTTCTTCTTCTTTTCATCTTCCTTCTTGTCCTTCTTGTTCTTGTCATCTTTGTTGTTTAGACAATTCACAATGATATGACCTAATTCACCACAATCAAAGCATCTCTTATCACTAAAAGTATTCTTCTTTGATGATTTCCCTCTCTTGCCATAGTTTTTCTTACTCATGAACCTTCTAAATCTTCTCACAAAAAGGGCCATCTCTTCATCCGACTCATCCCCATTGCAATCATCATCATCTTTTGAACTTTGTGCCTTGAAAGCCACACTCTTTTTCTTCTCATCATTGGCTGCAGAATGGACTTCATCTTGTGATTTCTTGAACATGTCATGAGTGAGCACTTCTCTCAAAATTTTCGTGGGAGTGGTGGTCTTCAAGTTGGACCTCACAAGCAATGTCACAATAGTGTCATATCTCTCCAGAAGAGACCTAAGGAACTTATGAGAGAAATCCACATCTGGCACCTCAAAACCAAGCCCCTTGAGCTCATTAACAATATCATTCAATCGGTTGAACATCTCGGGCACACTTTCATCCTTCTTCATAGTAAATTCACTAAATTTTCCTTTTAGCACATACATCTTTGCTTCTTTTACGGTTGATATACCCTCATGAATTTCCATAAGCTTCTTCCAAATCTCATTTGCGGTTTTGAGATTTTTGACTCGGTTGAACTCACTTACTTCTAGAGCACTAAATAAGACATTTATGGCTTGATCATTTAGAAGATCATTTTCTTCATCAAGAGGTGTCAAATTTTTCTCATCAAGAATAACAAATCCATCATTCACAATTCTTCATATCTTTCTACTCATAGCCTTGAGATGAGCTATCATTCTAGTCTTCCAATAATTATAATTGTTCCTATCAAAGAAAGGTGGCTTCCCAACATGAATACCATTGTCACTAGTCATTATCCTTACTCCGGGATGGTTAAATCCTCGCTAAAAGGAGCCCTCGGCTCTGATATCATGTGTAGGATCAAGGATACCGACTAGAGGGGGGTGAATAGGCGGTTTCAACTAAAATCACATGAACTAGGCAAATTTAATTAGTAACACAAGAGACCTCCTACCTCTACTAGAACCTATATCTAGTGGGGTTTTGCAACCTAGGGTGACAAGTAACAAAGCAGCTCTGGTAATGTAAAATGCTCAAAGTAAATTGCATGAGTAAGTGAGCAAAGAGAATAACCGAGCACGAGACAAGAATTTTTCCCGTGGTGTCGATGACTTGCCGGTCACCCCTAATCCATGTTGAGGTGGACTCAAAGCTTTCAACTGCTCCTCTATCAAGAACCACTCTTGATCTTGAGCTGGCTTGAAACAATGAGCCACTCCAAACCTCGATTCCACTAGAGTTGCTCTTCACCACTACGGCGAGGTGAGCACAAGAACCTCTGAAAATCAAACCGAGACTCCTCCATAATCTTCTTGAAGCGCTCCACAGATTCACTTTCTTCAAGCTTTCTAGGAGGCGGCAACCTCCATGAGTAACAAGCCGATGAGGCTTGCTTGAAGACTCCCTAGTGCCACAAAGCTCAAACACTTGATGCAATGCACTAGGATGCTCTCACACTCTCTAGAATGCAATCCCCAAGCAAAGCGAGTGAGAGAGAGGAGGGAGCTGGCTCTAGTATATCAAGAAATCTTTTCAAAGTGCCAAGAGAACCTCCCACGACCGGGCCATGGGGTATATATATAGCAAACCCCTCGAAATCTAGCCGTTACCTTCAAAACTCGTGAAAACACAGAATTCACGGATCGTCCGCCTCACAGAAACCGGACAGTCTGCCATTCAAACCCAACGGCTAGAACAGCAATCATTATGTGTCAGAGATGACCGTTGATGCCCTGGCGGACCGTCCGCCTTGAACCCGTGAACTATCCGCAGTACAACATCCCCGACCACGCAGAACATCCAAAGTTTCTGTCGATTTTAAGAATTAGCCGGCGGACCGTCCGCACCCCCAGGCCAGACCATCCCCCGCACATTTCTTTAGCGCCACCAGAATGTTTCTTGACAAAACTTTTTGTAAGCTGGTGGACCGTCCGCCCATTGGGCCGGATTGTCCGCCCTTGACCTTCAGCGCACCACCAGAGAACACAAGGTTCTCGTGCTTCTTAGGAAAAGATGCCGGATTGTCTGCCTCACCAGGCCGGATTGTCCGCCCAGCATGATAGCACACAACCAAGTTAGCTCTCTTGCATGCAATGAAATTGTTTGAGCAAAATGGCACTATAGAATAGTCAACCAAAGGCACAACAACCCCTCTTGATAGTATGGCTATCTAGCCTACTAATCCGGTCATATCTCATCCTATAATCACCTTATGACCGGCAAAAATGGAAAAACCCTATCGATATACCTTTGCCTTGAGCATACCTCCTTAACATCATCTCCAAGAATCTTCATAACTTCATCATATGCTTCTTTTCTCATGGACCAACCTATACACATTTCTTCTCAAAGAATTGTTAGTCCACTAATGTTGTCATTAATTACCAAAACTCAAATTAGGGGCCTAGATGCTTTCAGCTAGTTTCCCCTAGTTGTTTGCCGGATCAATAATTCACTAGTTAGTGGATGCCTCTAGAATAGGATCGTTTCTAGAGTTAGTAAAGAACGGTGTAGACGTGGTGTCTAGATCAGTCTTTACCTGTTGATAATGGTATATCCTATGGTTAGATGAGGTAGGTAGCAGGTAGTGACAGCCCTATCTACCCAGCGAAACTGAAAGTGCATTTGGGCCCCTAAGTGGGTTTTTGGTGTTGATGACATGCATAATTAAGGAGCCAATGAGATTATCGAGTTTTGAATAGGTTATGATGTAATAAAATGAAAAATATGCGTGAAAAGATGCCAAATTACTTGATAGACGATGAAGCAGCTCAAAAGAAGATCTTTATTAATTTTCTATTTTGAATTTGAGTATAGGAAACATCGTACTATTAATAGGGATGCGAAAAGATGATCAGGAGATGTTATAGTGCTTGCTTGATATGCTAACAACCCAACCCGAGACAAACACCTCCTTGAACATTCACACCACTCACCCACTCCCTCCTTGATCTAATCCTTGCATTGATTTGAGCTAGGGCTTGGGAGAGAGAGAGATTGAGGTGTGTGACTTGTCCCCTTGAGCAAGAGTGCAGTCACCTTGATCTCATGAGCACTTCAAGCATCTCCAAGCATTGACTCGCATTTGTTACTCTTGAAGCTTGCTTCTAGACGGTTCAGCGTCGCCCGTGGAGCGTCCTCTCGTGTGTGTGTGCCCCAGAAAGTTTGTATTGCCCAATCCTTTGTGGATTTGATAGTAAGTGACTCAATTGTGGCAGAACCACCTGAATTAATCCGGCTCAAGTGTATTAACCATCACCATTAAGGCATCCTCGGTTAACCTTACACTTCAAACGGAGTAATCCACTGGTCTGTCGGGTATAACCTCCCGATACAACCACGGTGAACGGATCGAGCGCCGTACATACAAATGCTCATGCGGCGATGAGCCCAGAGAATACCACATTCCAGCAAGTATTACATCATTTGCATAAGTTAATATTACAGACCTAGTTCTGAGTTTAGAAAACAAGTACTTCAATTAACATAAATAAGTTCTTCAGAGTTAAATTGCAGCGGAAATAAACAACGGAAACTACTCGACGATACAGGATGTCTCGATGAAGCCCGTACGAGACATCACTCGGCCTCATCTCCGTTGGACGGGGGCGCATCCCATTCCACCGACCAACCAGGGGGAAGAGTGCAGGGCCAAGCCAAGCTAGCAATCATATCTTCGAAGGGCTCACCTGAAAACGAGTCACAAGCAAGGCTGAGTATACTAATACTCAGCAAGACTTACCCGAGTAGTGGAATCTACTCCACCGACTCTAGACATGCCAGGCTTTTTGGCTCAGGGGTTTGTTTTGCCGAAAAGCAACTACAAGTGGGTCCTTACTTTCAACTTTTAGCTCAAGATTCTAGTTTCGTTAGCCAGTCTAGATAAGCAGCTATCTAAAGCATTCATGGTGAAGCATTAAATTTTCCATCCAACCAGTTCATTCATCATCATTGTTCCTCTTCTTACTCTGTGGGTAAAAATGGTTAAGCAGTCTCAATAGCCGTGAGAAACGGACGATTCGAATCGAATTTCTTAACCTTGCAAGGGAAACCTAAACACACGTCACGTGGTTACTCACAGAGTCACACGTGCAACTTTTCCCCTTTCTTTCCGGGTCGTGGATCGGGGCTACCCTCCGAGAGTACACGAGCCCCACGCCACGGTTCGGCGCCGGGTCGTGACCACTCGTGCACTCGCCATATAGTGGGTCCGAAGTTCAAAGGGTAGGATGCCGTCCCCTTGCCGGGCCAATCAGGTACTTAAGCTTACCGATTCCCATAATCTCGGCATGTGTTTAGTACGTTCAAAGACTTAACCATCACTACCACACCCTGCGGCCTTAGCATTTTTCACTAGACAGACGGGCCTCAATCGTAACCATCGTTCCATGGCCCGTCCGTGTCCTTATGATTGCAGCGTGTAGTAGACATTCAACTCCTATTTTCTCGCGAGTGACAGGAAATCACTCGACTTTTACCGGAGTCCTATTAGCACAGCATTCTATCGAACCTTACGTCTAGTTTTCAAGCAAGGGTTCCTAACATCATGCAACTAAGTTTTCATTCAGCTCCTATAAACTTAATGCACAAGCAAAGAGTAATGAGTTGCATAATTAGGAAAGAAATAGGTTATGCTCCGGGGCTTGCCTTCTTGTGAATAGTTAGTCCGGGGATCGTCTGAACGTTGACCCGGGTCTCAACTGCTTCAGTTAGATTTTCCTAGGCTTCTTGCTGCTCACTCTCGGACTCGGGCACCAACTCGTACGTCCCGTCGGCGAGAGTAGTCGTTTCTACATGAATGCACAAGTTTGAGCAGTGGTGATGGTAAACGACATGATTTCCTTCATGATAAAGTTGCGGTTCATAAGACATAAGTTTTGCTGTGAAGTTATTTACTTTAACATTTCCTGGGCAATCGTTAATAGAGCTTATCTTAATCTATTTAACTTTATTAAAGAAGAAGGGGTTGTGTTATATTTAAACACCAAAATGAGTTGAACACAAATACTAATCTAGTTAGCTTCTGGTAATAAAATTTTTATTCAAAGTACATTATGCAGAGATAAGGTCACTGTAAAAATTTCAGACATTTTTGTGTAGCATGTTAAATATGAAAAATGTAATACACAGCCACTGCTAGAATCTAGTTATTTTTATACAGGACAAACCATGCAAGTATTGCTGCTAAAAATTTTACAGGGTGTTGCTATAACCATATTTGTGCTACTGTAAATTTTTCAGATTTTTTTTTGTACATGATTTAGAGCATAATAAATGGGACAAGCTACGCTCATGTTATTAAAGATTATTTTCTACAGGATGTTATACAGGGTTTGTATGTATGAAACATTTTGTACAGGTTGAGCTACTCTATTGTGTTTCATAGTAAAAAGATGAACATTTTATAAGGGCTTTACTAATTATTTTGAATTAGTGAAGTTTTCCTACCACAAATTCATATGAACAGGTTACATATAGTAAAAATGTTTCTAAATTTTTCTGTGGCCTCTAGGTATTACTACAACAACACAGAAAAAGTTTCATGTCATTAATCATCACACAACAGCAGGAAAAATTAGTTCTAACACTTTATGGCATATAACAAGGTTGGACAAAAGGTGTATCTAGAGATGGCTTTTGGTCCTGATCTATTTACACAGCCCTAAATATTAAGCAAGTAACTCACTGCCCAAAAATTAGGGTCAGCAATGATCTACAACAGTGGGTACAAAAGAAGTCCATTAAACCTTCCATTTAATCTAGAGCAAAATATATTGAGAATCTGAGGAACTTTATGTAACAAAAGTTGTAGAGTTTCTTCTAAGGATTACAGAACAGTTGAGTTTGCATTTTTTTGAATTTTCTACGATTTTATACTAATTTTACAAGTTCACTGATTTGGTTAAAACTTTCTTTACAGAGGGGTCCCTGAAAACTAGCAGAAAACCCCCTAGAAAGATTTGGGCGCTTGCAATGTGGTCCCTGGTCGCAATTTCACGGCGGGGTCATCCTGTCCGGCCAAATTCCGGCGAGCTCGGTCGCCGGCGGCGAGGGCAAGGTGGGGGAGAACGGAGAGGGAACCAGGGCGCACCTATTGGTGGTCTTGGAGTGGCTTGGGATGGCCGGTGGCGGGCTGGCCGCGGAGAGCAGGGGCGGCGGCGGAGGGGCGGCGCGGACGGCGGCGCTCCGGCGAGGAGGGCGGCGGGGCTCGGGTTGGGGAGCTTCAGCGCACTGAGGGGGACCCGTTTCAGCGCTTGTCTCGGGCGGAGGTGGGCCGGAGCAGAGGGTTCCACGGCGAGGTGGGGGCGCCGGCGGCAATGGAGCTCTCTGTTCTACGGGGAAGAAGAAAGGAGGGGAGGGAGGGGCGCTGCGCCGGGCTTTATAGCCGGTGGAGCTCGTGAGGGTGGGCTTGGCACGGCCGGGGCGCGAGGTGGAGGGGGGGGGGGGGGGCGGCGAGGCTGGGCGCCATTGGTGCGGCCGGCGGTGACCAGCGGCCAGAGGCGCGTCGTGCGCGTGGCGTGCGTGCGCTGGGCGCGCCTGGGGCGCGACGTCGCGTGTAGGCGACGCGGGCGGGCGGTTGGGGAGCTCGGGCGGCACGACGGGGGCACAGGGTGAAGGGGGCGGCGGCCAGAGGCGTGCGGCGTGCGGCACGCCATTGGGCGTCGGGGCGGTGGCGTCGTACTGGCCGTGCGGGCTGCCGTGTGAGGAAGAAGGAGAGCACGGCCACGGTTGGGCGAGCTGGGCGGCGAGCAGAGGCATTGGGCGCTGCCGGCGGTGAGTGGAGGTGCGCTATTGGGCAGGCGGCGGCGGCCAGCGACTGGAAGGCAGTGCGGTGGTGCAGGGCATGCCGTGCGGGAGGGAGAAGAAAGCGCGGCCGCGGTTGGCCGAGCGGGGGCGGGCAGCAGGCAGAGCGCCGGGGTTGGCTCGACGCCTGGGGCCGCGCAGGCGTCGAGGGCCAGGTGGCCGGCGGCGGTCGGGCGAGCGTGCGGTGCAGCAGAGGAGGGAGGGGTGAGGGAGGGACCTAAGTGCAAGAATTTGAAAAACTTCAGGGGGCTGGGTGCAAACAGGGCGTTTTCTCCTCTTTCTGATTTGAATTTCAAAAACTTTTGAACACGAAAGTTGTTCAAAATAAAAAGTTCTACAACTTTGGTTTCAGGAAAAATCTCATTTGGCTTATGGTTTGAAAGTTCAAATTAAATGTTCAAAAGTAACCAATGTGCTCAAATTAAATTTGAATTCCAACTGAACTCGTTTTAATCCTTTCCACCCTTTCATTAGTTGGTTTAATCATGGAGTTAGGCTAATGACATTGATTTTGGAAGAGTAATTACCAGGGTTGTCACATCAATCCTCTTTGGTGGTTGATTGAGTGAGGAAAGGGTTAGTGAAGACCCGGCTCTTTGTGAGCTCCACAACGGAGACATAGCGTCCTTTGTGGGAGTGAACTTCGGGAACAAATTTCTTGTATCTTGTTCTTATTGTTCATATCTAGTTCTTGTTGACCTAGAGCCTATTTTGTCCCGATCTACGTTCTCGAGTTGTTGTGCTTGCAAAGTTCACTTACAGAAGGTTCCTAGCATCTCTACGCAACTTTTGATTCAGCCAGGTTCTGTAGTTTCAAGTTTGATTTTGAATTTCATAGTAAATTCCTTGTATTGTCGGAAGTTCCGACCAGGGGTCAGAAGTTCTGATCCGACAGGTTTAATTTCTGCGAAGAATTTTCAGGTTTTACAGGTTCGTCTATTGACCCCCCCCCCCCCTCTAGGCATCACTAAGATCCTTTCAATTGGTATGAAAGCCTAATCTCTTGATTAAGGCTTAACCGTTAAGGGATAATGATGTCTAAAGTTGGGATGGGTCCGCGTCCACCGCCGAGGAAGCCGCTGCCGAAGCCGCAGTCGCTCAAGGTCACGAGACAAGTACCGTGATCCCGAGCGGCCGCTCAAGTCATCCGCCTTCCATCTACGACTCCGCTTCAAGCGAAGAATCAAGTGAAAGCGATAAACTTGATGGGGAAGAGGTAGAAGCAAGAAAAAGAAGAAAAGAGAAGATGAACACCAAAATTGGGAAGAAGACGAAGAAGTTGATGAAGAAAAGAATCAAGGAAGAAATGGAGAAGCATCCTTTCTTCGGGATTGTAACACCTCGGGTGTTTAAATTATGAAATAAGCCTCATTAGCTTAACACGATGCATAGATAGCTAAGAAAAGTTTGAAAGAAATGAATTATAAATTGGTTTTGAATTGAATTAAAAATAGATGTGTATATGTGCATAAATACATGTACTTTAATCAAACAAATTAAATAACTCTCACCTCAACGCACTTGGCGGTGAAATTTAATGGACACACCATCGATGACAGGATAAACAAAAGTCTAGTTGAAGCCTAGGAGAGAATACAAATTTTTGCCCAGGAAATGGCGTGCCCTCCGAATCATACTTTTTGAGTTTTTAAAATAACTTCTAAACTAGAACTCAAATGAACTTTGGCCTGAAACAAAACTTGTGTAACTTTTCATTTTGAACAACTTTCAGGTTCAGAGATTTTTGAGTTGCAACTCAAAAATTTGAGTAACACTTGACTTTGCAAACCAGCCCCTGCCGTTTCTTCTATTTTCACTTCTGACCCTACGCTTCGCCCGACCCTCCGCTTCGCCCGACCCTACGCTTCGCCCGACCCTCCGCTTCGCTCGACCCTCCGCCCGCCGCGCAGTCGCCACTGGCCACTTGGCCGGTGATGCCAGACCGGCGCTAGGCGCCAAGCCAATGCCTGGCCGTGCCCCGCTCGCATGCGCTCATCCCCACGCCGCGACCATGCCCAGTCCATGCACGCCACGCGCACGCCGGCGACACGCGCCTCTCCTCGCCGCCCGCCACGCCCAATGGCCAGTCCGCGTCGTGCCCGTGTCCCCGCCGCGTCCCGCCAGTCGCCGCGCTCGCTGCCCGGCAAGCCAACTGCTGCAGCTCCTCGCCCAACCCGCACGCCGCGTGATCTCCTCATCCCCCACGCCAAATCCCCGGCGCCCAATCCCCTGCCCACGACCGCCGCACGCCGCGCCGGCTCTGCTCGCCGCCCACCGCGACCAGTAACACGCCCCCGTCGTGCTGCCCCTCCCAAGCGTTGCCCAGTCCTCTCCCTCACTCCTGCAGCCTATAAAAGGCAACACAAGGCCACTCGCGCGTGCCTCAACCCACCAGAACGCCGCCGCCACTGCCATTGCTGCTGCCGTGCACCACCCGTCCGTGGAGCCCCATCCTCCAGCCTCCCACTACCCAAACCCATCACCTAGAGAGCTTGCCCTCCCTCCACTGAAGCTCACCGGCCTCTTCCCCGACCATCTTGACCGGCAGAGCACCACCAGCGCCGCCGCCGCTCCCCTGCTGCTCCGCGGACAGCCCACTATGAAGCTCCTCCGTCCAAGCCAAGCCTCAAAACGGGTTCCCCTCGACGCCGCGAAGCTCATCGACCAGCCCACGCCCTCCCCTGCTCGCCGGAGCACCGTCGCCGACGCTCCGCACCGCCGCCGCCCCTCTGCTCCGCGCCGACGAGCCACCTCCGGCCACCCCCAACCCCGACCAAGGCCACCCCAAGGTAGCTCTCACCTCCCTGGATCTCCCCGACCCTTTTCCCCTCGCCGCCGACGAGCCCCCTCGCCGGAATTTGGCCGGCCGCCATGCCAGCGCCGCCTAGGGACCCAATTGCAATTATTGAAATCTTTAAAAGAGTCACTCGCGATGCTAATAGGACTCGGTAAAAGTTGAGTGATTTCCTGTCACTCGCGAGAATATAGGAGTTGAATGTTTACTACATGCTGCAATCATAAGGTCGACGGACGGGGCTATGGTGCGATGCTCAAGTTGATAATTGATGTCCCGTCTGTTTAGTGAAAAATGCTAAGGCCACATTGTGTGGTAGTGGTGGTTAAGTCTTTGAACGTACTAACCACATGCCGAGAATATGGTAATCGGTAAGCTTAAGTACCTAATCGGACCGGCAAGTGGACAGCATCCCACCCTCTCAACTTCGGTTCCATGCGCGCACGTGGTGGGTGCAGAGCTAGGCTCTGTAGTCTCGGATGGTGGCCCTGATCCACAACCCAGGAAGAAAGGGGAAAAGTTGCACGTGTGACTCTAGCAGTAACCACGTGACGTGTGTTTAGGTTTCCCTTGCAAGGTTAAGAACTTCGATTCGAATCGTCCGTTTCTCGCGATTATTGAGACTGCTTGACTCTTTTACCACATAGAGTAAGAAATGGAACAATGATGATGATTAATCTTGTTGGATGCAAATTAATTCTTTCACCATGTATGATATTGGATAGTTGCTTACTTAGAATGGATAAAGAAAACTAGAACATGGAGCTAAAATATTAAAGTAAGGACCTACTTGTATATGCTTTTCGGCAAAACAAACAACTCAAGCCAAAAGCCTTGCATGTCTAGGAGTCGGCTAAGTATACTCCACTAGTCGGGTAAGCCTTGCTGAGTATTAGTATACTCAGCCTTGCTTGTGGCTTTTTTTCAGGTGATACTTTCGAGGATATGATCGCTAGTTTGACTTGGCCGTGTACCCTTTCTCCTGGTTGCTCGGTGGAATGGGATACGGCCCCAGCCAACGAGGATAATGCCGAGTGATGTCTCGTACGGGCTTCATAGAGACATCATGTATCGTCGAGTGGTTTATCATTATTTTCCACTGCATTGAACTCTGAAGAACTCAATTACTTTGAACTCTGAAGTACCTTGTTTTACAAATTTCAAATTATGTTGTAATAATAATTTATGATGAACCCTGTGGTGTAAAATCGGTGGAATGTTGTATCCTCTGGGCTCACCTTTGTGTGAGTACTTGTATGTGTGGTTTCGATCGGCAAAAACCGTGATTGTATCGGGAGGTTACCCGATAGACCAATGGATTATTCTGTTTCAAGTGTGAGTTAGCCCTGACTGCCCTCGTGGTGATGGTTTGCGCGCTTGAGCCAGATTAATTCAGGTGGTTCTGCCACAGCTGGCATCAGTGCCGAAATGCATACGCCAAAGAATGCAACAAGCCTTAAAAACTTGTTTTCATAAAACTTGACCAGAAAAATGCGTTTGCAAAATGCGTTGGTTCGTTAAGGATGGTACCTAGTCGTAAAGCCCTAAGGGATTATGGGAAAGTTACTAGGTGGCTATCTAACTTGTGAATATTATCAACTAACTTCCAGCACATTACTTTCTGTCAAAACTTACTTTTATGCACAACTGACCCTTAAATTCTGTAACGATGCACTCATCGCTAAGGTAAGAAGGTAAGAATCCTCAGCCAACTGAGAGAGCTTGGCCTTCCTGTCGGTGATGCGAGCCGAACGCTGCCCTCAAGCAGTGGCTTACTTGAGGTGCTGCCAATATACCAACTATTAGTTGATTATATTGGGAGTAGAAGGTTTGGCGCAGGGTATGGCGATCGATGTTCATACCCCCATCTCAAGACGATACCCCCGTGAATACGCTATCTTGATAGCGTATGTTAACGTCGTTTGTACGGCGGGAATTGTACGGATGCCGTTTCTATAGTGAACGGTAATGAATACGGACGCTTTCATGAGTGCTGGCATGAAAGGTTCAATGGATATATATATATATATGCTATATCAGTCTTCTGCAGGTACACTAACCTCGATTACGATAACTTAAAGAACGGTTAGAGAATTCTCGACTAGCTATTATAGTGAGAGACGTATTGTGTATGCCACCGAAACTAACTTCGTAAGACCAAAGCTATTTGGCAATTATTTTATTTTGTGAGGACGAATAGGACATGCATGCATCATGACTATATAAATCTGAAATTGAAAAATCGATGCTTGAGAGTGGTAAGGTTCATGCGCCCACACAATTGTCTTTGCATAAGGATTATCTAGCAAATCTGTCATATTTCTGCCATATCTGAAAAGATGGATTTATTAAGCTTAGAAAATGATCCTTTCTGAAGAAACTCATGTTAAAAGTTTTGTTCAAAAAATTGTATCCTACCTCCTGTTTAAATATGAAAAATTCTGGACATATGGATAATGAGAAACAACAAAGACCTTGAGATGTCCGTTTTCTGCCCAAAATGAGCGCTTCTACCATATAAATTTTTTTGCCCCCTTAATACAGTTTTCTGCAAACGTGTTCAACACAAAACTTGTTGTAAATTTACTCAGGCAGCTACTATTAAAATTTGGTAATTTTTTGCTGGGTAGATGTTCCCTAGTGCACGAAACATTGGCTCACTGTCCACTGAAATTTCTGGGTGGACAGTAAAGTAAAACCTTAAGAGAAAGACCATCTTAGAGCCTGATCTAGCTCTGGAGTTGACTAGCAAAGTTGTTCAAAAATACCTTAGGAATGTTCTGGTAAAAATTGAGAATTTTTGGACAAGAACTGTTGAAGTTTGGGCTATTTTAGTGCACTGTCCAGAACCTGTTCACTATGCTGTTCACAGTTTTTCGCTATCTGACCCATTTGATCTTTTGTTCAGATGGCCGAGCCTGTTGCCATGATGGTGGATGACGATGGACGCGTTCACTCGCAGTGTCTCCACTGGGAGGGCTTTCCCTCTATCTTGTGGGATGTTCTGAGCACCGCGGGCTATCCGATTCCCCCACGTTACACCGGACTGGAGTTTGCAGAGAATGGAGTTACCCAGTGCCGTGTTAACGTGACCATCTTTCCGCACCCACTACACCCGGAGTGGCCCGCCTTGGTGATTGAGGCTGTTGGTCACCGTTTGGCCGATACTTGGGAGCTTGCTGCCATGAGGGCGCTCACCACTTTCTGTGCGCAGTGCCCCGAGGCCGTCACGCTCACTCCTATTGGTTTGTTTCCTGCTGCCCAGGACAACGACCCCTTTCGGCTCAACAGGGTGCAGCCCTCACAGTACTTGGTAGACTTTCATACCCAAGAGACCATCGAAACCTCCGTGCGGTGCATGAATGCACTGTGCCGACTTCAGACTCTCCAGAGTCAGGCGCTTGTGCAGCTCGCTGATCTTGCACAGGCCTACCACATGATGGCAGATACCAGAGATGAGCAGATTAAGGAGCTCAATGAGGAACTTGAGGACAGAGACAACCGGATTGGCCAACTTGAGAGCCAAGTTCAGGATCACGACACTCATGGGTGAGAGAGATGACATGATAGCACACTTGGAGGAGCAGCTCCATGATCTGAACCTTGAGTTGGAGGATGCTAATGAGCACATTCAGTGGCACCATGATCAAAATGCCCCTCCCGTCGTGGTGGCTATGGAGGAAGATGATGAGGAGCCAAAGGAGATTGACGGTGTTTCAGGTATGGACTTTGAGGGTGTGGCACCGCAGCCACCTCCGATGGGAGCTCACTCTCCTACTCACAGCGAGTCGTCCGTCAACAACCTCGACGACTTCTAGACGATGACCTAGGAGGACTTTTGCATATACTCCTCGATAGTGTAGCCTAACTTTTGGCAAGTGTTGTAATAGGCTAACTAAAAGTTGAGTACCTCTTTTTTGATGGGTACAACTTAACCATTGGATACTCTAATCATGTAGGCCATGGCTAAAAACTTGGTGGTTTGATTGTGATACTGGAAAGCAGTTGAATCTGCGATTGCAGAAACTTGTCAGAATTTTTACCCATGTCTCCTTACATTTATGGACTGAGTGTTGAATACCAAACTTGTCCTAAATTTTGTGATCTAGGTTCCCACAAAATTTCAGCACTATTGGAACTTGCTAGCTTGAGTTATAGGCAAGATACTATAACTCGTCCTGCTGAAAAACAGCCAAACCAGCGAAGCAAAGAGTGAATCTTTTGACCATCTTGGCCATCGATTTAGCGTCTAAGCTGAATATCAAAGTTGTACATCTCTAAATTACCTACCCACTGCCAAAATCTAAGCAATTTTGGATGAACCTACTAGGAGTTATAAGTTTCTTATGGCAGACAGTATTCTGTCCACGATTCTATCCATGATCTTTCGGAAGTCTACTTTTTCACGCTAATCCTTTTGAATCGTGGAAGCAATGTGGATCACGTTGCTAATATTAAACATTCACATTTCAGATGGTTGGAGCAACCCGTGGTAACCTGGAAGGTTTTGGTGCCAGTGCTAGTGGATCACAACAGCAGCCACCGCCACCACCTAGTTTGGTGGAAGTAATGGCCGCTCAAACCGAGTTGCTTCGTCAGCTCATGCAAGGACAGCACCAACAGCGGGGTGGACACAATGTTCACCAACCTCAAGTTGCTGGTTACACGGATTTCCTTGGGACCCAGCCTCGCTTGTTTCACAAAACGGAGGAACCCTTGGATGTGGACGCTTGGATTCGCACAATCGAGTCCAAATTTTCTCTACTTGTGGTCCCATGCTCGGATGAAAACAAGGCTCGTTTTGCCGCGCAGCAGCTTCACGGTACAGCTCGTCTTTGGTGGGACAATTACTTTGCTATGCTCCCGGCTGATCACGTCGTCACCTGGGATGAATTCAAAACTGTGTTCCGAGCACACCATATCCTAGAAGGTCTTATGGAAAGAAAGCTAAATGAGTCTCTGGCTCTCACTCAGGGTACCCGCACTGTACTTCAGTATGCTCAGGCCTTCAACAATCTGTGCCAGTAAGCAGGATATCACGCAGACATGGATGCTAAGAAGTGGGATCGTTTCCGCAGAGAATTGAGTACCAAACTCAAGGAGCGACTGAACCTTGTCAAGGATCGACGTTCTCTTTCATCAATTATCTGGAGCTAGAATTTTCTCAAAAATTGATCTTCGATCTGGATATCATCAGATAAAGATTCGCCCATGCAATATTCCTAAGACTGACTTTTCCACACGATATGGACTATATGAATTATTGGTCATGTCCTTTGGTCTCACAAATGCCCCTGCCTACTTCATGTATCTCATGAATTTGGTATTCATGCCCGAGCTCGACAAATTCATCGTAGTTTTCATTGATCACATCCTTATCTATTCCAAGAATAAGGAAGAGCATGCTAAGCACCTGCACATTGTTCTTCAGCGTCTCAGAGACCATCAGCTCTATGCTAAATTTTCTAAGTGCGAATTCTGGTTGGATAGTGTGAAATTCTTGGGTCACACTATTTCCAGCAAAGGCATAGCCATTGACCCCAGCAAGGTACAAGAAGTGATGGATTGGAAACCTCCTACCTTTGTTCATCAGATTTGCAGTTTTCTTGGTTTAGCCGGTTACTATCGCCGTTTCATTCCGGATTTCTCCAGGATTGCTAAGCCTATGACTGAACTATTGAAAAAGGGAGTAAAGTTTGTGTGGGATGAGAAATGTGAAGAAGCTTTCCACACTCTTAGAGAACATTTGACTAGAGCCCCTATGTTAGCTCAACCCGATAACACCAAGCCGTTCGATGTTTACTATGACGCTTCTGGCACTGGTCTTGGTTGTGTGCTTATGCAAGAAAATTGAGTTATCGCCTATGCTTCACAAGCCCTTCGGCCCCATGAGCAGAATTATCCAACCCATGATCTCGAATTAGCAGAAGTCATTCATGCTCTAAAAATATGGAGACATTATCTAATGGGTACTCATTGTAACGTCTACACCGATCACAAGAGTCTCAAATATATATTCACCCAAGCCGATCTGAATATGAGACAAAGAAGATGGCTAGAATTAATCAAGGATTATGACCTAGAGGTGCACTATCACCACAGCAAGGCCAATGTAGTCGCAGATGCACTCAGCCATAAGGCCCATTGCCATTGCCTATCAGTGGAATTCTATAATGAGACATTATGTTCAGAAATGAGGAAGCTTAGTTTGGAAATGATTTCCCAAGGCACCTTGCATCACATCTCAGTTGAGCCCACTCTTCACGACTAGATCATCATGGCACAACTACATGATGAAGGAGTTAAGATCATCAAACAAAAACTCTCTCTAGGAGAAGAGAAATACAAATGTTTCCACCAGGACCATAAGGGAGTTCTATGGTTCGAAAGTTGCATCGTCGTTCCAAAGAATCATGAGCTCCGTAAGCAAATTCTTGATGAGGCACACCTTTCCAAATTTTCTATTCACCCCGATAGCAACAAAATGTATCAAGATCTTAGGCAAATTTCTGGTGGACTAGAATGAAAAGAGAAATCGCTAAATATGTTTCAGAATGCAACACATGTCAGAGAGTAAAAGCCAGCCACTTGAAAGTAGCCGGTACACTTCAACCTTTGCCTATACCCTCATGGAAATGTTAAGACATAAGTATGGATTTCATTGTTGGATTGCCAAGTACCGCACAGAGACATGATTCCATATGGGTTATCATTGATAGGCTCACAAAGACGGCACATTTTCTTCCGGTACACACCACCTATACGGCCAAGAAATATGCCGAGATTTATCTCGATCGCATTGTTTGCCTACATGGAGTACCAAAGACTATTATTTCCGATCGTGGTACTCAGTTTGTAGCATGCTTTTGGGAACAATTGCAAGCTTCTCTTGGTACTAAATTGATTCGAAGCTCAGCCTATCATCCTCAAACTGACGGACAAACTGAAAAGAGTGAACCAAATTCTTGAAGACATGCTTAGAGCTTGCGTCATTCACTATGGCAAGAATTGGGACAAATGCCTATCCCTAGCAGAGTTCTCATATAACAATAGCGATCAAGCGAGTTTGAAAATGGCACCATTTGAGGCCTTATACGGTCGAAGGTGTCGAACCCCTTTGAGTTGGTCACAGATCGGAGAACGCAAAATATTTGGACCAGACTTGGTAATCGAGGCAGAAGAAAAAGTGAGAGTAATACAACAAAACCTTAGAGCCACACAATCCAGGCAAAAGAGCTATTTCGACACAAGGAGAAAGCCACTAAAATTTGAAGTTGGTGACCACGTCTACCTTCGAGTTTCACCAACCAAGGGTGTACAACGATTCGGAGTCAAAGGAAAACTATCTCCCCATTATGTTGGTCCCTACGAAATCATCAAGAGCTATGGACCCGTAGCCTATAGAATACGACTGCCCCCTCAGCTTGCAACCATCCATGATGTCTTTCACGTGTCTCAGCTCAAGAAGTGTGTTCGAGTCCCTACCGAGGTTATTAAACAACAAGAAGTAGTGGTAGAGCCCGACCTCTCATACGTTGAGTATCCTATCAAAATCATGGATCAAAAAAAAGAAGCACTAGAAAGAAAGTGATTAAAATATACAAAATTCAATGGAATCATCACACTGAGGAAGAAGCCACATGGGAAACTGAAAGCTATCTAAACCAAAATTTCCCCGGTTTTCTTAACTCTACCGAAGGTACGCACACTATCCACACTAAGCCTATTGTCCGAATCTCGGGGCGAGATTCTTTTTAAGGGGGAAAGGCTGTAACACCTCAGGTGTTTAAATTTCGAAATAAGCCTCATTAGCTTAACACGATGCATAAATAACTAAGAAAAGTTTAAAAGAAATGAATTATAAATTGGTTTTGCTTTGAATTGAAAATAGATGTGTATATGTGCATAAGTACATGTACTTAAATCAAACAAATTAAATAACTCTCATCTCAAAGCACTTATGGCTACGAAATTGAATAGGCACATCGTTATTGCCATGATAAACAAAAGTCTAGTTGAAGCCTAGGAGAAAATGCAAATTTTTGCCCAGGAAATGACGTGCCCTCTGAATCATACTTTTTGAGTTTTTAAAATAACTTCTAAACTAGAACTCAAATTAACTTTGGCCTGAAAGAAAACTTGTGTAACTTTTCATTTTGAACAACTTTCATGTTCAGAGATTTTTGAGTTGCAACACAAAAATTTGAGTAACACTTGACTTTGAAAACCAGCCCCTGCCTTTTCTTTTATTTTCACTTCCGACCCTACGCTTCGCCCGACCCTACGCTTCGCCCGACCCTCCGCCCGCCGCGCAGTCGCCGCTGGCCACTTAGTTGGCGATGCCTGACCGGCGCTAGGCGTCAAGCCAATGCTTGGCCGCGCCCCGCTCGCATGCGCTCCTCCCCACGCCGCGACCATGCCCAGTCCGCGCACGCCACGTGCACGCCGGCGACGCGCGCCTCTGCTCGCTGCTCGCCGCGCCCAATAGCCAGTTCGCGCCGTGCCCGTGTCCCCACCGCGTCATACCAGTCACGCCCACGCCCACGCCCTCCCCTTCTCACCGGAGCACCATCGCCGACGCTCCGCACCGCCGCTGCCCCTCTGCTCCGTGCCGACAAGCCACCTCCGGCCACCCCCAACCCCGACCAAGGCCACCCCAAGGTACCTCTCACCTCCCTGGATCTCCCCGACCTTTTTCCCCTCGCCGCCGATGAGCCCCCTCACTAGAATTTGGCCGGCCGCCATGCCAGCGCTGCACAGGAACCCAATTGCAACGATTGAAATCTTTAAAAGAGTCTGCACGCAAGATTCCAGGGGCATAACTGTAAACCTGTGTTTAAACTTTGAATTCAAAAACAGCGAACTTGTAAAATTCATATGAAATCATAGAAAAATCAAAAAAATATAAAGTCAACTGTTCTGGAATCGTTAGAAGAAAATCTACAACTTTTGTTACATGTTTTTATTCAGTTGCATGGTAAATCTTGCTCTAAATTAAATGGAAAGTTTAATAGACTTTAATTGTACCCACTGTTGTAGACCAGTTCTGAATCTGATTTTTGGATAGTAGATTGGTTGCTTGATGTGTAAGCCAGTGTAAAAATATTAGGACCAGAACCCATCTCTAGCTAAACTTTTTGTTAAACTTTGTTCATGCCATAAAATAATAGAACTAGTTTGTACCTGCTGTTATATTGTGATTCATGCTGTGAAACTTTTCTAGAGCTCTTATAGTGATGCCTAAATACCACAGAAAAAGTTTAGAACCTTTTTCCTTTCTGTAACCTATTTATATAATTTTGTGGTAGGAAAAATGCACTAATTCAAATAATTAGTGTTTGTGCTTGGAAAATATTCAACTTTTTACTGTGGGACACTTTAGAGTAGCTCTTGCTGTATAAAACGTTTCATACACAGAAATCCTGTAAAACATCCTGTAGAAATTAATCTTTACTAAAATAGGTGTATCTTGTCCTATATACTATGCTTTGTATCTTGCACAATAAAATCTGAAACATTTACAGTAACACATATATGGATAGATTAACACCCTGTAAAAGTTTTAGCCTCACTACATGAATGGTTTTTTCTGTATAAAAATAACTAGGTTCTAGCAGTGGTTGTGTAATACATTTTTCATAATTATTCTGCTGCATAAAAATGCCAGAAATTTTTACAGTGCTGTTGTCTCTGCATATTGTACTCTGAATAAAAATTTCATCACCAGAAGTTACGTAGTCCAGAAGTTGTGTTTAATCCATGTTGTGCTTAGAAAAATTAGTTTCCAAAAGAACACAACCCCCAACCCCCTTCTTATTTAATGGAGTTAATTAGTTTGAGTTATACTCTATTAACAATTTCCTAAAGAAATCTTAACTAAGTAACTTCACAACCAAATCTATGTTATTGTGGACTACAACTTTATCGTGAAGGAAAATAATCATCATATACTATCACTACAACTTATACTTGTGCATTCATATAGAATCGACTACTCTCGCCGACGGAACGTACGAGCTGGTGCCCGCGTCCGAGAGTGAGCAGCGTGAAGCTCAAGTGAATCTAACTGAAGCTTTCGAAGACCCAAACCCGAGTTCGGAAGAGCCCAAGGCTAGCTTTGCTCAGGAAGGCAAGCCCCGGAGCATGAACCCTGTTTTTTTTCTAAATTATGCAACTTAATACTCTATTCTACTTGTGCATTAAGTTTATAGGAGTTGGATGAAAACTTAGTTGCATGATCCTAGGTACCCATGCTCTGAACACTAGATGTAAGGTTCGATAGAATGCTATGCTAATAGGACTCCGTAAAAGTCGAGTGATTTCCTGTCACTCGCGAGAATATAGGAGTTGAATGTTTACTACATGCTGCAATCATAAGGTCGACGGACGGGGCTATGGTGCGATGCTCAAGTTGATGATTGATGTCCCGTCTGTTTAGTGAAAAATGCTAAGGCCGCAGTGTGTGGTAGTGGTGGTTAAGTCTTTGAACGTACTAACCACATGCCGAGAATATGGTAATCGGTAAGCTTAAGTACCTAATCGGACCGGCAAGTGGACAGCATCCCACGCTCTCAACTTCGGTTCCATGCGCGCACATGGTGTGTGCAGAGCTAGGCTCTGTAGTCTCGGATGGTGCCCCTGATCCACAACCCAGGAAGAAAGGGGAAAAGTTGCACGTGTGACTCTAGGAGTAACCACGTGATGTGTGTTTAGGTTTCCCTTGCAAGGTTAAGAAATTCGATTCGAATCGTCCGTTTCTCGCGGTTATTGAGACTACTTGACCCTTTTACCACATAGAGTAAGAAATGGAACAATGATGATGATTAATCTTGTTGGATGCAAATTAATTCTTTCACCATGTATGATATTGGATAGTAGCTTACTTAGAATGGATAAAGAAAACTAGAACCTGGAGCTAAAATATGAAAGTAAGGACCTACTTGTATATGCTTTTCGGCAAAACAAACCCCTCAAGCCAAAAGCCTTGCATGTCTAGGAGTCGGCTAAGTATACTCCACTAGTCGGGTAAGCCTTGCCGAGTATTAGTATACTCAGCTTCGCTTGTGGCTTGTTTTCAGGTGATACTTTCGAGGATATGATCGCTAGTTTGACTTGGCCGTGTACCCTTCCTCCTAGTTGGTCGGTGGAATGGGATACGCCCCCGGCCAACGAGGATAATGCCGAGTGATGTCTCGTACGGGCTTCATCGAGACATCATGTATCGTCGAGTGGTTTATCATTATTTTCCGCTGTATTGAACTCTGAAGAACTCAATTACTTTGAACTCTGAAGTACCTTGTTTTACAAATTTCGAATTCTGTTGTAATAATAATTTATGATGAACCCTGTGGTGTAAAATCGGTGGAATGTTGTATCCTCTGGGCTCACCTTCGTGTGAGTACTTGTATGTGTGGTTTCGATCGGCAAAAACCGTGGTTGTATTGGGAGGTTACCCGACAGACCAATGGATTATTCCATTTAAAGTGCGAGTTAGCCCTGACTGCCCTCGTGGTGATGGTTTGCGCGCTTGAGCCGGATTAATTCAGGTGGTTCTGCCACAGGGATGCACCAAGTATCACATAACTGTCCTCAATCTCAATATCCTGCTTCTCAATTTCAATCGGTCCACTTGGGAAAACCCGCGTTCTTCGATGGGACGGATTATCCCAAGTGGTCCAATGACATGAAAATGCACCTCTACGCACTTCACCCCTCTGTTTGGGAAGTTGTTGTTGTAGGTGCAACTCCACCCACGAATGGTATACCCACGGCCGAACAAGCTCAAGACTACTTCCGCAATGCGCAAGCCGTTAGGGTAATCACAAGTTCCCTTTGTGCCCAAGAGTTCAACAAGGTCCGCAATGTTCAAGTGGCCAAGAAAATTTGGGCCACATTGAAAGAAGCTCATCAGGGGATCGATGAAGTTAGAGAAGGCAAGATTGATTTGTTGCAAGGAGAGCTAGAGTACTTTGTCATGAATGATGATGAAACCGTGAGGCAAATGTACGATAGGCTAATGATCCTTGTGTCAGACATTAGAGCTCTTGGGTGTGAAGATTGGGATGATCACAAGGTGACAAAGAAATTGCTTAAGGCCTTCACACCAAGAAACCCTCAACAATGATTACAAGAGACCCAAAATTCAAGACCAAGACACCGAATCAACTTCTTGGTGAAATCCTCCATCAAGAATTGGTGGAGAGGGATGTGGCAAAATCAATTAGCCACAAGGTCAACAAAAGTGTGGCACTTAATGCTAGCTCAAGTGACAAGGTTGAGTCAAGCTCCAAGGCCCTCAAGTCAACTAAAGAAGATTCAAGTGATGAAGGGTCAACCAATGAAGAAATGGCTTTGGTCTTGAGAAACTTCAAGCATTTCATGAAGAAGAAGTCTTACAAGAAAAATGGTGATGACCAAAGAAGACCACAACAAAGAAGATGCTATGAGTGTGAGGAAGTCAGTCACTACATTGTCGATTGTCCACAATTGAAGAATAAGGCCAAAGAAGAGAAGAAGTACAAGGAGAGGAGCAAGGACTACAAGAAGAAATATTAAGGTCAAGCTCATGTTGGTCAAGAATGGGAGTCAAGTCGTGAAGACTCCGATCATGAAGGGATGGTTACTCTAGCCATGCCCAAGACCACAAGGAAACTCTTCAACAACATCTCCGATCATGAAGATGATGCTCACTTTTGCCTCATAGCAAGAGGAACCAAGGTACATGAAACATCCATACCTTCTTTCCAACCTTCTTCCTCATTTAATAATACACAAAATGATTTGGAAGATGAGGAAGAAAAACATAGAGCCTTTATGATAAAACAAATTTGGTACGAAATGTTTTAAAGAAATTAAAAATCTTATGGAAAAATTGGAGAATAAGAAAGAGACTCTTGAAAGGCAAGAAGACTTGCTCATCCTTGAAAAGGAGAGAAACCTTGCCTTAGAGAAGGCTCTTGCCGAGGAAAAGGTTAAGGTTGAAAAATTGACTATTGACTTGTCTTTAGCCAATGATTCAAACAAGAGGATATCTGAGAGGAAATCCTTGGTAGATGAATCTCTAGCTTCTCTAAAGAACACGCATAGTGAACTTCAAGAAAGCTTCTCACGCTTGACGGTCAAACACAAAGACCTTGAAGTTAACTATAGTGCTCTTTGGCAAAGCACCAAAACCGATTCTAAGGCAACTTTTGACTCCAATACCTCTACAAGTGAAGGTTGCTCCAAATGCTATAAAATTGATGTGCAAGCTTGTGTTACTAACTTGGCAAAGCTAGAGAAGCTCATCAAGGCAAATGTCAGACCCGGGGCAACGGGACTGCACTCGTGGTGTAGAACATTCTAGAGTAAGTGGTGAGCATGTCCTATACCTTATCCATATTGTAAAGTACTCGGGGCTAGAGCACCTCACAGCCTCAAGCAGCCAAGGAAAGTACTCAAAAGACACCTTCAAGACGGAGTTTCAGCAGAAACTGAAGGATGACTTCAAGAAGTACTCGAAGCCTGCAGTACTCGGCTATGAAGAGCTCGAGGGCTTGTCAGACCCGGGGCAACGGGACTGCACGCGTGGCGTAGAACATTCTAGAGTAAGGGGTGGGGCATGTCCTATACCTTATCCATATTGTAAAATACTCAGACACGAGTACAACTAGTTGGTATAGAAGGAAACTACCCGAAAGTACTCGGGTAGGACTCCTAAGCTCGTACAGGACTAGGATTTCCATGTAACCTTGTCCCCCCGGATTATATAAGGGCGGCCAGGGACCCCTCCAGAACATATCTCATAACCTCCAAGGCAATACAAACCATACAGGACGTAGGGTATTATGCATACTGCGGCCCGAACCTGTCTATACCCTTGTGTTCCTTGCCCGAGTTCCTGATCTCGGTGACACCAAGACCATAAGTCTACTACCTTAGGGTATGTTGGTATTTCTTAACATTCACAGATAAATCCGCAAGCGCACGGAAGATACCGTTGTAGCACTTCACCTAGAGAGTATTCATGGTATCGTATTATCTCAGGGAACAGAGGTGTAACGGTCTTCTATCTAGTTTACCCAAGGGAAGGAAGAAGATAGGATGGCCCTGGTAGTGTGGTTGACTAAGGATAGAAATACTTAACAGAGATAAACCCAGCTCTCACTCGCTTGCTTCGGGCACCGGCTTACACCCGGTCTGCCAAGTGTATCCGGCTATTAGCTCTACGCCCAACCCGAACGTGGAGGACTATGAAGGACGGACAGGGCTGTCACCACCTGCCGCCTACTTCTCAGACCGTAGGGAAGGGTAGCAAACAAAGGCGACATCAAGCCTAGACACCACGTCAACGCTATCGATCACTACTTCTAACCCCGGCCAGACTCAATCTTAAGACTCAAGTCTTTAGGCTAGAAGCAAATGTCCGAGGACGAACGATGAACCCTCAAGAGAATGATAACAAGAGCTAACCTTAATAAGTACTCACCACCATAGACAAACCCGAATACTTACTCAAAAGAGGCTCCTATCCGTCGAGGTACAAATAGAGGGAGGCTGACAACTCCGGCTCTCTTCCTGAGCTTCTCCTCACACACTCCCTATCCTACTCTACAAAGTAGCTCTAAAGGTGGAGTCCTCCCTTCTCTTCTTCTTCTCCTCAAAATGGTGTGTGTTGTGAAGGGGGTGGAGGCCTCCTTTTTTAGCCTTGAAGGGTCGGTTCCCGCCATCCATAAATATGGAAACACTGGGCACCGCCTTAAGGAGGATAAGGGCAATCTTCCCGCCAAAGTGTACCTGGACGGGCGCCCGTCCGAGGTCGGGCGACCCCTGGGGTCGGCCGACCCCAGATGGCGCTCCCTCAGGCCCTCCTTCCTCTAGGAAACTGTTAGGTGGACCCCTTCCTTGGTTCTCAAGGTTTCCCATAGAGTTAGGTTGGTTTGCTCTGCCAAGTGGACCCTTTTTATAAGCGAGACGCAGGACAGGATCTTCTGTGTGTTTCTTTTGCGTTCACTTGTGTTTTCCTTTGTGTTTTACTTGTGGGTGCCTGCAAATCATAACTCACCAAAGCTTGTGGAAATGGTTAGAGTTAAACTCCTATCCCTAAGTTTTTGGTGGTTATTTAGCTTGAATGCGGCAGAGGTTGACGGTAGGATTTGTAACTTAAGGACCGTCAACAGGGTATCCCTAGGTAGGTTTGCCGGTAAAACACCGACAGCTGGCGCCAAGTAGAGGTGCGCATCGAAGATCCACCGGTGAATTCGATGGCAATTTTCAGCTTCACCAACGTCGTACCCCCCGCGGGCACAACCTTCATCTTCAGCTCCTAGGTCTGCGTCTCTGATGGCGCGGGCGACTTCGATCGGCAACTCGCCGACAACAAGCCGGAGGCATCAGCAGCAACATCAAACAGCAATCTCGACGAGTTCGTCGACAATCTCGACGAGATGCTACTCCCTGACCTCTCCAGGGAGATCGAGAAGTTGTCCGTTTTTGACACGACTCCGACTCGTGCTGCATCAAGCTTCCCCGGATCGGGCTCGACTCCATCTGGGGGACAGCGTGACCAATTCCCGTTCAGTTTACGCAACACGGCCACTGTTTATCAAGAGGCCATGAAGTCTGAATTCTACTCCGCATTGGAGAGGGATTTAGACGAACTACTCGAGCTCGGCGAGAAGGACGCCACCGCATGTCGGGAGGCCCCTATCTTCGACGACTACGACTCGGACTCCGATACCGAGGCCGAACCCTACTTGGGTAAACAGGGCTTGGTTATAACCTCCACACCGGAGGGTCGCTTTGTGTATTGGAAGGGCCTGAAACCCTCTGAACTACTCGGAGACAACGCAAGACTAGTCGCTCACCTTGATTCTCTCCCTTTTCAAGAGGGTAGACCACTCGGTGAGACCACCCCTGACAGAACTGTACTCGTCGACTACATCTCCGGCGACATCTCCTTACACCGCCACATCTTCATGGCGGAATCTGATGAGATTAGCGACAGGCACCGCAACGAGAGGCCCGAGCAGATCCTAGACGACGGGAACACAGCGGATGCTGCCAAAAGACTCTTGAAGCTCGTGAGGCTCGCAAGCTGCGCAACAAAAAGCATGTCAAGCGCAGAGGGATGCCAACGAGCGGCATACACGCATACAGCACGACCTCAATGCTGAGTTCACAGCAGCGCAGGATGCCGGGTTCAACACTCCTCAGGCCAACATCGCCGGCATAACGGCAGTACTCGCCGGCAACGCTAATCCCCTAGGCTATATTTGCATGGCACAAAGAGCACTGCTCCAGATCAACTAGCAACACCCCATGCCATCTCTCTCATGTGGGAAAACCCAGGGAGCCGGCGACAGCCAAGCCAGCAGAACACGCGGAGGTCACCCCAGGCAACAGGCTGCCCCCTCCAACAACCAACACAGAAGCCGCGGAGCATGTCCGCAAGGAAGCCGTCCTGCAGCTCCCCAGGAAAGCCACCCGGCAAACCGGGCACCTCATCCAGAAGAGTCCGTTGGCAACTATCATCGCTCAGAGCTCGAGAAGCTGCCAAAGGGCGACCTCCATGATAAAATCAACGTCGGGCGTGATGCCCGCTCCATCAACGAGAACCGGAGAAGAGAACGCGTCGGAGCCGAGGGAAACACCGCACGGGATGACAACGATTGCTTTCCTGCCTTTTCCTCCCGCTTTGACAACTACAAGTACCTGGGGGGATTCAAACTAGTCGGCATCACCAATTACGACGGTAAGCAATCTCCTCAACAGTGGGTCCGATGCTACTCCACCGCCATTGAAGTCGCAAGCGGCACCAACACCACCAAGGTCGTCTACTTCCCGATGGCCCTAGAAACCATCCCACTCATGTGGTTGGAGAGCCTCACGAAAAACTCGATCGACTCCTGGAGCTACTGCGGAACGTCTTCATCGACAACTTCCAGGGGGCGATCGCAAGGGTAGGTACTCGCCACGACCTATCCCAATGTAAGCAAGAAAGGAACAAGCTCCTGCGCTCGTATACTCGCCTCTTCTTCGACACACGAGCTATGATCACCAACATCTCGGAAACCGACATCATCGACTCCTTTCAAAACGGCCTCACTGACCAGGGCCTGTTCCGCGACTTCATGTGCAACCGCCCCAAGACTGTTGCTGCCCTCCGCGACATGATGCAGGCCTAGGCTGACCAAGAAGAGCAAGAACACAATCGATTCTCGAAGCGCAGTAACGACTACAACAAGCGGACCAACGACCACCGCAGCGACAGAAGCTAGCGGGATTACTCGGGATCCTCCCAAAAGCGCAAGCCAGACGATCTCGTCCCGGCTATTAATCGCGCCCCGCAAGGCAAGAAGGCATCCAGCATGCAAGAGGAGTTTGATAAGCTCATGCAGAAGCAATGCTCGTGGCAACCACACTCAAAGCACGCTGCTTTCGAGTGCTATCATCTCCCAATGTCCCTCAATGCTCTACCCTCAGAGAAGGGCGACAAGAAGAAGAAGAAGAAGAAGGACAAGGACGATGAAGATCCAGAGAACAAGACAGACGCCACTGACTTCCCGAACGTGTCCAAAGTCATCAATGTCGTCTTTGGCGGCGAATCGGGATTTTCCTCCAAAAGGACTCAGAAGCTTCATCGCCGCAAGATCATGTCTGTTGAACACGAGGTACCACGACCCCTCCGGTGGTCGGAGGTCCCCATCTCGTTCTCCAGGGCCGATCAGTGGACTAGTTTTTCTGACCCGGGAAAACTCCCGCTTGTCCTGGACCTAGTCATCGCGAACGTCAAACTCACCAAAGTACTCATTGATGGTGGCAGTGGCCTCAACCTCACCTTTGCGAGTACTCTAAGGAGAATGGGGGCAAACTTCATCAACATGCTCACCCCCAGCAAGGTTCCCTTCTACGGCATCGTACTTGGGAACGCAGCTACACCCCTTGGCATGGTGGTGCTCCCCGTCACCTTTGGCATGTGGCAAAACTACCGTACCGAGTACATCAAGTTCAAAGTGGCTGACTTCAAAATATCATACCACACCATCCTGGGAAGACCCGCATTGGCCAAGTTCATGGTCGTGCTGCACTACATCTACTTGCTCCTGAAGATGCCAGGTAAGGGTGGGGTCCTCACCTTCCACGGCGATCTGGAGAAGTCCTACGATTGCGACAAGAAGGCTATCGAGTACGCCTTGACTACGCGTGTACCAGATACTTCAGGAGAAGTACTCGCGTTTGCGCAACAGCTCTCCAAGGCAGGGCTGGAAATTCCCGTGAAGAAGGCAAACCACTTGAAGCTACAGCCCACTCGAGAACCGCCCTGAAGACCATTCAGCTGCAGGAAGGAGATTCGTCCAAGATAGCTCTGATCGGGTCACAGCTCGACCCTAAATAGGAAAGCGCGCTCATCAGTTTTCTTAGGGCCAACCGAAACATATTCGCGTCAAAACCAGCGGATATGCCAGGGGTGCCCAAGGAACTGATCGAGCATAGTTTGAAAGTAGATCTCGATGCTACCCCTAAAAAGCAGCGTCTCCGTAGATTCGCTCAGGATAAGAGGGAAGCAATCAAAAAGGAGTTGGTCAAACTACTCGCGGTTGGTTTCATCAAAGAGGTGTACCACCCAGAGTGGGTTGCCAACACTATCATAGTAAAAAAGAAGAATAACAATAAATGGAGAATGTGTTTTGATTATTGTTGGCATTTCGTAGCGTCATCACTAGGATGGGTGTTTCCCTAATGGAGCTAGAAATGTCGTGGGGTATTTCTTACGTTACAGAAGGATCCGCAAGCGCACGGAATACCGTTGTAGCATATTACCCGTGAGTACGGGGTCGTATTTCTATTTCCGTAGGGAAGGCAGTGGTTCAAATGGATTTATTAAGCTCAGGAGAATTATCATGGTCTAAATATCCAGTGTCTAAATAGGGGTAATTCATAATATGATTGAAAGGTAGTGTGACACAAGATTAACAATCCTTAGGAAAGAATGACTAGGATCAAAGCAAGATAGAAGGAAGCTTTCAAGGGTGTACAGAGGATAACTCTTATCTAAGCAAGCTTAGAACATACTCATGAACACATACACATACACATACACATGCTTAGGATCGGGCCCTAGGCTCACAGGCATCACTAGGAGACCGCACAAGATATGGCTAGGTGGCCACTAGATCTCCACGGCTATTTTATGCACCTCCTACAGCTACTACACGAATAGGGAGGGTTACGCTGGATGGACAGGGCTATCACCACCTGCCACCTACCTCATCTAACCATGGTATAGAGTCGCATTCAAACATAACCGATAACCCAGACACCACGTCCGTGTTAAGGATTATTGCTCTAGCCTTACGTTGAGACTAGAAACAACCCGACTAGGGGAGATGAAACCGATGTCGTAGCCTAAATGTTTTACCACGTCTAAACATGCAAGATACGTGACACAAGCAAGACTATGAAAGGATCACAGACTAAACATAAGCATATGAACCAAACACAAGCTAAGATAAGGAACTAAACTTTATTACTAAACTCCAAACCATACATAAAGAGAAAGATACAAAACCATACCAAACTCTTTATGAAGACTAGAAGACCTTGAAGAACTACACTTCACCTACACTCCACTACCCTAGAAAGCTTTACAAAGGAGGAGAGGCTACATCTTGGTCTGTCTCATTTAGAAGGACCCCCTCTTGTATTTATAGGTAGGGAACTGCAGCTTCTGCCCATGGAAATAGCTTGGCGCGCCTGGAACCGACCTTGAAGAGGCATGCAAAGGCGCCACATGGAAGATGAAGTCGGTTGGAGCTCTGGCTAGGTCGGCCGACCTACATGGGTCGTCCGAACCAGGCCTGGCTCGAACCAGCTTCCCCTTTGGTTGAGTCGCTGCCTGGTGGGCCTTGATGCTCCTGGTTGATGATAAGAGTGGAATTAAGTCGGTTTGCTTTGGGTGTGGGCCCTCCAATACATTTTATGTACATGTGGCGGCGTATGATTGGATGAGACTAGTTTCATTGGATTGATGAGGTGTCCTTTTCCTTTGTTTTCAGCACAAATCTGCAATCATAAAACTCTCCAAGGGTGTGTGGAAAGTGTACATTTATTAGAAGAATGTGTATAAGAAATGCAAGTTCATCCTTATTTTGTGATCAAATTGACGCTCATTTTTAGTCCGTAGAAAGCGTCAACAATTATACCGATCTCAACAAGCACTGCCTGAAGGATCACTTTGGGCTACCGCGCATTGATCAAGTAATCGACTCCACCGCCGGTTGTGTACTCCTCTGCTTCCTTGATTGCTACTCGAGCTACCATCAGATTGCCCTCAAGGAAGAAGACCAAATCAAGACCGCGTTCATTACGCCCTTCGGGACTTATGCTTACAAAACTATGTCCTTTGGGCTGAAGAACGCGGGGACTACGTACCAGCAGGCAATCCAAATGTGTTTTATAGACCAGCTGCACCGCAACGTGGAGGCTGTTGACGCTCGATACGGACCACTTTTCGGCCGTCAAAACCTACATAAAAGTGATATTTATCCAAAGACCAACATTAGAATAGGGCTTATCTAACGAATTCCACCAGTGCTGGTCGATTTTTGTATGCAGGTGATTACGGGATGAAATTGCAGGAAATGAGCAACTTAGATTCAAGGCATAATTCCAGAATGCACAAACGGGCAAGGCAAAGAGCAAAAGAGAACAAAAAGGCAAGGAACCAGCCTCAACCAGGGCCCACTCACCTGCCCTAGCCCCTAGAGCCCACCTACAGACCACGTGGCCAAGGGAGGAGCCGAGCTGGGCCAGGCCTGGTTCGGCCGACCTACCCAGGTTGGCTGACCCAGGGAGGAAGCCACCGACTTACTCCTTCGACGTGGCGCCTCCTGATTGGTTGCTTGAGGTGGTTTGGGCAGGCTTCAGCGCGTTGCACGACAGAAAAACCCCTAACACACCCCTATAAATATAAGGGGAGGTGCTTCTAAAGAATACACACCTTCACATCCCTCTCAACTCCCTCTTGGAGTTTCTCTTGTGTTCATGAGCTCTAGGCTCATCTCTAGTGGTGATTAGAGTTAGGGACAGAGTGGGGAGGAGTTTGGGGAAGTGCCGGGTTTGTCGGCACTCTTCTCCAACTTGTACCTCGATGGATGCTTTTCAATCAAAGTAAGTGTCCGTGCTTTCTTATGTGCTTAGTTTCCTAGTTAAGTTATAGTTCTAGCTCTTTAGTTGCTTAACCGGATCAGTAGTTCACTAGTTTATAGTGGGTGCTTTAGTCTAAGGCCATAGGCTAGAGTAGTAACGATAGTGTAGACATGGTGTCTAGACTAGACTTACCTGTTGGTTGTGGTATATCCCATGGTTAGATGAGGTAGGTAGCAGGTGGTGACAGCCCTGTCTATCCAGCGGAACCATCCCCATTCGGGTATATCCCAGTGCCGTATTACTAGAACACCAGTCTTTTTCTGTGGGAAGCTAGTAGCCCGAAGCAAGCAGCTAGGACAGTTCTATCTTATCTCTGAAACCCAGCCTTAGGAAACCTCTGTACCCTCACCTCTAACGAGTGTGGTGTCCTTGGACGAACCTGAACCGTAGAGAAAGTACACACGTTCCTCAGTGGATACGATACCCTTGGAATACTCCTGGGTGAAAGCTACAACGGTATCCGTGCGCTTGCGGATTTATTTCGTCATGCTAGGAAACGTCAACAAGCTTTCTGGCGCTGTCGCCGGGGAACGGTTGCTACGTTCTCTTCAAATCTAGTTCGCCCTCGTATCCTTTTCTTTGATTCTATCTCTACCCCTGCTACCCATGGAGCAGCTATCCATGTTTCAGCTCTCTCGCACCCAAGAGTGAATTTTGCGAACCAGCCTCTTCATCTGATCCAATTCTTTCACCTGGTTATGAAATTCCCTCCGGATTCATAAGCAAAGTTCAAGAAAGTACCTTCTCGAGATGGGGGGATGAAAATCCCTACCATGATCTGCGTGAATTCGAGCTAGTGTGTTCGTGTCTGAAAATCTCAGGCATGACACATGAGACTCTGAAGTGGAAGTTGTTTCCCATTTCTCTCATAGAAGAGGCGAAACGATGGTACACGTTTAAAGTAAGATTTGCAAACGGGGATTGGAAGAAGTTGCGAGATCAATTTTGTCTCAGATACTTTCTGATCACTCGTATATGCGCCTTACGAGTAGAGATTCTGACCTTCCGTCAGAACGAGAGGCAATCCCTTGGAGCAGCGTGGGCCAGATTTTCCCTTCTAGTTCAATCTGGTCCCGACTTGTCTTTACCCGACCCTTTGTTACTTCAACATTTGTATGCGGGACTGAATGAGGACGATGCACAGTACCTCGATAACGCAGCGGAGGTTCGTTCTTGTACAAGACCTCAGTCAAAGGAAGAGAAATCCTCGATAAAATCATAGAGAGAACTTCCTACGTCTCTTACCGGGAACCACCTCAGGTAGAATGAGAGGTACCACAAGAAGAACCCAGGGTAGCCAAATCCAAGCCCGTAGAACCCCAACCTTTAGATTCGACTCCCGTACCTCTTCCTAAACAAGAATCCGAAATACCCGAGGTAGACGACCCTCTACCTTCAAAATTCGAGCATGGATTCAAGGAGGATCTCTTTGAAGATCTTGGCAACACCTCAAAGTATCTATGCCAGAAGTGACCACCTGTCCCGGTCACTCCTTTAGAACCATACAAAAAGAACCACCTTTTAGAGACTATCAAGGAGTGACAGCCATAATGAGCAGTGAATGGTCGATAGAAGGAGAGTCGAGCTCATCCCCCATTCAAATTAGCCACCCTTCTTATCTCATCCACTGCTGCATAAAGAATCAGGACGTGGACACTCTTTATAACCCCGCCGTTGGGGTGAACATCATGTCCTACAAATTCGCGCGCGCCTTCTTATGAGGCGAAGCTCTAATCCCAACAAACATGACCCTTAGGGAGTCTTCAGGTTCCCTCACAGGAAGCCATGGGGTACTTCAGAAGGTGTCAGTGCGACACAATGATGTTAAGGTGAATCTAGATTTCTATGTGTTCGAACTTCCCAACTTCGAAATTCTCATCGGCCATCCAATCGTAAAGCTTCTCACGGATGCTCCGAGTTCAGGAACCCTTAACATCCCTTGGAGTATCTTAACCCAAACGTCTCCAATTACTCTAAGTCCTACGATCATAACAGCAAACATCGAATAAACATATATGTTGAAAAAGATCATCAGGCAAATTTATATACATATTTACAAACAGCATAAGTGTTGATCATGACACATTGTTCTTGCTGCACCTAACCCTCTTGCTCTAGGCTCTCAGCTATCTAATCGGCAATGGGCTTGACTTCTTCATGGTACTTCATGAATTGCTCAACAGTGCAGTCGGCCGCCATGCCTTCATTGAGTGGTTCAAGCTACGCCTTGGGCCAGTAGGACTTCACCAACGCGAGCGCCTGAGCAATATACGTCCTGGTGGCCTCCGAGATGTAGCTGGCAACTTTCTGGAGTCGCATCGCCAGGCTTACCCAAGCTCAGAGCAGAGGAAGGTCTGAACAAAAGGCAATAACATCAACTGCTGGACAAGAGGAATTAAAAAAGGTACAAGTTCAAGTACTCGAAACTTACATGGAGGACCTCTTGGTCACCACCTTCTTTAGCTAAATCAGCCGCGGCCCTTGAGTGCCCGACTTCCCCGAGACGCCAGTAGGTTCCTTTGGTTGAGCCTCCGAGGCGCTCGGTGGGATGGGGTTGCTCGGGCTCGGCGCAACGTCACCAGCTGAAGGGTCCGCTACACCAGGCTGGACGTCGATTACTGGTGCAGCATCATCCCCGGCAGAGCCTGTCTTTGCCCCATCCTTGGATCGCTTGGACAGGGGGGAGGCCGGAAGACTGAAGATAGAATAAAAGAATTCAGCACAGGAGTCCAAAATCACAAGGAAAGTACTCGAGGGCACTGCTTACCTCGGGTTGTCGTCTGAAAAAGCAGTGAGGGAGAGTTTACGCTTCCTTACACCTACCCGCGGCTTGGTCGGATGGCTAGGAATCTCCATGCTGTCGGCCAACACCTTACCAGAATTCTTCAGGAAAGCTGCCAGAGGAAAATCCTCGTCATTTCTTCATCAGTTAAAGGTTCACGATCTAGGCGACGGATCTTGGGCCTCTGGAACGCACATAGCCTTAGATGTTCTGGGCGAGGCACATCAGGATCTGGAGCAGGACACCAGTACAGATCAGTGTGCCCCTACACAATAACAAAAACAAATCAGCAATTATTGATAATTTGCACCTACAAGTACTCGACAGGACCATATTCATAACGGCTCCGGTGGGTTCCCTGCGCTGAAGAGCTTCGGGACATAAGGAACCGTGTTCACATTGAGTAGTACTCGGTGAACACGGTCAATGGCCGTCTCGGGAGGAAGGATCTCTGAGGAAAGGAGAGAAGGATCATTACTTCCTAACTACTCGAATTCGAACCGACATCTCTTCTGCAATGGCATGATACGCTTTTTGTACATAGACGCCAGAACGGAAGCGCCGGTCACACCCATCTCCTTGTGCGCTCTAATCAGATCAAGCAGCTCTCTGACTTGCGTCATCTGGTTCTCATTCAGTTTCTCATTCCACTCGGACCTCCACACTGCCTTCCCTAGAGTCCTCTTTGGCAACGCGGGTTTATGATTTCCGATGTAGAACCACACGGATCTCCAGCCCGAGTGGTTTGTGGGAGCGTGTACTCGATGTACTCATTTCCCTTGCCTTGCTTGAACTGGATCCCAGCTTCGCCAACAAGATATTGCCTCTCCTCCGAAGGTTGTTGGCGGAGATGAAAGAAATAGCAGAAAAGATCGAAATGTGGCTTGATACCAAGAAAAGCTTCGCAAAAATGAACAAAGATGGAAAGATGAACGACGGAATTAGGGTTCAGATGATGGATCTGAATGCCCCAGTGAAAAAGAAGGCTGCAGAAAAAGTCAGAGGTGGGGAGGGCCAATCCCCTTTTGACAAAGTGTTCGAAAATTACAATCTGATCTACATCCTCCTGAGGAACAAATTGGTGGAAGGAAGGTCTCCATTGAACCATTTCCTCCAACTGAAGAAGGCCCTAGGCGACCAAGTTAAGGAGGTTGGCGCGGGTGCATTTACTTCTCTCCCAGTCGCCGGTGTTCGACTCCTCCTTCTTCCCCTTGGCCGGCTACTTCTTGTTGCCCATCTTCTTGAATGTCACGAGCCGCTTCACTCGCATAAGCTCGGGGGCTTCAAGAGAAGGGCGCAAGCACTCACTGATGGTGAGGATGGATTCTCCGACTAGTTTGGCTGGGGATGGAGGGCAAACTCATTGGGGCTCTCAAACCATAGATCTAAAGTAACTAGCGGCGCAAGAGTGAGAGAAGGCGAAATGGCTAAGGTGGAAAGTGAAAGGGTAAAGAGTCACCGCACGGTTAAATAACCAGCGAGTAGGCCTAGATTTATTGTTTGGAAGCCGAAGAGTTTTTTCTCCAAAAAAGCGTGATTTGTTTTGAGCAGTTATTTGGGAAGAGTTTTGGGGAGTTTACTTGATTAAACATTTTTTCAGGGATCTTATCCCGAAAGAAGGGGTTTTTCAAATTTTGAACCAATTTATTTCCGAATTAAACCATCAAGGCAGATTACGCACTCTCTACACAAAATATTTTGTACATAACATTGTTCAGTATGCCATGTTGTTTTGGATCCTTTTTCCAAACCTCGAGATTTGGATTCAAGGCTCGGGAGCTGCGGGACACATGTCATCGATGGCTTATTTTTCAAAAAATGTTTGGAAGATAAGGAAAGAAGATTCAAGACTAGTGGGATCCTCAGCCTAATTCTTCGATTCAACCTAAGGCTCGGGGGCTACTCCATATGGATTGCGACTTGCATCGCACCCCATAGAAAGAAAAGACTTGAAAGTACTCGGGGCTAGAGCACCTCAAAACCTCAAGCAGCCAAGGAAAGTACTCGAAAGACACCTTCAAGACAGAGTTTTAGCAGAAACCGAAGGATGACTTCAAGAAATACTCGAAGCCTGCAGTACTCGGCTATGAAGACCTCGGGGGCTTGTCAGACCCGGGGCCGGGACTGCACGCATGGTGTAGAACATTCTAGAGTAAGGGCTGGGGCATGTCCTATACCTTATCCATACTAAAGTACTCGGAGACGAGTACAACTAGTCGGTATAGAAGAAAACTACCCGAAAGTACTCAGGTAGGACTCCTAAGCTCATACAGGACTAGGATTTCCATGTAACTCTGTCCCCCCAGATTATATAAGGGCTGGCAGGGACCCCTCCAGAACATATCTTATAACCTCCAAGGCAATACAAACCATACAGGACGTAAGGTATTACGCATACTGCAGCCCGAACCTATCTAAACCCTTATGTTCCTGGCACCATCGAGTTCCTGATCTCGGCGACACCCTGACCACAAGTCTACTACCTTTGGGTATCCCTAGGTAGGCATGCCGGTAAAACACCAACAGCAAAGGATGCTCAACTTGATAGATTGAACAAGTTGGTAAGAAATGGGTATGATGGTGATTTCAAGCCCGAGCCTAAGGTTGTATACAAGGAAGGGAGACGTTCCCACAAAAAGGATGGGCTTGGTCACTATCATGGTGTCAAAGGAAATGATAGAAAGATGATCAAAGGTAAGGAATGTGTTATGTTCACAAAAGGAGCAAAACTTGAGGATTTGATGAACATAGCACATGGTGTGACCACCACAATTTCTTCTAAGCTAAGAAGAAGGTTGAGGCTCCCATCAAGACAAATGTAGTAAAGCATGAGCCATCACCAAACTACACTACGGACAACATGGTTACAATGGATCACAAAGGTGAAATAGTGGTCAAGTATGTTGGAGCCTACACTAAGAAGGCCATCCTAAGGAGTATGTGGGTTCCAAAAGTTTATCCATCTAACCCACAAGGACCCAAATTTTTTGGGTACCTAAATTCCAAGCTTAAATTGTTTTGTAGGCTTACTCCTCCGGTAGCACCGCATGGTTTCTTGATAGTGGATGTTCAAATCATATGACTGGAGAGAAGAACTTGTTCACATCTTTGGAGACTCATGATATACCTAAAGAAACAATTGTCTTTGGAGATAATGGCAAAGGAGATGTGATTGGTTTGGGTAAAATTTCTCTTTCTCACAACAATTCAATTAATGATGTTTATTGGGTTGAAACTTTGGGATACAATTTGTTGTCCGTCTCACAATTTTGTAAGATGGACTGCAATTGTCTGTTTACTAACGAGGGTGTGACTATCTCTAGAAGGGAGAATTCCTCTATTGCTTTTACGGGTCAATTAAAGGGCAAAATTTATCTTGTTGATTTCTCTAAGGAGAAAATTGAGCTCGAGACTTGTTTAGTGGCAAATTCCGATTTGGGTTGGCTTTGGCACCGCTGACTAGCCCATGTTGGCATGAGGAACTTGGCCAAACTTCAAAAAGGCGAGCACATCCTAGGACTAACCAATTTTATTTTTGAGAAAGATAGGTTGTGTAGCGCATGCCAAGGCGGGAAGCAAGTTGGTGCTCCACATCCCGCCACGAACATCATGACTTCAACAAGACCCTTGAAGCTTCTACACATGGATTTATTTGGACCAATTGCCTATGTTAGCATTGGCGGTAACAAATATGGTCTTGTTATTGTTGATGATTTTTCCCATTTCACGTGGGTATTCTTTTTGGATGATAAAAGTGAAGTGCAAGGAATTGTCAAGAAATTCATTAAAAGAGCCCAAAATGAGTATGAATTGAAGATCAAGAATATAAGAAGTGACAATGGCTCAGAATTTTGTAATACCAACATTGAATAATTTCTTGATGACGAAGGGATCAAGCATGAATTCTCCGCTCCATACACTCCTCAATAAAATAGTATTGTGGAGAGGAAGAATAGGATATTTATTGAAGTCGCAAGAACCATTCTTGATGAGTACAAGACTCCGGATATCTTTTGGGCCGAAGCTATCATCACCGCTTGCTATGCAATCAATCGTCTTTACATACACAAGTATTTGGGCAAGACACCCTACGAGATAATCACCGGTAATAAACCTAAGGTGCACTACTTTAGAGTTTTTGGTTGTAAGTGTTTCATACTTAACAAGAAAGCCAAAAGCTCAAAGTTTGCACCAAAGGTAGATGAGGGTTTTCTACTTGGTTATGGTACTGATGAACATGCCTATTGTGTTTTCAACAAAACCACTGGTTGTGTTGCGACCACAGTAGATGTGACTTTTGATGAATCCAACGGCTCTCAAAAGGAGCAGGTTGATAAGAACCTTGTAGATGATGAAGAGCCACCAAATCTTTCTATTATGAGGATGGGCTTAGGTGAAGTGAGGCCTCGTGAAGCTCAAGCTCAAACACCGGTTAAACAAAGAAGAAATGATCCATCATTATCTACAAGAGTTGAACCACCGAGCTCTCAACAACCTCAAGATCAAAGTCAAGATCATGGTGACGATCAAGATCATAGCATTGATCAAGGGGGAGAACAAGGTGGAGAAGCTCAAGTTGATACACAACAAGTTGAAGATGATGATGATGGACCAATTCAACCACGATCACAAGTGGCTCATCCAAGAGTTCATCAAAGTGTTCAACGCGACCATCCCGTTGACAAAATTCTTGGAAGTATTCAAAGAGGGGTAACCACTTGTTCACGTTTAGCAACTTTTTGTGGACATTACTCGTTTGTTTTCTCTTTGGAACCTCTTAAGGTAGATGAAGCACTTGATGATCCGGATTGGGTGATTGTCATGCAAGAAGAGTTAAGCAACTTCACTAGAAATGAGGTATGGGAGTTGGTTGAGAGACCAAAGCAAAATGTGATTGGCACCAAGTGGGTCTTCCGAAACAAACAAGATGAACATGTGTCGTCACAACAAACAAGGCAAGGTTAGTTGCACAAGGTTTCACTCAAATTGAAGGTTTGGATTTTGGTGAAACCTATGCACCTGTAGCTAGGCTTGAGTCAATTCGTATATTATTAGCCTGTGCTACTCACCATGATTTCAAGCTTTATCAAATGGACGTGAAAAGTGCATTCTTGAACGGCCCCCTATCCGAGTTGGTGTATGTTGAACAACCATCGGGCTTTGAAGATCCAAAGTTTCTACACCATGTGTACAAGCTCCATAAGGCACTCTATGGGCTTAAGCAAGCACCTAGAGCATGGTATGAATGCCTTAAGGATTTTCTTCTCAAGAACGACTTTGTAATGGGCAAAGCCGATTCTACTTTATTTACTCATAAAGTTGATAAGGATATCTTTGCTTGCCAAATATATGTCGATGATATTATATTTCGTTCTACTGACCAAAAGTTTTGTGAGGAATTTAGTAGGATCATAACCAAGAGATTCGAGATTTCTATGATGGGTGAATTAAAGTTCTTCCTTGGATTTCAAGTCAAGCAAATGAAGGAAGGGACTTTCATATGTCAAACAAAGTATGTGAAGGATATGCTCAAGAAGTTTGACATGGCCGATGCCAAGAACATCAAGACACCCATGGCACTAAATGGTCATCTTGATCTCAATGAAGAAGGGAAGTCGGTCGATCAAAAGGTATATCGCTCCATGATTGGCTCTCTTCTTTATTTTTGTGCATCTAGGCCCAATATCATGCTTAGTGTGTGCATGTGTGCAAGATTTCAAGCCAATCCTAAGGAATGTCATCTAATAGTTGTTAAGAGAATTTTAAGATATTTGGTACACACTCCTAACCTTGGATTGTGTATCCCAAAGGCTCCATTTTCGATCTACTTGGCTATTCCGATTCGGATTATGCCGGTTGCAAGGTAGATAGAAAGAGTACAACAGGTACTTCCCAATTCCTTGGAAGGTCCCTAGTATCTTGGAGTTCTAAGAAATAGAATTCAGTTGTTTTATCCACCGCGAAAGCGGAATATGTTGCAGCGGGTGCATGTTGTGACCAACTTTTATGAATGAAGCAAACCTTGAGTGACTTCGGTTGTGAGTTTAGGAAGATTCCGCTCTTGTGTGACAATGAGAGCGCCATCAAGCTAGAAAACAATCCCGTGAAACACTCCCGAACAAAGCACATAGACATACGACACCACTTCTTAAGGGATCATGAGGCTAAGGGAGATATTCTTTTACGCCATATGAGCACCGAACGGCAACTTGCCGATATCTTCACTAAGCCTCTAGATGAGCAAAGGTTTTGTGCTTTGAGGAGTGAACTAAATATCTTGAATTCTCGTAACTTGGCTTGACTTGTTGCACATATTTGATAGTTGCCTAGATAGGAAAAATGAGTTTTATTGTGTTGAGTTCTTCAAAATATTTGGATTTTGATCCTTGGATCAAAACTTGATGCTTGTGATCATTGTTATGTATTGTTGATTGTGCCTGATCACTAAATGTCAAGTTGTCACATGTCTGCAAACCAACATCATCCAAATCTCCAAATTCAATCTTTTTCAAAATCTACCTTTGGAGAAATCAGGCTACCATCGGAAGTTCCGACACGAGGTTGGAAGTTCCGACATCCATCGGAAGTCTCAGGGCTCTTCCGACAAAGGGTCCTCGGGAGAGCAGAAAATAGGTCATTGGAATTTTCGATCCCATATCAAAAGTTCCGACCCCCTTCAGGAATTTCATCGGAAGTCTCACCTTTCTACCGACCAGGGGTTCTCGGGTTGGAAATTAATATTCGTCGGAAGTTCCGACCGCCCATCGGAATTTTCGATAAGTCACTTGACTATATATATATATATATATATATATAGACAACACATGTTGGTTGTACCCCCTCAAACCCTAACTTTATATCCTCCTCTCCCACCGGCGGCTCACTCTCCCTCCTCTCAATCCCTTGAGGGGTACTTCAAAATCAACTTTGGGATTTCATTGCCATGAAGTTCTTTGGATTCCCCAAGCCTCGGAACTTCCGATTCCCTCCATCTCTCCTTTGATTCGTTAGATGGATTCCTTCAAGGGATAGCTTCTATATACATCATAAAACTAGTGCCTCAAGTTTCATGAAGATTGGTGAGCTAAATCTTTCGTTCCATAGTTTATTGTGCCAGGTCGGGCACAATAGGAAGTTCCGACCCCGGGTTCGAAGTTCCGACCGCGCCTGATTTGTCACAATGAACCTATCTTTCAATTCTGTTTCTTCGATCCATCCTAATGTTCCACTCATATCCTTCAGATGGCTCGTGGAAAGAAAGGCAAGCAGCGTGAATCATCCCCGAAAATTTAATCTGCATCTTCCGATTCCGAGGCAACCATTGATGCTTCACCGGTCGTTCAACGAAAAACCAAGAGAAAGGCCGCTTCTAAGGTGCCGTTGCATGCTCGTGGTCGTGGTAGACCAACTCATGGTCAAGGAACTTCTAGCCATGCCCCTCGCATGAAGCATGCCTCCACCCCGGGTTCTCATGTGGATGATGAAGAAGAAGATGAAGGGGGACCTCTTGCATTTCTTGAGGAGATTATCATTCGGGTGCAGAAGCCAACACATCTCACTCATCCATCCTACCTTGGTCACCGAATGGTTAATTACACCAAAGGTAAGCACAACATCTACAATCTAAGATATGAAGATTACACTAGTCTTGAGAAGGAGCAGCAGGGCGACTCTCGCTTTTGGACTTGGTTTCACGTTGATTGGTATGAGATAGTTATCATGACCAAGGCTCACCCAACCACTGAGATGAAGTCAATTGATTGGAACCATCTCTTAGACATTGACTTGCCCCTAATGAGAGAGGTTCGGGATGCTTGTGCAAGGATGAATCTTATGTTCATTATGTCTTTTAATTGTGATTGCAATGAGGAGGTGATAGCTCAGTTCTATGCAACTCTCTATGTCAACCATGGCGACAAGACATTCCATTGGATGATCGCAGTCAAGCGCTTCTAGGTTGAATATGCTCAGTTTGCTAGCATCCTTGGATTTCCTAGTGAAGATCTTTCAAGGTATTAACTTCATGAATAAGAAAATGTGCTCGATGATGAAGAGATGGCATTCATGTATGACAGCACATATGGTGGTATCAAGCATGGGACTGTTAGTGGATTGACTCCTTATTACAAGCTGCTCAACTATCTCTTCCTCTACATTGTGTGTCCTAAGGGAGGAGATGCAGACAACATTGCAAACATGTCAAGGAATTTGCTTGCTAGAATGGCCCTGGGCAAGGCTGAGTTTAATGTCTTTGATTTTATTTGGGAGGAGATCATTGTTTGCTCCGTGTCACCAAAGAAAAGCTGCAACTATGCTCCATATATTTTTGCCATGATCAAGGTGGTGACTAGGGCTGACGTACTTACCGATAAGGGTCATCACGTCTATCGACCCAGCAAGGGCACTATTGAGCATCTTGTGAAGATTGGCAAGCATGCGCCTCAGCGGAAATCTGCAGGGCCATCTCAAGGACCTAGTACTCAAGCTCCATCTACATCTCGTGGTCCTTCTACCTCCCATGGGCCTCCACCTCGTGCACCAAAGAAGAAGGGCATTCTTAGCTTCATCTCGCAGGGCTTGTTCGCTTGCTTCAATGTGGGACGTCACAACGCCGAAGAAATTCATGCCCACAAGTAGTATGTGAATGAGCAGCTTCTAAAGATTGAGGTGAGGCAAAAGGAGATTATGGCTAAAAGCGACATTCCTAACTCACTGGTTCGAGCTCCTATGGACTTTCATCCTCCACAGGTCTTCTACAACCCCTTGGAGGAGATAGGCGATCCATCCATGACATTTGGCGCTCCTCAATTTGATGATGATTTTGAAGAGGATTTGGGCAGGCGTGAGAAGTCGACCGAGGAAGAAGAAGAAGAGGATGTGACCGACGCAAACACTCCTACCAAGCCAGAGGACAACATTAGCGACGATGAGGACGACGAGTGATGGCTATGGAAGGGCCTCTCCTTCTTGGTGCTTGATGCCAAAGGGGGAGTGAGCTCACCTTAGGCCATGGTTGGTTGCTTTATCTATCTATCGTATCTATCGTAGCTTGCGAACCTTGAACTTTTATGGATTTTGGACATGTAAGACACTTCATATATATTTTTGTTATGTGTGGTGTGCCAAGTGAGACTTTGTATTTGTAAGACTTATTTATGATTTGCTATGCTAGTGTGATTCTAGAACTTAATGCTTGTGTGATGATCATAACTTGGTGTACTATTTATTTCCACTTTATTATTGTGATATATCTTATCATATGCATCACGTTGATTTTAATCACACTTTGCACCCCACGGATTCAATGATATAGGGGGAGCTCTCTTAATTTGTGCAAGTGACATTTGAGGCCATTTTTTATTCCATTATGAAAAATGCACATATTAAGGGGGAGCTCTTCTATATGACTGATTCAAAACTGATTTATGATATTATTTGTGCCTTAATTGTGTTGTCATCAATCACCAAAAAGGGGGAGATTCATAGCGCATTTGGCCCCCTAAGTGGATTTTGGTGTTGATGACATGCATAATTAAGGAGTTAATGAGATTATCGAGTTTTGAACAAGTTATGATGCTATGAAATGAAAAATATGCGTGAAAAGACGCCAAATTACTTGATAAACAGTGAAGGAGCTCAAAAGAAGATCTTTATTAATTTTCTATTTTGAATTTGAGTATAGGAAACACCTTACTATTAAGAGGGATGCGAAAAGATGATCTGGAGATGTTATAGTGCTTGCTTGAGATGCTAACAACCCAAGAGAGACACAAATCACACACTTGTCCACATAGCTTTCTCACTAACTCAGTGTGTGTCGGAAGTTCCGACCTTTGTCGGAAGTCTCTTGGTTCTTCCGACAAGGGGTTCTCAATCTGCCTGATTTAATTGGGTCGGAAGTTCCGACCAGTGTATTTTCAATACATAACGGCTAGTTTTGGGAGCTCGGGTATAAATACCCCTTCAGCCCCCAATTCATTTGTTGCTGACCTAACCCGAGACAAACACCTCCTTGATCATTCACACCACTCACCCACTCCCTCCTTGAGCTAATCCTTGCATTGATTTGAGCTAGGGCTTGGGTGAGAGAGATATTGAGGTGTGTGACTTGTCCCCTTGAGCAAGAGTACAGTCACCTTCATCTCATGAGCACTTGAAGCATCTCCAAGCATTGATTCACGTTTGTTACTCTTGAAGCTTGCTTCTAGACGGTTCAACGTCGCCCGTGGAGCATCCTCTCGTGTATGTGCGCCCCGGGAAATTTGTATTACCCAATCCTTTTCGGATTTGATAGTAAGTGAGGAAAGGGTTATTGAAGACCCGGCTCTTTGTGAGCTCCTCAACGGAGACGTAGCTTCCTTTGTGGGAGTGAACTTCGAGAATAAATTGCTTGTGTCTTGTTCTTATTGTTCATATCTAGTTCTTGTTGACCTAAAGCTTGTTTTGTCCTGATCTATGTTCTCGAGTTGTTTGCTTGAAAGTTCACTTGAAGAAGGTTCCTAGCATCTCTACGCAACTTTTGATTCAGCCAGGTCTGTAGTTTCAAGTTTGATTTTGAATTCCGTACTAAATTCCTTGTATTGTTGGAAGTTCCGACAGGGGTCCGAAGTTCCGATCCTACACCGGATCGGAAGTTCCAATAGGTTTAATTTCTGCGAAGAATTTTCAGGTTTTATAGGTTCACCTATTCACCCCCCTCTAGGCATCACCTAGATCCTTTCAGAAACCCTCCCCGTTCGGGTATATTCCAGTGCCGTATTGCTGGATCTCACCAGTTTTATCCCGTGGGAAGCTAGTAGCCCGACGCGAGCAACTAGAATAGTTCTATCTTACCTTCGATTCTTAGCCTTAGGAATCTTCTCTGCCCCTTGCCTCTAACTGGTGTAATGCCTTTGGACGAACCTGAACTTTAGAGAATATACACATGTTCCTCGGTGGATACGATACCCTTGGAATACTCCTGGGTGAAAGGTACAACATCATTTGTGCTCTTGCGGATTTATTTGTGACGCTAAGAAACGTTAACAGCATGCCACGTCAGCGTTGAGAGCACGTGTGGCGCGTTTGGGACCTGGGATGGACCACTTAACAAAGTTTAGGGATCTAAATGGACGATTTGAGAGTTTAGGGACCTAGGTGAATTCTCGGGATAAGTTTGAGGACCTGGGGTGCAATTTACTCTTCTTTGAATGAATGAATGCATTTTGGAAGTATGTGGACCTGGATGAGAGTACGGGATAAGTTTGTAGATTGTTTTGTGCATTTTAAAAATAGGAGGATCAAGACGAGAACTTAAGGACAAGTTTAATGACTACGATGAAAGTGCAAGATAACTTTAAGAATTGTCCTCAATTTCTTTATAACTGAGGCCAACGACCACACGCGTTTGCTGATGAATTGGCGTGTTGTCAAGGTAAAAAAGAGAGTGCATTTGCAGATGAATTGGCGTGTTGTCAAGGTAAAAAAGAGAGTGTAATCTGCTCATGAGTTAGCTCAATTAGTCCGGAGGAATATTCATACAACGGTTTGGTTAGATGAGGTGCAAGAACGATTGTAATCCTTCGATCTTAGCGATAAAGCTCACTTTTACCCCAAAAAAACTTTAAGAATTGTTACGTGTATTTTAAGAGTACGAGGCTAAGAACTCGGGACAAGGTTTAAGACTGTAAAATTAACTCAAAATAAAATTAGGCGAAGTAAAATACGAGGCTAAAGACTTTATTTTCTTTTTTTTATAGAAAAACATAAACCCTAATAAGCCGCCGCGCTTCAGTACGATACCCCCAAACCCCTCTACCAGAAGCTAAGCAGCTGCCACCACCAGCCGTGAGATGGCGGAGAAGACCGAACCGGCGGCGGCCGCGGCCAGCCGGCTCGCCGGGGAGATGGAGGTAGAGGCGTACCGCTGCCTCTTTCCGCTGGCCTTCCTGGAGCGCCACCTCGGTGAGTCCGTCCGCCCCGATGCCCGCCGCCTGTCCGAGGCCCGCCCCACCACCGTCGCCCTCGGCGCCGTCTCCTCCGCGCATGGATCCGCTCTCGTCCGCCTTGGAGACACTGTAATGCTCCCCACTTCTCTACCCTATTTCCCACCTCGTGCTGGCCTCGCGCGCTCCGCAACTGCTTGACGAAATGCCTCTGCAGGCCATGCTCGCGTCAGTCAAACTGGAGGTGATGTCACCCCCGGCCGAATCCTCAGATGATGGATCTATCGGTTCGTGCCCTCCTGTCCCATGGATAGCTGCTGCTTCTGTTGCCTTTGCTTGTTTTTCTTTGTTAACTTATCTGTATTTTGCGCAGCTGTTGAGTTCCATATGCCACCCATCTGCTCCCCGCTGGTCAGGCCAGGCCGGCCTGCTGACGTGGCACCAGTCATTTCCAAGGCCCTTGAGGACGTTCTCATGAGGTTTTTGTTGTCTCATTTTGTTGCTTCAAGAACTTCAACTCTTTGATTGAATGAATAGATAGCTAGATGCAGAATTAAATCCTTCCCAGAGAAACTTCTTCTTTATTAATATAATAAGCAGCTCTTCTGCTTGTTCGTTTCAAAAAAAAAAATCCTTCCCAGAGAAAGGGAGAGCTCGTCAGGATCACATTTGATTGATCTCCACTAGAAAATCCTGACTTTTCACAAATCAATATGGAATAGATGATTAGTTGTGCTTTAGAGTAGAGAGAACTGGTTTGGCCCAGTCATTCTTTTTAGTAAGAAACTAACATAACATTGCCACTTCAGTTTATTTACCATGGACAATTTCCTATTAATAAAAATAAGAGCAGGATTTGGGTTATGTGATTGTTTTAAATACAGAGCGACACATGTTCTGTTTTTTGTATTAGTAGACAAAAATATAGCTGTAGAAAGTAATAATGAAAGTGACATGTTGGAGACTGAAGTTAAAAATGTCAAACAGAAAAAGAATAGAGGGAATAGCAAGATTTGCATCATACACTGCCGTGCATATAAACTTACTGTTCTGATTGTAGGCTTTAATCTGTTCAACTCGGTCTTGTCATCACATGATTTGGCTATTTTGTCTGTACCTCTTTTCTGTATCACTTCAGCAAACTAATGCATAGTGGCAGAGAGGTAATTTTGTTCTGTTCACTTGTGCTTCTTATGCAGTTCTGGAATGTTGAATTTGAAGGACCTCTGTTTGATCAGTGGGAAGGCTTCTTGGCTAGCATACCTGGTAAATATATATGTATATATATATGCTTCTATCTTTGATGGCTTCGTAGTGTGAACTGAAAGGAGCTGTGCCATTGACATGAAATCTCAATTAGTCACTACCTCACTACAAGGGCTCCACTATGTACTTGTGATGAATAATATAAGTTGAATAATATGAAAAGGGGGGCAATCCTAACACCCAGAGTCTTTCATTGAGTCAAAACTAGTGTACCTTAAAAGATCAGGTGCCTTGGAATAGCATGATTCTAGTTGAGAATGACAGCCTTACAATCAGGCTAAAATATCCTTATGATTTTTGCACATTCTATCTCATCCAAACGGGGCCTTAATAAACTGCATTATCCCAACTCCACCCAATATAGGTTTTGAGTTTGACTTCCTTCTTATGCCCTTGTCCTCAGGCACCCTTTTTCTGTAGGTTCACATGATTGCAGCAAATAGGATGTTTACTCTCGACTGCTGCACTCCTTGTGCATATCATATTCACGGTAATGCACATGAGATTAAAATTATGCCAAGTTGGATCCATGATGCTTCAAAATTTAATTTTTACCACTTGAAAAAAATGCCATTATAAAAAGTGAACTAGGAGAAATGTCAATCCAAAATAAGGTTCTTTAGTCTCCAAAACTTTTAGAAAATCTTTAGTGAGCTCACTTTTAGAAACTTTTAGAAAATCGTATTGCCTGCCCTAGTGAGCTCCAGATGTAAACGTTAAGTGCTGCTGCCAGTATCTGTTTTGAAAGGTGCCGCCTAGGTGCTAGGCGGAGGAAGACCGCTTTGACTAGCACCTAGGCGTTTTGTCGAGCCATTTTTTTCACCTAAAGAAGTTTAGTACTTGATTCATGTACGAAATATGAAGTGGGACAAATTAGAGGTGGAGATCAACGAACTATGGTCATGGAACTCATGGATGCATGATAATGTCTTATTGCTCTGTTTAACATGCCATTACTGTAGTCTGTAGCCACCTGTAAAATGTACAAACACATAGTCACACATAAGTGACGTCTAAGCACTAGACAGAGCCTCACCACCTAGCCTAGTAGTGTCTGAAACATTGTTGCCAGTACCTTGAGGTTTACTTTAGGCTTCATACATTGCTCTTACTTTAGGCTTTCTAGTGCGCCTAATTATTAGGCATGGAGCTTGCTGGGTTGGCAGCAGCAGAGGGCAGCACATAGTCACCAAGTTCCTGGAATGATGGGGTCGAGGAACGGGAACGAGGAACACGGTACACTATTTTTTAAAATGCTGGAACGAGAGAGGTATACTTCGTCAGGATGTTCGTTCGAAAAGTGGAACGTGTACCTACTTTTTTGGGAACGATCCACATTCTATTGGCAAACATAATAATTATTTACATATAATATGTTGGCTAAGCAGAAACTCTACTAAAAAATTCAGCTTCCTTTCTTTCATTTTATTCGTCACCAGCCCAACAGGCCAATCAGGCCTGCGGTCTTTGCACGCCAGCCCATTTGCACGTCTTGCACATCCGCCCTTTTGCACGTCTTCTTGCTCTTGTCGCTGCTCCGCCGCCGCAGCTGATGCCATGCGTGCTCCTTGGTCCTGAATCCTTAATTCTGATGCAACGGAGGCCAGCACCTCAGGACCGAGATCGACGTCTGCGGCACGGCCGCTGCTGCCGCTACCCACCCCTCGGCTCTCCACCACGAGCGGTCGTGCAGTCTACATCGTTCTCGCACCTGTGTTGCTGGGTTGCATCCTAGGCGCGAACCAGCGACGACCCACATCGTTCCCGACCCGCGTTCTGGGGCGAACGAACCCTGGGTGTGGAACGCATCATTGTTCTGCATTCCCGGTGACTATGGGGCAGCCAAGGGAAAGAATGTAGGAGCAGTAGTGTTTGACTGGAAAACAGCAATAATGTTCAATAGTGGCCAATGATTAGATAACCCTGTTTTGCGGTGGCCTTTCCAACTTGGATTGAAGTTTTCCAAATTATTACATTCTGAAGTGGCACTGCTCTAATTTTTCCTTGGAAACATGTTGATATATTCTGGATCCTAAATAAGTTTTCGTAAGAGCTTTGTGTTTGATCTTTTCTTGATGTTGAACATTTGCAGGACATCTATTGTTTGAATGCTGATGGGTCTCTGTTCGACGCTGCACTGATTTCAGCAGTGGCTGCCTTCACACATTGTACGTTCTTTTATTTTCAACGTCTATATGGAGATGTTATCCTTCCACTATCTCATTATGGACAATATGTAAATATTAGTATACTATACTATAATACTCTGATACTCCACTGCTGTGACTTCAATCATGAAGTATGTATTCACATTACTCACATTACTCACATTACTACTGCTATGTCTTTTCTATTTGAAACTTTCTCATGATTGAAAGCTGATTTTCTCAGCCTATGGAAGTATCGAATACACAAATGTCATGTGCAGGACATTAGGGTCCATGCGAGGGAGCAACAGAACCAGACATCCCTTGAGTCGGCCCACTGTTTACACAAACAGTAACCGTGGAACAGCAGCCTTAGTGATAGGATTAGATCGGGTTGTTTCCTTAAGATCAAGTCTTCCTATCTCCCTCTGCCCCTGCCCTTCTGGTGTGGCTGCTGTTCATCGGCATGGTCACACTGCTTGAGTTCAGGGCCATATAAACTATTCCCATGACACAAATTGTTGAGACAAAGAATTAGCCCTAAAATTGAAAGGGATAAAATGATAGCATATCCTTCTGTGGTGCTAACATATTTCCCTTGTTAGTTTTCAGAAGCTACTATAGTTAAATAGTTGCTTCCTACTGTGTTTTGATTCATCCATCAAGTTTATGATGAAAGATTAGGGTACAAGATATTTATGTTGAAGCTCTTGATAATTGTTGTTGAATAATTTTTTTTTTGAGAGCAACAGGAGGGGCGCACCCCTGTTGTTGTTCAATAAGTTACTCTTTTGGGAGGAAATATGTGTATTTTTTCCTAACTTGGTGCTTGGTGATTTGATTAATTTCGGATATGACAATATATTTCTTTTGTGTACTTAACTGTAGTGATGAAATGAACATCTGGATGCCTTATCTGATGAATAATTGATTATGCTCTTGCATTCCTCTGTCATAGTTGGTGCTCTTCTTTTCTCTTTTGGCCGTGCTCTGCTTGTCAATAGACAGCAGTAGGCTGTAGCAAGTAGTGGTAGTATGCAGCGGGTAGTGATGCAGTTATAGAGGTAGTGTAGAAGTAAGGTCTAGCAAGTAATAGTTGGTAGTGACATCACTTGTACCTCTCTTGACTTTTGCCATACCTTGTTTATATTGAAAGAGGTTGGAGCAGCTGCAGCTCAGTTCAGCAGACCAAAGCAGAGTGTGTTGCTGGGGTTAAGCCGACTGACATTATCTGACTGAAACCAACCTATGCTTAGCCCCCTTGTACATGAAAATTACAAATGCGAACACCCTTACTGTCATTGAAAGGACAGAAATATATGGCCATAAACTTTATTTACTTGGCGGCCTGGATTTTCAGATGATAATTGACCACTGCTTTGGAGGTGATGCGTACCTTGAACTGATTTCCAAGAGTATGATCATTAGGAACATTCTGTATTAATTTCTCACTAGAGAGCATTCTCTGTCCTCAGTCTATAACTAAACCTTTCCTAGTGGCTGATGCTGTTTTTGATCTCGAACTCCAGATGATGCCTAGCTGTCTTCATCTCCGCTTCGGAACTTCTTTTGCACCGTCTGCTCATCCTGTTCGTGTTATTTCAGGACTAAGCGCTTGTTGTTGGCCAACACATTCACTTGTGCAACTTGTGTTCGATTATAGTTCAAATTTTCTGGTTGGGAAGCCAAATTATCAACTCTGCTATGCCCACATCTTTTGCTCCTCAAAGTTCATGCATTCCATTTGGTGTTCTATTTGAGTGCGTTAGTGCTACTATCTGCTTAATTACATACACTCCCTACCAGAGTTTTGCGTCCAATATTAAACCTCAACTATCGTCAGCCGTGAAACCCTTTGGCACTGGCCATTGAATCTCATCCTTGATGATCTGAACCACACTTTGGGAGCTAGATTCGATCCTGTTGGGTTTGTGCTACTATCTTCTGTGGTACCTTGGTCATTTCTTACTAATCACTACTTTTTTTCGAGAATATGCAATAGAGAGGTGTATCTTTGTATTAAAAAGAATAAACGATGAGTTCGCTATAATGCAAAGGCATGGATGCTCTCACGATCGCTTATCACTTCTAATTCTATGTTTTTTTTTGCAGTGGAGATTCCTTTAGTTTCTGTTGGTGATGATGGTAGAGTATTCACTGTTGGAGGCAATGAAGGAAAAACCAAATTTGAATTGGTAAACAGAGAAAAGAGGAAGCTTACACTTGGCGATATTCCGTTTTCCCTGACATGTGCACTTCACAAGGATAGTATTCTAGCGGACCCAACTTCTGAAGAAGAATCGATAATAGAGACTTACGTGACTGTTGTTGTAGATTCTTCAGACCGCATAGTGTCGATACAAAAACTTGGAGGTACGGTGACTTCCATGACAGCTGTCAAGGTTAGTTAATCCGAGCTTTTCTTCCTAGAATATATCAGAATGAAAATCTATTTATACTTTTGGGTCATTGGAGAATGCAGTGCTTCTGAAAAATAGTGCAGCAATGTGTCATTAGCAGGGAACAAACTTCATATATTTTATGTGATAAGAAAGATATTGTCCCTAACTGTGGTCAATGCCTTGCAAAGTCTATGTTAACATTTGGTTTTGTTTTGTGAATGTTGACTTTTTTTCCTTTTCTATTCTCACATTCACTACATGGCATATGCATTCCAAGGTAATTGCTGCTAATAAAATATCTTACTGCAGGAGTGCATTAGCTTGGCGAAGGAAAGGAGGCGGAAGTTAAGAGAGATTCTGACAGACTCTGTTGAAGTCATGGAAGTTGACCAAACTGAATAAGTCTGCAAATGGATTCAGTTAGTCCGGATTATTTCTTGGTGGTTCGTTTGATGCCTCGGTTGCCCTGGTTGTAACAGCAGTTTTGTTGTTTTACCTTTCTGATTAGTTAGACGAGCAAAAGTATGTAACGATTTGTACCCTGCATAGGATTCTGCACTTGAAAAAGCTGCTTGATCTTATAAGCATGTGGGCAATGTACCAGCTTTCTCAATGTGATATCACCAGTGCTGTGTCAGTGTGAACGCCAGTTTCATGTCTCAGTTTATTGCTATGCTCTGTTCCATTAGCTTGGGTGGTCACTTGGGAGATGTTTCAATGTTGAAAACATATTGCCTTTACCCTTTTTTCGCCTGAGAACAAGCTTTTGCTGAAACATCTCCTTTACACAATGCTTTGCCATTGCACGCTGTGTTGGATGCATACCCTTTACACAATGGTTTGCAATTGCACGATGTGCTGGTGCCCATTGTTGGGTGTAGACCCTTTTAAATCTGGTAGCCGGTTCTTCGTTATGCCTGACGTGCAACAGGTGCCGTAGTAGTGTCGGAGGATATTGTTCCTGAGGCTGATTGCACTGGGTACGCTATGCCGCCCGGTACCCTCATCCTGCAGTACGAAAACGTCTGCACCGGGGGATGCTAAATCAAACGGTAAAGTAGCGGACGATCCCGTTTGCGCTATTTTTAGCGGGATAGCGGGAACCGCTATATCCCACGCTGGCCCACCTCGCCTGCGCTACCGTTGCTCCCCGCGCCCGTGGTCCTGCCGCTCGCCGCCGTGCCCCTGGACGCCCGCGACCGCTCCGCCACCAGCCTCGCGCGCCGAGCCGGGATCCGCTCCCGCTCGGCGCGTTTCGCGGCCGAGCCCACCCCCGCGCCCCGCGACCGCGGCTCCTCCACCGCCGGTCGGCCAAACCTCCGCGCGGCTGCCCTTCTGCCCGCCCGGATCCGCACGCCCCGTGCCTGGCGTGGGGCCGGGAGACGCTGAGGGAGGGGGCGTCCAGGCCGCCGCCACGAGCCGTCCAGGCCGCCGGATCTGGCCGCCATATCCCTGGCGCGGCAGAGCTCGACCGCCCGAGCCGCGCCCGCGCCGGCCGCCCCGGTGCCCCGCGGCTCCACGGCGGAGGGAGCAAGGAGGGGGCGGCGCGGCCCGGCAGCTCGCCGGCGAGGGAGTAAGGGAGGGGCTCGCGAGGAAAGGTGGGGCCGCTGGATCCGGCCGGGAATCGCCGGCCGCCATGCAAGAGGAGAAGCAGGAGAGGGAGGGGGCGGCGGCTAGAGGAGCAGGAGAGGGGGCGGCGGCCATAGGAGCAGGGGAGGGGCCGGCGTGAGGGTGGGGGAAGAGAGAGAGAATGGGAGGGAGGGGCGGCCGTGGGGTAAAGAAGATTTAAAAAATCTGACAGGTGGGTCCCGCGGCTGGTAGTTGGTACAGAGGAGAGATATAAAGGATGAACGTGTGTGGGAGAACTGGATATAGAGGAGAGAACCTTGATGATCAGGATAGAATATTACTTTTAGAGGATGAAAATAGAGTGTCACGAGTGCGGACAGCCTGAGTTCTGACTCAAGCCCGACGACATGCTCCTAGCGTGAATTTGGGTTAATGAAAATCCAACAGTGAAAATTGACGTATTCCAGAGTAAAGAAAAAAATTGATAACCACATACTCTTGTGCCAGGAAGTACTTGTGAACAAAATGGTCGTTGTTGACAAATGGCTAGGCGAGAACAAGAGGAACAAGATAACCATTCTGAAACAGGGTCATAAGAGTTCTACTTGAACTGAAACCGGAAGAGAACTTGGAAGGTACTAACCTAGATAGTAATATAGAATGTGTAGTATAGTAGTATAGATAGTAACAGGGTTATAGTAGTTGTAGTATAGGGTCAGGAAAAAAAATAAAGACGGTTGTATCACCCAGTTCCATTCGCTGAGAATAAATCGACATTAGCAACCTTTGTCAGGGCTATCAATTTTGCAAATGAATGATAATGATAATCCAAAGCAAATGTCAAATATGTTTAATATGAATACCGCAAAATTTACTACATAAAAAACAATAAAATATGAAGAAAATAGACTAGACTGCTATAACCATATCAAGGGAGATGAGCAGCCACTTACTGCTAGGCCTGTATTAGCAACACACCAAATGAATGGAAGAGAAACAAAGAATAAAAAAGCAATTGAAACAGAAAAGCACTAGCTTAGTAGCACTCATATAGTGCACTTAGCCTTGTCAATAGTGCTTATATCCCAAATCTAGGCATCAACATCTGGATATGCGTCAGTTGCTACTGTGCTACATATCTATGTAAAGTGATGTGAAGCATAAATCGGGTCTGAGATTACAAATAGTGCTACCATATTGCTACAACTGCAAGCATCAAAATACATTACTTTTTCTCGAATACACAAGAGAGTTGCGTATCATTGTATTAAGAAGAAGAATGATCCAATTACAAACCCACCACTCTGCCTTCGATCAGAGTGAGGAGTGTGGTGATTTAACAAAAACACTAAACTGTTACAGAAAAAAGAATAGCTAGGACCTGACCTTGAACCCTTCCCACTGCAACACAACTAGGTTGCTCGCCCTAGGCCCGGGGCAGCAAGGCCCTTAGCGCCCCAGTAATCCACAGATGGGTTTCATCTTTGAAAGCCAAGAGAGCAGCCTGCACACTTGGGGCCGATCCATCGAACACGCAAGAATATTTCTATGCTTCAGAGGATCCAGGCGCCGAGTATGACAAGAGAATTGAATCCTTTCCTGTGCTGTTTTCGCACTTTCTTCCAAGACTTTTCCCATCAATCAACAAAGGATCTAGTGCGTCGAGAGAGGGTACCAAAGTGGACATGTTCGAGGGCTGAAGGACAGGGCCGGCCCTGACTTTTTTTTGGCCCGGGGCGAAACAAAAAATGGAGGTCCTGTTGACCATAAACGTAACATGATAATATACTAATTGTATAATTATATTACAAAATCCCATTGCCCCTAACAATATTACAATAATAAGTTTAAATATAAAAAACAAACCGCCTCTAGTAGATCATATAAAATAATTTCTTCTAACAGTTTTAGATGCAAAATCACTGATGATAGAGTAAATATCAATCTCATCCAACAGTCTCTTCTCAATGCACAAAGTAGTCCACCTATTAGGTGGTCTAGTGGGAAGTGGGCTTCGTCTCTTGTTTAGGCCTGCTTGGATTGTTTTCGTATTTGAGCTAGATTGGACTGGAATTCTAAAAGAACCTTAGTATATGTACTACATATATATGTACCACATGGTAGCAGGCTAGACCTTAGTATATGTACTACATGTATCTTCAAATGAAGGCCCAGATTTTTGGGGGCCCGGGGCGGTCGCCCCTCTCGCACTGGCCCAGGGTCGGCCCTGCTGAAGGATGCCGAACCAGAATTGTCGGGCGAACACATAAGATGTGAGGATGTGTTGAGCTGTCTCATCTTCCTGGTCCAAAGGGGGCAGTGGTCTGGGTGTGGCAGACCCCGTTTTAGCAAGCGATCAGTTATCCAACAGCAGTTACGAATAGCAAGCTTGACAAAGATCTTGCACTTGTTAGGAGCCCAAGCTTTCCATAGCTGTTTCCATGGCTCAAATTGGATGGCGCTAACGAAGAAGGCTCTATAGGTTGATCTGTGTGGCGGAACCACCTGAATTAATCCGGCTCAAGTGCGTAATTTTGGCTAATTCGCACTTCACAGAGTAATCCATCGGTCTGTCGAGTAACATCCCGATACAATCACTAGAATTTAGATCGGAATAATACATACATATGACCCACACGAAGGTGAGCCCAGAGAATACAACAATCCATAAATTTTACATCACAAAGTTCAACACGAATTATTATTACAAACCAAGTTCAAATTCATAAAATTACTTCAGAGTTCAAGTGCAGCAGAAAATAAACGATAATCTATCGCTGATACAAGACATCATGATGAAGCCCATAGATGACATCATTCAACGTTATCATCATTGGCCGGGGGCGCATTCCATCCCACCAACCAACCAGAAGGCAGAGAACACGGCCAAGTCAACCTAGCAATCATGTCCTCAAATATCTCACCTGAAAACAAAGCCGCAAGTAAGGCTGAGTATACTAGTACTCAGCAAGACTTACCCGACTATTGGTATATACTTAGCCGACTCCTAGACGTGCAAGACTTTTGGTTGAGGGATTTGTTTTGCCAAAAAATATCTAAGAGTAAGTCCTTACTTTCAAGTTTTAGCATTAAGTTCTAGTTTATTAATCATTCTAGATGAGCAACTTTCCAACATCAAACAGGGTGGAAAGAACTAATTTTAGAATCCGACAATATTCATCATCATCATTGTTCCACTTCTTACTCTATATGGTAAAACGGTCAAGCAGTCTCAATGGCCGCGAGAAACGGACGATTCAAATCGAATTTCTTAACCTTGCAAGGCAAACATAAACACACATCACGTGGTTACTTCAAGAGTCACATGTGCGACTTTTCCCCATTATTCCTATTTCATGAAACAAAACCCACTCCCGTTGAGAATAGAGCCAACTATCACGGAACGAAGCCAGTTTCGGTCAATCATGCACTCACCATGCGGCCGCATGAGCAGAAGCAAGAGAGTGGGGGAAGAGGTCCACACCCCGGTTCAATCAGGTACTTAAGCTTACCGATTACCATATTCTCGGCATATGGTTAGTATGTTCAAAAACTTGATGGGGCCTCAAAGTAACATGATGGGGCCGCGACCTTAGACATTTTTGCTATACTGATGGGGCCTCAAAGTAACATGAATATCGTAAACAGCCCCTCCTGTCGACCTTATAATTCCAACATAAGTAAACAAGCAACTCCTATATCTCGCGAGTGACAGGCAATCATTCGACTTTTACCGAATCCTATTAGCATGGCAACCTATCGAACCTCTTCACTAGTGTTCATAGCATGGGCACCTAGGATCATGCATATAAGGTTTCATTCAACTTTTATAAACTTAAATGCGCAAAAAAATATAGTTACAACATTGCATAGCTTTGAAAATACACGTTATGCTCCGGAGCTTACTCTTCCGAACTTTGGTTTGGGTCTTCAACAATTTCAGTTAGATTAACTTGGGCTTCGCGCTACTCACTTTTCGACTCGGGCACCAACACGTACGTTCCATCGGCGAGAGTAGTCGGTTCTATATGAATGCACATGTATGAGTTGTTGTGATAAAAGAGATTCATTAATTATTTCACTATAAAGTTGTAATCCAACAAAACTCAAGTTCAGTTGTAAACTCATTTTATTTACATCTCCTTGGGCAGTCATTGATCGAGTATTAACTAGATTAACTAATCTACACTAAGTAAGTGAGAGTTGTGTTACTTCATAAACGCTATATTTCAAAATCAAACATATATTGTTCATAACTGCTGTTAAATATAGTTTCTGATGTTGAGAATTTTATGCAGAGCACTTTACTTAGAAAAAAATTTACTGTAAAATTTACCTTATCATTCACCAGACTACTCCTGAAAAAATATTAAACAGCTACGGCTAGGATCAAGATCTATTTATCAGAACAAACCCTGCAAAGACTGGTTCTAGTTTCAGCCCCTCACCTAGGCCCGACCATGGCAGCGATTCCTGACCGGCGCTAGGCGCCAAGCAAACCTGTGCACGCCCCTGCAGCCCGTCCAGCTCGCCCAATCCCGTCGCGCGCAATCCCTTCTCCCCCACGCCAAATACCCAGTGCCCAACCCTGCCTGCGCCTGCCATACACCGCGCCGCGCCCCTGCCACCGCCCCATCGGCCCAATGGCGCGCCCCCACCATTCCGACCCTCCCCTAGCCTCGCCCCAGCCCTCTCCTTCCCTCCTGCAGCCTTTAAAAGGCGAGGCCGAGCCCCCACGCGCGCCCAGCGCACGCACGCCGCCGCCACCATTGCCGGTGAGCTCGGCCCCAATGTCGACCCGCCGCTCCGGCCTTCCTCTGCCCAAACAAGTGCCCTGAATCGGACGCCCCTTGACCCCTGAAGCTTCCCAACCCCTCCCCGGCCCCTGCCTCGCTGGAGCCTCACCGGAGTACTACTGCCCGCCATCGTCGGCCGCCCCGAGCCCCAACAAGCACACCCAGAGGTAGCCCTCACCTCCCTGGTACTCCCCCGCCCCTTTACCCTCGCCGCTGGCAAGCTCCCTCGCCGAATTTTGGCCAGCAATGCGCGCAGCCCCAGCCAAGGGTGACATTGCAATCGTCCAGATCTTTCTAGGGTCTTTAGTGCAAAACTTCAAGGACCTCCCTGTAAACCCTATCTTAACTTTGAAAATCCAAGCAGTGAATTAGATTAAAAATGGTAGAAAAACCCTAAAAATGTAAACTAAATTTCTCTGAGTTCCTTGTGAGTATATCTATAACTTTTGTTACATGCACTCATTCAGTTTCTAAATATATTTTGCTCTAGGTTAAATGGAAGAATAAATATAATTTAAGTGTACCCACTGTTGAATAGAATACAACTTTTGTATGCCAGTGCTAAACTTGATTTTTGGATGATAGGTTAGATTCTATATATTGAGCTCAGTATAAAAATTTCAAGGCCAGAGCACACCTCTAGCTAAAGTGTTTGATAGATTTTGTTGTATGCCATGAAGGGATAGATTTAATTTTTCTTGCTGTTCTATTATGATTCATGCTATGAAACATTTTCTGTGCTGTTATATTAATTCCTAGATGCCATAGAAAAATTTTAGAACTTGTTACCTTTCTGTAACTTACTTATACAATTTTTGTTGTGAAGAAATACATTAAATCAAAGTAATTAGTTCTTGTGCTAGAAAAATGTTAATCTTTTTTACTAGGGAACATTTTGGAGTAGTTCATGCTGAAAAAAATGTTTGATGCACAGAAACCCTGTAGAACCTCCTGTAGAAATAGATCTTTATTAAAGTAGGTGTATCTTGTCTTATTTCTTATGCTCTATATCATGCACAATAAAATCTGAAAAATTTACAGTAACATTTATATGGATATTTTAGCACCTTGTAAACTTTTATAGTTTGTTCTGTATAAAAATTTACAGTAACAATAAAATCTTGCATAGTTTGTTCTGTATAAAAATAACTATGTTCTAATAGTAGCTGTTCATTTTATTTTTTATATTTAATCTGCTGCATATAAAGAGCTGAAATTTATACAGTTATCTATTTGCTCAGAGGGGTAGGTTGTATAAAAATATCAACACCGGAAAATATTTCTAGTAGTGACTACAAATATTTCATACTTACTCTTTGAAAGATAACAATTATAAATGACAAAACACCCATCTATATAATGAGGTTAATTGATCTAAGTTATATTCAGTAAATGGATACCCAAGGAACAGTAAAGAAAAATGAATTATGATAAAACATGAAGTTTTGTTGGATTACAACTTTATCGTGAAATAAGCCACAAATCTCTACCATCATACAACTCATACTTGTGCATTCATATAGAATCGACTACTCTCGCTGACGAAACATACGAGCTGGTGCCCGAGTTCGAGTGTGAGCAGCGCGAAGCACAAGTTAATCTAACTGAAGTTGTTAAAGATCCGAACCAAAGTTCGGAAGAGCCCAAGGCTAGCTTAGCTCAGGAAGGCAAGCCCCGGAGCACAAACCCCGCTATTTACCAAATTATGCAACTTATTACACTATTTTTCTTGTGCATTAAGTTTATAGGAGTTGTATAAAAACTTAGGTGCATGATCTTAGGTTCCTATGCTCCGAATACTAGATGGATCGATAGAATGTTATGCTAATAGGATTCCGGTAGAAGTTGAGTGATTTCCAGTCACTCGCGAGAATATAAGAGTTGAATGTTTACTACATGCTGCAATGATAAGGTCGACGGACGGGGCTATGGTACGATGTTATGTTGATGATTGAGGCCCTGTCTGTTTAGTGAAAAATTCTAAGGCCGCAGTGTGTGGTAGTGGTGGTTAAGCGTTTGAATGTATTAACCATATGCCGAGAATATGGTAATCGGTAAGCTTAAGTATCTGAGTGGACCGGTAAGTGGACTTATTCCCACCCTCTTTATTAGACACGCACCGGGTGTAGAGCTAGGCTCTGTAGTCGAGGAGGGTGGCCCTAATCCACAACCCAGGAAAAGGGGAAAAGTTGCACTTGTGACTCTAGGAGTAACCACGTGACGTGTGTTTAGGTTTGTCTTGCAAGGTTAAGAAATTCGATATGAATCGTCCGTTTCTCGCGGTCATTGAGACTTCTTAACCCTATTACCACATAGAGTAAGAAGAGGAACAATGATGATGATTAATCTTGTTGGATGCAAATTAATTCTTTCACTGTGTATGATATTGGATAGTTTCTTACCTAGAATGGTTAAGAAAACTAGAATTTGGAGCTAAAATTTAAAAGTAAGGACCTACTTATAGATGTTTTTCGGCGAAACAAACCCCTCAAACCAAAAGCCTTGCATGTCTAGGAGTCGGCTAAGTATATTCCACTAGTCGGGCAAGTCTTGCTGAGCATTAGTATACTCAGTCTTGCTTGTGGCTTTATTTTCAGGTGAGACTTTTGATGACATGATTGCTAGTTTGACTTGGCCGTGTACTCTTCCTCCTGGTTGGTCGATGGAATGGGATGCGTCCCCGGCCAATGATGATAATGTTGAGTGATATCTTGTACGGGCTTCATCGAGAAATCTTGTATTGTCGAGTAGAACTATCGTTTATTTTCCGCTGCAATGAACTCTGAAGAACTCTTTTAGTTTTAAACTCTGAAGTACTTTATTTTTACGAATCTAAACTTGGTATGTAATAATAAATTTATGTTGAATCTTGAATGTAAAATTTGTGGAATATTGTAATCTCTGGGCTCACCTTCGTGTGAATATTTTGTATGTGTTGTTTCGATCGGAAAAACCTGTAGTTGTATCGGGAGGTTACCCGACAGACCGAAGAGTAAGAAGAGGAAGAGGAAGAGGAAGAGGAAAAGGAAAAGGAAGAGGAAGAGGAAGAAGACGAGGAGAAAGAAGACGACGAGGAAGACAAAAAAGAAGAGGAAGAAGAAGAAGAAGACGAAGAAGACGAAGACGAGGAAGAAGAAGAGGAGGACGAAGAAGAGGAGGAGGAAGAAGAAGAAGAGGAGGAAGAAGAAGAGGAGGAAGAAGAAGAGGAGGAGGAGGAAGAAAGAAGACGAAGAAGAAGACGGAGAAGAAGAAGAAGAAGACGAGGAGGAAGAAGAAGTGGGGTGAATGGCAATTTTGAGCGTCAATTTGATCTGAAAAGTGGGATGAATGGCATACTTAACCTGCATATTTAACCCGAATAATATCATTTCCATGTTTCCCTTGGAGATTTTGCAATGTAGGGATTTGCGCAAGAAATGCAGGTAAAACAAGCTACAGAATCCATGCCACAAAATGCCGACAGACCGGAGCACGCCGACCAACAAAGAGTAGGTGTTTAATTACCAAATTCCATATATGTTGGTGGATATGTGTATGCAGCTCAAGCAAATTAAGAAGCACACCACAAGAGCAAAGCACCATACTCTCAATCCAAGGCAACTTCACTCTGACCAATCAGAACGCACCTTTTGGAGCCACACGAATCAAAGGGCCCACTGTAGCATGCAACCGACATAGGGCCACGCCAACTCAACAACCAGGGATCATAGGGTCCACTTACCAATCACCCAGGAGAAGCTGGACCCGATCTGGACCAGGCCCAGGTCGGCCAACCCCCTAAGTCAGCCAACCCAACAAAGGCAAACCGACCTGCCAGCTTCCACGTGGCGCCTCCTGATTGCTTCCCAATGCCGGTTCTACCTGAATTCGCGAGTTTGCCCGTTGAGAGCACCCCTGATCACCCCTATAAATACAAGGGGAGGTGGTAAGAATAAAGACACACCATTCCATTCTCTCCTCTCTCACTTTTGAAGTTGGAGCTCTCTTTAGAGGCTTAGTGCTGCATAGGTAGTGCTTAGGAATTAGGGAGAGAGTGAGGGGGAGTCGGGGAGGAGCCAGTGGGCCCACCAGCGCTCTTCTCCATCTTGTATCTCGACGGATGCTTATCAATCATAGTAAGTGTTCATAACTTCTTTTGTGCTTTATTTTCTTAGTTAAGTTAGTGCTACATCCTCCTAATTGTTTGCCGGATCAATAGTTCACTAGTTTATTGGGTAGCTCTAGTTTGTAGCTAAGACTAGAGTTAGTAACAATAGTGTAGACGTGGAGTCTAGATTAGACTTACCTGTTGGTTATAGTATATCCCTTGGTTAGATGAGGTAGGTAGCAGGTGGTGACAGCCCTGTCTATCTAGCAGAACCCTCCCTGTTCGGGTATATCCCAGTGCCATATTACAGGAACTGACCGGTTTTATTTTGTAGGAAGCCAGTAGCCCAACGCGAACGACTAGGATAGTTCTATCTTACCTTTGATCCTTAGCCTTAGGAATCCTCTCTACCCCTTGCCTCTAATTGGTGCGATGTCCTTGGACGAACCTGAACCTTAGAGAATACACACACGTTCCACAGTGGATACGATATCCTTGGAATACTCCTGGATGAAAATTACAACGGTATCCGTGTGCTTACGGATTTATTTTCATGACACTAGAAAACGTTAAAAAAGAGGAAGAAGATGATGAGGAAGAAGAAGACGAGGAAGAAGAAGAAGACAAATAGGAAGAAGACGACGACGAAGAGGAAGAAGAAGAAGAAGAAGAAGAAGAAGAAGAGAAAGAGGAGGACGAAGACGAAGAGGAGGAAGAGGAGGAGGAGGAGGAAGAAGAAGACGACGAAGAAAGAAGACGAAGAAGAGGAAGAAGAGGAGGAGGAGGAGGAAGACGAAGAAGACAAAGAAGAAGAAAAAAAGAAGAGGAGGAGGAGGAGGAAGAAGAAGAGGAAGAGGAGGAAGAAGAGGAGGAGGAGGAGGAGGAGGAGGAGGAAGAAGAAGAAGACGAAGACGAAGAAGAAAGAAGACGACGACGACGACGACGACGACGAAGAAGAAGAAGAAGAAGAAGAAGAAGAAGAAGAAGAAGAAGAAGAAGAAGAAGAAGAAGAAGAAGAAGAAGAAGAAGAAGAAGAGGAAGAAGAAGAAGAAGAAGAAGAAGACGACGATGAGGAGGAGGAAGAAGAAGAAGAAGAAGAAGACGATGAGGAGGAGGAAGAGGAAGATGAAGAGGAAGAGGAAGAAGAGGAAGAAGAAGAAGAGGAAGATGAAGAGGAAGAAGAAGGAGAAGAGGAAGAGGAAGAGGAAGAAAGAGAAGGAGAAGTTGCTATGTGTGCGAGAGTCCGGAACAGAGGAAGAGGAAGAAGAAGAAGGAGAAGGAGAAGTTGCTATGTGTGCGAGAGTCCGGAACAGAGGAAGAGGAAGAAGAGTAAGAAGAAGACGAAGAGGAAGATGAAGAGGACGAAAAAGAAGAGGAGGAAGAAGGAGGAGTAGGAGTAGGAGGAGGAGGAGGAGGAGAAGCAGAAGAGGAAGACGGAGAAGATGAAGAAAAAGAGGAGGAAGAGGACGAGGAAGAGGAAGAGGAAGAAGGAGAGGAGGAGGAAGAAGGAGAAGTAGTAGTAGGAGGAGGAGGAGGAGAAGCAGAAGAGGAAGACGAAAAAGAAGAGGAAGAGAAAGAAGAAGAAGGAGAAGAAGAAGAAGAGGAAGAAGAGGAAGAAAGAAGAGGAGGAGGAAGAGGAAGACGAGGAAGAGGAAGAGGAAGAAGACGAAGAAGGAGAGGAAGAAGAGGAAGAGGAAGAAGAAGAGGAGGAGGAAGAAGAGGAAGAAGAGAAAGAGGAACAGGAAGAAATAGAAGGAGAAGAAGTTGCTATGTGTGCGAGAGTCTGGATCACTTTGCCGCGAAGAAGAAGAAGAAGAAGAAGAAGAAGAAGAAGAAGAAGATGAAAGGAGAAGAAGAAGAAGTTGCTATGTGTGCGAGAGTCCGGATCACTTTGCCGCTAAGTGTTCGAACCGCAAAGGTGGCAAGAAATCTGTCAACATGGTCATTAGTGAGGTTGGAGGAACATCGAGGTACTGTAATAGTTCTTTCTGTATGTCAATCATCTGAATGGTGGGCAGGTTTCACCACAAGGAACCTTACCAACTGAGAGGAAAACTCCCATCCTTAGCAAAAATATTATGCAACTTAGACAATATAAAATAAATAACTCTTTGGATGTCTTTGGAGTTCCTGTGTTTAGATGGTGCAACAATTAGAATACCATTGAGTCACAGCATCTAAAAAAATAATAATCAGGCCTGAAATCCATCCCTAGAATATGGGTCTAGGACTCTATGTGCATTCAAATCCAAATGTATGTTTTGATCCACCCAACTAGAGCTATCTAAGAGCACGTTCGGCAAATCCCTATTCTCCAATACAACTATTGTATTAAAGGAGTTGTGCAAAGTTCCCTTCTACATTTCTTTTTTCTCAATACAAACCAATAATCACCTCAACCCACCCTACAATACAGGGGGTTGAAACTCTCTCTCAATACAATAGTCCGATTGGGACAAAATTATTGAAAATTTGCAAAGGCAACCTCTGAATAACAAGAAATATTAGAACATCCCATTAGATGGTTATAAAAAAAGATTTATTAGAAACCGTTAGAGATGCTCTAAGCTAATTAGCCGGAACTAATAACTCCAAGCAAACAATGTGACCAAACCAAACGATACATGAAAATGAGATTTATGTCAGCTCATTGGGCCAAGTAGGCTGAATCTGATTTGCTGTATTCATCAAAAGCTTCAGTAAATTGGTGTGTGCTCATTCGTTGGGCCCCGTAGAATCTACTACTAGTGACTTGTTTGTTTCGATGGAGATAATGGTCATTAACGTGAGCTTGAGTTGAATTGGGCTGATTGTCATTAAAATAGCTCCTCATTTTGGAAAGGGTTGCACAAAGTAAAAGAGAAGTTCAGTTGGGGGGCAACATTCCAGGTGAACAATAGCAAGAAGACCAAATTCTGGGAAGATATTTGGATTCAGGATACTACACTTAAGGATAAATTTCCTAGATTGTATTCCTGTTGCAAAAACAAACAGATCCTGGTAGCTGATTGCTGTGATGGGGTAGAGTGGATCCTAGATTTCAGGAGAGCCTTTGGAGAGGGGAAAGTGAGAGAGTAGAACACCATGTTAGGATTGCTGGCTGACTGCCAAATCAATAGTCAGAAGGATGTGGTGAAATGGAAATTAGAAAAAACTGGGCTTTACTCCACCAAGTCCATGTGCAGGGTGTTGTCTTACAATGGGGTTACTAAAAGAAGGCTGAAGAAAATGTGGAAGAGCAAAATCCCCTTAAAACTTAAAGTTTTCCTATGGCTTGCCTTCCAAAATAAGTTGCAGACTGGGAAGCTTTAAAAAAGAAGAAATGGAAGGGGAACGAGAGGTGTGTGATATGTGGGGCTGTAGAAGATGTAGATCATATTCTCTTTGGGTGTGTGGTAGTTAAATGCGTCTGGAGTTCATAAATGAAGCAATAGGATGGGTTAGAACGCCGGATAGTATGGCGGACTTTTTGAGGCGTTGGTTACCGCTAGGGTGTTTGGACTTTGAAACTAATTTTTTCTGCTTTGCTATTGTTTCACGGAGCTTATGGACTAACAGGAATAGAGTGGCGATTGAACCAAAATTCCCAGCTTCTCCGCTTGACGTTCTATACAACATTGATGTGTTTCTTCATGGTAAGGACAGGAAGAAGATGCAGATCTCCAAGGACTGCATACAAGCTTGGTGGGAACGTTCTGCTGAATCGGCTCGACATCGCGATGACGACAATGTCTTTATCGAACCTGTTTTCTTCTAGATGTTAGGGTGTCTGTGTGTTGGTGTTTTCTAGCTTGTTATGGTTCGTTTGCTCATGCTCAGGGGGGTAGGTAGGGCTCGTGGTAACTCCAGCAGTATGACAAACTTAATTGCTTTCTATAAAAGCAGGAGGTTTCTCTGTTTCAAAAAAAATGAGCTTAAGCAAGTTAAATGCGACAACGAGTCAACAACCTCCAAGTTGTTGTGACGGGAAGCCATCAAATTCTGATATTCTCAATCGGCTTCTTCCTCATTTGTCCTCAATGCAAAGTCGTGCTTCATCCGCTTGCCAAAACGCAAAATGGCATGTCGCCAATAATTGTCCGAGGATTGTAACAGAGCTTCGAGTCAAAATGGTTCCTTTTTGCTGACAAATTTTGGTTCTGGTAATCTCGATTGAAACCGTTCAATTCTTCTGTCTTTTTAAAGCAGTTCGAGGGACATAAGCCCCCGTCACGTTTTGCATTGCACCAGGACCGAAAGATTGTTCAGCTTACAAGAAAGTTCAGACTAACACATAAATTCAGCTGCCCAGGCCTCTTTGAGCAGACATAATTGAAGACAACTTTTTTAAATAAATAAAGCTTCGACAATCCATTTCGAAGTGCTAGGGAGATTAGTCCAAAAGGTTCGGAAGAGAGGACGTAAGAGAACTCCGTTTTACCACAGGTGCTCAGTTCATGGTATCAAAATAAGCACACTTGCACATGATGGGCAACCTGTCTAGATTGTTCAGTTTCACTCTGTCACAACCAGAACCGCTCAAAACATGGAAAACATACCGAGCCTAGACCGTAGGATATTTCAATAAACGCTCATTTGCAGCGACATCCCAGCAACATAACAGGCATAGGTTCATCAGTTTAGACAGTAGCAGGGCAGCCCTACCAAATATTCACAGAAAGGTAGATATTCACACAAAAGGCCTGGGAGTTCTCCACTTGCTAGCTAGTACTTAAGTATTTGCATCATACATGTGATGGTTCGTTGGAGCCTGGGAGGAGGATTTACCATGGCGCTTTGGCAGCACTGCTGAACCGCTGCTCGGCAGACAGATATGACTGCTTAAGCGTGTCGGCTTCTGTTTTGAGCCTTACGGCCTCTGAAGCATTGTTCATCTTCTGTGAAATAGCAGACTGTGTTATGCAGCGGAAGAGATAAGCCTGCAGTTCAAGATGACGGACAGTCATATTTAGCAAACCAATCTGTGCACTCAGGTGTCTATCATCAGTTTCTTTGTGAGAACTCTTAATCTTCAATTCTTTAATAGCGGCCTGCAGTTCGGAACAGCCACTCCTTATGTGCAGCAGTGTTTCCAACCGTGACCGCAGGTGCCTGACGTCGAAACCATCTGCCTCCAACAAAGAAAGGCCCTTCATCTTCTCTTCGAAAAGCGCAACCTCATCATGAATACGCAGCCTCCTTATGCTTTCTGCCAAATTGGCAAAAGAGAGCATCAAACCCAAAGCCATTCCTTCACGGAGCTCCGGAACATGCTGCTGGAACTTATGAAAATTCGGTCGTTGAGGCACATTACGGAAAACTTCCATTGCCTCAATCTGTTCCCACATCGGAGAGGTCTTCATGAATGGAAGATTCTCTATAGCCAATGATTCTGTAGTTCGATCAGCCATGATGCTTTCATGGACATCAAGAGATCTCTGCAACAAGGACAGGCAAGAACCTTGTGTTTTGCTTGGAACAAACTTGGACATTGGCGTATGCTCAGAATCTTTTGGATCAATCAATGTATCACCTTGTTCTGCTTCAGTAGAGCTGCTCATACTGATAGAAGATAACTGTGTTATTTCTGAATTCTCGATCGATTGGATACCTTTAGCTGCAAACTCTATCATGGCTGAACTATAATCCTGTTGTGATATTCCATGTTGCTCATGAGCTGCAAATTTCTTGAATGCAGGGAAGGATATAACTGAGGACAGACCATCAGCACCTGCATGCTTAGTTTCAGGGATATTACAGGTGTTTTCTTGATGATCCGCATCCACAGGATTCTCACTGGACAGTAACCGATTCGGAGCCACACTGCCCATACTAGAGACATTTTCAGTTGGAACAACACAGCTTCCGACATACTCCACCATGGCCTCTATGTTATCTTTGTCCCCAGTATCTTCACAACTATCTGCTGAAGGCAGCAAACGAACATTAGCATCATCATCCATAACAGAAGACTGCTGACAAAATTCTTCACTAGTGCCTTGCTCCATGATTATTGCAGACTTGTTAGCATTGGCTGCCTTGTTTCCACATTGAGTTGAAGAATATGAAGTGAACACATGTGCCTCAACAGGATTGTCCAATGCTGAAGCGATAGATAGCACTGACTTCTCAATCAGAACACTAACTTCAGTTGCACCATGTTGTGCTGCTCCAATACAATCCTCTTGGTGAAATTTATTGAGTCCAATTGGTACTCCACTAGGTATGATATCATCTGCAACACTACTTTCCCTCAGGTAAACACTAACTCCCTGTGAACCTGAAATAATGGAATGCACGTGATCTAAGAATTCTAGTAAATGAAGATGTTATTGATTTCTCAGTAACAGTAGTACATATACCTTTATCATCATTTAGTGGCCTTGAGTCAGCATGAGTCACTGTATTTACTTCTGAAAGTAATACAGAACCTGGATCTAAATTCTTAGGCAGATCTTTGCCATCATCGTTGTTCGGTTCAGTGGCTGGAAATTTTTGTAGTTAGGTAATTGCGGAGATTTATGCAGCAAGAAAACAGGTAGGTAGTACAACTTACGCTCTTCAGAGATAGCTGCAAGTTTGCTGGCTTCCTTAACTTTTTTATCAGCCTTCCTTTTCCTTTTTGGCATCTACAAATGTTTGAAGCAATGATGGAATAATAAAAAAAAAAACTTATCCTCAGTGCTATGGTTGAAAGAATCAAGAGAGGGTACCAGAAACTTAAAACTCACAATTTTAGATCTCCCTTGTATTAGCTGTGGTGTTTGAGGAGAAACATTCTCCATCAGTCTTTTCGTGGACAGATCAGTTCCAGAAGATGATCCATAATTGATGTTCCATTTAGAACCAGTTACCAGATAACGATCTTTATCATTTGTTTGCTTTCCCTGACCAGTAAATAGTCTTTTCCCGGACAGACCAGTTCCAGAAAATGATCCAGAATTGGTGTTCTGCTTAGAACCAGTCATCAGATAACCACATTTATCATTTGCTTGCTTTCCCTGATCAGTAAATGACTTTGATGATCCTACAATGCTGCCAAAATCTATGGTATGTGATTGCATTCTGAAAATTGGGCCCTGCGGGAGAGGCCTTAGTTGTCCAAATGCTCCAAACAATGAAGCTTGCAACTGTCCAGTCTGTGGCACAGAAGGCATGGTAATCATCCGAGAAGAGGATAATTCAAGTTGACCACTTAGACAAAGCTTAGGATCATATTTCAAACTGCAAAATCCTATCAATGATGACTGTGAAGGAACTGTCAAGTGGGACTCGAATGGTAATACTGTGTTTTGTTGCTTCACCACTTTTTCAGGAAAAGAGCTTAGCATATGCTTGATTTGATCATTTTCATTACATACCAACAGGTCAGGACAAACCTTTTTCAACACTACATCTTCATTATTGACCTTCTCCTTAAGATAAGAGCCAGGTTCATCTCTGATCTCTTCACTGTCATCACATGGTCCCGATAGAGTAAGTTCAACACTGTCACTACATGAGGCCAACGCAGCAGAAATTGGCCTTTTCCGAGGTGTCAATTGTGGCCCTCTATTAGCAGGTTTCTGAAACGTAACAGACATCACACCATCATTGAGATATTCTAGTTCAAAAAATTAATATAGTGAAAAAATAACTCATCAATACACCATAGCTCAGGAATCTGGAAGCCCATAATTTGCTTTGGTTCCAGCTAGTAACTAATTTATGAGGTCATTATAATTGAAATGAATGAAGGAATAATGTAATTTTAACGTGATTTAAAGAAGATAATATTCTAACCATGTCAAAGAAGTATTAACTGTTCCCATTTTGTATCTAGATAATTGGTTTTTGTAATAATGAAAACTTGAAATCATGCCCAAGTTGAATTGAACCAATTAATAAGATCAAGCAATAGATGGACAGTGTTACTGATCATAACACAAACAATTAACAAAGATATGTTTTGAGCAAATGGACAATGCTCTAAGGAAGTTAATATTGAGATTGTCATATAGTAATAGTATAGACTCTTGCAAAACTTAGCCACATTCAACCATTCAATAAGTGAAAGAACACCATACATGTTTAAAAGAAGACAAAGCAGAGAACATAAACACATGCAATGAAAACAAAGCATATAAATTATGTGTACCTCAGTCAAGAAGCGCACCCACTTTCCACGATACCAATTGTATTTCGGTCTTAGCTGTGTATGGTCAACAGTCAACAAATCTACACATTCCACATCATCCATCTCTGCATCTTCACTCTTGATTTTAACAACATACTTTTTGGGAGATTCATTGTCCAAAACCTCTAAAATAGCACCAGTCCTCCAGCTACCTTCATGAAAGACCTCCACATGCGAAGATGGAGGAAACCTATACTTAGAGTCCCTATGAATGATCTTTCGTGATGGCCGAATATATTGAGAATCTAGAATCTCAGTAACCTGCCCTCCATCCTCTTTTACATCTTTGTATTGTACTAAGAAACTTGTAGCACCAATTACTTTCAGAATAATAGCTGGACTCCAGTATTTGCCAAAGGTTTTTGCAGACCGACTCACTTCAACTTGGCTTCCATCTCTGAATAGAGGTATTCCATTTTCCTGTAGAGAATAAAACCATTAGAATGTACATCCTTCAGCTTCATTTCTATGATTACACCACACTCTTCTTTATCTAGAATTAATCTCTTTGCCACATGCCATCTCAAGCATTCAATTAACAATTCTTCAGAACATGGACATTGTACAGAACTAAAAGATTGTTCTTACCAAGGGCTTATTACCTCTCCATTATCAAAGGAAAAAAATCATGGATTAATCAAATGCTTCAGTTATAAATTGTACAGAGCTGGCACCTTTTTTTTTGTCCAGAGTGCATTATTACCAAATTCGCAGCTATCGGCAGTTACAAACATAATAGATTGCGAATTCACAATTTTGTAACTTTGTATAGGTGTCACCAAATTGGAAAATGACATAAAAGTTAAATGACATGCGTCAGAATTAAGTCCTTCTGCCACACCACACGAGTAACATTTTGGACAAAATTTTTTGGGAAGATCCGTTTCAACATTGAGCTACTGAAGTAATTACTCTGAGACTTTGATAATGAAATCCAGTGGCGTGCAATGCAGATGGATAGAATGCTTAGAGCAAACATGACCCACTCTACAAGTTTAGAATAAGAAATCATTAAGAAAGTGATTAGAATTCCATACAAGCTCGAAATAGTAGTAACAATTTGATCTCCCAAGTAAGGAGCCAGATTCCTCTTACCGCCTCTGCAGCCGGAACCCAGCGCTCGCCCTGGAACACGCGGTTCGGCCGCAGCGCCGCCTCCTCGAACTCCAGCAGCTCCCGCGACGTCGGGAAGCACACCGTGTACACCCGAGGCTGGGGCCGCTCTGCGGTCTCATCCTCCGGCGCCGCCGGCGGGACTGCGCAGACGACGCCGGCCCACCAGCCGTCGTTGTGGAACGCCTCGACCATCTCGTGCACCGCGAACCCCCGCGGCGGCGCGGGGGGCGGCCGGGAGCGCACGTCCGCCGCCGCGACCCTCTCCCGCAGCGGCGAGCCCCCGGCCCCGCTCCGGCTGAGCGTGGAGTAGGCCACGACGTAGCCGGCCCCGCCGGGCTGGTAGCCGACGACCGTGGCCTCGTAAAAGGAGCCGGCGAAGCCGGAGTCGTCGCTGCACACCTCCACCGGCGCGCCGAGCGGGAACAGGACCGGCTCCTCCTCCCCGTCCGCCCGCGCCGCCTCGCCCCCGAGCTCCGCGCGGGCACGGCCCCGCCTCCGCGGGCGGCCGCGCACCATGGCGAGCCTCCGGCGGCCTGGAGCTCGTGTGACACTTCTCGCTTCTCGGGTGCTCCGGCCGGCGGTGGGAGGGAGGGGGCGTGGGGTTCGGGAGCGAGCGGGTGGGCTAGGCGGAGGCAACAATGATGCAGGGGCTGTGGGGGGGTTTTGGTGGTGGGACGAGCTCGATTCCCGAGGCTGGCGGTGGGAATCGGACGGCCAGGATGGAGGACGGGGGCACGCGGCGGAGCGCGGGAAGCTGATCGCGGGCTCGTTCTGCCATGCGAGTAGGAGAGTGTGGGAGGGGGGGTGAGTGGTGGATACAGTGAGACTGATGCGACCGTGCTGACACATCACAGGAGCGTACGTACGTGGGCGGAGGACGGCGATGCCAGGCCGCCCCCGTTTGACCGGGACCAGTAAACCCTCACTCCCACGAGGCTTCTCCACGGGCCACGGCAACACTGATTGGACACCGGGAACGAGAGCGCCCAAGACCACCGTGGATCAGGGTACACGCCAGAATGCTACTCGATGCCGTATTTTTAGATGAGTTACATTATTACTCCCTCTATCTTAAAATATAATTTATAGATTTAATCAAAATTAAATTTATCTAATTTTAACTATTAATAATAAAAGATCTATAAGATAAAAATAATATTAATAGATTCGTTATAAAAATAATTATCGTAATATATAAGTGTTTATATTTTAAATAATTTATTCATAAGAATATTGATGGTCAAGTTAATAAATTTGGCTTTGAGCAAACTCAGAGTGCTTATATTTTGGAACAGAGGTAGTATATGTTATATAGTTAACATATTTTTTATTGATGTCAGGCTACTCCAACAACTACTGATTTGCACGGATACAGATTCAGATATTTCGGTATCCATTTTTCTGCTTCCTTACCGTTTCCATCCCTAGCAGAAGATAGACGATTCTTTAGCATCACGTGACAAGTCTTTTTTTATGCTACTCCTTGACAAACTAATTTCCCAAACACATGAAATAACATCTTTTTGATAAACTGTGAACCGGCAACTAAACTATTTCTCTAGTTTTAGAGACAATTAAGATGATGAATAGAAAATTGTTGGTACCTTCGGTTCCGACGTACGTGTTCACATGGAGTAGAAACAATAATCATATGCCAGTACCATTTTTTTTAGAATTAAGTTCGTGCTCATACATTGCTACAGGTGAAACAACATCAAGCAATTTGGATTATGCCTCGGATTTAAATTCTATGAATAAGACTGGTTTTACTTCCCAAAGACAAAGGAACAACATTTACGTTATGAGGAAAAATTATTTCATCGCAATATGTTGATCTCTTGCCCAATTAAGAAATTTATATCTACACCTCATGTTCGAGCATGAAAACAATATTTTTGGTCCAACAATCTATGAGATACACCATAAACAAACGGTGTACATGAATACAACTTTTTAATCATTTTGATTGACTTTTATGCAAGTACCAAGTCAACCGAATTTTATGCTACAATTAAAAGGTATTATAGTCATTATAACATGTTTCTTCCTCTCATCGACTTAAGTTTCACATCAGACAGAGTATTATGTTTCTTCTTCCTCCCATCAATTTGACTTTCCCACCGGCCCACCCAATTCTTCTTGCATGTCTTTGGGAGTAAGTCCTAGAAATCCATGTCAGATCAGGTATTATCATTAGCATGTTACGTGGAATGACATCAACCCAACTCTCCGTACAACCGATTTGACAATAAAAAGATTTGACATCTCGTGACCATTATAAAAAATTCCTTCAGCTCAACTCTTTGGTCCAACAAATTTGACAACACATCCCACGACCATTAGTCAAAATATTTTTGTTTGCAGTGGAATTACATGGTATCCCTTTAAGAAGCATTTGAAGCCGAGCACAGAACTAGGCAGAGATCATGGTAGAGTAGAAGTTGCCCATTTATCAAGAAGTATGCCACAAAATTCAAAATTGCGACTTGGGGTCAAAACCACTAGCAGATATAGGACAAACCTAGAAAATTGAGATGGGGGAGGAGGGACCAAGGCTGCACCTCCTAATGGCAGCCACGCTGAGGGGTGCTCCCTCCACCGAGATAAATTTGGTAATTTTTTTATTAGACATGCAACAGGCTTATCAGTTTATAAAATGGGGTAGCTTTATAGGATATAACACAATGTGATATGACAGACATCTAAATCCACATTAGACAATGTAAGGATATGGGAACATAGCAACAGTTGAACCTGAGCTACTGAACCGAAATGATTTATTCATGTTTATAATTTACTCCCTTATTTCGGGTCAAGTAATGTACCCTTGTACACATAGTTACCTTCTAGACATGGGGAACCAAGAAAATAATGAAAACGGCTCAAGAAACAAAGATATCTGCACCAAGAGTTACACCTGAGTAAAAAAGCAGAAGGCAATGGAAATATTGCATCTTTGATCTTTTCTGTGACAACTTCCATGACTGAATTCCTTGTCAAGTATCAACCAAAGAAGAAAATTAGTACACTTGCAATCAAAAAGATGTGCATCCTTGTGACAACACATTTGGACATACATACTGACACTTTGAGATGTGAAAAGATACACCACATAGGAAGAATGGGTTTCCTTCTAGTATGCAGGATATAGCAGTTGCCTCTATAGGCACACAAACTTTGCTTTGTAACCAGGAACATGAACTATGATCCACGCCAATGATGCATCCCAAGAAGTGAAAAATAGGGATTTAATGAATAAATCATTTCTGTTCAGTAGTTCAGGTTCAACTGTTGCTCTGTTCCCATATTCTTACATTGTCTAATGTGGATTTAGATATCTGTGATATCACATTGTGTTATATCCTATGAAGCTACCCCATTTTATAAACTAATAAGCCTGTTGCATGTATAAATAAAAAAGATTACCAAATTTGTCTCGGTGGAGGGAGCGCCCCTAAGCATGGCTGCCATTAGGATGTGCACCCTTGGTCCTCCTGCCCCATCTACCTTCTAGATATGGGGAACCAAGAAAATAATGAAAACGACATAAGCATGGCCAAGAAATAAAGATATCTACACCAAGAGTTTCACCAGAGTAAAAAGCAGAGGGCAGTGGAAATATTGCCTCTTTGATCTTGTCTGTGACAACTTCCATGACTGAATTCCTTGTCAAGTGTCAACCAAAGAAGAAAATTAATACACTAATGAAAACAGCATAAGCATGGCCAAAAAACAAAGATATCTGCACCAAGAGTTTCACCTGAGTAAAAAGCAGAGGGCAGTGGAAATATTGCCTCTTTGATCTTGTTTGTGACAACTTCCATGACTGAATACCTTATCAAGTGTCAACCAAAGAACAAAATTAGTACACTTGCAGTCACGAGGATGTGCATCCTTGTGACAACACATTTGGACATACATACTGACACTTTGAGATGTGCAAAAAAAAAGAGATACACCACATTGGAGGAATGGGTTTCCTTCTAGTATGCAGGATATAACAGTTGTCTCTATAGGCTCACAAACTTTGCTTTGTAACCAGGAACATGAACTATGATCCATGCCAATGATACATCCCAATAAATGAAAAATATGACTTTAATGTGTGTGAAAAAATGAAGAAGCACCTATATATGAAAGAACAAATTTATTCTGCTTAGCAAATGGCTAAATAAATAAAATTTTCAGTACTGATTGCAATTCAAAGTACTCTTATACTTATGTTTCACAAAGTCCAAAAAGGCAAAATAGAAGAAATCATAGAGCCCACGCATATCTTGTTAATACAATTGAATCAAACGGAGAGTGGGAAATTTGACGGTAATGTGCAGGAACAAAGAGAGATGATAATGCAGCATAGGCTCTTACTCAAGTAATCAATATGGGCAGAGAAACAAAATTGCTGCAGGTTGGACACAATAAATATGGCTTCCCTCCCCTATCGAGCACTCGAGCTGGGTAGCAGCAGATGCCGGTGATTGTGGTTGGAGCTAGTCCGTACGCCCTTCCACTATCCACACGACCAGCAGATGTGCCAGCTGGCTCCGGTGGGTTGGACGGCTAGCCGGCCGTTCCAATCGGTGGACGCCTGACGACGGTCACATACCAGGGACCGCGGTTGTACCGCGAGGCTCCGGCTCCAACTCCGGCTCAGAGGGTTTGGAGGAGGCAGGGGCGATGGTGACGGTGGCCGCAACAGCTGGGGAGGAGGCATGTGGGGAACGATGAGCGGGCATGGAGTAGAGGGCAGCACAACTGTGGATGCGAGCCAGGCTCACTAGAGAAGAGAACCAATCACATCCTCGTGCTTGCAGCCTTCACTGAGCGTCTCTGAGTAGGCGACGACAATACACGTGGTGGCCAGCTCCTCTGCGTTGTTCAGACCCATCACAGTTGCCTCCACACTTTTTCTCACCGTGGCCGCCATCACCTACTATATAGGGCCAAGGACTTCATTCCAGTTCCAATAGCGTCAGCCTCTGCACCTCCCGTCTCCAAATCCAGAGCTGTGTGGAAAGCTAGCATGGGTCCCATGTTTCAAACCATGAGTCGTCAGAGGACTGCTGGTGCTAGCTGCATCGGGAAGGGAATCTTTTGGGGCTCATTGTCAACTTCTTCCTTTATTTCTCTTCTCTTTCTCTTCTTCCTCCGTTTCATCCATAGCTGAAAATTATCCCTACCGCCAGTGGTTTGATCCCAGATCGCAGCACACGGCACTGCACGCTCTCCCCTGCTGCTCCAAAGGCAACATGCAGCAAGCTTGACAGTAGCTCATGACATTGTGGGGCTCTTTTTCCTTCTGTACGCACAACTTGAAAGTTTTCTTATTTTATGATGAAAAGAAGTCAAACATCGATAATATTATGCCAGTGATAAGGAAAATGAACTGGCAAACAAGAGTGATACGATTGATGTGAAAAAATGGTATGAAAATTTGTTATTATGTTTCCTTCAGGCCTCTTAACTGTACATCAATGAAAAAGTGTATGCATCTTGCTTTGTGTCTATTTCTTTTATGGAAGCTCGAAGGTGTTTTCCCTCAACCCATGATATGTACTCCTAAGGTGTTATAGTACATGTGCAATTACCTTCGCTAATGATAGATTAGCCATTTGTAATCTTAGCGGACTAAGAATCATGTGATCACTATGTTCCACAAATATTTATTCTTATTGCACTTCCTGTCTTTTGTTTTATGTTGTTACTATCTTTATTTTAATTCCTCTATTTTCCAGGTTATGGATGTAATTTTCAATGCAAAAGAATTACTTCCTATGCCTTCTACAAAGGTGAATGTTCCGCTAGAGAGGTTTGTTGTCAGGATGTCCTTCAATAGTCATGATACTCCTTGCTGGCCTTTATTTGTTGATCGTTAGAAAAAGCCTACCGATTTTAAGAGATCTTGACATATACCATTTTCCTTTTTTGTTTTTCAGAGCCTTGCACTATATCTCCACCTTTGTAGTATACACATGTTCTTACTTGAGTCACTTTTAATGATGTTAGAATAGATGCAGATGGCCTCCTCTTTTGCCAATAAATCCTCTCTTATATCATTAGCATAGTACTTCAATTGTGACTTGGTGATGCAGGCACCAAATCATTTTTTCATTTTCTGATGATGATAAGTCAACTGTGGCTTGGTGATGCAGACACCAAATCATTTCATTTCCTGACGATGAGAAGTTAACTGCATGTACGTGAAAAATCAATTCTATCAAATCATTCCTACTGCCAACTTTTGATGTTCCAGCCCGATTTGAAATTATTAGAATTGCAAAGTTACATGCTAACTAATCTGTAGGCAGACTAATCTTAACATGCTGCTATGATTGTTTCTGGTACTGGACTTGCCATTGGCCTCCTAATAATATGAGCAGCTTTGCGAAAAATTCCATAATTATGGTAACATATATTTTTTCATGTTACTGATTAGTTGTCACAAGTCCTCCTAAGAATTCTTCTGTGCATGTTACAAACATAAAGTATCATTCATTGGGTGTGAATTTCTTTTTCATTCCCATATTTTGGGACCACATGAAAGAACTAGTTTTTCACAATAAAGCTTCCTTTGATTGTACCTATATGTTCGCCAAAATGAGATAATACTACTGTTGTTTGTATATATAGCCGAGCGTTGTACAATTCAATTATACTTTTCTTTTCAAGTTAATTGTATTACATAGCTAACTTCTATACATATACAGGTATATGGTACATAATAGAGCATATTGTATGTAGCTGACTTTTATACGTATACATTTTGGTTACTGAATATATTCTATGAATGAATAATATTTTTAGTTGGTGAATCCAAACTTTTACAACTTCTCATTATTCGATCGCTAAAGAGAGCCCAACTAAATGCAGGTAGAGGAGAGCGCCAAATCTCTTCTCTTCTCTACTACTAGAAAGCCGCTAAGTAAGATTTTTTTTTTGTCTTTCGTTTCGTCGTGCGATCCTTCGTACGTCGTCGCTCGTCACCCCCCGCGCCCCTCCCCTCGTTTTGTCCCGCTGCTTCTGCTGTCAATCTATTTCGAAATTCCGATAACGCCGGCCCCCTTCCATACAAGCCAAACCCCTGTATCGCCGCTGCTCCGTCCCTGCCCCACCGTCGGCCGTCGCGCCGCCAATCCATCCACGGCCCACCGTCGCCTGTCCAACTCCCACCACTGCTGCTTCTCTCCCGAGCCGCGCGCCGCGGCCGCGCCCGCCCCCCCCCCCCCCCCCCCCCCCCCCCACCCCACACCCCCCGGGTCACATGCTGCTGCATGCTCATCCTCCCTCCCCTCCACAGGAAGCAGGAGGTAGCCGCTCCTGTTCCTCCTTCGGCTGGCACACGCGCGCGCGGCAGCCGGGCTGGACCAGGCGTCGTTCTCGTCAAGTCCGCGCAGCAGCCTGTTGCTGGCCACGCCCCGGCCTGCGCGCCGAGTAGGGGCTCCACGACGGTACTACGGCAGGCGTGGGCGCGGCTCCGCCTCCACCATGGAAGGAGCGCCCTAGAGCAGATCTCCCTCCTCGCTGGAGCTGTCGACCTCACCGGGCTCCGTAACTCATCCTCGCTGGATCTGTTTGGTCTTCTCTGCATCTGATCGACGACCCTCCCCAGCGCGAGGGAACTCCTCCCTCCGTAGCACAAGTGCCCTCCTCTGCACCCTCCTCCAGGACGAGGACGCATCCAAGAGGGTCTCGCTGTGAACACTACCGTAGAGGTCAGCCATTTGCTCATACGCATCTCTTTTCCCCTCTCATCTCTCTCTCTTTCTCTCTCACTCACTCATTTGTTATATGATTCCCCCAAATTGCTTTCGATCCTGATAAGGAGCCCAACTTTTGCAGACATTGCAGTCCCTAGCTCCAGCGGCAAGGAGTCCATCTGCGATGCCAGCAACATGTTCGACCAAATGCAAGAAAGGTATGATGCAGCACTCGTGCACTCGACCAAACTTTGTTTTCTGCTAGACTGTTGTTGCCGTGTAATGATGCTCTGAAAGTCTGTCTGAACTTGTAATGCAATCTATGAAACTTGGCGCTAAAATCGGCCGGATAGGAATCGGTCGATGGTCTTCAGCGTCGGACACACGATCCGGGAGAATCTGCTTAGCTCCTGTTCGGATTATCGCCCTGGTGCGGTTCGCGCGGCGTGCCAGTCAATCTGACCTGTTGATTGACAAGGAAATAAAGTATTAAATTCCAGGCGCTTCGATCGGCTGGAGTTCCGATCCGTCCTGAGAAGCGCGTCGGCGGCGAATCGGCCGATTTGCTGTAGAGATGATCGGCTATGGATCAGCCGATAATCGCGTAGTAATTGTAAAGAAAACTGCTGGGGCGATCTAAACGATTACTACAGAGGCAACACTTGAAATAGATCTAATCGGCTGTGTGATGATAAGTTGAAGAAGAACAATGACGAAGCCGATTACTCTGATCTCAAGCTGGATAACTGGTGATAATACTAGAATAACAGGTAAAACTTGCAATTCTAGTAAATATCGATAACTGGTGAATAAATCCAAACGAAACCACAGCGATGCGCCCGTAGTTAAAGCTCGGATATTACTCGATAAGCGGAACCTACCAATTGGCCGGAGATCAGGTTGATGCAGCCCTGCCAATCCGTACGAACTCGTGAAAAAAGAAAAATATTGGCGAAGTCGCCGACTTAAAAGTAAATTGCTGGAAAAGTAGAAGTATTGTTGTTGATTGATGTGTTGATGTTTTTTGCAAGACCCTGACGACTCGTATTTATACCCTAAAACTAGGACTCCTAGTCGATCATGACTTGTTACAATCTTATTAAAAAACAGGAAAATTACCATATCTATAATAACTTCTAAAGGAAACGGACTCCCGCAGAATCTTCCGCCGCCGTCCCCTAATCCAATCAGGATTCTTTTCAATTGCTCCTTGACCGACTTAGCGTTGTCCTGTTGACCAACTTTTGACTAGGACCCTCTGAAATAATTCCATCCTGGTGGCGCAAGTTGTATCACCAATCGGCCGATTTTCAACCGTTACCTCAATCGGCCGATTCTTTACTGTAGCCTTCAGATCTGCCGCATCGGCCAATCTTCTCCTCCTGACGCCGATTCAACACGTGTCAAAATCTGGCGTCAACACATGCCCCCAGTTTCGGAGTAAAACATAACTTTTTCTTCAAAACTCTTTCTTTAGTCCTTTCCTCCGAAACGGGCGCAGTAAAATCTCCTTCCGTTCCGCGGCACAATGATTGCAATTTCCTCGTACTGAGCGCGCGAAACGACCGCTCCTCTGGAATTCGTGTAGACGGCGCGGTAAAAATACCATCTTTGCCCTCGCTCTCCTGATTTTTCTTAAGTACTGGCCTTCTCCGTCTACTCTTCCCCACAAATCTAGCATTCTCTTCCAACGAACCACTGTTCGTCTTCCTCCAAGCTCTCTTGATCTCCAATCGCTTCCCCCTTCCCGGCGACCTCATCCGCGGCCTGCTCCAACCCCCCAATGGCATCACCATCGGCGACCGCTCCATCCACGGAGGCTCCATCGGCAACTCCTTCGGCGGCGGCGGCCCAATCGGCGGCTTCCCCAGCAGTCCCATCGGCGACGATGATTTCTATCCCAGAGGTAAATGTTCAAAATTTCTTCTTTTCGCTTTTCTACTGCTTCAGCACTTTCCGGATTCTTTCTCAGTTTCTTCCCCTTTCCCCCTTTTTGGGCACTTAGGCACCGAATTACCATTCCACTCTCAGAATCCTCTGACCTCATCTGTTTGGGCCCTATGGGGAACCCCGATCCAACGGATCTGATCAGCCTAGAAACTCATAAAATCCCTTTTAAGCAATCATCCATGGATTTAGATCACTGGGTAGGCACTTTCAGATCTTGGCCAAACGAAACCCCCGGGTGGAGAGAATGGTACCAGAGAGTGGCCAGATCCTGGAAGGTTCAGTGGGAAGAACAAAAAATCGGCCAGTGCATAGATTTGTCTCTGTCTCAGATGGAAAGAAACGAACCTCTGGTCATGGCAGCCTCTTATTTTTGGTCTGATGCACTTAATGCATTCCTTTTCGGACATGGACCTATGACCCCGACCTTGGCCGATGTTCTGCTGTTGACCGGCCTCGATGTCTCCTCCGCCGATACCACTTTTAATTATCTGTTCAAGCCATCACATCGGCTCGAGACCAAAGGAATCGGCCGGTGGAAAGGGTATATTAGCAAAAACATGAAGACCCGGACAGTCTCACAGAGGGAGCACACTGCCTTTCTGATGATGTGGCTGGAAAAGCATCTCTTCTGTGGCAGAGCAGTTGGCCCCTCTTCAAACACCCAAGCTTTAGCAAAAGCTTTGTCACAAGGATCGGCCATCCCCCTTGGAAAACATTTGCTGGGATCGGCCTATTACCTGATGCACCAAATCGGCACCAAGCTGTCGAATGGGGAGCCGATCGGGAACCCTGGTGGTCCCTGGTGGTTCATCACCCTCTGGCTCAATTTACATATGAGCAAGGTCTCTCAGCAACGGATAGAGACCAAAACCTTCCCCAATATTGAGTTAGAGGAGAATCCATCAATCCGACGCCGCTGCAGATCTTTTGGAGAAGCGGTATCGGCCTTCCCCAGCTGCTAGTTTACTGCTACCCCGCACAACTAAGTATTTCAGATGCTTTTATAATGGCCTTAGTGAAGAAACCATCAGCTGGCACCCATATCAAGCAGTGGAGCCGATTTTTGAATTACCCATAGGCTACGATTTCTCCACCCACACTTTTGACAGAGAGCTTATGGATGTCTTGATCAAGCCGGGTATTCTGCCGGCCAATTTCTTCTCAGAAAGGATTCTCCCACCTACGAGTTCTACAATCCATCGGCTGCGGCAAGGCAACTGGGTTTTGGCCAACTGCCGATTCGGGTCTACTTCGCCGGTCAGGCGAAATTCAGAGATGGACTGACCTCAAGTCTTGATTACAGTCGGCTGCGCGATTTAGTACCCGATTCCAGTACTATTGACCTGAATAATTGGTCAGTTACCTCTTTTGCCACCCAGCAATTCAAATTATGGTGGGCAGAATGGAAGCAACATCTTTTCTCTAAATCTCCATCGTCTTACCGCAACCTCCTGGACCCAGAGAACATCGATCCAAACGCAGGGGTATGTCCTTTTTCCTCAGCCGATTCCAATGTTATCTCTTTCCACATTATCATCTCGTTATTAACTCATGTTTATTTCCTTAGTCTGAAAGCCATGTCCCTCCGATGCGGAGCCGAAGCGGCAGGCCGATAGATAGTCAGCATCAATACACGCCATATCCACTTATCGGCTTCCATGCTCCAACTGACAAAGATATCTCCACTGGCCGATCGAAGCGAGCACCGAAAAGTCCAACATTAAAGATAACCATCCGTCGGGTGCGAGCTCGCATTGGATCGGCCGATCAGACGGCAATAGCATCGGTTGAAGTTCCCCGTATCGGATCGGCCGACCAGATGGCGGCGGTATCGGCCGAGACTTCCCGCATCGGATCGGTCGACCAAGTGACGGTGACACCGGCTGAGACTCCAACCTTTACCGTTGCCGGTTGTCGAGATGGCCGATCCCCAAGTCACTGCTGAAGTCGGGGCAGCTGCAGCATCGCTATTAGTAGAAGCTGTTCAGGTAATCTTACTTATCTCATATATTCTTCAAATCTTCCACTGACTTTAACTTTCTTCCTCTGCCAGGCTGCGCAAGCTATTCCACCGCAATCTCCATAGCAATCGGCTACGTCCCAAGTGGGAGCCGAAACTCCAGCAGCTCCTATCATCGAGGTAAATGATCTTTTACCTTGATCTCTTGACTTTCAGAAAACTTAACCGATCTTGATGCAGGCCGATTTGGGTATGCTAACTACAACCCCACAACAGGCATCGGCCGGGAAACCCACAGAGGCATGGCAAACTTCTCACACCATCTTATTTCGATTTCCCATAGCATACTCACAGGATCTTCTTTTATATCCTTTTCAGGAAGCAGGTCCAAGCGGAGCACTAATAATCGTTGAATCTTCCTCCTCCGATGAGCCAACTGCACCAGCCTCTGAGATAAGGGAAACGCTTCCACCGGCGCAGGCAAGAGAAATTCGCTTTAAGGAGGTAACAAACTTACCATTAGAATTGGCCGATTTCCCTTTACTGCTTGCCTACCTTAATACTTTATTTCCTCACAGGAGCAGGACACCCCTAATAACAGCATCTTCTCCTTTGCCGTCTCCTTGCCCGATGATGAAGAAATTGCTTCACACCCAATCCCATCGAGCTCCACCTCCGACGATGTCCGCGCCAAGCTCGAAAGCATACGCACTCTCCTTCAAGACGACATCGGCCGATTGGTAGAAGATGCGTCGCTGATTCGACGACTTTTCAACGAGATCAAAGGTCGAATCCCGGAAGAAGTATCAGAAAATTTAGCGTATGCTGCCTATATAGAGCACATGCAGATTCCGGTTTCCAGGGCGCTGCGCCATATGGCCGATCGTGCTCAGATGGCAAAAACTCAGGAGGAGGTCGATTTCATACAAGCACCGGACTCAGGAAGTACACCACAGGATCAACTTCCTCGAAAACTGTCGTCCGGACATCGTCGGCGCGATAGATCGGCTGAAATGGAGGAGAGCAGAGCTGGCCAAGGAGATGGAACAGATAACCAAAGAGATAGCCGCTGAAGAAAAGAAGCTACATCCCATCCATCATCAGCGAGCTGAAGCAAGAAAGACAGCATCTGGCCCGCGAAACGATAAGGCCTCGTCGTCGTGTGTCAGAAGTACCAGGATCGGCCGATGATGATCAGAGAGTACTAGACTCGGCCGATCAAATTAGACGACAAGCTATTGTAGCCATAGACGCTTTCCTTGGGTTGTAAAGAATATGTTAAACATTTATTGCTCCTTCAATGTCACTGCGCCGATTTGGTTTTGAACTGCTTCTTCAGTCAGCTTTGCATTTATGTATGTATTTACTCCGATAGGACGTGTATCACCATCCATCTACCTCCCCTTCATTTATAAGTAGACCATTCACCATCTCCAGAGGCATACACATCACGTATCTTCTCTCCGTCATTTACTGTCCCAAACTGAACGGCAAGATGTCTTCTTCGTCCTCTTCATCTTCTTCCTCTGTCAACCAGGTATGAACTTCTCTTCTGCCTTTCTCCCAAGCATCTTAATCGCTCTGATGTTGGGTAACCCCTTTTATCTCTGTTTAGCCGAAACGTCTCAGCCCTGGTCTAGAACGAGCGATAGAAATCATGCATTCAGAAGAGCCACTATCACGGGCAGACAGAGATCTGATAAGAGCTCATGCTGAGGAACTCAGAGATCATGTCCCCGCTGCTGTCCAGGAATACTCGGACCTTATAGATGCTCACTTTTTGATCCGCAAGCGACCATCTTTTGAAAAAAGTCCTCCACTTCCTTGTAAAGCTAAAACCGAAGTTGCTATGGAAGATCTGGAGGAGAAGAAGACCCGCCTGCTGATAGAACTTTGCAACCAAGCTGAAACTGGAGCCACTGCAGAGGACCCGAAGGAGAAAAGGCTCACCCTTATGATAGAACTGGGTCGCATCGAGAGAGAAATCCAGCGTAGGTGTAATCAGTAGACATATCGGTATTTTTATTCTAAGGGCGACTTGCACCATGTCGGCCATGTACTCTGTCATTTTCATCCAATAATAAGTCCCAATGTTTCCTTCACCAGATGTGTAGACAAAAACCGATGAGAAATCGGCCATGTTACCTTGATATATTTTGCTGCAAGTTATGCATCTACCCAAATGCTTGGATAGTACCTCTTCAGATATCGTTCGTTTAAAGCTCTTGGGAACTCCTCCCCTTCGACTGTCTCCAGAATATATGCATTCCCAGGGGCACATCGGCCGATTCTATACGGCCCTTCCCAAGTGGGTGACCATTTACCGAATTTGGGATCTTTGGATCCCATCGGCAGCACCAACTTCCATACCAAATCTCCCTGAGAGAACTATTTAACTTTGACCTTTTTGTCATACCATCTGGCCACCCTTTTCTTGTTTTCTTCTATACTAATCAGGGCTCTCAACCGTAAACCCGCCGAATCATCAAGTTCATCTTTCATGAGAAAGGAATAGTCATCGGCCGTTAACTGACCTTGTAACGATATACGCCTTGACTCTGTCCTTATCTCCCATGGCAAGACCGCCTCATGACCATAAACCAACTGATAAGGGGATATTTTAGTGGCTCCATGACAAGCCATCCTATATGCCCATAAAGATTCAGCCAAAGACATATGCCACTTCTTGGGTTGCTCTTCTATCTTTCTCTTGATTAGTTTGATTATCCCTTTATTAGACGATTCTGCTTGGCCATTGGCTTGAGCATAGTATGGAGAAGAGTTTAATAATTTAATCCCCATATCGGTGGCGAACTCTCCGAATTCTCCAGAAGTAACATTGTCCCTTGATCAGTTGTGATGGTTTGAGGAATACCAAATCGATAAATAATATGGCTTTTAACAAATTCAATCATATCGGCCGATGTCACATTCCTTAAAGGAATTGCCTCCACCCACTTTCCATTCTTTTTGTATACGGGCACAATATTAGAAATCCATTCGGCGTAGCGGCACTGCCGAATAAATCCTGCTTCAATCAACTTTGTAATTTCGGCATTTATATCAGGTAGAATCTTGGGATTACACCGTCGTGCAGGTTGCTGATATGGCCGATATCCTGATTTTATAGGTAACCGGTGTTCAACAATAGACCGGTCTAGTCCTGGCATCTCATGATATTCCCAAGCAAAGCAATCCTTGAACTCTTTTAATAAACTTATCAATTTATATTTATACTCAGTATCCAAATTAGCGCTAATGTACGTCGGCCTTGATTTGCTGCTATCTCCCAAATCTACCATCTCCAATAAATCTGCCGACGTAAACCCATGCCCAAGCTTCCCGTCTTCTCGGACGAGCTGATCCATTTATTCTGAATCATCAGAGCCGACTGCTTGGATCGGCTGTAGACCGAAATCGGACACTTTTAGGAAGTTAGTGTCCCAAGTCCTGCCAGATATACACTTGACGTGCTCGCAGCTCCACTGTTGCGTGTCGGCCGCTGCAACGCTGTAGACGGAATCGGCAGTGACTACCTCTGTGTTGTCACCGACCCATTGCACAAGGCATTGATGCATTGTAGACGGGACACAGCAGTTTGCGTGTATCCAGTCGCGACCAAGCAGCATGTTGTAGGACCCCTTGCCATTAATAACGAAAAAAGTGGTAGGGAGGGTCTTACTGCCGATGGTGAGGTCGACGCAGAGCGCTCCACGGGCAGGTGACACGTTGCCTTCGAAATCCTTCAGCATCATGTCCGTCTTGGTGAGGTCTTCATCGCCCTTGCCTAGTTTGCGGAACATGGCATACGGCATGATGTTAACTGCAGCGCCTCCATCTACTAGTAATCTGGTGACGGGTCTTCCGTCAACATAGCCTTTGAGAAACAGCGCTTTGAGATGCTGCCGTTTTTCTTCTTCTGGTTTCTCAAACGTAGCCGTCATCGGCTCTAACACCAGTTGTGCCATTTGTTGCTCCATTCTTGTTGCTTTGTCTCGATCATCAGGCGCCATGAATTCCATCGGCAATATGAACACCATGTTGATTTCGGCTGCCGATTCTTGATTGTTTGCTTCTTGATCGTTTTTCTTTGGGCGCCATACCCGAGACCTAACATTTCTTTTCTCTAGCACCTGCCTTTGTTCTTCTTCTTGATGCTCCCACTGGCGTAGGCGTTGGATTCTCCGTTTCTGGGATCTGGATAAGCCATCGGGACACCACCTGGGATTTGCTGGTTTGGCCGATGATCTGGCGTGTTCCCAATCTGGTTCTCTTCCTAGGGGATTTTCATTTGACACCCTGTCATTGGCCATCTCTTCCAGCCGATCGTGCACGCTGATCCTGCCCCCCAGTCCATCCTATTGGTCGACTCTGCCCCCCAGCCGATCATGCACCGAAACGCGTTGTTCCTCTCGTCCGCGCCGATTTCTGCTGATCGGCTCTGCTCCTCTGTCCCTACAGTGTGGCTTTGGGCGATCGTTGCAGCTCAATCCGTTACACTCCGGACAGTTATCGGCAGACGGCAATCTGATGTCGTTCTCCCAGCAATGGATGAAGAACGGACATTGCCAGTGATCTTCATGCCAGCGTATCATCTCTTCCTGGTATCTTGATTGTTCTTGCTGCTGCCAATACTTGTTGAGTAAGAATTGGGAGGTAACGGGTTTGCGTGGTCGTTCTGGCCCCCGCTTGTTCCTTTTGATTTCTTCCGTTGTGATCTGCCTCCTGGGATCGACGGTGCCGCCCCTTCTCGCCGATTCTGACGTCAGCACCTTGGTTTGACTTGAATTTCCTCCAGCGTTAACCATGTTGGCCGGGAAAGGATGTTGATCTATCTTCATCGGTTTTGCCGATTTAGCTGGAGTTTCAAATTTAAGCCTCCCCTGCTCGATGGCCGATTGTATCTGCTAGCAGAAGACTTTGCATTCATTTGTATCATGTGAAGTGGCGTTGTGCCACTTGCAGTATTTCATCTTCTTAAGTTGCTCGGCCGAATGGATGGTGTGATGCTGAGATAGCCTAATCTGTCCTTCCTGAAGCAATAAATCAAAAATTTTATCGGCCTTTGACGTGTCAAAGCCAAATGTTTCTGGCTCCTTCTTTCCAAAAGGGCATGATATCGGTTTTTTCCCTTTGACCCACTCTGCCAAGCCGATTTCCTCTTCCCCATCGGATTCAGATCCTTCCAAGTATGCCACCTTCTTTTGAAAATTCCTCCACTGTTCAAACGGTCGGACCTCTTGCCCTGACAATTTATGGACGATTTGGCTCAGGCTTTCAAACTCTTGGGCAGCATATCTTTCTTTGATTTGTGGCAAGAGGGCTTGGAAAGCGATATCGGCCAACTGTGCATCGGTCAGAGCCAGACCGTAGCATTTGTTCCTGACTTCTCTGAACCTCTGTATATATCCCATCACTGGTTCATCGCTCCTCTGCCTGAGGCTGGTCAAATCCGAGAGCTTCATCTCGTGTACTCCTGCATAGAAGTACTTGTGGAACTATTTCTCCAGATCGGCCCACGTAACAATAGAATTTGGCGGCAAGGTGGTGAACCACTGGAAGGCCGACCTGGACAGAGACGATGAAAACAAACGCACCCTCAGAGCATCTTGCGTGGCAGCCTCCCCGCACTGGATGATGAATCGGTTGATATGCTCCACAGTGGATGTATCATCCGTCCCTGAAAACTTGGTGAAATCAGGAACTTTGTAGCGGTGTGGGAACGGCAGCAAGTCATAGGCCGATGGATATGGCATCTTGTAGGTGTAAGTTTGCACTTTTGGCTTCAATCCAAACTGGTCCTGGATTACTTCTGCTATTCTTGCCGTCCAGTCCACCTGCTGCTGATGAACAGCTGTTCGCGGTGCGGGCATGTGCTGAAGAGCTGGCACGGCTGGGTGATGAATCGGCGAACTTTGCTGAGCGGCCGATAGTTGATGGCGAAGTGAATCCGCCCCCCCATCGTATGTCATTGTTGGCGCCGCGCCTCTGAATGCTTCTACAGCGTTTGCCCCCCTGCCGATTTCTGATGAGATCGGCTGATACTGGGGGACCGTCGGCCGGACAGCCGATTGGTGTGGCACCTGGGTTGAATAACTCCCGTATCCGTTCGTTGGCTCGGGAAAATACGTCGTCGCCGATGTTCCCCAAGGTACTGAGCTTGTGGGCAGCGATTGCACAGAAGCAATCTGGACGGGTTGAAGCGGTGTCTGTGATGGGAGACATGGTGCACCACTGTATCTTGGAGACGCTGGGGGCAATGGAGAGTTGTACCCCTCGCGTTGCGTCAATATCGGCTGAGGAGCCGATTGGGACGTGTATGGTAAGCTTCTGGCTGGCAGAGTTGTTGGCGGGGCATATGCTGGTCCCTGATAGCCTTGGACTGCTCCGCTGGCCAGAGAGCTGACGACGACGTTATACACTGTGTTGGTCATCACTGAGGATTGGTCGATGAATGCCTGATAAACGGATTGTTGGATCATCTCTGACATCTTGCCCGAGTCCTCAGCAATGGTGATGTGGCGGGGAGCTAGAATAGGAGCCTTCTTGACCGCCTCCCCGCTTCTGGTACAACTGAACGACTGGAGGTACATCTTCTTGTAATCTTCTAGATGTTTGGCCAATTCTTCCCTCTGGTCGTCCTTGAGATCCGCTTCTGTGACCTCAATGATGTTGCTGTCGGAGATTTCTGCGTTCTTCGACATATCAGATCTTGGATTGGTCCCACCGGGCGTGCCAAAAGTGTGTTGGCGCTAAAATCGGTCGGATAGGAATCGGCCAATGGTCTTCAGCGTCGGACACACGACCCGGGATAATCTGTTTAGCTCCTGTTCGGGTTATCGCCCTGGTGCGGTTCGCGCGGCGTGCCAGTCAACCTGACCTGTTGATTGACAAGGAAATAAAGTATTAAATTCCAGGCGCTTTGATCGGCTGGAGTTCCGATCCGTCCTGAGGAGCGCGTCGGTGGAGAATCGGCCGATTTGCTGTAGAGATGATCGGCTATGGATCAGCCGATAATCGCGTAGTAATTGTAAAGAAAACTGCTGGGGCGATCTAAACGATTACTACAGAGGCAACACTTGAAATAGATCTAATCGGATGTGTGATGATAAGTTGAAGAAGAACAATGACGAAGCCGATTACTCTGATCTCAAGCTGGATAACTGGTGATAATACTAGAATAACAGGTAAAACTTGCAATTCTAGTAAATATCGATAACTGGTGAATAAATCCAAACGAAACCACAGCGATGCGCCCGTAGTTAAAGCTCGGATATTACTCGATAAGCGGAACCTACCAATTGGTCGGAGATCAGGTTGATGCAGCCCTGCCAATCCGTACGAACTCGTGAAAAAAGAAAAATATTGGCAAAGTCGCCGACTTAAAAGTAAATTGCTGAAAAAGTAGAAGTATTGTTGTTGATTGATGTGTTGATGTTTTTTGCAAGACCCTGACGACTCGTATTTATACCCTAAAACTAGGACTCCTAGTCGATCATGACTTGTTACAATCTTATTAAAAAATAGGAAAATTACCATATCTATAATAACTTTTAAAGGAAACGGACTCCCGCAGAATCTTCCGCCGTCCCCTAATCCAATCAGGATTCTTTTCAATTGCTCCTTGACCGACTTAGCGTTGTCCTGTTGACCAACTTTTGACTAGGACCCTCTGAAATAATTTCATCCTGGTGGCGCAAACTGTATCACCAATCGGCCGATTTTCAACCGTTACCTCAATCGGCCGATTCTTTACTGTAGCCTTCAGATCTGCCGCATCGGCCAATCTTCTCCTCCTGACGCCGATTCAACACGTGTCAAAATCTGGCGTCAACAGAACCATTATGCTTTGACTGACTAAACCTGCCATTGAACATATGAACTTACAATGCTCCTGTTTGTTATTGCCGTTCAAACTATTATTTGTTCCCTTGCTCATTGTGTAACTTTATTGATAATAATGGCATAAACAATTTAGCATTAGTGCATAGTGTATTAATCTGAAATTAGCTTGTTAACTTTAGGTTGTATGCTATCACTGAATACTTGAATCATGTGTGCAGTTTACCTATGGTATGATACCTATGTCATAGAGCGTTTTAGTAGTTTACATTGAAATATTGCCTGCTGGTGAGTATTTGGTGATGTGCACTTTCCAGGTTGATTCTGTGATTCTGTGATGTGTGCCTTACAAATGTTAACTGAAACTGAACTATATGCATGTGCTATACAAATGTTAACTTTTTTGAAAAATATAGAAATATTAACTGAGGTGAACTATACATGGTCGTGTTCATTGATAGTATGGCTCCAAGTATGCTTGAAACTAGGTTACACTATTTACTTTATTTTTTATACAAACATATAGCATTCAAATATATCCGTTCTGATGTCTTAATAATTCACTCAGGTCATAAATGCATACATAAGCTTATTATCAACTCGAGCATATGGTAAATAGGATAGGCGGTACGAGTTACTTAGAAAATTCTATAGTAACTATGTTCATAAAGGGGGATGGTTGTCTTGACAGAAACATGGAGGATCATTATCCTAACTACGAGAAACATGAGATAACTAGTTTGGATAAAAGGGTGTTGTCCTATTTGGAGCATGATATGGTACCTTTTACTTTCTATAGACATGACCTTATTTATTTACGTACCATATTTACTGATTGATGCAACCCGTTTATTCATTATCTAGGTTTTTCTCCCTATAAATATCTAGCTTCTTCACTGGTACCTTGTTGTGGTCAATGCTAAAAAATGTGAAATACAAGTACTCGATTCGTTGGGTACTACGTTAGGACCCAAGGATCTTGAACTTACTGTGAGTATGATAACTTTCTAAATATATTAAAGTTGTGAACATAGTTCATAATAATTTATAACATATCATTATTTGCAGTAGAGATCGACTATTCAAATTTCCATGTTCTTTGTGCACTCAGATAGAACATAAATGCTTGTCCAAAGGAAGGAGAAATCAGCTGCTACAAGTAGCTAGCAACATGTTTGTATGGTTTCTTCAGAAAGCAGCATACTTGCATATAGGTGAGCAATTTAAGCCTGATGCTATATTAAGGTGATTGCATATTTTTACTTGTTGCAGGAGGTGATATGAGTGAAATTTGTTCTTTTGGTTTTATTGTTTCTATCATGCTATAAACAGAGTTGAGATTTTAGCCTTTAGAATCAAGCTTCAGAACAAGAATACTGTTCTATACAATCTTTTGCTCCCTATCCCTGAAATTAAAGAGCCCTCTTTGAAATTTATACAAAGATGGAACATCTACTGCTGCATAACCCTATGACTTGTCAATAATTTCGGAACTTGAGAGGTTAATATGTACCGCTTTTGTGTTGTGTGACTTTTTACATCTAATGCCTATCAATATCTCAGAGGAAGAAATAAATTATGCCCTTTTTCTCTTTTATTTTCCCCTGGATGTGTCTTTTTCTCTCAATGTCATGATGCAGTTACATGACATTGTTGAAATTTATTAGATGAGAACACTAACTGCATGAATTATTTGTTGAAACTGATGAGTTGTATTGTCTGAAATAGTTTGAGATTTCAGTACTTCATGGTTAAGTGGTAAAATTCCCTGCTAGGGGAGAAAACAGATAGAGTGAGAGAGGAGACCAGAGAGACGAAGGAGATGAGTAACTAAAGCTTGATACGAGGGAGGAGAAGCATGTGGATTCCACTTGCTGATTTGGGAGTAGAAAGAGGAAGGATTGGAGATGGGATTGGTACGTACATGGAGAAGGTGCATGAGTGGATTGGGTGAAGATGAACCAGGATATATATGATGTGTCATGCTTGCTGCCAATATGGTTGATTGCAATCAGTCTAAAAAAATGCATATCGGTTCTTGCTCTCAGAGATGGCTGATGGGGACTCATCGGACTTCACAAAAATTGGTACTCCCTCCGTTTGAAAATGTAGTTCGTTTTGACTTTTCTAGGGTCATAATGTTCGATATGTATCTAGATATAATAGATGTCTAGGTGCATAGCAAAATCTATGAACCTAGAAATGCTAAAATAACCTTGTGAAACGGAGGGAGTATTAGTTTCCAGAACTTTTAAAAATTTCAGTGTTATATTGAGTGGGTTAGGCGTGTGTTACTTTTCCTGAATTCTTCACACAATTTTTGTATATGAATATGTGTAAGTTTTTAGTAGATACAAGACCTGTTGAGTTAGCTGGTTTCAAGTGTCAAGATTCCACAAGTTGAGAAAAATAGCTATTTTCATATACCATAAATGAACAATTACATCTTTGATTCTATAGCTAATAATATAATGAACATATAATTAGAAGTCACTTCCACAAAATTTATACTTGTACGGCTATCAGAAATCCAATATACAATTTTTTACCTATATTTTTTTAAATAAGCTGTCCATATTCCCGTAGTGAGTAATATTGTTAAAATGTAGTTGCTATAGATAATTATGCAATGGCTAAAAAATTATGCTTTTATATTGATAGTTTTTTAATACGTGGCAACGTAAGGGTATGCACCTAGTATTCCTTGGTACTACAATAGATCCTGGGCCTGGGCAGGTATCCTGCAGAAACGAACTAAGCTGTCATAGGTCCGGCCCTGACGGCCTGACCCGGCCCGTATCTATCCGGCCCGGCTCGAGACTTGCTTGATTGCCTGCTGCTTTTGCTTGTCTATCGAGAGCAAGACAGCAAGAGTATTTCTGGTGGGCGACTTGTGGAGTTCCTGGCGCCGCCAGCGCAGGCGCCAAGCTGCACGAGCCATGGCGAGGGTTCTCCGGTGCGGCCAGCCCCTCCTTCGCCGACTCCTCTCCGCCCGTTCCCCTTCGCCTGCATCCTCCGCGCTGGTTCGTTCCCTCCGCCTTCAGCTCCTAAACCCCCAACCCGACCCTTCTCATTTCTTTGAGTTTCAATCCCTAACCATGGTAATCGAACCCAGATGACTGAACCCAGATGATTCGATTTTGGATTCGAATCAAGTAAATATGGGGGGCTGGGTCCAATTCCTCGTCGGTGTGGTCGAATTGGGCGCCCCTTTCCCTTCTGGATTGGGGACAAGATGCGGACCGTGTCTGGTGCATTCATGGGGAGTTGGGATGGGGATTCACAGGCATCGTCAGGTTTGCGTGTTTGGTTGCTTCGGTTGAGGCAAAGTGTGTTGATGGATGGAATTCTGTGCTGGTGGCGTTTCTTTGAATTGGAAGCTCCTCAGTTGGATGGGTCCCAGACACGGTTGTGTGCATCATGTGTTAAATTGGCATTGGTACCATGTGGTTATGGACTGTGAACCCTTTATTCACATGTCGAAAGTAGGGCAGCAGTGACAGTGGCGAGCATCATTGTCGTATGTAGTAGATTTCAAACTCAGTGTATACTCTATATTTATTTTGGGTACAGTATCATGCTATTCGATTCATGCTGTTTGTCATGTTGTGGTTGTGTTAACTTCAACTTTGTAGTCCTGAAATCACCTTCCGCTGCTCAACCAATAGTCCTGTATTAATCATTTCTGTTTGATCGATGATTAATCCTATAGTTCTTGATTTTTACTATATTCTGTTTATATCACCACTATCACGGGATTTGAGTAATTAACCTTTTGTAAGTGTGATCATCCCTGCTTCTTATTTACAAAAGTGGGGCAAATATAATCCTATGTATTTGCTAATTTGTGAAAACTGGCTATGTAATCCTACACTTTCAGCCAAATTTTGAACAAGCAGAAGAACTATTGGTAATAAAAGTCATGTTCAATTTGTACCTATTTCATCATCTTCTTATTGTTTTTCAGGAATGCTGCAATCGGAATGTGTCATATACAGTTCAGCTGCGGAGCTTGTCTGCAGGTGTATATATGTTACTTTTTTCCTTACTAAAATAGTGATTTGACTTTCAGTTTGATACATTTCTTAATCTACACTCTTCCACCTGTAATATTTTTGTATCATATTATTATGTTAACTGATGTAAACAAGATGTTGGATTACATGACATTTTTTCAGCGACACTTTTGCACCATTCTTTGAGTAAAATGTTTTGGTATGTTTGAGAATGAACAAAATTATCTTGTGGTCATATAAGGACACTTCCTGTAGGTTTTAGGTGACCTGAAATTAATTTTGTAACATTTCTTGTAAGGATGATACATAAATGCTATTCAGAATTAGGCATAAAAACTGGGCAAAGTTGGTAAATCTGTAAATGTTGATTGCAATTTTTGTTACTAAAATTCTTTGGGCTAACAAAATTTGTTGTGCAATTCTCTTGAATGTACATCTCTGTTTATACTTTGCAATGCTGGTGGTGGACTGGTATTTATTGGTTCCCAACCTTCTATATCCTGTCAAATTTTCTATGATGCTTGTGTTTGCCTGTGGATTCTGGATAACCCGAACCTCTATTTAAGATAACAAAAATGATCTCGTGTCAAGTTTCCATCGGATTTACTGATTATTTCAGTCAGGAATTTACCACTGACACAATGTTTTATTATCTACTTGTTAGGTAGGGAACAATCAAAAGCAGAAGAACATGATTATGGCGACAAAAATATTAAGAAAAATGACTTTGCGCTACAGCAAGCTCTTGACCAAATTACATCTGCATTTGGTGAGGATTCAATAATATGGTTAAATCATGCTTACGGTCGTAAAGAAGTTCCTGTCATATCCACGGGATCCTTTGCCTTGGACACGGCTTTAGGAATTGGTGGACTTCCAAAGGTCAGTTGTTGATGCTAATTATTTTATCTGCATAATTATTTGCCATTCAGAACTTTCGGAGAGAGGCCATATTATTAGATGATGACTTGCCAGTGTACTGGCCTAATTCATCATATTAATATGCTTGTGTTATACCAATAAGTTGTAATTTCACAGGAACCCGCAACCTTGCTAGATTGAGATGTAAGTTCAAGCACACAGAGAATAAGGTTTAGATATAGGTGGTTACTGGTTAGGACTTAGGAGTAGGACCTGGAATACAGGATATAATTATTGCATGATTTACATTTGCCATTCCACTGACCTATTGTTGGTCATGTGATTTGTCTGAAGCTCATGGTGATTGCACCACAAGCTAGATATCACTAAGTTAATATGTAAGTCAAATCATACATAGAGAAGAATGTTAAATTAAGGGTAATGATCAGCTAGCAAAGGACATTCACATCATTGCTTCTGCTGTGGTAAGTGATAAAATTCTGAAGTTTTTCCCTTTATCACAAATAGTTATTTTGCATTATACTTATGCTCTTTGCTTTACATTCATAACTTTTACATTTATCAGGGAAGGGTTTTTGAAATTTATGGTCCAGAGGCTTCAGGGAAAACAACTTTAGCACTTCATGTCATAGCTGAAGCACAAAAGAGTGGAGGTAAGTTAGCTTTCCTGACATATGATCTTGTGTGAAGTGCTTACCCTGAAACAAATTATTGCCCTTTACAAGAGTTTGTTTCTTTTAGCCGAGGCATACTTAAGTTATTATGAATGGTAAGAAATGTAATATAAACAGTATTGGGGCTAATGGCTGGGTTATCTGTGTTAGCATCTGTTACTAACAATCTTGCACCATGAAGATCTCTTTGACTTCACAATTATAGAAACAAAGGTGGGCAAACAATAAGGGGTTCATATGTGTTTGTGATTTGGTGTAGAAAGCCTTGTGAATAACAGAATAAGTAATTTACTACAGGCGATTGCTCCATTATTCTATATCATATGATCTCTTTTATTAGAGATAATTGCTATGAATTATGAAAGGACAAGTGTGGCATTCTTGACGGTCATTGCTCATCTAGGAATGATGTTGAATGGGCATTTGGAGTACTTCATTCATGTATTAACACCATATATTATCTAGCATGCATGTGGAAACAGACCACTTTTGAGGAAGATTATGTAAAATTGCATCATTTTTTAAATGTGATTGCTGAAGATGTAGGTAAAATTTTTACCACTCCAGTGAATGAGATTCTGGCAATATCTATTGTTATACCATGATAACTTAATAATATTCTTATAATTTTCTTCACTATACAGATAATAAGAAATTCCACTATTTGCGCTCTACTGACACATAACCAAATCAACAGGGATTTCATGTATACTTTTTTCTTCTTGTAGTTAAATTAATAAGCTATTCACACATGCACGCTATGCAAATTCGTTACAGATATGCTTGCAAATATATCTCAACATAATTAATTACTTCTGTCATGTACTTGTATTTAAAAAAAGTATTGTGCATATTGTTCCATTCAAATATCATATATTCTAAACAGTGAAAAAACTGGATTTAATCACCAGAATTTTCTGCCCATACAAGAATTAATAACTTATGATGTTACATAGAGATACATAGACGGTTGTTTCTTGAGTTTTCTCTACACTTTGATGGGGAGAGACGGCACCATATATTTTACAGTGACAATAAGTTTTTTCCCCAAAAGAGGGGTGCTGCATCAACACTTAAAATTTCCTGCATGCACAATAGGGATATGTTTTCTATATCATGCTTGGATTTCAGGACATTGTTTTATGTTCTTTCAGGAAACTGTGCTTTTATTGATGCTGAGCATGCTCTGGATCCAGCCTTAGCAGAATCTATAGGTGTGAAGGCAGAACACATGCTACTATCTCAACCTGACTGGTGAACAGGCTCTTGGCCTTGCTGACATCCTAATTCGAAGTGGCTCTATTGATGTTGTGGTTGTGGACAGTGTACGTAGAATGTTAGTACCTTCAGCTCTCAATGCTTTGCCTTTGCCTACTGCGTGGCGTTCCAGTTCTTGGGAGATACTGATAGGATCTGAAGTACACAATTTTTATCTTAAGTAATAATAATTGAAAAACATATCTTCCTACTGACTTTTGTAGTTGATAACTTCAATGCTCTTTGTTGTCATGCAACTTCAATGCTCTTTGTTGTCATATAACTTCAATGCTCTTCGTTGTCATATAACTTCAATGCTATTTGTTCTCATGCTTTTGATAATCTCTAGAATTGTGTACTACATACCAAAATAGCTTAGTGCTGTTGTTTACTGCTGAAACTCACAGCATAACTATATGTACAGGTAGCAGCACTTGTCCCCAAAACTGAGCTGGACGGTGAGATGGGAGATGCACACGTTGCACTTCAAGCAAGGCTCATGAGTCAAGTGCTTCGCAAGTTGAGCCATTCGCTCTCTCGCTCCAGGACAATCCTGTTATTTATTAATCAGGTTTGCTATTTGCTTACTCTGAGCTAGTATTAGTGAAACAAGCTTCTTGATGAGCAACATGTTACTGATGAGTTGTTTTCATAACTTATGTACATGCCTCTGTTTATACCGAATAAAGTTGCTTTAGAATCTTGGATGGATACAATCCTTGCTCAATGTTGAATAGTGTCAATTGCACCATTTGGATGCTACTCTATTTTTTTCAGTCCAGAACTTTTAAGCCATACTAATGTTTATGTTTTAAACACACAATTAGTGTTCTAGGGCATACTGCTATCTAGAGCATGTACTCTAATTTTCCGTTCTAACAGCTAATAGGCCACTAACAGTGTAATGAACAGCAACAAAAAAAAAAAGATAACTATTAGGCAACCATATTGCTAAATAGCGAGGAACTATTCCCTCCAGTTACAAATAAGTGACGTTTTTGGATTCTTAAATGTGTAGCTCCTTAATAGTTTTACCAAAATAACTCCTGTTCAACATTCCTCCAGTCCTCTCAAATATGCTCATTTGTTTAATATTGTGTCCTTTGTTTCCCATATTTGTCTATGATAACAATTTATTTCTGGGCATGTGTACAGGTAAGATCAAAGCTAAGCACATTTAGTGGGTTTGGAGTACCAGCAGAAGTAACTTGTGGAGGAAATGCCTTGAAATTTTATGCTTCTGTTCGCATGAACACCAAAAGGATAGGTCTTATAAAAAAGTTTGAAGAGGTAAAGCATCATGGTTCTATTTGAACCCTGGTCAGTGTGTTGTGTTCTTTTGGTACAGATCCAACATAGTGCTGAATTTCGAATTTAGGAAATGCTTTTGGACTTTCTAATAGGGCATCTAGTAATATTCTTTTACGGTGAAATTACCCACCATAGTTCTGGCCAACTAAATTAATTTTAGAATGTGGAATAACAGGAATTGGGAGTACTTTGGAAGCATATTGTCACTAGATTGATCCAGTCATGTTATGGCGTTGTTGGTCTTTACCTTATTTGAGAACAGTATAAGGCTATAAGCTGTCCCCTAACCCAATTCAGTCCCGCGTAACAGGCTATTGGTGCGCAAATTCAAGTCAAGATTGTGAAGAACAAACATGCTCCTCTATTTAAGACTGTACAGCTTGAGCTTGAGTTTGGAAAGGGCTTAAGCCGTGAATCAGAGCTCATCGAGTTAGGTCGCAAGCACAAGTTCATAACAAAATTCGGAGTGTTCTATCATATGAATGGGCAAACTTTCCAAGGCAAAGATGGTATCAAACGTTATCTTGCAGAGAACGGAGATGTTCAGGAAGATCTGATGACAATGCTAAGAGAAAAGATAATGCAAAATGAATCCCAACTAGATAGGCACGAGGAGGGTTTTAACCTGGATAAGAATGCATCAGAGGAGATTGCCGCAGCCACAGATGAAGGGGTAAATGATGATCTTGAAGCCCGAAGCTATATCCCTGAAGTGTAAATATGCTGCTTGTCCTCACAACTTTTAAGGATGAAACTTTCGAACTAAAGTTAACTAGTGCGCAATCATTGCCAGCAGAGCTAAAATACGCATGAATGTTTTATCTTCTGTTTGTGTAAATACCGTAGTTGTAACTGTTTTGCTCTTTTGTCTGGCAAAACAAGTCCATGAGATAGACCTTATGAATGTTTAGTACGCTGGTCAGAGTAATCTCTATATGGTTACTTTTTACTTCTGCACAAGCCTCCATTTTGGACATTCAAGCTTCTTTAGCATTCTCCTGAGTCTTTTAATTTCATATTACTGCCTTTTTACTTAACGATGTTAGGAACCTTTCTTTAACAAGTGTGTTCAGGCGTCAGGTCACGGTTGGATGCTCAAGCTATGTAACTGTGTCCCACCATCCTGCATATAGTCTAGTTAATGGTCTCCGTTTTGTACGTGAATATTGATCTGTGGTGTAAACATTTGATCATCATTATACACTTGATTATATTTATCAAGTCCAACAAATTTATAGATTATAAAAGCAGTTTTCTTGATAAATATGCACATGACTTATATTTCCAAACCAAATAGTTAGAAGTTATTAATCATCAAAGTCTCAGAAAGTTTGATCTGAACATGCCCACACACAAGTATTGGGACTAGAATACTAAGAGGTCCTGAAAGGTTATTTGTGTAGTTGGAATTTCTTCCTCTTAAGATAAAGTTTTTAAAGCTCAAGTCTCCTAAATGTCTGGATAGTGTGGAATGTGACACAATTCCTCATTTTTAGTTCAATTTGAAGAAACATGGCCTAGAACAACCATCTTCTAAGAGCATGTCCAAGAGGCTAGGTATAATCCTAGCTAAATATAGAGATTAAGGAGGACTGTAAAAATATAAAAGACTTCCAAGGGTAGGGGATAAATAGCCAGACTCTCCAAATTTCTTGACTATCTATATTCAAAAACCTTCGCGTCATCCTATCCACCTCTCTGTCAGCCTCTCCCATCCACTGCCGCCACCCATCCTCTGCCTATCTCCATCCTCCCTGCGCCCCTTCCTCACTTTGCTCTCTCCATCCTCCAAATCCCGAGCAGCCCCATGGCGCCTCCACCTTCCTCTCCCTTCCAGCAGCAGCCTCCGATCCAGCTCCAAGCGCCTTCACCACCTCCTCTGCTACTCTCGCCCGATCGCCACCACCACCAGCTTCTCTAGCAGCCACACCACCATGCTCTCTCGACTAGCGCCAGGGTAGCGCGCGGCTGGCCAGGCACCTGCGGCCAGGCGGGCAGCAGGCGCGGCCGGCCACCGGCGGGGGAGCGCGTGGCCACCCAGGCGGGGTGAGCCCAGGCCTCGGCGCGGCCAGACCGACGTCCTAGGCGGCCGCGGCCCAGGCCGGCGGGCCAGCGAGCAGGGCGGCCGCACGACGCAGCTCCTGCGGCAACAGGCCGACGACCCAAGCGCGGCCAGCGTGACGGCCACCACACGTGGGAGGGCGGGAGGGCACGAGAGGGTGGGAAATCGAGGCCGGAGGGCGAGATGGCGAGCTGGCGCGGCTGGGTAAGTTTGCCGAGCGAGGGGGAGGCAATGGCGAGACGGATAGCGACGCGGGCGAGATGGCTAGTGTGTTGGATGCCGATTTCTTCTCTTTTTTTTTTTCTTCTTTACCTATCCAACCAAGTTTGGCTAGCCTCTTGGAGATGCTCTAAACAGGGTGCACTGTGACTCAACATTACAAAACAAGATGTTTATAATGTAAGAATTGAAGTCAAGATTGAGGATGAGCTATCAAACAGCATGCGAAGTAAAGTTTTACTATAAGAAACCGTAAGTGGTTTGCATGCTATTTCTGCTATTTCTACACTGAGTCACAGAGTGAGAGCACACAGTTAACAAATAAGTCTTGGATGCTGTTTGGTTTGGATTTTGCGGCGTGGTCTGATAACACTGTTAATTGACTGCGTTACTCTCCGTTTGTTTCACATTCAACATAATCTCAGTTACCAGGGAAACGGATACCAGGCATGCAGCGAGTTGATTACACTCGATTGGGGCGGTAAGCAATGCCGACCTCCGTCAAGGCTGCTCATCCAAACAAAGTGAGTAATCATCCGTCCTATTCGTGTTACAGCTTTTCATCCATTCCTACGTTTACATTACCATTTGTGGAACAAACACCACCGTAAAGGTTTCACCCACACAATCACATTGGTTAACAATTTGTATTCAAATCTTCACAACTAAACATATAACAACGCAGCATATAACAAAGTTTTTGTAAGGTTATCAGATCCCAGCGGTAACCGATTTGATTAAATCATCTTTGTTTTGGCTCCCGTGGAAACAGGTCACGCTGTAAACGGATACGGCCATGTGGAAATCTGATACCGCCGCCATCGTCGTCAAACTTGGAGTCTCGCGCCCCTCTCTCTCTCCATTTACTTCCGATTGCATTGCTGAGCTGAACCAAACAAAGCGGCCGGTGACCTTTTGATTTGTATCTGATTACAGCGTAAGTGGTTAACGTTTAAGTTAACGTTTGCATTTCCCAACCAAACGGCATAAAAAATGTATCAATGCACTCTTATCCACTTGAAATAACATATGAAGCATTTCAACTTTTCAAGCTTCAGCATTCGCATGTGCCCTCCTCAACTTGATTTCGACTGGAAGCCCAAGGGTAGGTATTGGCTTCGGATCCTTTTTTTAGGTTTCTTCGTTGCAAACAGCTTCCACCTGAACTGCCTCACCAGGTAGTGCATAGCACCATTGTTTCTGCCATTGCAAATTCATTTCCGGGGCACACATTCTTGGACCTCCCCCAAACGGAACAAAACAGTACGGCGGAACATGTTTCTCAAATGGATACCACGACCTGACTTTTGCAACTAGTTAGTGTATGCAAGCAATCGGGCACATATACTAGAACTCTCTTTGTCCATAAATACAAGGACTTATGAGTTTGTCCTAAATTAAACTTCCACTATGGTTATTGCGAACTATAGATAAAAAAATATACCAAGTATATTTCAGTGTATATAAAGATTAAGATTGTGGAAATCACAAAGTATGACTTGAGTTGTATAAGATACTGTATAGTCATAGCCATATGAGAACTTATAATAACCTTTTAGACTATTAATTAGTTTTACAATTTTGATATAAAGTTCAACTTCATCCGAGATCATATAAAAAAGTTATTATTTTTTTACGTGGAACCATTTGTAGGCACGGGTCATGCCATCATCCACCCTAAAATAGCGTGTGATGCCATCACCCGCCCCTACAAATGGCCAGCTGTCAGACCCAGGGCTACGACATTGTGCATGTTGGGTAGGTCTCCTAGGATGGTGGATGGGGCATGGCCCACCCCCACGCTAATCATAACTACTCATACGGAGTTAGGCTAGTCAGAATAGAAGGAAACTACGCCAATTATAACTACTCATACATAGTTAGGCTAGTCGGAATAGAAGGAAACTACTCAAGAGATATCTGGGTAGGCTTTCTGCATGAGTATCTGGCTAGAATTTTGTCACACCCCGTCCTCCAAAGCCGCACAGCCCACCCCTTTCGAGGGGCGGGCCGTATAGACATAGCACCTTGCTTATACTTTCATCCTCGCTTCGTGTAAAAGGGTCAACCCGAAGATGCTATGGCTGGAGGATAAAGACTTGTAAGTTGGCTCCACCCTTGCTCAACTAGCAACGTGGTACTAAACATGTGCACGCAGCACTAATGGGCCACTACTGGGCCACATCTAAATTGGAGCGGGTGTCAAAGATTTCCATGTAATCCTGTCACCCCAGACTATATAAGGGCTGGCAAGGATCCCCTCCAAACAATCTCATCATCTAAGACAATACAAACCACCACACAAGACGTAGGATATTACGCTCTCGGCGGTCCGAACCTTTCTAAATCTTGTGTTCCTTGCACCATCAAGTTCCAGATCTCGGCGACACCCTACCTACAATCTACCACTTCGGGAGTATCCCTCGGTGGACTTGGAGGTTAAACACCGACAGCTGGCGAGCTAGGTAGGGGCATTCATCGAGCATCCACCGGAGAACTCAACGGTGTCGTTCGACTTCACCCGCGCCTTGCCCGACGAGGGCACAATGTTCACCTTCGGCTCTTGAGTTTGTGTTGCCAACAACTCAGGTGGTTTTAGCAACCACCTGGCCACCCAGGGAGCCGGAGGCACTAACTCCAGCATCCAACCGCGAAGTCGACGATCTCACTGATTATCTCGGCGAAATTTGATTTTCCGATCTAATCGGAACCTATGCAAGCCACGTTAGGGCAACCCCTCGTCCAAAGATCAAGCCGGATGATCTGACGCCGGGATTGATCGGGCGGATGACAACATCGCCAAAGTGCATCAAGCTTGCAGAGGATACTCTCTAACGCAACGGTGACTGGATGTCAACAATCCAGGATCGCCCTGAGGCTCATCATCATCGTCCCGCCGCCATGGGCGACACCTTCCCCAGCATCGATTGAGTCGATAAAGGTCTCACAGATTCCATTATTCTCGCCGAATCTACTCTTCGGCGCATCAATCCTAGGGAGCTGGAGGAATTCAATTACGACTTCGACAACTTCATCGGCAAGTTCGTAGTACCCAGGCCATTGGCCTGTCCAATTCTGTCTAAGACGGTTCTACCTAAGACCCTCTCCGCATTGGAGGAGGTATTGGACCATCTACTGCAGCTTGGAGAAGGAGAAGCAACTGCATGTCAGGAAGTTCCCATTACCGATAAATACTCGGATTCGACTACTCATGAGCCTGCCTCCTCTATTCCGCGCATGTACACCCTGTGTTCTGTTGTACTCTACTGGAAACCAAGCGATAGGAGGCTGTCATCGAGCTTGGCATTCTAGGCCCTAGGCGCTTGACAAAGTCCGTAGAGAGGTTTGCTGAGCCGCAACCAAGTGTGGTAACAGATCATGGTTCTAGTAGTTTCTTCACAATCCAACTTGACCCTTGTATATTTTTATTCAAAGTTGTATAAGATAAGAGCCCAGCCTTTAAATTATCTATGCTAAATTTTGAGGCCCTTTATTACCACCCCTAGCCGCAACACCTTGTGCTCAGCACCATCAACGATGAACCCCGCAGGTTGCGAGACATACACCTCCTCTTGCAAATTCTTGTTCATGAACGCGTTCGTGACGTCCATGTGGTGGACTTCCCATCCTTCACTCGCCGCAATAACCAGCTGCAAGAGGACGAACTCCAGGCGCATCATAAAGAGCAAAAGACTTCTTCAAAGTCGATCCCTATGCGTTGGACATACCCCTTCGCCACAAGGCACGCCTTGTGCTTCACAACGGCACCATCCATGGAGCCGTGGCCGGAGTTGAGAAAGAAGTTGGCGGTGGCCCAAACCATCACCAGATTGAGGCTTGTTGTCACCTAATCGAGCCCTGCTGCCGACGGATTTTGGTTTGCCGGCACTGAATCGAGCTCCACCGCCGCTGGATTGAGGTTCCTCGATGCCGAATCAACCTCCACTGCACTGAATCGAGAGTCCTCCCTGCCGCATTGAGAGACAGGAGAGGAAGAGTAGCGCGGAGGGTGGTCGGAGATAGTAGAGAGAGAGAGAGGAGGGCCCGGTGGGGTGAAGACTGATGGTGATTATGGTGTTGCTCGCGCAGAGTCGTGGGTTGCTTCTTTTTCGAGGACGGCCAATTCACGATGCTGAGCCCAACTCATGTAGCCAACTAAGAAATGCAACTGCACAAAACTGAGGACATCAAGGCAAATCCGCTCCCGTACAGTATATCTCTACAACCATTGCATCCAAGGGGAGAAAACGAAAAAATAAACAAAGGGGAGAGCAATAATGATAGGTATAATTACGGGGGGAAATACAGAATTACTCTAGAACCATTTTTGACCCAGCTGTGGACATGTCACGCCCCGATCTTGTCGAGGCTGTCGGACACGGCCTTCATCCGCGGCCGGCGCTCCGGGTCCGCCTCGACGCACCCGAGCGCGACGTGGAACGCCGAGATCACCTCCTTCCGCGCGCCGGCGTCCCGCAGCACGGCGTCGTCGGCCAGCTCCGACAGCGGCCGCGCGTCCTCGAACCCCCGCCGCACCCACCTCACGAGCTCCGGCGCCTCCTGCTGCTCCGGCAGGAAGGACGCCGACGAGGACGGCGAGCCGTGCTCCACCTTCCCGGTGAGCAGCTCGAGCAGCACGATGCCGAACGAGTACACGTCGGCCTTCTGGCTCGGCGGCCGCGCGCCGCCCCCTGCCGGCGCGCGGGCCTCGGGGGCGCGGTACGCGCCGGACCTGTCCGCCAGGGCGGCGGGCCTGGCGTAGGGCAGCGCGCCGCCCATGATGCCTCCGGAGCCCGCGACAGAGTAGACGTCGGTGCAGCCGGCGATAGTGAGGAGGCGCGCGAGGCCGAAGTCGGCGAGGAGCGCGTTGTAGTCGGCGTCGAGCAGGATGTTGGAGGGCTTGACCTCGCCGTGGACGAACCGGCGCGGGCTGCACTCGTGGAGGTGCGCCAGCCCACGCGCCGCGCCCTTGGCGATCCGCAGCCGCAGCGACCATGACAGGCTCGGCTGCCCGGACCGCCCTGCACAGACGACCATGGGTGACGCTCGTTAGCTGATTTGAGTTTTTGCTGTTTTCAGTCATTTCTGTTGATGTAAAAAGTTACAGTAGTGATTAGTAAAGTGTATATGGGATAAAATAGATCATTCTGATAGTTAACAAATATTAGGTGACACTTGATGATCACGACCATGTTGTTTTCCTTCAAATGAGAAGTATTTAAGTTCCTTAGAACTTAATAAAAATTGTAAAATGTCGTTGACTGCATGATAATCCCTCTACCGTACTGCAAAAGGTAATAGCATGCAGTACGAAAGGGAGTGACTCCCGTCTAAAACTGTTCAAAATCTTTTTTTCTGGTTCTGGACTCCAGCAATGCATTTTGAGCTTGTTGTCATGCCGTGAGGCAATCCCTTGGACCTGGACCCCGGAGGTAGAAGGATCCCAGTAAAACCATGTATGGTCAGCTGACCAGTAGGGAATCTGCCGTGCTCGTATTGTACCACATGCCGGGCAGAAAGCTGTTGTTCCTCGATGCAGAGGCTGCTGCCCTGTCTGTCTGCCCGGAAAGGCAGGAAGCGCCCCCTGCCGTGCTGATCATTGCTCTGGGTCCGGGCTGCTACGCTAGGACTGCCGTGCTGTTTACAGGCATAGGTAAAGCTTCTACTGCACGGACATGCATGATAACTTTTTACAAGTAAGTACCGTAAAACGCTGGAGGGTCCAACGTACCCAGCTTTAGGCTTTAGGCCCTGTTTGGTTGCACGGACTAGAAATAAATGTCAGTCGTATCCGGATGTTTGGACATCAATTATGAATATTAAATATAGATTAATTACAAAACTTATTGCATAAATGGATGCTAATTTGCGAGACGAATCTATTAAGCCAAATTAGTCCATGATTTGATAGTGTTGTCTACAGTAAACATATACTAATGATGGATTAATTAGGCTTAACAGATTCATCTAGTGAATTAATCTCTATTTATGCAATTAGTTTTATAGTTAGATCATGTTTAATCCCTCTAATTGATATCAAAGATTTAATATGACACGGACTAAAAATAAATCCCTGAATTCAAACAATGTTAGAGACATGCATGCACGTCTTATTGCCAAAAGGTCGACACATATCGAGTGCTACCGGCTTAGCACCGTAGGAAAGGCAGCGGCATTTCTTAATTTCTTGACTTAGGGTACGTGATTTGATCTGCTCATAATCCAACAAATGAAGAGCATGTGCCATTGTTCACACTTGTTTTCCTTGCGGGCGCCTTTTGCCTGCTCCCGTCACCACTTTTTTGAGCCTCCACACTAGGGATGTAGATGGTACTGATGTTTCCCGATCAACCGTCCGACCGAGAGGGTCGGATATCAATTTGGATAGGGTTTCTCGGATATCCGGATACTGTTTCGGATAACGGATATTTAAATCGGATATCGGATTCGGATACAATATGATCAATATCCGGCAGATATAAGATATCCGGTCGGATAATTCGGATAGTCAATTCGGATACTAAATTCGGATAGTCGTATTATTCCAAATATATATTAATAAAAATATAAATATGACTTAATCTCTAAAAGTTTATAACTAATTCATTTCTAATAAAAAATATAAAATTAGTACCAAAATTATTCTAAAAATATAATCTATCTATTGGGACTACATTTTTCTAAAAAATATAACTAATTTTTTCTAAAAATATGTACATTAATAAAATTATAAATATAACTTAATCTCTAAAAATTTATAACTAATTCATTTCTAATTATAAAAATATAAAATTAGTACCAAACTTTTTCTAAAAATATAATCTATCTATTGGTACTATATTGGAGTTGAATCTTATTTATTCCTAGTTCGAGAATTAAACTTGAACTCCGGCAATAATTAAACAATAAAAATATAGACTTGTTCCATTTTTTAAAGAAAACTCAATATTGTATAGTAGTTCGAACTCTAGAAATAATTTGACTGCTTCTACATATTTATGAATTAAATATTTAGAATATCAATATTGTGTAATTGAGTGCCCAAAATATAGTACGTAATCTTTTGTTAATTTGGTTAATCAAGCACGATTTTAGTTTGAATCTGGCCTCTTAGAAAAGATGAATTAATTCGAGTGCTTGTGAACTATCATCAATGTAATAAATTGTAATTTCGGTGAATTGAGTGTCTCCAATCTTAGTTATATTACAAGTTAGAATGTTCGAATCTCTCTCATCTACGTAGTAAGTTAGAAATGTTATACAATTGTTTGTTAATTTATTTTGTTATAGCATAATCTATTTAAAATTTGGACTCGCAGAGTGTTCGAGTGTTACAACACGTACGAGATGAGTAAATGTTGTCTTTACTTGATATCCCGAAGAAATATCTGTATATGATATTAACCGCATCCGGTTCGCTCCGTATTCGATACATATTTATTCATATTCCTAACCGAAGCAATCCGCATTCGTATATGTATCCGAGTCTATTCGTGTTTGAATCCGAATCTGTAGAAAACTATAAAAATAAATATAATATCAATGATATCCATCCGTATATGATCCGTTTACATCCCTACTCCAGACCCTCTGCTCTGCACCATGATTGCTGCCAGGGCATGGCCCTACAACCTACACGGTAGCGAGACCAAAAGGACTGGCACAGACATAGTTGTCTTTGGACCTGTTTGGTTTCAAGGAATAAAAGTTTTAGTCCCATCACATCGGATGTGTGGACACTAATTAGGAGTATTAAATGTAGGTTAATTATAAAACCAATTGCATAAATGGAGGTTAATTATTGAGACGGATCCATTAAGCTTAATTAGACCATGATTTGATAATGTTGTGCTACAGTAAATATATCTAATTATTGACTAGTTAGGTTTAGTGGGTTCGTCTCGACAATTAGCCATGATTTCTACAATTAATTTTGCTATTAACCCTTATTTAGTCCACTCAATCAGTGTCAAAAGAGAGGATTAAAATAAATTCCTAGATTCAAACACCCCCTTTAGGCTTCCCCTCCCTGTTCCTGCGTCAGCCAGTACGTCGGGCCGGGAGGACAAGACCACCTTTTAACCCCCGTTTCGTTCGGTCCTGGAGCCCTTAATTCTGGGTGTTTTGTTCCTCCCAATGCCTGTCAACTGCAGCTTCCAAATCCGTTCGGCGAACCAACAGGAACAGGAAGGCGACAGGGACACTGACCGCCGGCCAGGGCAGAGAGGACCGAGCGGTGGCCAGGGAGTGGACCATCCATCCGGCATGCAGCGCGCTGGAGGCGACAGCGCCCAAACATTTGCAGGGGAAGGGAGGGCGGGCTCGACGTGGTCCGCTGTACTGCACGCCCGCTCCCCGCTGGCCGGTTTGGAAGCTTTCAGCAGTCTCGCGGCTGTACCAGCAGGGTGAATCCAAGGTCACGTCTTCGGAGGGGATCATACCGATTATCTCTGGTTTTTCCTACTGCTGGTGGAGTGGTGGTGGGTGGGGGTGTCTCGTCTCACATTCCGTTTCCGATTTGTTTGGCACCAACGCGATGTTTGGCACCTGTTTAGCTTGGCCACGTCTCTCGGTTTCTCTTTTTTCCCCCTAACCGAGACATCTCTCGATTTTCTTTCGGCCCGTGCTTTCTCTCGTTTCTCAAACACAATTGATCCTAAGCCTGGTCTACGGAGCAGGCCTGCAACACTGCAAGATTGTGGACCAGGCTACATCTGCATGATTTCTGCCAAAAAGACCCGAGTGCAGCTGCCTTTTATTTGGTGGCTTCCCCTGTTTCTAGGTCAGTCAGAGGACGTACATCCCTTATTTTGGATGCTTTGCTCGTCCTATACACAGTATCTAGAAACTGCAGGTAACCGCACCTTGTGAATGGGGCGAATGGCCATTCTCCATACCGGGTTCACATTATCCCACATCACGGCGCGGCTCTCTGCCCCCACACAGTCGACCACATGCCTATTGGCTTCCTACCGCTGACAGGCGGGCCTCCCAGACAATATTTGGTTGGCACCGATGCAATATTTGTTTGTTACCCGTCCTAGCTTAACACGCTCTCGGTCTCTGCTGCCACACCTGCAAGTTCAACGGTGCTATGTGTATGCAATCGGTGCCGTATGCGATTCTTTCCCCTCTTGGCACCCCCACCGAAACAAAAAGGTCATATTGAGGTTTTATGGCTCAAATCCTACGTTCTCCACATCGAGGATGACTGAATTACTAGACATTTCACGTGTGGCAATGTCGATCTTGTTTTGGTTTTATGCTCCCATTTTACGTATTTCCGATGTTTGGTAAGACATTTGGTTCTATGACTCTACTTATACGAATTCACATGTTCAGGATCTTATGATTCAGGTCTTACTTAAAGGTTACCGATTCGATTTAAAATCTACGATTTTAACGACCTTGGTTGGTTCTGGCACTGACATCGTTTAGCGGATTGAACTGTGGATCTAGTTTTCTCTTGGCTTTACCATAAAAAAAGTCCCAAGGTGGCTAAGGTAGGATGAGGGACCAATGTGATGGCACTCACATGTTCGTCCAATTTGTTGACACCATTGGAAGTTGGGTGTCCTTTCGTTCGCTAGCTTCCAGTGAAATCGTTCGGTTCCTAAACGGAGGTGACCACGTCCTCTCCCGTCCACGGCCATGGATTTGTCTCCATCGATCGCAATGGAGAAGCCACAATCCAAGAGAACATATACAGCCACGCTTCCGTTTGTTCACGTCTGCCTGTGCCACGACGAGCTACGTGTTTCTATAGGGTAGATCCCAAGCGGACGTGGCACACCCACGCGTTTCACCGACCGGTGGGCCCACCGACAGGATGAGCACAAGAAAAACAGAGGGAGTTTCAAAGACCCGCGAAGGCGAAGGCAGGGGATGGGATGGGCACTCACCGCGCAGCGCCGTGGCGAGGTTGCCGTTGTTGACGAAGTCGGTGACGACGAGCTTCTCGTCCGCGGACCAGTAGTAGGCGCGCAGGCGCACGACGTTGGGGTGCCGCACCCGCCCGACGGCGGCGGCCTCCGCCGCGAACTCCCGGTACCGCTCGGGCGCCGCGGCGCCGCCGCCCAGCCGGCGCACGGCCACGGGCGTCGTCCCGTTGCCCACCACCACCTTGTACACGATCCCCTTCCCGCCCTTCCCCAGCACGTACGCCGAGGAGCGGAGCAGCTCGTCCAGCTCCATCTTGAACCCCTTGTCGATCGCCACCAGCTCCCCGCCGGCCTCCCCTGCTCCTCCCCCTCCGCCACCGCCGTTGCAGTTGCCGCCGTCGCCGTCGTCGGAGCACTCCGAGGAGGAGTCGGCGCACGCGTCGGCGCGCATGCACGGGCACGGGAACAGGCCGCGCCCGTCCTCCTCGTCGTCGCCTTTGTCCTTGGCGCTGTTGCCGGCGGCCCGGCGCCGGTCGCGGACCTTCCAGTACACGTAGACCGCGACAACGCCGATGAGCGCGACGCCCGTCGCGTCGGCGACCGAGATGAGCACGATGAGGCTGGTCCGGACCGGCTGCCGGGGGTCTCCCCCGGCCCCGCCGCTGGACGCGGCGGAGGACGGTGGGGGCGGCGGGGACGAGGACGACGACGGGGCCGCGGCGCGGCAGGGCACCTGCAGCGGGAAGCCGCAGAACGCCGGGTTGTCGAGGAACGCGGTGGGGCCCTGGTTGGCGAGGGACCCCGACTGCGGGATCTCGCCGGAGAGGTTGTTGAAGCGGAGGTCGAGTGTGACGGTGGCCGGCAGCCGTCCCAACTCGGGCGGCACCCCCCCGGAGAGGTGGTTGCGGGACAGGTTCAGCGTGCCGGCGAGCGCGGGGAGCCCGCCGAGCTCCGGCGGGACGGCGCCGGAGAGGTTGTTGGACGACAGGTCCAGCATCTGCAGCCGCGGCATCCCGCGCCACACCCCGGCCGGTATCGCGCCCGACAGCGCGTTCTCGGCTAGCAGCAGCCGCTCCAGCTGGCCGCACCGGGCGAGCTCAGCCGGCAGCGCGCCGCCGAGCTCGTTCCGGGACAGGTCGAGGTTCTGCAGCCTGGGGAGCGCGCACAGCGCGGCGGCGGGGAGCGGGCCCGCGAGGCGGTTGTCGTAGAGGAAGAGGGAGCGGAGGGAGGTGGCGTTGGCGATCGCGGGCGGAACGGCGCCCGTGAGGTGGTTCCCGTGGAGGTTCAGCCGGCGGAGGAGCGGGAGGGAGCCGAGCTCGGGGGGCACGTGGCCGGAGAGGTTCTTCCCCGCGACGGCCAGCCCGACGACGCGCGGGCCGCCCGATGAGGTGTTGGCGCAGGTGACGCCCACCCAGCGGCAGGGGTCGGCGTCGGCATCGGACCAGGAGGAGAGCGCGGAGGACGGGTCGTCTGTCACCGCCGACTTGAAGGCCAGTAGCGCCAGCCCGTCCGGCGACAGCGCGTCCGCTGCCGGTGGCGGCCGGAGCGCGAGGAGCAGGAGCAGGATCCCGAGCGAGTGCAGCGGACTCCTCATCTGTCTTGTCTATAGCTTAGTGCCCTCGCTCGCGTTCGCCTCCGCGGTTGGTTCTGTGTGCTCTGCAATGGCTGCGGTGCCAGGTAACCTGAGTGGCTGTGGGAGAGCGAGGGAGTTAGAGAGAGATAGAGTGGTGCAATGATAATCGTACGTGTCACTAAGTAGTGAGGGAGTGGGATTTGGGGAACAAGCTTGGTATTTAAGGGTTGGCGTGGCATTGACAATCATGCGGAGTGACTGGGCATCGATTAAGCAAGCTAGGACTGAACAGAACGCTTTGCCCGCGCGGCCGCTGTTCCGTGCGTGGATCGGCGCATGCGTTCGGCTAGCATCACTGTGCAAGTGTGCATGATTGTCTTGTTTCCTTTTCCACGCGGGCCGTGGACCGCGGCCCATGGCAGGTGGGCCCCACAGGCCCTGGTCAGAGACTGACGGAGAGTTGGTGAGTGGCTAAGGCCCTCCACAGCGTGAACGTGGAGTGATGCTAGAATAGGAGAGAGTGTTTAGGCATTACTTCTCACATTGTGACACACGATGCTAACTTAGAGCGAGAAAAGGAGAGTGGAGCAAGTTCTTGCTCCGGTGCCTAGTTAATAAAAAACTGTATCATTGGTCCTTGCTAGTTCAAGTCCAACTGCCTCCAATAGCAAAGCCAAGGCTAAAGTACTATTTTATTCATATAAATATTCAGACCTTTATGGATGGCTCCGGTGCTTGTAATTTGGCACGCTGCGGCGCTTGAGGAAGCGATACCCGTTTTCACCATGGGAGCCAAATTTTTTTACCGGTACCACTCCACACTGTGGAGGGCCTAAGCCAAGCCAGAGTGGATGGTGCTTGCGGGAGCGGCAGCAAAGGGGGATTCATGGCCGAGGTAGTGAGGAGGTGGTTACGAATGTGATTGGCGGGCGGGTGTGGTGGTTGCGCGCGCGCGAGGAGGGAGACACGGGCAAAGCGGCCGAAGGGAGGCTGGAACGGAAAAGGGTGGGCGCGCGGTGGAGGGGAGTAGAAGGGACGCAAAGGCTGAGGTGAGCTGTGCGCGCTCCATGCCCCTGCTGCGTGCGCGCGCCCGAGGGGTGGCGGAATGATGAGGGGCCGTGTTGCGGTTGCGGTTGCGGCGCGGGGAAGGAGGCTGATGGGCTTGGAAAGAAATTCCTACGCGTTCTGCTCGAGTGCCTTGTTTGGTGCCTGCTTGCCGGGACTACTGCTGATCGCCGGATCAGTTCCAGTCCCCAAGTCGAATCAGAATATCGGATCGCACAGGGCAGCAGGCAGGCAGCTGCTACCTGGACCGATCGCGCATACCCACCCGTCACGGGAAGCCCCACGCCCGTCGCCCGGGTGTCCCGGTTTTCTTTCGTTTCGTTTAATATTTTTACTTGCTTTGTCCTAAAATATAACTATTTTTGGCATTCAAATTTTACTTTTAAGTTTTTAAGTGAGCCTTTTATACGAGATCTAAAATGCTCTCCTTGCATTCAAATTAATTATAGCATGCAGATCTGCATGCAAGCTAAATAGAAAACTATAATTATTCTCTTAATTAATGCACGGTAACTAAAGAAGTGTAATATAGATGTTCACTCTTTATCTTTAATTTGTTTGAAATATTTTAGAAGTAGCTTGGAATAGAGGGAGTAATAACCTTCTATATTTTGTTTAAAACAGTTTGTGAAGAAAAAAGAGACTTTGTACTTTCTCCGGAACTATAGTTTCCAAAAGAATCGTTCAAATTAGTTTTTTCTACATAGTTTCTACTTTCTCCGGAACCTCCTTTTTCCATCTGGATTCCACTGGGTGTGTGTGGTGGTGCCGTGGTGGTGTGGGGGTGGCGCAAGTAGAACAGGACAAGCATTTCGCCGGCGCCGACGACCCGCCCCCAACATTCGTCGCGACACGCTTCAATGCTGTAGGCTCCACCGTCGCGCGTCGCCAGTGTTGTGTTTATTTCCAGCTGCATGCAGCACTCCCGTCTCGCTCATCGATGACGAGTAATGAGCAAGCTAAGCGCGGCGGCTCATGAGTTTGTCATCTCGATCATTCTTGCTAGATGAGGCAATAAAGATACGGAGCAGCGTTTTTTTGGCTCGCGTGCGTCGTGTTCCGCACTGGGGGTGTGGCCACCAACAACCCCAAGAACATATTCACTTCACCAAGTCTAAAATGCGAGTGCGGAGAAAAAGTAAAACACATCAAAGTCAAGACAAGGATCGCTTTGACAAGCTGCGCAAGGTGATGGAGGCCTGGATGAAGGAGTTCCTCAAGTCAAGACAGGGCAAAGAATCGCTGCATGTTTTTTCTCTTTAAGCTTTCTGTCTGTTATCCGTTTTCTTTTAGCTGTGAGTAACATTTGGGAGTGTTGAGGCTGCGTCCTCTTTGAACTTGCAGTTAAGCTCTGGTATCCCAGCCCCGTGTCGAGTCTGTACCAAACAATCACGCTGTTCGGCTGCTGTGGGGACTAGCTGGCTGCAGCTAGTAGCGGCCGGGCAGCCAGCAGCCGATCGGGAGCTGCAACCATCAGGCAGCTAGCTGCTGGCACCATTAGCAGCCAGCTTTTTCCTGCTTGGAATCCTAGCGCATGCGAATGGGGAGCTAATTAGAGAGAGGATACGGCGGCGGGTGATAAGGCAGCCGTCAGCCGAACGGCTGCTGCCCACCATCCGAACGGCTGGAACTGATCAGCCGAGCCGGAAACAGCCCAGCTGGCTATTTTAGCTCAGCCGAACATCGTAATTTGCTTTCTTTAAAAGCAGGAGTAATCTGGTTAAAAACAAGTAAAACACATCGACTGTCCTCAAACTTATCATCTAGTGTCATCTAGATCTATGAACTTTGAAAATGCATATATAGATGCATAAACTTGTTATAAGATGTGTCATCTAGGTCTTAACTGACATGACAAGTTTCTTCAACTTTATTTTGAGAATTCGCTCCTGAAGTTTCTTTACCGATTTCTTTCAACTCCTGAAAGCTTTCGAAGTTCCTTTACATACATATATGTCAAAGCAATCATTGAGTGCGGTTGCTTTCATCGACCAATATCGCTCACAAGATTGACTTGGCTACTCATGCACCGTTAGATGAACTAGGACTCCCAACTATTATCATCTGATTATGAGAATAAGCACATGCATCATTCCAACCACCATAAACAGTAAAACAACAGCAACACAAGTGTAAACACCAAGCAATCCATCTAATCAGGAGGCATAAAACAAAAAAAAACTATGCAAGTGGCGCATCAGTTGAATTACCTTTAAAAGTCGATGGAGAGGAAGGAGCAACGGAAAAGATACATCTGTACAAGGTGAATTGTGATGCGTACATGTTTTTTCCCATAACATATCACCACCTTCAACATCATGTATTGAATGGGTCCTTCCTTAACAGTGGTTCAAGATCGACTACAGATTGTCATGCGAGCAATTAAATGATAGGCTTCTCAATTGATATTTGCATGACAGGCTTCACCATTTTGAGACAGATCAAATTGCAATTAATGCGGCAAAGCATGTAAAAGTGAGCAATATATACCCACATGTCTACACTTAACAAAATGTTACCGACAATTTTATCGACCTGTCACGTTTCGTGGACACATGACACATATATGGGTAGGAACAAACTAGTTGAGTAAACACACTCTAAACCTGAGCTCCCAATACAGGTAACGCATGTAAGCAGAATGGAAAAAAAGGTGCAGAGGGCGGAGGGTGAACAAGTGATTCCGGAAAATCAGGGGAATCACAACTGTGAAGGATGAGGGTATCTATAAAGTCATAACTAAAAAACAGAGTTAAGACTCTCTTTTTTGTGGGGGAGATAAGACTCTAGAAACGAGTCTCCCACTAACCTCCACAAGTTCTTGTACCCATTTCAAAAGGGCATACAGTTCCTTACGACGCCACAGCATACACCTACCCATTGTGAGGCCATTTTCCCTCAAGCAGCAATCCTCAGATACCAAGAAAAAAAACACCAAGAAAGCAATCCCGATACTACTACTTATCAACTCGACTATGAACTAGGTATGTTTTTGGAGAATTTTAAGTTTACAACTTTGAAATAAGCACAAAACCTTAAAGGGTGTAGACTGCTATGATGTTGGAAATGCTTGCGTTATGGTACCAACTCCTGTAGCCTAGTGACAAAAATATAAAAAAAAGTGCAAAACTGATGGAACATTGTTTACCAAGGAAAGAAACCCCTATGGAACATATAAATTATCAGCTAGAAACTAAATGTAGTCATCAACACTGCAACAACTCCAATGGAATGGAAAGTAAAGTTTTTGAAAACCCACTTAAGGAAACCAAGGAAATAAATAGATTGTCAACAATTCAGAATCGACTTTAAAAAATTGGGTCACACAACAATTAAAATGGGTCACTTGTATAAAGCAAGCTACAGTAGATCTCGAGCTAATAAAAATCTTTCAACTAACTTGAGTGCATTTACAGGTGTCTTTGTACCTCCAAACTATCTTCGCTTTATTAAGACTATGCTTAACCCAGCATATAATAGCAATACATTTATCTGGATTTGAATCATCATAAATATAAAACGAAAACTAGAATATGCACATTTCACGTAATGAAGGATTTGAGTATATTCTTGTAGACCCATGTTTCCTGCCCTGATTTCCAAATCATATGTACATTTCGAATTTAAAGTTTCAAATTACATTCCCATTTCTAAGTCAAGGTCGAGTTTCTCTTGCTTGACTGTCAAGATAGACAACCAAATAGCATTCATAATAAAGTCAGCTAAAACCTGATGTGTTTTTAACTTAAATTTGTAGTGTTAGTGGATGTTTATTCATTGACGTTTGATGCCATAACTTTGTGATGAGCATTTTTTTTCACCTCTAATCACTGGCGGCAGAAAGGCTGTTTATCGCTGGGAGAATGTACAGTTAAAATATTGGATATCTGTGACATTACAAATCAGATAAGCAGAGAACATTAACTTGTTGGCATAGCTCACGAAGAAAATGGATTAATATATATCAATACATATGTACATGTAACTTGTGCTTTTGTTAAGCGTAACTGCGCAAGATAAGAAAGGGTGCAGACTTATTGTACTTGTGCTTCACCTTCGCAAACCAGAGGAGGTAATTCAACTCCCAGGCCACACAAGTCTTTCCTCAGAGCCTCAGCATTTTTAAACTGCAACCCAACCATTCCTACGCTAAGAGCTGCTTCAATGTTTACCATTCTGCAGTGGTAAATACACAAACATCTTAAGGAATCCACATCACTGATAATTGTTACTAGAAGCACATCAGCATATACTAACCTGTCATCAATAAAAATGCAGCTTGCTGGATCAACATTGAGATGATCTACAGCTTGAAGATAAAAATCAGGCGAAGGCTTGCGTTTTCCTGAATGGGTATAGCAATGCCGCATGAATAAAGGAAGCATTTTCATTTGATATATTTATATAAAGCAGCCATGACACAAGATTATAATGGCCAAGCATTTATATTAAGCAGACATGGACCCATTGTTTAACTATAGTTAAACTAGAAGTGCAGAACTAGTTTATACATGAACCATCTGCATTCCATCTCCTGATATATACTTTATGAAAACTTGTACATTCAGTTCAAACAAATCAGATACAAGCACATACAGATATATGCAGAGAGTTTGTTTCTCTTGATCAGCAAGATGCCATAGAAAGGAACATCAACAAAGCTTCCGCTTCAGCTTCGCAGTGAGGAAAATTATAGGTTTGGAAGTCACGAATCACATAAAGGTTAGCTATTTTCCTATCATTAAATTGACATGAAATGGATAACTGCAGGATATTGTTATATATAGCTATTTGTATGTTACGAGTAGGACATGCTTGTGTGTTCGAGGTAATATAACTCACTTGTCCCCCCTCAAATCAAAGGCTGAAACATGCACCTCATATACATGCATGGCGATAAAGGCCCAATCTTTATGAGTGCATGTATATTCAAGGCGATAAGGCTAGTTCATACAACCCAATCATCCATTGTGTTTTTGGTGAAATTGTTGAGTGTGAATCCAATCATACGAGTGGAAAGGATCAATTCCCCCAATAGGTTGAAAATGGTTGATTGTGCTCTTCGAATTCTCCATCACAAGGGCTCATGAATGAACTTATTGCATCTACCACAAGTTTAGTCCTACATAAGATTCTGGAGAACACTTCATTGGGAATTGAACCATTTAATTAAGGTTCTTCAATGTGGATATGGAGAAAGATAGTTTATCGATAAGCAAAGATAAACTATGTGATATTTGGTTATGGACTTATTTTGTATAGCTTGGGTATTGTGCTGCTACATGAGGATATGACAGAAATCTGAGTTGTTACGCTTTCATTACTAAAGTTTTCAGGGTAAGCAATTGGGCATACCTTAAACAAATTTTAGGAGTTGCATTGAGATGTAGGAACAGAAACTGTTGAAGGCCGATTCTAGTACCACTATGGAAAGAACATGCTTAACTAATGGAACATAAGCGAATAAGCATTGTTAGGGTGATTTGAACCATTAGTTGTACAATTACATGTTTAGGGACATAGACATGCAGTTTACGAGGCTGTGGACCTAGACCAGTTTACAAGGCTGCGGACCTAGATTAGAATGCAGGATAAGTTTAAAGACCTCTAATTAATTTCACTCAAGTAAAAAAATTAGAGCAGAGCATTACCAGTTCGACAAGAGCAAAATGTCCAGGACAAATACTTTGAGAGCTTTAACTTATCCTCGATTAGCTGGTACCTACAAAACACATCTCAGGATCATGTACCATGAACAAATGTGCCAAAATAAGATAAAACTCACCATACTGGATAATTGGTAAAAGCATGCATCTCATAGTTATTTTTCTTCAAACAACAAAGAATATCTTCAACACCATCAATGTACTCGTATGCTCTCACCATGCACTCTTTGAGACCTGCAAGGAACTAAAATGATTAATTTAAAGTGAGAGAAAAACAAGATCGATTAACCATGATTTGAGGAAAATCTAGTACATAGTAGGCATTCGCAAGTACAAAATCAAGATGTGTTATTGTTAGCTCATAATTTTACTATTAGAAGCAGGTTATAAGGGGAACAATGTGTACCCACAGTGTCACTTCTACTTTGACCTTCTCACCTTCCAAATCAAAAGATCTGCCATCATTGAAGAACTTTTTGGCCAGCTCATTCTGAAAGCATCAAACATAATGACAAAACTGTGATATCCGCGTTCTATGGTGAGAAGATATTCGTGTATAATTTCAACAGCACGTCACGTCAATAAAATATGGATTATCTTCAACCTTTTTGCATATCCTTTGGTCGCAATTTCAGCTACACATAGAGCAAAGAAGTATGAAAACTATCAGATATTCCAGTGTTTCCATTATCTATTAAACTATTGTGACTCTGCAGGTGTACTAAAGAAGGTGACTAGAAGAAAACAGGCTAAGAAGTTTCACTACTTCAATGAAAAAGTGTTTATTTCTCTCTAACAGAACCAACGAATATAACAGCTCCCTGAAAAAAATGCTACTTCTGTTTGGCATCTGAATAATGCGGCAGCTTGAACAATCGATTCTGCTGGCCATGAAAAAGCAAAAACACATAACATTTCCTTCTTTAATAATAAGTTATTAGGTTCCAAAAGCAAATTTGCCTCATGCAGAATCAAAAGTCATTTCAATCGGGTTCACTAATATGCATAGTCTTTCCTTATCATTAATGAGAGCCATTCAAATCTGTAAATGTGACTCTGTGTATAAGGAGTAAGATTGTAAGAACAGCAATTGTTAAAATAGAAGACATTCGAGCATGAATAGACCAACGTTTACTGCCTGGAAAAAAAGGGAATCAATGACATGCATGACAAATTTAAACCACGCAATGTAATATCTACTGTACAGTGTACATCAAGCATAAACCACTGGAAAATGTACCATCAATACAAATACTACACATCATGTGCCCGAGCAACAAGTCAAGCTTCTAGAATGTGTACCTCATCAATCAGTCCCTTCTCGAATTCTGACCATGCGGTTGGATGTTTGCTTTCTAGTAGTTCCTTCATGGACATTCTGCAAAAAGGGAAGTCGGAGAATGTGATAATAAACACCAGAACAGAGACATGCAAGCCAATGGGCTAGTGACTCAACCGCAGTTTATCAGAGCAATAAAGCACAAGGAGGCACAAGCAAAACTTAAATAAATAGTTGGCAACACTTAATCACATTTTAACTAAGCTATTCCTTCTGAAAATATCGTACTAATCCCTCCCAAGCATCACTGCTAAATTCTGCAATCTTACACCTAATGAAGCCATTCAGCTATCACAGCTAAACTTCACTAACGGGTCATTAAGAAAAACATCCAGCTCAACAGAACCTAACTCGGATTCCTACATATAGAAGTAACGACTTTAACTTCAACACCTTACAATCCAGAACTTAACAATCATTTCGTCGAACACCCGAGCACCACTCCACACACACATCCCAAACTAAATAAACAAGGGTAGGCCCCGCGGGGGGGGGGGGGGGGGGTACGTAACTGGAAGAAGGCGGGGATGTGGTGGTAGAACGGGTCCCGGACGAGGGTGTCCATGACATCGAAAAGCAGCACCGGCAGCTTCCTCGGCTGGGCCGCCGCTTCCGCAGGGGCGGCGGCGGACGAGGACGACATGGCGGGGGCGGGGGCGGCCGCAGCGAGGAGGAGCCGGGCTTGGGTAGGGAGGCGAGGTAGGGCGCGCGAGGGAGCAGGGAGACCATGAATGCAGCCAAACGGAAGGAGCCCGGGGGGGACGGAGATGCAGGGGAAAGTATCCGCCGCGGTGTTCAGGCTAACGAGTGGAAACGACAGGTGGACAAGTGGCGCCGGTGCCGGTTTTTTTTTTCCCAGACGGCTTATTCCGAACTGAAATTACCTACGGAGTAGACGAGTAGTAGATACTATAGAAAAAAAATTGGAAAACTCTAACCAACGAACAGTCGCGTCAGCTCGAGCGCGCGACCGCACGCCGCCCCACCTACGACATGTGTTGTGTATGTGTCGTCCTATATTTTGATGTGCCTTAGCTCCACGGTCCAGCGTCCCCACGTGCCCGCTACTTTTATTACATTTGCATGCCCACGTGCAACACACGTGAAAAGGAAATGGACTTTTTTTGGTACGAAGCTATCTAAAAAATATTTTATCTACTTAATATTACCTCCGTTTCAAGAACCGAATGCACCAATATGTTCTACGCAACGAGACGAACGAAACAAGACCCCACTTGCATATGTTTTAACAATATTTTACACTAGTAGCAACTTATGTAATGACTTACTCTCTTTTCTGTAGCAACTTATATGTCTGTAGTAATAACTTATGTGTATATCGACTATTGTTTTGTATCAACTCATGTGTATGAGTGTATGATCGATTTTATTTTGCAGTAACTTGTATGTTATATGTGCGGCAACTCATGTGTATAATAAATATTATTTTTTGGAAACTTTTGTTTTACATGTGTCAATTTTTTATAGCAGTTTATATATAAACTTATGTGTACGATAACTCACTTCATTTTTTTACTACTCATATCTATGGCATGTTATGTTTGTGACAACTTATACATATGATTGATTCTATTTTTTTGACAACTTATGTTCATAACAAATTATACTTTTGTGCCAACTTTATTTTTTTAACAACTTATAAATACATTTTTGATAACTATTATCTTATATGTGTGGTAACTTATATCTTATGTGTGTGGCAACTCAAGTGTACAATAGATTCTGTTTTGTGGCAATTTTTGTTTAAATATGTGACAACTTTTATTTTATCACAATTTTTATATAAACTTATGAGTACGATAACTTACTTTTTTCTACTTATGTATATGATATATTGTATTTGTGATAATTTATGTATATAACATATTCGGTTTGGGCAGATTATGCTTTTTATGGCAACTATATATATATATATATATATATTGCAGCAACTCTTTCAATAATATCAAACTCAAATTTTACACATAAGTTGCTACTATCGCAAAACATCTTCAAAATATATGCAAGTGAGATCTAGTTTTGTTCGTCTCATCATTAGAACACAACAGTGCAATCGGTTTTCAAAACGGATGTCATACGAAGGAGATATAATATTTATTCGAAAGAGTTGCATGTTAAAGAAAAATCTCGACGGGACCCCTCATCATATTGTAGTTCGAAAGTGATATTCATTGGTGCTAGGGGAGACGCGCTGAGAGTGTGTCTCGAGGAAAGGCCGGAAAAGGAAATGTGGGGTGGAGTTGCCACCTCGGACTTGCAGGGGATCGCGCGAATCGCGCGTTAACCCGGTCCAAAAAAATCTATCTCCTCATAACTTGTTTGATATCTGGTGCTCTCACATGCACATCCAAACCTTCTCTCCCCTTTCTTCTTCCTTCCGCACGGTCTTCCTCGCACAATTCCACCCTCCACATGCAACGTGTATTGCCTCCGCCACCACCACCTCACCACCGCTAGCCAAACTTTTACGCTTGTCATGATCCAAAGAATAAAAACATGATTAATGATTAATATGTAGTCCATCCGTACCAGATGATTAGTCATTTTGGCTTTCTAGATGCATAAATTTTGCTATGCATCAAGACAATAATATATATCTAGGTGCATAGCAAAATCTATACACCTAGAAAAGCCAAAACGACTAATAATTTTGGACGGAGGAAGTAACTAGAATCATCATGTGCATCATTAGTGCATAACATACCATCATGTGCATGTGATGACTAGTATTTGTATTTATTTTACTTGCTTGTGCAAATGTATGCTTGTTAAGTAAATTCAATTTTTGCTTTGCAACGATGCCTCCAAATGTTTGATTCAAATACTAGATATTAAACGGTGTATTTAAAATATTTTTGCTCATTTTTTAAAAACCCTTGACTCGAGCCATAAGATTAGCGTCAAAACTCAAAAACAGCCAACTTATTCTTTTTGCTGCATCACAAAAATGATTTTTGAGTGATTCTTGTTGCATTGTGTTTTTAGTGTTTCTACTTTGCTTTAGTTAAATTTTGGTGATTTTTTGGAGCCTAGGAAGTCCTAATTTTCAAATTTTGAAGTTGAACCATCATTTCACCTCTTCCCCTTCACACCGGGCCCACCTGTCAGCCTCCACCCCCGCCTTCTGCGCGCCTGCTCGCCCGCCCGTTAGGCAGCAGGGGCGGCGGCAGCCCCTCATCAGCCGCCGGTTGGCTAGCGTGGCCGGGCAACCGAGGCGCCCCGCCGGCCGGTCGCCTCCTCCTCCCTTTTAAATGCCAAACCCGTCCCAAACCCTAGCCTCTCTCCCATTTTCCCCATTGCCACCACCACCTTCATCTTCCTCGTCGTCAACCACCACAACCCGCCCTCTCCTATGAGCCTCCTCTCAATTCCTCATACCATTAGCTTCCTCTCCCTTTCCTCCATCAATTTGGGCCCTCACCCGGCCGTTTCCCCTCCTGCGGGACCTCCCCGGCGTGCTCCCTCCGCCCGTCCGCCGCCGGACCTCGCTGGACCGCCGCCTCGCCGCCACGTTCCGCCTCCTCCCGTCGCCGGTGAGGCTCGCCACCTGGTCCTCTCCGCTGTGCCCACGCTCGTCCAGCCCCGCACGTTCTGCTCCACTCACCCGCTCGGCCGTCGTCGCCGCCGAGCCGTGCACGCGCCGGCCACACTGTGGGCCGCCCTGACACGGGTCAAGGCCCTGGCCTGCCTTGACTCGGCCTGGGTCTGTCTGGCCTCCTAGGCCCACTTGTCGGCGCCTGGGAGCACCGAATCCGGGTGCACCTAGCACGTTCCTTGCATTTTTTTTATTTCATAAATCTGTCAACTTCCAAATTTGTGAAACATTCTGTAGACCTCGGAAAAATGTGGAACTTGGTTTGTTGGATTCCGCTAGTCTAGCTCTATCTTGTAAAAATGTTGTTTTGCATATTACTGTTGTAGAGAATTAGTTATGATTTGTTTGTGGAAAAGTAAGCTAATTACTTAGCAATTTCTCTACTGCTCTAAAAATGTCAAACTAAATTTTGTTAGACTCCTTGTGAAATGTGCTACCAAGTGGTGATTTCTTGTTCTCTGCCTATAAGCTTATTTATTGCATATCATTTTGCTGAAAAATGACAAAATGGAAAAACTTGTTTTGTTACCTTTTTTTTATGTCTAGTTCCTATGGTAATTTTCTGAAAATTGTTTAAAGTGTTTTGCATGTCTTGTCTGATTTATCTTGTTTAGAGTAGCTGAAATTTGCCATGTTTGTAATTAATTCTATAAAATCGCATTTGTTGCAAATCCAACTCTCATAATTTTGTTTTGATGTTCTCTGTATGCTCAGATTAATTCATGATTTATGCTTGCTGTACAAAGTTCTTGTTGATAATTCTTGCGTTAGGTTTCTTGTTTAAGTAAATAGAGTTGCTCGATTATCTTGCTTGTGGTTATGTTTGTGTTTTGCTTATCTTGCATGTTTGTTTCATTCATGCTTCATTCATATCATTTTATGTTCATATCACGGCATCATGCTAACATATGCATCCATTCATGCATTCTAGTGACCAAACCATCAAAGAATGAACCCGCCGAGCCTGTCGAAGCTATCGTACCCGAGCCCGGTGTTGAGTACGTGGTTGAGCTGGAGGAAAACCAAGGCAAGTAGCTAAACATGTTCCCTTGACCCACTAAATTGATTTAATTTTTGTTATCTCACTTGGGTATCTATGGTCATGCTATATGTTTATTTATCGCATTGTTGATCCTACCTTCTTGCATTTACCTTCCTTATTTTATATATCCATGTCCTTGTCACTCGTAGTTAGTTAATTAATTAATTGACTAGATGCTTAGCCATGCTTAGAGTTGGGTTACAATTTGTAAGATAATTTTGGATTAGGACCACAATACCCTCATGAGTTTATCCTTGATTGCACTTGTCCAGTTTTTTGGATGTTGGAAGGATCGGGATGGTTTTGTTGGAAGAATAGTTTTTGTGGTTCGGGCGGAATGGTAGGGCCTAGAGAAAGAAGTCAGGTGGGCATAGTCTGCTCGAATCATTGATGGAAAGTCCATGGATGCCATCGGTTTTGAGCAAATTTTTGTGCTACCACGTATCCAATCATGGTAAGGATGAGCCCATTACCTCCTTTGGCTTGGCCATTGAGGCTCGGTCCTAGATGCGTGGCCACGGGGCTATGTAGAGAGGTTTAGGGGTTTCCCCGGTGGACCTAGGTGACTCTTCGTGTAAGTTAGGCGTACCCTCAATGGCCGAGACTTGTTGGGAACGGTAGACACGAGTACCCCCTCATCCAACATGATCGGTTGGGTGAGCCGCATGGTCCTTACGTCGAGTGGGTAAAGTAGTATACCCTTGCAAGGTTCATAATCAATTCGAATTGCTGCGCTCTTGGTTATGATCAAGTTCAATGTCCATCAAATTCTTCATAGAAAATTTCGGTTGCGTTGGTTTTGGTTCCATGTCCTTTAAGTTACATTACTTGTTCTACTTGTTTAATCAACTATAATTATATTGATGAATGTCAAACGGAAAGATACAAGAGCTATACCAGACTTCCGATGACGACTCCGGAATCCCAAGACAAGCTCGACTTGACTCTAACTCCCAGACTACTAAACCTACTTTAGAAAGTGAAAGAGAAAAGAGAGCTCCTTTTGGTGTGTGTTACAAGTGGTGGATGAGGGGTCTATTTATACTACTCCAAGGTCGGTAATTGGGCAAAGGCGTCAGTTATACGCAGCCTTGGTAGTTGATGTAGCTTCCACGCGAAGTTGAGCCCGAGACGTTGCAAAGTGGGGCCGGCTGGCCTCCCCCAGGCCGGCCGGCCTGGGATTGTGGCAGTTTGCAACCGCCTTTCTCTTGGATGGTCCTGATGAGCTCCTGGTGTCGGTGGAAGTGGGGCCTCATGGGTTTGGTCAAGTCTTGCATGCAAGTGGGCCCTTTAATCCTTGGTTGATGCCTTTCGGTTCATTGGATCAAACCGACTTGAAGTGCACGACTCAGAGGCATTGTGGGTGTGTTTCTTAGCTCCTGGTGAAGTTTGGGCTCGAACGGTTTCAGTGCCAGGCCGGCCGGCCTAGGGGAAGCCGGCTGGCCTGGGATTTTTCCCATTTTGTCTTTGCTTTTTACCACGTGTCCCTGCAATCACAACTCACCCAAAACTTGTGGAATTTGTGAGAGATAATGAAAATATGTATGGAACATAGTGTAAAGCTCTGATTTATTCCCGAGAAGTTGACGGACAAAGTGTGAATTAATGGCCGTCAACACACCCCCAAGCTTAGACTTTTGCTCATCCTCGAGCAAAGTTAAAACTTAGGCTTGGTGGATCAGGAGTTACGTCAATGGTCATACCCTGCAGATATCTTGTGCACAACATATTACTCTAGCCCGTATGTACTTTGAATAAGTTGGCTCGTACCTTGATTTCCGTAGTGTGGGGCTTACTCGCATTTGGTTCCTCATCTTGGGCGGTTGAGAGATTGAACAGTCTTCACCGGAATATTTCCTACCTCTTGTTCAGGTTCCTATCTCGTATTTTTTTGTAATTTTTCAAAAGAGGCTTAAGATTCCCCAATGGTACTCTCAAGTCGCTCAAGGTGTATAATCCTCACCATGGTCGGACATTTTGACCATCTTCTTCCTACTCTAAGGCTGATATGTGGTTATGGGTAGGAAGAGCATAGCATACCTTGGTTACCTGTGTTGTCGAGCCGAAGAGTGGTTCGCAAAAGGTTGGTACCCGATCAAATCTTGAGCTTATGGAAGGAAAAATGTTCAAGGGAGAGGGAGGAAATGGACTCACACTTGGAATATTTCTGGTCTTTGAACTCCATATTTTGCCCCTTTCTTTTTTTTTGAAGGGAGGTATGGTTTTTTATTCCTCCTTCCTTTTCTTTCTTTCTCAGTTTTTTTTTAAGGAAGATGACCCATACTCCGTGCTGATGGAATATTGAAGTGGAGCTTTTATTGGATAGACCATTCATGGATGGATGGGATCACCGTGGAGATCTTGGGCTTTGTTGTGAGTGGGATTTTCTAGCGAAGGTGGATGTCAATACCTGGGGTAGGTAATTGACATGCCAGACATTTTGAGGCTAGCAAAACAATGGGTACGCAAAGGAGAAAGATCGGTAGATGACAAGTAGCTTTCTTGAATGGACTCACTATTCGGTAGAGCTCAAAACAACTCAAGATAGCTTATATCGGTTCAGATGATAAAACATTATGGCTCTGGATAGAACATGTAAACCAAAGGGGATATCTTTACTATTATTTGCTTTTAAAGGTATTCCAAGAGGTTCCCTACTAGAGCATGCAGTTTATTCTGGTTCCAACTATCTCAAATCTCACAACAACCTGGACTTGAAAATCAAGCTCATGCGCCCACAAAACAAGATTTTCGAAGACCATGTGCCAACAAGTTCAAGCACCCGGGGAGTAAAAAGTTGTATACGGGGCACTTGCAAAGCATGAACAGAGCAATTATTCATCATTTCCAAGATAAGAGCTTACATAGATTTCCACACATATGAGTTGGGAGTGTTTTATTATTTTATTTTCTAAGCTTGAATCATTTATTATTTTTTATTTTTTTACTTTTTTATGGCATGGAGCTTCCAAAACTAATGGCTAAGTTGGATGACTTACCTGGATACATGGGACCTCCCCCAAGCTTAGATGAAGCTTAGTTCTGCTATTGGGGTCGAGGCCTAGGTGGTGGAAGATGGTGGAGATGTCGTAGTGTATGGATGTATTCATTTCTGCTCCTTACACGTTAGTGCTCCACCTGCATGCTCCACCCTGACCAAATAATGATAAGTGGGGCCAGCTGTCCTCGGTGGAGTCGGCCGACCTAATATTTGGCCAATTTTTTTTTCTTTTTTTTATGCAGTGCAAATGAACGAAAAGGTTCAAAAATTAAATATGCAAATTGCAGAAATTTAAACATGCTATGATGAAGTTGAAAGAAAATTATGCAAGGAGGTAAACTATCCTACATGCAAATGCAGAGAATGGATAACTACCATGTTACCTCATGGCGAGAGCTCGGGTTTTGAGTCTTGAGCAGGACTCTCCATACCTTGCGTTCGATTGTTGTCAGCGGATGGAGTTGTCGTTGGTGATGAGACTTGCCACATTTTCCTCGTGGACTTTTCTTGCTTTGTTCTCTTTCCACTCTAGCTCCAGAAATTTCTTACGTTGGACTTTTCGCTTCGCTTCCCGTCAGTTGTTGACGGTGGGTGAGGACCACCAGCAAGGATTCATGGGAACCCCCGTTTAGAGATTTGGCTAGGGGTGTAACACGTAGTGAGGTTTCAACCATGGGACAAAGAGTTTAGACAAGTTCGGGCCGCTCGGAAGCGTAAGACCCTACGTCCTGTGTGTGGCGTTCTTGTTCACTTGCTTGAGCGAGCTTGTAGCAGGTGTGCTGTGGGACTTTGGTCTCTCCCCTTACATGTTGCCCTAATATCCTATTTATAGCCCCTCCCCTGGGCCCAGGAAGGGGTTTATCGACTTAGAGTCACTATCCTTGGGTGTGAACGCGGTGCCGTACTGGGGGCGCTCCCCTGCAAGTGGCGCCGCCTTTTTGGCGGTATCTTATCCTGCGGGCCCCACCCGGTCGGTTCCCGGGGTATTCCCGGGGTACCCCGGGGTGGCCAGGCCGACACCCGGGGTGCTCGTGGGGCCCGCGAGGTCCTTGCCACGTGTCCTCGGGTCGTCCCAGGGTCTCCTCCAGAACCCGGGGCCTTCCCGGTGGTCCAACCGATGCGATGGGGGCTCAGGCGGTGAGCCCCGCCTGCACCTCCACTGCTAGGTTGACAGGACGTGACCGGGGGGAGGGGCTTCCCTTGCACTTGTCTAGGCACTGTCTGATCGTACGCCTCTCCGTAATCATACTGCTTTACGGGGAAGCTGCGCCGTGGTGGACCCTGTTGGCATTTTATAACGCAGTCACCAAGTATGGACATGAAATCCATTCCCTGGCAACAGCGCCAGAAATGTCTGTTGGGTATTTCTTACGTTACAGAATATTTCTCATGGCTATTTTATGCACCTCCTATAGTTACTACACGAACGGGAAGCATTACAAGTCTGAATACACAGAACATATACTATACGAGTACACTAAACTAGAAGATAACTCTATTAACGAATTCCGAATATTACAAAGGACAAGAAGAGTAAAATCCATACCGAACACTCCTAGGCAATACTCGGGAACCAACGAAGAGCTACTTCACCTAAACTCCACTTTCCTAAAGACTAAGAAAGAGAGGAACTTGAGAGAGGCTTCAACTTGTGGTGTGTCTGATTTAGTAGCACCCCCCTCATATTTATAGAGGTGAGTAAGGGGGGTGTCCAGCACCTCCTCGGCGCCCAAATGCCTGAAGCCTTGCCAAACCGACATTAGGAGCCAATGGGGAAGTGCCACGTCAAGGGAGGTAAGTCGGTTCCTCCCTGGTGGGTCCGTCGACCTACATGGGTCAGGCGACCTGGGCTTGGCCCAGATCGAGCCCAACTTGCTCTGGGTGGCTACCATGTGGGTCCTAATCACTCCTATGCGTGAGTGGACACTGTCCTAAGTCGGTTGCAAGCTTTGGTGGGCCCATCAGTCCATGGGAGTCCAAATGGCGCGCTCTGATTGGTCGACGTCACTTGCCTTGGATTGAGGTGCTTGTTTAACACTTGAATGTGGAAATGATATTATTCTAGATAAATATGCAAGTTAAGTATGCTAGTCATCCCAATTTTCTGATCAAATTGACGCTCGAAATTGGTCCGTAGCGAGCGTCAACAAGAACCCCCAAGCTGTCCTTTGCTCGTCCTGAGCAAAACATGACAAATCAGGCTGTTGATCAGAAAATTGTTGGAGTCATTACCTGTTGTCATGTCAAGTCTGAGGCATTGATGATCACCTTGAGAATGAATAATGTTGGCATGAGTACCTGGCCCTTGTTACGTTCATCATCTATGGGGCTTATGAGCTTCTCCTCGTCTTGAGCTATTGAGAGTTAGAACAGTCGATAGAGAAGTACTTACCTTCCCTTTGTTCAACAATCCATCTAGAGGTTTTCTTTTTGGAAATATTAAAACAAGACTAAGTTCCTCGAATGATTCACTCTGGTCGCTCAATGGTGTATGAATCCTTACCAAGGCACTTCTCCTTTCTCACAACGAAAGCTTTTGTGGAGCTCAAGGTACGGAATGGGTGAAGCATACCTGCATTTCATATATTGCAAAGACAAAGAGTGGATCCATGGAGAAAATAAGTCATTTCCCATGATCAAGAGGTGCATGTGTGTGGATGGATGAGAGATATGTTTACTCCTTTTTGGTTTGTGATCTCTCTCCTCTTTATTTTATTTTTTATTTTCCTTTGGACATGGCTATCCCCTTTTATTCTTTCTTTTCTCTTTTTTTTGGGTCATGCTTCTTTGGCATGCCATCTTTTCTTTTTCTCTCTTTTTTTCGGGGATGACCAAGCCTAATTCTTTTTCAGGGATAACATGAGGAGAGATCACAAGCTTCATGGAGCATTTATTTGGTGGATGGATGGACTTGCTAATTTCCAGTGTAGGAATGTTGCAATGGGTGTAACATGTGTGTGATCTTGATCAAGAGGATATGAAAAGCATCTCACTAGGGTCACAACAATTTGACAAAACTCAATGAAATAGCAAACAACATATGTATAAGGTTTTTCAATGTAAATGACATATGGCTTTTGTAGGACTTGGAACATCATTTAGGAACTTGTCTTTCCCTTTTTAAATTTTTGAGAACAAAAATACTCCAGACATCATGCTTCACTTGGAAAATATTATAAAGCTCCATCTTCCATATCTAAACTCACAAAAACCTAGACTTGGATAAAGCCTGTGCAACCCACGAAATGTTCGGGTTCATGGCACAAAGGTTTAAACAGCCAGCAAACTCAAACTTAGCGAACAACATGCTTTAGGACTAAGCAAGACAGACAAGCAAGAGCATAACAATTATTCATCCTTTCAACTTAGGAAGACTGAACATTCTTAGCAAGCATATGGATAAGGGAAATGTAAAGCAGAAAATATTTGTTTGTTTTTTAGAGTTTTTTAATCTTTATTGAAAGGAGTAAAGGATACAGTTCACTTGGTGGAAGGACTCCCCCAAGCTAGATCTTGGTTTAAGGTCTGATGACCAGGACCCTCTCCATACCTGTTTAACTCAAGGTCGAATCGTCCATACCTTGAGAGGATGTAGAGTACGATGACGTCTTCTTCTTTCTCCACACCTTCTTGGATTTCTTCTTTGTTGGTGTCGGTGGTGTGGGAGTTGGATCCTTGTTCTTTGGAGCAGGGGTGCCATTGTTCGGCCCCCTCTTGTGTGTCCTCCGCTGTTTTCCCTTGTTGAATTTCTTCATAAGGGCGGCAGGATCGTCCTTCTTCGGAGGTGTTGCTTCGACTTCGATGATCCTTCCGGGGTGTGGTTCATACTTGATTGTGGTCATTGAACATTGCTCCTGTCTCGGGCGGAAATCAAATCTTTCTTCTTTGCCGTTGATGTTGAGTCGGATTTCTCCAGCTCCAACATCGATATGAGCTTCTGCCATGCTGAGAAACAGCCGGCCAAGGATAAGTGTTGTTTCCTTCTGATTATCCATGTCCAGCACCACGAAGTCAACGGGGATGAAGCAATCCCGCACTCTTAATGGAATGTCTTCTGCGATTCCTTTTGGGTACTAGACGGATGAATCAGCCAGCTGCAGTTGCATTGGTGTCGGAGTCAAGCTTGAGGAATCTAGTTGATCGAACACCATCTTAGGCATGACACTGACGCTGGCACCCAAGTCACAAAGAGCCTTGTCGAAGTTTTGTGCTCCTATTGAACAGCTAATTGCGGGATATCTCGGATCCTTTTTCTTCTCAGGAAGCTGAGGGAGTATAGTTGCGCTGCATGCTTAGGAGAGCTTGACCACTTCAGCAGTGGGTAGCGGCCTCTTGTTGGAGAGTATGTCCTTGAAGTAGCGAGAATAAGGTGGAACTCTCATGGCTTCCAGTAGAGGCACATTGATGTTAACCCGCTGAATCATGTCCATAAAGAGGTTAAATTTCTCATCCGTGCCCACCTTCCTGATCTTGGTGGGGAACGACAACAATTGGGTGTCGTAGAATTCGTGCGGAGCCGTTTTCCCTTCATGCACCTTGTCGGTGTCATCGCGGCTGGGGCGTTCTTCGGTCGCCTTGTCCTCCTTTTCCCTGCTGACATGGTTAGGATTAGGGGGATCACGAGTGGTTTTACCTCCTCTCATGGTCACTGCGTGGAAATTCTCTGTGGTTCCTTCGGGGTACCCTGGACCCTTCCCTATCTCAGCAGGAGGAATAGCAGCGGCCAGCTGAGTGAGTTGAGTTTCAAACATCTTGTTGAACCTCAGCTGGTTCTTGAGTGTTGAGGAGATGCCATCCATCTTCGCTTGGACGGTCTCCAAGGTCTTGTTGTTAGCAGCAAGCTTCTTCTGGATTGCTTCGTTGATCTTTGCTTGGCGTAAGACAAGATCCCTCAAGGAAGGTTGGTTAGGATTAAACAAATTTGAATTACCATTACCTCCTTGATAGTAGGGGCGCGACTGGTTCCAGCCCTGACTTCCTTGTGGACGAAACCCGTTGTTGTTGTTCATGTACATGACATCCTCCTGGGTTTCGGGGCAGTCGTTCCCCGAATGTCCGACGTTACCACAGACCTCGGAAGTCATACGAGAATCTAAGGCTTGAAGTACCTGAGTTGGAGCCTTTTCTTGGGGGTGTTCATCAATCTTCTTGATTAGGAGGTTGAGCTTAGCAGCGATCATGTCCGTCTCCTTGACGGAGTGCATGCCCCGCTGGTGAGGTTGGAGACGTTCGTCGTTTCTCCCTTGGTTGGACACCATCTTCTCGATCATGGTTTTGGCTCTGTTAATGGTCAGCGAGAAGAAAGCACCACCTTCAGCAGCGTCGATATGATCATGGACTGTTGGAGTCAGCCCATTGTAGAAGTTCTGCAAAATGAGCCAAGCGTCCATCCCGTGGTGAGGGCACGCTAGTCAGCCCATTGTAGAAGTTCAGTTATTGACTCATTTGACGCCTGCTGAAAATTGGAAATCCTTCCCCGAAGAGCGATGGTTTTACCCAATGGGAAGAACTTCGCGAGGAACGCCTTGGCACACTCATCCCAAGTAGTGACTACACTTTTGTTTGTGTAGATCCACTGTTTCGCCTTCCCCAGAAGGGAAAATGGAAACAGACGGAGTCGGATTGCATCCTTCGTGACTCCCTTGATGACAAAAGTGCTGCACAGTTCCAAGAACTTTTGGAAATGTGCATTGGTATCCTCATTGGCCTTGCCACAGAATGGGCTGGCCTGCACCTTCGTGATTAGACCCGTCTTGATCTCGAAATTTTCAGCTTCAGCATTAACATTTGGCCTGATTGGGACATTGTCGGCCGAAGGAGCTGAGTAATCATGGAGATTCTTCTGAGCCATAGTCTTTGAAGTTGATGGTGCGATTTTGACTGTTTCACCTGTCGAGAGAGTAATTTGAGGAGGAACGACTTGAGGTCGAACTCTTCTCAAGAGTGACTCCAGATCTGATTGAAATTTTGCGGCAGATCGAAACCAGTCATACACTACCTTGTCTTCACACAAAAAGAGAGAAGACAAAGCCAAGTTAGCTTGTTTAGACAATTGAACAACATTTTAGAATTTCACCAACCACTTGATCTATTCTTTTAACCAGTGCCTTCCTCGGCAACGGCACCAAAAATGCTTGTTGGCATTTTATAACGCGGTCACCAAGTATGGACATAAAATCCATTCCCCGGCAACAGTGCCAGAAATGTCTGTTGGGTATTTCTTACATTACAGAAGGATCCGCAAGCGCACGGAATACCGTTGTAGCATTTTACCCATGAGTACGGGGTCGTATTTACATTTCCGCAGGGAAGGCGGCGGTTATTGGAATAGATTAGTGTGTTGATTAGTTCTAGCATGGATATTCTATTGAATAAACAGGGGTAAGATAATATATGGTAAAGAGGTAGTGTGACACGCAAGTTAATCAAGTTCTACTCTATGTAAAGCTTACAGGAAAGGAGAAAGGAGGAAGAAAACTAATCTAAGAACTTATGTACTCCTAACTAAGCATACAGTCTATACTTAGCACTCACATACATACACATGATTAGGAACCGATGCCATAGCCTAGATGTCTTACCACGTCTAATCATGCAAGACATAAGAACTAGATGTAAACTAAGCATAGCATACAAGTCTGAATACACAGAACATATACTATACGAGTACACTAAACTAGAAGATAACTCTATTAAGGAAGTCCGAATATTACAAAGGAGAGGAAGAGTAAAAACCCATACTGAACACTCCTAGGCAAGACTCGAGAACCGAAGAAGAGCTACTTCACCTAAACTTCACTATCCTAAAGACTAAGCAAGAGAGGAACTTGAGAGAGGCTTCAACTTGTGGTGCGTCTGATTTAGTAGAACCCCCCTCATATTTATAGAGGTGAGTGAGGGGGTGTGCAGCACCTCCTCGGCGCCCAAATGACTGAAGCCTTGCCAAACCGACATTAGGAGCCAATGGGGAAGTGCCACGTCAAGGGAGGTAAGTCGGTTCCTCCCTGGTGGGTCGGCCGACCTACATGGGTCAGGCGACCTGGGCTTGGCCCAGATCGAGCCCAACTTGCTCTGGGTGGCTACCATGTGGGTCCTAGTCACTCCTATGCGTGAGTGGACACTGTCCTAAGTCGGTTGCAAGCTTTGGTGGGCCCATCAATCCATGGGAGTCCAAATGGCGCGCATGGTAGCCATAGCCTCCTATCCTTACCTCCTTCGCCCCTCTGTCCATCAGGGGCCGTAGCCATGGCACGCTTGCACCACCGGGGTCGCGGTCGCCCTGTGCTAGAATTCAACCCTTCCTCGGTGGACGAGGCCAGAGTGGAGCACGCGCGAGGCCTCGTGCCCTCTTCTGTGGTTCTCCGTGCGGGATCGGCCTTCCCAGATCTACGGGAAACATGGGAGATCGTCGTCTTCCTATCGTTCCTTGTTCTAGGCATGCTTCCTCCCTTTTCGCCGTTCTTCACTTCCGTGTTGGAAGAGTACCCGGTGCACTTGGTGCACCCTTCCCCGAATTCGGTGATGACTCTGGCAATTTTCACGCATGCGTGCGAGATGTTCGTTGGAGTGTCGCCCTCGATGGAACTTTTTTGCTACTTCTTCTCCCTTTGCAGGTCTTCTTCGGCGTCCCCAGGCCCGGGGGTGGCGGCATAGCACCGCACGGTGGGAGGGTTCATCCATTTCTCTTTGAAGGAGAAATGGGAAAACTGGGAACGGTAATGGCTCTATGCGGAGGTCCCTCAGGATTCCCGCTTTCTTCGTCTTCCCGACGGGCCGCTGGTGCATGGCCCGGGGTGGAACGAGAGGCCAGTGTTGGACAGGAGGTGGGACCCTGTGATGGATCGACTTGTCCTCCTATGGCAAGCCAGTTTGTCCTGGGTGATGGTAGCCATCGATTTTCTCCAACGTCGCCTCACCCCATTGCAGGCACGCCGTAATCTGGCGTCGTCCTATGCCGGTGACGATGACGATGCGCGCATTGCTTGTGGGGTCGGATCTTGCCGTGATGAGACCAAGTTGTCCCACTTGATGCGGTTGGCGACGGACAAGAATGACCTCTCTACCGCCTGCCTCCCGGGGGCCGTTCGGCCTCTATGCGAGGACGAGCGGCGGCCTGCGGTCCTCGACGGGACGCCCCGCGTTGATGTTCGAGGCCTTGCGCTCGCAATGGATGCTGCTGGGGCCGCCAATTCAGACATACCCCCCGGTGATCGTGCCGACGCTGGCGATGTCACGGTGCGTAGGGTGGCCAGAACCTCTGAGAGGTCTGCAGCGGATCACCTCCTCGGGGATGCGCCCGGTCGCGGGGGTAAGCGTCGTCGGTCCACATCTCCAACCACAGGTCTTTCATTGCCCCTGCCGTCTTTGTTCCCGACGCCGCCTCTGCTGTCACCCGGGGATCGCGGTCTGAGGCGCACAGAGGAGGCAGTTGGGGGGTCATCACTGGGCCGCTCCTGGTTGCCGAAGCGTACCAAGCTCAGGTGGCGGTTGTGGGCTTCTGAACCAAGGTTCGTGCTTCCCTCGATTCAATTCCGCTTCCGTCCCCCTGCCCTGACGCCTGTCCTATGGCTCTCCAGGGGCGCGTCCAGTTGCAAGGCTTCATCATCGGGGAGGGTCCCCTTGGCGGAGGCAGCCTTGAGTCTCCGGCCGCTCTCCCCGGCACCAAGCGGGGGGAGTGGTGCGCCGGATATGGGACGAACGGGCGATGACAGCAATAGGGGAAAGCCCCGGGTCGCCGTGGGGGGCCCGTTGGCGCTAGCGGATGCCATCATAGCAGGACCCGCCTCAATGGCCCCTGGTGTGTCGTTAGGGACCCCTGCGGTGGCGGTTCCGAGGGTTCCTGCCTTGCCTCTGGGGGCCTCGCCGGTGGCTGACCCTCCGACTGCGGTTCCCTTGTCGTGGGCCTGAGCGGTGATGGAGGCGGCGATGGCCATCCTCGTTGGTCCTGCTTCTGTTGGCGAGACACCGAGGCTACAGACATTGCGGTCCTTGGAAGAGAAACTCTACCGGTGGGAGGAGGAGCATCAGATGCTGGCGTCAGACTTCGTGCGGCGCGACGCGACACGCTCTTGATGGCGCGGGAGTGTCGTACTGAATCCGAACTGAGCTCGCTCACCACCCGTCACCAGGAACTTGAGGCGTGGTCAAGGCAGCTATGCGAGGCTCAAGCTCAAGCCCGCCAGTGAGAGGCCCGGCTGGCCGAGGCGGGGCAAGTACTCCATCAGCAGGTGGCGGCGCTCGAAGAGCGGCATGCGGCGTTTGATCACCGGGAGGAAGATCTCCGCTGACGGGAGGGCGACACGATCGCGACCTAGGAGCTTGGAGAGGTGGCGCATCATGAGGCGGCCGAGCAGGCCCATGTCGCCCTCCTGGAGGCCGATACAAGGATCCAAGACACCCATGTCAGACACGCGGCTGAGCATTGGAGGCGGAGACTCAGGTGGAGGCGGCGGAGGCCCGGGCTTATCCTGTCCTCTCGAGGCCCCTGCCGTACGGGACGTTGGAGGGCGCAGGTGTCGGTGATGTGGCGGCCCCTGGTGGCCTCCAACATGATACTTACCACGTGTTCCGGACATGGTTGCGGCGCTGTCAGTAGGCCTGGGAGTCCGCCGGTCTTGGCTCCCCTCGGAGAGGGCGAGGGGGATCACCCGTTGCGCCTGACGCCATGGCTATCCCTCCTTGCCGAGCGCTTGGAGTTCATGGATGTTTACATCTGGGAGTCATCGAGGAGAGCTCCCGGGAGTTGGTGTCCGGCACAGTGGAGTTTGGTTTGGCGAGCTTGTGGAGCTACGCCCCGAATACACCCTTGGCCCGGATTCGGGAGGGCATCGTTCCCGGCGGCGAGGAGGCGGCCCGCGACGCCGTCTGGTATTTGGCGGCGGACGTGGTGGGCATGTTCTCTGCCGTCGGAGCCGGGGACTCGTCTTCGGACCGGGAAGGGGGCGGCGGCTCTGGTGCTACTGCCAGGTCAGCCGAACTAGATGCCTCCTCGGGGGCTGGTCAGTAGGGCCCTTCTTTGTTTTTCTGTAACCACTCGACACCCCCTTGTGCCGCGCGCTGGGACCTCGATTAGGGGTGGCGAGCAGCTGTTTTATGCCAGTAAACACTTTCTTTCACGTTTTGGCTTGCTGAGACGTCTCATCCTGGGGCTCTGCCGCTCGCATCCCATCAGCATGCCTTACTGGAATGGCCTCGCCAGGACCGCCCGGAGAGGGTCAGTGGGGAGTTGGGCGCCACGCCAATCCGGTTCCTGACCTGGGTCAGGCGCGTTCGGCTACGTGGCGCCCCTGCCGTACCCTTGGCACTGCGAGCGTGGCCGCATGGAACCAGTTGTGGCTTTGATGCCTTCCATGACCCGAGCGTGGATGAAGACGAGACAGAGGGTGAGGGGTCCTCCCTTTGACTAGCGGTAGCTTCCGTGGCCCTTTGGGAATCTTTTGCTCCCGCTTCTCCTGACCGGTCGACCTATAAAAGGCAAGGCAGCCAGGGCTTCTTCTTCCCCCATCAACCATGCGTCCTCCAGCCCTTCTTCCGTCTCCCGCAAATCCGGGGGGTCCGCCTCCGCAGGCCTCTCCCGTAGCAGGTGCTCCGCCATTAGTAGAGCATCCAAGGAGCCCCGGCGTGCCCGGTTCTCCTCCTCCCCAGCGTAGTTGAGTTGGACCGAAGAGGCGTCGCGGCCCCGAGGAACCGCGACGTGATTGGAGCGTTGAGGAGGCAACTCTTCGACGGGCTTGGCATCGTCCCGGAGAACTGTCCCTTCCTTCCTTCTCACTCTCCCCGAGCATAGTTGAGAGGGACTGAAGGAGGGGCTTGTTTCCTGGGAAGTCCATGGCAGCCGCCCGGGGGTTCTTCATCCTTGGAATCCCCGGTGAGCGGTTGGTGTTGGGACTGATGCTCGCCCCTTTGATGGTGCTGCTGCTCCATCCTTCTGGTTGGAGGAGTAGTGGTCGCACCAGGGCCGGCGGTCCCTTGCCGTCGCCTACTAGCTGCGACATCCCGGGATGACCTGGGACTTGATATCCCTGGATGTTGCTGCTGCTGGTACCGGGTGGAGGGCTTGCAGTCCTTTTCATCCTCCCTAGTGCTAGCAGTTGCTTCTTCTGGTGCTGCCCGCGGGCGACGTCATGCTCCTCTAGCCGGTGTTGAGGTTGCCGGGTCGGGACCCGGTGGCCTGAGCACGGCCCCGACGAGAGCGCACTGTTGCTCTGGGAAGTAGTGGTGGTTTAAGCTGTTGGAAGGCGAAGCTTTCGAGCTTTTTTGTCCACCCCACACATCCTGAGCTAGAGAGCGATCTCTCCTTTCCCCTTCCTCCGCTCACGATTGGTGCGCGCGGGGCTTCAGCTGCTGATCCACCTGAATGGGGTCAGCGAGTGTTGATCCCTCTCCACTTGCAGGCTGTGAACGTGATACAGGAGCGTCGTCGCTGCCCGCGGAGATGGCTCCCGCACCGACCGTGGCGTGGAACCTCCTCGTGGGGGTGTGGAGGTAGGCTTTGTCCCGGTCATGGTTGCCGATGTTGGCTCCTTTCCAACCCCACCGGGTCGGTCTTTGCCTTCTTCCCCTCTAGTACCGGTGGGATTCCTCGCGGCAGCTTCATGTATCCTTGTCGTGGTCATCAGGCGGCCATGGCCAGTGTGACTTTTGCTTGTATCTGCGTACTTGTACAAGAAATATATGAAATTTCATTTTTCGGGACCCCGGATGCCGGGGCCCCGGCCAGCAAGTGGCCTTTTGTGTGTGGAAAACATATTCCTTAGTTTTTGTTCATGCTCAGACTTCTACCCCGGGATGGGCCACCGCGCATTGGTCGAGGCCCCTTGTCGAGACGAGCGTGTGGTGGCGAGCGTGTAGGGTTCCCGGAAGAAAACTGATTCTGGGGTCCGGGGACCAAGCAGGGAGTCGGAATTGTCCAGGAAGAGCCTATTTAGCCCCCAGCCGACAGTTCGTTGTTCGAGAAAGTTCGCTCTTTTCATGACGCATGCCAAACATCCACTAGAGAGGAAATGTTTCGCAAGAAAAAGGTTTCAGAATTCACAAGGAAACTGTATTAAATAAAAGATAACTATGCGTATGGGAGCCCCCGGCCGAGTACTGTGCGGAGTGGGTCCGCGGGGTACATGGCCCTCATGCCGGAGCACTAGGACCTCCACACCCAAGTAAAAAACTTCAAAAATTCGTGTGCAAAAGATGCCCAAATTGAAATATTGCAAATGGAAGGGTGTCTGTATATAGGTGGGAGCCCCCGGCAAAGTACTGTGTGGAAGCGGGTCCATGGAGCACTTGGCCATCATGCCGGGACATTAGGACCCCCTTATCTACGGATAGAACTTATAGAGATGCTCGATGTTCCAGACGTTGGGTACCTGCATCCCGTCCTTGTCGGTGAGCCTGAACACCCTAGGCCGGCGTTCCTCCGTGATGCGGAAGTGGCCTTCCCACATGAGGGAGAGCTTGTTCTTTCCCTCACGTGACTGGAACCGGCAGAGGACCAGGTCTCCGACTTGGATGGTAACGGCGGAGAGCTTGCTGATAGCGAGCAGCCTGGAGTGCCGCCTTACACCGAACTTCCTCAAGGTAGAGGACGTCTTGCTGCCGCAGGCGATCTTGATCTTCTTCGTTGTAGGCCCGTACACGCGGACTTCCTAGTGTCACCTCGGCCGGAAGGACCGCTTCGGCACCGTAGACGAGGAAGAAAGGCATTTCGCTAGTCGCTCGGATGGGTGTGGTGCGGTTTGACCAGACCACAGCCGGTAATTCGTCTATCCAGCCGGTGCCGTGCTTTTTTAGCTCATTGTAAGCTCTGATTTTCAACCCTTTGAGAACTTCAGCATTTGCTTTTTCTTCCTGCCCATTGCTTCTTGGGTGGGCAACAGATGCAAAATAGAGCTTGATGCCCTTGTCGTTGAAGTAGTCCCCAAAGAGGTTGCTCGTGAACTAGGTCCCATTGTTGGTAATGATGTGATTAGGGACCCCGAACCGGGCTAACAGGTCCTTGATGAACTTGAGAGCTGAAGTCTTGCTGGCCTTTATGTCCGCGGAGACGTGTGGCCATTTGGTGAACTTGTCGATCGCCACGTACAACCATTCGTAACCCCCGACGGCTTTTGGGAAAGGTCCCAAAATGTCGAGCCCCCAGAACGCGAATGGCCATGATAGGGGAATGGTTTGAAGTGCCTGTGCTGGCTGGTGAGACTGCTTTGGGTGGAATTGACACGCCCTGTAGCGCTGAGCAGTTCGGCTGCAACTTGGAGGGCTGTCGACCTATACAAACCTTGCCAAAATGCTTTACCAACCATCGTGCGGGAAGCCGAGTGACTTCCACACTCGCCCTCGTGGATATTGGCGAGCAGCTCACCGCCTTATTCCCGGGTGATGCATCGCAAAAGGACCCCATCCGTGCCACGCCGATATTGATCCCCATCTACCATGACGTAGCGCTTGGACTGTCGTGCGATCCATTCTTCAGTGGCATCATCCTCGGGAAGGATATTTTCTTTCAAGAAGTCGCGGATGTCGTACATCCACGAGGGTCCCTGAGAACTAGCTGAGAGCAGGGTTAGCTCGGCGGGTGGCTGGGCCTGATTCCCCCCGCTCGAGGACGGGGTTCCCCCTTCGGCACAGTCGGCGGCCGTGAAGGTAGGTTGGCATAGCCTTTCTTCGAACACCCCGGGGGGCAATGGAGCTCGTGAGGACGCAAGGCAGGACAACTCATTGGCCTCAGTGTTCTCCTTTTGGGGAACGTATCGCAGTTCCAGTCCATCGTAATGCCGTTCTATTCGCCGTACCTCGGCCATGTATGCGGCCATCTGAGGGTCGGCGCATTGGTACTCTTTGGAGACCTGATTCACCACGAGCTAGGAGTCCCCTTTGACTAGAAGACGGCATACTCCCAGTCCGGCGGCCGCTCGGAGCCCGGCCAGGAGACCCTCGTATTCCGCCTTGTTGTTTGTGGCCCGGAAGCCTAGCTGAATAGCGTACTTGAGGGTGTGATCGTCCGGGGCGGTAAGGACCACTCCGGCGTCGGCCCCCTTGAGGGTGAGCGATCCGTCAAAATTCATGGTCTAGTACTCCAAAGTCCAAGGCTTGTCGTCATCGATCGCCGGGGTAGCTGTTACCTCTAGACGCTCGATGTCGGGGACCGACGTCTATTCGGCGATGAAGTCGACGAGTGCTTGGCTTTTGATGGCATGTCGAGGCGTGAACCGAAGGCCAAACTCCGCCTGCTCGATCCCCCATTTTACCGTGCTTCCCGTCCCATCCTGATTTCATAGGATATGGGCTAGGGGGTACGACGTGACCACGGTAACCTGATGCACTTGAAAGTAATGTCGTAGTTTGCGGGATGCCATGAGGACGGCGTACAACATCTTCTGTGCTTGCGGGTAGCGCTCCTTTGCATCCCGGAGTACTTCGCTCACGAAGTACACCGGTCGTTGTGTACGGCGGGGTGGCCTTGCGTGTCCGTTCGGGGTGATCCCGGGATCGGGAACAGGCTGCCCTTGCGTAGTTTGGTCGTCTTCTGGCTTACCGGGGTCCGAGATTTCTTCCCCGAGCTTCTCTTGTCTCTCGGGGTTCACCCGTTCGGCCCCGGTGTTGCCATTTCCCCCCGGGCTGGCTTTACATTGCCCCCCTTTCCACTACCAGCACTGCGCTTACTACCTGCGGGGTTGCCGAGATGTAGAGAAGCAGGGCCTCCCCCTCCCAAGGTGCTACCAGCACCAGTGGGGAGGAGAGGTACGTCTTCAGTCCCCGGAATGCTTGGTCGGCTTCCGGGTTCCACTCAAAACGGTCAGTCTTCTTCAATAATTTGAAGAGCAGGAGACATCTCTCCCCAAGTTTGGAGATGAACTGTCCGAGAGCCGCCATGCAACCCGTGAGGCATTGTCCTTCTTTCAGCCAGGTTGGGGGTTGCATGCACTCGATCGCTTCCATCTTCTAAGGGTTCACTTTGATGCCTCGACTTGATACTAGGAAACCCAGAAGCTTCCCTGTTGGGACCCCGAACACGCACTTCTCGGGGTTCAGCTTAAGCCGGGTGGTGCGTAGGCTATCGAATGCTTTCGACAGATCCCGCGGGATGGACTCCTGCTGCCGAGTCTTGACCACAATGTCATCGACATATGCTTCAACATTGCGAAAGTCTTGTAGAGTGATACGCATGGTCCGCTGGAAGGTGGGACCAACGTTCTTGAGCCCGAAGGGCATGCGGACGCAGTAGTACGTTCCCACCGGGGTGGTGAACGAGGTTTTCTCCTCGTCCTCCCTTGCCATGCTTATTTGGTGGTACCCAGAGTACGCGTCCAGAAAACAAAGGAGGTTGTATCCCGCTGTGGAATCGACGACTTGGAAAAGAATCTTTTGGGAAGGCTTTGTTGAGGTCAGTGTAGTCCACGCACATGTGAAGCTTGCCGTTGGCCTTTGGGACGATGACCGGGTTAGCCAGCCTCTCGGGGTGGAAGACCTCCCGGATGAACCCTGCGTCCAACATCTTCCACACCTGTTGGCGGATGAAGTCTTGCCTCTCTGGAGCCTGTTGCCAGATCTTCTGTTGGACGGGCCATGCATCGGGGTGCACGGCCAGGCGGTGCTCGATCACCTCCCTGGGGACCCCGGGCATGTCGGACGGTTTCCATGCAAACACGTCGACATTAGCCTGGAGGAAGGTGATGAGCGCGCTTTCATATATTTCGCCCAGCCGGGCCCCTATCGTAACTACTCGCGAAAGAGCTCCTCCTAGGCAGACCTCCGTGGTGAGGGCCGCGTCGTCGGGGGAGAGCCACTACTTCACCGGTGGGGATGATGCCGAGTCGGGGCATTCATCATCCTCGGGGGGGGGCTGCTAGCATGGAGTCGTACAGCTTCTTGGCGCAGTACATGGCCCCCTGGACGTCTGCTTTGTCGGTGATGACCCCGGACAGTCCCGGGATCTTCAGAGTGCCGTAGGCGTAGTGGACGGCAGCCATGAACTTGGCCAGCGCGGGGCGACCAAGGATGCCGTTGTAGGGGAGGTCGCAGTGTCCTACGTCGAAGACCACGTTCTCAGTGCGGAAGTTGCTCTGTTCCCCAAACGTGACCGGCAGCTCGATCTGCCCCAAGGGGATGGTTTTCCCCTTGGTGAGGCTGTAGAAAGGCTTCGACGGCTGCAGCTTGCGCTCCCTGATCTGCATCTTGTGGAAGACTTCAGGGGAGAGGAGGTTCAAACTCGCTCCCCCGTCGACGAGGACCCTGGCCACTCCAATGTTGCAGATGGTGGGGGTCACCACCACGGGAAGCAACCTGACCCCTGCTGTGTTGTCGGGGTGGTCATTCCGATTGAAGGTGATAGGAGTGCTCGACCACTTCATGAGCCGGAAGCTCTCAGGTGCCAGGGAGATGACGTAGACTTCCCTCCAGAGGAGCTTGGCCCTCCTCCGAGATGGTGGCTCAGTCACCCCTCCAAAGACGGTGGCGACAGCTTGCAGCGGCTCATGGAAACCAAGGCCGGCCTCCTCGGGAGTATCGTCTCCGTCCGGTGATCCTCGACGAGCCCCTTGACCAACCAGCACTCGATGAGGTCGTGTCGGTCAGTTCGGTGGATCTCACACCACTTGCCAGCCCCCGGTTTGGCCGGAGCCGGCATCTTGAATCCTTCGCCGGGCCTAGGGGCGCCTCCCCCAGGAGTCCGACCGGGCTGTTGCTTGTTGCGGCCCTCCGCTGCCGCTAGGACGGTGGCGGCTTTTCGCATGTTCTTCTTGTTATCGGGCCGGTCGGACCGGGCGTGTGCCGGCGCGGCGGGCTCATACGGAGCGCCGCGGCGCTCAGAGCGCTGCTGTGCTTTGTCTTCCCGAGCGCACTTGTCTGCACACGCAAACATCTCGGAGACGGTCTCGATGTTGCGCGTCTCGAGCTTACCCACAAGATGCCGAGGGTGTGATGCGCGGGATGGTGTTGCGCACCTCGCTGAAACGCTTGATGTACTGCTGCAGCATTTCGCCCTTGCGCTGCTTGACGGTGAGCAAGTCACCCCTGGTCCCCGGTCGGTTGAACGAACCACAGAAGTTGGTGACGAACTGCTCGCACAAATCTCCCCAGGAACCGACCGATTCCTGGGGGTGATTCATCAGTCAGGACCTCACCGTGCCCTTGAGGGAAATGTGGAAGTAGTTGGCCATGACCTGAGGCCCCCCGCCCGCAGCCTGAATGGCCATGGTGTAAATCTAGATGAACTCCTCTGAGTCGATGGTGCCGTCGTACTTCTCCGGGAGATCCGGTCGGAACTTGGTGGGCCAGTTGACCCGGCGCAAGTCGGCGGCGAATGCTCGGCACCCGGCCTCGTAGGGCCCAATGTCGTTGTCTGCCGAATCCCTCTGCCCGCATGTGCCGCGGACAGGGGAGCCAGAGGAAGCTTGTTCCTCCCGAGCCTCTCGGAGGTACTCACGAGCGCGCTCGAGGGTTGTCCGGGCATCTTCGCTCGCCCTGATTTCTTGGAGCCGCGAACGCAGGTCATGCACCCCGTTTGTGGTCGACCCCGCCAGAGCGGGTGGCCGCGGTGGTCGTCGGTGGCCTCCTCAGGAGGAGCCCCCAGCCGTCGCTTGAGAGCCCTAAGCCCCCAGCTTGAGACAGGCCTTCCCCACGAGGCTGGCCAGCTCGTCAAGCCAGCGCTCTGCTCGCACTAGAGGGTGGCGTAGGAGCGCTCGAGCCGCGACCAGTGCTTCCCTTGGGGGAACACTGGCGCGGTCGGTCCTAGCAGGCGCACGGGATGCCTGCCAAACCGCGCGTCGTTGGGCCTCCACTTGGAGTTGTGCGTACCGAACGTTGGCCGACGTGGTACCCCCAGAGGCGGATCTGGGGGTGTCGAGACGGGGCGGTGCCGTGGCGAATGATGCCGGGCCCAGGAAGGGGTTTTACCGACTTAGATTCACCATCCTTGGGTGTGAATGCCAGTACGGCGCTCCCCTGCAAGTGGCGCCACCCTTCTGACGCTATCTTATCCTGCGAGGCCCCACCTGGTCGGTTCCCGGGGTCTTCCCGGGGTACCCTAGGGTGGCCAGGCCAACACCCGTGGTGCTCATGGGGCCCGCGAGGTCCTTGCCTCGCGTCCCAGGGCCTTCCCGGTGGTCCAACCGACACGATGGGGGCCCAGGTGGTGGGTCCCGCCTGCACCGTCCACTGCTAGGTTGACGGGACGTGACTGGGGGGAGGGGCTCCCCTTGCACTGGTCTAGGCACCATTTGATCGTACGCCTCTCCGTAACATGCTGCTTTACGGGGAAGCTGCGCCATGGTGGACCCCGCTCCCGCACAGTGCTGGTGCAGTAAAAATCCTTGGCTAGGAGTAGTTCCTTACAGGCTAAGGAACCGCCCTGACCGGTGGGGCCGTCCGCACCCCTGCCCATCTTGGCATCTTTGAAGGCCGCCGAGCTGGGCTGGGCCTTGACGCCCATGGCGGGCCTGATGGCCTGCTTATCCTCTATTTTGTCGAGTGAGGTGGGGACCCCCATCCTCACAACGCTGACAGTTGTGCACCTTGATCTCCTCTCGAATTCGAGAATTCTCCACGAATTCGATGAGGGCATCGATGGATGGGGTAGATGGCTTCTCAAGCTCTTTCTCGGATTCCTTATGGTTGGAAATGTTGACCTGAGAATATTGTTCGACCTTTGGTCTGAAGGCGAATCTCTCCTTCTGCCCATTGATGTTGAGCTGAATTTCTCCAACTCCCACATCAATGTGTGCTTCTGCAGTGCTCAAGAACGGCCTTCCTAAGATAAGAGGGGTCTTGGTGCCGACTTCCATGTCGAGAACGACAAAATCGACGGGGATGAAGAAATTCTATATTTTCACCGGAATATTCTCGGCAATTCCCGCGGGGTAACAAACTGATTGGTCGGCTAGCTGCAAGCGCATGATGGTTAAGTTTATCATAAACTACCTTTGGCATGACGCTGACGCTTGCTCCCAGATCACAAAGAGCATGTTTGAAGTGTTGGGCTCCGATTGAACATGCGATGGTGGGGCATCCTAGGTATGTCTTCTTCTCCAGGGGTGGATCGAGTATAGCTGCGCTACACTCTTCCGTGAGTTGTACTACCTTAGTGGTCGGCAGGGTCTTCTTATTTCCAAGGATATCCTTGATATACTTGGCATATGTAGGAACCTGCATAGCATCAAGAAGTGGTATGTGGACATATAGCTTCTTGATTACCTCGACGAACTTGCCGAATTGCTCGTCGGCCACTGGCCTCCTTCTCCGCTCTAGAAACGGTAAGGTGGTTGCATTGTGGTACCCTCGGGAAACCCTTGGGGCCTCCTCATTTTCTCCCTGGGTAGCAAAGGTGCTTCCATTAACCTCCTCCAGCACTTCGTCTTCAGCATCGGTATCCCTAGCGGTTACGGTCTTTCACCATGTACCTGCATCCTACGGATGTGGTGGATTCTGCGTGGGCTTTGTAGCCCGCGTAGTCACCGCATTCACACTTTCCTTGGGAATCACTTCTGGTTTCCCATGTAGCTTTCCCGAGTTATGGTTAGGGCAAGATGAGGCCAGCTGAGCTACTTGAATTTCTATCACTTTGTTGAAACTTAGCTGATTTTTAATAAAAGAGTTAACACCCTCTAGTTGTGTGGCCAAAGACTCCAAAATTTCATCATTAGCTTGAAATTTCTTACTAATGTTTTCATTTAGATGCTTTAGACTGTACACTAAATCTTTAAGAGAAGGCTGAAAACTGTTATTAAAATCGTTACCTTGCTGTTGGCCGAAGGGGAGGTCGGGCTTGGAGTTCCACCCTTGCTGCTGAGGACGACATCCTGAATTCACATCCTCTTGTGTCGTCGGGCAACTGTTGCCCGAGTGCCCAGTTTTGCCACATATCTCACATGTGAATCGAGATCCCATAATCTGGTTGACCTTCTGGTGCGGAGATTCCAGCTTTTCCATGAGAAAATCCATCTTGGCTGCCAGCATTTCTACACCATCAGTCCGGTGTACTCCTTTAGCATGGGCCGGCTGACTATCTTCCATCCAACTCTGGTTGGAGGCAATCTTGTCGACGAGCGCCTTAGCTCTTGCAACATCGAGAGAGAGAAATGCTCCTCCTACTGCTGCGTCCATATGATCTTGTGCTCGCTGGCTCAGACCATGGAAGAAGTTCTGAATGATAAACCACTCTTCCATGACATGGTGTGGGCATGCCGTAATGTAATCTTGTAGTCTTTCCCAGGCTTCCGGAATGGTTTCATCCTGGAGTTGTTGGAAACTAGAAATCCTGTTTCTGAGGGCATTGGTCTTGCCTACTGGGAAATACTTGGCGAGGAATGCATTTGAGCAGGTATTCCATGTAGTGAAGTTTGCCTTGTTGGTGTACAACCACATCTTTGCTTTTGCCAGCAAAGAGAACGGGAACAGACAAAGACGAACATTTTCCATCGTAGTGCCTTTGGGGTTGATAATGCTACTCACTTCCAGAAAGTTCTGAAGATGAGCGTTGGCATCCTCAGATGCCTTACCACAGAAGGGACTCACTTGGACCATGTTAACAAGTCCAGTCTTCAACTCAAAGCCTTCAATACCTTGGTCATTATCCAATCCACTAGGGATGTGGCTGTTGGATGGGGCGGAGTACTGACGGAGTGTCTTTTGAGCCATTGTTGAGACAGACGTTGACGGATGTTCTCCTAAGGTAAGCCTTTTCTAAGGTGGGGCAATTCTCCCAATTCTTTCTGGATTCGAGTTGAAATTTTGTGGTAGATCAAAATTGATCATACATTGCTCTGCATAAATCACAAGAAAAAAGAGAGCAATGGTAATCCCGCTAAAATTAGCGGTGATAAATTAGTAAACCTTATTAAACTATTCAACGATATCTTTAGCACCAATTGCTTCCCCAGCAATGGCGCTAGAAATGATTGTTGGTGTTTCTTATGCTCCCAAAGAATATGTATTCCACAAGCGCACAGAATCCACCATTGTAGCACTTCACCTTGGAGTATTCCAGGGTATTGTAGATTTCCACGGGAAGCACTATGGTCTAAAGAGTATCGAAGAATCGAATGACAAACCTTACTAGAGATATCAACCGACTAACTAGCAGGGGTAAGCCAGATATGATAGATAGGATAAATAGCCAGGTGATGACCGAGTGACACAGGAGACTCTGATCCTTAGAGAGGTAAGTAGCTGGGAGGACAACAAGCGAGAAAGACTCCTAGAACACTTCTAAACTAACGAGCTAGCCTCACTAGACTAAACCTTGCTTCTAACTAGTTATCGGGAACCTAGAGCTTACTTCGGCGGCTGCGGCGGAAGGACCTCAGAATGAGGGAGAAATGGGTGGTCCAACTCGGCCAACGATCTACTGCTATGAAAATACCCGAACGTGGTGGACTACAAGGAATAGACAGGGCTGTCACCACCTGCCGCCTACCGCATCAGTTTCGCGGGGTGGAACACACTTTCTAGCTATAGCCAGACACCACGTCTGCACTCGGTGTTAGGATTTCTCTTGTCGCGAACAAGAGAAATCCCCCTCAACCTAGGTAACTAACTTGAGCTCCCTAGTCCGGGCGAAAAAACCCGCAAGGTGAGATCCCGATAAACAAGATTAATAACAAAGCCTAACTAGAGGAAAGAACTTCCGCACACAAGTTGGATAACATGGAAAAGATAAATAAATGCGGAAAGTAAAGCTGACTCGAAAAGATAAAGAAGATAAATTATATTGATGAATGTCAAACGGAAAGATACAAGAGCTATACCAGACTTCCGATGATGACTCCGGAATCTCGAGACAAGCTCGACTCGACTCTAACTCCCAGACTACTAAACCTACTCTAGAAAGTGAAAGAGAGAAGAGAGCTCCTTTTGGTGTGTGTTACAAGCGTCTATTTATACTACTCCAAGGTCGGTAATTGGGCAAAGGCGTCAGTTACATGCAGCCTTGGTAGTTGACGTAGCTTCCACGCGAAGTTAAGCCCGAGACGCTGGCCGGCCCTGGGATTGTGGCGGTTTGCAACCGCCTTTGTCCTGGACGGTCCTGATGAGCTCCTGGTGTCGGTGGAAGTGGGGCCTCATGGATTTGGTCAAGTCTTGCATGCAAGTGGGTTCTTTAATCCATGGTTGATGCCTTTCTGTCCATTGGATCAAACCAACTTGAAGTGCACGACATAGAGGCATTGTGGGTGTGTTTCTTAGCCCCTAGTGAAGTTTGGGCTCGAACGGTTTCGGTGCCAGGCCGGCCGGCCTGGGATTTTTCCCATTTTGGCTCAGCTTTTTACCACATGTGCCTGCAATCTTAACTCACCCAAAACTTGTGAAATTTGTGAGAGATAATTAAAATATGTATGGAACATAGTGTAAAACTCCGATTTATTCCCGAGAAGTTGACGGACAAAGTGTGAATTAATGGCCGTCAACAGTCTCCGCCCTAGCTCATCAGCATCGGCCGCGCCACGCAGGTCGTCTCTGCCGCTGCTCATTGGCACCTGAGGCCTCCAATCCAGCGTATCCTCCCTCTTCCCCAAAGGTGAATGCTAGATCTGCTCATCTAGATCCCCGTGAATATGATTGGTCCATGGTTGAACTTCTTAGATGTGTTTTTTTAAACAAAAGAACTAGCTCGGACATTTGAATTACAGATCATTTTCCCTAGCCAAGGTTTTGGACATCCTGCAGTAGCATAAGTTTGTTTATGACCACTTGGATTTTAGTATGATTTGTCTCTGAAAATGGAGGCTTCTAGACTAGTAATGTCGTGGACTATGGGAAAATGTTTCTAACTGCTTAGATTTAAATGTTATGTTGCTAACTTCGTCAGTGGTTTTTGTTTTTCACACGTAGAAGCAACCAGATATAATTTCCTGCACATGTTTAGTGTTTAGGCTTCATATTTTGATCGCAATCAAAGTACCCAAGTGGTTCCTTGGAGCTGTTGATAAAATCAGAAGAGGTTTCCTGTGGACTGGAAGAAAAAATGCTAATGGTGGTAGATGCTTAGTGGCCTGGGAAAAAGTCACGAGACCTATTGACCTAGGTGGACTGGGAATCCATAACCTCGAGATCTTAGGGTGGGCTCTCCAAATGAGGTGGCTTTGGCAGGAGAAGACCAGACCTGACCGGCCTTGGGCAGGTCTGCAAATCCCGGTCCATGCTAACACTACTGCCATGTTTGCCATTTCAATTGAATCGACAGTGGGGAATGGTAGGGACACTCTTTTTTGGAGAGATCGCTGGCTGCACGGTTGTTGTCTAGAGGATCTAGCTCCTGAAGTTGTCCGGGGTGTACCTCCGAGGCTCAGAAAAAAGAGAACAGTAAGTGAAGTGCTACATGACCACACTTGGGTGACAGACATTAGAAGCGCACTTGGGTGGCTTGGCCTAGCAGAATATCTTGAGATTTGGGAGTTGCTATCTGAGGTCAATTTGACTGATTCGGATGATGTACACCGATGGAGACCAGAATCATCAGGATTATTCTCAACTAAATCGGCTTACAGAAACTTTTTTGTTGCATCCATTAACTTTGGACCTTGGAAGAAGCTTTGGAAATCTTGGGCTCCCGGAAAATGCAAAACCTCTGTATGGCTGGCAATTAGGAATCGTTGTTGGATGGCTGATCGTTTGCAAAAAAGGGGATTGCCTCACCTGGAGCGTTGCCCTCTTTGTGACCAAGAGGAAGAAACGACCTAACACATTCTCACTTCTTGCGTCTTCGCAAGGCAATTTTGGTGTGCTGTTTTACAGCCTCTTAACTTGGTAAGGCTAACACCTACGAGATCTGTGGCCTTTGCTGATTGGTGGATGCGAGCAGAGAAGAAACTACTGAAGCAACATAGGAAGGGGTTCAATACCTACTGTATGTTGGGAGCCTGGACCCTTTGGAAACATAGGAATGCTTGTGCTTTTGAAGGTGCACCTCCAGATCTACAGGCAGCAGTCCAAGCTTTCAAAGATGAAGCTAACCTCTGGAAGTTTGCAGGGGCTAAAGGGCTGTCCACCCTTTTCCTTGGTCAGGTCCTAGTTTTTTAGTTATCTTGTAATAGCTATTTTTTCTCTTTGCTCGGCTTTTCTCATTTCTGGTCCAAGATGAGATTTGCTTCTTGTGTAATTGGACCACTCATTTTTCTCTCTTAATACAAAGATACGCAGCTCTCCTACGTGTTCGATAAAAGAAATATTGCAGGTTTGCATCATGAGCACACTGCATTCAGTTAGAGGACTGGCTGCTGGCTAATACACTGCATTCAGCATGCTTGCTTAAGTAATCTTGTAATTGTGATTGGACTTGGAATTTCAGTCCTTGTGTAAGCGGTAGTGCTCCTGCTAAAAATTCTCATGAATGTTTATGATTCAGTCAATAAGTTACCTAAATCATGAGGATTTTGGATCTGGAACCCTTATCCAAAGGGGTATTCAGAATCAGTACTCATCATGAACTAGTTCTATGCAGAGCTTGAATATAATGTCTGTTTTGCCAGTTTTGTTATGAAAATAGAGCTCTGAACTCTGAGTAACTACAAAATTTCCTTCACACTGCAGACAAGCAGTTCTGATGAAAACTTCCGTTTTTGAACTTTCCGTTCGGCAGCCTCATGGTGGATTTGGCAGATGGAGGCGACTGGGGCAGATGGCACTCCTCTGTGGTGGTGATGGATGAAGTGGATGAGGAGGATTCCGACCGGGAGCCTATTGATCGACCGGTTGGCACTCCTCAGCAAACTCGATCTCACCAAGATGTGTAACTGATGGTAGTAATCCTTGTTCTTGTGTTCGTAATTCAGTCAGTCAGTGTGTCTTTTGTTTTTAAGGTCAGTTCTTGCCAGAGTTGTTTCCCCTCATGATTAATCAATGCCAAAGTTAGTAATATGCTTTTTCAAGATTGTAATTCTAAAATATATGTTCACCTCTTCATCTTATTTCAGGCCATATTAACTTCAAGATTGCAGAAGATGATATTAGCGATGACAAGGGTCAGTTAAGCCAACAGATATTTTTCAAATAATTTAGCTTCCAGGTTTGTTTCTTCAAAAAACAATGTTTAGCTCAATTGTTTGTTGATAACATTAGGAGCTCTGAACTCCGATAAGAGCTTGTTTATAATGTCTGTTCTGCCATTTTTTGAAAACAGAGCTCTCAACTATGAATAACAATGCAGTTCTAATCAGAATTTTCTTGTTCTTATTTCATCTCTTCCTCTTATTTCAGGTCATACCAAATTCAAGATAACAGAAGATGATATTAGCAATGGCACAGTTAGAATAAAAACTAACGGGTACTTTCTTCCTCAAACCTAATTGTTAGGCTTACCCTGTAGGTTTCATATGTGGTTCAAATGGTCTTTGTTGAGAACAGTAGATCCTGTTAGTTAATAGTGTCTATTTTATCCTTCTTATTCACTATTGCTCTGAAATCAGAGCCCTCAACTCTGAATAACAATATTCACCTTCAAGCTAGTGTTTCCCTGATGAACAACCTAGCTATAAGCTGCAAGTTTATTTTGCAATGCCACTGAGCAGCTCTGAACATGTTAGTTCAGGACCAGCCTACTCTGATAAGAACAGAATTAGCTGACTAGTACTCCATATGTTAGTGTGCATGCATTCTCATCACTCAAGCTAGCTAGTGCAACACCTTTTTAGTGCAACACTCTGTCAAGACTTGCGAATTAACTGGTTTGTCTTGCTCAAAAGTTTTCATGCTACCAGCCGATTCCAGCTCAAGATAGCATCTTAATTTTCTAAGATAGCATCTATCTTATTCTGATACATTTCCTACATGCATGTAGATAAACTATTGCTGTGCTGTGAGATTTCATTACAAAGGTCGGAGGGTGACGGGAGCTGCTTGCCAGCTTTTCTATGACGGGACGAATTCCACTTGCACACGTTATTCATAGACATCCTAGTTTTTGGTGGCCTCCGCCACCACCCTCCCCCACCATACAACACTAACTCATCAGGGTCATATACCCCCGGTTGCCTCCATTCCCCTACATCTTGTGTGATGGGTTGTATTGCCTTAGGGTTTGATGTGTTTCGAGGGGTCCATGCCCATCCTTATATAATCTTGGGGGACCGGGTTACATAAAAATCCTAGCCAAATACGAGCTTAGAGTCCTACCTAGAGTCCTACCTAAGTACTACTTGTTAGTTTCCTTTAGTTCCGACTAATCCTAGCCCTATGCGACTAGTTACAACTGGTATAAGGAATGAGCCATGCCCCATCCCTTATTCTAAAATATGTATAGCACATGCGCAGTCCCATGAGCTCGGGTCTGACAAGCCGTCGAGCTCTTCGTAGTCGAGTACTGCAGGCTTTCAAGTACTTTCGAAGACGTTTTCGAGTACTTTCATACTCCATCCTCAAAGTGTCTTCCGAGTACTTCCTTGGCACGCAAGAGTAGTCCTCAAGTCTTCCTTTTCTTTTTCTCTTTTAATTTGTTATCACGGAGACGTTTTTACAACCTGTGTTTGTGATGGGACTCATCATAGACGCATTTTCCTCATCAGTGTCTGCGATAAGGCCACCTCACATACGTGTTCTGACAACCCGCGTCTATGATGAGCCTCACCACATATATATTTTTGGCAACCCGCGTATGTGATGGGGTCTCATTACAGATTCTGATTTTCGCGTCTTTGATATGTCGTCATCACAGACGCAAACTCACGTACGCGTCTTTATGATGCATCTGTGATAAAATGTTATGGTATAGTGTAAATGTCCACAAAGCTCTTACATAAAGCACACAATTCAAATATACAAAGAAAAAATTTCCTATTTAGCTCTATTAAACTTACCTCTTCCTTCGTTGGTCTTTTTTTCTTCAAAGTTCCCTATTTAACACCATAACTAAGTTTTTTTTTCCCTAAGCTGTCGCTTCCGTCGCTTCTGTTACTCCCCGCCGTTAAAAATCAATTCACATCTGTAAGATTTTACACGACATGACGAAAATACCCCTGCTCTTCTGCCCGTCTCTCTTCCCTTTTCCCGTCTCTCCTCTCTCGGTGGTTTCTCTCTCCCATTTTCTCTCTCCCATTTTCTCTCTTTCCCCACCGTGAACCCTAGATCGGCCAGCGTCGGCGGCGGCTGCGCCGGCGGCGGAGACAGTCCAGGATGCGGGAGGAGGGGGGTTGCGCCTGCTGATTCTCCGGGCATGGGCGCGGGGCCGGCCCGCCCTGCTGCTCCGGCCGGTCCTCAGGCTCCGGGCGGGGACGCGGCGGCGGCCGGCCTTGCTGAGGCTCCGGGCGCTGGAGCGGTGCCGGCACGCCCTGCAGCTCCGGCTGTCCCTGGGCTGGAGCTACAGAGTGCGGAATCTTTGCCCCCCCGCCCCCCCCCCCCCCCCCCCCCCCCCACCCCCCTTCCGCTTACCTGCTTAGATTACTTAGTTCGTTGAAATTACTAGTCTGTAGGCGTCAGTGCCTGGTACATGTTATGAGTCTGTTCGGGGGTAATGGCGTGGTATTTCCTTCTTTGTGATTGTGCTTAATTTGCTTAGTTTGTGGCTACAGGGATGACGTAGTGTGTGTTTGATATAGTGCACTGGCCTCTAAGCAGAGGCCTGTGAATTCGTTTGTAAGCATTGCACATGAGAACATAATGCTGGCACTCAATACCACTTTTGCAGAGAGGTTTTGTTGAAGCTCATTCAGATGACGGCTTGCTTGAAATATTTGGTCTGAAAGAAGGTTGGCATGCTTCATTTGTAATGGCTGAGCTTATAAAAGCAAAGCACATTGCCCAGGTACTTACTTTTTATTGCCTTAATTTTTGCATTACCTGTCTGCAAAAGATAATCTGAATGAATATCAACAGGCTTTGTTGTAATCAGTAGTTTTTGGTAGACTGATCTTGGTTCTTGGTCCATGTTCTGAATGTTTTCTTATGCTTCTTTTCCTATGTTCAATGGATGGAGAGCCATGGAAACAATCACTCATTCAGGACCAGTCAACCATTCTGGAAATAAACAAAGTTCCATATCATTTTCTTACGATCAATGGGAAGCAATGATATTTCTCATGTCAATTAGGTAACACTCCAGAAATACTGTTTCCATATTTCTTTCTTTAGGGCACCAATGCCTTGATGTTTACTGGCATCATATTCTGCTCTATACAGCATTTCATTTTCTGATATCGCCTCTTATCGCTCACTTAATATTTTGTACCAGGGTTGCATTCTTAGACCGTTAGATTGTGTACAGTTCAGGTGCAGCGAGCACTAGATTCTTAGAACTGGGTCGACTGCAGCGATGATGCATGTTCGTTGGCCTTTATCATGGTACAGTCATGGCCAGAGCATGATAAGGCACCATGCATTGTTGTATTGTATCATATCTGTAATCTGTTGTTGTATTCTGATTTCTTTTGAAGAGAAAGGAACAAGCTTAATTTAATTTGCAGTGTTCCATTGTGTGTCAATGCAAAAGAATAACCTGGTGAAAAACACCATCTTGACTATAAAACTGGACAGTTTGGCATTTGCACTGTCCTAGAGCATATCCATTTGCAAACAGCTTATTTTACTCTCCAAATTTTCCTTAGTAAAAGAAAATTTTCAGTTACGAGGCCTGTATCTGCATCCACATGAATGCTCACTTGATTAGGAGTATTGGAGGCGTTTCCTTCGCAGCAAACATTAGCCGCTGGATTGTCCTCGGACGGCTGCAGATGAGTATTCGAGGCAGTCCCTCAGCTCACGCAGTCCGTCAATTTGGTGATACAATTACAAACAGGGATAAAATGTCTTTTCACATGGCTATTAACGCTGTTAGTGCTCAAAACTGACGGAAGGGCCAGATTAGGGAAGAAATGAGGTTAAGATGTCACATAGGGAACTTCAAAAAAAGGGCCAAGGAAAGAAGAGGCAAGTTTAGTAGGGCCTTATAGGGAATTTTCTCATACACAAAACCGTCCAACTTTTTCTAGGTGCACAGGACGGACACGCCGCCTTCAAAACTTTACTTCGTCTCAACGTAAGATTCGTGATGACGTCGCGTGCTCTCCATCACTGCCATCCGGCCACACCGGACGTGCCTCCAGTTTTGTGACCCAGACCAGAAACCTGCTTGCATGGTGGTTTTAAGGTCCAAACCGTCCATCTCCTCTTGGCCGCCTGCGAACCCAATGTCCACATGTGTCTGACCTCCCGTCAACAAGTCTTTCGCACTTCCACACACAGGCGGCCTACTCGAACTTATCATCGCTTCCCTTTTAACTTGATTGACGTCGTCTTGATCTCATCCATGTATTCTTGCTGTTCAATGCAGCACGTGGATCGCCTATGACTATGCCTGAACTCCTTGGGTCCCTCGGTCCAAGCCTACTTACGTCCCTCCTTCATCGTCCTTAGTCCATCGGTGTGAATCTTTCGCTTGATTTTCACCTCATCCGTCAACAGTCACGTCGCATCCTGCGCCTGCACATCACAAGCTTAAGAGATAAATCAAATCCACAAAACGTTAGGATGATTAGCCCTCAATACATACCTTATAGCTGCAATACACTGTATATCTCTCGTTTGGTCCTTGATTCCTTTTCGTTACCGAAATCTATGTGTCGTCCCATGGTGGAGGATCGTCGACTTTTGCCCGACGGCACGACACGACCGGTGGTGCTCTCTCGCGCGCGGCCGGAGGAAGCATTTGCCGGTTCCACGGACACAAGCGGCGGCTGCATTTAAAATGACCAGCCAAATGGAATCACAGCGTCGAAAGCGATGCGCCAACGGCCGCAGGACCAATCCAAAAAATGGCGCGCAATCGTCCTGCGTACTTCCCTCTCGCGCCGTCCGGTGTGGATGCTGGACGCAGAAAGCCGGTCGAGGCAGCGGTGCGATCAGGCCGAAAGAAGAAAGTCTCTCCCACCGTTCGTGTTGACCGGACTACCGTGGCAGATTTTGTCAGCCACAGCTGCGTTCAACCTACGGTCCTTCAGTTTCCAGCAAGTGTTCTTCAAAGCTTAAGAAAGGGTTAAAATATTTTTGACGACGGATTGATCTTGACGCGAGTGTGTGCATGCAGTGGCAGAGTCAGAAAATTGCGGCCGGGTATGCCACATATAAAAAATTTCGATATAGAGCGGAGCAATGATTTTCCTCGATGAACATAGGACTGGAGGATCGGGAGGTCAGGGGCGGGATGCCAGGGGACGCGACTCGCAGAGTAGGACGGGAGCGCAGCGAGCGTACTCAGCAGGCAGCAGTGACCGAACGGACGAATTTCTAAACGTTTCTAGGCTTCTTTCGTGGACTTTGTTATTTTGGACTTATGAGCCATATTGAACAGTATAAATTTGTGTATACATACTACTATTTTTTTTCTAAATTTTGGGTATGTCAAGGAATACAGAGGCATATACATCAGTACATGAGAAAAGCCTTGCATGTACCCCGAGTTGTGTTGGTGACAGAATGTGCATGCTCGCCACGTCTGCAGCAAGTCGCGTGCGGGCGCACTCAGCCTCAGCTATAGTGGAATAGTCTGACAAACAATAATCATCTGCCCTTTGGTACCTCTAGTATTCTCTCTCTCTCTTTTTGGTACAATTAGATTTGCTATGATGGCTATCTAGATTGCCTGGACCCGATGAAAGTTCAGAGCTAGCTATCCCCACCACCATGAAACACATGTGCTTCAACGACGCACGCCACTTGAAGTCTGGAGCTCTTCTGTCGATAAAGACTGAGCATGCAAGGGATTGGGCAGAACAAAGCGTAGTTCGTGATCGGTGCCAACCACGTATACACACAATAAGTACGGTGGCAGCTAATGGCGACCACCGGCCGTGGTTTCCAAGGACCCAAATGCATGAACATGCACACATTAAAACTGAATCTCTTCCTTTTAGCGGCCAAAGATGCAGCGATCCTGCGCGAAACGGCGGGAGATCGGACACACTACCGGACACTTCCTTTCCTTGCAGTTCAGGATGCAGATTCTAGTGGGTCCACCCACTAACCCAGTACCCAGAATATCTGTCTTGGTGTAAATACCCGTCGGATCGACCCACTCAATTCTAGTGCAAATTGGTAGCCAACGTTCTGGGTTACTGGGTAACCCAATCGACACCCTCCCTTTCGCCAATCTCGCGGCTCGCGAGTTCCCCGACTTCACAGCAGGCAGGCAGCAGTGCCTCACCCGTTGCCAAACCCACCTTTCATTAGGCGGCAGCACAGGCGGCACGGCCGACGCGCCCGCACCGGCGCCACGGCCGTCGCGCCGGCTTTCGCGGCGTTGTCTGTTGCCGTGGCGGCTTTCGGCTACCTCTTCTCGTGTGTGGCTAAAGCTGGTGCCTGCCGGCTGCGGGAGAGAGGAGGACAAGTTGAAGCAGGACATTCAAGCGGAGCGGAAGTCATCGGAGGAAAGGGGAGGCCTACCTCGATTTGGTTCCAATTGATTGCGACACAACTGCCGGTTAACGGAGCCATCCATCTCCGGCGAACTGTGGCCAGTGCGGGTTCCGTCCCGTGCGGCGGCGACGCGTGGTTACAGGCTCACAACTAGAGAGGAGAGAGAAATAATTCTTGTTTCATTATCCGCATCGACTTGCTGGGCTTGAAGACTCGTCATTCCTGGCAGCCGCAGAGCCTGATGATTCATTTGAGTATGGTGTTCTGGTTGACACTTTGGATCGTTTGGGTAAACATTGAAATGCGCTGGTGTAACCCGAAAACCCATAAATAGTATTGTTGGGTACTCTGGGTCAATCACTGGTTGGCCCAATTCCAACCCACTTGCATCCTGACTTGCAGTCATCGGTCTCGGGTCGTCGGAAAAGTAAGCCTCACCACACGCGTTCTGACCTGATCCCAAATTCCACTACGACCTCGGAGCTTTTGGCCGCGGATCAGGCGTTCTGCGGCCGTCAGTTCGGAAGATGGATATTGATGTAGTATAGACCGCCCTTTGCGGCTGTGTGGAGATCAGAGTGGAATGAAGGTGCCAGCTCTTCTTGCGGAATATAATCTTGGGCACACCACCAAGATGTTTGATGGTCCTCATGATCTTTCAGGTCTAACATTATCCAGTTTTAGAGAACGATTCAGTAGGTCCCTCTTAGAATCGGCTGTTTACTTCAGTTAGTTCTGATGAGAGCTCCGATGGCTTCCACTTTGCGTATGCACTGCTCAAAACACATACTCCTGTGCTCTAGAAACCACGAATGCAAGCGTGCATCTAATATGAAAGAGCATACAGCCACTAAGACGTCACTTAATTTTAATTTGTTGCTACTCCTTCTGTCCGAAATTATAGGTAGTTTTGACTTTTTAAATACATAATTTTTGCTATGTACCTAAACACGTACCGTGTCTACACAGTAAAACTATGTATCCAAAAAAGTCAAAACGACCTATAATTTAGAACGAGGGTATTTGTTTTTCCCATATCTCTAAAAATAGAGAGGTGCAATTTCATACTAGATAGTAGTATCTTCGCAAAAGATATATGTACATTTCTATATAAGGGAAATCAGCTGTCATAGGGCAGTCTGGTAGATAAGTAGAAAAACCTTTTTTTGCACATGTGGTATGTCTGGCTTATCATATATAATAGACTCCTCAATATTGGGGCACATGTGCTCTCCATTTTTATTAGGAGGATTAAGAATGATGACCAAATTAAACGAGTGATACCTCATTTGGTGGAAGACGGATTGTCGATTTTACAATATGCAAATGACATGATTATATACATGGATCAAGCTAAGAATATGAAGCTATTCTCATGGTCTTTGTACAATTATCGGGCTTAAAAATCAACTTTCACAAAAGTGAGATCTTATGTTACGGAGAAGTCAAACAATATGGGAGAGAATATAATGAAATGTTTGGCTGCGAGCTGGGGTCATGCCTTTTCAAGTATCTAGAAATACCGGTGCAACACAATAAACTCTCTAATGAGAATTGGGGTGTCACCAAGGAGAGATTTAAACGCAAATTAAAGTGTCATCAAGGAGAGATTCAAACGCAAACTAAAGTATCATCGGGGAGGGATTGAAAGGAAAAGTAAGTACGTAGAAGCCAAACATTTATCTTATAAGGGGGCTGATTTTATTGAATCCGGTCCTGAGTAGCCTCCCAATGTTCATGATGTCCTTCATCGAAATCCCTAAAGGTGTGTCTCATCTTAAAGGTTAAGAGGGGCTGGAAATAGCATACCTTTGGATTACAAATAAACATTTACTCAGCAAATAGTTGTTTAAATTGGTGAGTTAGCATGGCACATGGCAGACTTTACTTATAATAAGTATCTGAGCTCAGAGTGTCTTACTTAGGTTAAAGTTATACCTTGAGATTCGCACTTCTAGAAAGGTCCTTTAAGGGCTATGGAAAATTTCTTGGGTTCCAGAACCTTTAAGATAAAAGATGGGTCACAAATCAGATTTTGGAAGGACACATAGGTTTGTTGACTCTAAACCACTTTCGTAAAGAGCAGTTTTCTAACCTATTTAATATAGTCTATTATCCGCATATTAGAGTGGCAATTGTTATAAACCAAATGCCATTGAATATCCCTTTTAGAAGAGCTATAGTTGGGGATAAACTAACAGCTTGGAATAACCTTATAGCCAAAATATCCGCTAACCAGCTTTCAAATGGGAGGGATATTTTTACCTGGGACTTGCATAGACATGACAATTTTATTGTATGGTCTGTTTATGTATCAGTATTTTATAAATCAAAATACACACTCCATTAATAAATTATTATGTAAGCGGAAGGTTCCTTTAAAATAAATATGTTTCTTTGGTACCTTCAATGAAGTGTTATTTGAACCAAGGATAACTGTGTTTAGAGAAACTGGTCCTGGAGTAAAAATTGTTGTTTCTGTGATCTTAATAAAACAATTCAGCTTCTCTTCTTTGATTGTCAACATGCCAAGACCATTTGGAAAGTTGTTAATGTAGCTACTGGGTTAACCCCACTAAAGTCAATAGGGCCTATGCATAGAAATTGGTTAAGGGGCATAAGCAAGAAAGAAAGAAGTTTGATTATTGTTCGGATTGTAGCTCTTATGAGGGCGATTTGGTATAGGCGCAACGATTTTGGTTTTGGAAAAAAACATCTTACCTTATTTATATGGGCTGTCTTCAGGGGGAGCACACTCCCTGCGATTTTTGTCCCTGTTATGGCTTGGGGATGCAAGGGAGATTGCCTATTTGGCAAGAAAGGCATTGGAGGTTGTGGTCTTGGATATCTATACCAAAAATGGATCGAGAAGCGATAATGGACTTTGGTTTTGATACCTTCAAGTCATTTGCATACTCTTTTTCTTTCTTTTTCAGCTTGTGATATGAGAATTCTGTAAAAACTTGGTCGTGAAGCGATTGCAGTGGCCGGAGATTTTTCTAGAAAAAATAATAGACTCCTTTTGCAGCCTCTACTTTCTCTTTATAAGATACATTAGGAAAAAGATCAAATGTATAAAATGTATTCATCATCTATACTATAAAAGTTGAAACAATTGAAACCATTTGTCACCAAAATTAGGCTCACCGTACTCCTCACGAGATCCCACTTGATAGGCCAAAAGATTTGACGAAGGGAGGTGGAGACCTATTTTTTGATAGATGGAAAAATGATTCCACCCAAAAACTTTTTTTCCACCAAAGTCTTCTACATACCCACCTGGTGTACCCGCTATATGGAGCACGTATATTTCTTTTCTTATGCACAAATACAAAATTAAGTAGTACAAATGGAAGGGCATAAATTAAGTATTATACATTCTTTCCATACTAAATAAATTAAGATATCCCTATCAAACAATCAAGGGGCTACTTGCAACATCAAGAAGTGCACAATTAAGGGAGAAATTGATCCCGCATATTTCTTTCTTTATGCTCAAACTCGACTTATGAATATTTCATTCCTTACTTATGTATCACTCGTATGGATAAATAGGAAATAGAGTAGTATAAATGAAGGGGCATAAATTAAGCAGTATAAATTCTTTCCATACTAAATCAAGATATCCTATCAATCAATCACGGGGCTAATTGCAAGTGCCCTTTTTGCGGCAGGAAGTCTTTCCAAAAGCATGATATCTCTCTGTTTTCCATCACCGCACCTATAAAGCCATACACCTCTTGGGTTAATCATTCACTCCATTGTTGCTGCTGCCGCGCCAAGAAGCTGGTACCATCTATTTTCTACTTCCAAGATGGGACCTCTCCGCCGATTGGAAGCCATACAACAGGAGGACGCATCCAACGCCAAGGTATGCCTCCTGTCCATGTTGCAATATTTATTGTGATAGTAGTTTTATGTTGTTGGTTAGACAGGAGGTGCTATTTATCATGACGATGAAATCATGTCTTAGGTCACTAGCGTAACACATCGTCCGCATTTCCCTGATCATCCGGCATTCCCTCGTTCTCCCTGCCCCTCCTAAAGTCGCGCATTGCATGGCGTCAGCACCGGTGCCCGCTGTCCTGAATGTCACCGGCGCCCGTTGTCCCTGGAGGTGACCGGCGCCCCTGTCCCGCTAGAAGCTGGCCCTAGAGGTGCGAATTGAGCTGCGCTGGTCGTTTCATCGCTGGATGCAATGGTGCGCATAAATTTATAAAGGTAAGATTCTGTTATCCATTCAAACATTTCATTGATTTTTTTTCTTATCTGCATTCATGCATTCAAATGTTTACTTTGTCACCTATGTTGATCCTCATGATCGGTGCTCCTAAGGTGCTGCTCGCCACCATTGCACCAGGACGCCAATCAGCCCGCCCTGTATTTCACGTTGACAATGAAAGATCGAGATCTTTGCTGAAACGGCTAGAGGTAAGATGTTGTTCTCATTTAACTTTTGATACATTTTGTTTAATATGTTTCTTATAGTAAACAATGTATTTTAGGTTTCTATTTTTATAGAGATTCTTGATCCATGTAGTTTTTTTATTATGGCTCTACACAAATGGTATATTTAGATCCGTTGAATATGTCCTAGAAATGGATGGCCGTCGACCATTTGAAGATATCACAAACACGTTGAATCATCGTAAGCAACAAGTACATGAGGAGCCTGTTATCCATTTTGTTGATGATGATATTTTTTTCTCATGTCTTCTTTTAGTAAATTGTTATTATTAGCTTCATGCTTCATGGTTGTGATTAATAAACAAATGATCTATTCATGGTTCTTTTATAATTGCGGGTGATTCCACTGATCACATGAAAGCTAAGCGGCAAAGAGCAAGAGAGAAGTACGCTAGTCTGTCAGCTGATAAAAAAACAGAGTTGAATGTAAAGAGGTGCAAAAGTTACCATCGGAAAAAGGTCAAAAGAGAAGCTGCTTCAAATAAACTCATGTAAACTTCCATTGGTAACAAACCAGGCTAGACGTTCCTTCCTAGTAGTGCTGGCTCACCTCGTCATTCACCAATTTGTTGACTAACTAATTCCATAAAAATCCACATAAAAACAATATGCTTCCATATTTAATCAAGGGTTGTCTTGTATACTCCTTCCGTCCCAAATTATTAGTCCTTTTGGCTTTTCTAAATACATAGATTTCACCGTGCACCAATACATAACATATGTCTATATACATAACAAAAGCTATGCATCTAAAAAAACAAAAATAACTAATAACTAAATGTCGCTTCCCTTTTAGACTTTTAGCAAATATAATTGGTTATTCCATAACGCAATAAATAAGATTTTTTAGTAGTAGTTCCATGCAATATAATCATTTTTAACAATTTGACTTTAAACACAAGCACGTACATCTTCACTAGTTAATAATAGTAGCAATTGGATATATTGTGTATCCTAGGAAAATGCCCATCTCCACCATATGAAAAATAGTCTAAAATAACCAACAAAAAGCTGCATTTAAATTACCTACCTCTCCTACTATAAAAAAGAATAATCTAAAGTTACACCCTAGTTCTTCTTAGAAATTACCAAGTTCTGCCATTATGAAGAATAATATAAAATAACCCATAAATTTACACACGTAAATAGCATCCATCAACCATTATAAAAAAACAATAGTCTAAAGTAAGACGCTCAATCTCTACGAGTGTGGGCACTATAAAAGGCATATCATCGTAATCATTGTTATGTTGCTTACATATTAGATAATTATGTCATTGTTAATCATAAACAACTAACTCAAGGTATATTATTTGCATGTTGTGTGTTACCATGTAGACCAGTGTACATGTATGGATACGGGATGTGACGAACATAATGATTTCAATGTCAAATATATATCTCAAGCAGAAATTGCCAATTACTAAAATAGTTACTATATATGCGCCCACACTATGCAAGCGGGAAAAACTATGAATTGATAATTAGAGTCTATTACAATTTGATAAAAAATAAATATGAACATACAATATGTTAGGACATGGACATATGAGAGAGAGAAAAGATAAGCAATCCTAACTATTTGTGGGGTCCAAACTATCCATGAACTTCGAAATTTTCATCTCTTAAAATTATCGGCCCATGGAAGGGTTAGGGTGTGATTGGATGACTGCGTTTGGCCTTGTCCAGGCTCGCCCGATGCAATAAGTCTATGATTGGAGAGTATCAGGTACTGGACCAGGACCCCGAGATGCATTTGGCGCCTCTCAGCCTGGCTCGCGCGGTGCGAGAAAAACCCGCGTTTCCGCGCGGTCTGGTTCATGCGAGCGCAGGATGGACGCCGCTACGGCCTAATTTACCTGCTGTTGGTCTGACGTACATGCAACCAATCACCTGCTGTTTGTGGCTTGGCTGGAAAAAGCTTGCAACCAATGAGACTTACCTTGCATGCACGGGTCTGGCCCGGGGCTTAAGATGGTTAAGCAACCCCATCAAGAACCCCATCAAGATCCAGCTCGACCCATTCAAAATTTTACTGGAAAAAATATTGAATCAACATTTTGAAAATCTCTGGATGCCTTCATTCTGAAAATATTGAATCAACATTTTGAACTCAATAATTTTTCCCCACCTTCCCCACCTTCTTCTCCGGCTCCGGCGGCCGGCGGTGCAGCGCGCAGGTGTGGGCGTCCGGCGCAGCAGGGAACTTGCGGCGCAGCGGTGGGGCGGCGCGGGGTGGGCAGGGGCGTGGGCGCGGGGATGGGTCAGGCGGCCAGTGGTGGCGGGGGAGAGTGGAAATTAGGGTTTGGGGTGGATCGAAGGGCTGTGATTATTTTGCACGAATCTCAAATACTGAAAGATGGGGAAAAAAAAGTTCCGCCGAAAGATATATAGGATTGGGGAGCCTAGCCAACCGTGGCCTAATTCACCTGGTGCGACCCAGGCTCAGCTTGGGAAGGAACCAATCAGGCCCTTAATGGACAAACACAACAAATGCATTACGGAGTTGGGCCGAAACAAAGTTTGGACCAACCCATAATGATGGCCACATTTACCATGTCGCCTGCTGCCGCATGCACGCATATTGGTGTATCTCTACCTATTCGTAAAAAGAGGATCTTTTATTTATTCCATCGTTGACTTTGATCCATAAAACTTTTCATTGGATGGGAAATTGGAAGTGGACGGAGCTCATGTTAGATTGAAGTTTCCTCTGATACAGATTCGAGCTCATCTTATGTTCCTCTTATAAATAGGAAGAGCTAGATAGAGACTCACCAATAATATGAGAAGGGGATAGAAGCAGCCAGACGTGGTTTATCTTGAGAAAGAAGTATCCAGGGTATACATACTAGCATAATAAATAACGTGAAGACTGCCTCTCAAAAAGGAAAAAACGACAACTTGAAGACTGCCTCTCAAAAAAAAAAACGTGAAGACTGAAACTAAATTCTGTACGTGTCGTGGCTATCCCTGAGTGTCAATCAGATTCAGTTTACTTTTACTCTAGTGTAAAACAAGGGATTCTTTCAAACCAAAGAATTAATAAAATGATTCTTTCATGAAAAAATGGAATGGAACTGAGAAACCGAGCTGTACGACTCCGAGTCTGTTCGGAAGCGAAGTTGTCTTTGGTGACCACAGTAACCTCTGACGCAGGACCAACGAGCAGCTGACAAAGTGAGAATAGTGTTAAACATATTAGTTACTAGTTACTCCTACGTCCATTCAGATGCTTGATAAAATTATTCAGATTTGTCGCCATTATTGCTGTTGTTGCGTGATCCAGAATTAATAGATGTCCTTCACCATTATTTCTTCTCATTGCATTGACCACCGATATAATCTTAGACCAGTCTTAATGGAGTTTCATGGAGAGTTTCATGGTATTAAATTTTATGCCATATTATCAATTTTGCTGACATGATGAGGAGAGAAAAGGAGATAGTTTTATAGGATGTGAGAGGAGTTTCATCACCATAAGATTCATCTGGCACAATTATCAGTTCTCAGTCTTAGTAATTGTGTCATAAAATTATGCACTGGGATTTGCCTTATAAAGCCACGAGTTCAAAATATAATTTTCTTATCTGTAGGAAAGCATTTCAATTATGAGAGAAGCAGCGCCTTTTGCCCTTGAGACTCAAGCTTATTTCTTTGCCGACTTTTGAAATTACGTGCGTTTTTTGTTTAAAAAAGATTATGATATATATTAGAATTTACATATGTCGACCCTAGCAGGAACAAGCCTTTAGTTCCGGTTCACTCCCCTTAATAACTGCCGGAAAATAAGATCCGTGAAGACACCCATTTAAAAAATCCCAAAGAGTCAATGGTATAGATAGGCCCATACTCCTAGTTTGAATTAGTGGAAGCAAACTCAAAATTTATGAGCACCCTTATATTGATATTGTGTAACTGAAGCTTGAAAGAGATAAAGACAAAAAGTAAATTTTCACAAATTTTCCCACAGTGCGCTGAGCGGCATGGGCTCGATAATGACAAGGATGAGGTAGATGAACTTGCAGGAAATGGAATAATTTAGAAGAGGGTTTTCTGGAGTTGTATATAAGCACGACATTCACTCCTGGCTGTGACTACAACAAGGAGTCAGTAAAGGTAGAAGCTCTTAACTCTCGGTTACGGTACGAAACAAGGGGTGATGGTTTTTCGTGAAATTGGAGGAGGAGGGGTTGGGGGGGGGGGGGGGGGGGGGGGGGGCAATTCCATATTCCATAGTGCTCGCAATTCTTTACACATTACAATTGCATATTTAAAATTCTTGCAAATTAATTTAAGTGATATTTCAATGGTTACCATTGATACAAATTTAATTACGTAAACCACATCCATAGATACACATGTTGTTATGAGACAGTAATAGTTTTTACACACCTTAATGCTACACGGTGTAAAGTCTTAAGTTCATAATTAACTTGACCTACTTTATTTTAATGTGTCCCTTCGTAGTGATCGGTTCGTAAATAAGGAACCTGCTACTTTCACATGAATGGCGAAAAGAGGCAGCTTGAAACATGATAATGCTCATCGTATCTGATTATCCGGTCATACATTAATTTCATAACTCTAATTAACAAAGATTTAAACTTCTACAAATTTGAATATTGCAGTTAGTTGAAGCTTGATATTTTTAGGAAATTATACCTCTCTTTTCTATCCTATAACATCACGATATGAAAACATTTTTCCACCACCAAAGCATCAAATAAAAAGGCATGAAAAGATCATGCCGTAGTGATGTATACTTGTGACCTTCCAAACAGATTATAATTGGTCCTCTATGTGAACTTCTTACCTTTATTTCTAAATTTTCTCATCAGTCAAAAAGGAGAAAGCCACTACTAAATTATTCTTTTCACCTACATGATATATTAGTTCTCCACTGAACCTACTTGTTCTTTGTATGCGGGACATGTTGGGTTATTTAATTCTGGGAACAGACACACGCATAAAACATTTCCTGGGAATACAATGTACACTTAAAAAGATAATATGGACATGTCCACACACTAGTTATTTGTTCTTATATTCCTGTGTCTCAATATATACTAGTACAGCCAAAATTCTGAGGAGAATCACAAAATAGTATACTTCCTCTGTCCAATTCTATGTGCAGTCATATTTTTGAAAAAAATAATCTCTGTATATTTTACTCAGTACTTATAAATTTATAATTATATTGGTGCATAGAAACTACATAAGTGCTTTTAAACAGTTTTGTAGATATAATGATATGTATTACCTAAAAAGTTTTCCTTTTGAAACCGATCACCTAATTTCTAATTTGAAAAATCATAAAAGAATAAAGTACGTCATATATATGATGGGGGAAGTAGATATTATATTACCCCACCCAACAAGCACTCCTCCGCTTTTACAGTCGGCACCTATGGTCATCTCGACGCGCCGCTACGCGCCTGGCATCTCCATTGGACCACTCAGCCTCCGGCCGCCTTCCTGTGATCTCCTTGGCCATCAACCCTCTCCACTAGAACATCCAACTGTGGAATTGAGTGCAAATGGATTAGCAATACATGATTTCTCATTTAAAAATAAAAATTACTAATTGAATCTTTGATTTTAGTCCACTAATTTTAGAAACCTGGGGTACATATGGCATAAACTTGAGTACAAATCACTAACTCAATCCTTGATTTCAACCCACCAATTTTTAGAAACTTCTAGTGCATATACAATACATATATCTATATCTATACTATAAAAGTTGAAATAATTGAAATTATTTGTCACCAAGATTAGGCCCACCGTATTCCTCATGGAGGTCCCACTTGACAGCCCGGAAGGTTTGATGAAAAGGGGTGGAATCCTATTTTTTATACAAGAAAAATATTTCTACCATAATTCTAATACTTTTTACACCAAACCTTTTTACATACCCACCCACCGTACCCACGCATTACTTTCCTTCGGCACACACCGAAGCATGCGGATCGTTGATCACTAAGGCGCGTTTTTTTTGCAAGAATCGGATCCCATGATACTATTTCCTAATAGCTCTACTGCACTGATTTCCTTTCCTTCCTATGCTGGTTCCTTTCTTCGCTGTGCTTACCTGATCTCGAGGCTACCGTCTTGCGTTCCTTCCTGTGCTCGTTGCCTTTCCTTGCTGTGCCTCGGAGAGCTATCAACCGCCCCATCCGACTCCGTTGCATCGCCGCTTACGGTGCAGCGCACGCACCCTGTCCGACACCCCCTCCAACGATGCTGCTGCCTCCTCCGACGCCGACGCCCCCTTCGACGCGGCTGCCTCCGACGTTGAAGGGCCTCCGAGGCCGCGCCCCTTCGGACGTTGCGGCCTGCTCTCGGAGCGGCCGCAGCACGCCGTAGCTGCCCCCGGAAATCGCATTGATCCCATCTGTCGCAGCCTTGCCTGCCTTCTTTCCCTCCGACACGCTGTGTAACAGCAGGTACGTGCGCGCAGAGTTCTCCTGGTTTTTCGTGATGGTTTCAACTCGCAGCCAATACATGTATCAGTTCTGAAAATACCACTTCTGTTGTGGTTCTGAAAATTTAGCCTTCTAAATGTGTGAATATTCTAATGATGGTAGCTACATTTTATTTTAATGATGTGTGGTTATGATTGACATGGACAGTGACCTTGCTATCATGTGTGTGATTGTCATGTGCATAGTGATCTTGCTACCCCATGTCACTACGTGTGATCTGCAATTTAGTCTAATGCTGTATCAATTTCTTGGAGTAGATGCTTTTAGTTTTTATTGAGTAATTCATATGATATTCTTTTGACCAGGAGTAGATGCTTTTAGTTTTTATGGAGTATGCATATGATATTCTTTTGATCGTCGACCATTTGGAGATATCACAAACACGTTGAATCGTCGTAAGCGGCAATTAGATGAGGAGCCTGTTATCCATGATGGTGACCATGATATTAATAATATAAATTGTTATTATAAGCTTTTTGATTCATGGTTGTGAATAAACAATTGATCTATTCATGATTGTTTTACAGTTGCAGGTGATTCCAATGATCAAAGGGAAGCTAAGCGGCAAAGGGCAAGAGAGAGAGGTATACCTTCCGATTGATAAAAAAGAGGCGGGAAAGCTATCATCGGAAAAAGGCCGAGAGAGAAGCTGCTCGGAATAATACAGAGAACCTCTGTATATTTCTTGTTAAACCTTACCCATCAGTGTGCGAGTCTGCTAACTCAAAATGCATTTACCATATGTAGGTGTTGTGACTGTGATTAACGAAATAAATACATCCAATGATGTTGTTCGGCAACCGACTTCAAAGTTAGATGGGAGAACTAAAGATGATTCATGGTTGCATGGCAATGCTTCTTTTCAAAGAACCAATGGAAGATACGAGCACTCTATAGAGCATCTGGTATTATTAATTATCCATATTAAAGCTAGGTCATAGGTACTATCAATTCACTACCGTTCTTGCACCTTTTTTTAATCAGTTGTTCTCCCGGAGTTATCTTTTGTCGAGCAGCGGAGGGAGAAAGATAGAGAAAGGTGGAGGAAAAGGTACCGTAATATGACAGATGATCAGAAGGCTAAGAAAAATGCCAACAAGAGAGCAACTAGAAATGTCAATTATTCTAATGTTATTACCATTGTTCCAGCCAAAGAAGGTTATCTCGTTTCTTGAAGCATCATTATTTTTAGTTCAACACATATGGTGTATCGCTTAAATTATTATATTTGCGTAAATATTTATATGTGAATATGGAACAGATGGTACCTCTATCACGCCATTTTGTACCGGCGCATCAGGCGTTGAGGATGAGATTACTTTGGAGGAGCTGAAAAGGGAGTATGCTAGGAGAAGATATCTTGAAATGACAGATTTAGCAAAGCATGCGAAGGTATTGAAAGCTGGAAAAAAATACCCAATAAAGGTAATATAATCTAGTATGAAAATAACTGACGTGTATATATGGATTATAATATTTGGCCTACAATTTCAGGTGCATAGATAAATACGCCTGTTACTGGGACGTTACAATCCGCATTAACGTAACAACAGTATGCTCCATTAACTAGGGCATGCACTAGGAATGTGGATAGAGGATCGGTTTGACTTGGGTCTATGGGAACTAGATGACCCGATGCATGGAGTTGATGTTATGATTATTACTTTAGCATGTATATCTATTCTTATTTGAGAAGTTAATGAGACATGAAGTGATTTACTATTTGTAATTGTATTTATGTAACAGAAAATGATTTAGATGAACTGAACCTAGAGGATTATGGGCCTGCAGATGCAGAAGACGATGATGCACGCGTATTTCATCATGAGAGTTAGTTACTAATCTGAATGAACCAACTAATATTACAATATTTTATTTGATAAATAAATAATACCTTTATTTCTCTATAATACAGTGGCAGATTTTCAGTACGAATATGCTGTGGATCCTGATATTAGTTATAGAGGTTCGGATCCGTATGATGGAGTGTACAAGGATCCTCCAAAGAAGCATCATGTTCTGGAAAATGTCAAAAACTGTGAATTCTGCCATGCAAAGAGGTTCCTAGGTGAAAGGCTAGCATTCTTGTTGACGCCAGATTTTGACACGTGTTGAATCGGCGTCAAGAGGAGAAGATTGGCCGATGCGGCAGATCTGAAGGCTACAGTAAGGAATCGGTCGATTGAGGTAACGGTTGAGAATCGGCCGATTGGTGATACAGTTTGCGCCACCAGGATGGAATTATTTCGGAGGGTCCTGGTCAAAAGTTGGTCAACAAGGCAACGCTAAGTCGGTCAAGGAGCAATTGAAAAGAATCTTGATTGGATTAGGGGACGGCGGCGGAAGATTCTGCGGGAGTCCGTTTCCTTTAAAAGTTATTATAGATATGGTAATTTTCCTGTTTTTTAATAAGATTGTAACAAGTCGTGATCGACTAGGAGTCCTAGTTTTAGGGTATAAATAGGAGTCGTCAGGGTCTTGCAAAGGGATCAACACATCAATCAACAACAATACTTCTACTTTTCTAGCAATTTACTTTCAAGTCGGCGACTTCGCCAATATTTTTCTTCTTTCACGAGTTCGTACGGATTGGCAGGGCTGCATCAACTTGATCTCCGGCCAATTGGTAGGTTCCGCTTATCGAGTAATATCCGAGCTTTAACTACGGGCGCATCGCTGTGATTTCGTTTGGATTTATTCACCAGTTATCGATATTTACTAGAATTGCAAGTTTTACCTGTTATTCTAGTATTATCACCAGTTATCCAGCTTGAGATCGGGATAATCGGCTTCGTCATCGTTCCTCTTCGATTTATCATCTTACAGCCGATTAGATCTATTTCAAGTGCTGCTTCTGTAGTAATTGTTTAGATCGCTCCAGCAGTTTTCTTTATAATTACTACACGATTATCGGCTGATCCATAGCCGATCATCTCTACATCAAATCGGCCGATTCGCCGCCGACGTGCTCCTCAGGACAGATCGGAACTCCAGCCGATCGGAGCGCCTGAAATTTAATACTTTATTTCCTTGTCAATCAACAGGTCAGATTGACTGGCACGCCGCGCGAACCGCACCAGGGTGATAACCCGAACAGGAGCTAAGCAGATTCTCCCGGGTCGTGTGTCCGACGCTGAAGACCATCGGCCGATTCCTGTCTGGCCGATTTTAGCGCCAACACACTTTTGGCACGCCCGGTGGGACCAATCCAAGATCTGATATGTCGAAGAATGAAGAAATCTCCGACAGCAACATCATTGAGGTCACAGAAGCGGATCTCAAGGACGACCAGAGGGAAGAATTGGCCAAACATCTAGAAGATTACAAGAAGATGTACCTCCAGTCGTTCAGTCGTACCAGAAGCGGGGAGGCGGTCAAGAAGGCTCCTATTCTAGCTCCCCGCCACATCACCATTGCTGAAGACTCGGACAAGATGTCAGAGATGATCCAACAATCCGTTTATCAGGCATTCATCGACCAATCCTCAGTGATGACCAACACGGTGTATAACGCCGTCGTCAGCTCTCTGGCCAGCGGAGCAGTCCAAGGCTATCAGGGACCAGCATATACCCCGCCAACCACTCTGCCAGCCAGAAGCTTACCATACACGTCCCAATCGGCTCCTCAGCCGATATTGACGCAACGCGAGGGGTACAACTCTCCATTGCCCCCAGCGTCTCCAAGATACAGCGGTGCACCATGTCTCCCATCACAAACACCCCTTCAACCCGTCCAGATTGCTTCTGTGCAATCGCTGCCCACAAGCTCAACACCTTGGGGAACATCGGCGATGACGTATTTTCCCGAGCCAGCGAACGGGTATGGGAGTTATTCAATTCAGGTGCCACACCAATCGGCCGCCCGGCCGACGGTCCCCTAGTATCAGCCGATCTCATCAGAAATCGGCAGGGGGGCAAGCGCTGTAGAAACATTCAGAAGCGCGGCGCCAACGATGACATACGATGGGGAGGGGGGGCGGATTCACTTCGCCATCAACTATCGGCTGCTCAGCAAAATTCACCGATTCATCACCCAGCCGTGCCAGCTCTTCAGCACATGCCCGCACCACGAACGGCTGTTCATCAGCAGCAGGTGGACTGGACAGCAAAAATAGCAGAAGTAATCCAGGATCAGTTTGGATTGAAGCCAAAAGTGCAAACTTACACCTACAAGACGCCATATCCATCGGCCTATGACTTGCTGCCGTTCCCACACCGCTACAAAGTTCCTGATTTCACCAAGTTTTTAGGGACGGACGATACATCCACTGTGGAGCATATCAACCGATTCATCATCCAGTGCGGGGAGGCTGCCACGCAAGATGCTCTGAGGGTGCGTTTGTTTTCGTCGTCTCTGTCCGGATCGGCCTTCCAGTGGTTCACCACCTTACCGCCAAATTCTATTGTTACGTGGGCCGATCTGGAGAAACAGTTCCACAAGTACTTCTATGCAGGAGTACACGAGATGAAGCTCTCGGATTTGACCAGCCTCAGGCAGAGGAGCGATGAACCAGTGATGGGATATATACAGAGGTTCAGAGAAGTCAGGAACAAATGCTACAGTCTGGCTCTGACCGATGCATAGTTGGCCGATATCGCTTTCCAAGGCCTCTTGCCACAAATCAAAGAAAGATATGCTGCCCAAGAGTTTGAAAGCCTGAGCCAAATCGTCCACCGATTGTCAGGACAAGAGGTCCGACCGTTTGAACAGCGGAGGAACTTCCAAAAGAAGGTGGCATACTTGGAAGGATTTGAATCCGATGGGGAAGAGGAAATCGGCCTGGCAGAGTGGGTTAAAGGGAAAAAACCGATATCATGCCCTTTTGGGAAGAAGGAGCCAGAAACATTTGGCTTTGAAACGTCAAAGGCCGATAAAATTTTCGATTTATTGCTTCAGGAGGGACAGATTAAGCTATCTCAGCATCACACCATCCCTTCGGCCGATCAACTTAAGAAGATGAAATACTGCAAGTGGCACAATGCCACTTCTCATGATACAAATGAAAGCAAAGTCTTCCGTCAGCAGATACAATCAGCCATCGAGCAAGGGCGGCTTAAATTTGAAACTTCAGCCAAATCGGCAAAACCGATGAAGATAGATCAGCATCCCTTCCCGGCCAACATGGTTAACGCTGGAGGAAATTCAAGTCAAACCAAGGTGCTGACGTCAGAATCGGCGAGAAGAGGCGGCGCCGTCGATCCCAGGACGCAGATCACGACGGAAGAAATCAAAAGGAACAGGCGGGGGCCAGAACGACCACGCAAGCCCGTCACCTCCCAGTTCTTACTCAGTAAGTATCGACAACAGCAAGAACAAGCAAGATACTAGGAAGAGATGATACACCGGCATGAAGATCACTGGCAATGTCCGTTCTTCATCCATTGCTGGGAGAACGACATCAGATTGCCGTCTGCCGATAACTGTCCGGAGTGTAACAGAGTGAGCTGCAACGATCGCCCAAAGCCACACTCTAGGGATAGAGGATCAGAGCCGATCAGCAGAAATCGGCGCGGACGAGAGGAACAACGCGTTTCGGTGCATGATCGGCTGGGGGGCAGAGTTGACTAGTACCACCGGTCAAAAAGCAAGATCGACCAACAGGATGGACTGGGGGGCAGGATCAGCGTGCACGATCGGCTGGAAGAGATGGCCGATGACAGGGTGTCGGATGAAAATCCCCTAGGAAGAGAACCAGATTGGGAACACGCCAGATCATCGGCCAAACCAGCAAATCCCAGGTGGTGTCCCGATGGCTTATCCAGATCCCAGAAGCGGAGGATCCAACGCCTACGCCAGTGGGAGCATCGAGAAGAAGAACAGAGGCAGGCGCCAGAGAAAAGAAATGTTAAGTCTTGAGTGTGGCGCCCAAAGAAAAATGATCAAGAAGCAAATAACCAAGAATCGGCAGCCGAAATCGATATGGTGTTCATACTGCCGATGGAGTTCATGGCGCCCAACGATCGAGATAAAGCGACAAGAACGGAGGAGGAACAAATGGCACAACTGGTGTTAGAGCCGATGACGGCTACGTTTGCGAAACCAGAAGAAGAAAAACGGCAGCATCTCAAAGCGTTGTTTCTCAAAGGCTATGTTGACGGAAGACCCATCACCAGATTACTAGTAGATGGAGGCGCTGCAGTTAACATCATGCCGTATGCCATGTTCCGCAAGCTAGGCAAGGGCGATGAAGACCTCACCAAGACGGACATGATGCTGAAGGATTTCGAAGGCAACGTGTCACCCACCCGTGGAGCGCTCTGCGTCGACCTCACCATTGGCAGTAAGACCCTCCCTACCACTTTTTTTGTTATTAATTTCAAGGGGTCCTACAACATGCTGCTTGGTCGCGACTGGATACACGCAAACTGCTGTGTCCCATCTACAATGCATCAATGCCTTGTGCAATGAGTCGGCGACAGCACAGAGGTAGTCACTGCCGATTCCGTCTATAGTGTTGCAGCGGCCGACACGCAACAGTGGAGCTGCGAGCACGTCAAGTGTATATCTGGCAGGACTTGGGACACTGACTTCCTGAAAGTGTCCGATTTCGGTCTACAGCCGATCCAAGCAGTCGGCTCTGAAGATTCAGAATAAATGGATCAGCTCGTCCGAGAAGACGGGAAGCTTGGGCATGGGTTTACGTCGGCTAATTTATTGGAGATGGTAGATTTGGGAGATAGCAGCAAATCAAGGCCGACGTACATTAGCGCTAATTTGGATCCTGAGTACAAATGTAAATTGATAAGTTTATTAAAAGAGTTCAAGGATTGCTTTGCTTGGGAATATCATGAGATGCCAGGACTAGACCGGTCTATTGTTGAACACCGGTTATCTATAAAATCAGGATATCGGCCATATCAGCAACCTGCACGATGGTGTAACCCCAAGATTCTACCTGATATAAAGGCCGAAATTACAAAGTTGATTGAAGCAGGATTTATTCGGCAGTGCCGCTACGCCGAATGGATTTCTAATATTGTGCCCGTATACAAAAAGAATGGAAAGTTACGTGTGTGCATCGATTTCAGGAACTTAAATCAGGCTACGCCAATGGATGGATATCCGATGCCAATGGCCAATATCTTGGTAGATGCTGCCGTAGGACACAAAGTCATAAGTTTCATGGATGGGAATGCAGGGTACAATCAGATATTAATGGCCGAAGAAGATATCTCGAAAACGGCTTTCAGGTGCCCAGGTCATCTTGGTTTATTTGAATGGGTTGTTATGACTTTCGGGTTGAAGAACGCCGGCGCTACGTATCAACGAGCCATGAATTACATCTTCCACAAGCTCATTGGTTCATCGGTAGAAATTTATATAGATGACGTCGTGGTCAAGTTAAAAGGTCACCAAGATCATCTAGCCGATTTACAAGAAGTACTGGATTGCACAAGGAAACATGAGTTGAAGATGAACCCAAACAAGTGTGCATTTGGTGTATCGGCTGGGCAATTCTTAGGATTCATGGTCCATGAGCGCGGGATAGAAGTCAACCGCAAGACCATAGACGCCATCAACAAAGTGGTGGCCCCACAAAATAAAACTGAACTACAGTCCCTCATCGGCAAGGTCAATTTTATCAGAAGATTCATATCCAACCTATCAGGACGTATTCAGGCTTTCACTCCTCTGTTGAAATTAAAGCCCGATCAGGGATTCATATGGGGAGAAGAACAACGCAAGGTATTGGAAAATATCAAGCAATACTTAGTTTCACCTCCAGTGTTGGTCCCGCCTCAGCCTGGTAAGCCATTCAAATTATATTTATCGGCTGACGAACAGGCTATTGGATCGGCGTTGGTACAGGAGTTTGAGGGGAAAGAACGGGTGGTATATTACATCAGCAGAAGACTCTTAGACGCCGAAACAAGATATTCCCGGGTGCAGCGGTTATGCTTGTGCTTATACTTCTCGTGTACCAAGCTCAGGCACTATTTGTTATCGGCAGAATGCATAGTCGTATGCAAGGATGATGTGGTGAAGTATATGCTATCATTGCCGATTTTGAAAGGACGGATTGGAAAATGGATCCTGGCTTTGTCAGAATTCGACTTAAGGTACGAATCGGCCAAAGCCGTCGAAGGTCAAGTGATGGCCGATTTCGTAGTTCAGCATTATGGACCAGAAATCGCCAGTGTTGAACCAGTTCCATGGACTCTATATTTTGATGGTTCTTCGTGTGGGGTCGGATCAGGAATCGGCATTGTTCTTGTGTCGCCTTGGGGGGCAAGTTATAATTTCTCTCTGCCGATAGAAGCCTCTGCAACTAATAACCAGGCGGAATATCGAGCCGTTCTGAAAGACATCCAATTATTAAGGGAAGTCAGAGGTGATGCAGTCGAAATTTTTGGAGATTCCATGCTCATTGTGGATCAGTTAAGGGGGCGATTTGAGTGCAAGGATGATATCTTGAGGATTTATTATGAGGATTGCCTTCAGCTTTTAAAAGAGTTCAAGTCTGCAACAATCGAGCATATCCCCAGGAATTATAATGAAGAGGCCAATAGACTGGCCCAACATGCTTCTGGGTATCGGCTGATTCAGGGAGCGATGACGCTAGAGCTCGCGGCCGATGACTGGCGAAAGGAAATCGCCGATTACTTGAGAAATCCATCCCAAAAAGTGGATCGGCGAACACGTTTTCAGGCTACAAAATATGTGTTGCTTGAGGATGATTTGTTTTATCGGACAATTGATGGAGTTCTTCTCAAATGCTTGGGAACGGAAGAGGCAAAGGTTCTGATGGGAGAAATCCATGAGGGCGTGTGCGGAGCCCATCAATCGGCTCACAAAATGAAATGGATGATCCGGAACAATGGTTATTACTAGCCGACCATCCTTGAGGATTGTTTCAAGTACTACAAAGGATGCCAAGATTGTCAGAAGTTTGGCAATGTACAGCGCGCGCCAGCATCGGCTATGAATTCAATAATTAAGCCGCGGCCGTTCAGGGGTTGGGGAATAGATCTCATCGGACAGATTCATCCTCCATCAAGCAAAGGGCATAAGTTCATATTGGTGGCTACAGATTATTTTACTAAGTGGGTGGAGGCAGTTCCTTTAAGGAACGTGACATCGGCCGATATGATTGAATTTGTTAAAAGCCATATTATTTATCGATTTGGTATTTCTCAAATCATCACAACTGATCAAGGGACAATGTTTACTTCTGGAGAATTCGGAGAGTTCGCCGCCGATATGGGGATTAAATTATTAAACTCTTCTCCATACTATGCTCAAGCCAATGGCCAAGCAGAATCGTCTAATAAAGGGATAATCAAACTAATCAAGAGAAAGATAGAAGAGCAACCCAAGAAGTGGCATATGTCTTTGGCTGAGTCTTTATGGGCATATAGGATGGCTTGTCATGGAGCCACTAAAATATCCCCTTATCAGTTGGTTTATGGTCAGGAGGCGGTCTTGCCATGGGAGATAAGGACAGGGTCAAGGCATATATCGTTACAAGATCAGTTAACGGCCGATGACTATTCCTTTCTCATGAAAGATGAACTTGACGATTCAGTGGGTTTACGGTTGAGAGCCCTGATTAGTATAGAAGAAAACAAGAAAAGGGTGGCCAGATGGTATGACAAAAAGGTCAAAGTTAAACAGTTCTCTCAGGGAGATTTGGTATGGAAGTTGGTACTGCCGATAGGATCCAAAGATCCCAAATTCGGTAAATGGTCACCCACTTGGGAAGGGCCGTATAGAATCGGCCGATGTGCTTCTGGGAATGCATATATTCTGGAGACAGTCGAAGGGGAGGAATTCCCAAGAGCTTTAAACGGACGATATCTGAAGAGGTACTATCCAAGCATTTGGGTAGATGCATAACTTGCAGCAAAATATATCAAGATAACATGGCCGATTTCTCATCGGTTTTTGTCTACACATCTGATGAAGGAAACATTGGGATTCATTATTGGATGAAAATGACAGGGTACATGGACAACATGGTGCAAGTCGCCCTTAGAATAAAAATACCGATATGTCTACTGATTACGCCTACGCTGGATTTCTCTCTCGATGCGACCCAGTTCTATCATAAGGGTGAACCTTTTCTCCTTCGGGTCCTCTGCAGTGGCTCCAGTTTCAGCTTGGTTGCAAAGTTCTATCAGCAGGCGGGTCTTCCTCTCCTCCAGATCTTCCATGGCAACTTCGGTTTTAGCTTTACAAGGAAGTGGAGGACATTTTTCAGAAGATGGTCGCTTGCGGACCAAAAAGTGAGCATCTATAAGGTCCGAGTATTCCTGGACAGCAGCGGGGACATGATCTCTGAGTTCCTCAGCATGAGCTCTTATCAGATCTCTGTCTGCCCGTGATAGTGGCTCTTCTGAATGCATGATTTCTATCGCTCGTTCTAGACCAGGGCCGAAACATTTCGGCTAAACAGAGATAAAAGGGGTTACCCAGCATCAGAGCGATTGAGATGCTTGGGAGAAAGGCAGAAGAGAAGTTCATACCTGGTTGACAGAGGAAGAAGATGAAGAGGACGAAGAAGACATCTTGCCGTTCAGTTTGGGACAGTAAAAGAGGGAGAGAAGATAAGTGATGTGTATGCCTCTGGAGATGGTGAATGGTCTACTTATAAATGAAGGGGAGGTAGATGGATGGTGAGACACGTCCTATCAGAGTAAATACATACATAAATGCAAAGCTGACTGAAGAAGCAGTTCAAAATTAAATCGGCGCAGTGACATTGAAGGAGCAATAAATGTTTAACATATTCTTTACAACCCAAGGAAAGCGTCTATGGCTACAATAGCTTGTCATCTAATTTGATCGGCCGAGTCTAGTACTCTCTGATCATCATCGGCCGATCCTGGTACTTCTGACACACGACGACGAAGCCTTATCGTTTCGCGGGCCAGATGCTGTCTTTCTTGCTTCAGCTCGCTGATGATGGATGGGAGTTCTTGGAGCTTCTTTTCTTCAGCGGCTATCTATTTGGTTATCTGTTCCATCTCCTTGGCCAGCTCTGCTCTCCTCCGTTTCAGCCGATCTATTGCGCCGACGATGTCCGGACGGCAGTTTTCGAGGAAATTGATCCTGTGGTGTACTTCCTGAGTCCGGTGCTTGTATGAATCGGCCTCCTCCTGAGTTTTTGCCATCTGGGCACGATCGGCCATATGGCACAGCGCCCTGGAAATCGGAATATGCATGTGCTCTATATAGGCAGCATGCGCTAAATTTTCTGATACTTCTTCCGGGATTCGACCTTTGATCTCGTTGAAAAGTCGTCGAATCGGCGATGCATCTTCTACCAATCGGCCGATGTCGTTTTGAAGGAGAGTGCGCATGCTTTCGAGCTTGGCGCGGACATCGTCGAAGGTGGAGCTCGATGGAATTGGGTGTGAAGCAATTTCTTCGTCATCAGGCAAGGAGACGGCAAAAGAGAAGATGCTGTTGTTGGGGGTATCTTGCTCCTGTGAGGAAATAAAGTAAATTGTAGGCAAGCAGTAAAAGGAAATCGGCCGATTCTAATGGTAAGTTTGTTACCTCCTTAAAGCGGATTTCTCTTGCCTGCGCCGGTGGAAGCGTCTCCCTTGTCTCAGGGACTGGTGCATTTGGCTCGTCGGAAGAGGAAGATTCAATGATTATTAGCGCTCCGCTTGGACCAGCTTCCTGAAAAAGACATAAAAGAAGATCCTGTGAATATGCTATGGGAAATTGAAATGAGATGGTGACAGAAATTTGCTATGCCTCTGTGGATCTCCCGGCCGATGCCTGTTGTGGGGTTGTAGTTAGCATACCCAAATCGGCCTGCATCAAGATCGGTTAAGTTTTCTGAGAATTAAGAATTTAAGGTAAGAGATCGTTTACCTCGATGATAGGAGCTGCTGGAGTTTCGGCTCCCACTTGGGACGTAGCCGATTGCTGCGGAGATTGTGGTGGGATAGCTTGTGCAGCCTGGTAGAGGAAGAGAGTTAAAGTTAGTAGAAGATTTGAAGAATATATGAGATAAGTAAAATTACCTGAACAGCTTCTACTAATAGCGATGATGCAGCTGCCCCGACTTCAGCAGTGACTTGGGGATCGACCATCTCGACAACCGGCAAAGGTAAAGGGATTGGAGTCTTGGCCGGTGTCACCGCTACTTGGTCGGCCGATCCGATACGGGAAGTCCCGGCCGATGCCACTGCCATCCGGTCGGCCGATCCGATACGGGGAACCTCAGCCGATGCTATTGCCGTCTGATCGGCCGATCCGATGCGAGCTCGCACTCGACGGCTGGTTATCTTTGATGTTGGCCTTTTCGGTGCTCGCTTCGATCGGCCAGTAGAGATATCTTTGATGGTTGGAGCATGGAAGCCGATAAGTGGATATGGCGTGTATTGATGATGACTATCTATTGGCCTGCCGCTTCGGCTCTGCATCGGAGGGACATGGCTTTGAGACTGAGAAGATGAACATGAGTTAATAACAAAATAACAATATGGAAAGAGACAACATTGGAATCGGCTGTGGAAGAGGACATACCGCTGCGTTTGGATCAATGTTTTCTGGGTCAAGAATGTTGCAGTAAGACGATAGAGATTTACAGAAAAGGTGTTGCTTCCATTCTGCCCACCATAGTTTGAATTGCTGAGTGGCGAAAGAGGCAACTGACCAATTATTCAGGTCAATAGTACTGGAATCGGGTACTAGATCGCACAGCCGACTGTAATCGAGACTTGAGGTCAGACTATCTCTGAATTTCGCCTGACCGGCGAAGTAGACCCGAATCGGCAGTTGGCCAAAACCCAGTTGCCTTGCCGTAGCCGATGGATTGTAGAACTCATAGGTGGGAGAATCCTTTCCTGAGAAGAAGTTGGCTGGCAGAATCCCCGGCTTAATCAAGACATCCATAAGCTCTCTGTCAAAAGTGTGGGTGGAGAAATCGTAGCTTATGGGTAATTCAAAAATCGGCTCCACTGCTTGATATGGGTGCCAGCTGATGGTCTCTTCACTAAGGCCATTATAAAAGCATCTGAAGTACTCAGCTGTACGGGTAGCCGTAAACTGGCAGCCGGGGAAGGCCGATACCGCTTCTCCAAAAGATCTGCAGCGGGTCGGACTGATGGATTCTCCTCTGACTCAATATTGGGAAAGGTTTTGGTCTCTATCCGTTGCTGAGAGACCTTGCTCATGTGTAAATTGAGCCAGAGGGTGATGAACCACCAGGGACCACCAGGGTTCCCGATCAGCTTCCCCTTCGACAGCTTGGTGCCGATTTGGTGCATCAGGTAATAGCCCGATCCCAGTAAATGTTTTCCAAGGGGGATGGCCGATCCTTGTGACAAAGCCTCTGCTAAGGCTTGGGTGTTTGAAGAAGGGCCAACTGCTCTGCCACAGAAGAAATGCTTTTCCAACCACATCATCAAAAAGGCAGTGTGCTCCCTCTGTGAGACTGTCCCGGTCTTCATGTTTTTGCTAATATACCCTTTCCACCCGCCGATTCCTTTGGTCTCTAGCCGATGTGATGGCTTGAACAGATAATTAAAAGGGGTATCGGCGGAGGAGACATCGAGGCCGGTCAACAGCAGAACATCGGCCAAGGTCGGGGTTATAGGTCCATGTCCGAAAAGGAATGCATTAAGTGCATCAGACCAAAAATAAGAGGCTGCCATGACCAGAGGTTCGTTTCTTTCCATCTGAGACAGAGACAAATCTATGCACTGGCCGATTTTTTGTTCTTCCCACTGAACCTTCCAGGATCTGGCCACCCTCTGGTACCATTCTCTCCACCCGGGGGTTTCGTTTGGCCAGGATCTGAAAGTGCCTACCCAGTGATCTAAATCCATGGATGATTGCTTAAAAGGGATTCTATGAGTTTCTAGGCTGATCAGATCCGTTGGATCGGGGTTCCCCATAGGGCCCAAACAGATGAGGTTAGAGCATTCTGAGAGTGGAATAGTAATTCGGTGCCTAAGTGCCTAAAAAAGGGGAAAGGGGAAGAAACTGAGAAAGAATCCGGAAAGTGCTGAAGCAATAGAAAAGCGAAAAGGAAAAATTTCGGACATTTACCTCTGGGATAGAAATCATCGTCGCCGATGGGACTACTGGGGAAGCCGCCGATTGGGCCGCCGCCGCCGAAGGAGTTGCCGATGGAGCCTCCGTGGATGGAGCGGTCGCCGATGGTGACGCCATTGGGGGGGTTGGAGCAGGCCGCGGATGAGGTCGCCGGGAAGGGGGAAGCGCTTGGAGATCAAGACAGCTTGGAGGAAGACGAATAGTGGTTCGTTGGAAGAGAATGCTAGATTTGTGGGGAAGAGTAGATGGAGAAGGCCAATACTTAAGAAAAATCAGGAGAGCGAGGGCAAAGATGGTATTTTTACCGCGCCGTCTACACGAATTCCAGAGGAGCGGTCATTTCGCGCGCTCGGTCCGAGGAAATTGCAATCATTGTGCCGCGGAACGGAAGGAGATTTTACTGCGCCCGTTTTGGAGGAAAGGATTAAAGAAAGAGTTTCGAAGAAAAAGTTATGTTTTACTCCGAAACTGGGGGGCATGTGTTGACGCCAGATTTTGACACGTGTTGAATTGGCGTCAAGAGGAGAAGATTGGCCGATGCGGCAGATGTGAAGGCTATAGTAAGGAATCGGCCGATTGAGGTAACGGTTGAAAATCGGCCAATTGGTGATACAGTTTGCGCCACCAGGATGGAATTATTTCGGAGGGTCCTGGTCAAAAGTTGGTCAACAAGGCAACGCTAAGTCGGTCAAGGAGCAATTGAAAAGAATCCTGATTGGATTAGGGGACGGCGGCGGAAGATTCTGCGGGAGTCCGTTTCCTTTAAAAGTTATTATAGATTGTAACAAGTCGTGATCGACTAGGAGTCCTAGTTTTAGGGTATAAATAGGAGTCGTCAGGGTCTTGCAAAGGGATCAACACATCAATCAACAACAATACTTCTACTTTTCCGGCAATTTACTTTCAAGTCGGCGACTTCGCCAATATTTTTCTTCTTTCACGAGTTCGTACGGATTGGCAGGGCTGCATCAACTTGATCTCCGGCCAATTGGTAGGTTCCGCTTATCGAGTAATATCCGAGCTTTAACTATGGGCGCATCGCTGTGGTTTCGTTTGGATTTATTCACCAGTTATCGATATTTACTAGAATTGCAAGTTTTACCTGTTATTCTAGTATTACCACCAGTTATCCAGCTTGAGATCGGGATAATCGGCTTCGTCATCGTTCCTCTTCGATTTATCATCTTACAGCCGATTAGATCTATTTCAATTGCTGCTTCTGTAGTAATTGTTTAGATCGCTCCAGCAGTTTTCTTTATAATTACTACACGATTATCGGCTGATCCATAGCCGATCATCTCTACAGCAAATCGGCCGATTCGCCGCCGACGCGCTCCTCAGGATAGATTGGAACTCCAGCCGATCGGAGCGCCTGAAATTTAATACTTTATTTCCTTGTCAATCAATAGGTCAGATTGACTGGCACGCCGCGCGATCCGCACCAGGGCGATAACCCGAACAGGAGCTAAGCAGATTCTCCCGGGTCGTGTGTTCGACACTGAAGACCGTCGGCCGATTCCTGTCTGGCCGATTTTAGCGCCAACAATTCTATTGCAGGAAAGGGAATGTTAACATATATATTCCAGAGATACCGGCTGAACTTCGTCGCTTGTTTACCAGTCAGACCGACATGGATGCAAAATATTTTCGGAAGCACATTCTGTATTTTAATAGTCACTTCTCATTCACAAGCTTTGGAGTTTCTATTGATCATAGACTCGCATCTGCTAGAGGTACTGGTGTGTATTGTTTTAAAGCACACGGTCAAATATACCATAGGTTGGATCAACTTGTTCCTGGTGGTAGAGGGTGTTGCCATATGCATCTATACTTTCACGACACTGATGAGACCATTACCGATAGGGTCAAAAGGTTGCCTAAGCTTGATACTTCGATGATCCAGTTGATTTTGAGAATTTTGCAGGAGAACTCATATGTGCTTCTATCCGAGAATCTCAGTTCGGTGTCCAATATTGCAGAGTACAACATTGAACTTAATACAAGTTGTCGGCGTCGTGAGGATGGGGGTCCCCACCTCACTCGACAAAACAGAGGATAAGCAGGCTATCAGGCCCACCATGGGTGTCAAGGCCCAGCCTAGCTCGACGGCCTTCAAAGATGTCAAGATGGGCAGGGGTGCAGATGGCCCCACCGGTCACGGCGGTTCCTTAGCCTGTAAAGAACTACCCCTGGCCAAAGATTTTTACCCCACGGCGCAGCTTCCCCGTAAAGCAGCATGATTATGGAGAGGCGTACGATCAGACGGTGCCTAGACCAGTGCAAGGGGAGCCCCGGAAAGACCTCGGGAACCGACCGGGTGGGGCCCGCAGGATAAGATAGCGTCAGAAGGGTGGCGCCACTTGCAGGTGAGCGCCCCCCAGTACGGCGCCGCGTTCACACCCAAGGACGGTGAATCTAAATCGGTAAAACCCCTTCCTGGGCCCAGGGGAGGGGCTATAAATAGGATATTAGGGAAACATGTAAGGGGAGCGAGAAAAGTCCCACAACACACCTGCTACAAGCTCGCTCGAGCAAGTGAACAAGAACGCCACACACACAGGACGTAGGGTCTTACGCTTCTGAGCGGCCCGAACCTGTCTAAACTCTTTGTTCCACAGTTGAAACCTCGCTGCGTGTTACACCCCTAGCTAAATCTGTAAACAGGGGTTCCCACGAATCCTTGCTGGTGGTTCTCACCCATCGTTAGCTAGTTTGCCTGGTAGGGGGTGTTGGCGCGTGAAGTCTTCATCCTCGACAAAGAACCTCCGATTGAAGCAATGGCGAGCCGCTCCGATCGTTCCGACGGCGAGAGCGAAGATGAACATGCCCCCCGCCGGGGGCTCTCTGCGGCAAACGCGGGCGCGGTGAGGCCAGTCCCGTCGCCACCTGCACCCGACAGATGGCAACCGGCATTGTTCGGCATGGCGCCGCCTCGTCTCGACGGCCCCAGATCCGCCTCTGGGGTACCACGTCGGGCAACATTCGGTACGCACAACTCCAGGCGGAGGCCAACGACGGGCGGTTCCGCAGGAGCTGAAGAAGACTGACCGTTTCGAGTGGACCTCGGAAGCCGACCAAGCATTCCGGGGACTGAAGATGTACCTCTCCTCCCCGCCCGTGCTGTTAGCACCTCGGGAGGGGGAGGCCCTGCTCCACTACATCTCGGCAACCTCGCAAGTAGTAAGCGCGGTGCTGGTAGTGGAAAGGGAAGAGGAAGACCCTAGGCAATGTAAAGCTAGCTCGGGGGGAAATGGCAACCCAGGGGCGAACGGGTGAACCCCGGGAGGCAAGAGAAGCTTGGGGAAAGAAATCTCGGACCCCGGCAAGCCAGAAGACGACCAAACTATGCAAGGGCAGCCTCTTCCCGATCCCGGGATCACCCTGGACGGACACGCAAGGCCACCTCGCCGTACACAACGACCGGTGTACTTCGTGAGCGAAGTACTTCGGGATGCAAAGGAGCGCTACCCGCAAGCGCAGAAGATGCTGTACGTCATCCTCATGGCATCCCGCAAACTACGACATTACTTCCAAGCGCATCAGGTTACCGTGGTCACATCGTACCCCCTAGCCCATATCCTATGAAATCGGAAAGGGACGGGACGCCAATAAAATGGGGGATCGAGCTGGCGGTGTTCGACCTCGAGTTCGCGCCCCGACACGCCATCAAAAGCCAAGCACTCGTCGACTTCATCGCCGAATGGACGCCGGTCCACGACATTGAGCGTCCAGAGGGAACCGCTACCCTGGCGGACTACGACAACAAGCCTTGGACTTTGGAGTACTGGACCATGAATTTTGACGGATCGCTCACCCTCCAGGGGGCCGGCGCCGGGGTGGTCCTTACTGCCCCGGACGGTCACACCCTCAAGTACGCTGTTCAGCTAGGCTTCCGGGCCACGAACAACAGGGCGGAATACGAGGGTCTCCTGGCCGGGCTCCGAGCGGCTGCCGGACTGGGAGTACACCGCCTTCTATTCAAAGGGGTCTCCCAATTCGTGGTGAACCAGGTCTCCAAAGAGTACCAATGCGCCGACCCTCAGATGGCCGCCTACGTGGCCGAGGTACGGCGAATGGAACAGCATTTCGACGGACTAGAGGTGCGATACGTTCACCGAAAGGAGAACACTGAGGCCGATGAGCTGTCCTGCCTTGCATCCTCACGAGCTCCATTGCCCCCCGGGGTGTTCGAAGAAAGGCTATGCCAATCTACCGTCACGGTTGCCGACCATGTCGAAGGGGGAACCACGTCCTCGAGCGGGGGGGACCAGGCCCAGCCACCCGCCGAGCTAACCTTGCTCTCAGCCAGTTCTTAGGGACCCTCAGGGATGGACGACATCCGCGGTTTCCTGAAAGAAAATATCCTTCCTGAGGATGATGTCGCTGCAGAACGGATCACACGACAGTCCAAGTGCTACGTCATGGTAGATGGGGATCTATATCGGCGTGGCACGGACGGGGTCCTTTTGCGGTGCATCACCCGGGAATAAGGCGGTGAGCTGCTCACCGATATCCATGAGGGCGAGTGTGGAAGTAACTCGGCTTCCCACACTATGGTCGGTAAAGCCTTTCGGCAAGGTTTCTACTGGCCGACAGCCCTCCAGGATGTAGCCGAACTGGCTCGGCGCTGCAGGGCATGTCAATTCCACGCAAAGCAGTCTCACCAGCCAGAATAGGCACTCCAAACCATTCCTCTGTCATGGCCATTCGCGGTCTGGGGGCTCGACATTTTGGAACCTTTCCCAAAAGCCGTCGGGGTTACGAATGGTTGTACGTGGCGATCGACAAGTTCACCAAATGTCGAAGGTCTCCACTGTCATAAAGGCCAACAAGACTTCAGCTCTCAAGTTCATCAAGGACCTGGTAGCCTAGTCCAAGGTCCCTAATCGCATCATATCCGACAATGGGACCCAGTTTATGAGCAACCTCTTTGGGGACTACTGCGATGACACGGGCATCAAGCTCTGTTTTGCATCTGTTGCCCACCCAAGAAGCAACGGGCAGGCAGAAAGAGCAAGCGCTGAAGTCCTCAAAGGGTTGAAAACCAGAACTTACAACGAGCTAAAAAAGCACGCCACCGGCTGGATAGACGAATTACCAGCTGTGGTCTGGTCAAACCGCACCACACCCAGCCGAGCGACTGGCGAAACGCCTTTCTTCCTCATCTACGGTGCCGAAGCGGTCCTCCCGGCTGTGGTGACACTAGGAAGCCCGCGTGTACGGGCCTACAATGAAGAAGATCAAGATTGCCTGCGGCAGCAAGACATCCTCTACCTTGAGGAAGTTCGGTGTAGGGCGACACTCCGGGCTGCTCGCAATCAGCAAGCTCTCCGCCGCTACCACCAGCGCCACGTACAACCAAGAACCATCCAAGCCGGAGACGTGGTCCTCCGCTGGTTCTAGTCACGCAGGGAAAGAACATGCTCTCCCCCATGTGGGAAGGCCCCTTCCGCGTCACGGAGGAACACCGGCCCGGGGTGTTCAGGCTCAGCGACAAGGACGGGATGCAGGTACCCAACGTCTCTAGCATCGAGCATCTCCGTAAGTTCTATCCGTAGATAGGGGGGGTCCTAATGTCTTGGCATGATGGCCAAGTACTCTATGGACCCGCTTCCACGCAGTACTTGACCGGGGGCTCCCACCTATATACAAACACCCTTCCATTTGAAATAATTCAATTTGGGCATCTTTTGCACACGAATTTTCAAAGTTTTTTACTTGGGGGTGGGGGTCGTAGTGCTCCGGCATGAGGGCCAAGTACCCCGTGGACCCGCTTCCGCACAGTACTCGGCCGGGGGCTCCCATACGCATAGTTATCTTCTGATTCAGTTTCCTTGTGAATTCTGAAAACTTTTTCTTGCGAAAGTTTTCTCTCTAGTGGATGTTTGGCATGCGTCATGAAAAGAGCGAACTTGCTTGAACAACGAACTGTCGTCTGGGGGCTAAACAGGCTCTTCTCGGACAACTCAGACTCCCTGCTTGATCCCCGGACCCCGGGATCAGTTGCCTTCTGGGAACCCTACACGCTCGCACCACACGCTTGTCTCGACAAGGGGCCTCAACCAATGCGCGGTGGCCCATCCCGGGGTAGAAGTCTGAGCATAAACAAAATCTAAGGAATATGTTTTCCACACACAAAAGGCCACTTGCTGGCCGGGGCCCCAGCATCCCGGGGTCTCGAAAAAGGAAATTTCATATATTTCTTGGTACAAGTACGCAGATACAAGCAAAAGACACACCGGCCGTGGCCGCCTGACAACCACAGCAAGGATAAATGAAGCTGTCGTGAGGAATCCCCTAGGTACAATTAGGGAAGAAGGCAATGACCGACCCGGTGGGGTTGGAAAGGAGCCAACACCTGCAACCATGACCGGGACCAAGCCTACCTCTACACCCCCACGAGGAGGTTCCACGCAACATTCGGTGCGTGCGCCATCTCCGCGGGCAGAGACGACACTCCTGTGTCACGTTCATGGCCTGCAAGCGAAGAGGGATCGGCACTCGCTGACCCCATTTAGGTAGATTAGCGGTCGAAGCCCCGCGCGCACCAATCATGAGCGGAGGAAGGGGAAAGGCGAGATTGCTCTATAGCTCAGGATGCGTGGGGTGGAGAAAAAAGGTAGGAAGCTTCACCTTCCAAAAGCTTCAACCACCACTACTTTCTAGAGCAACAGTGTGCTCTCGTCGAGGCCGTGCTCAGGCCGCCAGGTCCGGACCCTGCAACCTCAACATCGGCCAAAGGAGCATGACGCCGCCCGTGGGTAGCACCAGAAGAAGCAACTGCTGGCATTGGGGAGGATGAAAAGGAATGCAAGCCCTCCACTCGGTACCAGTAGTAGCAACATCCAGGGATATCAAGGCCCAGGCCATCCCGGGATGTCGCAGCTCATCGGCGACGGCAAGGGACCGCCGGCCCTGGCGCGACCACTACTCCTCCAACCAGAAGGATGAAGCAGCAGCACCACCAAAGGGGTCAGCAGCAGTCCCAGCAGAAACCGCTCGTCGGGGATTCCAGTGTTGAAGAACCCCCGGGTAGCTGCCATGGACTTCCCGGGAAACAAGCCCCTCCTTCGTTCCCTCTCAACTATGCTTGGGGGAGAGTGAGAAGGAAGGAAGGCAGAGTTCTCCGGGATGACGCCAAGCCCGCCGAAGAGCTGCCTCCTCAACACTCCAATCACGCCGCGGCTCCTCGGGGCCGTGACGCTTCTTCGGTCCAGCTCAGCTACGCTGGGGAGGAGGAGAACCGGCCACGCCGGGGCTCCTTGGATGCTCTACTAATGGCGGAGCACCTGCTAAGGGAGAGTCCTGCGGAGGCAGACCCCCCGGATCTCCGTGAGATGGAAGAAGGGCTGGAGGACGCATGACTGATGGGGGAAGAAGAAGCCATGGCTGCCTTGCCTTTTATACGCCGGCCGGTAAGGCGAAGCGGGAGCCAAAGATTCCCAAAGGGCCACGGAAGCTACCGCTGGTCAAAGGGAGGACCCCTCGCCCTCCGTCTCATCTTCATCCACGCTCGGGTCATGGCAGGCGTCAAAACCGCTAGCAATTCCACGCGGCCACGCTCGCAGGGCCAAGGGTATGGCATCGGAGCCACATAGCCGGACGCGCCTGACCCAGGTCAGGAACCGGATTGGTGTGGCGCCCAACTCCACACTGACCCTCTTCCGGTGGTCCTTGCGAGGCCATTCCAGTAAGGCATGCTGATGGGACGCGAGTGGCAGAGCCCCTGAATGGGACGTCTCGGCAAGCCAAAGTGTGAAAGAAAGTGTTTAGTGGCATAAAACAGCTGCTTGCCACCCCAATCGAGGTCCTAGCGCGCTGCACAAGGGGGTGTGCAGTGGTTACAGGAAAACAAAGAAGGGCCCTACCGACCAGCCCCCGAGGAGGCGTCTAGTTCAGCGGACCTGGCAGTAGCACTAGAGCTGCCGCCTCCTTCCCGGTCCGAAGATGAGTCCCCGGCTCCAGCGGCAGAGAACATGCCCTCCACGTCTGCCACCAAATACCGGACGACGTCGCGGTCCGCCTCCTCGCCGCCGGGAACGATGCCCTCCCGAATCCGGGCCAAGGGTGTATTCGGGGTGCAGCTCCACAAGCTCGCCAAAGCAAACTCCAGTGCGCTGGAAGCCAACTCCTGGGAGCTCTCCTCAATGGACTCCTGGATGTACGCTTCCAGGAACTCCAAGCGCTCGGCCAGGAGGGATAGCCATGGTGTCAGGCGCAACGGGTGATCCGCCTCGCCCTCTCCGAGGGGAGGAAAGTCCAAGATGCCAAGACAGACGGACTCCCAAGCCTGCTGACAGCGCCGCAGCCACGTCCAGAACATGTGGTAAGTATCATGTTGGAGGCCACCAGGGGCCGCCATGTCACCGACACCTGCGCCCTCCATCGTCCCATACGGCAGGGGCCTCCACCTGAGTCTCCGCCTCCAGTGCTCTCGCTTCCGCCGCGGCGGCGCGATTGGAAAGGGCCCGGAACTGAGCATCAAGAGTGTTTCGCAGACTCTGAAGCTCGGCCGCGTGTCTGACATGGGTGTCCTGGATCCTTATATCGGACTCCAAGCGGGCGACATGGGCCTGCTCGGCCGCCTCATGATGCGCCGTCTCTCCAAGCTCCCGGGACGCGACCGCGTCGCCCTCCCATCGGCAGAGATCTTCCTCCCGGCGAAAAAGCGCCGCATGCCACTCATTGAGCGCTGCCACCTGCTGACAGACTACTTGCCCTGCCTCGGCCAGCCGGGCCTCGCACTGGCGGGCTTGAGCTTGAGCCTCGCATAACCGCCCTGACCACGCCTCAAATTCTTGGTGACGGGTGGTGAGCGAGCTCAGTTCGGATTCAGTACGACGCTCCTGCGCCAACAAGAGCGTGTCGCGCTGCGCGAAGTCCAACGCCAGCATCTGATGCTCCTCCTCCCGCCGGTAGAGATTCTCTTCCAAGGACCGCAATGTCTGCAGCCTGGGTGTCTCGCCAACAGGAGCCGGACCAACGAGGATGGCCATCACTGCCTCCATCATCGCTCGGGCCCACGATAGGGGAACCGCGGCTGGAGGGTCAGCCACCAGTGAGGCCCCCGGAGGCAGGGCAGGAACCCTCGGAACCGCCACCGCAGGGGTACCTAATGACACACCAGGGATCATTGTGGCGGGTCCTGCTGTGATGGCATCCGCCCGCGCCAACGCCCCCCCCCCCCCCCCCCCCCCCCCGCGGTGACCCAGGGCTTTCCCCTGTTCTTGTTGTTGCCCGTTCATCCCAATTCCGGCGCACCGCTCCCCCCGCTTGCTGCCGGGGAGAGCGGTTGGAGACTCGAGGCTGCCTTCGCCAAGGGGACCCTCCCCGACGACGAAGCCTTGCGACTAGACGCCACCCTAGAGAGCCACAGGACAGGCGTCAGGGCAAGGGGACGGAAGTGGAATTGAAACGAGGGAAGCACAAACCTTAGTTCAGAAGCCCTGAGCTTGGTACGCTTCGGCGACCAGGAGTGGCCTAGTGATGCCCCCCTGACCGCCACCTCTGTGCGCCCCAGACCGTGGTCCCCTGGTGACAGCAGAGGCGGCGTCGGGAACGAAGATGGCAGGGGTGACAGAAGACTTGTGGTTGGAGATGTGGACCGATGACGCTTACCCCCGCGATCGGGTGCGTCCCCGAGGAGGTGATCTGCTGCAGACCTCTCAGAGGTTCCGGCCTCCCCAGGCGCCATGACATCGCCAGCGTCGACACGATCGCTGGGACGAGCCTGGAGGGGTATGTCTGAGTTGGTGGCACCAGCAGCATCCATTGTGAGCGCAAGGCCCCTAACATCGACGCGGGGCATCCCGACGAGGACCGCAGGCCGCACCTCGTCCTCACACAGAGGCCGAACGGCCCCTGGGGAGGCACGTGACAGAGAGGTCACTCTCGTCTGTCGCCAACCGCAACAAGTGGGACAACCTGGTCTCATCAACGCCAGATCCTATGATGAGGACATCACTCCTTTGGATACTCACAACAATCCCCCATTGAACATTCCCATAACAAGAGCTAGAGCGCGACAGTTGAATATAGAGGTGAGCTCGTTTCTAAGCACTTCTTTATTTAATTTTGAGAATAGATTGCTACCTTATGATTATGTCATTCTTAGAAACTAAGGAGAGGACCAGGAGATACTCAAGGAAGGACTTGGAGGCGTGGAGGACTGAAAGGAAGCCCAAGTCGAGTTGGAGGCCCAAATCAAGTCGACTGCGAGGCTGCCTCGGAGTCCAGGAGCAGTCCGCGCTAAAATGGTCACCCAGATCGCATACGGGCTCGGATTTGGGCGTTCTTTATGTGCACAGAAACATAAGAAGAAGACGCTTCCAATGGTTCTTGTCCCAGGGCCAAATTTCTCCAGAGTCGTCGGGAATTGCCAGAACAAGTTGACGTCTAGAATCTGCCTCGGTGCTGCGCCACCGTATTTTGGCCTTTGGGCCGTGTATCGTGATGGAGCCCATTAGGGTCGCGTCTAGGGGTCTTGCACGACCCTAGGGTCTTCATAAACAGCCGCTGCCCATCCATTAGGGTTTGGGTTTTGATTTAGATTAATCTATCTTTGAACAGTCGTCGTTCATCGGTTTGTGAAACCCCAACTTGTGTGCTTAATCATATATCTGCAGTTTGTCACTTTCAATTGAGAGCTGTGTTCTTTTGAGTTCTTGCTTGTGTTCTTCATTTCGCAGGCAGGGATTAGCCTTCTTGGCGAGGTCAACCGGATTGTGACATGGTTGATAACTAGAGGAGTTGTGGTGCTAAGATTGTAGGGATTCAGGTCTTTGGATCTGAAGCCGGATCGGTGTGTCCAGCTCCGCCCAAAACGAGAGTTATCCTTGACCTAAAGGAAGATTGGGCACCCTAGTTCCCATCATCCTACCCCACAGGCAATGCGCGCATTGTCATCGTCACCGGCATAGGACCACGCCGGATTACGGCGTGCCTGCAATGGGGCGAGGCGACGTTGGAGAAAATTGAAGGCTACCATAACCCAGGACAAGCCAGCTTGCCGCAGGAGGACGAGCCGATCCATCATAGGGTCCCACCTCCTCCTCAGCGCTGGCCTCTCGTTCCACCCCGGGCCATGCACCGGCGGCCCGTCGGGAAGACGAAGAAAGGGGGGAATCCTGAGGGACCTCCGCATAGAGCCATTGTCATTCCCAGTTTTCCTATTTCACCTTCACAGAGAAATGGATGAACCCCTCACGGCATTCCGGCTCATCCGGAAAAAGCACCCTCTCACCGTGCGGTGCTGTGCCGCCACCCCCGGGCCTGGGGACACCGAAGAAGACCTGCAAAGGAAGAAGAAGTAATAGAAAAGTTCCATCGAGGGCGACACTCCGACGAACATCTCGCACGTATGCGCGAAAATCGCGAGAGCCATCACCGAATTCGGGGAAAGGTGCACCAAGTGCACCGCGTAGTCTTCCAACACGGAAGTGAAGAATGGCAAAAAGGGAGGAATCATGCCCAGAACAAGGAACGGGAGGAAGAGACGATCTCCCAAGTTCCCCGTGGATCCGGGCAGGCCGATCCCGCATGGAGAACCACAGAAGAGGGCACGAGGCGTCACGCGTGCTCCACTCCGGCCTCGTCCACCGAGGAAGGGCTGAAGTCTAGCACACGGCGGCTGTGACCCTGGTGGCACGAGCGTGCCATGGCTACGGCCCCTGATGGACGGAGGGGCGAAGGAGGTGAGGAAAGGAGGCTTCTCAGGCAGGGGAACAACCAAGCGGTGCGGCTGATGACGCCCCCTCCACCTCTAGGTGAAAGGTTCGACTGAGGGACGGGGGAAGTAGCGCCCTTTGCCACGCTGACCCCACAAGATGGGGATGGATCGGGGGCAAGGCACCCCTCCTGAATTCACGGCCTCTCGCCCGGATCATTCGCCTGATCCGGGCAAGGGGCTGGGGGCTATGGTCGGCGTCGTGAGGATGGGGGTCCCCACCTCACCCGACGAAACAGAGGATAAGCAGGCCATCTAGCCCACCATGGGTGTCAAGGCCCAGCCCAGCTCGGCGGCCTTCAAAGATGCCAAGATGGGCTGGGGTGCGGATGGACCCGCCGGTCAGGGTGGTTCCTTAGCCTGTAAGGAACTACCCCTGGCAAAAGATTTTTACCGCACCAGCACTGTGCGGGAGCAGGGTCCATACACGATGCAGCTTCCCCGTAAAGTAGCATGAATACAGAGAGGCGTACGATCAGACGGTGCCTAGACCAGTGCAAGGGGAGCCCCTCCTCCGAATCACGTCCTGTCAACCCAGCAGTGGACGGTGCAGGCGGGGCCACCGCCTGGGCCCCCATCGCGTCGGTTGGACCACCGGGAAGGCCCCGGGGTCTGGAGCAGACCCCGGGACGACCCGAGGACACGCGGCAAGGACCTCACGGGCCCCACGAGTACCCCGGGAGTCGGCTTGGCCACCTCGGGGTACCCCGGGAACCGATCGGGTGGGACCCACAGGATAAGATAGCGTCAGAAGGGCGGCACCACTTGCAGGGCAGAGCCCCCCAGTATGGCGCCGCGTTCACACCCAAGGACGGTGAATCTAAGTCGGTAAAACCCCTTGCTGGTCCCAGGGGAGGGGCTATAAATAGGATATCAGGGCAGCATGTAAGGGGAGAGACCAAAGTCCCAGATCACACCTGCTACAAGCTCGCTCGAGCAAGTGAACTAGAACGCCACACACATAGGACGTAGGGTCTTACACTTCCGTATGGCCCGAACCTATCTAAACTCTTTGTCCCACGGCTGAAGCCTTGCTGCGTGTTACACCCCTGGCCGAATCTCTAAATAGGGGTTCCCATGAGTCCCTGCTAGTGGTCCTCACCCACCGTCACAAGCATATCTGTTGATCAGAGGAGATTTAACGCACATGGGATGGATCGGTTCGCTGCTATATGGGTGGATGGTAATGACCCTCAGAAGAGGTTTTCTTGGAGCATAATAATATATGGCAATGAGGACCGACCTCACTATGTCAGGGAGCACCATGGTTGCTATGACCCATTGGCCTATCCTTTGTTTTTGCCAGGTGGTGAGACTGGATGGGAGGATCAAAAGATCAAATATCAGGATCCACCTCCTGCTAAGCTGAAGAGAAAGTATACAAACCGCAAGAAGCAAGGTTTGTTTAGTATTTTCCAATTATTATTCAAATAATATTACACAGTAATAATAATTATTTATTATTCTTTTAGACAGGGATATGAAGTTATGGGACTTGTTGAATTAGACAAGTCACTTGATGACTTCCTTATGGGGTCGGCTATGTTTAGGATGCCTTGTTCGTTGCGTAGACTTTTCGCCACTATAATGGTTTTTTATGAGTGTGCTAATATCCGGCGTCTTTGGGATAATTATCTTGACTCAATGTCTGAGGATTTTCACCGTACGTGTGACAACAGCTCGAGAGTTGAACAGATGGTGCTTAGAGATATATCATACCATTTGACATCTATGGGCAAAAATATCAGGCACTACGGTCTTCCGGAGCTACATGAGACTAGTGCGTAATCTCTAACGCATTAGTTTATGTAAATTTTCTTTGAGTACCATTTACATTTAATTTGAGCTATTATCACATGTTATCATATTTATATGCTTGATAGAGGAAGAGTGATTGAGAGATCATTATAGAGTGCTTACAGAGGAAGTGAACCTTGAATTTGATAAGGATCCTCTGAAAATTTTTGATACACTTAATGCAGAACAAATGGCTGGGTATGACGAAATACTTGATCATGTGTCAAAGAACAAAGGACGGGTGTTCTTTGTAGATGGTCCAGGCGGAAACGGTAAAACGTATGTCTACAAGGCTTTGATTGCTAAGGTGCGGCCGATGGAGCTTATTGCTATTGCTACTGCTACATCTGGTATAACTGCTTCCATTATGCCTGGTGGGCGCACTGCACATTCCAGGTTCAATATTCCAATAAAGCTAAGTGGCAATACTATGTGTAGCTTTACAAGCTGAGCGGCACATCAGAGTTGCTTAGAAGGGCATCTCTAATAATATGGGATGATGTTGCAATGACTAAGAGGCAGACAGTTGAGGCTCTTGATAGGTCGTTGCAGGATATAATGGGCTATGAGAAGCCGTTTGGAGGGAAGGTTATGTCGTTTGGTGGCGACTTCAGACAGGTTCTTCCAGTGGTGCCCTGTGGGACGAGAGCGTAGATTATAGATGCAACCTTACTGAGGTCGTACATATGGGAAAGTGTTCGGCGGATCAGGTTGACCCAGAACATGCGAGCTTGCGTTGATACGTGATTTGCAGATTACCTATTAAGGATTGGTAATGAGACATGAAGCATTTGATGGTGACTAGGTGTGGCTGCCTGATGATATTTTGATTCAGAACCCTTCAAAGGATAATTCCATTAATATTGATCGTGTGTTCCTGGATCTTGTTGCTAATTGCACTTCTGCCACTTATATACACGAGCGTGCGATACTCTCCACCAGGAATGAACATGTTGATGCGGTGAATGCACTTATGGTTGATAGATTTCCAGGGAAGCAGAAGGTTTTTTCTAGAGCTTTGACTCTGTCGATGATGATTTGCGTAACAATTATCCTCTTGATTTTCTCAATTCGATTACTCCTAATGGGCTGCCCCTTCATGAGTTGAAGGTTAAGAAGAATTCCTATTATATTGCTTCGTAATCTCGATCCTCGCAATGGCCTCTGCAATGGCACTCGGCTGGTGGTACAGAGATTTCAGAATAATACAATTGATGCTGAGATTGTTAATGGGCAGCATGCAGGTAAGAGGGTGTTAATTTCGAGGATTCCAATGTCTCCTTCTAAAGATCTCATTCTTTCTTTCAAGTTTAAGAGGAAGCAGTTCCCCATCTTATTGAGTTTTGCTATGAAAATTAACAAAGCGCAGGGTCAGATCATACCTAATGTAGGTATTTACCTCCCCGGGCCTGTGTTTTTACACAGAGATGTCTTGGAATCCTAAGGTGTGTTTGTAATAACATGCATTTATGCACTCATATAGTCATATGCTTTTGTGCTTCTTCTAATCACATATTATGTTCCAGCAGGTCATGGGTCTGAAGATTGTGAGCATTTATGTCATTTTAGAATGTTTTTAGATGCTAGAATTCATGATGATTAAATAAATATATGGTGTATACATCTAAATATACTTTTTTGTGCCTTGGTCTTGATATGTGGCATGTCCACTATTGGATTAGTCTTATATATATCATTTTCTAGATTTTATTAGGTATATATATATTGTAATCTTTTTACTCAGCTGTATCATGTGAGATTCCTAACGAATGCTAAAGAAAATTAAACACTTGTGTGTGGCACATGCATCTCCACTAGTTTACAAAATAAAGAAAACTAATCGGGTATGTATCAATACTTAATTGCATAAATCACTAATCCAATTCTTTATTTTAGCCCACTAATTTCAAAAATATTTTGTGTATGTGGCATACGTCTATAAAACAAGAAAATTAATATGGGCAGGTATCAATCAGCACTGATTAGCTAATGTGATAGATAATTGGTAATGGAAAGCGTACCATTATAAATAAAAGTGTACTATAATTGACAAATAAATAAATCAAATGGAGAGTAGAAGGATTATAGGTGCGGTTGGAGCCATCGGGAGGAAAAATAGAAGGATTGTCCAATATGATCACTTATTATCATTATTTCTCTTATTGCCGCGATGCATATGGAGAAAAACAAGCCACGGTGTATATGGAAAGATATCAGCATATAATTGGTATCCTTAGGATATAAAATCATTAATTGATTCACTTCCAAGAAAGGAAAGAGGAAAATTGATTAGCGTCCAAGAATGCTTGATTGACGTCAACATAAGGAAAGTAAAAATTTGATTGGTGGACGCACTGGATGAGCTAGGTTGAAAAAGATTTAGCTTTTCAGCATAAATGTTTTAAAAACGTCAAAACTATGAATCTCCACCCATTCTGTCAAAACTTCCGACCTGGCAAGTAGGCCCTCTGTAGAGGGGTACGGTGCGCCTAATTTATGTGAGAATTATTTTTAATTTTTTTAAATTTTATAGTATAGTTTTATAGTATAGATGTATTTTTTTTGAAGGAATTTGCATTCCATTAAACTAGAAATGCAGTATTATCACTGGTCACAAGGTCCTCGACGCCAAACGGCACACTATCCCAAGATAGGATTGTATCTTGAGGATACTTACATCTAAGCGCCGCCTAACTCTTTTACATTCTCTAGGGCAAAAAGACACTAGCACTGAAGTAAAGAACAAGTTCATCAGACTATTTATTTCATAAACAACTCCTCATGTTGGCGCCAGCGCAAAAAGAGTTCGACTCCATAGCCAATCGAGCCAGCATAGAGTAAGTCTCGATTATCACCTTGCTCATCCCCAACTCCCCTGCCGCTCGGACACCAGCCAAGCAAGCTAGTAATTCAGCATGTACAGCTTCCAGCAGATGTGAACACTGGCCAGCCCCCGGCCTTGATCACTTGCCCATCGCAAGCTAGTATAGATGTAGATACATGAGGTACCTAAAATATGTCGGATACAATTCCTAGGGGTTACGGGTGGGGGCTAAGGGCCGGGGAGCCTGATGCTATGTACACACCACTAATGCACAATTTTTTTTACCATGTAGACCTAGAAAAGAAAACATATTTAACCCTGTAATAAGCTATTTTCTATGCTTTAACCCCCGTCAGCGTAATTCCTGGTTTGGGCCCCTGCAAATATCTGTACATCATTCATAGATACTAAGGTATCATAGCATGATGTTACTTTTATTGATATGTCACTGGAAAAGTTTAACATTAAGGATTACGGATTTTCCTTTCCGCGCTTGCGGGCTGGCACTTGCAATCTCCGCGTAGCACGCTCTTTGTAAACGTTCTTCATTCCCTTTCTTAATAAAAAAACATGCTTAGGTACGATTGTAAAAAAGGATTATGAAATTTCAAATTGCTATAACTACTATAATATGCATTTGAGTGAATGTTCGCTACTGATAGACGTCACCTTCAGGTGGCAAAATATCCCTTCTTTTGGCCATGAAAGGCATACAACAATCTATCTATACAGTAGGCATCTTGGCCGTTCCAGCAGTCAACCATTGTACAACACACGCAGGGCACCTCACATCAGTAGACTGTGTGTGCACGCGCCTCGTGGCTCAGCTGCAGCCGCATACTGAGTTGGTTTCTCCGGTCCTGCGTTGAATCTCACAGCTGTGTCCCCAACAGAGGAAGAAACCCAAAAATTGGTTGATTAATCTGGTCGGAGTTGCGGCTACTACTAATTAAATCCGGGGCAATTAAATTACTCATCGAGCTCGCAAGTCAACACGAAAGTGTGTACGAACATGGGAGATCCCCCAAAACTGCTTGGACCACATTTTTCAGGCAAAATATAACTCTGACCACGCTCGATCGGGGCCGAAGGTGACGTCTCGAGCTAGCTCGAGTGGCGTCACTATAGCTTCCGCCCAAGCTAGTGACGTACGGAGAAATTTTTATGCTAGCATGTCGGTAACAGACAGTGACACTGAATAATTTTAATCCACGGCTTTAGTTCTTGTCGCCACGTAATCACTTCTTACCTTACTGACACGCATAAAGCGAGAATTTTTAGTCCACATGTTGCACAGTAGGGGGAACAATTAATACGGTTACTGTAGTGGGTTGGTTTACCTTAGGTCTAACTACGAGGCTTTTTGAGCTTCAACTAGTGTGCCCAATCATATCGTGTTTGGTTGTAATTGGAAATAGTAATTTTTTACAAATGACATGTATGCCTAGGCGCTTAATGTCTTACGGATGCATCATGTTCTTTTAGGGCGAACGAGAAGTTTCACCGCGTTAAAAAACTGGGGCGCCACACGTAGCATGCGGGCGATACATGAAAATCCGTTTCAAGGCGCGGTCGACACGGCCAACCGTGTATGGGAATCGCAATGATGTCCAATGGCAAACTATATTTTATATTTTAGTTCAGCAGTAATAATACTATCCGCACTCGATATACTCTATTTTCATTCTTAGAACGAATGTTCGATCCTGGTTATCGAAATTTTCTCCTCTATATCTAATTCTTCCGCACCCATTATACTCTATATCTCATTCTCTATACCAACTACCACCGGTGGAGCCCATGAATTAGGAATTTTTTTTCTCTCCTCCCCACCGGCCACACTGCACGGCACGGCCATCCTGCCTCCTCGCGCTGGCTATCGGTGCGCCTCTCCTCCCCGCCCCCTCCCCCGCCGCGCCGGCCCTCCGCCGTCCTCCCTCCCCCGAGTTTGCTGCAACGCTGCTATCGGGCAAGCTCCGCACCGGCCGCGGGTGGGCGAGCTGCTCCGCCGCGGGCGGGGCGAGCTTAGCGCGAGGCCGGCCGAGCGGAGCCAGCGCGCCCAGCAGCGCGGCACAAAGCCGCGCGCTCGCGCCCCATGACGAACACAGCGGCAGCAGTGGGTTGCTCGAGCTGCTCCGCCGGGCGGGGCGAGCTCCGCGCCGCCAGTGGTCAAGCTGCGCCTCCGCGGGCAAGCGATCTACGTGTTGCCAGCGCGCTCGCCGCCGCCCCTGCTCTACTCCCTCCTACGATGACCCGCGCCGCACCGGAGGTCCGCGCGGTGGCCATGGCGGCGGCGGCTGAATCTAAGCGCGAGCGCGTCCCGACGGCGGGCGGGCGGAGCGGAGTGAAACTCGTGACCTCCGCGCTTGCCGGCGCATCCTCCTCTTCAAGCTCCCCTCCGAGCTCGCCGTTCCGCCGCGGGAGGACGGAGCTCACGCGGGGCCGCCACCCTCTCCTCGCGCATGACGGGGCACCACCGGCGAGCAGGGGCCCGGCCGCCATCCTTCAGGGGCTCCGGCGCGTCATTGCTACGGCTGCGGCCCCTCCCCTCTCTCCTCCGCCGGCGAGCTCTGCTGCTCCGGTCGGCCGGCGGGCGCGCGCATGGCAGCAGTGGCGGCAGGCAGGCGTCCTCTCTCTGCAGTTGCGGCGTGGTGCGAGCGGAGGCGCGGTGGGGCCGGCGCAGGCATAGCGGACACCCGCTACTCTGCTCGATTTGGAAGAAACGCCAGCGTAGGACCTCAGTGCGGGGAAAAATGCTAAATGCATACTGCAGGGAGCGGTGCTGAACGGGGGTAGGTCGGACAACCTAAGAATTTGCATCCTACTAGCGACCCCTGAATTTAACTTTTAGAGACGGGACCCACCCGTAAAAAACCTACCCTCGCCCATAACACAGTACCTTCTTCCCCGAGCATACTTGAAAAAATCATATGAGCTGATGAGCTACCCTTAGCTCGCCATCATCAATCTTACTTGCATCTACTTCCTATCCATGATGGTGATAAGCAGCGCACCTTCTAATTCCATCTCTCTCGGAACAGATACCATATATTGGCCGGTCAAACGCAGTTCACGACCACGAAAAGGCCTGGGAAATAGGAACACTCTTCCGCCCTCGCACAATTTCGGCGGCCGTACGGGCACTCCTGGCCGGCCTCCTCTCGCGTCGCCATGCCGCGTCGCGAGTAGCAGCGGCGCGGCCTGCAGCACGAGCGGGGGTATATGATTAAGGCGCCGGGCTCACATTCTCCCCTCGCGCGGGTCCCACGCCTACCCCCGACGCCTGGACCGCAAGGATCGCGCACGACCGCAACGTGAAGCCACGGAAAGGCCCCTACCGACCACTCGAGAATTTTCGCACATGGGCCCCTGACGTATCTGCGATTTCTTTTTTTTTCTTTCGTGGAGCCAGGCCAGCATCTTGTACGCTCTCACCTTGTCGCCGAGCTGGTTTGGTGTGGCTGCAGGCAGTGACTAGTCAGGGGAACATTCTGATCACTTTTTTCCCTTTCGGAAAGGATTTTTCGCGTAATGGATAGACGTAAGCTGTTGGGGTTAGCAGTGCATGGTCCTTAAGAAATACTATATATCGCTTACACGGTTTCATGGAGATTGGATAGAAGCTATTCGAATGCAACTAAAAGTTGTGATACAAGTATGACATGGGACACTTTATTCTATGGGGATGATACATTGAATGGATGGTATGGCCAACAGCCCAACACTTTTATATCTTACTCATGTGCTATAGATTCCTAATACCACTCACAAAAAAGGAGATATATATATATATATATATATATATATATATATATGAATCATCTATTCATTTTTCCGCATTTGTTCCAATATGCGTACTTGTGTATGCAGAACTCTAGATTTTATAGACCCTACTACTTTGGACATAACATATGCAAAATGTTATTATTTGTTTGATTACTCGGTTCAGTGAGGAACCATTCGGGGTTGAGACTAATAAAGGGGAATGCATGGTGTGCTAAGAGCCATAATCTGTTCCCAAGTTGATTGGGTACTATCTCCGCACGGCGTGTCAGGGATGAGAATTTATCATTTATAGGATAACAATCAAAATGTAACCGTATCCAATGAGGCAGGTGGGTGCTTGTTGGCTCGCATCGTAAGACTCCTTCGTATCCATTAGCAAATCAGGAAAAAAACCCATAAAAAATCAAATACAAAAGGGAATAAAAATATAAATGTAATATATTTAGTATGTAATATACTTGGCGAGGTTAGTTGTTTGAAGAAATAAATATAAATGTTGTTTCTTTAAAATGGTCAGAGTTGATGGACCCAAATGCAAAAGTTGAAGAAAAAGGTTGATCAAAGGGAAAGGAGCCATCAGTTCCACGCTGCCCCCACGCTAGTCAAAATCCCGCGCGCAACGTGCAATTTATGCTGCGTTCCCTCTCGCTTTCCAATTAGCCAACACGTCTCGCGAGAAAACAGACACAGCCGCGTCGGTTTCCCCATCCACACCCTCCCATATATAAGCTCGACAACCCCACCTAGCTCACATCCAAGTCCAACCGCCAAGCAGCCAAGCTACGAGCTCCCTCTCCTCTTCCACTCTTCTCTGAGCTCGCAACAACTAAATAAACCGAGCGATCGCAGCGGCGCAGCGCCTGATTTATCAGAAATGGCGGTACACCTCCCAATGTCTCAACCTTCTCCCGGGCTCTGCGCCAGGCTGCCGCACCAGCAGCGCGGCAGCGCATCGACCGCTGCGGCCGTGGCGGCGGTGGCCGCGCCGCCCTCCACGTTCGCACCGCAGACCACGCGGCTGTCTGCGCAGTCCATCGCGGTGAACGTCAGGCACACCGCGCCTGCCGCGCCGATCGTCGTCTTGCCCGAGAGGGCGGCGAAGAAGAAGAGCGGCGAGACATTGGCGGGCATGTGGCGGGAGATACAGGGCGGCCGCGACTGGGCCGGGCTCGTGGAGCCGCTGCACCCGCTCCTCCGCGCCGAGATCGTCCGGTACGGCGAGTTCGTGGCGGCCACGTACAAGGCGTTCGACCTCGACGCCGGCTCCAAGCGGTACCTCAACTGCAAGTACGGCAAGGCCCGGATGCTCGAGGCGGTCGGCATGGCCGGCGCCGGCTACACCGTCACGAGGTACATCTACGCGGCGCCGGACATCGCCCTCCCCGGAGCGGCGGGGCCGTGCCCGAGCCGGTGGATCGGGTACGTAGCTGTCGCGTCCGACGACGCGGCGCGGCGGCTCGGACGCCGCGACATCGTCGTATCGTTCCGTGGCACGGTCACCGGGTCGGAGTGGGTGGCCAACATGATGAGCTCCCTCGAGCCGGCGAGGTTTGACCCAGCGGACGCCCGCCCAGACGTCAAGGTCGAGTCGGGGTTCCTCTCCGTCTACACCTCTGATGACGCCACGTGCCGGTTCACCTGCGGAAGCTGCCGGAACCAGCTCCTCTCCGACGTGACACGGCTCATCAACAAATACAAGCACGAGGAGATCAGCATCACGCTGGCCGGCCACAGTATGGGCAGCTCCCTCGCCCTCCTGCTCGGCTACGACCTCGCCGAGCTCGGCCTCAACCGTGACGGTAACGGCAACACCGTGCCGATCACTGTCTACTCCTTCGCCGGCCCAAGGGTCGGCAACGCGGGGTTCAAGAACCGGTGCGACGAGCTCGGTGTGAAGGTGCTTAGGGTGGTGAACGTCAATGATCCTATCACCAAGTTGCCCGGCATTTTCTTGAACGAGAACTCTAGGGTTTTGGGAGGGAGGTTGGAGCTTCCATGGAGCTCTGCGTGCTACACGCATGTCGGCGTCGAGCTTGCCCTTGACTTCTTCAAAGCAAGAGATCCTGCTTGTGTGCATGACCTGGAGGCCTACCTAGAGTTGCTCAAGTGCCCTAAGATTGCAAAGGTGAAAAAGGACGGGGAGGATCTTATAAGCAAGGCCAAGAAGTTTGTGCTTCAACAAAATTTTGATACTTGGAGGTGGCAAATGGCTGCAATCCAAGTTAGTGAGTTGGTACAAGCCATGGGGATGTAGATTGATACAGGGTTCATTTCATTCCCATGATTTTTGAGGGATATGAAACTTAGATACCCTTGTAAATTCATTCTTTTGGTCAGAAAATGAGATAGCGAAGAGAGGAAATTAGACAAGGGACGGGTTATTGAACATGAAAGATATATAATAGAAGATTCAAGAGATACTGATATTAGTTTATATATACACTCTGTCATAAATACTATTTTGTCACAAAAAGAATGTCTAACTTCTATTTTGATGCCACACATTGTTTAAGCACTAAGAATGCAAATGTACAATGTTATCTAGGTTCTGAAATTCATATTGTTCTGTAAACACAATAGGTTTGCTTCAAATTTGTAAGGTCGGTAACATCACAGACGAAACAGCTAGTGCAGCAAATCTAGCATACCAAAAGTTAAGTGGATTTCGCTATTTTGAATAGAGTTACAATATATAGGAAAATCATCTGTGCCTCGAGTCCAACTTAAAGTTTTGCATAGATAGGGAAGGAAGAAGGAATAAATATTTATGAGATTAAAATGATGTCAAATTAAGTGGGTTTGGTCCATGAGGAAAGCTTGAACATGATTTTCTGGATGAATAATGCATGCACTAGCTGCAGTATTTGTGCTGATTTCACCTTAATTTCAACTACAGATAATAATATTAAAGAAAATGATGTTTGAAGTGTTTGTTAAAATGATTGAAGTTTGTTAAAAGGAAATAGTTTCTGGCCTCTGCGTAAACGATTGAAGTTAGAAGTGACCACAGTTCATCAAAGAAACATTAATGTTTGAGACATATGGGTACGCAGCTTGATCAAGTAATCATATCATGCAAGACATAAACAGGAAGATTATTCAAGTTTGTTTAATTACGATTCTATTTTCCAACACCATTTTCATGCTTCAAGTAAATGCTTTCTGCAATTATGTGGCGAAATATTCGCATCAACAGTTGATTCAAGAGTTCCACCTGGATTAAAATGCACTTGTAAACAATATAGAATACATTGTCTTGCTGAACCATTCCACAGAGCATCAAGTCTAGCTATAATTTTGGTTCCTCGTTTTTCCTTATAAAGTTTCCATTCTCCGACCTTGGTGTTACGGTATTAACAAAATTTCTTTCGTCAGCCATATCAAGCTCAACCATTGAATTTTGCAACTCATTTTCATACAACAATAAATTCTTCCAAGTCATTGAATTGTGAACCTAGAATCCTAGATTACAAATTAATTATTCTCAGATGAAGTCCGCATAAAACTGCATGTAGAAGATTCTAGCACTATTGTCCCTTTGATGTACTCATGCCTAACTTGTGCAACTCATGTCCTTCTTGAGATACTTTTAATCCTTACCATTGGTTTTGAGACCATGTGGAGATGATAGTTGTGGCATTCTGTAAGTCTATGACGAGAACAACTAGGTTTCGGTAGTTCTGTTCGGTTTAGAGCTTTTGAACTTTAAAATTTCTTATAAAAGAAGAATTTGAAAGTTCATTTGTAGTTAAACTAGCAGAAATTCAGGGTATAGATACCCAATGCTGGACGGGACATCCAAAATTAGGCTGTTTCTTACAAGAATACGATGGCCTGAAGGATGATGAAAACCATGATTATTCCGTACTCTCTGACGATATTTCTTCTGTGACATGTAAATCTTATAACAGAAATTCGTCTACTGACCAGATTAATTCTCCTTTGATGTTTTAGACGATCTTAATGACTTGTCTAGCTGATGAATAGTGTTGTGCTAACCCCAAAAAAAGACTCAAGAAAAAAAATAATCTTTGAGCACTGATTGCCCAGAAATAAATTTCTTTTTCTATATGGTATGAATAGGGTTTTGGACGGATCTCGGACTCTGTTTCCAATGGCTTCCACGTCAGAGTTAGCATGAAAAAGATGAGGTGGAAGCCTGCTTATGGTTGTTCAAGTGTGGTTGTGGTTCGGCAGAGTAGTAGAAAGTGGGTCAGTGCAGATCGAGACAGAGACCTGAGGCTTGATGTTCATGATGATGCACCTTAAGTCAGTGCCGTGCAGTCATGCAGAGCACATGTCATGGGGTATGCTTGCTTTATTGTGATGACGTGGACACAGTGTCAAGGGATATTTACATCCATGTAAGAGAAGTCATACTAGTATTTTTCTCTTCTTGCTGTTAAAGTTGTAACGTTGATTAAGAACAAATCCATTTGCATATATCATTTTGTTCACTTAGATACATATATGTATGTGCTCGATTGTACCGTGAATTATCAAATGTCTTCTTATCAGTCATTTAAATATATACGGTCAATAATTAGGAAGTTTCGTTTGTGTTCTTTCTTGTGATACACACATGGAGTTGGTTGATATAGCTGGGGCTACATCTTTCTAATGTATTTGGACTGATGCCTCTTTACATGAAGAGGTTGAAGCTGGAACTTGAACCATTGTCCAAAAAAAAAACAACCATTTAAATATGGCACAAGCTATATACAGATTGTTTTTCCTTGGCTGAGTTTTCTTGACTGGAGCTATATATATAGTAGCGCCTAGTAGTCTAGTAACTGTCATTTCGTGGAGGGCAGTTCGTTCATTCGACTGGCATCCAACGTTTATTACGTACTCACTTTAATGGATACTATTACTATAGTTTAGATTTGCCATGCCAGTTCGTGCTATTTTCAGTAAAAATGATTAGCATATGGATAAGTCCGTGAGTCCATTTGTTAATATGAGCACGTACGTTTTTGCGCGCGTGCAATCGAGTACATCCATTTCTTAGGTGTGTTGAGCGGTGCCACTACTTTACTCATGACATCACCATAACACGAACACAAACTGCTACTTATTCGAATTCCTTGTATATTAAATCTCGAACAGCTTCTGATCAATCTATTTCACTTTATAATGGGTCCCCATTGGCCTTTTTGAAAATACCGGCCCAATAGCAAATCGATGGTGTACCTTTGGTATGTTTGGATAAGGGGAATGGGATTCAAGTCCTTAGGATATGGTTTTCGAAGATTCCCAAGAATAATTCTCCAGTTTGAAAACATCCACTGTTCGTTTTCCTGCTATCACAAGTACTCCGTATGATGACTGCTGCAGGAATGCATCCAAACAAGATATCAGTAGGGATGAAAACGGATCGAATACGGTAATACGAATACAAATACTTACTATTCATCTCGGATTCAGATCGGGTACAAATAGTATCAAATGTGTCGGATAAGATATAAATAGATATCGAAATCGTAAAAATCCAGTTTCAGTATTCGGATTCGAATACGGCGTCGGATACTAAACACCCGGACTCGAATATGAACGGATATTTACTCCTCTAAACGAATCCGAACTCGAATATGAACTGATATTATCCGTACCATTTACACCCCTAGCTATCACTATACAATCTAGGAAGTTTATGGGGATTCCACGACGTTTTACCTCTAATAATCTAATTAAATACTTCATCCGATCCGAAATATAAGTCAATACGACATACAACATGAGACTTTACAAATATATATAAGAATATATACTGATGATGAGAGTAGCTACACATGAGTGTAGATAAAAGTCGTCCCTTATTTCCGTGATCTTGTCTTCATCATATTTGTCAATTACAATTAGGTTCCACGTGTCAGCCCACTCGCCATCCCTAATTGTAAAGACTTTTTGTGGTGATAAGATAATTTTTCTATTAAACTTTTGTGGTAAGGATAAATTTAGCCAAACTTTAAAATCAACGCTAACTTGGTGCCGTTCTACATCCATTTCAAGGTCCACTTACTCCTGAAAGAAAATGAAACAAACGTAGGGCGCACCACTTTGAGCCCCGTCCAGTCGCTTTCAGGGCCTTTATTTGTTGACAGCTGACTGATGTGAAGCCACTGATACGCACAATAGCATACGCAGCACTGTCATGAGTAGCAAAAGTTCAGGTTTGAAATCCACATTTTTATTGTTCCTTTTAATCGTGGGAACAAGGATGGTCGGCATGAATAACGGCGGACGATCGGCCGTCGGTCCGTGGCTTTGCTGATCCAAGTACGCATGCAGCGGTACAAGTCATTGGAGCACTTTCTCCGTCCAGTCCTAGTCAATTGTACTCTGCCTAGCTTTTACTTTTGATCGTCAAATATTTCCTAAGTCTTATTGGATAAATCGCTTTCATATCACTAGTTACAAGCAGAAGCTGACAGTGACATGATGGAACTTCGGGCCCCATTTTGGGTAGATCATCGAGATAGAACGACCAAGATTGTTTATCTCCCTGTGTTTTGTGATATTTGTCTAGAGTCTTGGGACAAAATATTGTACAATAATATTTTCCTTGCAATATTTTCAATTCTACCCTAATTAAATACACCAATATAAGAGTAATTGTTCTATTATGATATTTAAAGGGTTAAACTATTGGGCTATCCCTCCACATGGAGGATGATTTGGAGCCCATCAAATTCGTGAAGACAGCCCACAAGTCCAATGCTTGTGCACCGTTGATTTGGTGCTTGATATAACGGTTAGAACACTTCAATGGGGAAGTATAAAGCACAAGAAAGCCCTAGCCTCCTCTCAGCTCTGCTCAGGACGTCACTTGAGAGTAGGAGGAGCAGAACACACACAACACAACTTGAGAGAAGAGAGGAAGAAGAAGAAGAAGGAGGAGGAGGAGGTCTGCCGAGATTTGGTGGCTCTAAACCGATATGCTTCAAGTCAGCAATTGGAGGCTCAAACGTGCTTGAATTTGTGCCAAACTTAGTGAGCTCATTCTACACTTAGAGTACTTCGATCTGGTCAGTTGGTTTGAGGATTGGGTTAGCAGAGCATCAAATTTGAAAGGGGTTTCGTCAGTTCGGGTGACCGCAGTTTCTGCACAGAGCAGTTTTGATAGATGATTTGTTTAGGTGGTGAAACGGTGTCTGATTGAGCTGATATTTTGTCAGTAGTCAGGGGACTCGTAGATCTACTCGCCTACCAAAATTTGTGCATAGTGGAACTGTGGTTTGTGAGATATAAACTAATTACCAAAGGGGGCAGAATCTGTGACTTCTCTATTTGACAGTTGTCATACCTCTTATTAGTAGTTGTGGTTGTTATTGTTGATGCCAAGTTGCATCATGATGAATATGATACTGCCGGTGTAATCCTCTAGAGGTCCTAGAGAAGACTCCTTGTAACCATTTGTTGATTATAGTGGAAGCTTGGAGTGGACCAATTGGTCCCGTGGGTTTTTTCTCTCACCTTTAGGAGGTTTTCCCACGTAAATTGTTGTGTCTTTTGTGCATGTGATCATTATTATTCTGCTGCATATCTGTTGGTAGATCTTCTCCTTAATTTTCATCACAAGATGAGGGATTAATTTATGCATTGCTAGAGCCTTTATCCCAACTAAGTGGTATCAAGAGCTTTTGGTTCAGATTGATTTCAGCTTGTGTTCAACTTGATTACTTGATGATTTGCATTGTGTTGAAGATGGAATCAAATATCAGCAGAATGATCTCATTGAATGGTACAAATTACCAAGCTTCGAAGGGTAAGATGGAGGATTTACTCTATATCACAGAGTATTGGAAGCCAGTGTTTGCTACAGAAAAACCAGATGTTAAATATGATGATGATTGGCGGGTTCTTTATCGTCAAGCTTGTGGTTTTATTCAACAATGGGTCGATGATAATATTTTGAACCATATCAGTGAGGAGACACATGCACGTACCTTGTGGCAGAAATTAGAGGATTTGTATGCCCAAAAGAATGGTACTAACAAGATGTTCTTGATCAAACAATTGATGAATTTGAGGTACCAAGAGGGTGCTCCTGTGGCATTTGAATGCATTTCAAGGCATTATTAATGAACTATCTTCGATAGGAATCTCATTTGAGGATGAGGTTCGAGCTTTGCTGCTACTTGGCTCTTTGTCGGATACTTGGGAGACTTTGAAAGTTACATTATGTAATTCAGCCCCTATTGGTATTATTACTTGGAACCTTTTCAAGATAAAGGTATTAAAAGAAGAAACTAGAAGGATTGCTGAAAAGGGAAGTCATTCTTCTCATTTTTGAGTTGCTAGTCACCGAGTCAAGGGGGAGAAGTAAGAGCCGAGGTCCGAGGAAAGGTGCAACTGAAAGTAGAAGCAAGTAAAGAGGAAGAGAATTGGTATGTGATCACTACCATAAGAAGGGACACAAAAAGTGGCAATGCCGCAAATGGAAAAAAGAAAAGGGTAAGAAAAAGAAGGAAGCTCAGAAGCAAGATAGTGATAGTGACAGTGATGGTGACCGCATTACTTCTACAGTTGAGGAGATGATGATTGTCATTGCTGCTGAAAATGAAGGTAATGAGGGTCATTCTTGTTCCACTGTTGAGCAGATCACTATAGCTTCTGATGGTGCAGCCATCAATCATGTGAATGGTGATGAGATGATTTGGATACCGGATAGTGGTGCTACCATACATGTTACATCTTACATTGAGTACTTCACAAACTACACAACTGGTGATTTTGGTGCTGTGAAGATGGGAAACAATGATAGTGCGACCATCATTGGAAAGGGAGATGTGCATTTAGAGACTGCGAATGGTACCAAATTGGTCATCAAGTCTGTGAGGCATGTCGAGGCACTTTGACTCAACATATTTTCAGTTGGATTGCTTGATGAAGATGGGTATTCTAGCAGATTTGGAGATGGATAGTATAAGCGCACAAGGACAACATGGTAGTAGCGAAAGGTAACATAATTTCCCTTTTTTACCATGTTTTTGCTAACCTCTCTAGTATTTCTATCAATGCATTAGAGAAAGTACTATTGTGTTTTATGGCACAAGAGACTTGGGCATATGAGTGAGAAGGGGATGACTGTGCTAGCGAAGAAAAATCTATTGAAAGGGATAAAAGGTGTACATTTGAATAAATGTGCAGATTGTCTAGTTGGGAAGCAGCATAGGGTTGCTTTTAGAAGTCTACCTCCTCAAAAGAAGCTAGAGTAACTTGTCACACCCGATTCCATGTGTGGGCCAGGATCAAGTTCCCACACACATGATAGACGAAATAAGTGCATTATATTAAAGACAATGTTCAAAAAGTAAACAAGATAGAGTAAATAACACTATTACACTCCAAAAAATAGACATGAAGGTCTTTAAATGTTTCACTGATACCTTAATCGAAGTCTGCAACAACTCCTTCCACAGGCGGTTGACTGGTGAACGCACGCCTAGAACTCCTCAAAGTCGTTGTAGTTCTCCACTTCAAAGTTCTCTTCTGAACAGCAGTTGGGCAAGGTGAGTACTCTTATAGTTGGTACTCAACAAGTGGGGGAATTATGCAAAGCCATCAAGGAAAGGCTATGGTTCACAACAGTTAGCATTTTTAGTTGATCAAGTTTTATTGGCAAGCACCTATTAACTAGATGTAAGTTTATACCAATTGACTTAAACATAAAGGTACGACAACAATAAAAAAACCATAGTTCCACAAATTAATTAATCTTTAAGTTCATTAATAATGTGAGGGTCCAAGCCGCTCATGACCATGAGCACGGCTGATATATCAGTTTTAACACTCTGCAGAGGTTCTACACTTTCACCATAAAATGTGTTCCCCTAAGTCGACAGGGTTTGCAAGGCCCTTAAACACTTCCGAGATGAGTGGCAAGGGGTTCACTATGAAGCTTTTACAAAGACAAGCAGAAAACTAGATAGCCTGTTAGAGTTTCAGTAGCAGTGTGTGTCCATAAACCTCCCTATGGTCAGCACCTTAGCAAAGGCTGCTACCCCAAGAGGATCGGGCTATAATCCCTACACCAACCCCCTCCTTGCCATTTTGGTTAGGCTACCAGCTAACCACAAGTCTAATTAATCAGCTAAGGTCAGAGCCACGTGACAATGTGGTTGTACGGTTTTCTTGTGTGGTTCTCCATGTTCCAATTAAACAAAGGTGATCTTGCAATTAACCAGGTATAACAACATTATAGAGCATGGTTAACATTTATCAAAAGACTAAGCCAAGACCACTTCCTAAGGTTAAGCAACTAAGCACTTCTACCCAACAAAAGATTAAACCCAATGTTCCATGGTATGGATAAAGACTAGGTAAATCCTTAATAGGTGTTCCCGACAAGTTTATGCAATACAACAATAAAGTAAAGTAAATTATCATGCTATTAATGAGATAAAACAGAAGATGTAGGGGTGGGAAGTCCACTTGCCTTCCTTGACAAACTGTTGGTTCTCTTCATCGTACACTTGCTCTTGATCTCCTTCAAACGGCACATCGTCTACACGATCACACAAACAAAGCATACACAAAGAAATAAGAAACATTACAGCAAACAGTACAAACAGAGAGCAAAAATATGACAAATTTGTAGAGCATGATACAAGGATCGCGTGAGCACGAGAATCGCTGAAATCGGAGTTGAAACGATAAAGATATGGCTAAAACGGGGTTCCAGGGGCTTAACTGCGAGAGATTTAAACTTCCAGGGCTATACCTAAAGAAACCGAGGGCTAAAACCTAATTACACATTAAACTTAGGCGCTAGGCTAAAAACAGAGAGGCTATTTCTAGAAAATACAGGGGTTAAAATGGAAATAAAAGGTCTGTTTTGCAATTACTTTTGAACTAGGGTGGACTGCGGGGTCTATTCTAGAAAACTATAGGGGCTCTGTTGCAAAATATATGTGGCCGACTCGGGTCTGACTTGGGTTAGGCAGATCTGATCCGTTTGTTCGAAGTCCGATGGCTCGGCTCACGGCTCCAGCGGGCAAGCGGCTCTGGCGCGGGCTCGGCTCGGCTAATCCGGCGGCTCAGGCAGGCGTGGCGGCTCTGTAGGGGCGGCACTGGCGATGGTGCTGGTGGCGCACAACGGCGGAGTCATGGGAGTACACCGAATCCGGTGGTCTGGGGCTTGCTTCGGATCGGGGTTTGGTCTAGGTGAGAGAGGAGGCGGCACCGAAGATGATGAGGGGTTCGGGACAACGGTGCGACAGCCGAAGATAGGCAAGGCACAACGAGGGGCGGAGAGGGAACTCTGGCGAGCAATCGCCGGCGGGTCAGAGAGAGAGAGAGAGAGAGAGAGAGAGAGAGAGGAAAAAGGAGGCGGAGAGGTAGTTCACCACCTCGCAAAGCTCCTGCGAGGGTTTTGGGCAGCGAGGGCGTGGCGGAGTAGCGGGTCGACGAAGAGGTGCGGCTCAGGGAGGCGATGTTCACTCCGACGAGAAATTGCCGGCATGGTTTGGCGATACAGAGAGGAAGAAGGGGTCGGCGACGATGCTCCACCCAAGATGAAGCTCCGACAGCGGTCATAGTTGACGAAGTGGTGGTGGGGCAGGAGATCGACGTCGGGCGGCGTTAGGTTCAAGCTCGGGCTCGGGAGTAGGCGGAGGTGCTGCGTGGGTGAGCTCGAGACGGTGGGAAAAGGGGAGGGGGAGCAGGGCTCGGGCAAGCACTTTATAGAGGAAGGGAGGGAGCAGAGCGGTCAGCAGGGGAGGGGGAGCGCCACGCGGTGAGGGCCGGATATCTCGGCCATGAAATCAGCCATTGCCGCAGGAGAGGAGGCGCCGCAGTGATGGCGGAGCCATTATGGCAATCAAGGTGGCGCAAAGAAGTAAGGGAAGCGCGCGGGGGCAGGATTTGCGGCAGGTTTGTACGGCGAGGCGGCCGGAGGTAGGGGGCGACGCCGACATGTGGGCCCGGTACGTCGGTGAGATAGAGAGAGTAGCAGGAGGGAGGAATGGGCCTGGGGAGTATCGGGCTGGCTGGGCTGCGTAGGAGGGAGAATAGAGAGGGATAAAAAGGATATGCATTTTTTTAGATTAGGGTGTTACATCACTTGACTTGGTGCATTCAGATATTTGCAAAATGTAAGTAAGATCAATTGGTGGTGCTAAATACTTGGTCACTTTCATTGATGATTTCTCCAGGAGAGTTTGGACTTTTCCCTTGAAGTCAAAAAATCAAGTGCTAGGTGTTTTCAAACAACTCCAAGCCTCAGTTGAGAGTGAAACTGAGAAGAAAATCAAGTGCATTCGCACTGATTATGGAGGAGAGTATATTAGGCCATTTGATGCATATTGCAAAGAGCAAGGGATTAGGCACCAATTCACCGCTCCAAAGACACCACAACTAAATGGTATTGCTGAGAGGATGGATAGGACAATAGTGGAGAGAGTGAGGTGTATGTTGTCATATGCAAAGCTACCTAAGAGCTATTGGGGTGAGGCTTTGATGACTGCAGTTTATCTTATTAATCTCTCACCGTCCTATCCTTTGCAGTGTGATGTTTCTTAACAAGGTCTGGTATAACAAGGACGTCTCTTACGATCACCTGAAAGTGTTAGGGCGCAAGACCTTTGTTCATATTCCTCAAGATGAAAGGTTGAAACTTGATGCAAAGACATAGCAGTGTATCTTCCTTGGCTATGAATTGGATGAGTTTGGATATAAACTGTTTCATCCAATTGCAAAGAAGGTTGTGGGAAGGCGTGATGTTGTGTTTGTTGAAGATCAAACAATTGAGAATATTGTGAAGACAAAGGTGCATGTTCCTTAGCATGAACCATTGGTTGATTTAGACCCAATTCCTGCAGCTCCAGCTCTACAGCAAGCTGAAGGTGATGTTGCAGATGATGCACAAGACGATGTGCATGGTACAGGTGATGAAAATGCTCCTCAGCAACATGAGTTAGATGCTGAAATTGATGATTCGGATCAGCAGCCACCAGTACCAGAAGATCCACCAACCGTTCCACTTAGAAGATCCAGCAGAGATCGAGTTCCATCCACCAGGTATCCTTCAGATCAGTACATGGTGTTATTATCTGGCGGTTCAGAACCTGAGTGTTTTGCAGATGTAATGGAAGATGAGCATAGAAATGAGTGGATGAAAGATATGCAAGAAGAGATGTATTCCTTGCATAAGAATCATACATGAGTTGGTGAAGTTGCTCAAAGGCAAGAAGACTTTGAAAAATAAGTGGGTCTACAGAATCAAGCAAGAAGAGCACACGCCACATCCAAGGTACAAGGTTAGGTTTGTTGTGAAAGGATTGAGCCAAAAAAAATGTTGATTTTAATGAAATATTTTCTCCAGTAGTGAAAATGACATCAATTAGAGTGATCCTTGGCTTGGAAGCAAGACTCAACTTGGAAGTTGAGCAAATGGATGTGAAGACAGCTTTCCTTCATGGTGATTTGGAGAAAGAGATTTACATGGAGCAGCCTGAGGGGTTTCTTGAGAAAGGCAAAGAAGACTATGTGTGCAGACTCAAGAAGAGTCTCTATGCCTGAAACAAGCACCAAGACAATGGTATTTGAAATATGATTCAGTTATGGGGGAGAAAGGCTACAAGAGGGGTAGCTCAGACCTTATGTATACTTTCAGAGGTCCTCAGGTGATAATTTTATCATCTTATTGCTCTACGTTGATGATATTTTGATTGTTGGTAAGAATGTCTTATAGATTGCAGCGCTGAAGAAACAGTTGAGTAAGTCTTTTGCCATGAAAGACTTGGGGCCAGCAAAGCAAATTCTTGGGATAAGAATTGAGAGAGACAGAAGTACCAACAAATTGTACTTGTCTCAAGAGAAGTATATTGAGAAAGTAGTTTGCAAGTTTAAGATGGACAATGCAAAAGTTGTGAGTTGTTCACTTGCAGCTCATTTTAAGTTAAGCAACAAGCAGTGCCCTTCTACTGATGAGAATAAGAAGGAAATGCAGCATGTTCCTTATGCATCAGTGGTTGGAAGTTTGATGTATGCTATGGTGTGTACAAGGTGATGAGGACATCACTCCTTTGGATACAAACAACACTCCTCACATGGATATGCAAGGACCAATCACTAGAGCTCGTGCACATCGCTCAAATCAAGAAGTGAGCTCATTCCTATGTACATTTAGTAATTATGAGAATAGTATGCTACCTAATGATATTATTGTACTTGGGAATAATGAAAAGGACCAGGAAGTATTTGGAGGAGGACTTGAAGGAGGAAAAGATCAGATGGGGCATCAAAGGCAAGCTGGAGGCCCAGACCATCCCAAGTTCAAGTCTGCCTCGGAGTCCAGGAGAAGTGTGCACTAAAATCAATGCCGAGGTCTCATACGCAGTCCAAATTCGACGTTCTACATATGTATGGAAAGCAAAGGCGATAATCTTTCCAATGCCACTGGTCCGATGTCATTATCAGGTACGAGTCAACAGGAATCGATGAAATAAGTGGACGTCCAGAATCTGTCAGGGTGCTGCGCCGCCATCTTTTGGGCCGTTAGCCCGTGTATCGTGTTGGAGCCCATTAGGGGTGCGTCCAGGGGTCTTGCACGCCCCTAAACACTTTATATTCAGTAGAGTCACTCTACTTACGGTTTGGGTTTTGCTTAGATTAATTCTGTCTTGAACAGTTCACCATCATTGGTTTGTGAGACAACAACAACTTGTGAGCTTAATCATTCATCTGCAATTGTTTGTTACATTCTTCCTTGTTCTTGTTTGTGTTTTTCAATTCAAAGGAAATGATTAGCCTTCGTGGCGAGGTCAACCAGGCAGTGCACGGTTGATAACCAAGAGACCCGTGGTGTTTCGATTGCGGACTCAGGTCTTGTTGATCGGAAGCCAGATCGATTGTGTCGTGTTGTCAACAAATTGATAGTTATCCTCCAAATGGAAGATCGGGCACCCTTGCGTTCCCATCAAGTGGTAATCAGAGACTCAGGTATACCATCAGGTTTGCACTTCCACCATCCTTGTTTCGCCTTCGTTCCATAGTCCATAATCAGCCATAGTTGTCGCCATCGTTCGCCACTGTTTTTATTTTTTCCCCGTCCCACAACCCTTGTCTTTAGCCTTTGCACGATTTAGTTTCAGAGTCCGTAGTGTTGAGTTTGTGTCCTAGGTTTGAGTCTGGTTGCTGGTTTCTATTGATCCTGTTTCCCTTTTGTTTCATCAATCCATCCATTGCCTTTCCCAATCAACAATTCCCCACCGCAAATCCACTCAAAACCTTAATCCGGACGCTCTTGACGAAAACAGGCATAACTTTTCGCTCGGAACTCCGTTTGAGCTAAATTTTTTGTGCAAATAAACGACTCAGGATTGAGCCAAAATTATTTTTTCAAAATTCCATCAAGAAGGTGGTGTCCCTTACTTCACATACTTCTTGGGAATTCATATAGGCCAGCAACTAGGCTAGCGCTTTGGATACTTATTCAGCATTACTATATGCTTCTGAATTGTGTTCCACATATACTTATATTGTTGCCTTCCCAAGCTCCACATATCTATCTGGCTTCTGCAAGTATTTGAGCTTTGCAATCGTTGTACCACTCCCTCAAGGTACGCACCAGGCACCGGTTGCCATCCTGTACTTTGCAGCAGTAAGAAACTTGTAAGAGCTTGGTAAGACGCTTCCTTTTGCTGTGTTGAGAGGAACCACTACACCTAAGTAGTAGTTGATAGGGATAACCTTCACTGTTTGTTCCTGTTTCTTTTTTGTTCGTCAATGGCAGGTACTGCTGCAGATGTTGATGGCAGTCCCAACGACTTCAATGAATGTGTCAGCCAAGAGCAACTTCAAGCTGCTGTCGAGAAGGCTCAGCAAGGCCAAACTGAAGCAATCATAAAGGCAATCACTGACGCGTTGAATGGACTCAACATTGGCAACACCATGGAGAGGTTGAATAAACGGATATCCGCACTAGCAGATAAGGTTACTGAGCTGGAACACCGTATGGCAACCAATGATGATGTCCCAGAAGACACTGTGTTTGATGCCAATGGTAACATAGATCACGCAGCTACACCACAGGAACGACTACGCCGCTGTCTTCGCAATGACACTCACGGTATGGGTGGCCAAAACTGTCATCAAGGTATGGATGATCCTTATGCTAAGATTATGTTTTCAATACCATCTTTTTCGGGTCATAATGATGCTAAGGTATACCTTGATTGGGAGATGACGGTAGAACAGAAGTTTAGTGCTCACCTTGTTCCTGTGCAACATAGAGTTCGACAAGCCACTAGTGAATTTAAGGACTTTGCTATTATCTGGTGGAATGGGCTAACTTCATAGGATGCTTTACCTGTTACATGGGAACAACTTAAGGTAGCTACGCGTGATCATTTTGTCCCACCTTCCTATCATAGAGACTAGCGTAAAACACTGCAGCGCTTAGAACAAGGAGAAAAATATGTACAAGATTACTATAGGAAACTTCAGAAGGGTTTGATGCGTTGTAGTATCATAGAGGGGACTAAGGATTCCATCTGTCATTTTTATTCGGGTTTGAACGTGACATCGAGGACATGTTGATTATAAAGACTTTAACACTTTCATCCAGTTATTGAGTGGTTCATGACTCGCTGGACAACATGTCAAAAAGCTAAGTCTCGTTTGAATCCACATAATTTATACATGCTTCTTCCTGTTCCTTCTATTCCTTAGACAGATATTTCTATGGATTTTGTTTTGGGATTGCCAAGGACTAAGAGGGGGAGGGATAGCATCTTTGTTGTGGTGGATCATTTTTCTAAGATGGCACACTTTATACCATATCATAAAAATGATGATGTTGTCCATATTGCTAACCTCTTCTTCCAAGAGATTATTCGTTTCGTTTGCATGGTATGCCTTCTACTATTGTTTCAGATCATGATGCTAAATTCTTGAGTCACTTTTGGTGCACATTATGGAACAAGTTGGGGACAAAGTTGTTGTTTTCTACAACTTGTCACCCACAAATGGATGGCCAAACTGAGGTTGTGAATAGAACATTATCTACCATGTTAAGAGCGGTTCTGAAGAAAAATTTGAAGATGTGGGAATAGTGTTTGCCGCATGTGGAATTTGCTTACAACAGGGCAGAACACTCCACCATCAAGGTAAGTCGTTTTCAGGTAGTGTATGGTTTTAACCCACGAGCTCCTATTAATCTTTTACCTCTACCTACTGTTGAGCGGATTCATCTTAATGTTAAGGAACGTGCTGATTTTATTATGAAAATTCATGAAACAACTAAAGAAAACATTGAAAAGATGATTGAAAAGTATAGAATTGCTGGTAATAAAGGTAGAAAGGAAGTTAATCTTGATGTAGGTGATTTGGTGTGTTGTACTTGAGAAAGGATAAATTTCCAAAGCTAAGAAAGTCTGGATCAATGCCAAGAGTTGCTGGTCCTTTCAAAATAATTGAGAAAATAAATGACAATGCATATAACTTGACTTGCCTCCTGAGTTTGGGGTTAGTCCCACCTTTAACATTGCAGATTTGAAACCATATTTGGGAGAAGATGATGAGCTAGCGTCGAGGACGACTTCGCTTCAAGAGGGTAAGGATGATGAGGGCATCACTCCTTTGGATACAAACAACACTCATCACATGGATATGCAAGGACAAATCACTAAAGCTGGTGCAGGTCGCTTAAATCAATAGATGAGCTCGTTTCTATGTACATTTAGTAATTATGAGAATAGTATGCTACTTAATTATGTTATTGTACCTAGGAATAATGGAGAGGACCATGAAGTATTTGGAGGAGTACTTGAAGGAGGAAAAGATCAGACGGGGCGTCCAAGTCAAGCTGGAGGCCCACACCATCCCGAGTTCAAGTCTGCCTCGGAGTCCAGGAGAAGTGTGCACTAAAATCAATGCCGAGGTCTCATACGCAGTCCAAATTCGACGTTCTACATATGTATGGAAAGCAAAGGCGATAATCTTTCCAATGCCACTGGTCCGACGTCATTATCAGGTCCGAGTCAACAGGAATCATCGAAACAACTGGACGTCTAGAATCTGTAAGGGTGCTGCGTCGCCGTCTTTTGGGTCGTTGGCACGTGTATCGTGTTGGAGCCCATTAGGGGTGCGTCCACGGGTCTTGCACGCCCCTAAAAACTTTATATTCAGTAGATTCACCCTAGTTAGGGTTTTGATTTGGGTTAGATTAATTCTGTCTTGAACAGTAGACCGTCATCAGTTTTTGAGACCCCAACTTGTGAGCTTAATCATTCATCTGCAATTGTTTGTTGCGTTCTTCCTTGTTCTTGCTTGTGTTCTTCGTTCCGCAGGCAAGGATTAGCCTTCGTGGTGAGGTCAACCAAGCAGCACATGGTTGATAACCAAGAGACGACGTGGTGCTTCAATTGTGGGCTTGGGTCTTGTTGATCGGAAGCCGGATCGCTTGTGTCATGTTGTCGACAAATCGATAGTTATCCTCCTGATGGAATATTGGGCACCATGGCGTTCCATCACAAGGCCTGACATTGCTCATGCAGTTAGTACTGTAAGCAGATTTTTGTCTAATCCAGGAAGTCCACAATGGGAAGTTGTGAAGTGGATTTTGAGGTCCCACCCGGACAACACTAATCTGAAACTTTGTTTTGGGAGAAGTGAGCCTTTGTTAGTTGTATACACAGATGCAGATATGGTTGGGGTTGTTGATAGCAGAAAGTCTACTTCAGGGTATTTGATTACCTATGCAGGGATGCTGTGTCATGGCAAAGCATGTTCAAAAATGTGTTGCATTGTCTACAACTGAAGCTGAATTCGTTGCAACAATAGAGGCAAGCAAAGAGCTATTGTGGCAGAAAAAGTTTGTCAATGAACTTGGGTTTGATCAAGATAAGTATGTGCTGTTTTGTGACAACCAAAGTGATATTCACTTGAGTAAGAATGCAACTTTTCACTCAAGGTCAAAGCATATTGATGTGCATTATCATTGGATTCGAGATGTGTTGAATTCTAAGCAAATGCAGCTTGAGACTCCACACCAATGATAATGGGTCTGATATGTTGACTAAGGTGGTGAAAAAGGAGAAGCTCAAAGTTTGCTGCCAGCTCGCTAGCATGGCTGCTGGAAGGCAGTGGGATCCTCCATGATGTCGGGAGGGGAGATTTGTTGGGCTATCCTTCCACATGGAGGATGATTTGGGGCCCATCAAATTCATGAAGACAGCCTACAAGTCTAGTGCTTGTGCACCGTTGATTTGATACTTGATCAAACGGTTGAGAACACTTCAAAGGGGAAGTATAAAGCACAAGAAAACCCTAGCCTCCTCTCAGCCCTGCTCGGGATGTCACTTGAGAGTGGGAGGAGCAGAACACACACAACAGAACATGAGAGAAGAGAGGAAGGAGGTCTGCTTAGATTTGGTGACTCTGAACCGATGTGCTTCAAGTCAGCAATTGGAGGCTCAAACGTGCCTGTATTTGCGCCAAACTTGGTGAGCTCATTCTACACTTAGTACTTCGATCTGATCAGTTGGTTTGAGAATTGGTTGAGTAGAGCATCAGATTTCAAAGGGGTTTCGTCAGTTCGGGTCACTGTAGTTTCGAAAACAAGCAGTTTCGGTAGATGATTTGTTTAGGTGGTTGTTGACGCTCGCTACGGACCAATTTTGAGCGTCAATTTGATCAGAAAATTAGGATGACTAGTATACTTAACTTGCATATTTATCTAGAATAATATTGTTTCCACATTCCCCTTGGAGAACTTGCAATGCAGGGAAATTGAGCGGGAATCAAGTGTAAACAAGCACTTCAATCCAAGACAAATGGCATCGACCAATCAAAGCGCGCCGTTCAACCTCCCATGGATCAAAGGGCCCACAAACAAGCACAACTGACCTAGGATAGACTCGACTCACCCACAGGAGTGACCAAGGCCCACGTGTCAGCACCACAGAAGAAGCTAAAGGCGGTGGGCGCCTAACCTGGTTCGGCCGAACCAGGTGGGTCGGCCGAACCAGGCCGGGCCTCACCGACCTTCCTCTTCCATGTGGAGCTCTCCCATTGGTCCTCCATGTCGGTTCAGGGTGCTACGGGGTGAAGGGGCACCGAGAAGCTGCTGCACACCTCCCTCACTCACCTCTATAAATATGAGGGGGGTGCTACTAAATGAGAGACACCACAAGTTGAAGCCTCTCTCAAGTTCCTCTCTTGCTTAGTCTTTAGGATAGTGGACTTTAGGTGAAGTATCTCTTCTTCGGTTCCCGAGTCTTGCCTAGGAGTGTTTGGTAAGGGTTTTACTCTTCCTCTCATTTGTAATATTCGGAATTCCTTAAGAGAGTTGTCTTCTAGTTTAGCATATTCGTATAATATGTGTTCTGTGTATTCAGATGTGTATGCTATGCTTAGTTTATATCTAGGACTTATATCTTGCATGATTAGACATGGTAAGACATCTAGGCTATGGCATCGGTTATAGTATTAGCATGTTTGCTCTAGTGTGATGTCTGTCCATCCGAAGGGTGGGGGCTCCTCGCGGGGCATTAGAGTATCGCTTATTAGTGTAGACGTGGTGCCTGAGCTAATCAGTGTTGCTGGATGCGGCTCTATACCATGGTTAGATGAGGTAGGCGGCAGGTGGTGACCGCCCTGTCTGTCCAGCGTAATCCTCCCCGTTCGTGTAGTAGCTGTAGGAGGTGCATAAAATAGCCGTGAGGATCTAGTGGCCACCTAGCCATATCCTGTGCGGTCTCCCGATCATGCCTGGGAGCCTAGAGCCCGTTCCTAATCATGTGTATGTATGTGAGTACTTAGTATAGACTGTATGCTTAGTTAGGAGTACATAAGTCCTTAGATTAGCTTTCTTCTTCCTTTCTCCCTTCCTGTAAGCTTTGCATAGAGTAGAACTTGAGTAACTTGTGTGTCACACTACCTCTTTACCATATACACTATCTTACCCCCGTGTATTCAATAGAATATCCATGCTAGAACTAACCAACACACTAATCTATTCAAATAACTATCGCATTCCCTGCGGAGATATAAATACGACCCCGTACTCACGGGTAAAATGCTACAACGGTATTCCGTGCGCTTGCGGATTCTTCTGTAACGTAAGAATTACCCAACAGGCGTTTCCGGCGCTGTTGCCGGGGAAAGGATTTTATTTCCTTACTTGGTGATGATGGTATGAAATGCCAACAAGCATTTTTGGTGCCGTTGCCTGGGAAGGCACTGGTTAAAAGAATAGATCAAGTGGTTGATGAAATTCTAAAATGGTGTTCAATTGTCTAAACAGACTAACTTGGCTTTGTCTTCTCTTTTTTGTGTGAAGATAGGGTAGTGTATTACTAGTTTCGATCTGCCGCAAAATTTCACTTAGAATCCAGAGTCACATTTGAGGAGAGTTCAACCTCGAGTCGTTCCTCCTCAGATTACTCTCTCGACAGGCGAAACAGTCAATATCGCACCATCAACTTCTAAGATTATGGCTCAAAAGACTCTCCTTGATTACTCAGCTCCTTCAGTCGATAATGTCCCAATCGGGCCAAATGTTAATGTTGAAGCTGAAAATTTTGAGATCAAGATGGGTCTAATCACAATGCTGCAGGCCAGCCCATTCTGTGGCAAGGCCAATAAGGATGCCAATGCACATCTCCAACAGTTCCTGGAACTGTGCAACACTTTTGTCATTAAGGGAGTCACGAAGGATGCAATCCGACTCTGTCTATTTCCATTTTCCCTTCTGGGGAAGGCGAAACAGTGGTTCTACACCAACAGAAGTGCAGTCACTACTTGGGATGAGTGTGCCAAGGCGTTCCTCGCGAAGTTCTTCCTATTGGGTAAAACCAACGCTCTTTAGGGAAGGATTTCCAGTTTCGAGCAGGCATCAAATGAGTCAATAACTGAAGCTTGGGAGCGGCTTCAGGAGTACATCCTAGCGTGCCCTCACCACGGGATGGACTCTTGGCTCATTTTGCAGAACTTCTACAATGGGCTGACTCCAACAGGCCGTGATCATATCGATGCTGCTGTAGGCGGTGCTTTCTTCTTGATGACCATTGACAGGGCCAAAACCTTGATCGAGAAGATGGTGTCCAACTAAGGGTGGAATGACGAACATCTCCAACCTCGCCAGTGGGGCATGCACTCCATCAAGGAGACGGACATGATCGCTGCTAAGCTCGACCTCCTCATTAAGAAGATTGATGAACGCCCGCAAGAAAAGGCTCCAACTTAGGTACTTCAAGCCTTAGATTCTCATATGATTTGCGAGGTCTGTGGGAACGTCGGACATTCGGGGAACGACTGCCCCGAAACCCAGGAGGATGTCATGTACATGAACAACAACAACGGGTTTCATCCATAAGGAGGTCAAGGGTGGAACCAGTCGCGCCCCTACTACCAAGGAGAAGAAGCTTGCCGCTAACGACAAGACCTTGGAGACTATCAATGTGAAGATGGATGGCATCTCCTCAACACTCAAGAACCAGCTAAGCTTCAACAAGATGTTTGAAACTCAACTCGCTCAGCTAGCCGCCGCTGTTGCAGAGACAAGGAAGATCCCGGGGCAACCCGAGGCTCCCCTGGAGAGCGTTAATGCAATAACCACAAAGTGGGGTAAGCCATCGCGTGGTAAATTCTGTACTAACTATGCAGAAAGACACGAACGCTCTCGGAAGAGTTCCTGGGGCGATCCAGCGGTAACTATAGAGGAGGATCTCGGAACCAAAATGATCAACTTCTTAATATACGACCATTATTATGAGCATGCCCTCTGCGACCTTGGAGCAAGCGTCAACATCATGCCCAAGGTAACCTTCGAAGAACTAGCTTATCCTGCTCTTTCCCCTACTTGCGTGTGTGCAGCTGGCCGACTCCACAATACGATATCCTGAGGGAATTGTGAAGAATCTCCTAGTGCAAGTCCAGAATTTATTCGTCCTCACGGACTTCGTAGTCCTTGACATGGAGGGTGATTTGGGAATCTCGCTCATCCTTGGGCGAACATTCCTAAGAGACGCCAAGGCCAGAATAGATGTGGGGACTGGAAGAATCAGTTTTCGGATTGGGAAGAGTACCATGAAGTTCAGGTTCCGCAACAGATGCGAATAAGTATACCTGCTTCATGAGGATAGCAAAGAACAAGAGCTGGGGACAGAACCGGAATGGTTCGAAGACTGGGAGATGCACAGTCTCACACCCGAGGATCCAACTCCCACACCACGGACAACACCAAAGAAGAAATCCAAGAAGGTGTGGAGAAAGAAGAAGACATCATCATCCTCGACTTCCTCTCCAGGTATGGACGATTCGACCTTGAGTTAAACAGGTATGGAGAGGGTCCTGCTCATCGGACCTTAAACCAAGAGCTAGCTTGGGGGAGTCCTTCCACCAAGTGAACTGTATCCTTTTTTGCTTTCAATAAAGATTAAAAAACTCTAAAAAACCAAACAAATATTTCTTGCTTTAAATTTCCCTTATCCATATGCTTGCTAAGAATGTTCAGTCTTCCTAAGTTGAAAGGATGAATAATTGTTATACTCTTGCTTGTCTGTCTTGCTTAGTCCTAAAGCATGTTGTTCCCTAAGTTTGAGTTTGCTGGCTGTTTATACCTTTGGGCCATGAATCCGAACATCTCGTGGGTTGCACAGGCTTTATCCAAGTCTAGGTTGTTGTGAGTTTAGATATGGAAGATGGAGCTTTATAGTATTGTCCTAAGTGAAACATGATGTCTGGAGTATTTTTGTTTTCAAAAATTTAAAAAGGAAAGACAAGTTCCTCAATGATGTTCCAAGTCCTACCAAAGCCATATGTCATTTACATTGAAAAACCTTATACATATGCTGCTTGCTATTTCATTGAGCTTTGTCAAATTGTTGTGACCCTAGTGAGATGCTTTTCATATCCTCTTGATCAAGATCACGCACAAGTTACACCCATTGTGACGTTCCTACACTGGGAATTAGCAAATCCATCCATCCACCAAATAAATGCTCCATGAAGTTTGTGATCTCTCCTCGTGTTATCCTTGAAAAATAAATTAGGCTTAGTCATCCCCGAAAAAAAAGAGAGAAAAAGAAAAAGAGAAAAGATGGCATGCCCAAGAAGCATGACCCAAAAAAAAAGAGAAAAGAAAGAATAAAAGGGGATAGCCATGTCTAAAGAAAAATACACAAAAAAATAAAATAAAGAGGAGAGAGATCACAAACCAAAACGTAGTAAACATACCTCTCATCCATCCACACACATGCACCTCTTGATCAGGGGATATGACTTATTTTCTCCATGGATCCACTCTTTGTCTTGGCAATATATGAAATGCAGGTATGCTTCATCCATTCCGTACCTTGAGCTCCACAAAAGCTTTTCGTTATGAGAAAGGAGAAGTGCCTTAGTGAGGATTCATACACCATTGAGCAACCTAAGTGAATCATTCGAGGAACTTAGTCTTGTTTTACTATTTTTAAAAGAAAACCTCCAAATAGATTGTTGAACAAAGGTGAGGTAAGTACTGCTCTATCGACTGTTCTAACTCTCAACAGCTCAAGACGAGGAGAAGCTCATAAGCCCCATAGATGATGAAGGTAACAAGGGCCAGGTACTCATGCCAACATTACTCATTCTCAAGGTGATCATCTATGCCTCAGACTTGACATGACAGCAGGTAATGAGTCTAACAATTTTTTGATCAACATCCTGATTTGTCCTGTTTTGCTCGGGACGTGGAAAGGACAGCTTGGGGGTTCTTGTTGACGCTCGCTAAGGACCAATTTTGAGCGTCAATTTGATCAAAAAATTTGGATGACTAGCATACTTAACTTGCATATTTATCTAGAATAATATCGTTTCCACATTCCCCTTGGCGAATTTGCAATGCAGGGAAATTGAGCAGAAATCAAGTGTAAACAAGCACTTCAATCCAAGGCAAATGGCGTCGACCAATTAGAGCGTGCCGTTCAGCCTCCCACGGACCAAAGGGCCCACAAACAAGCACAACCGACCTTGGACAGACTCGGCTCACCCACAAGAGTGACCAAGGCCTACGTGTCAGCACCACAGAAGAAGCTAGAGCCGGTGGGCGCCTAACCTGGTTCGGCCGAACCAGGCCGGGCCCCACCTACCTTCCTCTTCCACATGGAGCTCTCCCATTGGTCCTCCATATCGGTTCAGGGTGCTAGGTGGTGAAGGGGCGCCGAGAAGCTGCTGCACACCCCCCTCACTCACCTCTACAAATATGCGAGGGGGGGGGGGGGTGCTACTAAATGAGACACACCACAAGTTGAAGCCAAGTTCCTCTCTTGCTTAGTCTTTAGGATAGTGGAGTTTAGGTGAAGTAGCTCTTCTTCGGTTCCCGAGTCTTGCCTAGGAGTGTTCGATATGGGTTTTACTCTTCCTCTCCTTTGTAATATTCAGAATTCCTTCATAGAGTTATCTTCTAGTTTAGCGTATTTGTATAGTATGTGTTCTGTGTATTCAGATATGAATGCTATGCTTAGTTTATATCTAGGACTTATATCTTGCATGATTAGACGTGGTAAGACATTTAGGCTATGGCATCGGTTCCAGTATTCGCATATTTGCTCTAGTGTGGTGTCTGTCCATCCAAAGGGTGGTGGCTCCGCGCGGGGCATTAGAGTATCGCTTATTAGTGTAGATGTGGTGTCTGGGCTAATCAGTGTTGCTAGATGCGGCTCTATACCATGGTTAGATGAGGTAGGCGGCAGGTGGTGACAGCTCTGTCCGTCCAGCGTAATCCTCCCCGTTCGTGTAGTAGCTGTAGGAGGTGCATAAAATAGCGGTGAGGATCTAGTGGCCACCTTGCCATATCCTGTGCGGTCTCCCGGTTAGGCCTGGGAGCCTAGAGCCCGTTCCTAATCATGTGTATGTATGTGAGTGCTTAGTATAGACCGTATGCTTAGTTAGGAGTACATAAGTCCTTAGATTAGCTTTCTTCTTTCTTTCTCCCTTCCTGTAAGCTTTTCATAGAGTAGAACTTGAGTAACTTGTGTGTCACATTACTTCTTTACCACATATATTATCTTACCCTTGTTTATTCAATAGAATGTCCATGCTAGAACTAATCAACACACTAATCTATACCAATAACCGCCGCCTTCCCTATGGAAATATAAATACCACCCCATACTCACGTGTAAAATGCTACAATGGTATTTCGTGCACTTGTGGATACTTCTGTAACGTAAGAAATACCCAACAGGCATTTCTAGCGCTGTTGCCGGGGAATGAATTTTATTTCCATACTTGGTGATGACGCTACAAAATGCCAACAGTGGTGAAACGGTGTTCGATTGAGCTGAAATTTTGTCAGTAGCTAGGGGACTCATAGATATACCTGCCTACCAAAACTTGTGTACAGTGAAACTGCGGTTTGTGAGATATGAACTGATTACTAAAGGGGGTAGAATTTGTAACTTCTCTGTTTGACAGTTATCTTACCTCCTGTTAGTAGTTGCGGTTGTTATTGTTGTCGCCAATTTGCATCATGATGAATGTGTTGCTGCTGGTGTAATCATCTAGTGATCCTAGAGAAGACTTCTTGTAACCATTTGCTGATTATAGTGGAAGCTTGGGGTGGAACGATTGGTCTTGTGAGTTTTTACTCTCACCTTGAGGTGGTTTTCCCACGTAAATTGTTGTGTATTTTGTGCATGTGATCATTATTATTCCGCTGCATATCTGATGGTAGATGTTCTCCTCAATGTTCATTACAAGATGAGGGATTAATTTGTGCATTGATATAGCCTTTATCCCAAGATATACATGGATGATCATTTTCTATTGATTTTTTCTTGAAACTAGGACATCATTAGTTTTGTACGTACATGGTGTGATACGGGCAGTTGTAGAACAGAGGGGGTCATATGTATCGAATGCAACTAAGTTAAATCGTTAGTCGCTCCGATCCCTTCTTTGCCACTAAAAATGGCCCTGCAGGGATTAATAATTTTACTCTGTGGGATTGAAGGAATCTTGGTCATAGTGGTCGCGAATCTACTATTGGAAGTTTTACCAATGGGCACGCAAAAAGTTTGTCCTATGATAAAACAAAGGCTGTCGTCTAGATCATAGTTGGGCATTTTGTCCCTAGCACTCGAATTCTCCGCAATTATATACCAATCGAACAGTGGTCCATTGTCTTCATCTTGTGGTCATATTTCTCGTCCTGACAACTCAAAGCTTCTGCAAACTACCTCAACTCCATCGCCCTCGTGGCTTGTCGTCCTACTCCGATCCTGTTTCTAATGGGTCCACAGTACTTGACCTGATGTTTTCCCAACTGCTGCAATTGCTCATGAAGCAAAAAGTTTTTTTTGACTAAATCCATCAGAGCAAGTAGCCATACCTAGTCCGTTTCACTAGGCATCCTGCACCATTATGGGCGGTGATAGCCTTGATACCCCGGCCACAAACCTGCTCCACACACCACCGGCCCCACCTTCCCCCTCAATAGTCTGTAAGCCTCAAAATCTCTCAGTCTCTAACATTAACTCCTTGAAATTAATCTTCAACCTTAACTCGATCGTTGGAGAAACCCAATTTTATAGGAGATAGAGGAAAGGGATCAACAGTTGCCGTATTGGGGAGGAAGGTGAAAACTGAATCTGTATGAATAAAATGTCAAGTATGGGAAGAAAAGAAAACACGACGAGCATCAGCATTGGAAATGACATTATTACACCAGCGAAGCATAGGTTAGCTAATAAGATTTTTTATGATGGAACCTACTTGTCCGGGTTCAAATTCTCGGCATGGCCTGAATGCTCGTATTTTTTGAATTTATTTCAGGATTTAACTAGTATTATTATTTATTATTTTTGTGGTAGACGACATGCCTGTCGACAGCAAGACGTCTGTGATGATTTTATCAATCTCGATATGTGTTGGCTCAGTCTTTTGAAGGTGTTCATCGGATAGGGTTGTGTGTATTCATAGAAGTGAGTGTGCATGCGTATATATGATAGCAACATGTTTGTGGTGAATTATTCAATTTGTAGAAATGATTTGTGGAAGTACCTTACTTTTAGAAGCAATTGAGAAATTCCCCGCACAAAATATTCATGAAGCGCACTGTAGCAATTTATCCATCACTAAAAATAAGTTTCTAGGGGCATGATGTATTAATTTCCATTGCATGTATTAATTTCCATTGCAATTATTACAATAGACATACTTTTGCTCATATATACCAAACATATATTTTTACATAATATAAGTGTTGTCGTGTAGATTTTCCAATAATGTTTCAACTAATTTATTATTTTCTATTGTGTAAATGAGTTTTTGTGTTCTTAGAGAAAGTAATTTTTGAACTAAAAGTATATCAAATCATAATAAAAATAAATAAGAAAAATATATTTAAGGACATATATTTCGGTGAGTTCGTAGGCTAAAACTAGATGAAAGGTTCAATTATTTATTATGTTTCATTCAAACTCAAATTTATATTTTTATTGCAAAAATACCTAACATCGACTGACAATTATGTAAACTGGCATTGATTCCTTTTGTGTCTAACCTTATCATAAAAAGTTTAAAATATTCTACAAACATTAGATTATATATTGTTCATAAATAGGTACGTCTCGCACATGGGTTCATATAATTTAAGAAAAACTTAGATGTTTACACACACCAGAACTATATTTCTATTCATATACACCAAACATATTTTACACGTAATATACTACATAAAAATTATCATGTAGGAGTTTCAATAATTTTTTAACTGATTTGCTATTTTATATCATTTAAATAATTTTTTTATAGTTCATAATAAAAAATGACACAAATATTTTTATGGGCAAGTAATAAATGCCTCACACGCCCTAGGAATTTTTGTAGGGGTGGGTGAAATCTTCAAAAAAAAAACGTCACTAGTCCCTACAGTTTTTTTTCTATAAGAGGTTGAAACCCACTTAGCGTGGTGTTGGCGCTAAAATCGGCCGGATAGGAATCGGCTGATGGGTCTTCAGCGTCGGACACACGACCCGGGAGAATCTGCTTAGCTCCTGTTCGGGTTATCGCCCTGGTGCGGTTCGCGCGGCGTGCCAGTCAATCTGACCTGTTGATTGACAAGGAAATAGAGTATTAAATTCCAGGCGCGTCGATCGGCTGGATTTCCGATCTGTCCTGAGGAGCGCGTCGGCGGTAAATCGGCCGATTTGCTGTAGAGATGATCGGCTATGAGTCAGCCGATGATCGTATGGTAATTGTAAAAACTGCTGGAGCAATCTAAACAATTACTATAGAGGCAACACTTGAAACAGATCTAATCGGCTATATGGCGATGAATCGAAGGAGAACGATGACGAAGCCGATGACCCTGATCTCAAGCTGGATAACTGGTGATAATACTAGAATAACAGGTAGAACTTGCAATTCTAGTGAATATCGATACCTTGTGAATAAATCCAAACGAAACCACAGCGATGCGCCCGTAGTTAAAGCTCGGATATTACTCGATAATCGGAACCTACCAATTGGATGGAGATCAGGTTGATGCAGCCCTGCAAATCCGTACGAACTCGTAAAAGAAGAAAATATTGGCGAAGTCGCCGACTTGAAAGGTAAAGTACTGGTAAAAAGTAGAAGTATTTTGTTGATTGATGTTGGTTCTCTTTCTTGCAAAACCCTAGCGACTCCTATTTATACCCTGAAACTAGGACTCCTGGTCGATTACGACTTGTTACAACCTTATTTAAAACAGGAAAACTACTATATCTATAATAACTTTAAAAAAGAAACGGACTCCCGCAGAATCTTCCGCCGCCGCTTCCTAATCCAATCAGGACCTCTTCAATTGCTTTCCGGCCGACTTAGCATGCCGCGTTGACCAGCTTTTGACTAGGATCTTCTGGAATAATCCTATCCTGTTGGCATAGGTGGCGCCGCCAATCGGCCGATTTTCAACTGTTACCCCGATCGGCCGATTCCTTACTGTAGTTCTCAGATCTTCTACATCGGCCAACCTTCTTCTCCTGACGCCGATTCAATACGTGTCAAAATCTGGCGTCAACACATGCCCCCCAGTTTCGGAGTAAAATATAACTTTTCTTCGAAACTCCCTCTTTAATCCTTTTTTCCGAAACGGGTGCAGTAAAAGTCTCCTTCCGTTCCGCGGCACAATGATTGCAATTTCCTCGATCCGAGCACGCGAAATGACCGCTCCCCTGGAACTCGTGTAGACGGTGCGGTAAGAATACCATCTTTGCCCTTACCCCCTTATCTTAAGTACTGGTTTTCTCCACCTTTTCTCCTCCACGAATCCAGCATCCTTTCTGCCGCATTACTTTTCATCTTCCCCCAAGTTCTTTTGATTTCCAAGCGCTTCCCCTTCTCCGACGACCTCGTCCGCAGCTTGCTCCGACCCCAATGGCGTCTCCATCAGCGACCACCCCATCTACAGAGGCTCCATCGGCTGCTCCTCTGGCGGCGGCGGCCCAATCGGCGGCTTCTCCAGCAGCGTCAGCGACGATGGTTTCCATCCCAGAGGTAAATGTCCGAAAAATCTTTTCCTTTTCGCCTTGCTGCTTCAGTATTTTCCGGTCCCTTTCTTAGTTTCTTCCCTTTTTCCCTTTCTTTTTAGGCCCTTAGGCACAGGATCACCATTCCCCTCTCAGAGTCTCCTGACCTCATTTGCCTAGGCCCTATGGGGAGTCCTGATCCAACAGATCTAATTAGCTTAGAAACTCACATAATCCCCTTCAAGCAGTCACCTATGGATTTAGATCACTGGGTAGGCGCATTCAGATCCTGGCCGAACGAAACACCCGGGTGGAGAGAGTGGTACCAGAGGGTAGCTGGGTCTTGGAAAGTCCAATGGGAAGAACTTAAAATCGGCCAGTGCATAGATCTGTCCCTGTCTCAGATGGAAAAGAACGAACCTTTGGTCATGGCGGCCTCTTACTTTTGGTCTGATGCGCTCAACGCATTTGTTTTTGGACACGGACCCATGACCCCGACCTTGGCCGATGTCTTGCTGTTGACCGGCCTAGATGTTTCCTCCGCCGATACCCCTTTCAACTACCTGTTCAAACCATCTCATAGGCTAGATACCAAAGGAATCGGCGGGTGGAAAGGATACATCAGTAAGAACATGAAGACAGGGACAGTCTCACACAGAGAGCACACTGCCTTCCTGATGATGTGGCTGGAGAAACATCTCTTCTGTGGCAGAGCGGTCGGCCCCTCTTCCAACACTCAAGCTTTGGCAGAATCTCTCGCACAAGGATCGGCCGTTCCCCTCGGCAAACATTTGCTGGGATCGGCATATCATATGATGCATCAAATCGGCGCCAAACTGTCGAAAGGAGAGCCGATAGGGAATCCAGGTGGTCCTTGGTGGTTCATCACCCTCTGGCTCAATCTACACATGAGCAAGGTCTCTCAGCAGAGGATAGAGACAAAGACCTTTCCCAACATTGAGTCAGAGGAGAACCCATCGGTCCGTCACCGCTGCAGATCTGTCGGAGAGGCAGCATCGGCCTTTCCTGGCTGCCAGTTCACCGCTACCCGGGTAGCCGAATATTTCATATGCTTCTATAATGGACTTAGCGAGGAGATGATCACCTGGTATCCATATCAAACCTCGGAGCCGATTTTTGAATTGCCTGTATGCTTCGACTTCTCCACCCACACATTTGACAGAGAGTTGATGGATGTCCTGATTAAGCCGGGAATTCTGCCGGCTAACTTCTTCTCGGGGAAGGACTCACCCACTTATGAGTTCTACTGCCCGTCAGCCGCAGCAAGGCAATTAGGTTTCGGCCAATTGCCGATCCGAGTCTATTTCGCCGGCCAAGCAAAATTCAGAGACGGATTAACCTCTAGTCTCGACTACAGCCGATTGTGCGATTTAGTACCTGACTCCAGCACCATTGACTTGAACGGCTGGTCAGTTGCCTCTTTCGCCACCCAACAGTACAAATTATGGTGGGCAGAATGGAAGCAGCATCTTTTTTGTAAATCCCCATCAATTTATTGCAACATTCTGGACCCAGAGAACATCGACCCAAATGCTGCGGTATGTCCTTTTCTTTTCAGCCGATTTCAATGTTGCACTATCATCTTGCTGTTAACTTATGTTTACCTCTTCAGTCTGAAAGCCATGCTCCCCCAACACGGAGCCGAAGCGGCCGGCCGATTGATAGCCATCATCGATACACAGTGCAGCCACTCATCGGCTTCCATGCTCCATCTATCAGAGATATCTCCACCGGCCGATCAAAACGAGCGCCCAAGAGGCCAACACCAAAGATATCCAGCCGTCGGATGCGAGCTCGCATTGAATCGGCCGATCAGACAACAATAGCATCGGCTGAAGTCTCTTGTATCGGATCGGCTAGCCAGATGGCAGCAGCATCGGCCGAGACTCCCCGTGTTGGATCGGCTGATCAGATAGGAGTGATGCGCGCCGAGACCCCAGACCCTTCACCTCCATCAGTGGTCGAGACGGCTGATCCCCAAGTCGCCGCCGAAGCCGGGGCTGCTGCAGCATCGCTCTTAGTAGAAGCTGTCCAGGTAACTTTATTTATCTCATGTATTCCCCAAAAACCTTCTGCTGACATCAATTTCATCCCTCTACCAGGCGGCACGAGTTGTCCCACCACAATCTCCACGGCTGTCGGCCACGTCTCAAGTAGGGACTGAAACTATAGCAGCTCCTGTTGCCGAGGTAAATGATCTCTTACTCTGCATCCTCAGTATTCAGGAAACTTAACCAATTCTGATGCAGGTTGACTTGGGTACGCCGATTGTAACTCCACAGCTGGAATCGGCCGGAGAACCTGCGGAGGCATGTCAAATTCCCATTACCATCTTATCTTATTTTTCATAGTACTTTCACGAGCATTTATATCTTTCTCAGGAAACTGGCCCAAGCGGAGCACCAATAATGATCGAATCTTCTTCTTCTGGTGAACCCAGTGTACCGATCCCTGAAACAAGGGAAATACCTCCACCGGCGCAGGCAAGAGAGATTCGTTTCAAAGAGGTAACAATCTTACCATCAGAATCGGCCGATTTCCTCTCACTACCTGCTTACCCTTTGCTTCGTTCCTTTACAGGAGCAAGATTCTCCTAACAATAGTATCTTTTCTTTCGCTGTCTTCTTGGCCGACGAAGAAGAAACTGCCTCACATGTGGTTCCACCGAGTTCTGCCTCCGACGATGTCCGCTCTAAGCTCGAGAGCATCCGTACTCTCCTCCAAGGTGACCTCGGCCGACTGGTGAAAGATGCATCGCCGATCCGACAACTTTTCAATGAGGTCGTAGATCATATTCCGGAAGAAGTGTCGGAAGACTTGGGGTACGCTGCCTATATAGAGGGCATGCGGATTCCGGTCTCGCGGGCGCTGCGACGTATGGCCGATCACGCTCAGATGGCCAAAACTCAGGAGGAGGTTGACTCGTACAAACACCAGGCCCAGGAAGTACATCACAAAATCAACTTCCTCGAGAACTGCCGTCCGGACATTGTTGGCACCATAGATCGGCTGAAACGAAGGAGAGCAGAACTAGCCAAGGAGATGGAACAGATAACCAAAGAGATAGCCGCTGAAGAGAAAAAGCTCCAAGAACTCCCAACCATGATCAGCGAGCTGAAGCAAAAAAGACAACATCTGGCCCGTGAAGCAATAAGACTCCGTCGCCGCGTGTCAGAAATGTCAGGATCGGCCGAAAGTGATCAGAGGATATTAGAATCGGCCGATCAAATCAGACGACGAGCGATTGTAGCCATAGATACTTTCCTTGGGCTGTAAACAATATGTTAAACATTGTTGTTCCTTAATGCCACCACGCCGATTTGATTTTGAACCGCTTCATATAATCTGTGCTTTCCACCTGACAATGGGTCCCAATATCTCTTTCGCCAGATGTGTAGCCAGAAAACCGATGAGAAATCGGTCATGTTAACTCGACACATTTTTTTTTGTGCTCAGAATCCCCATTGGTACCAACGTACGTCGGCCTTGATCTGATGCTATCTCTTAAATCTCCCATCTCTAATGAATTGGCCGACGTGAACCCATGCCTCAGCTTCTCATTCTTCCGAACGAGCTGAATCCTCAGAGCCGACTGCTTGGATCGGCTGAAGACCGAAATCGGACATTTTCAAGAAGTCAGTGTCCCAAGTCCTGCCAGATATGCATTTGACGTGCTCGCAGCTCCACTGTTGAGTGTCGGCCGCTGCAACGCTGTAAACGGAATCGGCAGCCACCACCTCTGTACTGTCGCCGACCCATTGCACAAGGCATTGATGCATGGTAGATGGGACACAGCAGTTTGCATGTATCCAGTCACGACCGAGCAGCATATTATAGGACCCTTTGCCATTAATGACGAAGAAAGTAGTGGGGAGGGTCTTACTGCCGATGGTGAGGTCGACGCAGAATGCCCCGCGGGCAGGCGACACGTTGCCTTCGAAGTCCTTCAGCATCATGTCCGTCTTGGTGAGGTCGTCCTCGCCCTTGCCCAGCTTGCGGAACATGGCATACAGCATGATGTTGACTGCCGCGCCTCCATCTACCAGTAGTCTGGTGACGGGTCTTCCGTTGACATAGCCCTTGAGAAACAGCGCTTTGAGGTGTTGTTGTTTTTCTTCCTCTGGCTTCTCAAACATAGCCGTCATCGGCTCTAACACCAGTTGTGCCATTTGCTCTTCCTCTGTATTTGTCACTTTGTCCCGATCGCTTGGCGCCATGAACTCCATCGGCAGTATGAAAACCATATTGATTTCGGCCGCCGATTCTTGGCTGTTTGCTTCCTGATCATTTTTCTTTGGGCGCCAAATTCGAGATTTCACATTCCTTCTTTCTGGCACGTGTCTTTGTTCTTCTTCTCGATGTTCCCACTGGCGTAGGCGTTGGATCCTTCGCTTCTGGGATCTGGATAAGCCGTCAGGACACCACCTGGGATTTACTGGTTTGGCCGATGATCTGGCGTGTTCCCACTTTGGTTCTTTCCCTAGGGGATCTTCGTCTGATACCCTATCATAGGCCACCTCTTCCAGCCGATCGTGCGTGCTGATCCTGCCCCCCAGTCCATCTTGCTGGCCGATCTTGGTTTTTGACCTGCCGTACTGGTCAACTCTGCCCCCCAGCCGATCATGCACCGAAACGCGCCGTTCTTCGCGCCGATTTCTGTTGATCGGCTCTGATCCTCTGTCCCTAGAGTGTGGCTTCGGGCGATCGCTGCGGTTTGATCCATTGCACTCCGGACAGTTATCGGCAGAGGGCAGTCTGATATCGTTCTCTCAGCAGTGGATGAAGAAGGGACACTGCCAGTGATCTTCATGCCGGCGTATCATCTCTTCTTGGTGTTGTGCTTGTTCTTGCTGCCGCCGATATTTACTGAGTAGAAATCGGGAGGTGACAGGCCTGTGTGGCCGTTCTGGTCCTCGCCTATTCCTTCTGATTTCTTCCGTCGTGATCTGCCTCTTGGGATCGACGACGCCACCTCTTCTCGCCGATTCTGATGTCAGCACCTTGGTTTGACTTGACTCTTCTCCAGCGTTGACCGTGTTGGCCGGGAAGGGATGCTGATCTATCTTCATCGGCATTGCCGATTTGGTTGGAGTCTCAAATTTGAGCCGCCCTTGTTCAATGGCCGATTGTATCTGCTGACGAAAGACTTTACATTCGTTGGTGTCATGAGAAGTAGCGTTGTGCCACTTGCAGTACTTCATCTTCTTCAGCTGATCGGCCGTAGGGATGGTGTGATGTTGCGACAGCTTGATCTGTCCCTCCTGAAGCAGTAGATCAAAAATTTTATCGGCTTTTGACGTGTCAAAGCCGAATGTCTCTGGCTCCTTCTTGCCAAAGGGGCAGGATATTGGTTTTTTCCCTTTTACCCATTCCGCCAGGCCGATTTCCTCCTCTGCGTCAGATTCAGATCCCTCCAAATACGCCACCTTCTTCTGAAAGCTCCTCCGCTGTTCAAACGGTCGGATCTCTTGCCCTGAGAATTGGTGGACGATTTGACTCAGGCTCTCAAACTCTTGGGCGGCATATCTTTCTCTGATTTGCGGTAAGAGGCCCTGGAAAGCGATATCGGCCAACTGTGCATCGGTCAGGGCCAGGCTGTAGCACTTGTTTTTGATCTCTCTGAATCTCTGTCTATACCCTGTCACCGGCTCATCGTTCCTCTGCCTGAGGCTGGTTAGATCCGAGAGCTTCATCTCGTGTATTCCCGCATAGAAATACTTGTGGAATTGTTTCTCCAGATCGGCCCACGTGACGATAGAATTTTGCGGTAAAGTGGTGAACCACTGGAAGGCCGATCCGGATAGAGATGATGAAAATAACCGTACCCTCAGAGCGTCTTGCGTGGCAGCTTCACCGCACTGGATGATGAATCTGTTGATGTGCTCCACAGTGGATGTGTCATCCGTCCCTGAGAACTTGGTGAAATCAGGAACCTTGTAGCGGTGTGGGAACGGCAACGAGTCATAGGCCGATGGATACAACGTCTTGTAAGTATAAGTTTGAACTTTCGGCTTCAGCCCAAACTGATCTTGAATTACTTCTGCTATTCTTGCCATCCAATCCTCCTGCTGCTGATGAACAGTTGTTCGCGGTGCGGGCACGTGTTGAAGGGCTGGTTCAGCCAGGTGATGAATCGGCGAAGTTTGCTGAACGGCCGATAACTGCTGGCGAAACGCGTCCGCACCCCCTTCGTACGTTGCTGCTGGCGCCGCGGCTCTGAATGCCTCCACAGTGCTTGACCCCCTGCCGACTTCTGGTAAAATCGGCTGGTACTGGGAGACCGTCGGCCGGGCGGCCGATTGGTACGGCACCTGAAACGGATAAGTGCCATGCCCGTTCGCCGGCTCGGGAAAATGCGTCGTGGCTGATGCCCCCCTGCCGATCTCTGGTAAAATCGGCTGGTACTGGGAGACCGTTGGCCGGGCTGCCGATTGGTACGGCACCTGGAACGGGTAAAGGCGATGCCCGTCCGCTGGCTCGGGGAAATACGTCGTGGCTGATGCCCCCCAAGGCACTGAGCTTGTAGGCAGTGTTTGCACCGAAGCCATCTGGACGGGTTGAAGCGGCGCTCGCGACGGGAGACAGGGTGCACCGCTATATCTTGGAGACGCCGGAAGTGGTGGAGAGCTGTACCCCTCGCGCTGCGTCAACATCGGCTGAGAAGCCGATTGGGATGTGTAGGGTAAGCTTCTGGCCGGCAGGGTAGTTGGAGGGGCATATGCCGGTCCCTGATAACCTTGAACGGCTCCGCTGGCCAGAGAGTTGACGACGGCGTTGTACACCGTGTTGCTCATCACCGAGGATTGGTCAATGAACGCTTGATTTACGGACTGCTGAATCATCTCTGACATCTTGCCCGAGTCTTCAGCAATGGTGATGTGGCGAGGTGCTGGAATAGGGGCCTTCCTAACTGCTTCCCCGCTTCTGGTACGACTGAACGACTGGAGGTATATCTTCTTGTAATCTTCTAGATGTTTGGCCAATTCCTCCCTCTGGTCGTCCTTGAGATCAGCTTCTGTGACCCCAATGATGTTGCTGTCAGAGATTTCTGCGTTGTTTGACATATCAGGTCCTGGATGGTCCCACCGGGCGTGCCAAAAGTGTGTTGGCGCTAAAATCGGCCGGATAGGAATCGGCCGATGGGTCTTCAGCGTCGGACACACGACCCGGGAGAATCTGCTTAGCTCCTGTTCGGGTTATCGCCCTAGTGCGGTTCGCGCGGCGTGCCAGTCAATCTGACCTGTTGATTGACAAGGAAATAGAGTATTAAATTCCAGGCGCGTCGATCGGCTGGATTTCCGATCTGTCCTGAGGAGCGCGTCGGCGGTAAATCGGCCGATTTGCTGTAGAGATGATCGGCTATGAGTCAGCCGATGATCGTATGGTAATTGTAAAAACTGCTGGAGCAATCTAAACAATTACTATAGAGGCAACACTTGAAACAGATCTAATCGGCTATATGGCGATGAATCGAAGGAGAACGATGACGAAACCGATTACCCTGATCTCAAGCTGGATAACTGGTGATAATACTAGAATAAAAGGTAGAACTTGCAATTCTAGTAAATATCGATAACTTGTGAATAAATCCAAATGAAACCACAGCGATGCGCCCGTAGTTAAAGCTCGGATATTACTCGATAATCGGAACCTACCAATTGGCCGGAGATCAGGTTGATGCAGCCCTGCCAATCCGTACGAACTCATAAAAGAAGAAAATATTGGCGAAGTCGCCGACTTGAAAGGTAAAGTACTGGTAAAAAGTAGAAGTATTTTGTTGATTGATGTTGGTTCTCTTTCTTGCAAAACCCTAGCGACTCCTATTTATACCCTGAAACTAGGACTCCTGGTCGATTACGACTTGTTACAACCTTATTTAAAACAGGAAAACTACTATATCTATAATAACTTTAAAAAGGAAACGGACTCCCGCAGAATCTTCCGCCGCCGCTTCCTAATCCAATCAGGACCTCTTCAATTGCTTTCCGGCCGACTTAGCATGCCGCGTTGACCAGCTTTTGACTAGGATCTTCTGGAATAATCCTATCCTGTTGGCATAGGCGGCGCCGCCAATCGGCCGATTTTCAACTGTTACCCCGATCGGCCGATTCCTTACTGTAGTTCTCAGATCTTCTACATCGGCCAACCTTCTTCTCCTGACGCCGATTCAATACGTGTCAAAATCTGGCGTCAACACGTGGAGAACCAATGCCAAAATTTCTATGGCCATCCCTCGTCCATGTTCCGCCAGTAGTTCGCCCGCACTAGCGTCATCGCCCTCCGTACCTGTGCACTGTCACTTCTCCATGCACCATCCACTGCCGGGGTATCCGCCTGCCATGGTGGGCATCGTCAGTTGATTTCCATTTCGATTCGATCGGAGAGGCAACCGGCCGCATGGGTGGGTGGCGGCGTGCACGTGGAGGGGTGGCGGCAGCGGCAGAGGGACGGCGGTGGAGGGCTGGGCAATAGCTTGATCTAGATGTGGGAAATGCATTTGCTAAGAGAATCTTCAATAGTTTCTAATATTTTCTCCTTAAATTTTGTTGTTTGTCAACTTCCTAAATGGGTATGGAGAGATAAAAAATAGTCCATCTTCAATAGTTTTTTATTTTTACTGTCTAAAATAAGAAGTTGCAGTCCTACAAGAATAATTCTACGGGAAATCTTTTTGGTGCTCCCACGGTCGCCCCTCCCTTCCAGCTGATCACCGACTCCTCACCGTTGCCCCTCGCCTCACGCCGATCACCGACTCCTCCAGCCGGCCGCCCCTTCCCTGCACAAATTAACAGGAAACATATCCCAGACACAGCACAGCAGAACCTGCACTGCCCTACCACATTTGGTCAGTTTCTACTCCTGCGTGTACCCCATGATTCGTTTTGTCTGTTCTAATCATTGCTCCTGCAGTGCCAGCGGCCATGGTAGGGCAACCAGCAAAATCCATAACATCCAGCAAAAAGAATGTGTGCAAGTTGTGTCGCGGTCAGTTGACTAGCCTGTGCCGTTTTAGAGAGAGAGAGAGAAATAATACGGCGGCGGCCAGCTGCCAGGCAACGAGCGGCGGCGGCCGACCACGACGCGGGAAGAAGACGGGTGAGGGAAAAAGGAGTCGCGGGACGATGCCGCGAGGATGGATGGGAAACGACGGAGCAGTGCGTATTTTTATGCACACAGTATGTCAATTTGCTAATTGTTAGAAGATAGGGAAGTAGAATGAGAAACTATTGGAGAGTATTTTTTCTACCTTTTTTGAAAAAAGGGATGGGGACCCCATCTCTCTTCCCAATCCTTGTTTATTTAGAAAAAGTAGAAAAAAATCATCTCCAATAGTTCTCCATCATTCTTCCCCATCTCCTAACAATTGGCAAATCTCTCTCCCGTGTGCGTAAATATACGCTTCCTCCGTCACTTCCCATCGGACTCCCGTGAATTTTTTTTCCATCGCCATCTTCTTCCCGCGCATTCCTCTCTACGGTGCCTCCTGTTCTTCCCGCCATCATCGTCGAGCACACCGCCACCGCGTCCTAGGGTTCAGGTATTCATCTTCAAATTCATTTTTTTGGTTTTTTCCCCACGATCTAGGGCAAGGGCCGGCCGCCGCTGCTGCCGAATCGACCACTAGAACGCGGCCGGCGTCGGCGGCGCCGTCGTCAAACGTCCCGCGGGCCGCGTGCCGCCGTGACAGATCTATCTCTCCCTGTCCACGCCGCGCACACACGCAGCAGCTCCCCCCTCTCCCTGTCCACGCCGCACACACATGCAGCAGCAGCAGAGGACGTGCCTTTTTTCTGTGCGGAGAAGAGGACGCATGCAGCAGCAGCACATGAGGTGCCGTTGTGGCCATGGCCGGCCTGCTGTGGCCAAGGCCGGCCGTTGCATGACACATTTTTTTCTTTTTTTGCAATACATGATGCTCTGTGATGATTATTCTTTAGTGTATTGTACATGGTTTTGGACATTGTTGATTTCATATTTTTGTGTAGGAGGGATCAAATGTCCAATAATTTATTTCGGACAAACATGGTCCGGGGAGATGACGATATTTCTGGTTTGGAGAACCTAAATTTTTCTTTGACAAATGAGACCCGGAAAATTTATGAGACGGCTACTGAAGTTTGAGAACCGATGTTGAAGGCCATGCTGGAGGATCGGAGGCGGCGGTTGGAGGCGGCGGTCGGCAGGACGGGAGGGGCGACCGTGAGGCGGCGGCATCATACAATCGGGAGCAAGAAAAGTTTCACATGGAATTATCCTTGTGGGACCACAACTTCTTATTTTTGAGAGTAAAAATGAGAAACTATTAGAGATGAACTCTTTTTTTCTCCCCATATCTATTTGAAAAGTTGGCAGATAACAAAATTTGAGGAGAAAATATTAGGAACTATTAGGATGCTCTAAGGTGTTTGAAGAACCACTGTCTCCGCAAATACTCTAATTTTAGCCGGGGGCAGAGCTATAGGGTGGTCCGGGTGGGGGCTCCTCATCTTCCGTGCGATGCGAACCATAGCAATCGCACGGCCCACTAAGGCCCATCAACCACGCTAGCAGAAAGCAGACCAGTGACGCACAAGACAGGTCGCTGGCAGAATGCACACCACCAGCAGCACACGGGACATGTTAGTAGGTGACTGACGGGCGTGTAGGTTTTTTTTATTGTTTATTCCAATCTGCAGCGACTATTCCTTTTTCTTCTCTAAAGACATGTGACTATGCCTAACATTTTCAAATACTAGATTCAACATTTTCTCAAACTAAGTTCAACAAATCGATAGACTAAATCAACATTTTTTGAGTAAATGTTGATGTAGTATGTCCACATGTTGAAATAGTATATTCCAAATGTTGATTTTTAAAAAAATATATGTAAATAAAAATGTATACATATTGGATCTTATTTTGTTGCATTAATCCCAAAAAATATAGTGGTTCAAACGGATTTTAAAATAGAATAACGGTTTAAGAGAAAATCATATTTCAAGATTGAAGCTCAAATGAGATCTCATCCGCAAGCTTCAATATGGTGTTGACACCTGTCCGTCAGCTGTGCACCCGTGCGCCCATGTGCCCACAAACGGACACCCTATCCACAATCTCCACCGTTGCACGAATTTCCAACAATGGAAGATAGGAAAAAAAAACTTCCGGAACTTGTATAGGATTTCCGGGTCTGGGGTGGTTCACGGACCACCATGCGCTCGGCTCATCCAAGGTCCATAGATTAGGAAATTTTGGATCTAGCCCATACGTTTGAGCGTCCGCGGCCTTTCGTTTTCGCAAATACATATGCGATGCCCTCGCTTCGTATTCCTGCGGCCGGCTGCATCCTTGTACCTAGCTAAGCCACTAACCGTAGCGGTCAAAAAAATTTAGACAATGAACCATCATAACTGCAAATCCTAGCTACGCCCCTGATTTTAGGGGCGAAAAATAGAGGTAGACTGTCAATCCTACCCTATAAATATTGTTTTATCATTCTTGAAAACGTGTTCTGTATTAGTGTAACTCAGTCTTTTCAATAAAGTTTCGTATGCTTATTTATAGAAGTAAATGTGTGTGCTTGTATCTGAGCATGTACTTTGGTTGGTAAAATAAAAAAAACATGCACAAAATATCTAAGTGCATGTGAGCCTCGATCTATCTGCCACACGCCCAGAATTATTACCAGTGCTAGTGCCGGCCCCGCGGACGGTGCGCCACATTTATGCGTGCGTGTTGTATGGGACGGACATGTGCTGTCTTCGAGGGACACGTAAGCAAAGACTACTATGTGGGTCGCGCGCAGGACCAGTCGTGCACCCACCCACGACTGCAACGCTCGAGCTAGCACGTGTGCCACTGCTAATTGCTTCAGCAGGTCCATTTCCATTGCAAGCAAGGAGATGGTGTCGTCACGATCAGATTTTTGCCGGAGATGACGATCCGGCAGCCGGCACCTCCGTCGACTTCGTGGGTTCATACAGCTGCTCGACCAATCATTAGCTGCTGTTAGTCGACGGCGATTGATTGGACATCAGCAGCAAGCAAGAAGATTGCGCCGTCATGACAGTGTCCAACTGTCCGCGCGGTGTAGCCTGGACCATGGAGTAGATCAAATTGTGCAAGTTTTACGAGTACCAATTTCTAACTTTGTTCGTTTGTATACACTGATAGCGACTCCCTTCGTTATAAATTGTTACACGTTTTGGCTTTTTTAAATTTATAGGCTTAGTATTGGACATAATATATGTAGATATATACACTACAAAAAACGATTTGTAGCAACGCCTCCTTTTTTTCTAGGAGCGGGTCAAAATGTAACCCGTTCCTACAAAAAAGCGCGGTTACTGTAGCAGCAGACCCGTCCCTGAAAATCAATTTTTAGGGGCGGGTGACACCATCACCCGCTTCTGAAAATGGGGCTTATTTTCAGGAGTGGGTGATGGCGTCACCCGCCCCTAAAAATGAAATTTCCATAAACAGGTGGCGCCATCACCCGCCCCTGAAAATGGGCTCATTGTTAGGGGCGGGCGATGGTACCACCCCCACCTGTAAATTTATTTTTAGGGACGGGTGGCGCCATCACCCGCCCCTAAAAGACCCATAAAAATCTGGGCACCCCATTCTCCCGATAGCACAGTGTGCTTGCTCGGGGGAGGTGCTGCCTGAAAATCTAAAAAAAAATAGGAGGGTAGGTTTTAAACTTGATTTCCTTCGTGGTGTGGATTTGCAATTTGGGGCTCCATTTGCCTCAAATTTTTGAATGAAGTTAGGTTCTTTTAATGGGAGGATAAGGTTATGTAATCATTTCAATCCAATCTTTATTTTTTACCTCATTCATAAGTAATGAAATTTCTAGATCTACGGAGGAGAGAGAAGAAGCTTTATTTTTTTTATATTTACACACATGCATGATAATTTTTTCAACAAGATTTAGTATTTCAATAATAGGTTGGATTTTGAATTTTCTTTAGCTTTTACATGTTAAAGTATATATTTATGGATGCATTTTGGTCTCTATTTCCCTCAAACTTGGCTGAAGTTATATTATTTTAGTATAGGACATCAAAATTATATAATCATTTGAACCTAATATTTATATTTATATTTTAGCCTCATTTCTAAGTAACGCAATAGAAGAAGGTATAAATTTTCAAAATTATTGAAGAGTTTTTTTTAATCCAATTAAATTATTTGTTGATGTTTAGAGATGGATAGGACATGGATGTACAAAGCACATAGGACTGATGCCTATTTTCTTGGAGAACTTAATAAATTCAGTGAAGCTGCGGAAAATCATGCAAGAAAAGAGAAGACACAGATGATACCTTGCCCGTGCAAAATATGCAAGAATAACAAAGTATTCAGTGACACAACTACAATCAGATCGCATGTGTTGCTGGGTGGTTTTGTTAAGAATTACATGATCTGGATGCATCATGGCGAGAAAACACTGGCTCCGATAGAGAATACACCCGATGAAATGGTACAAGACGCTGACTTTGATAGATTTTTTGATACTTATGCTAATTTTTGTGCGGATTTCATCGATGACGATTGTGATGGTGTCGGGGAGGGGCAAGGCATGGCAAGTGATGATGGTGGTACTAATGATGGTAGTGATGATGAATTTGATGACGATGATTTTCTTAGCCAGTTGTTACGCCACACCAAAGCAGAGCTATTGGTAGGTACTGCAAAGGGGCTAGCAAACTTTGAGACGGTGAAAAAATCAGTGGAGGAAAATGTATACGAGCGATTGAAGGGATGTCCGAAATACTGGACCGAGCTTTGTTTCATACTTGAGTTGTTGACTCTAAAGGCTAAGCACAGTTGGCCAGACATCAGTTTCAATGATCTCCTGCATATGTTGGCTTGGTTGCTTCCAAAGACAAATAATGTGCCCGCCAATGCCTATCGAGTAAATAAGCTTGTTAGTCCGTTCACGATGGGTGTGGAAAGAATCCATGCATGCCCAAATCATTATATCTTGTACCATGGAGATACTTTCAAAGACTTGGAGAAATGCCCTGTTTGTTCTGCAAGTCGATACAAGAACAATGCCAGTTATTGCGGTGACAACATTCAAGGTCCATTGGATGGGGATAAAAGGAAGAGGAAGGGTGCAAGGAATAGTGTTGCCTCTGATGAGTCCGCAGACACTACTTTAGGCATTTCTGAGAAGAAGAGAAGAATTCCTGCCATGGTTATGTGGTACCTTCCAGTTGTGGATCGCCCGAGGCGTTTCTTCTCCAACCCAAAGGATGCTAAATTGATGCGGTGGTGGGATTCGGATAAGCGCAAGAAGGGTGACAAAAAGCTCCGACATCTAGCTGATGCTCGCCAATGAAAGAAGTTCGATGAGCAGTATTATATGGAATTTGGAAAGGACTCGAGGAATGTTCGGTTTGGGTTGAGTATTGATGGAATGAATCCATTTGGTGATAGAACTAGCACTCACAACACATGGCTAGTGATCTTGACGATGTACAACCTTCCTACATGGTTGTGCCAGAAGAGGAAGTATCTTTTGCTATCGATCCTTATACAAGGCCCCAAGCATCCCGGCATCGATATAGATATTTTTCTTGAGCCTCTGATGCAAGAGATGGAAACTCTATGGAAGAAGGGTATCAATATCGTTGATGGTTTTACACGGCAGCCCTTTAATCTGAGAGCCATTATCTTTGTCGCCATCCATAATTACCAAGCTTTGTTTGTTCTTTCAGGACAGGTCAAATGGAGGACATGATTGTAACACCTCAAGTGTTTAAATTGCTAAATAAGTTTTATTAGCACAACAATATGCATCAATGACTGAGAAAAATTAAAAGAAATGTTATATAAATTGTTTTTGCTTTAAAAGTATGTGTATGTGTGCATGAGTACATGTACTTTGATCAAACAAATTAAATAACTCCCACATCAAAGCAAATATGGCTATGAAATTGAATAGGCACACTATCAGTGACATGATAAACAAAAATCTAGTTGAAGCCTCGGAAAGAATAGGAAATTTTGCCCATAAAATGCCGTGCCCTCTGAATCATAAATTTTTGAGTCTTCAATTTAACTCTCAAACTAGAGCTCAAATGAACTTTGGCCTGAAACAAAACTTGTAGAACTTTTTATTTTGAACAACTTTCATGTTCAGAGAATTTTGAGTTGCCACACAAAAATAGGAGAAAAGCAAAGCTTTACAGTTCAGTCCCTGCCTTTTTCTCTTTTTCCCTCTCAGTCTCCCTCCCTTCCCTGTTTCGCGCCCCGCAGGCAGCACACGGCCGCCACTTGGCCGGCAATGCCTGCCGCCCACGCCGCGACAAGCCAGTCGCCGGCCTTCCTCACCACTCCCCCGACCAAGCCCTACCGCGCCCAATCACGTGCCGCGCAATCCCTCCCTCCCCACGCCAAGATCTCCGGCCGCCAACCGTGCCGCGCCGCTGGCCGCACGCGACGCCGGCGCCCGGCCACTGCACGCCGCGCCCAATGGCGAGCCCCTGCTGTGCCCGAGCCTCCGCTCTTTCCCGCCACTCCCTGCGCTCGCCGCCTGACAAACCGCTGTGCTGCAGCACGCCCAATCACTCGCCCCCACCCGCCGCTCGCCGCGCCGAGCCTCTGGCCGCCGCCCCGATGCCCAATAGCACACCTCCGCCGTGCCGTCCCGGCCCAGCTTTGCCCGGCCCCTTCCCTCCCTCCTGCGGCCTATAAAAGGTAGCACGAAGCCGCTCACGCGCCCCCCCACACCCCAAAAGCTCCCCGCCGCCACCATTGCCGCCGTCGTGCCCAACTCACCGTGGAGCTCACCCCTCCGGTCATCCACCGCCCAAGCTGAGCCCCCAACCACCACCACAGCATCCCACTGACGCTCACTGCCCCGCCCATCGTTGCCCAAAACCGCCGGAGCACCATTGCCAGCGCTGCCTCCACCGCCGCCGCCCCTGACCGCCGTGGACACCCCACCTCCGGCCCTCCTCCGCCCGAACCAAGGCTCGGAACGGGACTACATCACCCCACCGGAGCTTCCCGACCTGCCAGCGCTGCCCCAACCCCGTCAAAGCACCGTCGCCGACGTGCCGCACTGCCGCCGCCCCCTGCTCCACGCCGACGAGACCTTTTCGGCGACCCCCAACCCCAACCAAGGCCCAAAAAGGTAGCTCTTGCCTCCTTGGATCTCTCCGACCCTATTCCCCTCGCCGCCGACGAGCCCCCTCGCCAGAATTTGGCCGGCCGCCGTGCCAACGCCTCCCAGGGACCACATTGCAACGATTGAAATCTTTAAAAGGGTCTGCACACAAGTTTCCAGGGGCATATCTGTAAACCTGTGTTTAAACTTTGAATTCAAAAACAGTGAACTTGTAAAATTCATATAAAATCAGAGAAAAATCAGAAAAATATAAACTCAACTGTTCTGAAATCTTTAGAAGAAAATCTACAACTTTTGTTATATACTTTTTTTCAGTTTCTTGCTAAATCTTGCTCTAAATTAAATGGAAGGTTGAATAGACTTTAATTGTACCCACTGTTGTAGACAAAGGATGAACCTGAATTTTGGACAGTAGTTTAGTTACTTGATGTGTAGTCCAGTGGAAAAAGTTTAGGACCAGAACCCGCTTGTAGTTAAACTTTTTGTTAAACTTTGTTTATACCATGAAATAATAAAACTAATTTTACCTGCTGTTATATTGTGATTCATGTCATGAAACTTTCCCAGAGCTGTTATATTAATGCCTAAATACCACAGAAAAAGTTTAGAACCTTTTTCCTTTCTGTAACCTATTTATATAATTTTGTGGTTGAAAAATGCATTAAATCAAAAGTAATTACTTTTTGTCCTTGAAAAATGATCATATTTTTACTATAGGATACGTTGGGTTAGAACATCCTTTATAAAAAGTTTTATACTCAGAAACCCTGTAAAACATCTTGTAGAAGTTAATCTGTATTAAAATAGGTGTATCATGTCCTATTTATTATGCTCTGTATCATGCACAATAAAATATAAAAAATTTACAGTAACACATACATGGATAGATTAAGACCCTGTAAAATGTTTAGCATCAATACTTGCATGGTTTGTCCTGTATAAAAATAACTAGGTTCTAGCAGTGGCTGTGTATTACATTTTTAAAATTAATCTGCTACACAGAAATTTCTGAAATTTTTACAGTGCTATTGGCTCTGGATAATGTACTCTAAATAAAACTTTGATCACCAGAAGTTACCTAGTTCAATAGTTGTGTTTAATCCATGTTGTGCTTAGAAAATTAAGTTTCCGATATAACACAACCCCTTCTTGTTTAATGAAGTCAAGTAGTTTAAGATGTACTCTCTTAACAATTGCCCAAAGAAATCTTAACTAAGTAACTTTTCAACAAAATCTATATTTTGTGGACTGCAACTTTATCGTGATGAAATTAAATATCATATACCATCACTACAACTCATACTTGTGCATTCATATAGAATCGACTACTCTTGCTGACGGAACGTACGAGCTGGTGTCCGAGTCCGAGAGTGAGCAGCGTGAAGCTCAAGTGAATCTAACTGAAGCTTTCGAAGACCCGAACCCGAGTTCGGAAGAGCCCAAGGCTAGCTTAGCTCAAGAAGGCAAGCCCCGGAGCATGAACCCTATTTTTCTAAATTATGCAACTTATTACTCTATTTTACTTGTGCATTAAGTTTATAGGAGTTGAATGAAAACTTAGCTGCATGATCTTAGGTTCCTATGATCTGAACACTAGATATAAGGTTCGATAGAATGCTATGCTAATAGGACTCCGGTAAAAGTCGAGTGATTTCCTGTCACTCGCGAGAATATAGGAGTTGAATGTTTACTACATGCTGCAATCATAAGGTCGACGGACGGGGCTATGGTACGATGTTCATGTTGATGATTGAGGTCCCGTTTGTTTAGTGAAAAATGCTAAGGCCGCAGTGTATGGTAGTGGTGGTTAAGTCTTTGAACGTACTAACCACATGCCGAGAATATGGTAATCGGTAAGCTTAAGTACTGGATTGAACCGAGGACGGAATATACTCCCCACCGTCTTGAGTTCGTTCACATCTAGCTAATGGCGGGTGCATGTGCCGCCATGGCCCGGCCGGGTCCGTGGTCCATGGGGACGTGTAGTCGAGGGCGGTGGGCCTATTCCGTGAAGCGGGAATTGAGGGGAAAAGTTGCACGTGTGACTCCGGGAGTAACCATGTCACGTGTGTTTAGGTTTGCCTTGCAAGGTTAAGAAATTCGATTCGAATCGTCCGTTTCTCGCGGTTATTGAGACTGCTTGACCCTTTTACCACATTGAGTAAGAAATGGAACAATGATGATGATTAATCTTGTTGGATGCAAATTAATTCTTTCACCATGTATGATATTGGATAGTTGCTTACCTAGAATGGTTAAAGAAAACTAGAACTTGGAGCTAAAATTTGAAAGTAAGGACCTACTTGTATATGTTTTTCGGCAAAACAAACCCTTCAAGCCAAAAGCCTTGCATGTCTAGGAGTCGGCTAAGTATATCCCACTAGTCAGGTAAGCCTTGCTGAGTATTAGTATACTCAGCCTTGCTTGTGGCTTGTTTTCAGGTGTTACTTTTAAGGACATGGTTGCTAGTTTGACTTGGTTGTGTACTCTTCCTCCTGGTTGGTCGGTGGAATGGGATGCGTCCCCGGCCAATGATGATAATGCCGAGTGATGTCTCGTACGGGCTTCATCGAGACATCATGTATCGTCTAGTAGTTTATCGTTGTTTTTCCGCTGCAATGAACTCTGAAGAACCCGTTTACTTTTAAACTCTTAAGTACTTGTTTTACGAATTCGAACTTGGTCTGTAATACTAAGTTTATGTGGAACTCTGTAATGTAAAAATTGTGGAATGTTGTATACTCTGGGCTCACCTTCGTGTGAGTACTTTGTATGTGTTGTTTTGATCGGCAAACCCGTGGTTGTATCGGGAGGTTACCCGACAGACCAATGGATTACTCCGTTTGATGTGCGAGTTAGCCCTGATTGCCCTCGTGGTGATGGTTAACGCACTTGAGCCGGTTTAATTCAGGTGGTTCTGCCACAATGATGCACAGTCTGCGTGGATGACACTGTATCATCTTTCCTGGAAGGATCTAGAAAGATAATTTACCTTGGGTATAGGCGCTTCTTAGTGGAAGGACATCGGTACCAAAGTAAGAAGTTCTACAACTTTTTTGATTGCAAGCCTGAGTTACATTCTGCACCAGTAAAACGAGACGGGCAGTATGTTTTCGAAACGGTGAGGACCATCCAAGTCACCTATGGGAAGATGACGAAAGATGGGAAGAAGAGAAACAGAGGTAAGACACCTATCGAAGGTGTACCATTCAAGAAACAGTCTATCTTCTACAAGTACATGCCATATTGGGTGGATCTTGAGGTCCGCCATGCAATCGATGGTATGCACCCGAAGAAGAATGTGTTTTGCTATTTTTTCTGAATCAAATGATTTTTTGGAATAAATAGGAAAACCATTTGTAGGGGTGGGTGGGGGCCTAACCCGCCCGTACAAATATTTTTTTCAGTTTATTCCAAAAATTCATTTAATACAAGAAAAATAGTAAAACACATCAAAAAAGTGAAATTTGCACCATAAGCATATTGTGACTTATAGAACTAGGAAATAATACGGCAACAATGTTTCAATACATGTAATAATTAGGAGTGTAAAAAAACACAAATTTATCCATGTGTAGCATGAGATAGTATGTGGGTTAGCTAGACATTGTGGTTTCAACACCTTTAACCTTTATATATATTGAAATGTGGTTTTTGAAAAAAAATTTATGTTAAACACGTCACAATATGCTTATGGTAAAAATTTCACATTTTTTGATGTGTTTTGCTATGTTTTTGAATAAAATGAATTTTCAGAATAAATAGAAAAACCATTTGTAGGGGTGGGTGGGGGCATCACCCGCCCCCACAAATTGATTTTTAGGGGCGGGTGGGTGCGTCACCCGCCCCTACAGATGCCCCTCCTATATAAGTGAGACAAGACCCGGGACTTAGCAAAACTTTTGGCTCCTCGCGTGGGACGCTGCCAGGCTGCCGAAATTTTAACTCCCCCCTCCCGTGCTCCGCCCCCTCCCCGCGCTGCCGCCACAGCTCCTCCCTCCGGCGCCGCTGCTCCTCCTCCTCCTCCTCCATCCCACGCGGCCGCTCCCTCCTCCCCGCCTCGCGCCGCTGCTCCTCCTCCCCGGCTGCCCCGTGCCGCGGCGCTTCTCCTCCTCACTCCCGCACTGCCGTTCCTCCTTCCCGAGCTCCGGATCCGCCCGCCCGACCCCGAGCAGCCAGCACCGCGCCTCCTCCTCGTCGACCTGCAGCCTCACGCCTCCTCCTCGACCCGCCGCCTCGCGCCGCATCGTCAACCCACCACCACTCGCGTCCCTGGTCCGCCGCCGCGCGCCTCCCTCTGGATCTGAGGGCTCCCTCGGCGGACGCCCCTCCCCTCGCCGGCGGCCTCCCTCCCTCGGCAGTGCCCCTCCTCCCCTCCGCGCAGGCCCTCCATCTGTCGGTAGGTTTGGTTCTTGATTTTTCTTCCTTTTGAACTAATTAGTAAATTAGTCAGTAAGTTAGTTCTTTAGTTAGTGATAAGTGTATTCGATAATTTTTGAATTAGTTAGTTCTTTTATTTCATTTAAAAGATGAATCAATTTGAATGTGAATGTGAATGTGAATGTTATTTTGTGTTATGAATGAACAAATATGTCAAATATGAAAGTATGCATGTTATTCATTTGAATGATGGTTAGTGAAATTATGTTTGAATTATGTTTCAATTAATTTTAGTTCAACTTTGAATATGAGAAGTGTATACTTCAGTGTACCAATGTTTTTTTATTTTTTCCGTAAACAAATATTATTCATGTATATGAGGAATATTGGATGAAATTTTATATGAATTTTATTTTTTAGTGAAATGTCAGTGAATTAGTGAAATTCATTTTAGTTCAACTCTGAATATTATTAGTGAATGTTTCAATTCATTTTAGTTCAACTCTGAATATGAGATAGTGTATATTTCAAGCATTTTATTTTTTGAAAAAGTTCTGAGCTTAGTTTAATTTTGTATCATGAATGTGTTATTGTGACACTCTAATGATGTAATATAAGGTATTGTTTTGTGCTGCTGCCCAAAAAGATGGATCAACCGTCATCATCATCCCCTCAAACGGAGCATGCAGCACCGGAAACTCGACGAAATCGAGCGAATTGCATCCCAGGTGCCATGAGACAACTTGGCCAACGTTGGTGTGCAAACCGGTTACGACGAAGCCGATGATGGTATGCAATCTGGGGACGACGATGATGCCCACAATGCCGATGACCTGGAAAACGAAGGACCTGGGATTGGACACGGGGGTTAGGTAGACGGCGTGTGGCATGACCCGATAGATCCGCACCCGACCGCTCCAAGAGAACGCCGTTCAAGGTCGGTGTCGGATTTGCACTCCGGCAAGTCTGCCAAGGGTAGCCCCAAGCAGTAGATTTTTAGGCAGGGTGGATCGGAGAGAGCCTGTGAGCTTGATGGTAACACGAAGACGCAGGGACTTAGATAGGTTGAGATAAACAAGATATGCCTATCCAATTTGATCTAGATCCTGACCCCGGGGGATCCCACCCATCATCCAGCCGAGTGCCTATACGCTGGGTCGTTTATGCGAAGTTGTTCAGCCGAGTAGCCATCTCCACTCGGCAGGGAGGTACCTGGGTCTACCTCCATCAAGCCCCCGAGCGCCGAGTCACCGAATCAAGCCTTGACCGAGCAATGAGGCTAGTCTGTGATCATATAATAATCCTTGTATCCTCGGGCTCTTGCTGCAACTTGACTTTAGTAGACTCATGCCTTCATGTTTCTTCTTCAACGGGATAGGCCCCTGTGCGCGCCCGTTGGGTGTAGCCCCCGAGCCTTGGAAGGTTTCGCAGAAGCGTTTCGAGGGTCAAAAAAGAAAACAACCTCTTAAACCCTTCATTCCTAACCATCTTCCTGCGTCCAGCCCTTAGTCAGAGTAACTAGCAGAGTCTCTGGGACACGCCGAGTCAAACAGCGGCGCCCAGCCCCCGAGCAGGGTCGCTAGCAGAGTCATTGGAACACTCCGAGTCAAATAGCGGCACCCAACCCCCGAGCAGGGTCGCTGGCGCAGTCACGAAGACACGCCGAGTCCAATAGTGACGCCCAGCCCCCAAGCAGGGTCGCTGGAGGAGTCACGGAGACACGATGAGTCGAATAGCAGCACCCAGCCCCCGAGCAGGGTCGCTGGCGGAGTCACGGAGCCACACCGAGTCAAATAGCGGCGCCCAGCCCCCGAGCAGGGTCGCTGGTGGAGTCACGGAGGCACGCCGAGTCAAATAGCAAGGCCCAGCCCTCGAGCAGGGTCGCTGGCATAGTCACGGAGGCACGCCGAGTCAAATGGCGGCGCCCAGCCCCCAAGCAGGGTTGCTGACGGAATCACGGAGCCATGCCGAGTCAAATAGCGGCGCCCAGCCCCCGAGCAGGGTCGCTCGCAGACTCACGGAGACACGCTGAGTCACATAGAGGTGGCCAGCCCCCGAGCAGGGTCGCTGGCGGAGTCACGGAGACATGCCGAGTCAAATAGCGACACCCAGCCCCCGAGCAGGGTTGCTGGCGGAGTCACAGAGACACACCGGGTCAAATAGTGGCACCCAGCCCCCGAACAGGGTCGCTCGCAGAGTCACGGGGACATGCCGAGTCTTTTGGCATCGCCCGGTACGGAAAGGAATATTCCAATCCAATGGTTAGATCCAATCCGATTCGAAAATCCTAGGATCCGCTCCGATCTTTAATCAGCTGTACAACCTATCCTCCGAGGCAGTTTTTCCTTTTACTGCCACCATCAAATCCTTCGTTACCGTTTCCCCCTCTGCCTCGGGGAAAGGAAGGGACACTCTTGGAGCCGATTCGAAATTCAAAAGAGGGGAGAAGTCGAATGGCCCGTTAGGGTTAGAGCCGATATAAAAACGATTGGCTCGATGCAGCCTTATCCATTTGCGCCCTTTCATCTCTGCCGCCACTGAGTCTTCTAGATCTCTCCAGCCTCCTCCCGAGCACTTGCCGCACAAGCGACTTGCCGCCTCCTTCCCCCACCGCCACTCGCCTCAAGCAGGAATGGCCGGCGAGGTCCCTGCAGCAGCAGCCACCGCCGCGGCGCCGCTAGCACCGGAGCTGGTCTGGTCCCTGAGCACCATGACGGACGCCAACACAAAGGCGCTCATGGCGCAGGGCCTACTGCCGGAGAAGGCGATCTCCGGGTGGTGGACTTGCACTGGGGAGGCATTCCCCTCAGAGGACCGGATGGAGACGATTGTCTTTCGGTCCTTCTATGAGAAGGGGTTTGACCTGCCATTAGTGGCGTTCTTCCGGTGCTGCTTCACTACTACGGGCTGGAGGCGATGCACCTCAAGCCCAACTCCATCATACAGATCACGACCTTCATCCATCTGTATGAGGGGTTCTTGGGGATCGCGCCCCACTTTCACCTGTGGAGGGCCCTCTATCATCTGCGGGCTTATCCGAACAAGGATACACCGGATGTGGTCGGTGGCGCCGCCTTCTCGCTCCGCCAGGGTGGGAAGTACCTGGAGGCCTCCTTAAAGGATAGCAATAAGAGATGGGCCCAGGAGTGGTTCGTCGTGGCGTACCCCGCTCCCGGCCTTCCACCCCGCACAGGCCTCCCGCCAGTCCTGAATGCCAGGTGGGAGGAGAAACCCAACGAGGAGGAGATGGTGGAGGTGGAGGTGCTGCTGGCCGAGCTGCAGAAGGTCAAGGCCGAGAAGCTGACCGGCGCCGCAGTGGCGGTGTCGTTCGCGAAGCGGCTAACCCAGCCGATCCAGGAGCGGGTCCACCCCGGGAACGATTACTCGGGTCGTGAGGACCCGACTCGCGTGCAGAACCGCATGGTCTCACGCAACAAAGCTCACAGGTGGGTCACACTCATCGTGAGTGGGGAGGTCCGCGATAAGGGCTGCCCAAAGGCGTACTGCCTAAAGCGGCCCACCAAAGAGGTATGTAGTCTACTTGTAGAGTCATTTTGCTTCTCGCCGAGTGGTTTTAATTCGAGTAGTTTTGGGCCGAGTCGTTTTGCCGTCGATGTCACCCGTTGGGTTGTAACACCACTTAGCTTCTTGCAGGAAAAAATTGTGTTGTTCTGGTGTCCTGTGCCTCTACCGGAGGGGAAGCAGGGCAAGGCTGTTGATCCGCCCGTCGGGCTCGCACTGCCGGCGGCGAACGTTGGATGCTTCAGTCCGACTACTCCATCGGGAGCGAGTCGGACGATGCTGTTGAAGTATAGGGGCCGGCGGCTAGTGTCGGCTCCACCACGAAGAAGCGGCGACCCACCCGCAAGGTGGCCGCGTCAAAGGCCCAGCGGGGTGTGGTGGCGCCGCGGGGTCAGAGCTCGTCCCCTCCGGACGCGAGCAGAGGGGAGGCGGAAGCCGCGGCGGAGAAGGCCGGCCTCACCGCCCCCAAGACGGAGGAGGAGGACCAGGAGGAGGAGCGGGGGTGGCTAGCGAGGTCGCCCACGCGGGTGGCAGAGTCGTTGCCCTCCGCCGTGCCAAAAAAGCCGAGCTTCAGCGTGCAGTGGGTTGGGAGGTAAGTTTCCAGCATCTTGTGCTTCTCGATTTGGCTCCTTTTCACGCTTGGTTCTGATTCTAAGTCGATGAGTCGAGTTGTAGGAGGGCGTCGCTTAGCAGCGCCAAGTGCAAGGTGGAGGAGTCCACCCATGAGGCTAGTTCGGCCGAGGTGGGCAAGGGAGAGTTGTCCTCGGCGGAGCGGCCGCTGGCTCGCCCTCGACTAATCGAGGGGGCGGCCACCGTGGCCAAGGAGGAGGCGGTGGTGGTAGAGCCACCACAAGGGGACAATGTCATGCTGCTGGAGGTCGCGTCTGGGGACGGGGCCAAGGCCGGGGTCGTTGAGGAACCTGCCGACCCGAACGCGGCGCTCCGGGTCATCGCCCCCGCGTTCCCGACCATCCAAGAGTCACCTAAGGAGAAGGCGCTCGGAGAGGAGGCGGTGGTGACCAAGGTGGCGCTGCTCGAGGCCAACCAGCGCGCAGCCAAGGCGACCCGGGTGAGTCTTTGGAGTTCTTGCTTAGATGCTGCGGCATGTGGCTTGATACGCTTTGTTTGTGCAGGCTTTGGCCGATCTAGGTCGGCGGGCTGAGAGCCAGCTCGAGGTGGAAGATGGGTCGGCGAGCCGAGTCCTTTAGTTGGAGAGGAGCTGCGGGCGCTGAAGCGGCACTACACCGAGGCCTCGAAGAAGAAGTCAGTGAAGCTGAAAGGTTAGATTTTTGACTTGTCTCTGCTTTTGGCTGCCTGACTCGCCGTGAGGGGCAGACGCCTGGGGCTTTGTAGAGATGAAGGAGGCCAACAAGATGATGGCCCAGGAAATCAAGGTCGTTGTGGTGGCGAACGACGAGTTGCACCGGCTGAGGAATGGCGCTGAGGGCCAGGAGTCTCTCACGGAGGAGAAGCTCCAGCTCGAGAAGCAGCGCCAAGGTGAGTGCTCTTGTTCCTGAAAGATTACTTGCTCCGTTGAGTCGCTCGTACTGATACGAGTATCTTTTGCAGAGACGAAGTCCCATTTGGCCGATGCCCGAGCGGACCTTGACCAGCTGATGGCCAAGATCGACGTCGTGCTGGTCGCATTTGAGCTGGAGGGGGTCGCCTTGGCGGAGGAAGTAGCGCAACGCTTGGACGGTGCGTGGAAGCGCCTCAAGGCCTTTGTCAGGAAGACGGCCAAGGACTCGCTGCAGTTCGCGATGGCCCTCGTGAAGTCCCACAACTCTGAGGCGGACCTGGATCTTGTGGGTGAGGGTGTCGCAGTGGACTGCACCGACGCCGAGTGGGACTCCCACTTTGCCGCCGCTGGACCCCTCGCCGAGCGCATCATGGGCCAAGTGAACATGTAAGAGGTCGTTAGTTGGGCAGAAACAGTATGGGGCCAGGTGTTGGCCAAAAACAATGCTTATTTTGCGTGTAATTAAATTTTACTTTCATTATGTGCCGTAGCCGAGTAGTTTTCTGATTCTGCCGAGTGGTTAGGATTCCGACCCTGCGATGTGCCCTTGCCTATTGTGTGGAGAGCTGGTCATCAGACACGTGATAGGTGCGGGTGACGCAGGGTGGTTCCAGGACACACCGGGTTGTAATCAGTCCACCACCCAGCTAGGTTAGTTGTTTCACGCGAATGATACTGGCGCGAGTTGGCATGGCCGAGTCGCAGCCCCCGAGCGTACCGGACGAGTCGGAAGGGGCTATACCAGGTCATTTTTAGGCGTGAAAAAGAAATGGAGTATAGAAAGACAAAAGCGATAAAATGCTCTTCTTATTATTTAGGAAGGTTGGGGTACATAGCTGCGAGCTCTTCTCACGGGTAGAAGCGCTGAAGGTGTTCGATGTTCCATGGAGATAGGTTCGTGCCATCTTCCCTCTGCAGGAGATAGGTGCCAGGGGTGATGATTGCGCTGACAAAAAAGGGACCCTCCCATGGGGAAAACAACTTGTGTGCGCCGGTAGTAGACTGGATGCAACGTAGGACCATGTTGCGTATGTTGAAGTCTCGCTCCTGCACGTTCCGATCGTGGTAACGCCTGAGCTGCTGTTCGTAGCGTGCGTGCTGCAGGGCAGCTATGATGCGATGTTCCTCAACTAGGTCGATGTCACGGCGTCGAGTCGTTTCTGCCTCGCCTTCCTCATAGTTTTGGATGCGCGGGGCACCAAAAGTTATGTCACTCGGGAGGACGGCCTCCAAGCCATATACTAGGAAGAAGGGATAGTAGCCGGTGGCCCGGCTCTTTTGGGTGCGTAGGCCCCAAATGACCTGTCATAGTTCTTGGATCCACTTGGGACCGAACTTCTCAAGTGGGTCGAAGATACGTGCCTTGAGCCCGTGGAGGATCATGCTATTGGCGCGTTCCACTTGGCCGTTACACCTTGGGTGAGCCACGGAGGCATATTAGACGTCGATGCAATTTTCCACGTAGTGGTCCCACAACGTGCTTCCGGTGAACGATGTGCCCAGGTCAGTGATGATCCTATTGGGCACGCCGAACATGTGGGAGATTTCCTGGATGAACTCTACCGCCTCGAGTGCTGTGGTCGTCGCGACTGGTTTGACTTCAATCCACTTGGTGAACTTATCAATGGCCACAAATATGTGGTTGTAGCCACCTACATCTGTCTTGAGAGGTCCGACCGAGTCGAGCCCCCAGCAAGCAAACGACCAAGAAGGAGGAATCGTTCGCAGGCCCTGAGCCGGAACATGCTGCTGCTTGGCGAAGAATTGGCACCCTGGGCACCTTTTGATGATATCGTGGGCATCGGTGAGTGGCGTAGGCCAGTAAAAACCAGACCTGAATGCTTTGCCCACCATGGTAGAGGCTCCTGCGTAGTTGCCGCAGATGCCCGAGTGGATGTCATGGAGCAATGCGACTCCTTCGCTCTGGGCGATGCACTTGGAGAGCATCCCTTAGGAGGCCGAGTGCTTGAATAAGTCGATGCCGATGACGACGTAGCTGGCTGCTCATCGCGATAGCTTCTCGTGTTCTTTTCTGTCGGGGGAGGACTTGTTGTTGACAAGGAAGTCGATGATGGGAGAGTATCAGTCGGAGTCGATCATCAACACCTCTTGGACTTGAGCGGGTACCAAGTCTGGCTTGGTGGGGGGTGGTTCCTCGACCTTGACCGTGGGTCGTCTCAAAGCTTGGATGAAGACTCCGGCCGGGACATGGGCTCGACTGGAGCCGAGCTTGGAGAGGACGTCAGTCGCGATGTTGTAGTCTCTAATGACGTGGTGGAACTCCAACCCGTAGAAGCTGGCTTCCAACTTTCATATCTCCTTGCAGTAGACGTCCATCTTCTATTTCGTGCAGTCCCAGTCTTTGTTGACTTATTGGATAACGACCTTGGAGTCTCCATAGGCGAGGAGACGTTTGATGCCGAGTGAAGCGGCGATCCAGAGACCATGAATGAGAGCCTCATACTCAGCAACATTGTTAGTTGCTTTGAAAAGTAATCGGGTGGTGGGTCCTGTATCTCTGTCAACTCGGCCATGAAGTCAGCCAGGGTTTGAGACTTGATCGTGGACTGAGGGGAGAACTGTAGATTGAGCGCGCCCAGCTCGACAGACCACTTGACGACTCGACCATTGGCGTCGCGGTTATGGAGGATGTCACCGAGTGGAAAGGAGGAAACGACTCTGACGCTGTTTGCTTGGAAATAATGCCGCAACTTCCTAGACGTGATGAGGACCGCGTACAAAAGCTTCTGGACCTGAGGGTAGCGCACCTTGGACTCACCGAGTACTTCACTGATGAAGTAAATGTGTCGTTGTACCATGTAAATGTGGCCTGGCTCATCTCGCTCAACAACCAGGATAGTACTGACCACATGGGTGGTTGCCGCTATGTAGAGAAGGACTTCTTCCTCAGGCTCTGGAGCCATGAGGACTGGTGGGTTGGTAAGGAATTCTTTGAGCTCCTAGAAGGCTCTAGAAGCATCGTCATTCCATACGAACTTGTCTGCTTTGCGAAGCAGCTTGAAGAAGGGGAGTCCCTTGTTGCCGAGTCGACTGATGAATCGACTCAGGGCCGCCATGCACCCGGTCAACTTCATCACATCCTTCTTGCACTGAGGGGGCTTCATTCTCCTGATGGCGTTGACGTTGGTGGGGTTGGCCTCGCTGCCTCGGTTACTGACTATGAAGCCGAGTAACTTTCCCGAGGTGATACCGAAGACACACTTGTGTGGGTTCAGCTTCCATTTGAATTTCCTGAGATTTTTAAATGTTTCGACTAGGTCGGCTATGAACTGATCATAAGACCTGGTTTTGACCACTACGTCATCAATGTAGGCCTCAACATTGCGGTCGATCTGCCCCTGAAGGCATCTCTGGATGGCTTTCTGATATGTAGTGCCCGCATTTTTTAGGCCAAGCGTCATGGTGTTGTAGCAGTATGCCCCGAAGGGTGTAATGAATGAAGTCTTCTCTTGATCCGACTCCTTGAGGGAGATCTGATGATACTTGGAGTAGCAATCCAGAAACGAGAGGAGGACGCACCTGGCCGTAGAGTCAACGAACTGGTCGATGCGGGGAAGAGGGAAGGGGTCTTTAGGGCAATGCTTGTTGGGATCCGTATAGTCGACACACATTCCCCATTCACCATTTTGCTTTTTTACAAGGACTGGGTTTGTCAGCCATTCGGGATGTGTGACTTCACATATAAATCCTACGGCTAGGAGCCGAGTAACTTCTACCCTAATAGCCTCCTTCCGATCTTGAGTGAAGCGCCGGAGTCGCTGCTTGACGGGTCGTGCCTTTTCGTCGAGATCCAAGGGGTGCTTAGCCTCCTCCCTTGAAACGCCTAGCATGTTAGAGGGCTTCCATGCAAAGGTGTCCCAATTGGCGTAGAGGAAGGAGGTGAGCGCGTCTTCCTATGCTTTGTCGAGGTCCGCCCCGATGAGGGCGGTCTTGTCTGAGTCATTCTCCCTGAGGAGGATGGTCTTCGGCGTTTAGCCGGGCTGCAATGTGACTCGGTGGCCGAGTTGTTTACCGGGATGGGAATGTCCTCTGGAGCCATCGCCTTTGCTGACTCAGCAATCATGACGACATTGTTGGTCCTTTCCAGTGCCTCCGAGATGTTTATGTTCTCGGTTTCACAGGAGTGGGAAGTCTGCAGGTCGCCGTAGATGGAGAGCACACCGTTGGGAGCAGGCATCTTGAGGACAAGATACGTGTGGTGTGGAACGGCCATGAACCTAGCGAGGGCGGGCCTCCCCAAGATTGCATGGTACGATGTCTCGAAGGAAGCCACCTCGAAGTGGATGTGCTCCATTCTTTAGTTCTCCCGGGTGCCAAAAGTTACCGGGAGAGTAACTTGGCCGACCAGAGTCGTGCCCGGGCCGGGGATGACGCCGTAGAAGGCCTCCTGGGTCGGAATCAAGGAGGTCATGTCATGCCCCATGCTTTCCAGTATCTTGGAGAAGATGATGTTGAGGCCGCTGCCTCCGTCGACGAGCACCTTGGAGAGGCGCACCTAGCTGACCACCGGGCTGACCATGAGTGGACAGGAGCCCGGGCTGGGTAGATGGATCCAGTGGTCACGCCGATCAAAGGTGATCGCGACCTCGGACCAGTGCAAGGGTTTGACCGGGTGTTGGAACATAGAGTTGACCTCGCGCTGATCAAGCTTGAGGCGACGCCGACATCTTGGGGCCCTGGAGCCACCATAGATGAAGTTAACTACCCGGTCCATCTCCTGGAAGTCCGCTGGGGACTTGTTGCTTTGGTTGTCCCGGTCTCGCCTGGGCGAGTCGTTCCAGCGTCCTCGACCCCTGGAAGTTTTAGAACTGCCTGGATTGTCACGGTCGTCATAGCAAGGACGCTTGGAGTCATCATGGTCCAAACTGTTGCGGAGTGCATGACACTCCCGCGCCGTGTGGTTGGAATCCTTGTGTCAGGGGCACTTGCCGTCGAGGAGTCGGTCCAGCCCCTCTTGGTTGAGGGAGGTGTGCTGTCGGGGTCGATCTGCAACTGCGACGGTGTTGTCGGGGCCACGCTTGCGCTCATGCTGCTTCGATGACTCAGGTCGGTCGTTGTGCTTGCCGGAGTTGTGGCGAGGCGGTCGACCATCGGGTCGTTGGCGATTGTTGTGTCGTTGCTAGGGCCAGTTGTCGGAGTGGCGCCGGTCCTTGTGATGACGGTGTGCCTTCTCAGCATCCTCCATGTTGGTGTGCTTGTTGATGACAACCATCATCTTGGAGATGGTTTTGAGGTTGCTCTCGAACATCTTGTGCCAAAGCTCGATGTTGTGCAACCCTTGGTGGAAGTAGTGGATGATGTCCCTGTCATCAACATCCGTAATCATGTTACGGTTCATGAAGTACCTCTTGTTGTAGCCGCGCAAGGATTCATTGGGTTGCTAAGTGATGCTGCCCAGATCCCATTTGGTTTTGGGACCCGGGCAGGAAGCCTGGAAGTGGTTGATGAAGGTGTTGCAGGGGTCCTACAAGTTGTTGATGGAGCCAGGGTGAAGTCCCTCGAGCCAGTTGAGAGCCTGGCGACTCATCATGACTGGGAAGTAGGCCGCCATGATGTCGTTGTTGCCGTTCGCCGCCTGGACGGCGATGTTGTAGGTGCGCAGCCATGTTGTGGGGTCGGAGTCGCCGTCGAACTTGTTGATGCCAACTGGCTTGAAATTAGAGGGCCACGAGACTCCGCGGAGTCAGTTGGAGAAAGCGGAGAAGCCGTCCAGGTCCCAAGTGATGTCGTCATCGAGGTTGATCGAAGCCTACTGGGGTCAATGTGGACGTTGGTCGGCGTTGCCGTGGTGAGCCCCACCTCCACGGTAAGCACCGGGTTGGCCATACTCCTCATCGTACTTGCGGCGGCGCTCCCGCTCGGCCTCCTCGCGTTCGTGGTGTCGATCGTTGATGACGGGTTGGACGTCGCGGTTGCGGAGGTTGGAGCGCAGATCCGACTGGTTGACCTCATTGCCGTCATGGTGGCGGGCTGTGGAGTGGCGAGAACTACTAGATAACTAGATTGGGCTTGTAGAGCCGAGTAGTCCTTCCTCAAGCGCTGGACCTGAGCAGCAGCAACATGCAAACGAGTCTGGGCTCGTTCGAGCTCGGGTGAGTGAGGTAGAGTCTCCAGTACCTCGAATGTGGCGGCCAGGTTAGCAGATGGGGTGGTGAAGACGTTCTAGCCATCGCACTCAAGGACGAAGTCATCGTCGAGGTTCCCCGGGGTCGCTGGCTCGCGGCGGGGTGCGACCCGCGGGTGGCTACCATCGGCGTTGTGGAGATCTTCTTCAGCTTGGTGATGGTGGCCTCATTGTTGCATCGTTCTTGGCGGTTCTAGTTGCATTAGAGTCGTTGACGCTTGGCCTCCTCGTCTTCTCCTTCTACAGATGCCTCATCAGAGGAAACGACACAGATCCCCCGCCGATCTGGAGAGCTCATAGGGTTTGGTGGGAGGGTGAAGAGAACCTCCTGGTAGCCAGCTTGTGGTCCTAAGATCATGTTGGATCCGATCTGGTCAACGCTGGGTTGACCCAGGTCAGAAAGACATCACTTCTCCATCGAGGATCGGATCTGGTCCGAGTAAACGGAGGAGCTAATGCAAAGTCCGAACGCGGCCTGAGGAGCCGAGTCGTGAGGGCGGTGGAGTGGCGCCTCTGCGAGCCCGATGCACTCGGTGAGAGAGGCATCAACTCGGTTCAGGCCAACAAGGATATCGTCGATGTTGATACGCGGACGATGGGTCGTCCGCGTAGGGGTTTGGGCCTCGTCCTGGATGGACAAGTCCTCCACCTGGTGTAGCACTGAGCTAGAGAGGGTCAGATTTGATCTGGAACCCTGGGAATTTTCTATCTCGGAGACGGATGAGCTTGGCGACGAGCTCCTAGTAGTGGAAATCTCGAGAAAGCTTCCAAAGATGATGGAGTGGCCGGCGGCGGCCTGGATCTGGAGCATCACTTGCACGGAGAATAAGACGCCAAGGGTGGATGCCATCAAGCTCACCAAGAGGACCCCGAAGATCCCCCGAATTGGCACGCCAACTTTTGGATTTGCACTCCGGCAAGTCTGCCAAGGGTAGCCCCAACCAGTAGATTTGTAGGCAGGGTGGATCGAAGAGAGCCCGTGAGCTTGATGGTAACATGAAGACGCAGGGACTAAGACAGGTTAGGCCCACACGGAGCGTAACACCCTACGTCCTGTGTTCGGGGGTTTGTATTATGGTTTTGGGAGTTGTATGAGCTTAATGAATTGCCTATGGGTACCCCCACAGCCCCCTTATATATCCGAGTTGCCGTGGGTTACAAGTTAGGGTAAATCTACTCGGGTTTGTTACAAGGAATCCGATCGGTTGAGATAAACAAGATATGCCTATCCTATTCGATCTAGATCCAGACCCTGGGGACCCCACCCATCGTCCAGCAGAGTGCCTTTATGCTGGGTCTTTTATGCGGAGTCGTTCAGCCGGGTAGCCGTCTCCACTTGGCAGGGAGGTACGTGGGTTTACCTCCGTAAGTTGGAGTATGATCCGGACTACATTCCGAATCCAGTTCGGGTAATGACTACACGCGATTAATTACCATCTAGCTTTTAGTATATGTTTTTCAAAGACTATGCGTAACGACTAGTTGAAATCCTATGATCCATGTAGGCAGCTCCCACGGAGGAAGAGCTTCAATGCAATGATAGCTCCCGTCCAAAACCTCAACATACGACCTCTAGCAGCCAAAGCAAGGGGAAACGGGGTCAATGAGGAAGGAACCAGTACCCCGAAGGCCATTGGATGGTCAATGCAGTTAAGGCAATAAGCGAGCCCATCGAACCTCCTGAGGTGCGTGCAATGTTTCGGAACGCAATCGGTTCTATTATTAGAAGAAATATGGTTTTGGATCCAACGATACCCGATTGGCTAACGGTTCCTGAGGGGAAGAAAGAAGCGATGTGGGCACTGTTGAGCAAAACATTTATTTTTCCACGAGGAACTCAGGAAAGAGTTAAGCATTATGCTAAGAAGATGCTGGGTGAAACTTTCCGCCGGTCAACGAGTGATCTGAATACCAAGTATGTCCAGAAGGGTTGAGAGCCATTCGCAGATTACGGGGAAATCACACGGGCACAATGGGAGGAGTTTGGTCGGCAAAAGACTTCTGAGGAAGCTCTAGCCCTAAGCCAAAGGAATAGAGAACTTGCACAGAGCAACATACATAGAGTTCGGCTTGGGCTGGGTGGATACCAAAGGAAGGTCGATCAGTGGTGGCATAAAAGAGAGGCAGCAACAGCCGCCAGGCAACCCGAACCTTTTGAAGGCTTAAACGAACGTGGTTGGTGTTGGCTTCAAGCAAGGAAACCTACTACAGTGGATGGCAAGCCCAAATTTGACCAACCCGAAACTGAAGCCGTTGCACAAAAAATGTACGAACTTGCCGAGCTCTAGAAACAACAAAAGTTCAAAGCCAAGAGGGACAAGGATATACTCAGTACATCCATTGGGTCCAAAAAGCATGGAGGTCGCGTTAGAGGCTTGTCCTCTAAGTTGACCATCAAGGATGGGTTCCAGCAGGACCGGGCTAGCTATAGGAAGCATGACCGCTACATGGAAGAATTGCAACAAGCGGCAGAGAAAGTGCTAGAGTAAGTTTAGGCAAAATTTCTGAGCAGCAGTTGTAGAGGAGCAACAGTCCGGGTTGTTATGGATTAGCCCGTCGCAAGAGGTGGGGCAATAGATGGTGATGATGCCCCCTCCTAGATTGAGCCAAGCGAATACGCCAGGTGCTCAGAGCAGTGTCACGTCTACCATAGCGTAGCCATACCTGGTAGATTGCATATCCGTGGCTACTCCTGGCTTGTTGCTGTATCCGATCAGCAGAGCTCGAAAGACAAAGGAAGTTGCCAAGGCTCAGGTTTTTCCGTGTGGGGGTTTGTTTGAGGGAAAACCGATCCCGCCCCTATATGCATGTGTACAAGTGGAGCAACTCCTGAAATCAAGCTATGAGGATAACGAGATGGACATGCCCACTGCAGATGGGAAGAATTGCCTTGGACAATGCGTCGGCAGTACCATTCTGTGGCATAAACGAGATATCGTACTGCTTGGTGCACAACTTATTGCTGCTCCGGATGGTACCTCGCCACCACCACAACAACAAGAGGGGGCAGCATCTGAGCATACTCCTCTGACTCTGCCGACTCTACTGGCCCCACCATCATCACCACCACCACAAGAGGAGGCAACACCAGAGCATACTGTACCGGTCCTGCCATCACCACCACCACCACGAGAGTTATCACCACCTCCCCCGCTATCACCACCGGCTTAGGTTGCTTGATCACGAGAGCCATCACCACCACCTCAGGTTGCCCGATCACGAGAGCCATCACCACCGGCTCAGGTTGCCCGATCATGAGAGCATACTCCACTGGCTCCACCAGTGGATTCGCAGTTGCCTGTTCCGCGAGTGATACGGGCTTACGGGAACGATCCGGAAGGAAAATAGGTTGCCGAGTTATGGCATGCAACAAACAAAAAGGACAAGTCCAAGTCTAAGTTAAAATCAAAGTCAAAGTCAAAGGATGAATCCAATTCTGGTTCCAGCAGACGACGAGGCTATTCCTTGCCCCGCACTAACACAGACTTCGAACAGGATGTTGGGGTTGATACACTTAGAGATTCACCAGATTGTCCTAAAAAATTTGAGTACGGTAAACCACTTCTACCCGAGTGGGCTATCACAGCGGTTCCAAGTGAAATGCAGAGGATGCATAATTGGTACCTGGGGGCATGTAGACTGGGGCTCCGTAACCTATGCGCTCCGTACCATCCGCAAGTATTGGGACTTCAAGGTAGAGACATCTTGGATGTCATCTTCGATTTTAAACACATCCACAACATGTTCCGCCTCGGTGAACTAGACATCAAAATGGTTAGACTCTGGTACTATTTGCAAACAAATGATGCCATTGCTTTAGGTGAAAGGACAAGATATCTCGATCCTACAGCTATTTGCGAGATCAGGCATGTCGGCCCAAGTAAGTGGGCGGACGATGATGACATGCTAGCTGGGTTTGCAACGCTCCAGGAAAAGAATGAGAAACAAATAGCAGCTCACAAAGAGGCCATGACGAGGGTTGCGGTCTACATAGGGGCTATGATGGCAAAATGGGAAGACGAGGCCAATATCATATATGAGCCATAGCACAACAGGTAAGTCTAATTTCAATCTTTTGTTACAATATACAGTTGCTCCGATCCATGGCTAAAAATGGCATGTAATATTTTTGTAGGAACCACTGGATTGCTTTTGTGATACAGCCAAAGCTTGGTGCGCTCCTTGTATTTGACTCCTTAGATGTACTAACGAGTAGATACAGTGAATTCTTATTCATCCTCAAAATGTTAGAGAATTTCTTTTCTTCCATATGTACATCATGCTATTTTTTCCATAAAAGTAAATATTTATAAATTAACTTCTCCTTTCTTTCTTTTTTTAAACAGGGCATACGGCTACTACATTAAAAAAAGTAGGTGCTCATCCCGCCGATAGCAGAGAAACATTGAGTATACGCACACACTTTCCGTGCCACAAGCAACCTGCAAATTCCGTGTACTACGGGTATTACATGTGCGAGCATATGAGGGTGCAAGGGAGATACACAACAGATCCTGAACGTGTAAGGGACTACTCTTTATTAGGGATAGATGTGTATGTGTACATTATTTTTGCATCTATCTCTAACATTTTTTTAATCCTTTTATGGATTCATTAATTGCAGATCCATCCAAGAAAGTACAACCAACAACTCCATGAGAAACAACTCCTACAAGTAGTAGCCAATTTATGCCGTTTCATTATGCATGAAGTGATCCACGAAAATGGCAATTTTTTTGAAAAGGACCAAAAAATAGCTACGAACCCTAAATACATTGGTTTTCGTGACTAGGCGAAGCAGCAGCACCGTGCCGCCCCATCTAGTAGTGTTAGAAAATAGTGGAAAAACATGTATTCAAGTAGCACGTTTAATGATGTACTCTAATGATGCACTGTAATGATATATATAGTTTATTACTTTATAATTTAATTTTATATGTGCAATTATTTATATTCATGAAACGTATTCCATATCGATTACTATGACATTCCATCGCGCACTAGCTTGATAGGTCAAAATTGGCGGGAAACAAAATTTTAAAAGGTGGCGGAAAACAGATTTGTAAAATTTAAATTCAAATCGGTAAAATCTTAGGCGAGAAGGATGTTTTTAGGGGCAGGTCATGCCCTAACCCGGCCCTAAAAATCAATTACCCACCATTAAAATACCATTTCCAGAGGCGGGTCATCCCTAGAAATCGGTTTTCAAGGGCGGGTAAGGTACTTTTAGCAGCGAGAAACAGGAGCGGGTGCGGCACCCGCCCCTACAAATGCTGTTTTACCCGCCCTACAAATCATTTCTGTAGTAGTGATAGTAAAAACTATGAATCTAGAAAAACTAAAACAATTAATAATTTGGGACAGAGGGAGTAGTATAAAGACTTTTACAAATTCGACAGGGAAAAAGCGTTATACACTACGCCAGTAACTATTTGTAAGAACACTAAACTTTTTTCCAAGACCGGTTAACCTTTGACACCAGTACTCGAAATAGTGAGGTGGACCCCAACCAACGGACTGGTCCTCGAAACACCTTTGCAGGATCGGCAAGATTAAGTCAGCCGGGACTAAAAAACGACATACAGGATCAGTAAAATTATGAGAACTGGCCCTAAAAACATATGTTTAGGACCAGATGGAGCAACGGGGTCTTGAAATGAGCATTTCTAACACTGATTACAAAGCCCGTGCAGCAACCGGTCCTAGAAATGCATATTGACCGTCCTAGAAATAAATGCTTTTTTGTGGCGTAGTGATATAGCATGTCATCACAAAAACTAAAAACATATGTGGCATAGTAAAATCAATACAATATTGTGTACATATACAAAAACTTATAGGATATCTTTTGATTTGTGCGAAAGAATTAAAAACGTATTTTAGTTTTTATTGAAAGAAACTACGGAAAGAGCCAGGACAAGCTAAGAGAGGTGTTGGAAAAATACATGGGCAAGATCTTGCTAAAATCTAAACGCCGCTTGCCACAATGTGTCAAATTTCTAATACTTAGCAAATTTCCAGCAGAAATGCTCTGAATAGGTATTGTCTAGTAGACAAAATACATACGTATGGGACTTGATTATGTACTGCAGACTGTTTTTCCAAATTAAGAATTACTCAATTATTTCCACGCTGCAGTTTAAATTACCATAAGTTATATATATGTTGATTATAATCACTATTAGTTTTACAACCATTTAATTTTGTATACTCTTTTTGGTATTATTTCAAAATCCCACTACTGTTTAAAGTTGTATGTTTTTCTAAATTTATTCTATGAATTAATTTTTTTTAGTGGTAGAAGACATGACCGCCGGTTATAATGAGCATATGGTGGCTTCGCCGATTTCGGGATCCATAGTCCATTTTTTTATGTGCTTATAGAGGTAGGAATTGTATGCGTATATTTATAAGGACTAGTGTGTATGCGCGTACGGTTGTGCTATGATTTATAAAAAATAAAGAAAAGAGTCTATATAATCCCCCAACGTATCAATGGTGGATCACATCACCCCCTTAACTACAAAATCGGATTTCTAACCCCCCACATTTGCAAAACCAGACATTTAACCCCCCAAGGTGGTTTTGTAGCCCGATTTTGCTATAGTGACGCAGCTTTGTCTTTTTCTTGTTTATTTATTTCTGCTGATTTTTTGAAAACTTATAGTAAATCATTGATAAATCATATAATGGAAAATCCAATTTTATTGGACTCCACATGAGTAGATCTACACGATGAACATATAATATGGTATGATTTAGTACAAATTTTTTGCTATAGATTTAGATCTATGCTTTTCTATAATTAATTGGAATAATTAAAAGCTGTAGCTTCTATGGTCTAATTGTGGTGCAATTTTTATGGTGGTCTAATTATTATATGCTTGAACTACAGTAAAAATTTCAAACTCATTGGATCATGTATAACTTAGTTATAGATAAAGCATAGATTTAACAAGCATAAACCTAAATAAATCTATAAGTAAGTTATACATGATCCAATGAGTTTGAAATTTTTACTACAGTTCAAGCATACAATATTTTGTCCACCATAAAAATTTCACCACAATAGAAACCGCATCTATGAATTATTGCAATTAATTATAGAAGAACATAGATCTAAAGCTACAGAAAACAATTTGTAATATCATACCATATTATATGTTCATTGTGTAGATCTACTCATGTGGAGTCCAACAAAATTAAATTTTCTATTTTATGATTTTTCAAAAATTCATCCAAATTAAATAAAAACGAAAAAGACAAACCACGCCACCGTTGCAAAACCGGACGGCAAAACCACATTGGGAGGGTTAAATGTCTTGTTTTTTAATAGATGTGAGGGGGTTAGAAATCCAGTTTTGTAGTTCAGAGGTGATGTGATCCACCATTGATACGTTGGGGGGTTATATAGACTAACACCCCATATGCTATATGAACAAATGGAATAGTTCTTATATACCTAAGAAAGTGTTATCACCCACTTGCAAAAGAAAGATAGGGGCGGTGACACCTGCTCCCTTGCATTATTACACCTTTTTAATCTCCAACGACTATATTTCGGGAATATTCCAGGGCTAAATGGGAATTTCCTCCCCGCCTACGCCTCACAACCAGGGCCCGCGCCTGGTCTGACTCACCGAGCCCCACTGCTTCCACTCTCGAGGCTGTCAGTGGGCCTCGATGCTCCGCGCGAAGCCACGGACAAAGCGGCTTCACCCTCCAGCAGCGTCCTTCAAAGCTCCGGGTTGACTTCTTGATGGGAACTAGGGTTCCCGATCTTCCGTTAGGTGAAGGATAACTCTCATTTTGAGCGGAGCTTGACACACCGATCTGGCTTTAGATCCAAAGACCCGAATCCCTGCAATCTTAGCACCACAACTCCTCTGGTTATCAACTGTGTCACAATCCGGTTGACCTTGCCAAGAAGGCCAATCCCTGCCTGAGAAATGAAGAACACAAGCAAGAACTCGAAAGAACACCACTCTCAATTGAAAGTGACAAACTGCATATGAATGATTAAGCACACGAGTTGGGGTTTCACAAACCGATGAACGGCGACCGTTCAAAGAAAGATTAATCTAAAGCAAAACCCAAACCCCAATGGATGGGCGGCGGCTGTTTATGAAGACCCTAGGGTCGTGCAAGACACCTAGACGCGCCCCTAATGGGCTCCATCATGATACACGGCCCAAAGACCAAAATACGGTGGCGCAGCACCGAGGCAGATTCTGGACGTCAATTTGTTCTGGCGATTCCTAACGACTCTGGATGAATTTTGTCCTGAGAACAGCGCCATTGGTAGCGTCTTCTCCTTATGTTTCTGTGCATATAAAGAATGCCTAAATCCGAGCCCGTATGCGATCTGGGCGACCGTTTTAGCGCAGACTGCTCTTGGACTCCAAGGCAGCCTCGAAGTCGACTTGATTTGGGCCTGCACCTCGACTTGGGCTTCCTTGCTGGTCCTCCACGCCTCCTTGTCCTTCCTTGAGTATCTCTTAGTCCTCTCCTTGGTTTCTAAGCATGCCATAATCATAAGGTAGCAATCTATTCTCAAAATTACATAAAGAAGTTCTTAGAAATGAGCTCACCTCTATATTCAACTGTCGCCCGCGAGCTCTTGTGATGGGAATGTTCAATGGAGGGTTGTTGTGAGTATCGAAAGGAGTGATGTCCTCATCATCATCCCCTTCTTGAATTGGAGTCATCCTCGACTCAAGCTCATCTTCTTCTCCCATATATGACTTTAAATCTGAAATGTTAAAGGTGGGACTAACCCCAAACTCCGGAGGCAATTCAAGCTTATATGCATTGTCATTAATTTTCTCAAGAATTTTGAAAGGACCATCAGCTCTAGGCATCAACTTAGACTTTCTTAAATCTGGAAATCTATCCTTTCTCAAGTGCAACCAAACTAAATCACCAGGTTCAAGCTTCAATTCTGTTCGACCTTTACTACCAGCAAGTCTATATTGCTTATTCATCTTTTCAATGTTGTGCTTAGTTGTCTCATGTTTTTGCAAAATAAAATCAGCACGGTGTTTAGCATCTTTATGAATCCTCTCACTAGTGGGTAAAGGCAAGATATCAATGGGCGCATGAGGATTGAAACCATACACTACCTGAAAAGGACTTACCTTTGTGGTTGAATGTGTCGCTCGATTGTATGCAAACTCCACATGAGGCAAACATTCTTCCCGCATCTTCAAATTTTTCTTCAAAATGGCGCGCAACATAGTGCCCAATGTGCGATTGACCACCTCCGTTTTTCCATCCGTTTGTGGGTGACATGTTGTAGAAAACAACAATTTTGTCCCCAATTTATTCCAAAGAAAGCACCAAAAGTGACTTAAAAATTTTGCATCACGATCTGAAACAATAGTAGAAGGCATACCATGCAAGCGAACAATCTCTTGGAAAAAGAGCTCAGCAATATGAACAACATCATCACATTTATGACATGGTATAAAATGCGCCGTCTTAGAGAATCGATCAACCACCACAAAAATGTTATCCCTCCCCTTCTTAGTCCTAGGCAATCCCAAAATAAAATCCATAGAAATATCTGGCCAGGGAATAGAAGGACCGGGAAGAGGCATATACAAATCATGTGGATTCAGATGTGACTTAGCTTTCTGGCACGTAGCGCAACGGCTCACAAATCTGTCAACATCGTGTCTCATCTTTGGCCAAAAGAAATGGGTAGCCAACACATCCACCGTCTTTTTGGCACCAAAATGCCCCATCAAGCCGCCACCATGCGCTTCCTGCAACAACAAAAGACGAACGGAACCAACTGGAATGCATAGGCGATTAGCTTTGAACAAAAATCCGCCATTCAGCACATATTTATTTCAAGCGCGTCCCTCTTTGCAATGCAAAACACATCTTTAAAATCAGCATCAACCTCATATCGTTCTTTAATTGATTCAAGTCCAAAATACGACAATCAAGTTGAGACAACATGGTGTAGCGGCGAGACAAAGCATCAGCAATAACATTATCTTTCCCTTTCTTGTGTTGAATGATGTAAGGAAGAACTCAATAAATTCAACCCACTTAGCGTGTCTACGGTTCAGTTTAGTTTGCGAACGGAGGTACTTAAGTGATTCATTATCAGAATAAATAATGAACTCCTTAGGCCATAAATAGTGTTGCCACGTCTCTAGTGAACTAGAGAACCAACAAGAGCATAAAATTCTTTATTATACGTGGAATAATTCAGAGTAGGCCATGCAATTTCTCACTAAAATAAGCAGCAGATTTACCTCCTTGCATCAATAAGCCACCAATGCCAACTCCACTAGCATCACACTCAAGTTCAAAAGTCTTACCAAAATCAGAAAGTTGCAGCAAAGGTGCCGAAGTAAGCTTCTCCTTCAAATCATCAAAAGCTTGCCATTGTGCTGGACCCCAATGGAATATAACACCCTTCTTCGTCAACTCATGTAACGGGGAAGCAATAGTGCTAAAATCTCACAAAACGCCTATAGAACCCTGCAAGACCAAGAAAACTTCGCACTTGTGTAACAGTCTCAGGGGTAGGCCAGCTCCTAATAGCATCAATCTTCGCTCCATCGACTTCAATGCCCTATGGAGTCACAACATAGCCAAGAAAAGCAACTCAATTGGTGCAAAAGATGCACTTCTCAAGGTTAGCAAACAAACGTGCCTTTCGCAAGGTATCAAAAACAGCACGTAGGTGATCAAAATGTTCTTCATGTGACTTGCTATATATCAAGATATCATCAAAATAAACCACCAGAAATTTGCCAATGAAAGCACGTAAAACCTCATTCATCAATCGCATGAAAGTGCTCGGCGCATTAGTTAAACCAAAAGGCATGACTAACCACTCATATAAGCCAAATTTTTTTTAAAAGCAGTTTTCCATTCTGTTGACGCCAGATTTTGACACGTGTTGAATCGGCGTCAGGAGGAGAAGATTGGCCGATGTGGCAGATCTGAAGGCTACAGTAAGGAATCGGCCGATTGAGGTAACAGTTGAAAATCGGCCGATTGGTGATACAGCTTGCGCCACCAGGATGGAATTATTTCGGAGGGTCCTGGTCAAAAGTTGGTCAACAGGGCAACGCTAAGTCGGTCAAGGAGCAATTGAAAAGAATCCTGATTGGATTAGGGGACGGCAGCGGAAGGTTTTGCGGGAGTCCGTTTCCTTTAAAAGTTATTATAGATATGGTAATTTTCCTGTTTTTTTTAAAATAAGATTGTAACAAGTCGTGATCGACCAGGAGTCCTAGTTTTAGGGTATAAATAGGAGTCGTCAGGGTCTTGCAGACATAAACACATCAATCAACAACAATACTTCTACTTTTCCAGCAATTTACTTTCAAGTCGGCGATTTCGCCAATATTTTTCTTCTTTCATGAGTTCGTACGGATTGGCAGGGCTGCATCAACTTGATCTCCGGCCAATTGGTAGGTTCCGCTTATCGAGTAATATCCGAGCTTTAACTACGGGCGCATCGCTGTGGTTTCGTTTGGATTTATTCACCAGTTATCGATATTTACCAGAATTGCAAGTTTTACCTGTTATTCTAGTATTATCACCAGTTATCCAGCTTGAGATCAGGATAATCGGCTTCGTCATCGTTCCTCTTCGATTTATCATCTTACAGTCGATTAGATCTATTTCAAGTGTTGCATCCGTACTAATTGTCTAAGATCGCTCCAGCAGTCTTCTTTAAAATTACTACACGATTATCGGCTGATCCATAGCCGATCATCTTCATAGCAAATCGGCCGATTCGCCGCCGACGCGCTCTTCAGGACAGATCGGAACTCCAGCCGATCGGAGCGCCTGAAATCTAATACTTTATTTCCTTGTCAATCAACAGGTCAGATTGACTGGCACGCCGCGCGAACCGCACCAGGGCGATAACCCGAACAGGAGCTAAGCAGATTCTCCCGGGTCGTGTGTCCGACGCTGAAGACCATCGGCCGATTCCTATCCGGCCGATTTTAGCGCCAACACATTCATCTCCTAATTTCATTCTAATTTTGTGGTAGCCACTTGCATGTCAATCTTTGTAAAAATTATAGTGCCACTTAGTTCATCAAGCATATTATCCAACCGAGGTATAGGGTGACGGTATCTTATGGTTATGTTGTTAATGGCTCTACAATCCACACACATGCGCCAAGTACCATCTTTCTTAGGAACCAAAAGCACAGGCACAGAACAAGGACTAAGGCTCTCACGAACATACCCGTGGTCCCGAAGTTCTTGGACTTGGCGCTGAATTTCTTTAGTCTCCTCTGGGTTGGCCCTGTACTCTGCTCGGTTAGGCAAAGAAGCTCCCGGGATCAAGTCAATTTGATGCTCAATGCCTCTCAAAGGTGGCAGTCCCGGTGGCAGCTCATGTGGAAACACATCTTGATACTCCTGCAAAATGTTAGTAACAGCAGGAGGCAAAGTGCTAGCTATATCAATAATGGAGAATAAAGTAGCCTTACATATCAAAGCATATCACATTGCAGAGGCATCAATATTAGCAAGATCAGATTTAGTTGCAAGCATAACAGAACTTTTTAATTTAATTTCTGATTCTTTTTCAATTTTAGCATCATCATCTTGGTTCATTAGACTAGCAAGTCTCTCTTTATCAGCTTGTACAATTTGAGCAGGGGTCATAGGTTGCAACGTAATTTTCTGGCCCTTATACATAGGAGTATATGTATTACTCCTACCACGGTTTATAGCGTTATTATCAAATTCCCAAGGCCGACCCAACAAAAGGGAGCAAGCTTCCATGGGTACAACATCACAATCAGAAAAGTCAGAATATGGGCCAAGAGAAAAATGCACCCGGGTTGTCTGAGTTACCTTGACCTTACCCGAGTCGTTTAGCCACTAGACATGGTATGGATGTTTATGAGGCCGTGTGGTCAAGACAAGCTTCTTGACCAAATCTGAACTTACCAAATTGTTGTAGCTTCCTCCATCAATAATGACCCATGTACGTCGATCTTGAATCACAAATAAAATCTGGAACAAATTATGGCGCTGCATCTGTTCCACTTGCTCCATCTGTGTACTGAGGACTCAATGTACAATGAAAATCCGTTTGTTGCCCGCATCATCTGAACTCAAAGAAAGGCCATCTTTGGCAGTAGGTTCATCATCAATGTTGTCCTCCACATCAGAAGTTCTAATGTAACCTCCATCATCAGTGGCAATGTACGTCCGCTTGCTTGGACATTCTTTTATTACATGGCTGAATCCCTGACAGCAATGACACTATATGGAAGAGGAAGAGCGCCCTGTGGAAGGCGAGGCACTCTTGGTCTGGTCCTGCAAACGAGCCTTACCATCGGAAGGCATTGTCGCTGACGGGGTGGAGCATGTACTAGTTGGTGGCGTGGAAGGAGAAGGACGTGGCGATCTAGCGGCTGGTGGAGTGAAGGTCTTGGGCAAGAAGGAGCTGTTGGTCCTGCTCCGTTGTGGCTGTTGTTGTCATCCTTGCAATTCCTTTTCTGCAAGCATAGCAATCTGGAACAACTAGTTGGTAGTAGTAGATTCTTTATAGTCAACAATATCCTGAATTTCACGTCTCCAACCACCGTAAAAGCGACATACTTTATCCTTAGGATCCTCTACTACCCTACAACGAACCATACCCTTTTGAAGCGCTGCATAATAATCCTGAACATACATATCTCCCTGCTCTAAATGTTATAATTTCTTATGCAAATCACGCTTATAAGAGGCAGGAACAAATCGATCACGCATCACGGTCTTATGCCCATCCCATGAATGAGGTTGCATGTCTAAAGTTGCACATTCTTGCCACCAGATAATAGCAAAATCTCTAAATTCACTAGTGGCTTGTCTAACCTTATGGCGATCAGGGACAAGGTGGGAAGAAAATTTTTGTTCTACTATCATCTCCCAATCTAAATACTTCTCCGCATCATAGCGCCTATGAAAGGATGGTATGGTAAATTTAATTTTGGTGTAAGGATCATCATTACCTTGAGTACGATGATTTTTGTTACCTCCCATGCCTATTTTATTTTTGTGAAGACGTCGACGTAACATCTTTGAGCTGGTCTTGAGACGATCAGGCTAGCCATCTAACCCATAGAAAACCTCCTCCTCATCATCATCATATGTATCCTCTTCTTTGGTCCTCGGAGGGTTGGTCTCTAGCTGTTGAACCTTCCCGACTAGCGAGGACACTCACTTGTCCAGTCTCTCCACCGAATGATTAGTCTACCTGAGTTCATTGGTTACCTTGCCTATCTCTGCAATCATGAAATCCTTGAGCTCTTGCAAATTACTAGTCAAAACAGGCACGTTATTTGGCATGGTTAGTTATCAACAAAGGCCCTATGAACTAGTTGGGGTTGCTTGTGGAATCACACCCTCACACGCGACTTACCAAGTCCTTACCAAGTTCTTACCAACGCAAGAAATGGATGGTACAACCGGTGGCTGGTTCTTGATACCTGTGAGGAAGTGGTACCGAGATTACAAGGGTCCTTTGCTGTACTGATCTGAAGTATGTGTCTGTGGAGCTGTGGGACAGGCACATAACGAATGCAGAGTAGCAAAGTTCAATAAGTATCCAAAGTACAAGTCACAATTGCTAGCTAAGACGTGTCCTAGATGTAGCACAACAAGTTAGAACAAAGAGCGATGGAAAAAGCTCAAAGAACAAGCACACAACAACTCTGCCAAAGGGTTTTTGTTTTCCCTGATTTTCCTCAGATTTTTGTTTTTCTTCACTAGTTATTTTATATTTTTCTTTGAATAAGTATCACAAAAGATGGAACCACAAAAATTGGGACCCTAAACAGAGGTCAGATGGAACCACAAAAATTGGAACACATTCTCTGAATACCTGAAATCAACTTAAATGAATTTTTTATCTTCCCAACTTTTTTTATTTTTATGAGAATCCAAACTGTATGTAGTAGAATTTGGGTATGGCCCAAATGGAGTCCCGAATCTGCTGTAAAAAATTGAGCTCAATCGGAGCACCGAGCGAAAAGTTATGCCCGTTTTACTGAAGGTACCTCAAGTTATGTTTTTGGAGAGGCACAACTTGGCAACTAGGACGGCGGCGGCTACGACAAAGCTTCCCTATGCTTCTCACGCCAAACAAGGCTGAGCAAATTGTCTCAGCAAGCAACTTAGGGGACAAAACTCTCTGGAATATGCAATAGGTAATCGCCAAATGAATCAACGGGGGTTGCGAGGCAAGGCAAAAGCACAAGGCGGCTCGCAACCTATCTAGGGCTGGCACGGTAAGAGTTCACAAAAGGCAGCTAGCGAGGGCAAGTCAATTAATGTGGTGGCTCGAATTGTTGTTTGGGTAAAGGTGGATGGGATAGCGGTAGAAACAAATCAAACAGCAATGAGCACGTTGACTACGACGACGAACACAACCTAAACTAGCAACAAGACTCGACCACGGACACAAACTTAACAATGTGACTCTGAAATGAAATTGCAAAGGCTAAAAACAAAAGGTTCTGGGACAGCGCATTTTTTTGTATGCTTTTTGCGGACTATAGGATGAAGGCAAAAAAGACGAACTATAACTAGGGTAAGCCTGATGGTAGTACCTGAGTCTCTGATTACCACTTGATGGGAACTAGGGTGCCTGATCTTCCGCCAGGTGAAGGATAACTCTCATTTTGGGAGGAGCTTGACACACCGATCTAGCTTCAGATCACAAGACCTGAATCCCTGCAATCTTAGCACCACAACTCCTCTGGTTATCAACCGTATCACAGTCCGGTTGACCTCACCAAGAAGGCTAATCCCTGCCTGCGAAACAAAGAACACAAGCAAGAACTCGAAAGAATGTGGCTCTCAATTGAAAGTGACAAACTGCAGATGAATGATTAAGCACACGAGTTGGGGTTTCACAAACCGATGATCGGCGACTGTTCAAAGACAGATTAATCTAAAGCAAAACCCAAACCTTAATGGATGGGCGGCGGCTGTTTATAAAAACCCTAGGGTCTTGCAAGATCCCTAGATGCGCCCCTAATAGGCTCCATCACGATACACGGCCCAAAGACCAAAATACGGTGGCGCAGCACCGAGGCAGATTCTGGACGTCAAATTGTTCTGGCAATTCCTGACGAATCCTGATGAATTTGGGCCTGAGACCAGATCCATTGGAAGCGTATTCTTCTTATTTTTCTTTGCGTATAAAGAACGCCCAAATCATTGCCCGTATGCGACCTGGGCGACCGTTTGAGCGCGGACTGCTCCTGGACTCCGAGGCAGCCTCGAAGTCGACTTGATTTGGGCCTCCACCTCGACTTGGGCTTCCTTGCTGGTCCTCCACGCCTGCATGTCCTTCCTTGAGTATCTCCTGGTCCTCTCCTTGGTTTCTAAGCATGACATAATCATAAGGTAGCAATCTATTCTCAAAATTACATAAAGAAGTGCTTAGAAATGAGGTCACCTCTATATTCAACTGTTGCGCACGAGCTCTTGTGATGGGTTCAATGGAGGGTTGTTGTGAGTATCCAAAGGAGTGATATCCTCGTCACTTCTACCTTCGGGGCTTCCGGGTGCCGACTGTCGGTGTTTTACCGCCAACCCCACCGAGGGATACTGTGGCAGAAACACCTGAATTAATCCGGCTCAAGCGCGCTAACCATCACCACGAGGGCAATCAGGGCTAACTCGCACTTCAAATAGAATAATCCATTGGTCTGTCGGGTAACCTCCCGATACAACCATGGTTTTTACCGATCGAAACCACACATACATGTACTCACACGAAGGTGAGCCCAAAGGATACAACATTCCACAAATTTTACACCACAAGGTTCATCATAAATTACTATTACAACTAAGTTCAAAATTTCTAAAACAAGGTACTTCAGAGTTCAAAAATAATTGAGTTCTTCAGAGTTCAATGCAGCGGAAAATAACGATAAACTACTCGACGATACACGATGTCTCGATGAAGCCCGTACGAGACATCACTCGATATTATCATCATTGGCCAGGGGCGCATCCCATTCCACCGACCAACCAGGAGGAAGGGTACACGGCCAAGTGAAACTAGCGATCAGATTCTCGAAAGTATCACCTAAAAATGAGCCACAAGCAAGGCTGAGTATACTAATACTCAGCAAGGCTTACCCGACTAGTGGAATATACTTAGCCGACTCCTAGACATGCAAGGCTTTTTGGCTCGAGGGGTTTGTTTTGCCGAACAGCATATACACGTAGGTCCTTACTTTCAAATTTGAGCTCTAGATACTAGTTTTCTTTAACCATTCTAGGTAAGCAACTATCCAATATCATAGATGGTGAAAGAATTAATTTTTCATCCATCAAGATTAATCATCATTATTGTTCCTCTTCTTACTCTATGTGGTAAAAGGGTCAAGCAGTCTCAATAACCGCGAGAAACAGACGATTCGAATCGAATTTCTAAACCTTGCAAGGGAAACCTAAACACACATCACGTGGTTACTCACAGAGTCACACGTGCAACTTTTCCCTTCAATTCCCGCTTCACGGAACAGGCCCACCGCCCTCGACTACACGTCCCCATGGACCCGGCCATGGCGGCACATGCACCCGCCATTATCTAGATGTGAACGAATTCATGACGGTGGGGAGTATATTCCGGCCTCGGTTCAATCCAGTACTTAATCTTACCGATTACCATATTCTCGGCATGTGGTTAGTACGTTCAAACGCTTAACCACCACTACCACACACTGCGGCCTTAGCATTTTTTACTAAACAGACGGGGCCTCAATCATCAACATCAACATCGTACCATAGCCCCGTCTGTCGACCTTATCATTGCAACATGTAGTAAACATTCAACTCCTAAATTCTCGCGAGTGACAGGAAATCACTCGACTTTTACCGGAGTCCTATTAGCATAGCATTCTATCGAACCTTGTATCTAGTGTTCAGAGCATGGGTACCTAGGGTCATGCAACTAAGTTCTCATTGAACTCCTATAAACTTTAATGCACAAGTAAAGTAGAGTAATAAGTTTTGCATAGTTTAGAAAATAGGGTTCATGCTCCGGGGCTTGCCTTCTTGGGTAAAGTTAGTTTGGGGCTCATCCGAACTCGGGTTCGGGTCTTCGAAAGCTTCAGTTAGATTCACTTGAGCTTCACGCTGCTCACTCTCGGACGCGGGCACCAGCTCGTACGTTCCGTCGGCGAGAGTAGTCGATTCTATATGAATGCACAAGTGTAAGTTGTAGTGATGGCACGTGATATTTATTTTCTTCATGATAAAGTTGCCGTCCACACAAAAATAGATTTGGTTGTAAAGTTACTTAGTTACAATTTCTTGGGCAATCTTTAACAGAACGGACGCGGGCACCAGCTCGTACGTTCCGTCGGCGTGCGGTGGGCGTGGGAAGGGGATTGGGCGCCGGGGATTTGGCATGGGGGAGGGGGAGATCACGCGGCGCGCGGGTTTGGCGAGGAGCCGCAGCAGCTGGTTTGCCGGGCGGCGAGCGCGGCGACTGGCGGGATGCGGCTGGGACACGGGCACGGCGTGGCTTGTCCATTGGGCGCGGTGGGCGGTGAGCAGAGGCGCGCGTCGCCGGCGTGCGCGTGGCGTGCGCGGACTGGGGAGGAGCGCGTGCGAGTAGGGCGTGGCCAGGCATTGGCTTGGCGCCAAGCGCCAGTCAGGCATCGTCGACCAGGTGGCCAGCGGCAACTGCGCGGCGGGCGTAGGGTCGGGCGAAGCGGCTGCGCGTCGGGCGAAGCGGAGGGTCGGGCGAGCGTAGGGTCGGGCAAAGCGTAAGAGGAAGGGTCTGCAGTGAAAATAGAAGAAAAGGTAGGGTCTGGTTTGCAAAGTCAACTGTTACTCAATTTTTTGTGTTGCAATCCAAAAATCTCTGAACTTGAAAGTTGTTCAAAATGAAAAAGTTACACAAGTTTTGTTTCAGGCCAAAGTTCATTTGAGTTCTAGTTTAGAAGTTATTTTAAAAACTCAAAAAGTATGATTCGGAGGGCACGTCATTTCCTGGGAAAAAATTTGTATTCTCTCCTAGGCTTCAACTAGACTTTTGATTATCATGTCAATAACGATGTGCCAATTCAATTTCGTAGCCATGTTAGCATCAATGTGAAAGTTATTAAATCTGTTTGATTAACATACATGTACTTGTGCACATATACACATCTATTTTTAATTCAAAGCAAAACCAATTTATAATTCTTTTGTTTTAAACTTTCTTTAGTTATTCATGCATCGTGTTAAGCTAATGAGGCTTATTTCATAATTTAAACACCCAAGGTGTTACACCCGGGTACCGGAGCATCAGGTGGGAGAGGTCCCTCGCCCGAAAGCTGAGCTCTTCGAGGACCCGTTGCTGGAGCCGGAGATGGTCTCGCTCATGCTTGAGCTTGGCCGCTGCTTCACTGATTAGACCAAGGTATGTAGTTGAGTACTTCCTCTAGGATTGATACATGCTGACTTGTTGAATGCCTTTGTGTAGAGCCTCATTGACCACTCAAGGGAGAAGTCGGCCCTGTTGAACCAAATCGCATACATGCTGCCACGTACCCATGAGGCAGAGGATGGCCTGGAGGCCAAGAAGGCTAAGAACGCCAGGTTCCAGGAGGACCTCGTGGCCCTGAAGACCTCTCATCGGGATGCAATGATTGATCAGCAGCGGAAGCACGATCCGACGATCAGAAAAGTCAAGGACTTGACTGCACAGAAAGAGAGGAAGTAGTTTGTTCCTCACCCCCAAGTAGTGTTGTCTTTCTGCCTTTCTTCTGAGTTGCGTACATGTACTTTTTCCCAGAGTACGCTCGAATTGAAAGAGCCCTAACTGACTGGAAATGTGACATATACGAACTTATAGAGGAAAAGGAGCAGCTGACGAAGGCCCTGGAAGAGCTCCAACAAGACTATGACTCGCAAGCTGAAGGATGCTGACAAGCAGCTCGTGGAGAACATGCAAATGATCGAGTCGCTGAACCGCGACAAGAAGCGTCAACAGAAGGATCTGGATCAACTCAGGACTGCCGCGCACCAGCTATGCGAGTTTGTCGACCCGACACCGGATGGCCGCTCGCTAGTGCAGCGCCTTGTTGATGATCCGACAAGCATTGCCGGGTATGCGTCTGGCACTGCCAAACTTGTGCTAACGCATGCCTTGGTAGTGGTGAAGTCGTACTTCCCAGGCATGGATGTTCGCCCGTTTGCAGAAGGCGTCTCCGGGGAATGCACCGAAGAGCAATTCAACGAGTACCGTGAAGAAGTACAAGGTTTTGCTCACAAGATCGTTGATGACCTTCCGCTCTTCTGAGCTGTAATGAACTGTGTCTGTTTTGTGGAAAAACAACAGTTGTTTATGTAATATAATGGTGCTTGTTTGATTGTTTTTTTGTCATGCCAACTCGTGGAGCAATCATGTGAAAGCGTAATCATTTAAGCCTTTTTGAGTACGTTAGTAGGGTTATCCTAAAAGCAGCATTTCAGTTGATAAACTATGTACTAGATTGTACTTTTGTACAGAGTTGTGTTCGTAGAACCTCTGTTAATAGGTGTGGGGACCTCTTCGACTTTACCCTGAAAGACCTTGCCCCGTAGCTTGGCTAAGCTGTAAACGGAGGTAGTCAGAAAGAACGTTTGACACGCTCAAAGAACTAGCCTGAGAGGCTATTGCTAATCGTGATGGAAGAGTACTCGTGGCGCAGCCCCCAAGTATTTTCCAAAGATTAGGGTAAAAAGAAGCGTATTGATATAACAAGTGGCGACAGCCCCCGGGTTTACTCAATGTTGCTAAGAAAAAATAAAAACACAGTAGTCGTTTGGGGAGCCAAAACAACCATGTATTATTATATTGTGCTGCGCTGCACCTGGCAGGTTTTGTACAAGTTTCTTACGCATAGAAACGGTGTAGGTGCTCCATGTTCCAAGAGTTTGGAACTTCCTAGTCATCAGGGCCTTGTAAAAACACGATGAAGGATCCTTCCCATCTAGAGTTGAGCTTATGGAGCCCAGTCTCGTCTTGGATGCGGCATAGGACCAAGTCTCCAACGTTGAAGAATCTTTCCTGGACGGCGCGGTCATGGTACCGGCGAACGCCTTGTAGATATCGGGCTGATCGAAGCAAGGCGTTGCATCTGACTTCTTCAGCACAGTCGAGTTCGAGATGCCTTGCCTCTTCAGCTTCTCCTTCCTCATACATCTCCAATCAAGGCGATTCCCACATGATATCGGCTAGAAGAATTGCCTCCGACCCATAGACGAGCAAGAAAGGTGACTATCTTGTGGCTTTACTCGGTTGAGTGCGAAGCCACCAGACGACACTGGGTAACTCATGAATCCACTTGCCTCCCTTTTTGCTATTCTCGTCGTATAGTCTTTTCTTGAGTCCATCGAGTATCAAGCCATTGGCGCGCTCATCCTGGCCGTTGGCCCTCGGGTGAGCCACCGACACGTACTTGACCTTAATGCCACTTCTTTCACAGATCTCCCAGAACTCGCGTGATGTGAAATTGGACCCCAGATCAGTGATGATTGTATGAGGAAAACCAAAGCGATGGAGGATGTCACAGATGAAAGTGACTACTCGATCAGCCGTTAGTGTTGTGATTGGCTTGTACTCAATCCACTTTGTGAATTTGTCGATTGCCATCAACACATGAGTAAAACTTCCTGGCGCTGTTGTCAATGGACCGATCATGTCGAGGCCCCAGCAAGTGAACGACCAAGAAGGTGGTATGATGATCAGCTTGTGGGCAGGGACGTGAGCTTGTTTACCGAAGAATTGGCAGTTCATGCATCGGCGAACGACATCGTCGGCTTCATCCAAAGCCGTAGGCCAATAGAACCCGGACCTGAAAGCCTTCTAGACTAGTGTGAGGGAGGTTGCATGATTGCCACAAGCGTCCTCATGAATTTCTTCCAGGATTTCTTGCCCTTCTGTGGTAGTCACGCACTTCATGAGTATCCCTGTTGCTGATCCACGCTTATAGAGCTTATCTCCCACCAGGACATAACCCTTGCTTCGCCTGAATAGTAGGATAGCCTCGGCGCTCTTGGGGTCGATGTTGGTAGGTAACTTCTTTTCCTTGATCAAGTCGATGAACTGGGAATGCCAGTCCACATCAATCATCAGGAGCTCTCGACTAGGTTCTGCAGGGCCTTGATCGATGGTGCCTGGGCCTATCCTTGTAATAGAGGGAAGGTGGAGTTCATGGACGAAAACTCCAGCCGAAACTTTAGCTCGTTCGGAGCCTAGCTTTTAGAGTACATCTGCTGCAACATTATTGTCACAGAGCACATGACGAATCTCGAGCCATGAGAACTTGTTCTCGAGTGTGCGGATTAGTGCGACGTAGGCATCCATGGTTTACTTGTTGGTATCCCACTCTTTGTTGCATTGTTGGACCATTAGTAAGGAGTCGCCAAAAATGAGTAGTCGCTTAATGCCAAGGGAGACAGCCAGGCGTAGCCCGTGGAGTAGTGCCTCGTACTCGGCTTCGTTGTTGGAGACTTGATGGTGATGCGTGACTTGAAGTCGATGTTAAGAGCTCCCAGTTCCACTACCCACTTGGAGATGCATCCGGTGGCATCCCAATTGTGGAGTATGTCCGCCAATGGGAAATTGGTGACAACTGAGGTCTTGTACTCGTCGAAGTAGTGGTGAAGCTTCCTGGAGGTGATGAGTATGGCGTAGAGAAGTTTCTGAATCGAAGGGTAACGAACCTTTGATTCAGAAAGGACTTCGCTGACAAAATACACTGGCCGCTGCACGCCAAATGCATGGCCCTCCTCGTTCCGCTCCACCACGATAGCCGTGCTGACTACATGAGTAGTCACAACAATGTAAAGTAGCAGGTTCTCGCCTGGGTTCGGAGCTCTGAGGATGGGTGGCGATTCGAGGTGAGTCTTAAGGTCCTCTAATGCCTACGCCGCTTCCTCGGTCCAAACAAAGTTGTCCTGCCACTTGAGCAGCTTGAAGATAGGTAGGCCCCATTCTCCTAGTTGGGAAATAAATCTGTTTAATGCCGTCACGCAACCAGTGAGCTTCTTCACATCTTTGATCTTATGTGGGGCCGCAATGCTTGTGATGGTGGTAATCTTTTCAAGGTTAGCCTCAATTCCTCTGTGACTAATAATGAAATGGAGGAGTTTCCCTTGGGGTACGCCGAAGATGCACTTAGTCAGGTTGAGTTTCCACTGAAATTTGCGCAGACTATTGAAAGATTCCTCGAGATAGGAGATCAACTCGTCGGGATTTCTGGTTTTCACAACCATGTCATCCATGTAAGCTTCAACATTGTGATGTAGTTGGTCAGCGAGGCATAGTTGTATGGCTTGCTGGTAAGTCGCACCCGCGTTCTTTAGCCCAAACGACATAGTCGTGTCTACGTAGCCACTGAACGGGGTGATGAATGCAGTGTTGATCTGGTCTTCTTCCTTGAGGGAAATCTGATGATAACCCGAGTAGCAATCAAGGAAGGAGAGCAGGACATAGCCGGTGGTGGAGTCGATACCCTGATCGATACGGGGAAGCGCGAAAGGATCTTTCGGGCAGTGCCTACTGAGATCGATGTAATCGACACACATCCTCCATTCGTTATTATTCTTTTTGAGAACAAGTATAGGGTTCGCTAGCCACTCTTGGTGGTACACCTCTTTGATGAAACCAGTCGCGAGTAGTTTAGCTAGCTCTTTTTTGATGGCCTGCCTCTTTCCTGGAGAGAAACGACATAGTCGTTGCTTCCTCGGAGTGGCCTTGGGATCGACTTTCAAAGCATGCTCGATCGGCTCCTTGGGCATACTTGGCATATCCGCCGGTTTCCATGCGAAAATGTCTCGGTTGGCCCTAAGAAAGCTGATGAGCGTGAGTTCCTATTTGCTGTCTAGGTGGCCGCCGATCAGGGCAGTCTTGGACATGTCACCCTCCTGGAGCTGGATGGTCTTGATGCCAACATCGGAGTTAGGCTTTACCCTCGACTGGCTTGGCCTCTTGTTTGCCACCTCCAGCTCTATCTTGGAGAGTTGTTGTGCGGCCGCGAGTACTTCAGATGAAGGCTCTGGCACGCGTGCTGATGCAGCATACTTGATCGCCTCCTGATTGCAGTCGTAGAACTTCTCGACGTCGCCGCGGAGGGAGAGTACAACGTTGTTACCTGGCCTTTTCAAGACCAGGTAGATGTAATGGGGTACCGCCATGAATTTGGCCAGGGTGGGCCTGCCAAGGATGGCGTGGTACGAAGATTTGAAGTTCATGACTTAGAATTTTATGTACTCCGTACGGAAGTTGTCAGCTGTCCCGAAGGTAATTGGCAGTGTGATCGAACCAATCGGCATAGCCGCGTTACCCGGGACAATCCCGTAGAACGGAGCCTTGCTGGGGGTGAGCATCTTGCCGATGTCCACCCTCATTTTTTTTAGAGTACTCGGGAAGAGCAGGTTTAACCCGCTTCCCCCGTTGATGAGTACTCGGGTCAGGGTAGAGCACGCGACTACCGGGTCCAGTACGAGCGGAAGTTTTCCCGGCTCGGAGAAGCTGGTCCACCGATCCTCCCTAGAGAAGGAGATCGGGACCTCACTATGTGGCAGAACCACCTGATGCCCCTGGGACTTCCTGAGCGCAAGAAGACACGAAGTCCCGGAGGACTCCCGGTGTGGCAGAACCACCTGAATTAATCTGGCTCAAGCGCGCTAACCATCACCACAAGGGCAATCAAGGCTAACTCGCACTTCAAACGGAGTAATCACTGGTCTGTCGGGTAACCTCCCGATACAACCACGGTTTTTGCCGATCGAAACCACACATACATGTACTCACATGAAGGTGAGCCCAGAGGATACAACATTCCACAAATTTTACATCACAGGTTCATTGTAAATTATTATTACAACTGAGTTCAAATTTGTAAAACAAGGTACTTTCAGAGTTCAAAATAGTTGAGTTCTTTAGAGTTCAATGCAGCGGAAAAATAACGATAAACTACTCGACGATACACGATGTCTCGATGAAGCCTATATGAGACATCACTCGGCATTATCATCGTTGGCCGGGGGCGTATCCCATTCTACCGACTAACCAGGAGGAAGGGTACATGGCCAAGTCAAACTAGCGATCATATCCTCGAGAGAATCACCTGAAAACAAGCCACAAGCAAGGCTGAGTATACTAATACTCAGCAAGGCTTATCCGACTAGTGGAATATACTTAGCCAACTCCTAGACATGCAAGGCTTTTGGCTTGAGGGTTTGTTTTTTGCCGAAAAGCATATACAAGTAGGTCCTTACTTTCAAATTTTAGCTCCAAGTTCTAGTTTTCTTTAACCATTCTAGGTAAGCAACTATCCAATATCATACATGGTGGAAGAATTAATTTGCATCCAACAAGATTAATCATCATCATTGTTCCTCTTCCTACTCTATGTGATAAAAGGGTCAAGCAGTCTCAATAACCGCGAGAAACGAACGATTCGAATCGAATTTCTTAACCTTGCAAGGGAAACCTAAACACACTTCATGTGGTTACTCCTAGAGTCACACGTGCAACTTTTCCCTTCAATTCCCGCTTCATGGAACAGGCCCACCGCCCTCGACTACACGTCCCCATGGACTCGGCCATGGCACCACATGCACCCGTCATTAGTTAGATGTGAACGAATTCATGACGGTGGGGAGTATATTCCGGCCTCGGTTCAATCCAGTACTTAAGCTTACCGATTACCATATTCTCGGCATGTGGTTAGTACGTTCAAAGACTTAACCACCACTACCACACACTGCGGCCTTAGCATTTTTCACTAAACAGACGGGACCTCAATCATCAACATAAACATCGCACCATAGCCCCGTCCGTCGACCTTATGATTGCAGCATGTAGTAAACATTCAACTCCTATATTCTCGCGAGTGACAGGAAATCACTCGACTTTTACCGGAGTCCTATTAGCATAGCATTCTATCAAACCTTACATCTAGTGTTCAGAGCATGGGTACCTAAGATCATGCGACTAAGTTGTCATTCAACTCCTATAAACTTAATGCACAAGTAAAGTAGAGTAATAAGTTGCATAAGTTTAGGAAAATAGGGTTCATGCTCCGGGGCTTGCCTTCTTGGGTTAAGTTAGTTTGGGGCTCGTCCGAACTCGGGTCCGGGTCTTCGAAAGCTTCAGTTAAATTCACTTGAGCTTCAAGCTGCTCACTCTCGGAATCGGGCACCAGCTCGCACGTTCCATCGGCGAGAGTAGTCGATTCTACATGAATGCACAAGTGTAAGTTGTAGTGATGGCACGTGATATTTATTTTCTTCAAGATAAAGTTGCAGTCCACAAAAACATAGATTTGGTTGTAAAGTTACTTAGTTGCGATTTCTTTGGTCAATTGTTAATAGAGTATAACTTAAACTAATTCACTCCATGAAACAAGAGGTGTTCGGGGTTGTGTTCTTTTGGAAACTTAATTTTCTAAGCACAAGTATGGATTAAGCACAACTTCTGCACTAGATAACTTCTGGTGATAAAATTTTTATTTTGAGTACAATATGCAGAGACAACATCACTATAAAAATTTCAGACATTTTTATGCAGCAGAATAATTATGAAAAATTTATTACACAGCCACTGCTAGAAACTAGTTATTTTTATATAGAACAAACCATTCATGGGTTGATGCTAAACCTTTTACGGGGTGTTAATCTATCCCTATATGTGTTACTGCAAATGTTTCAGATTTTATTGTGCATGATACAGAGCATAATAAATACGACAATATACACCTATTTTAAAAAATATTAATTTCTACAGGATGTTTTATAGGGTTTCTGCATATGAAACTTTTTATACAGCATGAGCTACTCTAAGGAGTCCTACAGTAAAAAGTTGAACATTTTCCAAGCACAGAAAATAATTATTTGAATTAGTGCATTTTTTCTACCATAAATTTATATAAATAGGTTACAGAGAGGAAAAAGGTTCTAAACTTTTTCTGTGGTATTTAGGCATCAATATAATAGCTCTAGAAATGTTTCACAACATGAGTCACAATATAACAGCAGTTACAAATTAGTTTTATTATTTCATAGCATAAACAAGATTTAACAAAAAGTTTAGCTAGAGATGGGTTCTGGTCCTAATATTTTTACACTGTCCTACACATCAAGCAACCAATCTACTGTCCAAAACTCAAGTTTAGAACTGGTCTACAACAATGGGTACAATTAAAGTCTTTTAAACCTTCCATTTAATTTAGAGCAAGATATAGCAAACATCTGAAAAAATGCATTTAACAAAAGTTGTAGAATTTCTTCTAAAGATTCCAAAACAGTTCAGTTTGTATTTTTCCGATTTTTCTACGATTTTATATGAATTTTACAATTTCGCTGTTTTTGAAATCAAAGTTTAAACACAGGTTTACAGATATGCCCTTGGAAATTTGCGTGTAGACCCTTTTAAAGATTTTAATCATTGCAATTGGGTCCCTGGGCTGCGCTGGCACGGTGGCCGGCCAAATTCCGGAGAGGGGGCTCGTCGGCGGCGAGGGGAAAAGGGTCGGAGAGATCCAGGGAGGTAAGAGCTACCTTGGGGTGGCCTTGGTCGGGGTTGGGGGTGACCGGAAAGGGTTCGTCGGCGTGGAACAGGGGGCGGCGGCGGTGTGGAGCGTCGGCGACGGTGCGCCAGCGGGGTTGGGGCAGCACTGGCGGGTCAGGAAGCTCTGGTGGTGATGTAGTCCCGTTCCGAGCCTTGGTTCGGGCGGAGGAGGGCCGGAGGTGGGGTGTCCACGACGGTCAGGGGCGGCGGCGGTGGAGGCGGCGCTGGCAGCGCTCCAGCAGGTCTGGGCGGTGATGGGCAGGGCAGTGGTGGTTGGAGACTCAGCTCTGCTAATGGGTGGCCGGAGAGGTAAGCTCCACGGTGAGCTGGGCACGACGGCGGTAATGGTGGCGGGGGCGGTGGTGTTCTGGGGTCTGGGCTCAGTGCAGCCTTTTGTAGGCTGCAGGAGGGAGGGAAAGGACCGGGCAACGCTGGGGAGGGGCGGCACGACGGGGGCGCGTTACTGGTCGCGGTGGGCGGCGAGCAGAGCCGTTGCGGCGTGCGGTGGGCGCGGGCAGGGATTGGGCGTTGAGGATTTGGCGTGGGGAGCGGGAGATCACGCGGCGCGCGGGTTGGGTGAGGAGCTGCAGCAGCTGGGTTGCCGGGCAGTGAGCGCGGCGACTGGCGGGACGTGGCGGGGACACGGGCACGGCGCGGCTTCTCCATTGGGCGCGGCGGGCGGCGAGCAGAGGCGCACGTCGCCGGCGTTCGCGTTGCGTGCGCGAACTGGGGAGGAGCGTGGCGTGGGGAGGAGCGCGTGCGAGCAGGGCGCGGCTAGGCATTGTCTTGGCACCTAGCGCCGGATAGGCATCGCCGGCCAGGTGGCCTGCGGCGACTGCGCGGCGGGCGGAGGGTCGGGCGAAGCGGCTGCGCGTGGGGCGAAGCGGCTGCGCGTCGGGCGAAGCGGAAGGTCGGGCGAGCGTAGGGTTGGGCGAAGCGGAGGGTCGGGTGAAGCGAAGAGTCAGCGGCGACAGCGCGGCGGAGGGTCGGGCGAAACGTAGAGTCGGCCGAAACGGAGAAGAAGGGTCTGCCGTGAGAATAGAAGAAAAGGCAGGGGCTGGTTTGCAAAGTCAAGTGTTTCTCAAATTTTTGTGTTGCGACTCAAAAATCTCTGAACATGAAAGTTGTTCAAAATGAAAAGTTACACAAGTTTTGTTTTAGGCCAAAGTTCATTTGAGCTCTAGTTTAGAAGTTATTTTAAAAACTCAAAAGGTATGATTCGGAGGGCACGTCATTTCCTGGGCAAAAACTTGCATTCTCTCCTAAGCTTCAACTAGACTTTTGTTTATCATGTCAATAACAATGTGCCTATTAAATTTTGTAGCCATGTTTGCACCGATGTGAAAGTTATTTAATTTGTTTGATTAAAGTACATGTACTTATGCACATATACCCAACTATTTTAAATTCCAAGCAAAACCAATTTATAATTCATCTTTTTTAAACTTTTCTTAGTTATTTATGCATCGTGTTAAGATAATGAGGCTTATTTCATAATTTAAACACCTAAGGTGTTACAACCTTCCCCCTTAAAAAGAATCTCGCCCCGAGATTCGGGCAATAAGCTTAGTGTGGACAGTGTGTGTACCTTCGGTAGAGTTGAGAAAACCCGGGAAATTTTGGTTTAGATAGCTTTCAGTTTCCCATGTGGCTTCTTCCTCAGTGTGATGATTCCATTGAATTTTGTACATTTTAATCACTTTCCTCCTAGTGCTTCTTTCTTTTTGATCCATGATTTTGATAGGGTACTCAACATATGAGAGGTCGGGCTCTACCACTACTTCTTGTTGTTTAATAACCTCGGTAGGAACTCGAACACACTTCTTGAGCTGAGACACGTGAAAGACATCATGGATGGCTGCAAGTTGAGGGGGCAGTCGTATTCTATAGGCTACGGGTCCACAACTCTCGATGATTTCGTAGGGACCAACATAATGGGGAGCTAATTTTCCTTTGACTCCGAAATGTCGTGCACCCTTGGTTGGTGAAACTTGAAGGTACTTCAAATTTTAGTGGCTTTCTCCTTCTGTCGAAATAGCTCTTTTGCCTGGATTGTGCGGCTCTAAGGTTTTCTTGTATTACTCTCACTTTTTCTTCTGCCTCGATTACCAAGTCTGGTCCAAATATTTTGCGTTCTCCGGTCTGTGACCAACTCAAAGGGGTTCGACACCTTTGTCAGTATAAGTCCTCAAATGGTGCCATTTTCAAACTCGCTTGATAGCTATTGTTATATGAGAACTATGCTAGGGATAGGCATTTGTCCCAATTCTTGCCATAGTGAATGACGCAAGCTCTAAGCATGTCTTCAAGAATTTGGTTCACTCTTTCAGTTTGTCCATCAGTCTGAGGATGATAGGCTGAGCTTCGAATCAATTTAGTACCAAGAGAAGCTTGCAATTGTTCCCAAAAGCGTGCTACAAACTGAGTACCACGATCGGAAATAATAGTCTTCGGTACTCCATGTAGGCAACACAATGTGGTCGAGATAAATCTCGGCATATTTCTTGGCAATAAAGGTGGTGTGTACCGGAAGAAAATGTGCCGTCTTTGTGAGTCTATCAACGATAACCCATATGGAATCATGTTTCTGTGCGGTACTTGGCAATCCAACAATAAAATCCATACTTATGTCTTCCCATTTCCATGAGGGTATAGGCAAGGGTTGAAGTGTACCGGCTACTTTCAAGTGGCTGGCTTTTACTCTCTGACATGTGTCACATTCTGAGATATACTTAGCAATTTCCCTTTTCATTCTAGTCCACCAGAAGTTTTGCCTAAGATCTTGATACATTTTGCTACTGCCGGGGTAAATAGAAAATTTGGAAAGGTGTGCCTCATCAAGAATTTGCTTACGGAGCTCATGATTCTTTGGAACGACGATGCGACTTTCGAACCATAGAACTCCCTTATGGTCCTGGCGGAAACATTTGTATTTCTCTTCTCCTAGAGAGAGTTTTTGTTTGATAATCTTAACTCCATCGTGTAGTTGTGCCATGATGATCTGGTCGTGCAGAGTGGGCTCAACTGAGATGTGATTCAGAGTGCCTCGGGAAATCATTTCCAAACTAAGCTTCCTCATTTCTGAACATAATGTCTCATTATAGAATTCCACTGATAGGCAATGGCAATGGGCCTCACGGCTAAGTGCATCCGCGACTACATTAGCCTTGCCGTGGTGATAGTGCACCTCTAGGTCATAATCCTTGATTAATTCTAGCCATCTTCTTTGTCTCATATTCAGAAAGGCTTGGGTTAAGATATATTTGAGACTCTTGTGATCGGTGTAGACATTACAATAAGTACCCATGAGATAATGTCTCCATAATTTTACAGCATGAATGACTGCTGCTAATTCGAGATCATGGGTCGGATAATTCTGCTCATGGTGCCGAAAGGCTCGTGAAGCATAGGCGATGATTTTCTTGCATAAGCACACAACCAAGACCAGTGCCAGATGCGTCATAGTAAATATCGAACGGCTTGGTGTTATCGGGTTGAGCTAACACAGGGGTTGTAGTCAAATGTTCTCTAAGAGTGTGGAAAGCTTCTTCACATTTCTCATCCCACACAAACTTTACTCCCTTTTTCAATAGTTCAGTCATAGGCTTAGCAATTCTGGAGAAATCCGGAATGAAACGGCGATGGTAACCGGCTAAACCAAGAAAACTGCGAATTTGATGAACAGAGGTAGGAGGTTTCCAATCCATCACTTCTTGTACCTTGCTGGGGTCAATGGCTATGCCTTCGCTGGAAATAGTATGACCTAAGAATTTCACACTATCCAACCAGAATTCGCACTTAGAAAATTTAGCATAGAGCTGATGGTTTCTGAGACGCTGAAGAACAATGTGCAGGTGTTTAGCATGCTCTTCCTCATTCTTGGAATAGATAAGGATGTCGTCAATGAAAACTACAACGAATTTGTTGAGCTCGGGCATGAATACTGAATTCATGAGATACATGAAGTAGGCATGGGCATTTGTGAGACCAAAGGACATGACCAAGAATTCATATAGTCCATATCGTGTGGAAAAGGCGGTCCTAGGAATATCGCATGGACGAATCTTTATCTGATGATATCCAGATCGAAGATCAATCTTTGAGAAAACTCTAGCTCCAGATAACTGATCAAAGAGAACGTCGATGCGGGGAAGTGGGTATTTATTCTTAACGGTTACCGCATTGAGAGGTCGGTAGTCCACACATAATCTTAAACTGTCATTCTTTTTCTTTACAAAAAAGGGCTGGACATCCCCAAGGTGACGCGCTAGGACGAATGAAGCCTTTGTCTAGTAGCTCTTGGAGTTGTGTTTTCAGTTCGGCCAATTCCTTAGGTGGCATCCTATAGGGTCTTTTGGAGATAGGTGCGGTGCCTAGTTGCAGTTCAATAACGAACTCAATATCCCTATCTGGTGGCATTCCTGGTAAGTCGTCCGGAAAAACACCGGCATACTCGCATACCACTGGAATATCCTCTAGTTCGATTCCGTCCGTCATGAAAGCACAAGAATTCGTGCACTCCCGGAACGGTAGGTAAAGGGTAGTGGTTCCGTGACTAGGTGAATTTATTTCAATAGCTCGGGAAGAAAGGTCCAATATGACTCCGTGCATAGTCATCCAATTCATTCCCAAAATAATATCCATGCCTTCAAGGGGTAAGAGAACAAGGTCCGTGTTGATGATTTTCCTACCCAATTTTATCGGTACCAGCCTTATTATTTGGTTGGAAGCAATTTTCCCACCCGGTGTTGATATCATGTATGACCCTTTTGTGTGACAAACATCCAAGCCTCCTTTTGCACCAAACTTTGCACTAATGAAACTATGTGATGCGCTAGAATCAAACAATATAACTGCAGGCTTGTTATGGATAGAGAATGTACCCGTCATTACTGGTGCTCCTTCAGGAAGTTCTGCAAGAGTGGTGAAATTAATCCGTCCTTGTTTGACCTGAATGGTCTGCCTCTTGCCTTTGTTCTTATTGTTCTGGTTAGAGCCTTGGCCCTGAATTGGTTGCTTAGGCCGAGGGCATTCTCGAGCAAAATGACTGGAACTTTCACAATTGAAACAACAATTAGCGATGTTTGGACGAAGGAATTGCTAAGTAGCGGGTCTTGGTCTAGTTTGCTGAGGCACAGGGGGTCGTACAACACCTGGTTGCTGCGGGAGCCTGACAATCCAACGTCCTGGCCGAGGGGCCTTCTGTGGAGCTGTAGGCGCAGCATTTTGCACTAAGCGATACCTCGCTGGCTAAGCTCCCGAGGGTCCAACTGGCGCCTTTCTCTTCTTCTCGGCACGGTGAGCCACAATACAATCCTCTTGGGTAATTGCCATGTTTACCAGCTCATTATATGTATCGGCCTTGACAAGGTTCAGTCGCTCCTTGAGTTTGGTACTCAATCCTCTGTGGAAACGATCCCGCTTCTTAGCATCTGTGTTTGCGTGATAGCCCACGTACTGGCATAGATTGTTGAAGGCCTGAGCATACTGAAGTACAGTGCGGGTACCCTGAGTGAGAGCCAAAAACTCATTTATCTTTCTTTCCATAAGACCTTCTGGGATATTGTGTGCTCGGAACGCAGTTTTGAATTCGTCCCAGGTGACGACGTGATCAGCCGGGAGCATAGAAAAGTAATTATCCCACCAAAGACGAGCTGTATCGCGAAGTTGCTGAGCGGCATAGCGAGCCTTGTTGGCATCCGAACATGGGGCCATGAGTAGAGAAAACTTGGACTCGATTGTGCGAATCCAAGCGTCCGCATCCAAGGGTTCCTCCGTTTTGTGAAACAAGGGAGGCTGGGTCCCAAGGAAATCCGTATAACCAGCAGCTTGAGGTTGGTGAACATTGTGTCCACCCCGCTGTTGGTGCTGTCCTTGCACGAGCTGGCGAAGCAACTCGGTTTGAGCGGCCATTACTTCCACCAAACTGGGTGGTGGTGGTGGTGGCTGTTGTTGGGATCCGCTAGCACTAGCACTGAAACCTTCCAGGTTACCACGGGTTACTCCAATCATCTGAAATGTGAATGTTTATCATTAGCAACATGATCCATATTGCTTCCATGATTTAAAAGGATTAGCGCGGAAAAGTAGACTTCCGAAAGATCATGGATAGAATCTTGGACAGAATACTGTCTGTCACAAGAAACTTATAACTCCTGGTAGGCTCATCCAAAATTGCTCATATTTTTGGCAGTGGGTAGGGAATTTAGAGATGTACAACTTTGGTATTCAGCTTAGATGCTAAATCGATGGCCAAGATGGTCCAAAGATTCACTCTTTGCTTTGCTGGTTTGTCTGTTTTTCAGGAGGATGAGTTATAGTATCTTGCCTATAACTCAAAATAGCAAGATCCAATAGTGCTGAAATTTTGTGGGAACCTAGATCACAAAATTTAGGACAAGTTTGGTATTCAACACTCAGTATAGAAATGTAAGGAGACATGGATAAATATTCCGACAAGTTTCTGCAATCGTAGATTCAACTGCTTTCCAACATCACAATCAAACCACCAAGTTTTTAGCCATGGCCTACATGATTAGAGTATCCAATGGTCAAGTTGTACCCATCACAAAAGAGGTACTCAACTCTTAGTTAGCCTATTACAACACTTGCCAAAAGTTAGGCTACACTATTGAGGGGTATATGCAAAAGTCCTCCTAGGTCATCGTCTAGAAGTCGTCGAGGTTGTTGACGGATGACTCGCTGTGAGTAGGAGAGTGAGCTCCCATCAGAGGTGGCTGCGGTGCCTCACCCTCAAAGTCCATACCTGAAACACCATCAATCTCATGTGGCTCCTCATCATCTTCCTCCATAGCCACCACGTCGGGAGGGGCGTTTTGATCATGGTGCCACTGAATGTGCTCATTAGCGTCCTCCAACTCAAGGTTCAGATCACGGAGCTGCTCCTCCAAGTGTGCTATCATGTCATCTCTCTCCCCCATGAGAGTGTCGTGCTCCTGAACTTGGCCCTCAAGTTGGCCAAACCGGGTGTCTCTGTCCTCAAGTTCCTCATTGAGCTCCTTAATCTGCTCATCTCTGGTATCTGCCATCATGTGGTAGGCCTGTGCAAGATCAGCGAGCTGCACAAGCGCCTGACTCTGGATAGTCTGAAGTCGGTACAGTGCATTCATGCACCGCACGGAGGTCTCGATGGTCTCCTGGGCGTGAAAGTCTACCAGGTACTATGAGTGCTGCACCCTATTGAGCCAGAAGGGGTCGTTGTCCTTGGCAGCAGGAAACAAACCAAAAGGAGTGAGCGTGACTGCCTCAGGGCACTGTGCACAGAAAGTGGTGAGCGCCCTCATGGCAGCAAGCTCCCAAGTATCGGCCAACCGGTGACCAACAGCCTCAATCACCAAGGCGGGACACTCCAGGTGTAGTGGGTGCGGAAAGATGGTCACGTTAACACGGCACTGGGTAACTCCATTCTCTGCAGACTCCAGTTCGGTGTAACGCGGGGGAATTGGATAGCCCGCGGTGCTCAAAACATCCCACAAGATAGAGGGAAAGCCCTCCCAGTGGAGACACTTCGAGTAAATGCGTCCATCCTCATCCACCATCATGGCAACAAGCTCGGCCATCTGAACAAAAGATCAAATGGGTGAGATACCAAAAACTGTGAACAGCATAGCGAACAGGTTCTGAACAGTGCACTAAAATAGCCATAACTTCAACAGTTCTTGTCCAAAAAATTTCAAATTTTACCAGAACATTCCTAAGGTATTTGTGAACAACTTTGCTAGTCAACTCCAGAGCTAGATCAGGCTCTAAATGGTCTTTCTCTTAAGGTTTTACTTTACTGTCTACCCAGAAATTTCAGTGGACAGTGAATCTATGTTTCGTGCATCAGGGAACATCTATCCAGCCAAAAATTACCAATTTTTAACAGTAGCTGCCTGAGTAAATTTATAACAATTTTTGTGTTGAACACTTTCGCATAAAACTGTAGTAAGGGGGCATAAAAAGTTATGTGGCAGAAGTGCTTATTCTAGACAGAAAACTGTCATCTCAAGGTCTTTGTTGTTTCTCATTATCCATATGTCCAGAATTTTTCATATTAAGACAGGAGGTAGGATACAATTTTTGGAACAAAACTTTCAACATGAGTTTCTTCAGAAAGGATCATTTTCTAAGCTTAAGAAATCCATCTTTTCAGATATGGCAGAAATGTGACAGATTTGCTAGATAATCCTTAAGCAAAGACAAACTTGTGCACGCATGAACCTTACCACTCTCAACAATCGCATTTTCAATTTCAGATTTATATAGTCATGATGCATGCATATCCTATTCGTCATCACAAAATAAAATAATTGCCAAATAAATTTGGCCTTACGAAGTTAGTTTCGGTGGCATACACAGTACGTCTCTCACTATAATAGCTAGTAGAAAATTCTCTAACCGTTCTTTAACTTATCGTAATCGCGGTTAGTGTACCTACAGAAGATTGATATAGCATATATATATATATATATATCCATTGAACCTTTCATGCCAGCACTCATGAAAGCATCCGTATTCATTACCGTTCACTATAGAAACGGCATCCATACAATTCCCACCGTACAGACGACGTTAACATACGCTATCGAGATAGCGTATTCACGGGGGTACCGTCTTGAGATGAGGGTATGAACAGCGATCGCCATACCCTGCGCCAAACCTTCTACTCCCAATATAATCAACTAATAGTTGGTATATTGGCAGCACCTCAAGTAAGCCACTGCTTGAGGGCAGCGTTCGGCTCGCATCACCGACAGGAAGGCCAAGCTCTCTCAGGTGGCTGAGGATTCTTACCTTCTTACCTTAGCGATGAGTGCGTCGTTACAGAATTTAAGGGTCGGTTGTGCATCAAAGTAAGTTTTGACAGAAAGTAGTGTGCTGGAAGTCAGTTGATAGTATCCACAAGTTAGATAGCCACCTAGTAACTTTCCCATAATCCCTTTGGGCTTTATGAACTAGGTACCATCCTTAACGAACCAACGCATTTTGCAAAACTCGCTTTTTGTTGTTCACGTTTTAAGAAGCAAGTTTTTAAGGCTTGTTGCATTCTCTAGCGTATGCACTTCAGCTCTGGTACCAGCTGTGGCAGAACCACCTGAGTTAATCCGGCTCAAGCGCGCTAACCATCACCACAAGGGCAATCAGAGCTAACTCGCACTTCAAACGGAGTAATCCACTGGTCTGTTGGGTAACCTCCCGATACAACCATGGTTTTTGCCGATCGAAACCACACATACATGTACTCACACGAAGGTGAGCCCAGAGGATACAACATTCCATAAATTTTACATCACAGATATGCCCCTGGAAATTTGCGTGCAGACCTTTTTAAAGATTTTAATCATAGAAATTGGGTCCCTAGCGCAGCGAGGGCATGGTGGCCGGCCAAATTCCTGTGAGGGGGCTCGTCGGCGGCGAGGGGAAAATGGTCGGGGAGATCCAGGGAGGTGGGGTGTCCACTACGGTCAGGGGCGGCGGCGGTGGAGGCGGCGCTGGCTGCGCTCCGGCGGGTCTGGGCGGTGATGGGCGGGGCAGTGAGCTGCGGTGGGGTGCTGTGGTGGTGGTTGGAGACTCAGCTCTGGCAATGGGTGGCTGGAGAGGTGATCTCCACGGTGAGCTGGGCACGACGGCGGTAATGGTGGCGGCGGCGTTCTGGTGTCTGGGCACGCGAGAGGGCTCAGTGCGGCCTTTTGTAGGCTGCTAGAGGGAGGGAGAGGACCAGGCAACGCTGGGGAGGGGCAGCACGACCGGCGTGGCGTGCGACGGGCGCGGGCAGGGGATCTGGCGCTGAGGATTTGGCATGGGGAGCGGGAGATCACGCGGCGCGCGGGTTGGGCGAGGAGCTGCAGCAGCTGGGTTGCCGGGCGGCGAGCGCGGCGACTGGCGAGACGCGGCGGGGACACGGGCACGGCGCTGCTTGTCCATTGGGCGCGGCTTGTCCATTGGGCGAGCAGAGGCGCGCGTCGCCGGCGTGCGTGTGGCGTGCGTGGACTGGGGAGGAGCGCGGCGTGGGGAGGAGCGCGTGCGAGCAGGGCGCGGCCACGCATTGGCTTGGCGCCTTGCGCCGGTCCGGCATCGCCGGCCAGGTGGCCTGCGGCGACTGCGCGGCGGGCGGAGGGTCGGGCGAAGCGGCTGCGCGTCGGGCGAAGCGGAGGGTCGGGCGAGCGTAGGGTCGGGCGAAGCGGAGGGTCAGGTGAACCAAAGAGTCAGCGGCGACAGCGCGGCGGAGGGTCGGGCGAAACGTAGAGTCGGGCGAAACGGAGAAGAATGGTCTGCCGTGAGAATAGAAGAAAAGGCAGGGGCTGGTTTGCAAAGTCAAGTGTTTCTCAAATTTTTGTGTTTCAACTGAAAAATCTCTGAACATGAAAGTTGTTCAAAATGAAAAGTTCCACAAGTTTTGTTTCAGGCCAAAGTTCATTTGAGCTCTAGTTTAGAAGTTATTTTAAAAACTCAAAAGGTATGATTCGGAGGGCACGTCATTTCTTGGGCAAAAACTTGCATTCTCTTCTAGGCTTCAACTAGACTTTTGTTTATCATGTCAATAACGATGTGCCTATTAAATTTTGTAGCCATGTTTGCACCAATGTGAAAGTTATTTAATTTTTTTATTAAAGTACATGTACTTATGCACATATACACAACTATTTTCAATTCAAAGCAAAACCAATTTATAATTCATTTCTTTTAAACTTTTCTTAGTTATTTATGCATCGTGTTAAGCTAATGAGGCTTATTTTGTAATTTAAACACCTGAGGTGTTACACACTGTGTCTCAGGGGATGGGGCACGGCTGACTTGACTAACATGATCTCGCGCCGAAACAGTTTCTGCGCGCGCTTGGTGAGGATACCGTGTTCGCCTCTGAAGATGACGTTGACAGTGTTAGTCGGGTGCTGGAAACCCGGAGGGCCTAACTTGTTGTTGTCCTTATCGGCCTTGTCCTTGTCCTTCTCCTCGTCGTCAGGAGGAGGCGGTGCGTTGAGGCTTTTGTGGAGGACGGTGTGGATCATTGTCTGCTTGGCCTTTGGGTGCATCGGGTGTTGCTTGTGGAGGATCTTCTCGTACTGATCCTGCAGCTTGCCCAACTTCTTGCTGCGTGGATTGCGCTCGATGTCGGCCACTTGAACTTCCGGCTTCCGCTTGCGGGCGGTGCCCGAGTACTGGCCTTTGTCGGGGCGGTTGTTGTTGTTGTTGCCCTTGTCGTTCTTGCGCTTGGGGAAGCGTTCGTTCTCCTCGTCTTCTTGGTCCGCCCATCGCTGCATCATGTCTCAGAGCTTGAGTACGGTAGTCGGAAGGTTCCTCCTGAATTCCTTGTATGTTTGCTTCGTGGCCAGTCCGTTGCGGAAGCAGCGGATGACCTCCTCGTCGGCGATGTTGGCGATGGTTGCGTGGGTGTCGAAGAAGCGGCGCGTGTATGACCTCAGGGTCTCATTCTCCTCCTGCTTGACCTGCGACAAGTCATGACGAGTACCTGCCGGGATCATGGATCCCTGGAAGTTGTCGACGAAGACCTGCTTCAGGGTCTCCAAGGAGTCGATGGAGTTTGGTCGAAGGGTTTCCAGCCATGGGAGTGGTGCGGTTTCCAGGGCCATCGGGAAGTAGAGAGCTTTAGTTGAATTATAGCCCCCGCACACTTCAATGGCCACGGAGTAGCATCACAGCCACTGCCACGGAACCTGTTTCCCGTTGTATTTCGGGATGGTTGTGGGCTTGAAGTCCCTCGGCTACTCGCGACTGGAGATGTTCTCTATGAAAGTAGGGAAATGATCATTATCGTCGCGAGCAACATTCTCAAACCGCTCGCGTTGCCGATTGGAGATGACGATGCGCGCGTCACGGTTGCTGTTGATGTGTTGCCTTAGGTCACCAGGTGGTGGGGGTAGCTGGTTACCCTGGTGGCCTTGGCCTCCCGCGGGGTGCCCCTCATCCCCTGGGTCTAGGGCCTTGCTACTGTACCTCCTGCTCGACTTGTCGATTGTTGCGGGGGTTGGGATGACCTCCGGCAGTACGACAACTCTGGGGTACAAAGCTGCCATGGCATTCCGATCTAGAACGTGTGTTCTGGATGGATTTCAGCGGGTCCAGCTTATCGAGTTGGACTGCGGCTTGTTTGACAAGTCGCATGATTTGCTGGGTTGCGTCCGTTTGTGGGATTTGCTGCAGGAGTAGAGATGCTTCGTAGATGTTACCCATCAGAGTAACGAATTCTTCGTCCGCGACTGCATCAAAATCCCCTCGTAGGATTCTTCGCCAGTTCGGGTTGCGGGCACGCTCCTGAGCATTGCACCTGCGCTTGTTCCTCTAGGCGTTCTTCCACCTTCGTGCCCGCCTCTGCTCCTCAGTTTCGTTGTGGGGGGCATCAGCGGTGTCTTGGTTGACAGAGATCTCGTCTTCAAGCTCGTTGTCGAACTCGACGCCTGGCTCATCGTCTTCGAGGTCGTGGATTGAAGCCATGTAGACTTCGCGCTCTGGCGAGTGGTGGCCAGAGTAGTCAGTGGCCAGGACCGTGGAGGTGGTAGTCCTGGATGTCTCATCCTGAATAGGAGAGAGAGGTCTGCCCTTTTGAAGAGGCAGTTCCTGGATGGTGGCTACCAGACGGGCGTCGTCATCGAGTAGTTCGAAGGGCTCCATGCCCTTCCAGTACACAAATCTGACCGGCATTGGTAGTCGTAATGCTCAATCCCAAATGACTGACTGCACAAGAGTCGGGATCGTCATCTGAATCCGAGTAGGCGTCGAAAACGGGAGCCTCCCGGCTAGCGGTGGCATCCTCGTCTCCGAGCTTGAGTAGGAAATCTAAATCCACTTCAAGGTCAGAGAGGGACTTAGATCACAGGGCCTCCCCGAAGGTGGAAGCCGCGTTGCATAGCCCGAAGTAGAATCGGGTATGCTCTTCCCCAGAACTGATCAGATCCGAGCCGGAGAGTCGTGTCGGGACACGAGATGAAATTGTGTCGGTGACGGAATTCTCCTCTGTCCTTAGGGTGAGAAGCGGGTGCATCTCATCGAGACTGTCAATGAACTCGTCAAGTCCGCTCGAGCAGTTCGATGCTTCGGGCTCCATGGCGTTGGCTATGTAGCTGTCAAAGCCGCCCGAGCCATTGGCGATGCAGATCTAGGAGCCAAAGATGAAAGTCATGCCCTTGTCGAGCATGGCGATGGTGAAGTTGAATGATGCCATCAAGTTCTCCGGTGGATGCTCGATGAACACCCCTACCTAGCGCGCCAGCTGTCGGTGTTTGACCACCAAGCCCACCGAGGGATACCCCCGAGGTGGTAGGTTGTAGGTAGGGTGTCACCGAGATCAGGAACTCGAAGGTGCAAGGAACACAAAGTTTAGACAGGTTCGGGCCACCGAGAGCGTAATACCCTACGTCCTGTGTGGTTTGTATTGCCTTAGAGGTTATGCGTATGCACAATGTGCTTTGGAGGGGTCCCTGCCCGCCCTTATGTAGACTGGGGGGACAGGGTTAGATGGAAGTCCTAGTCGAGGACAGTCTGAAGAGTCCTACCCGAGTACGTTGTCTGGTAGTTTCCTTACATTCGACTAGTCCTAGTTTCTATACGACTAGTTACAATGAGGATAAGGTATGGGCCATGCACCATCCCCTACTACAAGAATATGTACGCCAAGTGCGCAGTCCCGCTGCCCCGGGTCTGACACCGACCCTTCAGGATCCCCTCGGACCTCCCACCTTCGGGGGACGCCCTTGGTGCTCCGCCATCTGCTCGTCCCCTCGTCTTCCGAAGCCTTCGGTGGCCTCCCAAAAGATGGCGTCCCCAACAGCAGCCCCTCAAGGACGATGGGCATTCCTCTTCCTGTCTTCGGGGTTGGCCTGAGTCCACGACTTTGGGTGCGCCCTGCGCAGCCCCGAAGCACCACCCTAGGGATCTGTCTGGAGGCAGGCGAAGGCTGCGGCTAGACGATCCTTGTTTGACATTCGCTGCAAAAGTGGACAGGTGACATACTGTGGAGATAGAAAATTTGTTAATGTGGTGATAAATGGTTACTATGTTACAGACTTCGAAATGGTTGATGAAATTACTATAATGGCCCCTCGGATACACTATTGTGGGTTCTGTGTGGGGCAAACAGCTAACGGCAAAATTGTCTTTCAGTAGGGCCACGCCTCTGGGCCATATATAAGCCCCCATGCATTTTCTCTCCACCTTCCTTCTGCGCTCTCTTGACCTTCGTTGCTCTCGGTTTTTGTGCACTCTTCGTTGCTGATCGACGATTTCGGCTACTCCGCCTCCTAGCCCTCGTAGCTCCGAGTCGCTGATGCAGATGGCCCCTAAAACAGAACACCCGAGGCTCCCGCCGACTACCGAGCTTGGGGCTAGTCGGGTCACTGATGATTTGATCGAGAGCATGGTGAGCCAGGGGTCTCTTCGCGCCGGGGATGCTCGAGCCCCCCCCCCCCCCCCCCCACGGGCGAGACTTGGGCCCACCCTCGCCTGAGGTTGTTGTCTTCCTCGACTTCTTTACCGCTGGCCTTCGGTTCCTCGTGGACCCTGTGTTTGCGGAAATTCTATGTCTGTTCAAGATATACACTCATTAGTGGACCCCCAATGCCTTCGTCGGCTTGAACTTGTACTTTTGGTTGACGAAGACCTGTGGTTTCGAGCTTTCGGCTGTTGGCTTCGCCGTGGTTCACAAGATTCACTTCAACTGAAGGTGGTTCTGGAACCGAATATGAAGCCCAATATGGCTGCTACTACTTCGTGTATCAAGGGACTATCTTCGGGCCAGTGACAGCATACCGGAACAAGTGGGAGGGTTGGACTTCATTCTGGTTTTATCATAAGGTTCCTTTGGAGTTTGGACTCTGAGACCGGAACCCATCGTCTTGTGGTGGGCAGCTTCGAGGACCTGCCTTCGGCTTGCCCGAACGCTGACGCGGTGGACACTCCTGAATTCGAAGCTTTTGAATCTAAACTTTGGGAGGTGTCGAAGATGTTTAGAACTCGGGACATTACCGAGGAATTTGTTGCTTGCCGTCGCTGGCCCCTGAAGGATGGCTGGTCTATTGGGGCCTGGAAAGAACCCCTTGGAAAAATACTTGTGCCCAACTTTGGCTTCTATTTCAACATCGCCAAAGAAGGTACGTGTTGCGACCTTGTTTTTTTACTGACTCTTGCTTTCGCTTGCTCAGGAATCAACTCTGCTTTGATCGAACGCCGAGCAGACGTTATCCTTAGCTCTGAGACTCTGACCGAGTTTAAGGCCATCAAGCAGAAACTTGGCGGAGCCCGCTCGAATCGCGTGTTTTACGCCTTCGACATCCAGGCGCCAATGAGCGCAGCAACGCTGAAACACAAAGCTGCCGAGGAGAAGAAGAAGAACAACAAGGCAGGAGCTTCGGGTGCCTTGAAGCCCCTTCAGGTCACTTCTGGTGCCACTCTAGCACTTGAGAAGGAGAAGAAGAGGAAAGTAGTTGCGGCACCGGTTCGTGGCCAAAAGTGCGTGCGCTCCGCCAAAGCTTGGTTCTCGAGCTCCCCGTTACAATCGAAAGGGGACTTAGAAGACCATGGAGGATAAACGGAGGACCCCATTGCAGCCGAGCCGACTTCAATGGCGCCACCCACAGCCCCTCGAAAAGTTGTTGCTGTTGAGTTGAGCGCGATGGAGCCCGAGAGCGATGAACATGTGGATGTTGTGAATTTTGTCGACTCTACTCCAGCTGCAGCGAAACCCCATGAAACTGGTTCACTTAGCGCCCGATCATCTGGGTCCTCCGACTCTTCCTCGTTGTTGAAGACCGGAGGTGCGGGGCCACGGCCAGTTGGTGTTGCTGGGGACCGTGCGTCTTCGTCGGAGCAAGGCACCAACGAGCCTGGCAGCAGCAAATCTGATAGCGAGGCTATCTTCATGAGCACCAAAGACCCTGTTGTCATCGCCGAAGAATTGAACACTTCTGGCGCGAAGCTCATTGGTGGCCGCTTCCGGGGGTACGTGCGCTTTGATAGAGGGAAGCACGAACGCCAGATTCTCTTAGAAGCCAGCTCTTCATTCTGTCTTCCAATGATTGAAAAGGAACTGATGAATACTGGCACTGCTAATGTGCTTCATTGTGCTGAAGATCTTGCCCTGAAGGCCCTCCTCGCTGCCTGCTGCGCTTCGCGCCAGTTGGGAAACAAGTCTGCAGCTATGGCCGAGGTGGCTTCGTTGAAGGAGCAAGTGGCGAAGCTAGAAGAGGAAAAGGTAGCCCTCGCTATTGAGGTGAATCATGAAAGGATCCAGCTTGCTGCTGCTACAGAGAAGTCTAGGAACTTAGAAAAGGAGCTGAAGAAAGCCCAGGCCGAAGCTGCCACTGCAAAGACTGAACTCGCTGATTGCAAAGAGAAGTGGTTGAGAATAAAAAATAAGCTTACCACGATGCGCAGGGCCATTGCCAACGGAGTGAAAGCATTGCTTAGTGAAATGCCTGAATTTATGTTGAAATACGGCCTCACTAATCCGGAGCTAGAAACAGAAGGGTTGGACGTGAATCAATTTTTTGATTGGCTTTGGAGCTGCCTCGCCATGCTTGATGCTGGGAGCAAGTTGTATGGCGATCTTAGCGCAGTTGTCGCGGCGCAGACACTGGCAGCTTCGGTGTGTGGTTTGCTTCCCTCAGAGGCAACCAGCTCTCCCGTCATTGTGAAGACTCAGCTTGAGACATTGTGCAGCGATTCCTTTGGCTGGCCCTTGGACGAAGCTGTTCGCCCTGAAAACCTCCCTGCGCTCCCGAAGAATATCGCAAAGAACTTCATGGAATCATTTTTGAAGGGCCAAGGCTCCGAGCTTGTTCATCGCGAGGGGCTTTGCATCCATGAATAGGTGTGTTTTCTTGTGTTCACGGTGGGAATCGTTCTTGTGCTCACCATTCATAAGATTTTTTCGTTCTCACTAGGAATTTGGTTCGTCATACTTTATTGGTTTGCAGATACAAAAGGCAGTCGAAGCTGCGGCTGAGAAGTTCTTATGCGATCACAGACGCATGACCGCTGATCCCGAGGAGTCTACGCCCGAAGGTCCTACTGACACTGATGTCGAGACAACACCCGATGTGCAAGACACTAACGTAAGTGCCCCCGAAGGTGCCGCGGCTGATGATGGTTCTAAGACTGGCGAGGTGTGAGGAGCGGTTCAGCTTTTATTTTTTTTGTTTTGAGACAAGGGCTGTAATAACATTTTGACACTAATGCCTTCGGCCATGTGCAGGACCCTGCGACGGAACCTGCACGGGTCACTGTTGACGGCCTTTATCCAACCATCATCTGTCAACTTCTCGGGAATAATTTAGAGTTTTGCATTATGTTCCATACATATTTTATTTAAACTAATAAAGTTCCACAAGTTTTGGATGAGTTGCCTATGCAGGAACAGGTGTGCCAAAATTGAGGCGAAATGGGGATAAACCCAAGCCGACCGGCCTACACTAGGCCGGCCGGCCTGGCACTGTGCCCCACTGCCATGCCACTGATCCAGGGGTCAAGAAACACACCCAAGATGATCATGAGTCGTGCACTTGAAGTCTGTTTGATCCGAGGACCCAAAAGGCTTCAACCATGGATTCAAGGGCCTACCTGCATGCAAGAAGTCGATTAAAACTGAAAGAGCAACTGTCACTGACCTTGTCAAGAGAATCATAGCCATCCACCAGAAGGTAGTGCCACTTGGCACCACCCCCAGGCGGATCGGGCTAGGGGAGGCCGGCCGGCCCCACCTGCCAGCCAAACAGGGTCAACTTCGCATGGAAGTTACTCCAACCGTCAAGGCTGCGTACAGTTGAGGCATATGCTCAGTTATCGACCTTCCACTAGTATAAATAGGCCCCCTATCCTCACTTGTAAACACACACATTCAAGGAGTTCTCTCTTCACTACAGTTCTAGAGTTAGGTTTAGTAGTCTGGGAGTCAGAGTCGAGTCGAGCTTGTCTCGGGATTCCGGAGTCGTCCTCAGAAGTCTGGTATAAGCTCTTGTATCCTTCCTTTGACTTTATCAATATAAGTTATCTTCTTTATCTTTTCGAGTTAGCTTATCTTCCGTATTTATTTATTTCTTTCCAAGTATTTAGCTTGTGTGCGGAAGTTCTGTCCTTTAGCTTAGGCTTTGTTCTAGTATTAGTCTGTCCAGACCTTATCATACGGGTTTTCTCGCCTGGACTAGGGGGCTCAAGTTAGTTCCCTAGGTTGAGGGGGATTTCTCTTGAAGGCCTCGAGAGAAATCCTAACACCGAGTGCAGACGTGGTGTCTAGCTTAGTGTTAGCTAGGAAGTGTGTTCCACCCCGGAACTGATGTGGTAGGCGGCATGTGGTGACAGCCCTGTTCGTCCTTTGTAATTCACCACGTTCGGGTGTTTTCATAGCAGTAGATCGTTGGTCGAGTTAGACCCCCCTCTCATCTCTATCTGAGGTCCTTCCACCCCAGCCGCGGAAGTAAGCTCTGTTCTCCCGATAGCTAGGTTAGTCAAGGTTTAGTCTAGAGAGGTTAGCTCGTTAGGCTAGAAGTGTTTTAGAAGTCTTTCTCACTCGTTGTCCTCCCAACTGCTTACCGCTCTAAGGTAGAGTCTCCTGTGCGCGTCACTCGGTCATTGCCTGACCACTTATCCTATTTATCTATCTGGCTTACCCCTGCTATCTAGCTGGTGATTAGCTCTAGTAAAGTTTACCATCCATTCGATCGATACTCCTTAGACCATAATGCTTCCCCGTGGAAATTCGATACCCTGGAATACTCAAAGGTGAAGTGCTACAGCGGTGTATTCTATGCGCTTGTGGAATCTCTATTCTATTGGGCATAAGAAACGCCAACAAGCATTTCTAGCGCCGTTGCCGGGGAAGCAATTTGGTGCTAATATATCGTTGAATTGTTTGGTAAATTTTACTGTTTTATCACCGCTAGCTTTAGCAGGCTTACCATTGCTCTCTTTTTGTGATATATGCAGAGTAGTGCATGACTGGTTTCGACCTACCAAGTAACTTCACTCCAGATCTAGAAAGAATTGGTCATATTGTTTGACAGAGAACTATCCCACCTCAGAAAAGGCTTACCTTAGGAGGAAGTTCGTCAACGTTTGTCTCAACAATGGCTCAGAAGACACTCCGTTAGTACTTAGCCCCATGCAGCAGCCACACCCCTACTGGTTTAGACAACACCCAAGGCACTGATGGCTTCGAGCTGAAGATTGGACTTGTCAAAATGGTCCAAGCAAGCCCCTTCTGTGGAAAGACAACCGAAGATGCAAATGCTCACCTCCAGAACTTAATGAAAGTGAGTAGCACAATCAACCCCAAGGGCACTACACTGGACAACGTTCGTATTCGTCTGTTCCTGTTCTCTTTGCTGGGGAAAGCAAAGACGTGGTTTTACACCAGCAAGGCAGACTTCACAACATGGAATTCCTGCTCCAATGCATTCCTGGCCAAGTATTTTCTAGTGGGCAAAACCAATGCCCTCAGGAACAGGATCTCAAGTTTCCAACAACTCCAGGATGAAACCATCCCGGAAGCCTGGGAGAGACTTCAGAACTTTATAGCAGCATGTCCGCATCATGGCATGGAAGAGTGGCTGATCATTCAGAACTTCTTCCATGGCTTGAGTTAGCGAGCGCAAGACAACATCGATGCAGCAGCAGGAGGAGCATTCCTCTCTCTGGATGTTCCACGAGCCAAGTCGCTCATAGACAAGATTGCCTCCAACCAGAGTTGGAAGGGAGACAGGCAACCAGCTTGTCTGAAAGGAGTACACCAGATCGACGGTGTAGATATGCTGGCTGCCAAGATGGATCTCCTCATGAAGAAACTGGAATCTCTGAATCAAGAGGTCAAACAGATCATGGACTCTCGGATCACATGTGAGACATGTGGCGACACTAGGCATTCGGGCAACAGCTGCCCAATGACACAGGAGGATGTGAATTTCATTGGGAACAATCATCCCAATAATTTAGGATATTGTCCTCAACAGCAAGGGTGGAACTCCAAGCCCAACCTCCCCTTCGGCCAGCAGCAAGGTAACAGTTTTAATAACAATTTCCAACCATCTTTGAAAGATCTAGTGTATGGCCAGAAATAAATTAATGATAACATTAGCAAGAAATTTCAAGCTAATAATAAAATTTTGGAGTCTCTGGCCGCACAGCTAGAAAACTTTAATTCTGTTATTAAAAACCAGGTGGGCTTCAAAAAAATGATAGAAACTCAGGTAGCTCAACTAGCCTCATCCTGTCCTAACCCTAACGCGGGCAAGCTACCCGGGCAACCGGAAGTTAACCCAAAAGAGAAGGTAAATGCGGTGACTACATGGGTTGGAAAGTCCACGCAGGATCCACCCCTTCCACAGAAGGAGGTACACGGAAGCACCTCTGCTACCCATGGAGAAGCTGAGGAGGCCCCAAGGGCTCCTCGAGAGTACTACGACACAATTTCCTTATCGTTTCCGGAACGGAGGAGGAGGCCGGTGGCTGACGAGCAATTCGGCAAGTTCGTCGAGGTAATCAAGAAGTTGTATGTCAATATACCACTACTTGACGCTATGCAGGTACCTATGTACTCCAAGTACATTAAGGACATTCTTGGAAACAAGAAGAACCTGCCAACCACTGAGGTAGTACAGCTCATAAAAGAGTGTAGCGCAGCTATACTCGATCCTCTCCTGGAGAAGAAGAAAGACCCAGGATGTCCCACCATCACATGCTCAATCGGGACTCAACATTTCAAGCACGCTCTCTGCAACTTGGGAGCAAGCGTCAGCGTCATGCCTAAGGTAGTTTATGACAAACATAACCATCATGCGCTTGCTCCTACTGCCATGTGTTTGTAGCTAGCGGACCAATCAGTTTGCTACCCTATGGGGATCGCCGAAAATATTCCGGTGAGAATCCGGAACTTTTTCGTCCCCGTGGACTTCGTCATCCTCTACATGGAGGTCGAGATCAAGACCCCTCTCATTCTGAGAAGGCCGTTCTTGAGCACGGCAAATGCACATATTGATTTGGGGGCTGAAGAAATCCAGCTCAACATCAATGGGCAGAAGGAGAGATTCGCCTTCAGACCGAAGGTGGAACAATGTTCCCAAGTCAAGACAGTCAACCGGAAGAATCAGTCCAAGAAAAAGCTTGATAAAGAGCCCGAGAAAAGATCCATGAAGAAACCGGAGAAACTATTCATCCCTTCCATTGAGACCCTCGTCGAATTCGTAGAATGCCTACGGATTTGAGAGCAGGAGATTACGGTGCACAACCAACGGAACGCGAAGCGAAGGATCCAGCTTAAAAAATTTCTTGAAACAGAGAAGAAAGAGGTCGAAACAGCTACGCCCACGAAGAAAGTATGGCGTAAGAAAGTGTCATCACCGACAGCAACTCCAGCAGGTGACGACAATTGAACCCAAGGTATGGAGAGTCCCGCTCCGGACTCAAAATCCGAGCTCTCACCATGAAGTAACTTGGTAGTTATCCATTCATGCATTTGCATATAGGATAGTTTATTTCCTTACATTTCAATTCAAGCATGGCATGTTTAAATTTCTGCAAAAAGCATCTTTTTTTTCGAGCTTTAGTTTCAATTTGCATTGCATTCAAAAATCAAAACATTTCAGCCGAGAAGCAGGCCGGCCGGCCCCACCTGTCATCCTGTGGCTAGGGTGCAGCTCGTGGCCATCCCACTAACATGTAGGGGCATGAATCATGGTGCATTACACCCATCATCGTGCATATGGAGGGCCATTTAACCTCACCGTGGACGGTTGGCCTCCTTTGCACCAAAAACGTCCCATCTTGCAGGAATTGTGCTCAAATGCACATGCAGGGGACACGAGTGATCAGCAAGGAACGATCCAGAGGAAGGGAGAGTGCGAGGGAGTGCAGCACCAGGCCGACCAGCCCCATGCAGGCCGGCCGGCCTCTCCATCACCGCTGCTATCTCATCCGCACCGACAGGAGCCACGGTCACCAAACACTATACGTGTAGGATGATGCGCTGGAGCGCCCGACGCTGCTCAGGAGCTGACCGGCCTGCCCCTGTCGCGTGCCTGTAAAACCCAGAGCTCCCGGCATTCATCATCACACCAGAAGCTCAGGTATTCCTACCCTTTCTTGAACTCAAGCTTCGTCCTTCTTTCCCTAAGCTCCCTAGCTTAATTAAGCTCTTTTGAGTTAATTAAGTGAAAGTCTTCGTGCTTGCACCCACCAAAAATATATTAAAATTAGTGCTAAATCTTCGCTTTAGCCACCAAAAAATCTAAAAAGAAAATATTTCCCTTTTCGTTTGAATAAAATCTTTGCGCTTCGAACGAGAACGTTTGTGGAGGTTAATCCCCCACAAGGACGACTAACGACTAACCTCTTTGTTTAGTCCCTTCGGGTATTCTTGTGTGTGCGCTAACATTTTGCAGGCAGCATGTGGACAGGCAGCAGGGTCAGTGGGCAGGTGCTTTTAGATCTTGGCCGAATGAAACCCCTGGCTGGAAAGAATGGTACCAAAGATTAGCCAAGTCCAAAAGAGTTCAGTGGGATGAGTTAAAAATCCGCCAGTGCATCAATCTTTCTTTATCCCAAATAGAGAAAAATGAACCCTTGGTGACAGCGGCCTCCTATTTCTGGTCCGACGCGCTCAACGCGTTTCTCTTTGGGCACGGACCCATGACTCCAACCCTAGCCGATGTCCTGATGCTGACCGGCCTTAACATTTCTTCCCCTGATACACCCTTCGATTATCTGACCAAAGCAACTCATTGGCTAGAGACAAAAGGAATCGGCGGGTGGAAGGGGTATATCAGCAAAAATATGAGGACCGGGACGATTTCAGAGAGAGAACGTACAACGTTCTTAATGATGTGGCTAGAGAAGCATTTCTTCTGTGGCAGAGCAGTTGGCCCTTCCTCCAATACACAAGCTCTGGCAGAAGCCCTGTCCATAGGATCCGCCATCCCCCTTGGGAAGCATCTGTTAGGATCGGCCTACCATATGATGCACCAAATCGGCGTCAAATTATCAAAAGGGGAGCCGATTGGTAATCCTGGTGGTCCTTGGTGGTTCATCACCCTCTGGCTTAACCTGTATATGAGCAAGGTCTCCCAACAGCAGATAGAGACCAAAACATTTCCCAATATCGAGTCAGAGGAGAATCCCACCATATGACGACGGTGCACCTCTTTTGGAGAAGCAGCATCAGTCTTCCCTGGTTGTCAGTTCACTGCCACCCGAACGGCCAAATACTTCAGATGTCTTTACAACGGCTTCAGTGAAGAGACCACCAGCTGGTATCCGTATCAGATGACAGAGCCGATTTTTGAGCTTCCTGTCTGTTATGATTCATCATCTAACTCTTTTGATGGTGATCTTATGGATATTCTGATCAAGCCAGGGATTTTACTGGCAAATTTCTTTTCTGGAAAAGACTTCCCAACCTATGAATTTTGCAATCCATCAGTCGCAGCACGGCAATTCGGCTTGTGTCAGCTGCCGATTCAAGTCTATTTTGCCGGCCGTGCAAAATTCCGAGATGAACTCACCAAGAGCCTCAACTACAGTCGGCTGTGCAATCTGATGCCAGACTCCAATACTATTGATTTAAACAACTGGATAGTGGCTCCCTTTGCCGTCCAACAATTCAAATTATGGTGGGCAGAATGGAAGCAACATCTCTTCTGTTCGTCTCCCTCAACATATTGTAATATGGACCCAGACAACATTGACTCAAATGCAGCGGTATTACCTTTCTCCCAGCCGATTTCAACATTGTCCCTTCCGCTAACTTGTATTTCCTTTTTTAGTCTGAAAGTCAACTTCCCCCGACGCGGAGCCGAAGTGGTAGGCCGATAGAGAGCAATCGCCCATACACACCATTCCCACTTATCGGCCATCACGCCCCGACCATCAAAGATATCACCAGCGGCCGATGGAAGCAAACGCCGAAAAGGCCTACTTTAAAGAAGACAAGCCGCCGAGTACGTGCCCGCATAGGACCGGTTGATCAATCGGCGGCGGCATCGGCTGAAACTCCAACTGCGCCAACTTTGCCGATTGCCGAGGAGGTCGATCTCCAGACGGCTACAGAAGTTGGAGCGGCCGCTGCATCATTGCTGGTAGAAGCTGTTCAGGTAATTCCGCTTACTTCACATACTTTTAAGTATTCTACCAATATTAACCTCTTCCTTCTGCCAGGCTGCACTAATTGCCCCAGCGCAGTCTCCGCAGCAATCCGCTACGTCCCAAGCGGAAGCCGAAACGCCAGCGATTCCCCTCACCGAGGTAGAGAGTTTCTTAACTCAATTTCTTGATATTCAACAAAAACTAACCGATTTTGATGCAGGCCAATCTGGGTGCGTCGATTGTACCTCCCCAACAAACATCGGCCGGAAGACTCACAGAGGTATGGCAGGCATCTTATATCACCAGACTTAATTATTCGTAGTATACTCATAAAATCTGCTTCCCATACCTTTTCAGGAGGCTGGCGTGAGCAGGGCACTGATAGTCGTGGAGTCTTCCTCTTCTGATGAGCCGATCGCGTCGGTTCCCGAGACGAGGGTGGCACTCCCGCCGGCGCAAGCAAGGGAAATCCGTTTCAAAGAGGTAAGAAACTTATCACCCGAATCGGCCGATTCCCCCTTACTGTCTGCTAATCCGTATCTTTACTTTTTATATTGTTTTGTAGGAACAAGAGACTCCCGATAACAGTCTTTTCTCTTTCGCGGTTCCCCTTTCTTACGATGAAGAGGTCGCTTCACACCAAGTCACATCGAGCTCAATTCCTGATGACTTCCGTGCCAAGCTCGAGAGTATTCGAACCCTCCTTCAAGACGATGTCGGCCGATTAGTGGGAGATGCCTCGTCGATTCGGCGACTTCTTAATGAAATCAGAGGCCGAATTCCAGAGGAAGCGACAGAGACTCTGGATCCTGCTGCATACATAGAGTCAATGCAAACTTCAGTGTTCAGGGCCTTGCGCCATATGGCCGATCGCGCCAAGCTAGAGAAAGCCCGCGAGGAAGAAGACTCTTACAAACACCGAGCCCAAGAGGTGCATCAGCGAATAAACTTCCTTGAGAACTCTCGTCCAGATATCGTCGGCGCCATAGATCGCCTCAAACAGCGAAGGGCAGAGCTAGCCAAAGTGATGGAGCAGGTGACCAAGGCCATAGCTGCTAAAGAAAAGAGACTCCAAGACCTTCCATCTGTCATCCACGAGCTGAAGCAAGAAAGACATAACCTGGCCCGTGAAGCAATAAAAATTCATCATCATATGCCAGAAGTCCCGGGATCGGCTGATGACGACCAAAGAGTGTTAGACTCGGCCGATCAAATTAGGCAACGAGCGATTGCGACCATTGATGCCCTCCTTGGGTGAATTGTAAAAAATCCTGTAAACATTTAATGCCCTCTTAATGTTGACGCGCAGAATGCCCTCTTAATGTTGACGCGCAGATTCAAACTTGGACCGTCTTCTTTGGCAGCTTTTCATTTATTAACGCTTTTACTCCGATGGGACGCATCCTGCCATCTCTTTCCCCCCTTACTTCTATAAGTATGAGATCCCATATCGTTTCCACAGGCATCTGTATTTCCCATCTTCTTCCTCTTCAATAATTTGCTCTTTGTCCTCCCAGGCTAGACATCAAGATGTCTTCTTCATCTTCCTCTTTCTCTGTCAATCAGGTACGAACCTTCCTCTATTTCCTCCCTTGACATCTCAATCGCTCTGACACTGGGTAGTTGTTTGCTCCTTCTTTAGCCGAAACGCCTTAATCCCAGTCTAGAACGAGCGATTGAAGTTATGCATTCAGACGAACCATTGTCGCAGGCGGACATAGATCTGATAAAAGCTCATTTTGAAGAACTCAAAGGTCATGTTCCTGCTGATGTTCAGAAAGTCTGGGACCATATAGACGCTAACTGCTCCAGGCGACCGCCAATTGAAAGGAGTCATCTACTCCCTGCTCAGTTGCCCTTGAAGATGCTGCGGCGGGAACATCCCAACCACCTCTTGACAGGAGCCATCCAGTCCCTCATCAAGTCGAGGTTGAAGCCACCATGGAGGATCTGGAGGAGAAGAGTATCCGCCTTTTGATAAAAATAAGACGGATTGAGAGAGAGATCAAGAAAAAGCGTGATCAATAGATATGTTGGTACTTTTTATCCTAAGGGCGACTTGTACCATGTCGGCCATGTACTCTGCTGTTTTCACCGAATAATGAATGTCTTCTCCTTAAGGCGATGTCAAAATGTCTTCTCCTTAAGGCGATGTCATTTTTTTCGTCGGCTATATAGACAAGAGCCAACGGGAGTTGGCCATGTTGTCTTGATGCACCTTATCGCAAGTTATGCACCCACCCATATACTTGGATAGTATCTCTTCAGATATCTCCCATTTAAGGCCCTTGTGAATTCTTCCCCTTCAATAGTTTCTAGTATATATGCATTTCCCGGAGCACATCGGCCAATTCTATACGGCCCCTCCCAAGTGGGCGACCATTTACCGAATTTGGGATCCTTAGACCCTATCAGCAGCACCAACTTCCATACCAAATCTCCTTGGGAGAATTGTTTAACCTTGACCTTCTTGTCGTACCACCTGGCCACCCTTTTCTTGTTTTCTTCGATGCTAATCAAGGCCCTCAATCGCTAACCCGCCGAATCATCGAGCTCTTCCTTCATGAAGAAGGAATAGTCATCGGCCGTCAACTGATCTTGAAGCGATATACGCCTTGACCCTGTCCTTAATTCCCAAGGCAATACTGCTTCGTGACCATATACCAACTGATAAGGAGATATCTTAGTGGCCCCGTGGCAAGCCATCCTATAAGCCCATAGAGATTCAGCCAAAGACATGTGCCACTTCTTGGGTTGTTCCTCTATCTTCCTCTTGATCAAATTGATTATCCCCTTATTGGATGACTCGGCCTAGCCATTGGCTTGATCATAGTATGGAGAAGAATTCAACAATTTAATCCCCATATCGGCGGTGAATTCTCCGAACTCCCCTGAGGAACTACCTCCACCCATTTGGAACTGCCTCCACCCATTTGGTAAAATAATCAGTGGCTACTAATATAAACTTGTGCCCTTTGCTTGATGGAGGGTGAATCTGCCCGATGAGATCTATTCCCCAACCTCTGAACGGCCACGGTTTGATTACTGGATTCATAGCCGAAGCTGGCATGCGCTGGACATTGCCAAACTTCTGACAGTCTTGGCAACCTTTATAATATTTGAAACAATCTTCGAGAATCGTCGGCCAATAATACCCATTGTTTCTGATCATCCACTTCATCGCTGATTGATGGGCTCCGCATACACCTTCATGGATTTCCCCCATCAGGACCTTTGCTTCTTCCGTTCCCAGGCATTTGAGAAGAACCCCATCAATCGTCCGGTAAAACAAATCATCTTCGAGTAACACATATTTCGTAGTCTGAAAACGCACTCGCCGATCCAACTTCTGGGACGGATCCTTCAAGTAATCGACAATCTCCTTTCGCCAATCGTCGGCCGCGAGTTCTAGAATCATAGCCCCTCGAATCGGCCGATATCCGGACGCGTGTTGGGCAAGCCTATTGGCCTCTTCATTGTAATTTCTGGGAATGTGCTCAATCACCGCAGACTTGAATTCCTTTAACAGCTGGAGGCAATCTTCATAGTAAATCCTTAAGATATCATCTTTGCATTCAGATTTCCCCGTTAACTGATCTACGATGAGCATGGAATCTCCAAAAATCTCGACTGCATCAGCTTTGACTTCCCTTAACAACTGGATACCTTTTAGGACGGCTCGGTATTCCGCCTGGTTGTTGGTTGTGGATGCTTCTATCGGCAGAGAGAAATCATAGCTTGCCCCCGAGGCGATACAAGAACGATGCCGATTCTCGATCTGGCTCCACACGAAGAACCATCGAAGTATAGAGTCCATGGAACCGGTTCAACGACAGTAATTTTCGGTCCACAATGTTGAGCCACGAAATCGGCCATAACTTGACCCTTGACAGCCTTGGCCAATTCGTACCTTAAGTCAAACTCTGACAGAGCCAGGATCCACTTTCCAATCCGTCCTTTCAAAATCGGCAGTGATAGCATATATTTTACCACACCATCCTTGCATACGACTATGCACTCTGCCGATAACAAATAGTGCCTGAGCTTGGTACACGAGAAGTATAGACACAGGCACAACCGTTCCACCGGAGAATATCTTGTTTCGGCGTCCAGGAGTTTTCTGCTGACATAATATACCACCCGTTCTTTTCCTTCGAACTCCTATACCAGCGCCGATCCGATAGCTTGTTCGTCAGCCGATAAATATAATTTGAACGGCTTACCGGGCTGTGGCGGGACTAACACCAGTGGTGAAATTAGATATTGCTTGATATCTTCTAACGCTTTGCGTTGTTCCTCTCGCCACACGAATTCCTGATCGGGCTTCAATTTCAATAAAGGAGTGAAAGCTTGAATACGCCCGGACAGGTTGGATATGAATCTTCTAATAAAATTGACCTTGCCGATGAGGGACTGCAGCTCAGTTTTATTCTGCGGGGCTACAACCTTATTGATGGCAGCTATGGTCTTCTGGTTAACCTCTATCCCGCGCTCATGGACCATGAATCCTAAGAATTGCCCAGCAGATACACCGAATGCACACTTGTTCGGGTTCATTTTCAACCCATGCTTCCTTGTGCACTCCAATACCTCTTGTAAATTGGCCAGATGTTCCTGATGGCCTTTCGACTTGACCACCACATCGTCGATGTAGATTTCCACCGATACACCAATGAGCTTGTGAAAGATATAATTCATAGCCCGCTGGTATGTACCGCCGGCGTTCTTTAACCCAAAGGTCATTACAACCCACTCGAATAAACCGAGGTGGCCCGGACACCTGAAAGCCATCTTCGAAATATCTTCCTCGGCCATTAATATTTGATTATACCCAGCATTGCCATCCGTGAAACTAATGACTTTATGTCCTGCGGCAGCGTCTATCAAAACATCGGCTGTCTGCATCGGATACCCGTCCATCGGTGTAGCCTGATTTAGGTTCCTGAAGTCGATGCATACGTGCAACTTTCCATTTTTCTTATATACGGGTACAATATTAGAAATCCATTCGGCGTAACGGCACTGCCGAATAAATTTTGCTTCAATCAATCTTGTGATCTCGGCCTTTATATCAGGTAGAATTTTAGGGTTGCACCATCGTGCAGGCTGCTGATATGGCCGATATCCTGATTTTATCGGCAACCGGTGTTTGAAAATGGACCGGTCTAGACCAGGCATCTCATGGTATTCCCAAGCAAAGCAATCTTTGAATTCTTTTAATAAACTTGTCAATTTACAGTTGTATCCGGGATCCAAGCTAGCACTAATATACATCGGCCTTGGCTTGCTACCATCTCCAATGAATCGGCCGACGTAAATCCGTGCCCAAGCTTCCCGTCTTCTCGGACGAACTGATCCATCTAATCTGAATCTTCAGAGCCGACTGCTTGGATCGGCTGTAGACCGAAATCGGATACTTTCAGGAAATCAGTGTCCCAAGTTCTACCAGATATACACTTGACGTGTTCACAGCTCCATTGTTGCGTGTCGGCCGCCGCAACACTGTAGGTGGAATCGGCGGTGACTATCTCTGTACTGTCGCCGACCCACTGTACAAGGCATTGGTGCATTGTAGACGGGACGCAGCAATTCGCGTGTATCCAATCACGACCGAGCAACATGTTGTAGGACCCCTTACCATTAATAATAAAGAAGGTAGTGGGAAGGGTCTTACTGCCGATGGTGAGGTCGACGCAGAGCGCTCCGCGGGCGGGAGACACGTTGCCTTCGAAGTCCTTGAGCATCTTGTCCGTCTTGGTCAGGTCTTCATCACTTTTGCCTAACTTCCGGAACATGGCATATGGCATGATATTGACCGCAGCGCCTCCGTCCACTAGCAGCCTGGTAACGGGTCGTCCGTTAACGTGCCATTTGAGAAATAGTGCCTTGAGATGTTGCCGTTTTTCATCTTCCGGTTTCTCAAAGGTGGCTATCATCGGCTCCAAAACCAACTGTGCCATCTGCTCCCCCATCCTTGTCGCTTTATCTCGATCGGCGGGCGCCATGAACTCCATCGGCAATATGAACACCATGTTGACATCAGCTGCCGATTCTTGATTGCCGCCCTCCTTGTTGTTGTTTCTCTTGGGGCGCCAGACCCGAGATCTGTCGTTTTTCTTATCCAGCACCTGCCTCTGCTCTTCCTCTCGTTGTTCCCATTGGCACAGATGTTGGATTCTTCGTTTTTGAGATTTAGAAAGTCCATCAGGGCACCACATGGGGTTCACTGGTCTGGCCGACGGTTTGGCGTGCTCCCAGTCTGGTTCCCTTCCTAGAGGGTTTTCATCTGACACCCTAGCATCAGCCATTTCTTCCAGCCGATCGTGTACGCTGGTTTTGCCCCCCAGTCGCTTCTGCTGGTTGATCCTACCCTTCGACCGGTCATACCGGTCAATTCTGCCCCCCAGCCGATCATGTACTGAAAGGCGTCGACCTTCTTGTTCGCGTCAGTTTCTGCAGATCAGCTCTGATCCTCTATCTCTGGAGCGCGATCTTTTGAACGGACGATCGTTGCGACTTGATCCGCTGCACTCAGGGCAATTATCGGCTGATGGAATTCTGAGGTCGTGTTCCCAGCAATGGATGAAGAACAGACATCGCCAATGATCTTCGTGTCGGCGTATCATCTCATCGTGGTGCCTCGACCGTTCCTGCTGCCGCTGATATTTGCTGAGTAAGAATTGGGAAGTGACGGGTCTATGTGATCGTTCTGATCCTTCGCCCTCGTCTTCAGCCCGTCTTTTCCCTTTGACATCATTTATCGTAACCTGCTTTCTAGGGTCCACGGCGCCGCTTCTTCTAGCCGATTCCGACGTCAGCACCTTGGTTTGGAGCGAGTTTTTTCCCGTGTCAACCATGTTAGCAGGGAAAGGATGCTGATCAATCTTCATCGGCTTTACCGGCTTTGCCAGGACTTCGAACTTGAGTCTGCCTTGCTCGATGGCCGACTGTATCTGTTGATGAAAAATCTTGCACTCATTTGTGTCATGAGATTTAGCATTGTGCCATTTGCAATACTTCATCTTTTTGAGCTGATCGGCCGAGGGGATGGAGTGGTAAGGCGAGAGCTTAATCTGCCCCTCTTGGAGAAGTAAGTCGAAGATTTTATCGGCCTTTGACATGTCGAAACCGAACGCTTCTGGTTCTATCTTGCCGAAAGGGCATGGTATCGGCTACTTCCCTTTGACCCATTCTGCTAGGCCGATTTCTTCTTCTTCCTCAGATTTAGACCCTTCCAAATATGCCACCTTTCTCTGTAAATTCCTCCGCTGCTCAAACGGACGTATTTCCTGACCGGCTAATCGGTGAACGATCTGACTTAAGCTTTCAAATTCTTGCGAGGCGTACCTCTCCTTGATATGTGGCAGGAGGCCTTGGAAGGCGATGTCGGCCAACTGAGCATCGGTCAGGGCTAGAGTATAGCATTTGTTTCTGACCTCTCTGAACCTCTGTATGTAGCCACTTACTGGTTCGTCGCTCCTCTGCCTGAGGCTGGTCAGATCTGACAGCTTCATCTCGTGGACTCCCGCGTAAAAGTACTTATGGAATTGCTTTTCTAGGTCAGCCCAAGTAACGATGGAATTGGGTGGTAAGGTAGTGAACCACTGGAAGGCCGATCGAGATAGAGACGACGAGAACAGACGCACCCGCAGAGCATCTTGTGCGGCGGGTTCCCCGCACTGGATGATGAATCTATTTATGTGCTCCACGGTTGAGGTGTCATCCAGCCCCAAAAATTTGGTGAAGTCAGGAACTTAGTACTGATGGGGAAATGGCAGTAGATCGTAGGCCGATGGGTTTGGCGTCTTGTACGTATAAGTTTGTACTTTTGGCTTTAACCCGAATTGGTCTTGAATTACCTCTGCTATTCTCGCTGTCCAATCCACTTGCTGCTAATGAACAGCTGTTCGGGGCGCCAGCGTATGTTGGTGGATCGGCGGCGGTATAGCCGGGTGATGTATTGAAATGTGTGGCGGATTCTGTTGCATCGTGGCCGTCTGAGCAGTTGACAGCGGGTGGCGAAGCGAATCTGTCGCCCCATCGTATATCGTCATCGGCGCCGTGCTTCTGAGTGCTTCTGCAGCATCTGCCCTCCTGCCGATTTCTGACGTGATTGGTTGATACTGAGGGACCATCGGCCGAACGGCCGAATGGAACGGCGCCTGGATCGGATAGCTCCCATGTCCGGTTGATTGATCGGGAAAAGCCGCCGTTGCTGGTGCCCCCCAAGGTACTGAGTTTGAGGGCAGCGATTGCACGGAAGCGATCTGGACAGGCTGGAGCGGCGCTTGCGATCGAAAACATGGTGCACCATTATACCCCGGAGGCATTAAAGCAACGAAGTGTTGTACCCTTCGTGTTGCGTCGACATCGGCTGAGGAGCCGAGTGGGACGTGCCTGGCAAGCTTCTGGCTGGAGGTACAATAGGTGGGGCGTATGCTGGCCCCTGATATCCTTGAGCTACTCCGCTGACCAGAGAACTGATGACGGCGTTATACACCATGTTAGTCATTACTGAGGATTGGTCGATGAAAGCCTGATAGACGGACTGTTGAATCATATCGGACATCTTGCCCGAATCCTCAGCGATGGTGATGTGGCGGGGGACTGGAAGAGGAGCTTTCTTGATTGCCTCCCCGCTTCTGGTACGACTGAAAGATTGCAGATACATCATTTTGTAGTCTTCTAGATATTTTGCCAGTTCCTCTTTCCAGTCGTCCTTGAGATCTGCTTCCATGACCTCAATGATGTTGTTCTCAGAGACTTCGGTAGTCTTTGACATATTGGATCTTGAGATGGTCCCACCGGGCGTGCCAAAAGTGTGTTGGCGCTAAAAATCGGCCGATGACCTTCAGCGTCGAACACACGACCCGGGAGAATCTGCTTAACTCCTATTCGGGTGATTGCCGTCGTGTGGTTCGCGCGGCGTGCCAGTCAATCTGACCTGTTGATTGACAAGGAAATAATCGTATTAAATTCCGAGCGTTCCGATCGGCTGAGGTTCCGATCTATCCCGAAAAGCGTATCAGCAAATCGGTCGATTTGCTATGAAGATGACCGGCTATGGATCAGCCGATAATCACGTAATAATTGCAAAGAAAACTGCTGGAGCAACTTAAACAATTATTACAGATGCAACACTTGAAATAGATCTAATCGCCTGTATGATAATGAACGAGGGAAAGCAATGATAAAGCCGATAGTTTCAATCTCAAGCTGGATAATTGGTGATAAAACTAGAACAATAGGTAAAACATATAATTCTGTTAAATATCGATAACTGGTGAATAAATCTAAACGAAATAACGGCGATGCGCCCGAAGTTAAAGCTTAGATGTTATTCGACAAGCGGAACCTACCAATTGGCCTGAGATTGTGTCGATGCAGCCCTGCCAATCCGTATGAACTCGGGAAAGAAAAAGAAGTAATGGTGAAGTCGCCGACTTGAAAGTAAAGTTCGATGAAAAAGAAGATTGTTTTGTTGATTGATTGATGTATATTCTACAAAACCCTGACGGCTCTTATTTATACCCTAGGACTAAGACTCCTGATTGACTACGATCCGTTACAAACTTGATTTAAATAGAAAATTACTATATCTATAATATTTTTCTAAAGGAAACGGGCTCCCGCAGAATCTTCTGCCGCCATCTCCTGGTCCAGTCCGGATTCTTTCCATTGCTTCAGGACCGAGTCGGCATTGTTCTTTTGACCAACGTCAGGTCATTTTTGACTGAGATCTTCTATTGGGATTCCAATGGCTTCATCCCCCTATCTGTTGGCGCAAGTTGCATCGCCAATCGGCTGATCCCCAACTGTAGCCTCAATCGGCCGATTCCCAACTGTAGCCTTTAAATCTGCCGCATCGGCCAGTCTCTCCCTTTCCTGACGCCGATTCAACACGTGTCAAAATCTGGCGTCAACAGAAACCAACCTGCTAGCTTTGAACAAACCCATGAACCGAGTTGGCCTGTGTCGCGAGCCGAGCCAAAGCCCGGGCGGCCTTTCAGCCCGCCAAGACGCCTAGCCAGCCTGCAGACCCGAGCCGTTCCCAAGCTAAACCTGCGAGCCAAGCTTAGCCTTTTGGGCCGGAACCAAGCCGACCTAGGAAGCTTTTTACCTAACTCAACCTATGGCCTGACTCGTGGACCCACTAGCTAATGGTGGGGCCCACCTGACAGCTTTGACCAGTTCACCATTGATGGCATTGACCGCTAACTTTGTGGTGGACCTAGCTTGACCGTGGGCCCATCGGCTGACTTGCGGGCCCTACTGACAGACCTATGACCCGACTAACATGTGGGGCCCACTACTAGTGAGTGGACCTAGTTTGGCTGTTGACTGCGCTGACCAGTAGGACCCTTCTTGTGTCTGTTTGACCGCGGACTGACCCAGACCATTGACTGTTGTCTTAGTCAATGCACACGCCACGTCTGCCTGATAATCTGTTCCACCTGACCCATGGGGTCCACATGGTGACATATGGATCCTAGCTAACCCAGTTGACCCCGTTGACCAATCAACTGTGATACTTGACTTGGTCGGTGATGACATTAGCAGGACCACTGATGACATCATCAACCGTACGTGGAGCAATCCAGAACTAACACGTAACCCCTAACCTACTAATAAGTGTCCTTGTTCTTCTTATTTGGATCTTTATTATTCTTATTTGGAGTTTATTTGCAAATAGAATATCGTTATTTATTCGCATCCGTATATAGGATTACAAAAGATTCGAACGACTTCATCGACCTTGACTTGGAAGCCGAGGATGAAGATTCGGACGTTGCGCCAGGTTCACGCCATCTATGATTTGAATACCTATTAGGCATTGCTTGCTTTTATGCTATTGCTCATGAGATGTTTTTATGAGATAAACCTGCATAACCCCTTTATTTACCCTGATTCCTTGTACCCAACTATTGATATTTATGAGATGAATACCTTGATGTGCATGTGTATGTGTGGGATGATGTGATATAGTCTTGGTGTGTGTGGAGACTCTTTCGGAGGAGTTGGGGGTTAGGAATCTAGCTTGGGGCGAACTAAACATAACTTGATCTTCTGATCAAGGTTTTGGGGTGTGCGTTGGGCACATCCTATGGAGTGCCTGTGGCGGGTAAAGTTCTTCGGGACATTTTGGAGGAGTTGGAGGGCTATACTTGTAATGGGTGCCGTTGACGGACCGTTGCGTCGGATATGTCTTTGTGGAAGATACTTGCCTTGGCAATTAAGGCCTGAGTTAGTGGACTTGGAGATGGAACTATGTCAAACATGCACACCACTTTTCTGTTATGAGGGTAGATCCAGTCCGAGCAAGTGACGCACGGCACCACTCCTGTAGGAGGATAGGGCATCAGTGTAAGGGGAGGAGGTGCTGACCTCACGACCCTCGAATTGCAGGGTGTTGCATGACCCAGGTGTAGAAGGCATCACAGTTCCGGGGCAACCTCTTGCGAGAGGATGCATCCCAATCCTTGGAAGGCAGGGTGGGGGCCGTTGTAGCTAGTTTCGTTGACCGTGTCTCGTCGTCCAGTTGGGTCGCTCTTGGCTAGCTTCGAGTTGAGTGGGTCCAGGTGTACACCCCCTAAAGGGTGAAAACTATACGTATAGCCGCATACTCGGTCATGTACAACTCTTGATCCGGCTTCACTTTCATACTTATCTTCTACCTCTCTCTAGTTTTGTTTTCCTGCTTGGGCAGTTGAGGTGCAAGGAGTAGGAGTTCTCGCATCGACTTGGTGGTTTTGGAAGGTGTGTATGGACCGGGAACCCGGGGTGCCGGGACGGCCCGGGCCGAGGTGTTTGCATGGTGTTATGAACATGCTCGCTGCTTGCATAGGAAAACCCTAGCCTTATCCCTTGGATACTTTTATACCACTTGCATTCCACTTAAAGCTGCGAGATGACTTTTGTCACTTGTTCTCTCCTTTATTCCCCACACCTTCCCACGGAGTGACATTCTCGCATTTGAACAATTCGAAAAGGAGTCCCTCGGAGCAGCATGGACTAGATTTTCACACCTTCTAGCGATTAGCCCAGGCATGCCTTTACCTGATGATGTGTCATTGCACCTCTTCTGTGTTGGTTTAGACATGACCTTTGCTCTACATCTTGACATAGCTGTTGGAGGTTCGTTCGCGTATAAAACTCCGATGGAGGGAAAGATGATTCTTGATCGTATCTTAGAAAAGCACACTTTCTCCATCGTAGTTCCTAAATCCCTCCAGAAAAAAGCCATGCCATGCTTTGAGGAGCCCTCGTCAGCCGAATCAAGCCCTGTACCTTCTTCATCCATAGATTCGTCTGTTAAGCTCTCAACCGAACCACGACCACCGAAGGAAGTAGTAGTACTCTACCCTTCGGATTTTCCAATCGAATTTGATGATTTTGGGAATACCTCGAACCTTTTTGGCACAAGAAGGCTACATCACCTCCTCTTTATCATTCTTCCAATCTTCCTGAGGAGGCTCTCCCTAGAAAAGAACCACCAAGAGAATGGTTAATGGAAGTAAAACGCTCTTCTGAAGCAATTCAGATTCGTTCTCCTTCCACAACCATTCCTTGTTCTATAAAGGGGTCTAATGTAGAAGCCCTTCACAACCCCACCATCAAGGCTTGTGTCATGTCCCAATTCATAGCTGAAGCTCTCTTGGGTGACATGCCTCTAGCCCCGACTGACAGACTCTTCACAAGTCCCTCGGGACTTATCTTAGAATGTCGTGGGATCGCAACAGATGTGCCAATCGTCATAGATAGAACCGAGGTGCGCTTAGATATCCACATCTATCCTATCATCGATTTCGACCTTCTGCTAGGCTACCGGGGAGCCTAGATGAAAAGCTTAGGGAGACTGCTTCTGCAACATCTTCCTTGAAAAATCCCTTGGCGAAGCCTCGAAAAAACCCGTTCGAGACGGTGGTGCATATATCTCCGTTCACATCATCCAAGCCAGCCTTATTTGAGGATGCAGAACCTTCTGCCCTTAAAGAAAATGACCTGGAAGGCCTTCATGAACACGAACGACCATCATCACCCTCGATCAGGTTTGAGCCTCTTTCTGCTGGCCCAACATTAGTCTTTCATGATGATTCTCTTGAGATAGAGAGCTCATGTGCCATGAAGTTTTGTGAGGAACTAACTCTAGAATCTGGAGAAAAGAATTCCCTAGAGGAGCATGGGAACTTCAATCTTGAAGAACCTCATGAACCATGCTCGCATAACACCTTTCTAGAGTCAGCCATGATTTGTGCCGTAAGCACGCACAAGGACCACAACCTCCCTAAAATCTTCCCTTGCAAAATGTTTAGAAGGATGGTTGTGGATGCATTTGTTTATCATAAGCACTGCAGATTTCGTAGGCACATTGTGGCACTAACTTTGCAGCTTGAACGACGATGAAACAACGAATGGTGGTGAAGCAGAGGAACTACACCACCACCAATAGCTGCAGGATGAATTCCTCCATGGTCAAGCTTGTGACCATAAACCAAGCACTGCCGGGAGGTGGCCCGGACTTTCATTTCCCTTTCCAAGAAAGCTTCCTCTCTTTCAATAAAAGCAAGAACATGTTCTTAGGTTAGTATGCACCTTTGGGTATTTTTTATCGCTAACCATTTCAGGTTGAGATTGAAAACGAGGAGCATGCAAGGCCTGAGAACATGGGAGCTACACCAACTATACACCCGATCCTCTTTGGTGATTGAACACACTCCGAAGGAAACACCAACACCGCACACTTGACTCCTGGTGTCCCGACACGCAAAAGTTAAAGTGTGGGGGAAATCGGTGAGCAACTCACTGCGAGTTCCAATCATCCCAAGAGGAATCCTGGTTTAAAGAAGATGTCAGCTCTGGCTTGCTTATGAAAAAAAAAAGAAATGAAAAAAAAAAGAGATGAAGAAATAAAATAAAAAAAGATAGATAAGAGAGAAAAAAAGAAGAAGAAAAAAATATATAAAAGAGTGATAAAAAAATAAAAAAATAGAGAAAAAAATAGAGAGATGAAAAAAAAGAGATAGAGACAGAAAGGGAAGAACAAAAATTATAGAGAAGAGAGAAGAACAAGATGAGAGTAAGAGTGAGCCAGCATGATCAACATGGATGAAAAGCCGCATTATGCGTTCCTCCATGCTATGGCATTGCATCCTGATAGATATCATTATGCCGTCTGGCTCCACCCAGCCCTGGTCTCGCTTACGCTTGCAAAACCTTGGCATAAACCTCATCTGCTTCCGGCATTTGCATAGCTTCGCTCTAGCAGTTTCTGCGCATACAAGAAAAAAAGAATGCTCCCCTTCTAGCCCTTTGCTGCTTCGCTCTGATTGGTACATGCTTGGATGCACGAAATGGAGACATACTCTGTGTCACCAATCTTACAACATTGTGCCAACGGATCATGCCTCCAAGAAACATGGTTCCCACACACGAGGCATGAGTACCACACGCCTGAGTTGGTGTGGTCAATGAGCCTTCCTCTGCTACAGTCCACAATAAAATGGAGGAGCAATTGGCCATCATACGTGACCACGCCACTGCCGCAACAATTTTGGATCATCCATCCTCATGTGTTGCTGGCAAGAATACTCAGGTATGCAAAGGTAAGGTTCACCAATCCTTCGCTCACTGCTTATCTCCATATGAACAAAGTTTGATCATGCAAAATCTTGCTTCCTTTGTTTACATTCGTATGCTCTGGTTTGGATGTATTCTCGAGATACATCCATAGGCTTTTTAAATTAAGCATGGTGCTTATGTTAAATAGCCTTCTTTAATCAAACTAGACATGGTGTCAAGTTTGATTAATGAACTGTCGAGTTAATACTTTCTTAGACTTTGGATGCATATCTTTTGTGAACTAACCCCTGCACAAGAATTTTCAAGATTTACAGGTAAGTCCTCAAGTTCAGTTCATTTGTGAGATAAACCAAGGCCCAGGACACACTTCAACAAAGATTGCATGCCATGCAAGGGAGGCACATATCACCTATCAAGCTTCAACATGACTACATTGCGAAATGCCCCTTTGTTATGTTCATACAATTTCTATCTCATTCTTGTTTGAGTTATGCTGAAAAGATAAAAATTTGGTGAACAATAAAAAAACAAAGATCCTTCTCAAATAAAAGAGTCTCCCTTGAAAAAAAATATAAATAAGCAAATGAAATAAAATACTAGCAAGCATTTTGAGATCCACGCTAGTTGGATCTTTGAGTTTGATCTTCCTTAAACATTGATGTGAGCAACAATCTCAAGGCAAAAAAAAATAAAATCTTTTCAAAATTCTCTTGAGCATTCGTTGTCCACTAACTTCTTGCAGGGAATAAAATGGCAACCAAGGAGCAGTGTGCAATAACTCCAAACACCAATACAAACACTCATTGGTTCAACAAAAAGAAAGATGCCCGAGGAACCAAGAAGAGCAAATGAAAGACTTTGTTTCGTTCATCATAACTTTGCATTTGGTTCTATCTTGAGGAGACCCGTCACGTAAGTATCACAAAGACCTCGTGCATCCCGGATCCATGATTCTACCATGGTAAGTTACCCATCGTGCCATCCTGCCGTAATAAAAAAAATAATATATAAATAAATAAATAATAAAAAAAAGAATAATTAGAAAGTTCGGCGCTTTAACATTTTCTATGCAAAAAAATTTGAGCCAATAAAGATTTGAACTCCCCGGTATTCAAACCGGTAGAGTTTTCGTTTCTACCCTTTGGTTCTTCAGAATAAAAAAGGTACAAGAATAAGTATGGGGAAGAGCCCTCAAGCTCAATGACCAATCTTTTGAGATCTCCCCCAACATGCTGTGCAACATTAGATGGTCCAACATAATGAAGAACAGGACAGAGGGAATCTAGAGAGGAATGGTCGAACCTTTGGTTTGACCAAACCGCCTTTGACTCCCCTCAGTTTCCTCCTCTTCGTCTTCAGCGATGGTTTGTGCAATGCTACCCTCATACTCCCTGATTTTTGAGTTTAAATAAATTTCATTTTGATCACTAAAATTAAACTCAATGGACCCTACCAACCTCCTCGTGTTGAACATGCCTTTCCCATGGTTGGCTTGCATATGTTTTATTCTTTGCTCATATTCCTGTTAGTTATGAACAATCTATCATAGGGAAAACATGTCATCTAAGTAGCTGACGAATGTGATATGGTATGATGAAAGAAACCTTGCTCCTCTCTACAAAGAACTTGGGACTTTATCTTTCAAAAATTCAAAAACAATAGCTTGACTCCTCGATGATGCTAAATTCCTACCAAAGCCATATGTCGATCTTTTTGAAAACCTTAAACATATGCTACTTGATTTTGCATTGAGCTTTGTCAAATTGTTTGTGACCCTTGTGAGAAACTCTTCATACTATCATGATCAAGATCACGTACACTCCACCCATATATGTCAACTTCTACACTGGAAGCTGCGCAAAAATATTTTCACTCATCCACCCATTTCATCCCACAAAATGAAAGCTCCACGGCATGTGTTGATCTCTCTCTCCATTGTTACAAAAGAGACATGAGCTAAAAAAAAGAGAAGAAAAAATATAAGGAAGTTGGACACATGAAGGTCCAAACATGAAAAAAATATATATTTAAAGAAAGAACTGGACACATGAAGGTCCAAATATGTGAAAGATGAACATAGCCATGTTCTCAAAAACTTTTTGAAAGGGAGAGAGATCATGTAAAATGGAGTTTCCATACATCTTCCATCCACATATTTTCCACACAATTGCACATCTTGATCGGATTGTATGACTTGTTTTCTCCTTTGGTCCGGTTTTTGACTTAGCAACATATGCAATGCAAGTACGCCTGTTTTCATTACCTACCCAGAGATCCACAAAAGCCTTTTTAGAAGTAGTATGAAAAGAGGCAAATCAATGCCTTGGTGAGGAACCAAACACATTGAGCGATCTGAGAGAATCATTCGAGGAGCAAGTCTAAGTTTGTTTTCAAAATATCTAAAAAAACCCAAGTTATCTGAGCAGGTGAAGAAAGGATGACTTGACTCTAATCCGTTCCATTCCTCAATTACCCAAGATGGCATGGTAGACACTTAAAAGTTCATAACTAAGGGTGAGGCTTGGAGTAACTTATATGCAGGTATCACACCAGTTGAGGAGATGGACCACCTTAGTCCTCAAACCTTTACTCGAGGACAAGCAAAGGACTAAGTGTGGGGGTGTTGTTGACGGTCCTTAAGTGTCATATCTGACGATCAACTCTTACGGAGAACAGTGACAAAACAAACACCAAACTAGAGATAGGAGTTTAATACTAATCATTTCCACTAGTTTTGGTGAATCACTATTTTAAGGAGACCATGTCTTCATACGGAGGAAAACCGTGCCCATGAAAAGATAAAAGTACATTTCAAAGCATTGTATGAGAGCACAAGAATTGCAGGGCCACACCCCAAATCAATTCAACCCCTAAGTCCAAGAGAAATGACACTTCTAACAAATAAGAGGCAGATACAAGGATCCAATGGCCAAATGACATACCAACCCAACAAAACTTCAGGGGAGCACAAAGGAACAACACCAGGGCCCACCTATCAGTTGTCCAGAGGAAGGAGGGCCCAAGGGGCGCCATTTGGGGTCGTCCGACCCCCTGGATCGCCCGACCCCCTACTTGGCCCAAATAGGCCCATCTTTCGCCTGCAGACTCCCACCGCACTGAATACGCCAGGCCCGGATGGTTCCCCTCGGAAGTTCACTCAAGGATCCACCCTTGGAGGGCTATATAAGGATGAGGAATGCCCCCCATTCAACACACAGCAAGAAGAGAAAAGCTCCACTCCAAGGCGAAGCCCTACCTCCGTTGTGCTTAGAAATAGGGAGAGAGTGAGGGGTAGTTTGGAGGGGCACCGGCCTGTCAGCGCTCTTCTCCAGCTTGTACCTCGACGGATGCTTCCTTTCTAAGTAAGTGTTCATGATCTCCTTTGGTAGTGAGTCTTTAGTTAAGTAAATTTTATCTTTATTTGCTTACGAGATCATCGTACGTTCTTGTAACGGATGCTCTGGTAGAGGGCCCCTAATAAAGACGGGTAACCCTGATCGACGCTAGAGCTGTAGTCGACAGCATAGACGTGGTGCCTAGGCTTTAGATTACCTTTGTTTGCTGCGGGCTCAGCTGGCATTGTGGGGTAGACGGCAGGTGGTGACAGCCCTGTCCGTCCGCTATGAAGCTGCTTCGTGGTTAGTGCACTCCCGCCCCCCCCCCCCCCCCCCCCCCCGCCTGGGTTCACGGTAGACCTAATAGCCGGAGGTCCTTGGCAGACCAGAGTCAGACCGGTGCCCGAAGTAAGCAAGTAAAGGTTGAGCTTATCTTTGCTATAAACTCTAAAACCATAGGAATCCTCTCTATCCTCGCCAACTTATCTCTTGTTTGTTCTTGGATGAACCAGTTAGAACGCTAGTACCTCCGTTCCTCATGGAAATACGATACCCTTGAATACTCACGGGGGAAGTGCTACAACGGTATCTTCGTGCGCTTACGGATCTTATCTGTGGACGTTAAGAAATACCAACACAGGACCAGCTCAGCATCGACCTTGCGCATAACACCGAACTCACCCAGCAGAACTGGAGTATGAACACCTCTCTACTCCATGACACCACCAGCATCTTTACCCATCTAGGCCTCGGCCAGCACTTGCGTCCACCGCAGCAGCCGCAACAGCCTCAGCAACAGCAGCAACCACCATAGCAGCAGTACCCGTATCCTCCATCGTTCTACCCATATCCACAGCCGCAACAACAAGACCCTCAGCGGCAGCCACAACAGCAATACTATCTGTGCCCACCGCAGTACTATCCATATCCGCCACCACAGGACCCAAGCCAGCAGAACTGAGCTTCATCAAAACTTGGGGGAGCACCGTAGACTGTGCTCCATTGAAGCTTGGGGGAGTATCCAGGTAAGTCATCCACCTTATCCTTTCCGTTTTGAAGTTGCCATGCCAATAAAGAAATTTTCTTCGAATAAAATGAACTCCCAACTTACATGTATGGAAATCTGCGCAAGCTCTACTTTCAGAAATGATGAATAGTTGCTCTATTCATGATCTGCAAGTTCCTCGTTTATAGCTTGTTGCTCGCTTAGTGCTTGATCTTGCTGGTAAACCTTGTTTTGGATTCGTGGGAGCATGAACATGATTTCCATGCCTAAGTTGTTGGGAAATTTGAGATAGTGAAATCGGAATAAAACTGCATGCTCTAGTAGGGAACCTCTCAGAATTTCTTTGAAAGTTAAAAAATATGGTAAAGAGATCCCCTTTGGTTTGAATGTCCCCACCAGAGCCATAAACGTTTTACTATCACTTGAACCACATATGCTATCTTGAGTTGCTTTGAGCTTTCTCGAACTGTGAGTCCGTTCGAGGAAAGGTACCTATCATATAATGATCTTTCAACTTAGCATACCCATTATTCTGCTGGCCTCAAAAGTCATCTGGCTTGACTGTCGCCAGATATTCCATCCATACCACAGGCCAAAATCTCCAAAGTGAACCCATCCATGAATGGTCCATGAAATCCGCCACTCCGCTCGTGTATCCATCAATGTCATGAGAGTATGGGCTATCCTGGAAAAAATGATTATAAGAAAAGAAGAAAGGAAAAGAGATAGAACCCATACTCTCCAAAACCAAAAGAGCTCAGGAGTGCAAATAAAAAGACCAAAATATCCTAAGTGTGAGTCCATTCTCTCCCTCTCCCCTGAATAGTACATCTTCCACAAGATCAGAATTTGATCGGGTACCTACCTCCTTCGAACCACTCTTCAGCTCGGCAATAAAGGTAAACCAAGCTATGCAACACTCTTCCTACCCATGAGCTTCACATATAAGCCTTAAAAGTAGGAAGGAGATGGTCAATTTCCGACCATGGTGAGGACTATACACCTTGAGCGACCTTGAGAGTACCACTGGGGATTCTCAAAACCATTCTTTTGAAAAACTATCAAAATTTTGAGACGGAACCTTAACAGGTGGCAGTAAAAACTCCGGTGGAATCTGTTCAGTTTCTCAACCACTCAAGGCGACGGATGAAATGTGACTAAGCCCCACACTCCAAACCAAGGTACGATCAGCATCCTTAGGTACATACGAGTACGAGTAATTTGCTATGCACAAGGTACCTGCAGGGGTTGGACATTGATGCAACTCCTGATCCGCCGAGCCTAAGTATTAAGCCTTGCTCGAGGATGAGCAAGAGTTTAAGCTTGGGGGTGTGTTGACGGCCTTAATCCAACCATCATGTGGCAGAACCACCTGAATTAATCTGGCTCAAGTGCGTTAACCATCACCACGAGTGCAATCAGGGCCAACTCGCACTTCAAACGGAGTAATCCATTGGTCTGTCGGGTAACCCCCGATACAACCACGGGTTTGCCGATCGAAACAACACATACAAAGTACTCACACGAAGGTGAGCCCAGAGAATACAACATTCCACAAATTTTACATTACAGAGTTCCACATAAACTTAGTATTACAGACCAAGTTTGAATTCGTAAAATAAGGTACTTCAGAGTTTAAAAGTAAACGGGTTCTTTAGAGTTCATTGCAGCGGAAAAACAACGATAAACTACTCGACAATACATGATGTCTCGATGAAGCCCGTACGAGACATCACTCGGCATTATCATCATTGGCCGGGGACTCATCCCATTCCACCGACCAACCAGGAAGAAGAGTACACGGCCAAGTCAAACTAGCAACCATGGCTTCAAAAGTATCACCTGAAAAAAAGCCACAAGCAAGGCTGAGTATACTAATACTCAGCAAGGCTTACCCGACTAGTGGAATATACTTAGCCGACTCCTAGACATGCAAGATTTTTGGCTTGAGGGGTTTGTTTTGCCAAAAAGAATATACAAGTAGGTCCTTACTTTCAAATTTAAGCTCCAGGTTCTAGTTTACTTAACCATTCTAGGTAAGCAACTATCCAATATCATGCATGGTGCAAGAATTAATTTGCATCCAACAAGATTAATCATCATCATTGTTTCATTTCTTACTCTATGTGGTAAAAGGGTCAAGCAGTCTCAATACCGCGAGAAACGGACGATTCGAATCGAATTTCTTAACCTTGCAAGGTAGACCTAAACACACGTCACGTGGTTACTCCCAGAGTCACACGTGCAACCTTTCCCCTTTCTTCCCGGGTTGTGGATCAGGGCCACCATCCGAGACTACAGAGCCCGGCTTGCAAGGAACCGAAGTTGGGAGGGTGAGGTGCTGTCCACTTGCTGGTCCGATTAGGTACTTAAGCTTACCGATTACCATATTCTCGGCATATGGTTAGTACGTTCAAACGCTTAACCACCACTACCACACACTGCGGCCTTAACATTTTTCACTAAACATACGGGGCCTCAATCACCAACATGAACATCGCACCATAGCCCCGTCCGTCGACCTTATGATTGCATCATGTAGTAAACATTCAACTACTATATTCTCGCGAGTGACAGGAAATCACTCGACTTTGACCAGGTCCTATTAGCATAGCATTCATATCGAAACTTACATCTAGTTTTCATTCAACTCCTACAAACTTAATGCACAAGTAAAATAGAGTAATAAGTTGCATAATTTAGAAAAATAGGGTTCATGCTCCGGGGCTTGCCTTCCTGAGCAAAGCTAGCCTTGGGCTCTTCTGAACTCGGGTTCGGGTCTTCGAAAACTTCAGTTAGATTCACTTGAGCTTCACGCTGCTCACTCTCAGACTCGGGCACCAGCTCGTATGTTCCGTCAGCGAGAGTAGTCGATTCTATATGAATGCACAAGTGTAAGTTGTAGTGATGGTATATGACGATTATTTTCCTTCACGATAAAGTTGCAGCCCACAAAACATAGATATGGTTGTGAAGTTACTTAGTTACGATTTTCTTGGGCAATCGTTAATAGAGTATAACTTAATTTACTTAACTTCATTAAACAAGAAGGGGGTTGTGGTTATTTGGAAACTTAATTTTCGAAGTACAAGCATGCATTAAGCATAAACAACGGTCTGGGTAACTTCTGGTGATGACATTTTTATTTAGAGCACATTATGCAGAATCAAAAGCACTGTAAAAATTTTAGACATTTTTATGCAGCAGAATAATCATGAAAAATGTAATACACAGCAATTGCTAGATTATAGTTATTTTTATACAGAACAAACCATGCAAGTACTGATGCTAAAACTTTATCAGGGTGTTAATCTATCCATATAAGTGTTACTGTAAATGTTTCAGATTTTATTGTGCATGATACCGAGCATAATAAATAGGACAAGATACACCTATTTTAATAAAGATTAATTTCTACAGGATGTTTTAAAGGGTTTCTGAGTATGAAACATTTTATAAATCATGTTCTAACCCAAAGTATCCTATAGCAAAAAGATGAATATTTTCTCAGAAAAGAAGCTAATTACTTTGATTTAATGTATTTCTCCACTACAAAAATTATATAAGTGGTTACAGAAAGGTAAAAAGTCCTAAACTTTTTCTGTGGCATCGAGATATCAATATAACAGCACAGAAAAAGTTTCATAACATGAATCACTATAGAATAGCAGGGAAAATTAGTTCTATCCCTTTATGGCATAAAACAAAGTCTAACAAAAAGCTTAGCTAGAGATGGGTTTTGGTCCTGAGATTTTTACATTGGCCTACACATCAAGAAACTAAACCACTCTCCAAAGATCAGATTCAGCACTGGTCTACAACAGTGGGTACAAATAAAGTCTATTAAACCTTTGATTTAATGTAGAACAAAATATAGCAAACATATGATGAAATGCATGTAACAAAAAATGTAGATTTGCTTCCAAAGATTCCAGAACAGTTTAGTTTGTATTTTTCCAATTAATCTACAATTTTATATAAATTTTACAAATTCGCTGTTTTTGAAACTAATGTTAAAACACTGGTTTGCAGATATGCCCCTGGAAACTTGCGTGCAGACCCTTTTAAAGATTTCAAACGTTACAATGTGGTCCCTGGGTGGCGCTGGCATGGCGGCCGGCAAAATTCCGACGAGGGGGCTCGTCGGCGGCGAGGGAAAAAGGGTCGGGGAGAACCAGGGAGGCGAGAGCTACCTTTGGTAGCCTTGGTCGGGGTTGGGGATGGCCGGAGGTGGCTTGTCGGCGCGGAGCAGGGAAGCAGCGGTTGTGCTGTGCGTCGGTGATGGTGCTCCGACGAGGCTGGGAGGGCGTGGTCGGGTCGGGGAGCATCGGTGGGACGTGGGGGATTCGTTCCGAGGCTTGGTTCGAGCGGAGGAGGGCCGGTGGCGGTGTGCCCACGGCGGACAGGGGCGGCGGCGGCGGTTGCTGGCTGCGGCCTTGCTCCGGCGGGTCTGGGTGGTGATGGGCGGGGCAATAAGCTTCGGTGGGGTGGTGTGGTGGTGTTTGGATGCTCAGTTCTTGTCACACCCGATTCTAGAAGGAACCAGATGCATCTCATATATGCGCCAGGATCTCGTTCACACACATATGGTAGACGGAAAGTGTAATATATCAAAGGCAATGCTCAAAAGTAACTAAATAAAGTACTTAACAATATTACACTCCGTATAAAAGAGACACAGATGTCTTTAACGTTAAACCGTTATACCCTATACGAAGTCTTCAACAACTCCGTCTTCCTCAGGCGATGACTGGTGAACGCAGGACCTAGAACTCCTCGAAGTCGTCGAAGATCTCCTCTTCAAAGTTAACTTCTGAACAGCAGGGGCAAGGGTGAGTACTCTTATGGTTGGTACTCAGCAAGTGGGTTGAAAATGCAAGGCTATCAAGGATAGGCTAGGGTTTGCAGCAGCAGTTGCTTTTAGTTGGTCAAATATTTATTATCAAGCATCTATTAACTAGGTTTAAGTTTATACCAATCCCACTTTAGCAAAAACATAAAGATATCATCAACTCAAGTATTAACCACGAACCACAGTTTAATTAATCTTCAAGTTTAAATTATCATGTGAGGGTCCAAGCCACTCTTAACCGTGAGTACGGCTGTTATAACAGTTTTACACTCTGCAGAGGTTGTACACTTTACCCACAAATCGTGTTTCCCTGAGTCGCCCGGGTTTGCAAAGCCCTTAAACACTTCCAAGGTGAGTGGCGAGGGTACACTACGAAGCCTTTACAAAGACATGTCGAGAGCTAGGCAGCCCGCTAGAGTTTCAGTAGCGGCGTGGTCCATAAACCTCCCTAATGGTCAGCTCCTTAGCAAAGGCAGCTACCCCAAGAGGACCGGGCTATGACCCCTATCACCGACCCCCTCCTTGCCCTTTCGGTAAGGCCACCAGCAAACTACACATCTAATTAATTGGCTAAGGTCAGAGCCATATGACTTTGTGGTTGCACTGTTCACTTGGGTGGTTCTCCATGTTCCCATTAAACAAAGTCGATCTTGATATTACGCAATAAAACCACAATATGAAACGTGTTCAACATTAACATAAGAGTAAACTAATACCAATCCCAAAGTTTGCAACTAAGCGTAACTACCCAACAAAGTGGTAAACCCAGGTGTTTCAAGGATTGGGGTAAAAGACTAGGTAAGTCCTTAGCATAGGTAATCCCATCAAGTTTATGCAAGCAACAATAAAGTAAAGTGTATTTTCATGCGGTTGTTGGGATCAAATAGAATATGCAGAGGGGGGGAAATCCACTTGCCTCCTTCAAATAGCTGCTTATTCTCTTCCTCGTAAGCTTGCTCTTGATTTGGCTCGAACGTCACGTTGTCTACGCGATCACACAAACAAGCATACACAACCAAATAAGAAACAATACAACAAACAGTACAAACGGAAGGGTGAAAAGATGCTAAAGTGGTAGTTCATGATGCAAGGATCGTGTGGGCACGAGAATCGCGGAATTCGGAATTGAAACGATGAAGCTATGGTTAAAATAGTGATCTGAACTGCGGGTTGATTCCTGGAAAACTTAGGGATCTTCCTGCAAAAGTTTCGGGATCGGCTAGGGTCGGATAAATCTGGTCCGTTGGATCAGAATCGGCGGCGGATCAGACGAATCGGCGGAGTAAGGGTCGGGCGAATCGGCCGAGTAAAGAAAAGGTCGGGTAAATCGGCCGGGTAAAGTGAAGATTGATTCTGGCCGTTAGATCTAGATCGAGCGGCAAAGGAAGGGTCGGCTCGACAGAACAAAAGGGTCGGGCGAGGCGGAGTTTTAACTGGGCATCGGCGGCGAGCGTGTGCGGCGGCGGACGGCCGGAGCTTCACCGATTCCGGTGTTCCGGGGCTCAATTCAAGCTGGGTTCATGACGGGAAGTGAGTGGGTGGTACGGTGAAGGTGAGGGTGGGTACAGGTTGGCTGTGCGGCAGCTGTGAGCTGGCGGCCACGACGGCGGGCGGAAACAGGGGTCCGGCGAGAAATCTGGTGGGCGGCGGAGCAAGAGAGAGAGAGGGGAATCTGGTTGGCTCGTTGCTCACCAACTTGCGGAGCTCTGGCGAGAGTTGAAGACGGCGGAGCAGCTGCAGACCGGCGAGTCGACGGAGAATCGGCGACACGGGTCGGCGGCGTTCCTCCGAGGCGCAACTTCCAGCGGTCGTACGACGATGTTGTGTTGAGGAAAGGATTTGAGTTTGGCGTGGGTTGCAAGGCGGGGCTTTGGCAGGATTTTATAGGGGCAGATCGGCCGAGATTAGGAAGGCGGTGCTGCGGAAATCGATCAGGACTCGGGATAAGAAGAAAGAAAGAGAACGGGGTACGAACAGCAGCTCGGAGTCATTCTGGACTCTGGGTAAGGAAACAAGAGAGAAGAAGAAGAAGAAGGCGCCGACAGGTGGGTCCTAGCTGTCGGTGGAAGCAAGGGTCGGCTGAGGGAAATCGGCCACTGGGTTGGCCGCGGGAAAAGAAAAAGAAGGAGAGGAAAAAAAAAGAATTGGGCCGGGCTGAAAGAAAGAAACAGGAGAAGAAAGAAATAAAGATGCATGCACAATTTTAATTTATGATTTTTATGAAAATACTTTTAGAAATTTTAGCTCCTATATTTTGGGTGTTACAAAACCTACCCCCCTTAAAGAGAATCTCGTCCTCGAGATTAGGAAGGGTTAGGAAACAGCTGAGGGAATTCTGCCATCAGTTCATCTTCTCTTTCCCAAGTAGCCTCATCCTCTGAATGGTGACTCCACTGTACTCTGCACATTTTGATTTCCTTGTTCCGTGTAACCCTCTGAGACTTTTCCAAAATTCTAATCGGATGCTCTTCATAAGTTAAATCTTCTTGCACATCAAGTTCCTCCAAAGGTAATTGCTCCTCTGGCACTCTCAAACACTTCTTTAACTGTGATACGTGAAACACATCATGGACATCTGACAATCTTGCTGGTAACTCCAATTGATATGCCACTTCACCTTTCCTTTCCAGAATCTGAAAAGGACCGATATAACGTGGTGACAACTTCCCTTTCACTTTGAATCTACGTAACCCTCTAATGGGTGATACCTTCAAATACACAAAATCTCCAACTTCAAATGTCAATTCCCTTCTTCGTGTATCGGCATAACTTTTCTGTCGTGACTGGGCAGCCTTGAGATTATCTCGGATTATCTGGACCTGTCTATCGGCTTCTTGAAGAATCTCTGGTCCAAAAACTTGACTTTCTCCAGTCTGATTCCAATATAATGGTGTCCTGCATTTTCTTCCGTATAATGCTTCAAATGGGGCCATCTTGAGGCTTGCTTGATAACTGTTGTTGTAGGAGAATTCTGCATATGGCATGCTTTTATCCCAACTACCTCCATGCTTTAGGGCACATGCTCTCAACATGTCTTCCAATACTTGATTTGTTCGCTCAGTCTGACCGTCTGTTTGCGGATGATATGCAGAACTGAAATTGAGCTTTGTATCCATGGATTCATGTAATTTCTGCCAGAAACGCGATGTAAACTGAGTACCTCGATCAGACACTATCTTCTTTGGAACACCGTGCAGACACACAATTCGTGACTTGTACAGTTCTGCTAACTTGGCTCCAGTGTAGGTTGTTTTGACTGGGATGAAATGTGCGACTTTTGTCAATCTATCCACAATAACCCATATTGAGTCGTAACCATCACGAGTACGAGGTAACCCTACAATGAAATCCATACCAATCTCTTCCCATTTCCATTCAGGTACTTTCAAAGGCTGGAGTAAACCTGCTGGTCTCTGGTGTTCTGCTTTCACTCTCTGACATACATCACACAAAGCTACATGAGTTGCTACGTCTCTTTTCAACCCATACCACCAGTACCTTTCTTTCAAGTCTTGATACATTTTGGTACTTCTAGGATGAATGGAGTAAGCGGAATCATGTGCTTCCTTCAAAATGAGTTCGCGAAGATGATCAGTTTCAGGTACACAGATCCTTTTTCTGAACCAAACAGTTCCTTGTTCATCTTCGGTGAAATCCTTAGTCTTGCCTAAACCAATTTGAATCTTGATCTCTTTGATCTTAGCATCTGTCAACTGTCCTTTTCTGATCTCTTGTTCTAATGTCGGTTCTATCTCCATAATCATGGCTTCTGCTTGAGTGACAATTCCCAAATTTAAACGTGCCATCTCCCAACATAATTCCTGAGGCATCAATCGAGCAATCATCGTATTGGCTTGTCCTTTCCGGCTTAGGGCATCTGCCACAACATTAGCCTTGCCAGGATGATACTGAATATCCAGATCATAGTCCTTGATTAATTCCAGCCATCTGCGCTGTCTTAGGTTAAGATCATGTTGCGTGAATATGTACTTCAGACTCTTATGATCCGTGAAGATCTGACACTTGTTTCCGATCATGTAGTGCCTCCAAATCTTCAATGCGTGCACGACGGCAGCCAATTCCAAGTCATGGGTAGGATAGTTCTGCTCATGCTTTCTCAGCTGTCTTGAAGCATAGGCCACAACCTTGCCTTCTTGCATTAACACACATCCAAGACCCATCCGTGAAGCGTCGCAATACACATCAAACCCTTTGTGGATATCTGGCATTATCAACACAGGGGTCGTGGTCAATCTTGTTTTCAGCTCTTCAAAACACTTCTGGCATATAGCATCCCACTTAAACTCTTTTCCTTTCTCCAACAGAGAAGTCATAGGTTTCACAATCTTCGAGAATCCTTTAATAAATCTGCGGTAGTAGCCCGCAAGTCCGAGAAAACTTCTGATTTCAGGCACAGTCTTCGGTGGATTCCAATTCAGAACATCTTGAACTTTACTTGGGTCTACTGCAATTCCTCCATCTGTGATAACATGTCCAAGAAAAGAAACTTCTCTCAACCAAAAATCACATTTACTCAGCTTGGCATATAACTGATTCTCTCGGAGTTTCTGTAACACTATCCTCAAGTGCTCTTCATGTTCTTCCTTGTTTTGCGAATACACCAATATGTCATCAATGAACACAACCACGAACTTGTCTAGATATTCCAAGAAAACCTTGTTCATCAGGTACATGAAGTATGCTGGTGCGTTGGTCAGTCCAAATGACATCACTGTAAACTCGTACAGACCATATCTGGTAGTGAAGGCTGTCTTGGTTATATCCTCCGGTCGGATCCTTAGCTGATGATATCCTGATCTCAGGTCAATCTTGGAGAAAACCTTGGCACCTCTCATCTGATCAAACAAATCTTCAATCCGGGGTAGTGGATACTTATTCTTGATTGTCACATCGTTCAGCGACCTGTAGTCTACACACATCCTTCTGCTGCCATCTTTCTTATCGACAAAGATCACGGGTGCTCCCCCCGGGGATGAGCTGGGACGGATAAATCCTTTAGCTAACATCTCTTCTATTTGTTTCTTTAGTTCACTTAGATCCTTAACATCCATTCTATAGGGTCTCTTAGAGATAGGTGCAGTACCAGGTAAAAGATCAATACTGAACTCAATGTCTCGAACAGGTGGCATACCTGGTAAGTCTTCCGGGAAAACGTCGGGGTACTCACTGATAACTCTGATATCTTCCAGAGGCACTCCCTTCATTTGGTTCACTGTCCCAACTGCACTGGGCAAAGCTGATGCCACAAACTCTATTTTATCTCCTTGAGGACTGGTCAAGAGCACTGATCTCTTGCGACACTGAATAACACCGTCACATCCTGATAACCAATCCATTCCGAGGATCACATCGATGCCGTTAGTCTTTAGGACTATTAGATTGGCTAGGAATTCTATCCCCCTAATATTCATGCTGACCCTTGGGCATAAGTGGCTGGCTTTCAATTCCTTGCCCGGGGAGCTTACTAGTAATATTTGCTTCATAGGGCTCATTGGTAAATTATGTTTTGCAGCAAATTGCTCAGTAATGAATGAATGTGATGCTCCAGAATCAAATAAAACTGATGCAGGTTCAGAATTGACAAGGAACGTACCGAGCACAACGTCGGGAGCCTCTTCAGCTGTTTCTGCAGCCACATGATTCACCTTTCCGCGCACGCAGTTCTGTTGTCCTTTGTTGCCCAGTGGTGTCTGGTTGCTGTTGCACGGCTGCTGCTGCTGAGGAGTTTGCCTTTGTCCACTGTTCCTCTGATTCTGAGGAGTTTGCACATTACGCTTTGGGCAGTTATTAGCGTAATGACCCAGTTCTCCACATTTGAAGCATCCGTTAGGTTGGACCGGGGTGACTGGAGTGTTGGACCGCACTGGTGCACCTGTGGCGTAGCCTGGATGGTACGGTTGCGGGTTGGAGTTGCGCTGAGTTTGCTGGTTGTAGCGTTGAGGCTGCTGTGGAGTTCTTTGATTCTGTTGACTCTGCTGATATCCTCCACCTTGTCCTCCAAAGCGTGACTGATATCCTTGGGGTGTGTTGTAGCGGGGTCGGGTGTTGCTGCTGGATTGTCCTTGGGACTGAAGTTTTCGCTTGTGTTCTCCAAGCTCCTTGCGCTTGCTCTCCAGACCAATGGCTTTGTCTAGCAGAGTTTGGAAGTTTGGGAAAGTGTGACTATGCAGCTGATAGTTGAGCGGCCCTATCAGACCTTCCAAGAAGCGCTCCTGTCTCTTTGCGTCACTATCCACCTCATGGGGCGCGTAACGAGACAACTGAGTGAATTTGTCCCGGTACTCACTGACAGTCATGCTACCTTGCTTCAGGTTCAGGAATTCCTTCTGTTTGAGCTTCATTAGTCCTGCTGGAATATGGTGGCTGCGGAAGTTGGTTCTAAACTCCTCCCAGGTGATAGTGTTGGCGTTGGCGTGGGCAGCAGTGAAAGCATCCCACCAATCAGCGGCTGCACCTTCCAGACGTCCTGCAGCATACAGGACCCTTTCACGGTCACTGCATTGTGTGATGTCCAGCTTCTTGGTGATGACCTTCAACCAATCATCAGCGTCCAAGGGGTCCACAGAATGAGAAAAGGTAGGAGGGTGGTGGCTCATGAATTCTCTGTGTTTGTCTCTAGGTGGCGGGTTTTGCTGTGGTGCTTGCTGATTCTGCTGAGCTTGTATGTTCTGGATGGTGGTAGTGAGGTTCTGCAACACCTGCATCTGTGCTGCCAAGAATTGCTCCATTGTTGGACTGGGCGGTGGTGGCAACTGACTCTGTCGGTTGACTACGCGAGCACGCCTAGGGCTAGGGATATTCTGTCCTCCACCTGTCCTGGTGTTCACCATCTGACCGTTAGGGAATAAACCCAGGATAAGACAGGTGTACTAGATATAGGTAAATAGAAAATAATATCTTAAAAAAATATGGATTTATAAGATTCCAACTGATATTAATGTATATATTATATCAATCAATTCTTATAGCACTCAAAGCAAACATTTGTTTTCAAGCAATCATTACATCGTCGCCCTCTCAAGAGAAAATGATTCTAACGAGAACTTCAAGAGAATCTAGCCTAAGAGCCTAAGTGCCTATTCCTCGGGGCGAGTTATGGAGCCTGGTTCGCCGCGACGAAGCTTCTTGCGGGGTGGTGACAAAGCGGGGAAATGGGGTTCATCCATCTGTGGGGGTGGCGGCGCTCTTCCCTCTAGTCAAGCTTCCAGCCTGCGGATCTTTTCATGGGCCTCCAGTAGCTTGTCCTGAGTATCGTCCAGCTCAGTGATGATGCTTTCCAGCTCGGTGTTGAGAGCAGCGGTGACTCGAGCAAGAGTGTTGAGGCGATCTTCATCATCTTCACCCAGAGTAATCATAGTTTCTTCAGTTCCACTGAGGCGGCGAGGAAGGTGGCGATACTCCGTGTTCTGAAGCTCCTGACGGTAGGTATGGCAGATGGACCATAGTGCTCTCCTGGCGGCACTGCTGACGGCGGCGTCATATGTAGTGTGGGGTGTGGTGGAGTCGTGTGCAGTAAGGGTCCTCAGGCCTCTGGCACTTTCCATCCTGATGTGGACGCGAGAGAGGTAGTAGTCGCCGAGTGCAGGGTCGGTGTAGTGATGCGTGTGGTAGTGAGGTCTCACGTGGTTGCCCAATTCTTGAAGAACACCTTGTAGTACTTGAGACAAGTGGCCGGGTTCTTTGTCCGAAGTGCGAACACAGCAAAGTTGCCTCATCCCTGGAGTTTCATCACTCTGATCATCGTTGTTGTTTTCATCATTGTTGTTGTCCTGGTCATCGTCTCTTCTAATATCTTCGAAGTTACTCGGGCTTCCTTCTGCGTCAACTGGTGCTGGGGAGGGGGCTGGAGCAGGGACAACTGAGGGTGGTGATGATCTCTCAACGACTAGTGAGGCCGGCGGGGTGAATTGATTTCCTTCTTCATCAACTGCCATGATGCGGCCATCTTCACCATCCACGAAGTAATAGACTTCCTCGGGTTCTTCCTCCGTAGCTTCCTCCTCTTCAACAGGGTCTAGGACTAGAGTAGGAGAAGTTGGTTCAGCTGGGGCAATGCGAACTTGGCGACCTCCGGTGCGCTTCCGAGCAGTTTGGTAAATTCTGACCATCTGGTAAGGGCGGGAGTAAAAATTCAGGATATTTTTCTTTGAAAAGGAAAATGGTAGAAGGTTTATGTAAACATAGGTTTTTATGTGGAAATATAACAGGAATTTTTGATGCTGATATGGCTTTCTAGAAGATAGATCCTTAATTTCGACCATTTCTATCTAGGCTAGCGTCCTACAGTCAACATAGCTTTGATACCACTTCTGTCACACCCGATTCTAGAAGGAACTAGATGCATCTCATATGTGCGCCAGGATCTCGTTCACACACATATGGTAGACGGAAAGTGTAATATATCAAAGACAATGCTCAAAAGTAACTAAATAAAGTACTTAACAATATTACACTCCGTATAAAAGAGACACAGATGTCTTTAACGTTAAACCGTTATACCCTATACGAAGTCTTCAACAACTCCGTCTTCCACAGGCGATGACTGGTGAACGCAGGACCTAGAACTCCTCGAAGTCGTCGAAGATCTCCTCTTCAAAGTTAACTTCTGAATAGCAGGGGCAAGGGTGAGTACTCTTATGGTTGGTACTCAGCAAGTGGGTTGAAAATGCAAGGCTATCAAGGATAGGCTAGGGTTTGCAGCAGCAGTTGCTTTTAGTTGGTCAAATATTTATTATCAAGCATCTATTAACTAGGTTTAAGTTTATACCAATCCCACTTTAGCAAAAACATAAAGATATCATCAACTCAAGTATTAACCACGAACCACAGTTTAATTAATCTTCAAGTTTAAATTATCATGTGAGGGTCCAAGCCACTCTTAACCGTGAGTACGGCTGTTATAACAGTTTTACACTCTGCAGAGGTTGTACACTTTACCCACAAATCGTGTTTCCCTGAGTCGCCCGGGTTTGCAAAGCCCTTAAACACTTCCAAGGTGAGTGGCGAGGGTACACTACGAAGCCTTTACAAAGACATGTCGAGAGCTAGGCAGCCCGCTAGAGTTTCAGTAGCGGCGTGGTCCATAAACCTCCCTAATGGTCAGCTCCTTAGCAAAGGCAGCTACCCCAAGAGGACCGGGCTATGACCCCTATCACCGACCCCCTCCTTGCCCTTTCGGTAAGGCCACCAGCAAACTACACATCTAATTAATTGGCTAAGGTCAGAGCCATATGACTTTGTGGTTGCACTGTTCACTTGGGTGGTTCTCCATGTTCCCATTAAACAAAGTCGATCTTGATATTACGCAATAAAACCACAATATGAAACGTGTTCAACATTAACATAAGAGTAAACTAATACCAATCCCAAAGTTTGCAACTAAGCGTAACTACCCAACAAAGTGGTAAACCCAGGTGTTTCAAGGATTGGGGTAAAAGACTAGGTAAGTCCTTAGCATAGGTAATCCCATCAAGTTTATGCAAGCAACAATAAAGTAAAGTGTATTTTCATGCAGTTGTTGGGATCAAATAGAATATGCAGAGGGGGGAAATCCACTTGCCTCCTTCAAATAGCTGCTGATTCTCTTCCTTGTAAGCTTGCTCTTGATTTGGCTCGAACGTCACGTTGTCTACGCGATCACACAAACAAGCATACACAACCAAATAAGAAACAATACAACAAACAGTACAAACGGAAGGGTGAAAAGATGCTAAAGTGGTAGTTCATGATGCAAGGATCGTGTGGGCTCGAGAATCGCGGAATTCGGAATTGAAACGATGAAGCTATGGTTAAAATAGTGATCTGAACTGCGGGTTGATTCCTGGAAAACTTAGGGATCTTCCTGCAAAAGTTTCGGGATCGGCTAGGGTCGGATAAATCTGGTCCGTTGGATCAGAATCGGCGGCGGATCAGACGAATCGGCGGAGTAAGGGTCGGGCGAATCGGCCGAGTAAAGAAAAGGTCGGGTAAATCGGCCGGGTAAAGTGAAGATTGATTCTGGCCGTTAGATCTAGATCGAGCGGCAAAGGAAGGGTCAGCTCGACAGAACAAAAGGGTCGGGCGAGGCGGAGTTTTAACTGGGCATCGGCGGCGAGCGTGTGCGGCGGCGGACGGCCGGAGCTTCACCGATTCCGGTGTTCCGAGGCTCAATTCAAGCTAGGTTCATGACGGGAAGTGAGTGGGTGGTACGGTGAAGGTGAGGGTGGGTACAGGTTGGCTGTGCGGCAGCTGTGACCTGGCGGCCACGGCGGCGGGCGGAAACAGGGGTCCGGCGAGAAATCTGGTGGGCGGCGGAGCAAGAGAGAGAGAGGGGAATCTGGTTGGCTCGTTGCTCACCAACTTGCGGAGCTCTGGCGAGAGTTGAAGACAGCGGAGCAGCTGCAGACCGGCGAGTCGACGGAGAATCGGCGACACGGGTCGGCGGCGTTCCTCCGAGGCGCAACTTCCAGCGGTCGTACGACGATGTTGTGTTGAGGAAAGGATTTGAGTTTGGCGTGGGTTGCAAGGCGGGGCTTTGGCAGGATTTTATAGGGGCAGATCGGCCGAGATTAGGAAGGCGGTGCTGCGGAAATCGATCAGGACTCGGGATAAGAAGAAAGAAAGAGAACGGGGTACGAACAGCAGCTCGGAGTCGTTCTGGACTCTGGGTAAGGAAAGAAGAGAGAAGAAGAAGAAGAAGGCGCCGACAGGTGGGTCCTAGCTGTCGGTGGAAGCAAGGGTCGGCTGAGGGAAATCGGCCAGTGGGTTGGCCGCGGGAAAAGAAAAAGAAGGAGAGGAAAAAAAAGAATTGGGCCGGGCTGAAAGAAAGAAACAGGAGAAGAAAGAAATAAAGATGCATGCACAATTTTAATTTATGATTTTTATGAAAATACTTTTAGAAATTTTAGCTCCTATATTTTGGGTGTTACAGTTCTGGCAATGGGTGGCTGGAGAGGCGAGCTCCATGGCAAGCTCCTTACGGCGGCAGCAATGGAAGGGGGGCGGCGGCGTCCTGGTGTCTGGGCACGCGAGGAGGCTCAGTGCGGCCTTTTGAAAGCAGCAGAGAGGCGGGAGGAGGGGTGGGGTGATGCTTGGGAGGGGCGACACGACAGGGGTGCGCCACTGAGCACGGCGGGCGGTGGCAGTGCCGGCGCGGCGTGCGGCGTGCGCGGGCAGGGGGTTGGGCGCTGAGGATTTGGCGTGGGGGAGGGGGAGATCACGCGGCACGCGATTGGGCGAGCAGCTGCAGCAGCGGGCTTGTCGGGCGGCGAGCGTTGGGGTTGGCGGGGCGCGGCAGAGGCTCGGGCATGGCGCGGCCTCGCCATTGGGTCGGCGGGCGGCGAGCAGAGGCGCTGCGTCGCCGTCGTGCGTGTGGCACGTGCAGGCTGGGCGGCTTTTCGGCGTGGGGGAGGGGCGCGTGCGGCAGGGGCGCGGCCAGCCATTGGCTTGGCACGATGCGGGCTGCTGGCATCGCCGGCGACGTGGCGGCCGGCTCTGCTGGCCATGGGGGCAGAGCAGGGGAAGGGAGGGACTGAAAGGGAAAATAGTAGAAAACCGAGGGGCTGAACTGAAAAGCCATGTTTTTCTCCTATTTTTGTGTTGCAACTCGAAAATCTATGAACATGAAAGTTGTTCAAACTGAAAAGTTGCACAAGTTTGGTTTCAGGCCAAAGTTCATTTGAGTTCTAGTTTAAAAGTTAATTTGAAAACTCAAAAAGCTTGATTCGGAGGGCACGTCATTTCCTGGGCAAAAAAAAAATTGTATTCTCTCCTAGGCTTCAACTAGACTTTTATTTATCATGTCACTGATGGTGTGCCTATTCAATTTCGTAGCCATATTTTCTTTGATGTGAAAGTTATTTAATTTGTTTGATTAAAGTACATGTACTTATGCACATATACACATACTTTCAAATCCAAGCAAAACCAACTCATAATTTATTTCCTTTAAACTTTTCTTAGTTCGTTAAGCTATTGCTGTGCTAATGAGACTTGTTTAGTAATTTAAACACCTGAGGTGTCACACATCATCCGTCAAGTTCTCGGGAATAACTTAGAGTTTTGCAGTATGTTCCATACATATGGGGATAAACCAAGGCCGACTGACCTACACCAGGCCGGCCGGCCTGGCACTGTGCCCCACTACCATGTCACTGATCCAGGGGTCAAGAAACACACCCAGAATGATCATGAGTCATGCACTTAAAGTTGGTTTGATCAGAGGACCCGAAAGGCTTCAACCACGGATTCAAGGGCCCACCTGCATGCAAGAAGTCGGTTAAAACCGAAAGAGCAATTGTCACCGACTTTGTCAAGGGAATCAGAGCCATCCACCAGAAGGTGGTGCCACTTGGCACGACCCCCAGGCTGGCCGGCACCACCTGGCACCCAAACAGGCTCCACTTTGCGTGGAAGTTACTCCAACCATCAAGTCTACGTACAGTTGAGGCATATGCTCAGTTACCGACCTTCCACTAGTATAAATAGGCCCCCCATCCTCACAAGTAAACACACACATTCAAGGAGTTCTCTCTTCACTTCAGTTCTAGAGTTAGGTTTAGTAGTCTAGGAGTTAGAGTCGAGTCAAGCTTGTCTCGAGATTCCGGAGTCATTCTCGGAAGTCTGGTATAAGCTCTTGTATCCTTCCTTTCACTTTATCAATATAAGTTATCTTCTTTATCTTTTCGGGTCAGCTTATCTTCCGCATTTATTTATTTCTTTTGAAGTGTTTAGCTTGTGTGCGGAAGTTCTGTCTTTTAGCTTAGGCTTTGTTCTAGTCTTAGTTTGTCGGGACCTTATCTTACGGGTTTTCTCGCCCGGACTAGGGGGCTCGAGTTAGTTCCCTAGTTGAAGGGCATTTCTCTTGAAGGCCTCAGGAGAAATCCTAACATCGAGTGCAGACGTAGTGTCTGGCTTAGTGTTAGCTAGGAAGTGTGTTCCACCCCACGGAGCTGATGTGGTAGGCGGTAGGTGGTGACAACCCTGTCCGTCCTTTGTAGTCCACCACGTTCGGGTGTTTTCATAGCAGTAGATCGTTGGCCGAGTTGGACCCCCCCTCTCATCTCTTTCCGAGGTCCTTCCGCCCCAGCCGCTGAAGTAAGCTCTGTTCTCCCGATAGCAAGGTTAGTCAAGGTTTAGTCTAGAGACGCTAGCTCGTTAGGCTAGAAGTGTTTTAGGAGTCTTTCTCGCTCATTGTCCTCCCAGCTGCTTACCGCTCTAAGGTAGAGTCTCCTGTGTGTCACCCGGTCATTGCCTGGCCACTTATCTTATTTATCTATCTAGCCTACCCCTGCTATCTAGCTGGTGATTAGCTCTAGTAAAGTTTACCATCCATTCGATCGATACTCCTTAGACCATAGTGCTTCCCCATGAAAATTTGATACCTTGGAATACTCCAAGGTGAAGTGCTACAGCGGTGTATTCTGTGCGCTTGCGGAATCTCTATTCTATTGGGCATAAGAAACGCCAACAGTCACCGAAGGTATCATGCCTGTCACCACGAACCGCGGTGACTTTTTTGTGGCCGGGAGTAGTTGGGCTAAGTTTCATTTGTTGCATCCCCATATTAGCTTTGACGATTTTTGTCAAGCCCGGCTTACCATGTATGAGCGACATAACGAAGTGGCGAAAGCCTTTTTTGCTGAATTCAAATGCGATCCGGTTCGCCGTGCGAACATCTTGGCTGACCGTGCGCTTCGCCATGAAATCTGACGTATACAGAATAGTTTAGTGCCGTACACACCACCCGAAGGGCTGAAGGAACCAAGACATGAACCTGTGGATTTTGATGACTTCTGTTCGGGAATGATGTACCGAATGAAAGCCCCCTGATTGGACATTATCTTTGGCTGCAGGGATGCCTTCGGATGAGACCCTTTGTATGATGGCCGAAGCCATCATCGATGTTGCTGTGAAAATTCTGATAGATGAAATAGACTGCAAGATTTTCAGTGAAGGCCAGTGAACTCTGTGCTTCTGCAAACACCTTTGTACTCTGAGTTTTATGTTCTGATTTGTATCTTGTTTGTAATGTGAACATTGTATTCAAAATTTTGAATGATGTACTCAATTGAGGCGAAGTACTTGTTTTGCTTGTAATAATATTGGGGGCTTGAACTGAGCAAGAATAAGATGTTGCGAGGACACAAGCAATCCGGCTTCCGATCAACAAGACCTGAGCCCGCAATCGAAGCACCACGTCGTCTTTTGGTTATAAACCATGCGCTGCCCGGTTGACCTCACCACGAAGGCTAGTCCTTGCCTGCGAATCAAAGAACACAAGCAAGAACAAAGAACCACGCGACAAGATTGCTGAAAAACAGATTAAGCTCACGAAGTGGGGTCTCACAAACCGATGAACGGCGATTGTTCTATGACAGATTGAATCTAAGCAAAACCCCAGACCCTAACTTGGGTGACACTACTGAATATAATGTGTTTAGGGGCGTTTAAGACACCTGGACGCACCCCTAATGGGCTCCAACATGATACACAGGCAGACGGCCCAAAAGACAGCGGCGCAGCACCATAACAGATTCTAGATGTCCACTTGTTTCCACGATTCCCATTGATTCAGACCAGATAATGAGGTTGGACAGGTCCCATTGGAATGCTTATCTCCTTAGCTTTCCATACATATATAGAACGTCGAATTTGGACTCCGTAAGCGACCTAGGCATCGGTTTTAGTGCATACTGCTCTTGGACTCTTAGGCAGACTCGAACTTGGGATGGTGTGGGCCTCCAGCTTGACTTGGGCGCCCCGTCCGATCTTTTCCTCCTCCAAGTCCTCCTTAAAATACTTCCTGATCCTCTCCAATATTCCTAAGTACAATAATATCATTAGGTAGCATACTATTCTTGTAATTACTAAATGTACATAGGAACGAGCTCACCTCTTGATTTAAGCGACGTGCACAAGCTCTATTTATTGGTCCTTGCATATCCATGTGAGGAGTGTTGTTTGTATCCAAAGGAGTGATGTCGTCATTAGTACCCCCCCTTTGCTTAGGCGAGGCGCCGAGTTTGCACTTTACGAAATGATGACGTGATCAAACATTTGTGATTTGCGAAGCACCCCCCCCCCCTTGTTTGATTATGGCATCGAGAGACAGGTGTTTGGATACAGAACTTTTTGCATTTGAGAGGGCTTTGTCTTTTAAAATCATGAATGCCTTCAGCTTTGCGTTCGAGAGGGCTCTAGCCTTTATTATTGCGAATGCCTTCGGCTTTGCGCTCGAGAGGGCTCCGGCCTTTATTATTGCGAATGCCTTCGGCTTTTGCACTCGAGAGGGCCTCGACTTTTATTATCGCAAATGCCTTCGGCTTTGCGCTTGAGACGGCCTTGACTTTTATTATCGCGAATGCCTTCGGCTTTGCGCTCAAGAGGGCCTCAACTTTTATTATCGCGAATGCCTTCAGCTTTGCGCTCGAGAGGGCCTCGACTTTTATTATTGCGAATGCCTTCGGCTTTGCGCTAAAGAGGGCCTCGACTTTTATTATCGCAAATGCCTTCGGCTTTGCACTCGAGAGGGCTTCGTCTTTTATCATCGTGAGGTGAAGCTAAGGGAGGACCGAGCCTGTTAGGCCTCGGCAACCCGTGCTCACTTATTTTTCAGCACCTCTTGGTGCTGTGTGGCGATGATAACCCTTCATCGATCGAAGGAGGTAGTTGCTTTGGCACCTTCTCCCCCCTACGTGTATTCTGCTCATTTTGGGGGATCCTTGTTTATATTACACAAGGGGTTACATAAGAAGCCCGCCTCGTTAAAAACCTCACCCCTTCGGTGACCATGGCTGCCGCCACAAAGGCTTCCCCCATGAGGAAAAGAGTATGGGTCCTTGGGTACATCTCCATTATGGAGAAAAATTGAAAAGAAAAGTACATAAATCAAAATGGTAAACTATCTACGAGCCCCCTCCGGTTATATTTCTTCGGGAGGCCCTTACGTCTTTTGCTACACATATTATTTTTGTAACATGTCCTTGTTCCATGAGTACGGGTCATCGTCTCCTTCGAGTGTCTGAAGCCTGCAGGCCTCGAGTCTTGCCATTTCGGTTACCAAAAATGGTCCCTCCCATTTACTGTCTAGCTTGCCTTTCATTCTTCCCTTCGGGATGCGTCGTAGAACAAGGTCTCCCTCTTTGATCTCTCTTGGTTTCACTTTCTTGTTCTTCCACCTTGGGGTTTCATCTTGATACTTGTTCAAATTTGATGCTGCTTGGGGCCTTGCTATTTCAATGACATCGACAGTTGCTGCCATGTCTTCGTGTGTAACATTCTTTGTTCGCCACGAACCCAATTTGAGTTCCTCTGGGGTCATGCATTCTTCACCGTATAGAAGTTTGAATGGGCAGAACTTGGTGGTCTTGGATTCAGTTGTGTTGTGCGACCAGATTACTCTTGGCAATTCATCGACCCATTTACCCTTCGGCTGCTCTGTGATGTTTTTCTTGATGCCTATGAATATAATGTCGTTGGCTCTTTCTAGTGCTCCGTTGGACTGAGGGTGGTACACTGAAGCGAAGCACAGCTTCGTTCTTAACTGCTCGCAAAATGCTCTGAAAGTGGCGCAATCAAATTGTTTGCCATTGTCCACTGTGACCTCCCTGGGACCCCGAACCGGCATATAATGTTTTGCTAGAAAAATTTCTGAAGGGCTCCGGCACAAATGTCCCAAAGGGGTTTGGCTTCGATCCACTTGGTGAAGTATTCCACTGCTACTGTTGCATACTTGTAATTGCCCGGAGCCGTTGGCAACGGCCCCACAATATCGATGCCCCACCTGGAAAGCGGCCACATTAGTGGTATGAGATGCACCTCTTCGGGCGGGAATTTGCTGTAATGTACATGTTTCTGACAGTTCGGGCATGTTCTAACTATTTCATGGGCATCTGCTACCGCTGAATGTGAGTAAAAGCCTTGCCTGAATGCTTTGCCAACAATAGCTCTGGTGCCAATGTGCGATGAGCACATACCCGCATGAATTTCTTCCATTAGCTTCCTGCCTTCTTCCCTTGATACACATTTCAAGAGAGCTGCACAAACCCCTTTTCTGTACAAATCCTGGCTTATGATGACATAGTTTCTAGCCCAGTTGCAGCCATGACTGAGGGTGGTACAATGAAGCGAAGCACAACTTCGTTCACAACTGCTCGCAAAATGCTCTGAAAGGCTGCCTTGGTGCTGACATTTTATAACGCAATCACCAAGTATGGACATAGAATCTATTCCCCGGCAATAGCGCCAAAAATGATTCTTGGTATTTCTCATATTACGGAAGGATCCGCAAGCACACGGAATACCGTTGTAGTATTTTACCCGTGAGTACGGGGTCGTATTTATATTTCCGCAGGGAAGGCGGCGGTTATTGGAATAGATTAGTAGGCTGATTAGTCTAGCATGGATATTCACTTGAATAAACAGGGGTAAGATAAAATATGGTCGAGAGGTAGTGTGACACACAAGTTACTCAAGCTCTAACTCTATGCAAAGCTTACAGGAAGGGAGAAAGGAAGAAGAAAGCTAATCTAGGGACTTATGTACTCCTAACTAAGCATCAAATCTATACTAAGTACTCACATACATACACATGATTAGGATTGGGCTCTAGGCCACCAGGCACCACCGGGAGACCGCACAAGAAATGGCAAGGAGGCCACTAGTTCTTCACGGCTATTTTATGCACCTCCTACAGCTACTACACGAACGGGGAGGGTTACGATGGACGGACAGGGCTGTCACCACCTGCCACCTACCTCATCTAACCATGGTATAGAGCCGCATCCAACAACACTATTTAGCCCAGACACCACATCTATGCTAATGAGCGATACTCTAATGCCCCGTGCGGAACCCCCACCCTTCGTATGGACAGGCATCACATTAGAGCAAACATATGTATACTGGAACCAATGCCGTAGCCTAGATGTCTTACCATGTCTAATCATGCAAGATATGAGACATAGATATAAACTAAGCATAGGACACATATCTGAATACTCAGAACATATATTATACGAATACACTAAACTAGAAGATAACTCTGTTAAGGAATTCCGAATATTACAAAGGAGAGGAAGAGTAAAACCCATACCGAACACACCGAGGCAAAACTCGGGAACCAAACAAGAGCTACTTCATCTAAACTCCACTATCCTAAAGACTAAGGAGGAGAGGACCTTGAGAGAGAGCAACTTGAGGTGTGTCTTCATTAGTAGCACCCCTTCCCTTATATTTATAGGGGTGAGTGAGGAGGGTGTGCAGCACCCTCCTCGGCGAGCAATGAGCTGGAGCCTTGCCAAACCGACATAAGGAGCCAATGGGGAGCCTACACGTGGAAGAAGTAAGGCTGTGGAGCCTGGCCTGGTTCGGCCGACCCACCTGGTTCGGCCGAACCAGGTGTGGCTCCCACCTCCTCCAGCTTCGTCTCTAAGGCTGCCACGTGGGCCCTGGTTGCTCCTATGGGTGAGTCGAGCCTGTCCTAAGTCGGTTGCACCTGTTTGTGGGCCCTTTGATCCATGGGAGGCCAAATGGCGCACTCTGATTGGTCGATGCCATTTGCCTTGGATTGAGGTGCTTGTTTACATTTGATTTCTGCTCATATTCCCAGCATTTTAAATTCTCCAAGGGGAATGTGAAAATGATATTATTCTTAATGAATATGCAAGTTAAGTATGCTAGCCATCCCAATTTTCTGATCAAATTGACGTTCGAAATTGGTCCGTAGCGAGCGTGAACAAGAACCCCCAAGCTGCCCTTTGCTCGTCCCGAGCAAAACAGGACAAATCAAGTTGTTGATCAGAAAATTGTTAGACTTGTTACCTGCTATTGTGTCAAGTCTTGAGGCATAGATGATCTCCTTGAGATTGAGCATGGTTGGCATGAGTACCTGGCTCTTGTTACCTTCATCATCTATGGGGCTTATGAGCTTCCCCTCGTCTTGAGCTATTGAGAGTTAGAACAGTAGATAGAGCAATACTTACCTTCCCTTTGCTCAACAATCCATCTGGAGGATTTCTTTTTGGAAATAGTAAAACAAGACTAAGTTCCTCGAATGATTCACTCGGATCGCTCAATGGTGTATGAATCCTTACCAAGGCACTTCTCCCTTCTCATAACGAAAGCTTTTGTGGAGCTCAAGGTACGGAATGGATGAAGCATACCTGCATTTCATGTATTCCTAAGACAAAGTGTGGATCCATGGAGAAAACAAGTCATATCCCAAGATCAAGAGGTGCATGTGTGTGGATGGTATGCAAGTTAAGTATCCTAGCCATCCCAATTTTCTGATCAAATTGACGTTCGAAATTGGTCCGTAGCGAGCGTGAACAAGAACCCCCAAGCTGCCCTTTGCTCTTCTCCTCTTTATTGTTTTGTATTTTTCTTTAGACATGGCTATCCCCCTTTTATTCTTTTTTTTTAGGTCATGCTTCTTGGGCATGCCATCTTTTGGCTCTTTTTTTTCAGGGATGACCAAGCCTAATTTCTTTTCCAGGGATAAAATGAGGAGAGATCACAAACTTCATGGAGCATTTATTTTGTGGATGGATGGAATTGCTAATTCCCAGTGTAGGAATGTCGCAATGGGTGCAACGTGTACGTGATCTTGATCAAGAGGATATGAAAAGCATCTCAGTAGGGTCACAACAATTTGACAAAGCTCAATGAAATAGCAAGCAGCATATGTGTAGAGCTTTTCAATGTATATAACATATGGCTTTGGTAGGACATGGAATATCATTGAGGAACTTGTCTTTCCCTTTTTTAATTTTGAAAACAGAAACTCCTGATATCATGTTTCACTCAGGAGAAGATAATAAAGTTCCATCTTCCATATCTAAACTCAGAACAACCTAGACTTGGATGAAGCATGTGCAACCCATGAGTCGTTCGGGTTCATGGCACAAAGGTTTAAAAAGCCAGCAAACTCAAACTTAAGAAACACCATGCTTTTAGGACTAGGCAAGACAGATAAGCAAGAGCATAACAATTATTCATCCTTTCAACTTAGGAAGACTAAACATTCTTACCAAGCATATGGAAAATGGAAATCAAAGCAGGAAATATTTGTTTTGTTTTTAGAGTTTTTATATCTTTATTGAAAGTAGTAAAAGGATACAGTGAGGAACTCCCCCAAGCTATCTCTTGGTTTAAGGTCCGATGAGTAGAACCCTCTCCATACCTGTTTAACTTGAGGTCGATTTTCATCCATACCTGGAGAGGATGTCGAGGACGATGACATCTTCTTCTTTCTCCACACCTTCTTGTATTTCTTCTTTGTTATCGTTGGTGGTGTGGGAGTTGGATCCTCGGGTGTGAGACCGTGTATCTTCTAGTCTTCGAACCATTCCGATTCTGTCCCCAGCCCTTGTCCTTTGTTATCCTCATGAAGCAGATATACTTGTTCTCGTTTGTTGCGGAACCTGAACTTCATGGTCATCTTCCCAATCCGGAAACTGATTCTTCCGGTTCCCACATCTATCCTGGCCTTGACATCCCTTAAGAATGGTCACCCAAGAATGAGCGATATTCCCAAGTCTCCTTCCATGTCGAGGACTATGAAGTTCGCGAGGACGAATGAATTCTGGACTCGCACCAGGAGATTCTTCACATTTCCCTCGGGATATCCTATCGCGGAGTCGGCCAGCTGCACGCACATGCAAGTAGGGGAAAGAGCAGGATAAGCTAGTTCTTCAAAGGTTACCTTGGGCATGATGTTGACGCTTGCTCCAAGGTCGCAGACAGCGTGCTCATAATAGCGGTCGTAAATGGAGCAGTTGATCATTGGGGTTCCAAGATCCTCTTTTATAGTTACCTCTAAATCGTCCCATGAACTCTTTCTTGGGCATTAGGGTCTTTCTACATAGTTAGTGAAGAATTTACCACGTGATGGCTTACCCCATCTTGTGGTTATCGCATTTACGCTTTCCAGGGGAGCCTCGGGTTGCCCCGTGATCTTCCCTATCTCTGCAGAAGGAACAGCAGCTGCCAGCGGAGCTAGTTGAGTTTTAAGCATCTTATTGAAGCTCAGCTGGTTCTTGAGTGCAGAGGAGATGCCATCCATCTTCACTTGGACGGTCTCCAAGGTCTTGTCGTTAGCAGCAAGCTTCTTTTGGATTGCTTCGTTGGTCTTTGCTTGGCTTAAGACAAGATCCTTCAAGGAAGGTTGGTTAGGATTAAATAAGTTTGAGTTACCATTACCTCCTTGGTAATAGGGGCATGACTGATTCCACCCCTGACCTCCTTGTGGACGAAACCCGTTGTTGTTCATGTACATGACTTCTTCTTGGGGGTTGGGGCAGTCGTTCCACGAATGTCCGACATTCCCACAGACCTCGCAAGTCATACGAGAGTCTAAGGCTTGAAGTACCTGCGTTGGAGCCTTTTCTTGGGGTTGTTCATCAATCTTCTTGATGAGGAGGTCGAGCTTAGCGGCGATCATGTCCATCTCCTTGACGGAGTGCATGCCCCACTGGCGAGGTTGGAGACGTTCGCCATTCCAACCTTGGTTGTACACCATCTTCTCGATCAAAGTCTTGGCCCTGTCAACGGTCAGCGAGAAGAAAGCACCACCTGCAGTAGCGTTGATGTGGTCACAGGCTGTTGGAGTCAGGCCGTTGTAGAAGTTCTGCAGAATGAGCCAAGCGTCCATCCCGTGGTGAGGACACGCTAGGATATACTCCTGAAGCCGTTCCCAAGCTTCAGTTATAGACTCATTGGACGCCTACTGGAAACTGGAAATCCTTCCCCGAAAAGCGTTGGTTTTACCCAACGGGAAGAACTTCACGAGGAACGCCTTGGCAAACTCATCCCAAGTAGTTACTGCACTTCTGTTGATATAGAACCACTGTTTTGTCTTCCCCAGCAGAGAAAATGGAAACAGATGGAGGCGGATTACATCTTTAGTGACTCCCTTGATAACAAAAGTGCTGCACAGTTCCAAGAACTGTTGGAGATGTGCATTGGCATCCTCATTGGCCTTGCCACAGAATGGGCTAGCCTGGACCATCGTAATGATAACCGTCTTGGTCACGAAATTTTCAGCTTCAGCATTAACATTTGGCCCGATTGGGACATTGTCAGCCGAAGCAGCTGCGTATTCATGGAGAGTCTTCTGAGCCATAGCCTTGGAAGTTGATGGCGCGATATTGACTGTTTCGCCTATCGAGAGTGAAATATGAGGAGGAACGACACGAGGTCGAACTCTTCTCAAAAGTGACTCCGGATTCTGAGTGAAATTTTGCGGTAGATCAAAACCAGTCATACACTACCCTGTCTTCACACAAACAAGAAAACAAAGCCAAGTTAGCCTGTTTAGACAATTGAACACCATTTTAGAATTTCATCAACTCTTTGATTTATTCTTTTAACCAGTGCCTTCCCCGGCAACGGCGCCAAAAATGCTTGTTGACATTTTATAATGCAATCACCAAGTATGGACATAGAATCCATTCCCCGGCAATAGCGCCAAAAATGATTGTTGGTATTTCTCACATTACACAAGGATCCGCAAGCGCATGGAGTACCGTTGTAGCATTTTACTCGTGAGTACGGGTTCCTATTTATATTTCCACAGGGAAGGCGGCGGTTATTGGAATAGATTAGTAGGTTGATTAGTTCTAGCATGGATATTCACTTTAATAAACAGGGGTAAGATAATATATGGTACAGAGGTAGTGTGACACACAAGTTACTCAAGCTCTAAGTCTATTCAAAGCTTACAGGAAGGGAGAAAAGGAAGAAGAAAGCTAATCTAGGGACTTATGTACTCCTAACTAAGCATATAGTCTATACTAAGCACTCACATCCATACACATGATTAGGATCGGGCTCTAGGCCCCCAGGCACCACGGGGAGACCGCACAAGAAATGGCAAGGAGGCCACTAGTTCTTCACGGCTATTATATACACCTCCTACAGCTACTACACGAACGGGGAGGGTTACGATGGAGGATATGGCTGTCACCACCTGCCGCCTACATCATCTAACCATGGTATAGAGCCGCATCCAGCAACACTAATTAGCCCAGACAACACGTCTACGCTAACGTGCGATACTCTCATGCCCCGCGCGGAACCCCCACCCTTCGGATGGACAGGCATCACATTAGAGCAAACATACGTATACTGGAACCAATGCCGTAGCCTTGATGTCTTACCACGTCTAATCATTCAAGATATGAGACCTAGATATAAACTAAGCATAGCACACATATCTGAATACTCAGAACATATACTATACGAATACACTAAACTAGAAGATAACTCTATTAAGTAATTCTGAATATTACAAAACAGAGGAAGAGTAAAACCCATACCGAACACTCCTAGGCAAGACTCGGGAATCGAAGAAGAGCTACTTCACCTAAACTCCACTATCCTAAAGACTTATCTAGAGAGGAACTTTTGAGAGAGCAACTTGTGGTGTGTCTTCATTAGTAGCACCCCCGCCCTAATATTTATAAGGGTGAGTGAGGAGGGTGTGCAACATCTCCTCGATGTGCAACGAGCTGGAGCCTTGCCAAACTGACATAAGGACCCAATGGGGAGTCTACACGTGGAAGAAATAAGGCGATAGAGCTTGGCCTGGTACGGTCGACCAACCTAGTTCGGCCGAACTAGGTGTGGCGCCCACCGCCTCCAGCTTCATCTGTGAGGCTGCCATGTGGGCCCTGGTTGCTCTAGTGGGTGATTCGAGCCTGTCCTAAGTCGGTTGCACCTGTTTGTGGGCCCTTTCATCCATGGGAGGCCGAATGGCACGCTCTGATTGGTCGACGCCATTTGCCTTGGATTGAGGTGCTTGTTTACCCTTGATTTCTGCTCAATTTCCCTGCATTGCAAATTCTTCAAGGCGAATGTGGAAACGATATTATTCTAGACGAATATGCAAGTTAAGTATGCTAGCTATCCCAATTTTCTGATCAAATTGACGCTCGAAATTGGTTCGTAGCGAGCGTCAACACTTGGCCAACTCGCCTGCTTCTTTGTTGAGGTCCCTCGGGAAGCTTTTGACTCCGAAGCCCAGGAAATACTTCTCCATCCCCCGTAGTGCTGCTAAGTATTTGACCAGCTTGGTGTTTTGTGCTCTGTACGACTTGTCAATGTGCCCCGTAACCAGCTCCGAGTCAGTTTTGACAGCTAACCTTCGGACACCCAATGCCCTCGCTTTCTGAAGGCCCAGAAGGAGACCTTCGTATTCTGTTACGTTGTTTGTGCATCCGCCAAAGTCCATCCTTGCTGCATATTTCAACTTGATGCCCGAAGGTGTGACTAACACAGCTGAGGCTCCGGCCCCTTTCTCACAATAAGCTCCATCACAAGCCATTTGCCATATGACTTTGGTTGTTGGTAGTTTTTGTCCCAGGAACGAAGGTGTCCAATCTGCCACGAAATCTGCCAGCACTTGTGATTTGATTACGCTGCGTGATATGAAGTTGATGGTGTGTTCGGCCAGCTGAGCTGTCCACTTGCCAATTCTGCCCCAGGCCTCCCTATTCTCAAATATATCCCGAAGCTTTCTGGCCGCCATGACTAATGCGTATGCCTTTTTTGCCATTTCTGAGTACATCAGTTTGGACCCATTGAGGGCTTCAGACATGAAATAGATTGGCACCTGCCGGAGCTCACCTTCAATTCTGCTCTTCAACCAATGATGCGCTCATTATGGCCAGGTTTTCAATATATGCTTTCAGATCATCGAAGGCCCATTGCTGTTCGGGTCACCATTGAAAAGTTCCGATGCCCTTCAAAGCCTTGAAGAAAGGGAGGCTTCGTTCTGCCAACTTCGAAATGAATGTGCTCAGAGCTGCCAGCCTTCCTGCAAGTTTCTGCGCTTCTCTCTGAGTGCGAGGGGCTTTCATTTTTCTGATGGCCTCGATCTTCTCGGGATTTGCCTTGATGCCCCTCTATGATATCATGCAACCCAACAACTTTCCATTCCTGACCCCGAAGACACATTTTTTCGGGTTTAATTTCATTTTGTGCTGCCGCATGTTTGCAGAAGTTTCCCGAAGGTCCTGAATATGATCATTTCTTTTCTGGCTTCAAACGCACATAGGCTGAGATGTTTCTGTCCAGCTGCGAGCCAAAGACCGCCCACACTATTCTGTTGAAAGTACAACCTGCATTTCTGAGGCCTTCGGGCATTCTCACGAAGCAGTATGTGCCAAAGGGGGTAGTGAAACTGGTTTTGTCTTCGTCGGCTTTCTTCATTCAGAACTGGTGGTATCCAGTGAAGCAATCCAGCATACTCATTATTTTGGACCCTGCAGCTGCATGTACCAGGGTGTCAATTCGCGGCAGCGGGTAGTCATCCTTCGGCCATGCCTTGATGAGGTTTGTGAAATCTATGCACATGCGCCACTTGCCATTCTTCTTTGGCACTATCACCACATTCGCGAGCCAGTCTGAGAACTGTACCTCGCGTGTCACCCCCTACGTCTAGCAACTTCTGGACTTCGGCCTGAGCTTCCTTTTTCCTCTCTTCGGACATTGTGTGGAGTTTTTGTTGAACTGGTTTTGCCTATGGGTCCACATTGAGCACATGCTCCATGATATCCCTGCCGACAGCCTTCAAATCTGCCGAAGACCAAGCAAAAACATCTTGGTGGTTCCTAAGATATTGTATCAGCCGTTCCCCTTTGCCTTGTTCAAGACCTTTGCGAATAACCATAGTGCGATCTGGTACATTGTTGGTATTTTAGCGATGTGCGAATAAATCCGCAAGCGCACAGATACCGTTGTAGCTTTCACCTCAGAGTATTCCAAGGGTTATCGAATCCAAGGGAACGTGTGTGTACTAACTTCTATTCTAGTCGATCCAAGGACACACCAAGATAGGTGGCAAGGGTTGAGAGGATTCTTAACGTAACACTAGAGGTGAGTTAAAGGTCGATCTCTCAGGCAAAATACTCACTTCGGGCACCGGCTTACCCCTGGTCTGCCAGGAGACTCCGGCCAACGTCTCTACGCTATATCCGAACATGGAGGATTACAAAGGACCGATAGGGCTGTCGCCACCTACGCCTACCTCTAACAATCCGTGGGATATAAGGCAAATGAAGGATAACCCCTAGCCTAGACACCACGTCTACGCTATTGATTACTACTGCAGTCTAACTACGTCTAACGTCCCGTAGCAAACTGCAGCACTCCGTATAAATACGGAGCGACAAACCCACAAGTAAGGAAACTGATCTCACTCAACCACTAGCAATGATAGCGTATACTATACACATACATGAGAGCACTCAAGCCTATACTATGCT